>OX596380.1:214352546-216752546 GCA_951394425.1 Tipula unca
TTTTTCGTTTTCTTTTTTTCGGCTTGACTTTTTGCCAGTCTGGCCTAGCTTCTAGTGTCCAGTTATCTCTCTCCGGAGTTAGTACGCCTTTCGTGATGCGTTTCTTATCCTCCGTTTGTGTTTCACTTTGACCGGGATCACGACTTCTCATAATCGGTTCATCCTTTGGTATGTCAACCGTTCCACTTATTCTCTTATCTTGATTCAGCGATTTATTTAAAATTTCACTAATCAACGGTTTGGACTACGAAGGAAGTGTTACCCGTCTTGACTTCAACAAGTCCTTTTCAGGTTCCTAGTTTGTCCTTTCCACATTTTTTATAACAGATGCCTCAGCTTTCTCCGTTCTCTCTCTCTAAGAGCTTCGAACTCCTTTTCCAGCTCATTATATCATAGTTTTATCATGCGTATCATCTTTTTAATTTCGCCATGCACATTGTTGCGATCTTTCACGAAGTCCGCGGGATCACTAATGTGTTTTATAGGCTGCGGACCAATTCACGGGTAAAAGTCAATTTTCACTATAATTTTCGGTAAATTCATTTACCCTATCAAAAAGTAGGGTAAATCGAGTACACAAAAGTAAATGTTTAATGTTTAGATTGTTAATTTTTTAGTGATCTACGGATTAAGTAATCAAAACAAAAATTCTAAAAATCGACTATTACCTAAGTAATTGATTTACCCGACAATTGGTCCGCAGCCTTAGTTGTAATCAACTTGGAAACCTTCATAACGGGCTCACAAACCAATTCTTTCTATTGTAATGCAGCTATGTTGGGAAGCGATACTGCCTCGAACATTGAACCACTCGTAGGCGATCTTAAACCTTCCACTCCTCTAGAATGGGTTAAGAACTCCTGGAGTCCCATTCACTGGTTTACTCACAAAAGCTCCAAACATGTTACGTATATCTATCACCACACTATTATGTATACAGAAAGTAGAATGGAAAGTTATTACAAGCGGCAAATCAATCTAATCAACTACAAATAACTCAACTCCATCCTGTGGATACTAAACCACTTTCCCAAAGTTACTAGTCACTTTCTACATCCCCTTGTACAAAGTTTGAAGTTTGTTATAAGATAATGCTGGTTATCGGTTAAAGCCATAATTTTTTATTTGAACTTAAAATTACAGAGACACTTTATATAAATCAAAATTGGTTCTAATACAGAATTTTATGATACGTCACAGCTAAGACCGTTATAGTGACTACAAACTACTCCATCAATGAAGATAGTTTGGGAATGGGTTGATATAGGTACGATTTCAGCACAATGAACATTTTATCCAATAGTAGCTCACAGTTGTCAAAATTTCGACGTCTGATGACCCTGACCGAATTTTAATTGGTATATAGTGACAGAGATCTTGTTGTACAAGTGATCTTCATTTTATCCCAATGTATACAGTTAATATATTAAAGTTTATACTATATACACAAATTTTCGTTCTTAGCTTTAGACACAACAGAATTATAGATTCGTTGATTTTTACAATTACCAATATGCTATTAAATTTCTGCGCCGCAGAAAATCCATCTTTTTTTTGGTTAAATTTTATAAACCTTATTCTTAAGAGACCGCAAAATTTTCTTATTGGAATGAAGTTTCAGTAAAATCCAAATTAATTTAATTTTTTATCAATAAATAAGATACATTTAATGTTAAACTACACATTTTAATTCACTATTATCGAAATAAAATCAAATTTAACCATATTTTTCAATGTTCTGGATAAAACATTGGTTTTTTCAAGTTCGCGATAAATTCATAGTACACGAACTCGAAAAAAAGGGAAATTTTAAAAGGAAATATTTTAAACAAATATTTTTCACTGTTTTATGGTTGATACCTGTATTATTTCACAATAGACGTCAAAAAATATAGTTTGAAGTTGAAATTTATTCAAATAAATAGAACTTAAATTAAATATATTGGTTAAACTAAATAAAATTTCCCAGTATTATTCCCGATGTTCTTATAGAACTTGAAGTTCTGTTAATAAAAAAACGCACCTAATGTGATAATCCAACGCTTTGGATTATATTATGAGTATAATTGGTATGAGGAGTAATTCAGGTCAACATGTGATTTCAGAAATAATAAGAATTTGTCAAACGAGGTATCCAGATCCACGTCACAACTAACATAAAGATCTAATTGACCAGAGATATAGTTTGAACTCTACAATAATTGGAATGATCATTAATAGTGAAGTCAAGTACTGTGACTGAAAAAAGAGTTTTACGAACAAACTTTTGGCGTACGTACAAATGATATATGCAACTGTTAGAGACGGATCTATTATGGATTTATCAATATAAATTAACAAAAATGAAAAAAAAATCTGTTATTTGTTTAATGTATGTGAAGATGGCCCAAATTCTAACCCAAAAAACGTAATGGCAATAATAAAATAAATATTTTCATCATATTTAAGTGTCAGCCCAAAAAAAACATCTATCACGACACTATTTATAAAGCCAGTCCAAAAAAATTACTGTCGTGACAGCAAAAACTTTCGTGACAGATATATAAATATATTTCTTTTTTATAGAATAATCAGTACCGATATGGATAGAGTAATGGGCCCTGCTTAATTGAATGATGACGTCACCTGTTGATAATATGGTAACGACGAATGGTTTGGTTGTCCACTCATCACGTGTTAACATATTTCGTAAAGAATTAAGTGATTTTTGTGACAGTGAACATTTTATCATGTCTATAAATATAGCCTATAGATGATGCGTAGACGCCCATTCCTGCCAAAGGTACACAAATTAAGCTCTCTCCATCTAAATTCTTAAAACCAGTTTTAAGCAATATTCAATACCGATGAAAATTTTAAAGAGCGGTTATTCAAAAAAATTTTAGCTATCCTTTGCGGTCCCGTATCCCAGCTATAACTTCTACCTCCTTTACAAGTCACTTAAGATTTTACTTCCCGTACTGATAATTTTTATTATTATATCTATATATTCTTCCACGTGCCTGACGTATTTTGTAATCAGATTTTGATAGAAATCCTAAAAATTGACGCGTTTTGCGCTTAATCTGGCCGTTTTTGTAGTACACAAAAGTATGGTTGTCATGAGATGCGATGTTATCGAAATGTGGCCCCTTCAACGATTTCCAAAATATTTTCAATTACATTTTCCAAAATGTATCATTCTGTACAACATTTAGAGCATTTGTAATTTTTGTGCGGTTTTTTGCTGGTCCAAATGAAATCAGCTGGACAGGAGGTTGTCTACGATTTTATTCCTGGTGACGACTTTATATATATATATTGATGCCTTATCTATCCACATTGTTGGTCAATGTCAATTCTAAATCACGCATAAAACAAGTTAAAGCTTTTCATTTCAGAAGGCGCACACAAATACTTTTAAAATCTGTATGTGAGCTTATCCATGTGAAATTCGCCTTGATTTCTCAAAGTTTTGCACCAAGCGTTTGAAATGTGAACTGATTTTAGGTTTAAAAAACCACCGCGAAATCTCTGAAACCGGTTAGCTAATCTGATTACAATAAATTCAGAAGTCTACCGTAAATTCCATCATTTTGGCTTAAACAAGTTTCTCTGAAGCCACAATTTAAGATATTACACAGTTTTATTAGGTTTGTCATTCGGCAGTCTGATTGGATTAGGTGCCACAGCAACTGGAGATAAATTTGACTTTCACTTGCGCTTTTTCAAATCAAAAGAAGATTTTGTTTAAAATAACAAAAATTTGTTAAATAAAAAGCGTGTTAAAATATTTAAAAAAAATATTCTAAATAAGTTTTTGTTCATCTTTAAAGAACAGATTGCAAATCCATACGAATATACATAGCTTTCAGAAGCTCTATTTGAACTTATCTAAATATCAAAAAAATTCATTAGCTTTTAATTCTTCTCATCATTTTAAGAGCTTTTCAAAACATTCACTGATTTTCAACTTTAAACTTTTTTACTATGCAAACAATCCGTAAATTTGGGCCATATATAAAATGTTCACTGTCACAGAAATCACTTAATCCTTTACGAAATATGTTAACACATGTTCAGATGACGTCATCATTCAATTGACATTGACTATAAATAAATAACAGAATTCATTTTTCATTTTTGTTGAGAATCGCTGGAAAATAATGGAATTGCTCAAATTTCTTTCTAAACGCAATTCTCTATTTTCCCATATATTCGAAAGTAGAAGTTAGCTTCTTGGTCTCGTTAAAAAGGAAAAATATTTTTTTTTTAAATAAGCAGGCTTTGAGAAATAGATTTTTTGGTTACAGATTTAACGGGTACAGCGAACGAATCAGTATGTAACTATGACAATAGTAGGGCTTAGCCGCATTCGTAACTAGAGCATAGTAACTTTAAAATAATAATCGAACGTTAACTGTTTCCGAAACCAAAACTTATTTGTAGAACCTAACTTATTCAAATAAGTCTCCTTGCGAGGTAACTTATTTGCTATCTCTTTCATGCAAGAAAATCTAAATTAATTGTCAATATTTTGTTATTCTTGATGAATGTTAACATCAATTACATATTAGTAAATTTATAATTATTTAAAGAAAATTAAAGGATATATTATTATTAAAGAATAAATATACAGTACAGTACCCGATGTAAGTACAAGAATAGAAATAAAATGGTGATTGTAAGTGATGTGATTTTTCAGATAAAATACATATGCATAGTATATAATATGCCTCTATTCGTATAGAATGATACAATCATAACGTCATGGCTACAAAACATAATATTACCGCTCTTTTTATAATACACAGCGGAGTGGACATCGATATTATGGTCCCATTGAATATGATCCAGAATATGTATCTATTTTGATCGAATCTGATCCAGAATCGACACCATCAACATCCAGAAAGGAGATTCCTGAAACCATTCCCATTAAACTGTCGAAAATAAGAAAGATGCAGAAGGACAATGTTTTAAATTACATCAAGGAAAGGGATCAAATTATAAAATCCATAAATATAAAAATAATAAAACAATAAAAAGAGTATGCCTGAAATATATCCTGGATGTCAAAATATCCTCTTCGGATACTGAATAAAATTAATTAGTGTATTGATTTGGATTCATGTGATTCGACGGATTTAAAATAATATTTATGATGAAGTGAATTATGGTACCTGATTTGATTACTTGAAATTTGTGATAAAATTGAATTAAAATAATAAAAATGGTACATTGTTAATTTATTGTAGAATATATGTATGTAATATATACATATCTCAAAGCATTTATTTGATTATTTTGATTATTTAACTGAATCTTTTTATTTATATTAATAAATAATTAAATAATTCCGTTTGAGTTTCATTAAATATTTCGACATAACTCATCACGAAATTCAGTTACACTTTTTTGTATTTGTCGATCTTCATCTAAAGCTGAAATGCGGTTATCATCACTTTGAAATTCCTTGTCGACATTCATTAGATCTCCTACATCTAAACATAGACATGGTTAAATTTTTGTTGTTGTTGTCTTCGATTTTCAGTAAATGGTGTAATTATGGCTATCGGATTTATTTTCTGGATATGTATACATCGCTGTTCCGCAAAACTCTTTGGTCGTGAACAGACCGTGGCCACCCAACGAAAATATTTAAAAATTTGTGATCAGCATCACAACTAGCTAGAATAAAAGAATTATTTCAATATATATATATATATATATATATATATATATATATATATATATTTACCATTTTGTTATTAATGTATACCTTGCAGGTGAATGCGGTAGTCCAACTTCGATCGCGCCTATGGCTTTTTTATTTAAATAGGAGATCCCGCACGGTCTTCCCGTTTCGACAAAACAATAATTTTTTATAGTAAGGACAAAATGAGATCCATTGTTCTCTGAACAATGTCATATTTGGACGAAGCTGGTATATCGAATGCCGTATTTACTACCCTGTAACTGGTGCCACATGCTAACCAAAAAAGTGTTATACCCAATTCGATTTCTGGATCATAGCCGTGATGTTTAACTGGGGAAAGTTCAATCAATTTTTGGAATGCTTGAACGGTTACCCGCAAATGTTTTTTCATTTCCACCTCATCTCTTTTCAGAAGAATGTTTAGCATTAGACTATTAGTGTTACAGCAATACTTTAAGCCTTGCAATTTTTAAATTGGTTTATACAAAAAAAAATAGATTATTTTTATAACATACCCTTCCCATTTCACGTCGCTCAAGCAATCGCAATAGTTCATTATCACTTTTAATTAATTTTAAATACGATTTTTGTTCGTCATTAAATTTAAAAGTAACAATTTTTATAAATTATCCACATTATATTAATATTTGTTCTGTTTATAATAAATAATACAAACAAAATATTTAAATCTAATTTATTTAAGATGGCGGGAAATAAGTAAATAAGTTTGAAATAAGTATCGGTTTCGGAAACGGCCTAAGTCTAAATTAAATGTCGAAAGTAACCTTTAAATTAATATATGACCTATAGAATGTGAAAATGTGAATTTGTACTAAATTTAATTATGCTTATGAAAAGTAGGCTATGATAATTAATTTTCTTTTATATTTTGAGACCCCCTTCAGTTTGCACGATAATTGCCGTAAATGCCGTTTTTGGAAATTGACCAGGATAACTTGACATAGTAAATTTACAATATTAAATTTTTTTTATGTAAGTTTGTATGTAATGTAAATAAAACAAACAATTTTTTCTAAATTTATTTTTACTTTTATAAAAATTACGGTGTTGTTGTACGGTATGGTCAATTTCCGGAAAAGGCTGTGATATATTAGTCCCAGGGATGTGTTTGAAACCAACCTGCAACTTAAATTACCAGGAATATAAACAGGAAATTCATCCGCAACGGTATTGGAAATGTTGATGGAAAACTATACTCTTAATTTGTTCCACCCCATAATTGGGTGGTATGTGTGTGTGTATATAACGGTAAAACTACTAGATTTTTTTTTTTTTATAAAATCGCTTGGTGTATGATCAATTTATGTGCTTTTTTTCCTTTTTTAATGTATATAATATAAATATATAAGTATATAAAACTCTAAATAAAATTAGAAAAATTTTTGTATTTTGGCATTTATATAGCGCATTAACGTTATCTTATTTTCCCGTTTTTTAATTCCTTGTTATCTTTTTTTTTTTGTCTTATATATAAAAAAAAAAAAAAAATTAAAATTAATTTCAGCAATTATTCTAAGAACCACAATGGAAAAATGAAAAAATAAAATTTTCATTTAAATTTTTAATTTTAAAGAAATTTATTTTTGTTATTATTAAATTATAGAAAATTTAATTTATTTCAAAAACAAAAAAAACTAATAATATTATACCAAACACATTTGTGGGCGTTAGTTTTGAACGGGTTTTGGTGTCCTTTGAATTGTATCCAATTGAAACCGTCCAAAACTGAGGCTTGCATTTGTAATAATTCTGCTATAAAAATGATATATACACAAAACTATCCAATTAATTAAACAACAAACTAGATTATTTATATTTATAAGTATATAAATATATACGATAGACAGACAGTATAATTAGAGCAAAACAATAATTATTCTAATATTTTTTCAAATAAAACAATAGGAAAAGTGATTTTCACAGTGTCACCAAAAAATAAAAACAATATACCAACCACTTTCAAAATTTATGTTCTATTCTGTTTGTCTTTATATGTATGTTTATAATACAAGAGTAGTTAGAGTAATTATTCTTGAAAACAATGTCACAATCATTTTCAAAGCCAAATAAATTAGACAATGTAACAATATATACTTATGTATACATATAATAAATATAATGATCGGGTGATGGCATAACATTTTTTAAGTTTTATTATTGTATTACAATAGTAATCTGACACAACAATTCTAAAATATATATATATATATATATATATATATATATATATATATATATATATATATATATATATATATATATATATATATATATATATATATATATATATATCGGTATATATATATATATATTAATAACACGAGTAAGAAACTATACAATAAAAGCGTCTAGCGTTAGATATATGAGGAGGTTTCGAAAATAAATTCAAATTATAGTCCAATTAATTTTTAACTATATAAGGCTGTCTCGTCCTATACATTCTATATCCATTTAAAGTATATATTATATTTTGATTGTTGTATTATTTTAAAGCAGAAAAACCACTTAATAAAATATCTATATTTTAATTAATTTACAATATAGATTCGCTTATATAATATGGTAATATGGTATTGAGGTTTGAGTCTTGGGTTATGCGGTAAAACGATTCGATATAAAATAAATGTATGCAAATTTTTTAAGGAAATTTTTATCAATTTCGGAATTATGCAATTTTTTATCTATTTCGAATATATTAAAAATGCATTCATGTTAAATTATTTCAACAGTAAATTACATAAATTCTATAATAAATATTGGCCAATCCAGTTCCGTCCAAATAAAAAATTTCGATTATTACGAAAATGAGAAAAGGTTTCGTTACAATATAAATAAAAAATTGTAAAATCGTCTTTCTAAGATTTCATGGAACCTATCCCTTTAAGACATTAAATATGACTTTTATACTATACCATTTACTAAAATGACGTATGTTTTATAAAGCAAGCATTTAGTGTGTAAATTGATTTTATGGTAAGCATTTAGGCGTTACAAAAGTGTTAAATAATATACTGAAGCAAGTTAATAATTTTTTGTTAAGTTAACATGTTTTAAAAATTTTAAAGTTATTTTAAATAATTATTTGAAGTATTATCTGCATCAATTTTAGAGTTAACAGTTACATCAACGGCAAAGCTACTAAAAATTAACGACCACTCTGACAAGAATATGACTGGTGGCACTGGGATTTACCGTACATTTTGTTACGCCGTATAATCTACGACACGTAAAGTATTACGTAGATTACATGGCAATATTTTTTGTCAATGTCGGCAATTAAGACAATCTCAACAACCTAGGCGATATTTAAGCGATATGAAATAAAATGCGGTATTTTATAAAAGTGCGATTTAGTTAAGCCTCAAGAAGAAATTAAAGAAAGGATTCAAATTAAATCGGGATTCACATACCAGGCTATAACTTTGGAAACACATGTTGAAATAAAACAACCAAAAGCTTTAATTAAAGAAAGTTTATGCACTAATTTTCGGATTGGTTACATTTAAACCATCAATTTAATAATTAATTGCCGCGCTGAATTACCATCAAGATTGCGATGAATTACTGCCTCGATGACAATCACCTTGAATTGATTGCGATAAATTGCTTATAATGATAATTTCATACGATAAGTTGCTTGCGATAAATCGGCCGGTTACTAAAATTTTACTGCTGAATCGAACGCATTATAGGTAAAACAAGTTTCTGTAGCCATTATTTTCTGTACACTTGCGACGCTACTGCTGCGAATGTTATAAAGAAGAACTGGCAAAGACCATCCGTCGACAACTGCAAGTCGCTTAATTCTTTTAACAAATTTATTTAAGTTAAAGTGCTTTTATTTAGCGGGAGCGCATTGTTACTATTTTTGGCAAGATATATATTTTGATCTGCTAACCTGTTTCCAATTTCACGTTTCAAAGAAATTTGATCACCATAGTTTAGACCTAAGTCACAAAATCACTCAATTTTTTCAACATTTAAACAGATTTTTTTTTAACTCTGGAAAATGTTGGATTATTCCATTTGCATTCCAGATTACAATTCTTAATTGTTATTTCATCTACTGTTTCTCGGCTATCTAGTTGCCTGTTTAAAGCATCTATGGATCTCTCTTGGTTTATAAGCCGTGTATTTAGCGCTTCGATACTTTTAAATATTTTTTCAATCATAGATGTATCTTTGGACTCTTCGAAATTTACTGATTTGTTGGACCGGATGCCACCACTTGCGATCAGGACCTTGCCTTGATTTTTGTCTCTAATTTTTTGTAGTTCTTTAGCTGTTTAGAACCTATTTAATTATTTATTATATAAATTGCTTTTATTTTTGTAAACTAATAATATTTAATGAAGATTCATAAATTAAATTATGTTCCGTCTTATCTGGTAATATCACTAATACATACACAGAACAACAATTTCATTAAAGTGAACGATAAGAACTCGTAATAAAAGTATTTTCAGAAAACATTTCCAAACATCAATATTTCTCGCGTGACTTTATTATAATTAATCAATATCTTCAATATACGTACGGTTTCATAAAATTTAAAAGTTTTTAGTATTCTTGTCACGGTAACATTATTGGAAGGAAGAATCTCTTGATTCTCGAATAAAACAATGTTTTTAATGCAATTCTCCGCCTTGCCGAAGGCAAATCTTACGTTGAAAATGTCCAAGAGGAAAATTTTTGTGGAGGTTCCAGGTTGAATTATATAACTGTGGTAAACAAAAATTTTCAATTGAAAATATTTGATGGTATATAAACACCAAAGGAGATTTGCAAGAAAAATATATTGGAAACTTGCTTCTTTATTCAAGTTATATTTTTATTCAAATTTCGAATTTTTCTTGTTTTTTCCATTTCACTTCTACTTCACCATATATCAAGGATTATTAACCGAGCGTACTTTAAAAAATTTGCATATAAATTACAAATAATTTTAATCAGAAAAACTCCCCAATACCGCATATTTTTACCATATTCACTGATATAAAAATATATGCTTCTTATTTACCACCACAATTAAAAAAGAAAAGAGTACATAAATCAAACATACACTAAACTCTCACACACATATATAGATAATTTTAGCCAAAAAATGTTAAAACAATAATAATAATTCAAAGTGTTTTCCATTTATATGTACAATAAAGTGATGAAGAGTGATACCAAATAAAAAATATCGCCGCACAGTGAGCGAATTCTTCGTGTTAATTAGAAATAAAAAGAAAATTATCAAAGTTTTAAGTTCATGTAAGTTGCAATCTATAACCTAGTGAAAATTTAGTATGCTATATATAAATATATATATTATGTGTTATATAATTAGAGTGCTTTAGTAACGTGTTTTTTTTTACTTAGTAATTTTTTTTCTAATTTAATTTTCATTATTTTTCCAACCAACAATGAAAAATAATAATCATACAGGTTGTGTATGTGTGTACAATATTTCAAATTGTAACACACAAATCAAGCGCAACAAAAAAAAATTGAATTCTTATGCTTTTTAAAACTCGATATGTTATAGAAAATAAAATAAAAATATGCTTTGCATGTAATTAGGCAATTACGCTATAGCGTTGACTTATATAAACATAAATTTTATATATGTATTTGTATACATATTTTCTTTAAGATTCTTAAATTTATTTTTTATGTTTAATACATTTTCTACAATATTATATAATGTATATGTATGTACACAATATTTGGCACACACAAGAAAGTTAAAATGTTAACAACTTTAACTTTTATAATATAGACTCGTATATGTATGTATGTATATAGGAAAATTGCGGCTGCCGAGAAAGTGGGAGTATTGTAGGTGTTGTGTGCAACTTGTAAATATATTTTACGGCTGTGGTTTTTTGTTATTTTCCATTATTTTTATTATTGCGTTTTCCATTATTATGTTTTTCGTTTTAATTTTAATTTCTTAAGAGCCTGTGAAATTTTTTACAAAGTATATATATGTTTTATGATCGTACAAGGTGCTACACATACATATATGTTAGTACAGGGACAAAAATAATATATAACGAGCCCAAATGCTTTGTAAACGAAAAATATGAAATATACTATCGGACTACGCCCGGTACGCAGCGCGCCGCATCCGTAATTTTGCGTTCATATAAAAAATATATTAAATAGATGAGCCCGGTCCCCCTTGCCGGCCCTAACTTTTCCGTAAGCCATACTCGGAGAATTGGGATTTAATATTCCACAGGAACCATGAATCATATTTTTTGTAACAACCTCGCCCAAGTAGCATTTTGCGACCTAATGTTTTTACCTAAATTGCTTCCTAGTTAGAAACATTTTACACCCTCGATAGGTAACAATACTTTTTTAGGAATACTCCTATTTAGAATCAAGCAAAACACACAAAGTAGTCTTTGCGTCTAAAGAATTTGTAAAATAGCCCATTTTTGAGTCTTGTCGACACATTACGCACACAATTCCCAATTTTTTAAAAAGCAAAGTGGAATGTTCCACTTAGCGCCCGCGGTATTGCGTTTAACAATGTGTCAATCTAAAAATACTGTCATGTACGTGCATCGTAAATGTCAAACCATTCCAATGCGCAACACGATTTTTATGAGAAATTGATTTATTAGGATAGGATATCGACCATTTAAAATAACAACTTTTTGTAACTATTCTTATTTAAAAATGTTAAATAAACTTTTATCTTGCGATATCAGCGCTTCAGATCCGATTGCTCCTAACATTGAAAATTTCGAATTGCAAAGCACTTCTGAATCATCATCTGATGAAAATTATGAAGAACAACTGGAAGAAAAACTGGTGTTGTTTGATGATTTAAAAATGCGTGCATAACGCATCTTGCTATTTTTGATCTACTTAGCATATTTCATTTGAGATGCAATCAAGTACTTGCCTGGAAGACATCAGAACTTTATTGGCCACACCCATTGAAATAAATATTTTGAGAATGGGAGAAGGCAGCTATTGGCACAATGGATTAAAGAATTTGTTTAATAAATTCATTTCGGAATATTAATAAACCAATGCAAATTTCTTTAATTATTAACATTGATTAACAGTTCGAAAAATGAATTTTGGCCAATACTGTGCGCTATTGATGAGCTACCTAAGTACCCAATTATGGTAATTGGAGTTTATTTGGGGCAATGTAAACCCAATTTGAGCCTCTTCTCAATTTTTTCGTGGTTGAGTTCATTGCAATTTCAAATGATCGATTTCTTATCTTCTCAACCAACCAAATGAGGATATGTGTATGTGGCAATCGGCGTTTTCCCCACTCGACTGAATACATTTAACAGCGCGTCTCGCCGAACACGCGATACTTTAAATAAAATCCATGAGTGATTTTAATTTTTTTTGAATACCCTTGCGGTGATGTCATGGCGATCAACATGGGTAAGGAAATAATTCTTGTCGAATTTCTGTCCACTGTCGACTTGCATAATGACATGAATGGCATCCCGAAGATGAATGTATTCCTCGGAACGAAGTTTTGCCTAGTTCAACCTGATAAATGTTAAACGCTTTGTTTCAATTTAGACGGACATATCCGCAGCACATTGGTGAAATAGACGATTATTGAACTAACTTTTTTGTTAGTTTTGTTAGTAGTATTGTTGTTATTATGGTAGTAAAAGTAGATTGGTTATTTACCTGTAACTGGATTTATCATCTTGATTGAAAAATGATATCCATCTTCACCTTGCCAAAATAAGATAGGATATTGCAACGCATCATATGATCGATGTAAAACAATGTCTCGGTTTTCTAAATTTTCACCCACGTCGACTATAGCGACTTCATCAATTGTTGGCGCATTAAAACGCCTTGCGTGTTGTGCTGCAGGCGTTTTATCGGCTCTGATGACAATTTTTGTTGGTTTTAGATGGCATACGGTAAAATGCGCGATCTTGCATAATGAAACCAATTCGTTATGTTGATCGAAAAATATTTGATCATTTCATCGAATTGTTGTGTGCACAACGCTGATCGACTTGTCTTGCTGAATCGGCGTTGGCAATAAGGAACCTGTTTGATCATATATTTGACCCTGAATCTGCCAGGGTAAATCGATGTAAAATAGGTAATCGTATAGCGAAGTGTTTGTACCGCCATGTTGCGAGCAAACTACGTTGGCAGCGCTGCCATTCCCCCATCAACTTTTGTAAACTTACTCAATTTTGGTTGCTTTTGCCAATTTATAGCTACCGACAAAAAAAAATACCAACATACTTTACACAATGTCAATTGAAAACTTCCAACGTATTTTGCACCAGCTACATGGAGGTAAAAGTTTATTGTTCCCCATTATAATAACTTTTGTTGCACAAAATGTCGTCATTTGAAAGCAATTATTGTATTGCTATGAATGAAAAAGTGTTTAGAATCTGCACCATTTCCGGAAACCAATGAATGTAGTGGCCACTGGTGAAACACAATCCAGGGGCTTCATTTTTCAACTTAAATGCCGTGCAATGTGGGCACACAACATTCATTGGTCCAATAGCAACGATTTGCAGTGAACTGTAATCGATTGCAACGTTATAACTTCGTTCAACTTTATTTTGCGATTCGCGTTGCTCGTCAATTTGACTTGCTCGTATATGTATATATCTTTGACTATCAGCATTCCGAGTTCCGCGACCTCAATGGTGGAATTTTGAACAAAGTTCACTGTGTAATATTTTGGCCTGAGCTTGCTGTTCATTTGATCCAATAAAATATATTTGCAAAAATTTCGCATTTTCATTTGGCATTGGATACATTGATCCATTGTGGTGATAAACTTGGCCTTGAATTTTAAAAGTTGATAAAAATTACGACCAAGAGAATCAATAATGGTAATTTGTTTTGCGCCAAAAGATGTCATTCATTCATACCTATATCATCGGCCATATGAAGTTTATATTTGTTCCATAAATCAATCGGTGTTGACAAATTATAGAAAACAATGTTCGTATTTGTTAAGCATTTGACGAAATCATAGCATCTTCGAGACTGTAGTCCCAATGGGTGTCATTCTCTATAGGAATCCCATACGTTGACAGGCTGCTCTGTATGTGCCGCACAATACACCATTAACAGTTCGCAGATGTTGGAATGATGTTTGGCCACATTGACTAGGAGTAAGCTTAAATAAAAACCCTCGTCTTGGCTGGGACGGACTGTGTAAAGACGTCCTAGTGCATCGGAGGGAAATACTTGCGGGTCCTTGTTTCCGTCGTTCAAATTTTTTTGACGATTGATTTCACGTATAATATCTTTCTAAGTAAACCAGCGTTCGGGCTAAGGTCGTTTTAATACGTTCTGCGCTGTAAAATACACCCTTTGACCATTTTCCAAATGTACGGCCAAGTGAACAACGTGAGGTGTCTTTCATTTATAGCAAATGAAAAAATACGTCACATCGATTCGTTACTGCTAGCATAGCGGCCCATTTGAAATTGAGTTATTTCATCTTTAGAATTTTCGGCAGCAACTCCGAACACAGCCATATCACTACCTTTGTTCACGTATTTGCAAATGTATTTAATAGATTTTACGGAATGGCAGGTTTCGACATTTATTTGTGCTTTAAATGTGTTGGAGAGTAACGGCGAAAACGGAACAACCCAACGATTATCAACTTCAATGTCCTGTTGATTTACTTTGATTATTGTTGACCTTCCATTATGTTATCAGTCGATCGGCGGCGATAAAGTGGATAACCAACATGTTTACTATCATTTCCAATAAATTTGAACAAATTCAAGTAAAGCGTATGTATGATTGTTCTCGTGAAAGATCATAATTAATTAGATCATTTGCTAATCTTAAAGGTAATGGAAGGACTGCAAATTGTAATGATAATGGCGAATAATTAGCGTATTTGATTTGGAGATGAGGTAATGCCTGCATCGTTTAATGTGGAATCCCAATGTAAATCTGATTCTAATAAATTCATTAACTGTTTTTAAATTATTAAATGATGTAGGTCCTCGAACATTAATTAATAATAAACGTAAATAGAAACATTCTTTTTGATTTGGATGAATGGTGTAAATTCTACCTAAAACATTTGACTTAAAAATGCCAGGATGTCCATCGACAGGTGTACCTCGTTTTCGAAGTTCCCATTTTTTTCATCCGCACGTATAGTAGGAAGGCATTTCTGTTTACAGCAAATTCTGTTAAAGTAGTTTTTGGTGGAGAAGCAGCTCGTTGTGCAATATTTCGGTCTGTAAAATAGACACGTACTCTTTGGTGCATTGAAAATGAAAAAAATCGCCAAATAGCCTCGCTGGTATATATATATATATATATATATATATATATATATATATATATATATATATATATATATATATATATATATATATATATATATATATATATTCCAGTTTGAAATGAAATTTCGTCATATAAATTGTCGTTCAATTTTGAAAACTGCCATGTCAGGTCCTTTGTTGATATATTTGCAAATATATTTTATGGATTTTACGGATGAGCATAGTTCAACATTAATGTGTGCCTTAAATGTTTTTGATAAAAATGGCGAATAAGGCACAATTCATCTATTGTCAACTTCAAATTCATTTGTGTGAATATTTATCGTGAATGACTTTCCAGAATTCTCAGTGGATCTTCTACGATATAATGGATAGCCATCAATTCCAGTAATCGTATGCATTGTAAAATCTTTAGCAAAACTTTTAGAACATTTACTAATCATACATGGTGAATTCATATTAAGTGTTCCACATGGACAGTTCATTCCTACAGTTTTGGGTCCGTGTCTTCATCAGGAATTTCAACACTTATTACGTTGTCGATATCGATTGATCTTATTTTATTTGTCAGCCAAATGAATATATGAGCATGAGGAAGTTCTCGTTTTTGCAATTCGATCGAACACATTCAACAATTCGTTTGCCCATACACATAAGGTCGCCTATTGCGGAATTTTATTTTTAATTTTGTGTCCCACGATGTATTCTTGTGCGTGTTGTAATGAAACTAAATTAATGTCAAAAATAGCGGTATTACGACCTACTATCTTGAAAACGGCGCCACCTATCGGGTCCAAATTTCACAAGAAACCCAAACCGCTAAAATCCTAATCTATGGTGAAAATTTCAGATTGTTCCTGAGAAAGGCTATTACAATCATTACAGACACCATTTTTATATATTAGATTTAAAAACGTATGATTAGAAAAAAAATCGATAATGTACATTTTTCCCAGAGGATTACTTAAGAAGGATTTAGATTTGTAATGGTTTTCCACAATTTCTTAGTAATCAATCTTTTTTTGTTAAGACACTTGATACTTTTTGTGTTTCTTTATACACATAAAAATCGTGACTTTTCCAATATTTAAAGAAATATACATTCATATATACAAACCTCCCCGAAGCATATTGAAATGAAAAAAAAAAAAAAATCTATCACCTCTCGTCGTCGTTCGGGAAATTCCATAGTGCGATAACCAAATCCATATAAATATATTACCGAACAATCGTTTTCTCATGTTTATGTGATATGATTATTTCTTCTCATACATATATTAACATTTAAGATTATTAATATGGGTATTTTATTCCAATACACAACAACAACAACTACAACAAATTCAAGAAAATAATTGATGAAAATCTAGATAGAAATGTTATCTCTTCATACATAATGATAGTCGAGTAGCAGCAGCAGAAGAAAAAAAAATATTGGGAAATTATTTCACAAAAATATATTTAGCGATACAAACACATTTTCGATATGTTCTATCCGCATATGGCTCTTTCTATATATGTATGTAATATTTATGTACATATATATTGTATATACAGTTGATGCAGAGACGTATGTAAGATTTAATTCAAATTTATATTTCTACATCAAAGAAACAGTTTTTTTTGTGTGGCAAATTTTTCTTTTCGATTTTCCCCCTTTTTTGCTTTGCAAATTAAGGCAGGAACAACACAAATGACTGAGGGTTTAACGTTTTTTTTCCAGCTTATAATATTATTTATAATAGATTTGTAACATACCGATATTTTAAGGTTTTTCTCGTTCGCTCGTCGTCGTCTTTCGACAGCACATATATTATATATACTTTTTTTTTTGTCCAGGAAATTGAGGGGATTTCCAGGGGGTGTGTGTGTGTTATTGAGTCTATATATGGATATTGAAAGAAATATTCTTAAGATTTTTACTAGAGACAAAATTTATAATGTACTTATGTATAAGATTCAGCAGACAAATATTGTCAGACATATACATATATTATATAGATAAAATGTATTAAGTAACGTGAAGACAAAACTCTGTTAATCGATTTCGACAAAATACTGTTTTTCTGTATTTTAGATAACTAAATCCTACAGTTTTCGTTTGTTGTGATTTTATTGTTGGTTGGTATACATATTATATTATAGTACCTCTCTTCCCTGCAACTTACAGAAATTTCAATTCTGAGCCACAAGATTTAATAAAGAAATAAAAATATGTAATTTGTTGTAACCCTAGCTCTTCATAGTCAACCAAGAAGTAGAGGGCAGTTTGTACAATTTTTTAATATTTCTGACATTCGAAAATTTTCTTAAACTTTGTATATTTTCTTAACACTTTGAACACTCTGTACTTTTGAAATATAATTTGATTCTTCGAATTTTCAATTAACCGTGATGTTTAACCAGCTACCAGCCGCACTTTAATATCCTCGCCCACACTATTATCGTGAGTGATAAGAGAGCCCAAATATTTGAACCTCCGCACTCCTTCAAACGTGTAGTGGCCACTACTAAAATCTGGTGTCCCATTGTTCCTATAACCTGACATCATGTATTATGTTTTGGACTCATTGATTTAGATGTACTCCAACATGAGATTGAAAAGTATCGGGGACAGAGCATCTCTCTGCCGAACACCCTAGCTAACTGCAAAAACAGCCCGTTCTCAACTTTACAATGTCACTGTCATTCTACACAATCGTACCACTTTTGTTGGCATACCGATAGATATTCCAGCGCAGATTACAAACTCTCGATTGATCGAGTCATAGGGCTGTCACAGGCACCTGTGGATTTGGCGAAATGTATAGCACTTTATATGAGATTTACACTTCTGTTCACTCCTATATATTGGCTTAAGTTTGACGTTGATTGTAATACGTATGCAAAATTTCTCATAAATCTGTCCTAAAAAGCAACAAAATCAATTTCTTCTTATATGCGTTGGTGTGCAAAGCAAAACTGAATCTTATCATTGGGACAATAAAATTTGTTGTTTCGGTTGAAGCTAACCGAGAAAAACATCTATTCACTACATTTCTGATGAGGTCATAACAAACACGTTTGTCCGAAACGAAAATCCCCTACTTTTTTTACTTAATTGAAATATTTTTCGGATAGCTTAGACCCAATGACATCTTGAAATATACGTCATTATGGTGTTAGCTATTTTAATTAAATTTTATTACGTGTCTCGATTTTAAGCCTAAACCTCACGGCAGTTAAAATCGAATTCGCTTTATTTGGAAAATATAATTTAGAACACGTCGCTTCAATAAACTATAGAGACTATAGACTAGAAAATTTAAATGACTGATCCTTTAAAAATTTAAGAATTTAAATTAATTGTGATGAAAAGTGTCTTGAGTTCGGTTTTCAGCAGAATTTGATTTTATAAAATTATAATTAAAACGAAAAGCCACTTCCACGAAGAGGTTAAATTAAATTTTAGCCTTGTCAAACTAGATTCGATGGCTGGATTGTGAATAAAACAACCAATTTAAATTCTAGATAACACTAAATTTATTTATTTCCGAATTATTATACCAAACACTAATTGAATTTATTCACTAATTCACAGCTATAACTATTTCACTGTTAAAACCCAACTAACTAACTCCTAAAATTTCATCTCGTATTTATATCACATATTCTAACCTACTAGAATATTCCACAATATTAGAGAGTGTCTAGAATATTCCTGAATTAGTCTAGACACATCTAATTTACTACAGTTTACATTTACAGTAGTGTCACTACTCAAATAAAGATATTGCCACGATCGTATCATTGCCCTAAAAATTCACCCCCTCTGTTGAGCGCTAATCGCTCTAATTCACCATCTTCAGTTTTCTTTGCTGTCCTTTGCTAATCCGGTAAACTACTTCGTTTATCCTTTGGAAGATGATGACCGGTTCATTCCATGAAGATCGTCCTTGAGGAGAATGTCCATTTTCAAAATCTACTGCGATACAGTACGTAAGACAAGTAATTTGCGATGGAATACCTTCATTCATATTATCCTTAATTACTGCTCAGGTAGGTGAAAAAAAGAGCATTGAAATGCATTCAAAATAGAGCAGAACATTTTGAGAAACTGCTATAAGAAAAATTATTCGAAACAACAATAATAATAATCTTAAAAAAGCTGAAAGATTAGATTTCAGTGATTTAGATTTTCTAAATATCAAATAAAAAACATTAATGGTACTGTCTTCCTCTGGCTTTTTCAAAAGGTGGCAAGTGATTCTATCCAATTAAATGTAGGACAGTAACTTGTATGCTGTGCAAAGGAGAGCTATACCGCGATTATTCTCACACTTCAAGCGGTCTCCCTTCTTGAAGATGGGGCATATCGCGACCACTTTCCATTCGTCAGGCATTACATCGGTTTGCCATACTAATCAAATACGGTCGAAAAGACAGTTCCACAAAGTATCCCCTCCGAATATCAAGAGCTCCTAATTAATGCAGTCAACTCCAGGTGGGCAGTTTTGTTTTAGTCTCTGCATGGCCCTAGCGAATTCCTCATTTGATGGATCCTCAATGCAAATCTCCGCAGTCTGTATTTGAGATGAATCAACTACCGTCGGTGACGTATGACGAACACCAAGCATTTCGGTAAAGTGTCCATTCCATGCGTTGAGCACTACGTCGATGTTGACACAGAGGTTTCCATTCCGGTCCCGAATGGTAGTTGACGCAGGCTTGAAAGTATGGTGCAATCTAGTAATTCCTTTTAAAAAATTACGTGAACTGCGCTCATTACTGGGTTGTTGTTTTTTCAGAACCTCAGCCTTCCACCATTCTCGCTTTTTCCATCTACAAATCTGCTTACCTGCCCTCCTAGTAAGCGTAGCCTTGTTTTTCCTCGCGATTGTGAAACGTTGTGAAGTACAATTGTTCCGATTAGAGATGGAATATTATTTCATTCATATGGCTGCCGCGGCTGGCCTCACAGTACCCCATTTCTGCTAATTAAACGGCCATCAAACGTTTGATGCAATAAATCGATTGTGGCATGAGATGTGTGGCAAGTTGCACCATCCTGTTGAAACTTAACATCGTTCACATCAATACCATTAAGAGCGAGCGCAAACAAATCAGTTGTCATGGTGCGAAAGGTGTCTCCATTGACCATAATGTTTGCGCCGTCCTCATTTTCAAAGCAATATGGGCCAATGATGCCTCCGCTCCACAAGCCGCCCCAAACAGTCACTCGGAATGGGTGCATTGGCTTCTGTAAGAGCACGTGCGGGTTTTCTGAGCCCCAAATACGGCAATTTTGCTTATTAACATACCCACCACGATGAAAATGAGCTGCATCCGAAAAATTGATTTTTTTTTGTCAAAATCGACATCATCGTGCAGTTTCTCGTTGGCCCATCTAGCGAAGTGAAAACGAAGCGGATGGTCATGCGGCTTCAACTCTTGAACCAATTGAACTTTGTAAGGCGTCATACCGAGATCTTTTCGCAAAATTCGACGTAAACTGGCGCGTGAAACGTTCGAAACGATTACGAGTTGATGTTGATGGATTCTCACACACTGTTGGTTTTCTCTGCGACCAAATTTCATTTCCGACTCATTGTATTTGTTTTGGAAATAAATTTTCAATAAATCCCAACGTAGCTCAAGCGTAATTCGATTCATTTCGTTCAGTGGAGATAATATACTGAATTTAGTGACAGAATAGAATGACATAAGTATTGCCAGATTCGAAATAACCGGTAATTAAATTTAAACCAATAGATGGCCCACCCGTTATAAGTTTCAAATTGCCGAAATTTCGAAAATATTCTGAATGTTTATCGAATTAGCAAAACCAACTTTAAATAACTCAGGTAAGTCAAATAGTGATCGAAAATCCTTCGTTCCAATAAAATGGCAACATTGTCTTTAAAATAAATTTTATATTTTCAATCATATTTCAATACTAAATTATTCAAAACATATATGTACATATATTGAAATATACATACTTGAAAACGGTTTGAATGCCCGAGGCTAAAATATAAAATCAATTTTCCAAAAAAACATTTCGCTTTTAAAAGTATAACAACATTCTGCATTCAAAATGCCAATGCTCCCTTCAGCGTCTAAAGCTATATATACGGTTATACAAATAAAAAAAAATAAAAACTAAAAAAAATTTAAATAATTTCGTTCTGTTTCATATCATCATGGAATGGTTGGCTGCTGAATCTTAACCCGGCACATATGTTTTATAATCTTTAAAAATTGCGCTCCGCTACTCTCGTTCTTTGTATCAATCAAAAAAAAAAAAAAAAGCATTCTATTAAATCGATAAGAAATAAAATGTGTTCACCCTCAAAATTTAATTTAGAGGGGATGTCAAGATGTTTAAAGTTTAAATTAAACAAATTCCAGATACACGCACATACTTCATACTTGCTCGAGTGAAATTTTATTTATTAATAACAATAAAATGTATTTTTATTATTTTTTATTTTTCAATGATATATTCCCGGGGCGATATATGTATATATGTATCATCTTGCAATTATTCCCATTGAATTGAGTTTCCCCATACATACATGAAAATAACTTTGCAGTTATCTAAATCTGCCATCATCGTGTACTCAACTAATAAATCTGTGGCGTTAGACGTGTTGGCGATAGATTTATACATATACGTATATGTAGGGATGTTGCCCTATTTACATACATATATATGTATACATGTACTACCCACTAAGAAAAAAATAATTCTGCTTCACGTAAATCTAATAAAGGATTTTAGACCTCAATCGATTAATAAAGTTACCACAAATATAAAAACCATAAAGATATATAATTTTATTTTTGCCAAGATGTACGATCGTATATATACATACGTATGTATATAAGAACACACATCAAAAACTTAGGCAACCCTAACCGAAACGAAACGTATAACAAAAAAAAAAAAAAGCCTTCCCAGGTACAAATAAATTTAAGGTAATTTAATAAGAATATATATATATATATATATATATATATATAGAAATTAATTCTTTAGTAAATTATAAATACGATACATGTATGGGAGCATTAAAAAATATGTACAAAAGTAATCTCCTCTAAACTCTCGAAGGGTATTTATAATATACGACTGGCTGCTGGAATGGAAATGGAAATGTATGTACATATATACATAAAAATAAAAACCAAAATTGAAACCAAATTTAACCCCTTTTTTTTTTTGGTGTTGTGTTAAATGTATTTTCCAGCCATAGAGTATTCCAGTGTAACAAAATAATCAATCACAAATTTTTTTTATTTGGATTTTATTATTTCGTAAATCTAAAAACATTAAATTTTCATTTTCGCTTGAGAGATGAAATAAAAAAAAAAATTAAATTAAAATTCACTTGGGAAAGAGTATACGCTAAAACATCTGTAAATCTATGTACATATGGATATATGTATGTATGTATATACGATTTCCTGGAAAGTTATCCAAACTAGCGTAATACCCTTCGTTATATACATATACATATTATTTAAATAATAGATGGTACATATTTTTATTCCGAAAAAATTTCATCACTCGACAGGTGCGCCTGTTTCTTTGCTACTTGGGTGTATATCCTTAACAAAAAATTTTGTCTTTTCGTTTTCTTTTATTATTTTCTTTCATTAAATTACGAAAGAAAGTACCAACAACAAGAAAAATGCCACCAACTAACAATATAATAATGACGGTGGTGTACAAAAAAAAACAACAGTACATGATGAGGATGTATGTTTATATATGCTACTAAAGACACTTAGTATAATGTAATTTGACCTTGGAATTAAATACATAACATGTAAATTTTATGCTTAAACGATAAATATAACACATTTTCCTAATGATGGCCAGAAGGAAAAATTACGACGTTTTTTTTTCCTACTTAAACTTCTTCTTCATCATCATCCATCGTCTATATACATACTCATTCTGACTTCTTATAACCCTCTATTTAAACATTAAAATAGAAATAATATAAAAATACATAAAACACTCATATCAATCAGTTCAATCATTATCATCATATACATACATACATTAAAAAACAAAAAACTATAATGGAATGAAGTACATACCAAACCCCTACAAACTCTGTACTCCTATATGTATATATGCGCTCGTAATCCATTTTCTAATTCTAAACTCGATATACAAATACATAAAAAGCATAAAGTTATGTTTTGTTTTTTTTTTTTTTTGTGTACAAAACATTAGATGTTTCAACGTCGTCGGTGTACATAAGAAAACAAAAAAATAAATGTATATCGACAATTATAATAGCCAGTGTTAAAAGGCAATAAATAGTTTAGGTACAGTGGTGTAGGGATATTTAGAGGGCCGGCTAATTTAAATCTGTTAAGCGCATTTTCAATATTATGTACATGTAATGTATGCAACATTTTATTCGTGAATTATTATTTTTTTTTTTTTTTTATAGTTTTCACAACATATCTATATAGACATGACATGATGATATATGTATCCGCCCTATTCTATATATATTGTATAAATGTATAATATGTAGATCCCAAACCCAGGCGCAACATTTTTATATCCGTTCCATCGCCTACACATCACCATCAACCACTTTTCAATGTTCTTTTTCCCTTATATATATATTTTTTTTTTATATATGATAATGATTTTACATTACTCGACTATATATTAGATTTGCATATTATATATTTTGATAATGATTCATATGTGCATTTCACGTCTATTTTTTTTTTTTTTTTTTTTCATTTTTCCGAATTGATTAATGACTCAACGACAGCTAGAGTATAGACGAAGGAGGTAGATATAATAAAAGTGGCAATCATTTTTTTTTTCCTGTTTATCCTGAATTAATATAAATGGGGATGTGTATCACTATCAGATGTGTTTATCTTGGGGGCTGGTAGACAGATTGATAAATATATACGTACATATATATATCTTTTTAAATAATGCAATAATTTAGCAATGCTATTAGAATACATTATATTATTTTTCAATTTGACAGTCCACATTTTTTTTTCACAGAATTGTGATATATGTCAGATTCTAAATCATCTATACTATCATAATGTGAGGTTAATTAGGGAAGAAAGCAGAAATATTATTGCCAATAAATCATTTAATTGATGGTTGATTATTATGGTCTTTTGACATTAATCTACGTAAATCTTTAATTATCACAAATAAGGAATATTCGACAATAAACGTCACCAAAAGTTTATTGCACAGACAATTGAGAAATGAAAACCTATATAGAAAAACTTTCAACCCCATTTTAGAATACCATTAACACACAAAACGTTAAGAAATGGCCTATTTCTATCAATTGTGGATCCAAAATCTATTTTAAACTCCACATATATACCTTCTTTAATTCAAAAATTGCAACATCTAAAACTTCTACATTTCGCACCCTTCCCAAGCCAAAATGACAAACACAGTTTTTGAATTATTAATTTCGACTTTGATGTAAAGTCCAGAATTATAGAATTTCAAAATTTTTACATTTTTTTAAATTCCAAATTTTTTTTAGTTTTTGGCCCAAAGGTTGTGTGATATGGCCGTTTATGTTTTCTTGAGATTTTCCGTGACCATTGTTTGCCAACAATGCACTATACCCAGTCATCTTTTTTGGTGGTAGCATTATATTGTTCACCGCATCCTGCGCAGTTGCTTTCCCCAAAATCTTCTGGGCCAGAAGATTCGTCGTGCAGCGATACGTTTTCATCTGAGTTTTTAATACAGGTTTCATCGTACACTTTTTATTGTTGTTGGTTCTGCTTTTCGTTTTGCCGACTTCAAATTTTGGTTTAATAGATTTTCTTTACACGTCAAACCACGAGCCGTTTGTTTTCTGGGATTAACTCTGGAAAGCTTAGAGGTAGATGGTATCGGAGAAATAATGTCAACCATTTTCCCAGGGATAATATTGGTAGTTTGGGAGGCTTCGATTAATCAATTTTCATCCACCTGGAGGAAAGCAAAAAAAAAGTTAGGTCTTTGCCCAGGTAAAGTTATAAACTGATTATTACTTGTGCATTTTGTTTCGGAGGAGTCGTTTCATTATTTGGAATTCTCGATGGATCTCTAAAAAAGCGTAACTAGGAATTGCACCCGTATTGAATGGGCATATGCCACATGCTGCAAACGCTGATATTCCGTTATTCGTTATCGCTGAGAAGCTTTCCAAATTGCAGGCGAGTTGTTTTTCTGGTGGGGTTGTTTCTAACAAATATGTTGCCCGCCAAATAATAATAAGATTTAAAAGCTATAAAGAAAGCTCTATCCAACGGTTGTAGAAACTGAGTCGTATGAGGTGGGAGGCACAGTAAAACAATCTCATTTTCTGCAGCAAACTCCTACATTTCGGCATTGCTACAATGAGAGGAGTGCCCATATCTAAAATTAATAGAGTTTTTCAGTTTTTCTAGGTTTGAAGTGGTTTTATAACCAACTGAAAAATATTTCGCTTGTCACATAAGCTGACTTTTCGCCCATGTATACGTGCAACCCCGGGGGCATGCCATCCTCAAACTCTTTTTTTTTATTTTTACCTGCAAAATTAAAAATAAATAATATTGCTTGATGTAGGTATTAAAAACAATGGAACATGCAACAAACCTTTAAAAACACACGCCGGTGGTAAAAAGTTTCCCTCGGCATTACAGCAAGCGATTACTATGATAGACTCACCCGTTTCAGCTGACGTTATTTCTGCTACGTTTCTTGACCCTTTTTCTGCGACTACTAGCTAGAAGATGTCTTCTTAATGTTGTAGAGGGTATTTTGTAATGCTTTACAGCTCCATTTACGGACATTACTTTGCCTTTGATATTTTCAATGGCAGTTTTTAGGTCATTTTCCGACCACATTTGCAAGGCGGGGGAAATGGTACACATGCCAAATCACCCTCACAGAAAGGTGCCATTTCTCCCTTTTCCTCGAAATTCAATTTTTTTTATTTTATAAAAATACACGTATTCGTTCATTGCTTCTCGAACTTATACAGACTATCTTCCAGGTTTCTCAAAACTAGAATCCTCGTAAGTTCGGTATTCCTGGAGTTGTGACATTTCGTTTCGTTGGTGCTTTTGTTCCTTTATTAAATTATTTATTGAAGTTAAAGTGAGATTTGTATTGTGTTTGACTAACTTAACAATATTATCGATCAACGTTGTTGTATTTTTATAAGTGACAAAAGGTGGTGTTCGTTGTTGTTAATTTTCTCTAAATAATTTTCATAGTCACTTGCCTCTCGTTGTGTGAATATTAAAAATATATCACCTAATATGATTCCAGTCGCGTCTCCGAAAACTCGTCTCACACGTTTTTGATCCTTGTTACTTGCTAGTAAAAACATGTTCATTATCTCCGATTAGATTTCTTAATTGCCATTGTAATTGGTTGAGAATAGTGCAATGAGACAAGGGTAGCTGTTACACAGTGCCTGTATTTCTTCTTGGGCTATAGTTTGACGTTCTTGATTTTATCCCAGTAAATGCTCATGTTATAATGAATTTCTATTTTGCCCAGCCTTTCGAAGTATATACCGATAGACTGATTGAACGGCTTTAACTGGATGTCGGCTTTTCCGAATCCTAGCAGATATCAAACTGATAGCATTGTTAATGCTGCCATATTCATTTTTCCTACGGTTTTGACTCGCCTACTTGGTTGTCGTATAGGAGCGTCACTAAGATTCGGACCGGAGCTAGATACATCATTTTTGAGTGCTTCATCTGTAATCAGGGAAATTTGTTGTGCTGGTGGTGGTTCCTCTGATGGCTCTTCAATAGGTAATTTGCATAATTTGATTATTGGCCGCTTGTATGTTGCGTCCTTACATTTAACTGTGGCTGTTCGTACTAAATTATCTGAACCAATATGGGTGTCAAGAACCCGTCCCAATTTCCTTCGATTGGCCGGTTGTTGTTCATCTTTTAATAGATCAAGATCGTTTACCATTAAATTTGGTTGAATGGTTGTCCACTTGTTCATTCCTTTAATTCCAAAGTGATATCCAAAATTTGGTTTACAATTCAAATAATTCTTGGTCTTGACAACATCATAGAAATCTTGACCACCATTTAAGAGCGGCATTGGAATCCAATCTGAGTACTTATCAGTCATGCGGGGTGATAGTTTTTGTATATCGTATTGTTTTTGTATATCGGCTATGGTTTGAACTCCGGCATATTGGCGCTTCAGTCATTCGTATGAGGTAACGGTTCGGGTTTGTACTTGATTGGTGTACTGGTTGTGTGGTTGCCACGCCGGTAATGGAGCCCATAGCACAAGAGCTATGAAGCTAAAAACTATTTTATTAAACATAATTTTTAGTTTTGCGCTTCTAATCCGTCAGCGTTTTCTATATATTTCCCAATTAATACGAATATGGAATCAAACTAGAACTAATACCTCATACGAATGGCTGAAGCGCCATTATGCCGCAGTTCAAACCAGAGCCACACTCGTTATCAAATCGATTAACGATGATGAATTTGTTGCATAATTATTGCGTCCCGAACAAGCCCATAATTCCATTGCGAATTGGATAGTTGGGATGCAGATATTCCAAAACGGGAATTAAAGTATGAACCAATTAAACTCAGCCAACTCTTTATGTTTATTAATTTAACTTTTGAAACCAAATTTTACAATACTGAATTCAAAATATTTGAATTTATGAATTTTGAAAATTTCATTTATGTACTTTTAAAAATCTGGGAGGTTTAAAAAATTGGATTTTAACGATTTTAAATATGTTTCTGTACCTAAAATTTTTAAAAATTCGAATTCGAGTTTACGAACTGTAAATTCTGTTATTCGTATAAAATTTAGAATTTCCAATTTGATATTCAATTCAACAGTAATTGCGCAGATTTTTCGATGTTGGACTTACTCCAAAAATAAGTTTAACATTTTTTTAAAACACAAATTTTAAGATTTCTGCAAATTATATTTATAAGTTTATCGAATTTTGAGCTTTTGAAACGGAATTTCACAATTCAGAAGTCTGATTTTTATTTTGTTTTTTTTCTTCAAATATTCGATTTCGACATTCACTAATCATTTTTAATCAATATTTAGAGCTGCTTCCTGTATGAAGGTAACAAATTTAAAAATTTAGAAATTTTAAAAATACAATTTTTAAGGCAAAACTTAATTCAACTCAATCAAATTCCGAATTTTAAATAAAAAATAAATTTTCCAACTTTTTCGAATTTCGATAACTCTTATTGAAATGTTAACAACTAATAAAAATTTTTTTAAAGTTTTATAAAGTTTTATGAAATTCGAAAACTGTTTGGTTAGTTTTAAAGATTTACGAAATGTTTAAAAAACATGTATCCCAAAATTTGGCAAACACTGTCAAGTATTTTTGCTACGACAAGCAAAACAAACAAGTTCACCATGGCATCAGCCGTTTCACCATTTCATAATTTAAAAACACAAGCTTAAGCAGCAAACAAATGTTCTTGTATACATATAGCATAGAATAGACTATCTATATAGATAATGTTTTATAAGAAATTAAAATAAAACGTTCATTGATCGAAAAATCACGACTACAACGTGTTCTGAAGATTTGTAAAGTTGTTTAAGAGAATTTAAATAAGAAAACCCGCCACTATACTCTCGGTCCTATCGAGTTACAATTTTCTATAACTAGGAGAAGGAATAACGGTAGCACAGTGACCCGACACAAGCGATCTCCTATAAATTTAAAATCGAACACTTAAGTTTCAAATTATTCCTCCAATTAATTGTGGAACACTTATCGCCCATAAATTTTACTTGCAATACTTTCTTAAATCTCTCAACTGCAATAATCTAAACCAAAATCTATTTAAAATTTCTCCTAATTTTTAATTTAAAAATCCTAGACGATTTTATTCTGAAATTTGCCAGAATATAAAAATTCAAAAGTTTTACAATCCAGAAAGAAACACAACTACTCTAAAAAAATTAGATCGTATATGTTAAAAAGAGTTTAAAATTTGTGATTTACTTCTACGCACATCACATAAAAAAATCAAATTAAGTTTGGAGGAACAATACACGAGACTAATGCTGTTTGCCTGTGCCAGATACCGATTTTCCGACTATAAATCACAAACTTTTCAGTTAACCATTCACGTTATACCATTTTATGTTATTTTTCTGATAAACTTTCCCCATTAAATGGTATAGGCAGTATATTAGCTCCATACAATACAAACTAGTAAAGTTTATGAAGTTGCAGTGGTAAATTTTATATCGTCCACGATATTTATATAAAACAGGAAGTGTTTAAATATAATGCGTATAATAATGGGCCGGTACGATACACCAAATCGAAAACTTAAACTCGCCAAAAACAACAATTTTTTGCTGCTGCCATTAAAATTGTAATTGAAAGAGATGTTCTTTTAAAAAAAAAAAGTTTGTATTATTGGTACACTACACCCCCACACCAAACTAACATTATATACATTATAATACAAAACAAAAAATGAATTTTTCTTTTCTTTTGTTTCATATTCGATGATTAGAGATTTGAAGATTAGATTATCATTATTATTATTTTGCTGAGAAACAGCACAAAAAAAAAAGAAATTGTTTATTGTATTTATATACATTTTTCTTGTAAGAAGAATAAAATTATGTATATATGTTTCTACCAGATCTAATCAGTTTAGATAATTTGGTTCTGCGTACTATATAAATATATAAATGTATACTATACACCTGGTCTGGGGTACCGGTGTAACTTAAGATTGTATATTGTTATGTCAAATTTTACTACTCCATGTACTTTTAATACTCTCTATATATACATTTGGATGACAAACTGACAACTTAACACAACTCCCGGGGTGTTATTATTAGTAATTACTGTGTACTGTGGTAAAATCTATGCGTATATAAGGGTGAATATCAATTATAAGAAGGGTACATCCTATCTCTCGTTTTGCAATAATTATTTAACTTTGTCATTATAGATAATGTTACTTTTATTCCCGGAGACTGTGTAATCTTAGTTGGATTTTTTTTGTTTTTTTGTTCGATGCTGTTAAAATAATAATGATTAATGAGTGATGTAAAGAATGTAGTGATTGAATATCACACGCAATTATTTGTAGAAAATTGTGTCAAGGGTTTTATTTTATAGAACAAAAAATTGAAATTTACTCGCATTTTTTGAAATTTAGGGACGGAATAACATTTAAACACAAAACCAAAACTCTTTCACCCAACCTATAATAATGTAGTGAATTTAATACAATTTTTGAATGGCACTAGTTACTATAAAGTGTAGCAGTTAAACACATACCTAATTTACATGTCTAATATGTTGTTGTTTTTAGAAACTAGCTAACTGTGAAAACAGAAATGAGATGGCAGAAATCAACTTACGCATAAACATATTACATAAAATAGTTTTATTATCCAGTAATTTTAAAATATGTCAGTTATTCTCAGGGCCGGCACTAGGAATTTATTTAGTTGGTGAAAAGTTCATACTGCCGCCTTACAAATTTTTTCTCAAATATAAGAAAAACCTTAAACATCACAAACAATTTCAATTCAGTTAATAGTCATTGCATAAACTATAATTTATTTTATTTTGAAAATAGAGCTTTTCTAGATTCCATTTGAGAAAATTTCAATCGCGTCTCTTCCACATTAATATCGTTTACCGCAGTATGGTAAATTACATCTTTTGGTATATTTATCTACAATATGAATTTATCAAAAACCCTTACCTTTAAATAGACTTTTGCAATGACAATCTTGAAATGAATCTATGAAAAGCGGATAAATTCGAAAAAATAAATTGAAATGGCTTTCGATCGGTACTGTATTTACGATTTGAATTTTACAAAAACCAATAAATTCCAAAATATTTATGAAATGTTATTCGATGGCTACTGTATCTACCAGATGAATTTATCAAAAACGAATAAATTCAATAAAAGGAAATGGCGTTCGATTGTTAATGTATCTATAATTTGAATTTATCAAAAACCAATAAATTCATAGAGATATTTGAAATGGCTGATCGGTACTGTATATATTCAGTTTAAATTTACCAAAAACCAATAAGTTTGAACAGATTTTTGAAATAACATTCGATTGGTACTCTAATTTAATTTAAATTAATTACAAACTCTTAAATTGGAACAAATATTTGAAATGGCATTCGATCGGTACTGTATCTACAATTTAAATTTATGAGAAACTCATAAATTCAAACAAATATTTAAAATGGCATTCGATCGGTACTTTATCAACAGTTTGATTCAGAGATTTTTGAAATTACTCTCGATCGGTACCGTATCTACAATTTGACTCTTACAAAAACCAATAAATTCAAAGAGATTTTTGAATCAGAATTGGATCGGTACTATATCTACAATTTGAATTTTTGATAAACGAATAAATTCAATAAAGATTTTTAAAATAGCATTCGATCGGTACTGTATCTACAACTTGAATTTATCAGAAACTCGTAAATTCAAACAAATATTGGAAATGGCATTCGATCGGTACTTTATCTACAGTTTGAATCTAACAAAAACGGATATATACGAATAAGAATTGAAATGCCATTCGATCGGTAAAAATCTTTTCAAAAAAGGATTAATATACGAATAAAAATTGAAATTATGTACTTTCGATTAGTACTGTATGTACAATTTGAAACTATCAAAAGGCTCTCGAACGATACCGTATTTACAGTTTAACTTTATCAAAAATTCAAAGATTTTTTTCAAAATGGATTCGATAGGCACTGTATCTCAATAGGTATTCTATCAGTATTTTATCTACAATATAAATTTATCAAGAGCTGATAAATTCAAAAAAAAAAAAAATTTTTTTGAATGGTACTGTATCTACAATTTTAATTTTTTTTAAACCAATAAATTTAAAGATATTTTAAGAAATATAATTCGATCGGCAGTATATCTACAATTAAGCCGTCCACATTGAAATCACATAAGCGAATTTCCAGAGAGTCATGCGAGCCCAACCTTGTTGTAATTCAAAGAGATTTATGAAATTTCATTCGATCGGCAATGTATCTAAAATTTGAACTAATCAAAAACCAATAAATTCATATAGAGATATTTGAAATGTTTCGATCGGTACTGTATATATTCAGTTTAAATTAATCAAAAACCAATAAGTTCAAACAGATTTTTGAAATGGCATTAGATCGGTACTGTATATTCAATTTAAATTGATCAGAAACTCGTAAATATACAAACAAATTCGATCAGTACTGTATCTCCAATTTAAATCTATCAAAAACAGATACATTTGTAAAAACTTGAAGCGGCTTTCGATCGGCACTGTATCTTCAATTTGAATTTATCGAAAACGAAAAATTCGATAAAAAATCGAAGATCGGTACAGTATCTTCAATTTAAGTTTATCAAAAACTTGTAAATTCAAAGATATTTTGAAATGGTGTTCGATTGATACTGTATCTACAATTTGAATTTATCAAAAATCAATAAGTTCAAAGAGATTTTTGAAATGACTTTCGAACGGTACCGTATCTATAATTTGAATCTATCATAAACGGATAAATTCGTAAAAGAAAAATGAAGTGGCTTTCGATCGGCACTGTATCAAAAATATAAAGTTATCAATACCTCGTAAATCCAAAGTGCTTTTTAATTGGTATTTCATCGGTACTGTATCTACAATTTGAGACTATCGAAAACGGAAAAAATCGAGAAAAAAATTTAAATGGCCTCCGATCGAATTGAAGTGACTGTCGATCGGTAATGTATCTACAATTTGGTACTTTCTATTGGGATTATTGCAAAATTGTTCAACCTGTCTTGAGTCATGGTAGATCTTCTTTCTTCACTAGAAACTGTTATAGGCAGTGTCATGAGAATTTTCAAAGGAACCCAAATGTTCACAAAAATTTCATTTAAATTCCTCTCGACTAAAAATTGTAACTATTTTATTAGGTCCAGAATTTTCGGTTAAACGTGATGATCTCAGTTCAAAATATAACTCATCCCCCGAAATATATCTTTTGGTCTCCTGGAGTAAGCTTTGGTCTCCTGGAGTAAGCTTCTTCAGACACCGAAGAGAGTTTTTTAATGTCAAATAAAAACATGAATGGTTCTACTTCATCTCGAAATGCTTCGAAACGATCTTTCATTACTTTTTTAGCACATTCAAACATTTGATCAAATAACTCAATGAGACTTCCTTCACAATTTCATATTCATCACAAAACATATTTCTTCTTTTCCGCCTTCCAACTGATTGATTTTAAACTAGATGCTGCTTTTGTTTGGGATCGCATAATACGCCGTTTGTCCACGAGATTCTTTAATCCATGAACAGCATTGAGTATGGTCAATTCGGCTTTCTGAATTGCATTCAAAGAGCTGCCCATTTTGCTTTGATATTCCCGCAACCGACTCATCAACATCTATAATATTACATTCTAGTTTTTTTTTTGGACCACAGACATTCTTGTATGAATTTTAAAACCACAGTTACACAACACTTATTAAATAGTAGTCTGTTACAGAGTACTTAATTATGTTGTACAGTTAAAAGTGGAACAATTTGAACACACTTATTAACAAAAATAAAAAAAACTTGAGAATTAAAATAATTAAAAATTAAAAAACACGTCCGAATAGAACGCATGTTAAATATCAACTGAAGCAGAACACAAACTAATAAGTGAACTACAAAAACTAAGACAGAAAATATTGTGGCAATTTAAAAATCCGTTGTACCGTCACAATATACTTCAGCGGGTAAAATGAACGAAAGTCGGCAAAAATATGGGCAGAATAGGGTGCATGGATTTATGGAAGAGCCGCAAATCAAATTATGCCATAGAATAAAGGCAAATTTGGCATCAAAACGTGGTAGTTGATATATTTAAATATAATTTACAAATACAATAAGTATGTATTTAGAATATATGCAGCTCTGCCCATCGACATCAACGGTACCAATACTACCCCGCCCTTCAGCAGTGACATCAGGCGCTTATCACAATCCGATACAACGGTTGTATGATGCTACCGTTACATAGTTATCGGAAGATTCCAATCACACCCAGGAAAAAAAGGATTAATAACCCAGTCAATTCAATAATTGAAAGATTAATGGGGCGTATGAATAACCCCAACAACTTCAACTTCTGACAGTCTGGCAACATGTCATGGAGGACCAGAGAACCAAAAATAAATCTAATATTTACAATGAATTATAAACAAGATTTTGATTAAAAATAATTTCGATTGTCTCACTATAGTTGTTATATTATCCCTCATTGTGTTGTTGCTAAGTTCTTCTTTATTTGTACGTCACGATAAATATGTAAGATATGTAAATAAATTGAAATTACCTTATGGCTAGTGCATCGTTGATTCTTGCCATAGTAGTATATCTACATCACTAAAGAAATATTTAATTATTTGGGTTATTTGAACTCACTCTTCCAATGTTATTCATCCCGAATGCTTCAACCTTAATCCTGCTATCTTCCCATCCATCAAATCAGTATAAGTATATTTGTAGTATGAATTCGTATTGTCTCTGAGCCAGTTGTGAAACACAACTATGGCTTTAATTATATTGAGCGCAGTTGGATAATTTGAAAAAATTGTCCGCCGATATATACACAATTTGGCGGCCAAAATACCAACGGCATGTCGATTGATTTAGCAACATCTTGGAGTGCTTCATCAACCTTTGGTACTTCAAACCAAATTGTTCTTAAAGCATTGACGTGACTTTCCTATCTCGTATCACTTAGTGATTTACCTGTTAAAGATGGGCATTTTGGTTGCAAGATTCCCTACCTTTTAGAAGAAGAACTTATAAACTTGATCGGTATTAAAAAATTCGGTAATTTTTAGGGAACATTTCACTGAATCAACCACTACTAAATTCAAAGTGTGACTATAGCATGGGATATAAAAAGACGAGAGTTTTATATAGAATATGAACAAATTATTAGATTCTTATAAATTGAAGATAGCCTAAGTTAATTCAATTCCTGTTGAACTTTTAATCAAGTAAAAGCACAGAAAACTTCATTAATTCGAATCTTTTCATTATTTTTCACGTCTACATACCGAATTATGATTGACATTTGATCATTGTCTTATTCTGTCTTGGTGTATCTGATATCTGCAGATAGTTAGTTATATTAACAAACTTATTTTCAAATGGCACTTTCTAATTTTAGTAAAGATAACTAGTTTAAACCAAATAAAAATTTAAAAAAAAAATTATTTTTATTTTGTAACAGCTTGTAAATTGAAGAAAATTTTAAAAATTGGGGAAATTTATCTGAAATTACGCAAAATTTTAGGATTATTTTCATTCATAATTAAAAATCATTAAAAATTCAGTTAACTAGTTTCTCAGAAAAAGAAACAGATATTATGTACATAGTTAGTAAAAAATTATTGATCTGATTCTGATATGAAGTATAGCGGTGAGAAAATTAACAAGGGCACACATATGTTGGTTTTCTTGATGCATATTTCTTAAATATACGTGGATACCAAGTATGCACCCACCACACTATATACAATCAGGTACGTCAATCACAATAAAAATGCGGCGAATGACACATAAATTATTAAAATTTCCAATCAAGCGATGATTATCGAACGTTGACACATATGAAACTTAATATTATGCGTTTTGCGTGCGTGTAATATATGTATGAGTGGGGGTGGGTGGGTGGCCATGCACGCCCGCACTTCATCTTACGCTACTGTATATTTTTCGGTTTTATATTTTCTTATTATTATCGAAAAAAAAAAAAATTAAAAAGAACATCTCTTTCAATTTCTTTTTCGCTCAGCGCACAACACACACTATTTTCGGTTCTTTTAATTTTCTCAATCATCATCGTTCTCCAAAAACCCAAAATCTTGGTTATTTCTTTTTATTATTGTATGTTTTCTTATGTTGTTATACTCTTGTATATTATTATGAATTCAAAAGAATTTTCAGAAACATACAACCGAGATCCCATGAAATACATACATATGTACATACAAACATATACATACATACATAATATATATACAGAGGAGTTAGACAAAGAATAAATCATTCGGTATCTCTATAATAATGTATAAGAAATGAAATATAAGAAAGAATTGAAGAAAACCGAAAACTATACAAAAAGAAAACGAAAATTGTTGTACGAGTTTCATTGTTTCACTGTTGAGATTTTTTTTTTAGTTTTTTGTTTTGTTATTACATTTTTTTTTTTTTTTTTTGAGTTAATAGTGCGGAGTTTAGTTGAGACTAAATAAGTAAACTATTAAGAAAATATGTTATGTGCTGTTGTATATTATTTTAGTGTATAGTGCGCGCTCTGTGTGTTATTCGGTTACAATGGAATAATCATCGCAATAATAAAAATAATAATAGTTTCTATTAATTAATTAATTTATGAATATTCAAAAAAATAAAAATTATATAAATTAATTAATAAAAATAAATGAAAATTTTGTGTTTTAGTTTTGTGTGATTCCGTACATGGTATACATACGTATATATAGTTATAACGAGTTTAGTATTTAGTTTTTTTTTTTTTTTTGCTTCATACATAAGTTTTGTGTGTTTTGTGTATTATTACCAGAGAGTTTTATTTTATTAAAGAAATAAATAAAAATAATAAGAAAAAATAGGGAAAAATTAATGAAAATATATGAATGAATTATAACTCTGCTAAGTTAAATGAAATTTTTGGAAACAAAAATTTTCGTAATAAATCAAAACTAACGCACATTATTAACATATTTATTGAATAAAACATCTGTGATCTTTTTGATAATATATGTGGTTGGTTCTATTTGGGCGTTCCTGCGCTCTGAATTGAATCGCTTAAAAGCAATCATGAATCCTAAAAATGTCTTAGAGTTTTTTTTAAGTGGTTTTATGTTTTAACCAATTTTTTTTTGTATGTTTTTAACTTTTTTGTTTTGATCATGATAATGTATTATAATTCTTCGATGTAGGTATTATAATTTTTGTACCAGAACAAAATGTATAACAAAATACATGAAGAGTGTTTAGGGCGCACAAAAATGTATTTGTTATAACGATCATGTCATATAAGCTCATAAATAATGCGAGTATCGATTTTCACCGGTTTACATAAATAAAAATCCTTTTAAAGGATTTGTTGAGAATTCCGTATGAGGGGTTCACAACTGTATATTTACGTCATGAAATAAGTGAATGGTAATATAGTTTTCGTAATCATGTATCTACGTTTCAATGGCAATTTGTGAATGTAAGCTCGCCAGATGTTCATTCATATTCGTGATTTAACCGTTTTCAATGAACGGGCGGCTTGCTACTAAAAAATACGCTCCATCCCGAATATATTATTCAGTGTTCATAACTTGTTGCACCCATAAACCTTATAATTAGTCAAACGGGGTCGTGTTTGAAGCAGGGATGAGCGAGTTAGATTACGCCGTACAATCGACTCGGTTGTCGACACGTAAAATAATACGTAGATTACTTGGCAATATTTTTTGTCCACATCGACAGTTAAGTTAATGTCAACAATCTACGATATTTTAATGATTTGAAACAAAATGCCACAGTGAGGATTACGCACTAAACGTTCGGATTGATCTTAATTTCAAATTTTGTTATTAAGGATAAAGTCAAGCACATGTTGTTCGATGTTTCGCAATGATATTCTTACACATCTTCCGATGTGACTTTGACAGTAATATTGTTCCATTTAAAACGCATATTTTCAGCAATTTTATCGTATCCGCCATTCTTCTGTACTCTATTTCCAAATATTTTTGGATAGGTCGGTTTAGATCTTCTGAGATAACATTGATTTGATTAGTCTCCTTTATAGCGCTTTTAGAGCAGAGCTCCGAACAGGAACTGAACCGGAACATTAAACCGTAATTTTAGATTTAATAAACAGAAACATCCTGTTGTGTTCCAAAAACATTCAAATGAACCCGTTTTGTTACAATTTTGCATTAATCTTAATTTGGTTTTAATCCGGTTCCGCTCCAGAACTAAACCGTAAACAAAAAGAATTTCCTTAAACCGGCGCAGGAAACCGGAACAAAACATCTTTTGAAACTGAATCCAAAACCAGAACGATAAAAAATCCGTTCCATGCTTTAGAGTAGTGTAACTATAGCTTAATCAGGCCAACATTTTACTGCTGAATCGTGTCAACGAACTAGAGACAAAATACGTTTCTGTCGTTATTGTTTTACGTACATATTCGACGTAACTGTCGTAACAATGATTTATAGCTTTTGACCTACTGAACCATGTTTCAAATCCAATTTCACATACCTTTCGTCATGAATTAAAACATATTCCCAAAATGTCGTCAAAACTTGGTAATAGAACACCGACACACACGGCACATTTAGCGGACCAGTTCTGGTTATCTGAACGATTTATGGCTTTTTAATACCTCGGTAATTCTTATAGCCTTCTTGCGTATTTTATGTGAGTGCTGGCCAAGGTCAACTACAATTTGGTAACGAAATGTTATTCTTAATAAAATTTTATCTTGAACCAGTGCTGGACAATTTTTCGTGTGTTTTACTATGTGAGGGTTTGGCAAGTTCGATAAAATTTTGGTATCGAGAATTTTTATTATTTTTTACTTCACAGTAAAACCTCAACTACTATTTCGGCAAAAAAATTAAGTAAATTAATTTGGTTATCGTTACAGTTTCGAATACCATTAAGTCGTGATATTTGAGCTGATACATGACTCCCTTCGGAGACGGAAAACCATCAAATGTAAAGGTATTATACTACAAATCGAACGGTTTTATATCATTTCGTGACTTATATTTGGTTAGCTGGTTAACGTTCGAAATTGATAGTTATTTGCCTCTAATTTAGACAATAAATTGCTTGCGTATGCGGTGTCTAACCTTGTATAGTCCATCGTAAGAAGTTTTTAATCCAGTTCGAATTTTATTAACCCTGACCAAGAGATATCGCAGTTGTCGAGTGATTTCGGAACAAAAATATCGATTTGTTTACCGATACGGCGTTGAATGTACCCAATGTTAGCCTACGAGTTTCGTTAACTCTGAGAAAAGATTCGAAAACTTTCTTTTGATTTTTGGCATGATAAATGATTCGTTGTTGATCTGCAACAACGTTATCGGTACTTGGAAAATGCAAAAATTACATGAAAATCTGTTTTCCTCAGCTACACAGGATTTGTTTTATTTATTCAACACAAACAATTCTGAATCTTTTTTACTGTTGGTCTATTTGCACCCTGTACACATCTTTCAATGTTACGTATGATAATGCATCAAAAACGTACTGAACGAACAATTTATTATCTTAACAATCTGCACAAATATCTGGAAAGATCATCAAACAAAACGGTTCAAATCAATTTCTTTGCCGATTGTTACCGGGAATAGAAGAATCTTATTAAAAATATTAATACTTAAGTGCTTTAAGTATGGTTTTTTATTCAAAATTGAATTAAATTTTGTCGAACTTCTGGTACATTCAAAAAGTTGTGTCGTTGCGTAACGAGTGCACGGCAGCAGGATTTTCCTTCAAAAAGCTTCTTTACAATTCTTTGAGCCATTTTTTTTTACCGGATCCAAGTTTGGAGTCAAAGAGTTCCCATCCAAATTTTTCGAAAAATAATTAAAAATTTGAATACTTTCATGAATAATTTCAAATAAAATTAAAATTTTGATTGATACCTGATTACAGAATTTAATTGTTAATAAAGCTTGATTACCTGATAAAACCTAACACTCTAAAAAAAAATTTAACTTTTGACAATTTAAAAAATATTACTTGTGAATGTGATTTTTATTTTTTAAGCCAATTAAATTAAAGCGAAATGAATGAAGCATGATTTTGTTACTAAATTATACATATATAAGTTTTAATTTAAAGCTTAATTTCTTATTTTTTAAATAATAAAAAATACAATATTTCACTCATAAAAGTATTAAACATATTTTGTTAACAAAATTTCAGAAAGTTTTGAGGGTGGTTTCCCAAATATTTCTTTAAATTTGGTTTTATTTTTTAAGTTAAAAGTTATAATATTTTTTAGGCTTTTAGAATTTTGTTAAAATTTTAAATATAGATTTTGAATTAATGTTCATATTTAAATATGAATGTTTAAAAACTTAGTTGGTGAAGAATTGTCTCAGTTCAAGTTTAAAATGTGTGGCCTTCACCAATTTTCAAAATTTCTGAAGAATTGGCAGTATTTATTATTCACTTTCGAATTCCGATTAAACAAAATTTGTTAATTCACGTTCAAGTATACGGTTCAGATAATAGAGTAAATTTTGGAAGATAATATTTTAAAACGTAAATGACAGGGATTTGTCTCATCAAGTGGAAAATAAAAACAGTTTTAATATGTTCAACTAAGTTTTAAAATGCAAATTTGAAAAATCAGCTGGACACAGGTATATGGATATGCCTCTATTAACAAAGCATTCTATTGTAGATAATAATTTAGATGTTTCAGTCATTTTAGGCGTTGGAACCGAATTTTCAAAGTTATTTTTACAACTTTCAATGTTAAATTAAATATTGATAATGTTGAGTATCATTAAAACTGCATCCAACATTATCGAAAATTGATTTTTTTTATTAAGCAAGGGTCGGGAAAATGTATTCTTTTGAAAATAGGGTCGCGTAAATAAAAGTGTGCTGGGAGCACTGATCTAGGCAATGTATTTGGAAGTATAGGTATATCATAAACCTATTACCTCATATAAAGACAAAACCTTTAGGGTTTCCAGTATATAACAATTTGATGAAAATAACGAAAATTACTTGATCCATATCCAAATATCCCGATCTCCTGCTATTAAGCCTTCAAGGTTATGCACCCCAGATCTATGATCGTTCGCATACAAAAGAAAGAGAACATAAAAATACCAAAACAAAAATAAAAAATTTCAAACCTTTTATGTCTCTTTCAACATACATATACAACATAAAACTATACATATTTTTTTATGCATTCACTAATACGGATTGTGTGTAACAGGCAATACCCTAATATAGTTTATAAATATATACATTTTTGTGCGCTCGCATACTTCAAAAAATCCAACAACAATAGAAAAAAAACATTACATTATGTTTCATATACAACATAAACTAATGTTTTTTTTTTATTTATTTCTTATAAATTTTTGTACCTCTGGATCACGAATACCATAAAAAAAATATTTCTTTTCGAAATCATAACTAATATTTTGTGTTTACAACTTACAGATGATTTTGTGTGTTATTTAAGTTTGCTAAATAAAATAAATTTTTATCAATTTCGAAATAAAATTTTTATAAAAAATTACATTTTGATAACTCCCGGATGCGTTATTTCCTCTCGGAAAATATGTATTTTATAATCTTTAAAAAAAACGAATAAAAAAATAAAATAAAATAAAAATGTTTTTAAAAATTTCAACATAAATATATGTACATATAGCTAACATATGTTATAATAAGATTAAATAAAAAATAAGAAGAAATCAAAAGTGTTGCTAAAAAAAAAAATTAAGTTGTGTTTTTAATTTTAACAAAAATATTTACAAGTGCGATATTATAAAAAAAAATGAAAATGTAAAGTGGAAAATGTTATTGTTATTATTACGATATATGTGCAATAAACAACAACAAGTTAATATACAAATACGAAAAAAAATTGTCTTAACAATTACGCGAGTGTGAGTGTGTGGGTGTGTTATGATTTTTCTCGGGAAAATTATTTTTATACTGTAAAACATAAACATGGAATAGAGAAAATTTACGGTGGCAATTTTCCGTAATATATCGAGATATTTTTCAAACTGAAAAATGAAAATGGATACTTCTGATAATCGGAATCAATTTGGATTAGTCAATCTAAGAAGAGGTTAATATATTTGATATTTTTTTTTATTTGTAATTCTAAATTCTCTGTAAAACATGTTCTTACGTTCTTAGGTTCAACACGAAAAAAAAAAAAATTGTTTGAAATCTTTGATATGTTTTGTCAGTTGGAACTTTTAACATTTTGTGCGTAGGTCGTCTTATATACATACATATACAGAATATTATATTCTCAATTAAAAAGAAATTCTATTTTGATTTTTTTTGATAGATAAAAAACATTTTGTGTTATGTATTTTCAATGTCTAAATGCATTAGACAAAAAAACAAAAAAAAAAATTTCCTGTCTTGTTTTCTATCGTCTCTAATGTCTTACCTTTAAGTCTCTTATAAACACACGAAAGTAAAATAATTTAAAATTTAAATTTATAGTTTATATAGAATTTTAAAATTTATGTACGTGTATAAAGAACTTTTTGGTTGTTTGTTTGATCCTAAATAAATATCACTTACCATTTTTCAAGATGTGTGTGGTTTTCTATATACACATATGTATGTACATATAGTAAATGTGATATTGTGTATTATATGAATGAAATGCAAAACTGTCTGTGAAGTGAAATGCAAATATATACCACGTGAATGGATTGAAAAGTGTTAAAACTTTTTGTAAATATTTATTCAAGTTATTTTTATTTTGATATATCAATTTTGTTAGGGATTTGTCTATTTGGCCCAATAATTTAAATAATAAACAGGACAAATCAGAATTTATTTTTATATTTTCACCCCATAGTTTTCGGTTCCTAACAAGCTCGATCCAATTAAACAAGTTAATAAAAAAACTTCGAATCGACAAAGAAGAAATCAAAACGAATTCATTTATAAATGGCAAACATTTCAATTCAATCAGATAAAGTCGAATACTATCAAAATATTTATTGCCCGTGTGAAATAAAGTTCATTAAAGTCCAATTAATTTAGAAAACCAGTTTTGGATATACATATATATTTAGACCACCTACAACGTTAACACAATGTATATAAGTAAAATTCTTTGTACATCCAATCCCTCAATTAAATTTGAGGCCAAATTTATACAAAAAAAAAAATCTGACAATATTTTATATTTTAGTCTAATACTTCACTCAATCATCATCGTGTCTATATATCTTATAAAAATAAATCAGACACAAAATACGTACCAAAATCTAAATTTAACTACCGAGTTCAGCTCAATTTTCAGATTCTAGTCAAATTTAAAATGCAACATTTTACAAAAAATTTTAAAATATCACTCAAATTATATATACGCGACTTAATGAGTGAAAATTAAATACGTAAAATTTATTTTTTGCATTGTTCAGCTATACATATATATTTTATTTTTATTTTTTGTGGTGGCTCCTACAAAATGTAAAAAGTGTTTAACTAGATATAATAAATGGAACTCGTAATAACCCTGGGATTATATGTGAACGGCCGTGCAATGGATCAAAGTTTTAGTTGAACTTCGAAACAGAATGATTACTATAGAAACTTCTCAACAATTTCTATCAGACTTGATGGAACACTTCAAATCACAAATTAAAGTAATTCTTGATAATAATCAAACTTTAAAGAATCGGATTATTCAAATCGAGTCGATACAATCGCTGTATGTATATAAATTAAATAAAACGGAGGCCCTACTTGATAAATCGGTTCAAACTGATATCCAAAATGATGTGGTGATTACTGGTCTACCCTATAGTATTGAGCTTAAGGATGATATTGTTAACAAATTGCTTCTCGTTTTTGAGATCCATAAAACGTTTAATGGGAGTACTGGTGATCCGATTGCTGTTGAAGATTAAACTGTATATAAGCTGTCATCATCTCGGTGCAGGGGCCATGTAATAGTTTTTTTTAATTTTTATTTTAATTTTGTTGCTGGTCGTGCGGTAATTAGATGGTTGAATTTATTTTATTTATTTTTTTGACAATGTCTTGCCATCAGGTAATTTTAAATTTTTGTAATAAACTCAATAATATGTTTAAAAACATTTGCTATAATGAATATTTTTTGAATGTACATGACTTTAAAATGAAGCAAATTTTCCATCCTGTAAATTCTAATGTAAAATAGTTGAATTTTCTTCAAATTAATATAAGGAGTATGATTAATCAAAACATATTTGGGTTCAGAGTATGAATGTATTGGCCTATAATATAGACAGTTACACTAGTATATTTTATTGCTTATATATTAGGAACGATATAGATTTTTGATTTTTGAACGCGGATCAGGATCGATATCCATTTCATTTCATTGAAGTGGAGCTTTCTAAATTTATAGATACCAAACTCTGGGCACTTTATCGTCCTTCTGACTCTAAAATTTTGAAAAAATATAAATTGAGCAGATCTGATGATGCTGTAAAATCTGAACTAGATAATCTTAGCAAACAATTAATATTGAAAAAATGTTTGGCAAAGAAACATTATTTTGATTTGTGGAAAAATGTTAGTAAAAATCATATAAGCAAATCTAGTGGTAATGATTCCTTCGTCTGCGATGGTCGCTTCATTAATAATTCTATTGATTTTGCTAACTTATTTAATAATCACTTTGTTAAGGTTGGTAGTTCAATTAGTGACCCAATCAATTCTGACAGAGATATACATAAATTTAATACGATTCATAAGAACTTTAAATCCATGTACTTTTCGTCAATAACATTATAGTGAAAGTCGGATATATTTAATGAAATACTGAGAACTGGAGTTTATCCGAGCTGTTTAAAGGTTGCGAAGGTTGTTCCAGTTTTCACAAGTGGTGATCGCGAAAATATTACTAATTATAGACCGATCTCACATTGTCTGTATTTGATAAGATATTGGCACTTGATAAGCAAAGAGTTGTTGGAGCATTATTTTTCGATCTGCAAAAGGCGCTTGACTGCGTTTATCTGCTTTTAGATAAAATTAAGGACAATGGAACTCGGGGTGTCACATTTGATCTACTGAATTCATTAATGATATATCAAATTTACCACTGATCGGTCAAGTTATTTTACGAAACTGAAGATCCTGGTACAATATCTGGTAGTATCGAACATGATTTTGAAGTGCTTTTGGAATACTTTAAATCCAATATGATTGCATTGAATGTGTCAAAAACTAAATGTTTAGTGTTTCATTCTCCACATAAATTAGTAAGTAGCTTACCTTCACTTTAAGTCTGTGATGTTGTTATTGAAAGAGTTAGTTCTGTTAAATACTTAGGAGTAATACATGATAAGGAACATATTAATGCCGCACTTGTAATAAAATTGCTCCAATTGTTGGACTTCTTAGATAATTATCATGGTTTATTCCTACGAACGTATTGTTAAAGATCTATTTTGCATTTCTTCACTCGTGAATTAATTATGGTATCCTAGTATATGGCACTGCTTCTGAAACTAGAATCAAGCAATATTTAAATTATCTTCATTGTTTCCAACCTATGAATTATATGCTAAAGATGAACATTTAATTTTGGCCATAAACGTTTTATATGAATTCCAGATTGCTATATACATACATATACATATGTATGTACATACAAAACTTTAAATAGGTTGTTTTTATCCAATTTCAAATTTAGTAACGTTGATCATAATTATTCAACTAGAACTTGAGCTGAAATTTTGCATGCAGGCTTAACTCCGATGACAATACAAGATTCTAACATTTAATCGGCCTAAAATGCTTTGAAAATCCTTTATTCAAATTGCTAACATAAGAGACGAATGTAGCAACGAAAAAATCATGCGGATGCGGTCGAGTGGTTAGAGTGATGGACGTTGATTTCGTAGACCCAAGTTCAAATCTATAGGTTCGATCTAAATATTTTTAATTTATATTTTTATTATCAACTCAATATATAAGCTCACTCTGTGTGTCTGTTTGTATCAGTACATTTTGTAAACAACTTTTCAACCACTTGCGATAGTCCAATTGAGCTAAAATGCATGCAGGCTTAACTCCAATGACAATACAAGATTCTAACAATTTTCGGCCTAAAAGGCTTTGTAAAGCCTAAAAGGCATTTAGGCTTAAAAGACCTTTTGTTTTTTTTTAAAACCTTTTAGGCTTAAAAAATGTTAGAATCTTGTATTGTCATCGGAGTTAAGCCTGCATGCAAAATTAAAGCTCAATTGGACAGTCGCAAGTGGTTAAAAAATTGATTACAAAATTTGACAAAAACTTATAAAAGTTGGCTATTACAAAAAACAATCATATGACATAGTGCTCTCTGTAAGGTCCAAAGATATATGTACGTATATACCATCTATCTTTCTGCAACTTCCTGACAAATGTTAACATGGTCGAAAAATTTATTGCAAATTTCGATGACTAAAAAGTAGAAAATAAAATTTATTAAAAAAAAAACTTTTTAAAAAACCACGCTTATATTTGCTTTGAAAAGGCTTTGAAAAGTAGAAAATAAAATTTTTCTTCCTTACTCCTAACAAGGTATATTTATAACAAGTAGAAATTTAAAATTAATATGACTAAAAATATAAGCGTGGGGCGCTCCTTCTGAATGTATATACTATCTCTCAATATATCAATTTTACGTTAATACTCGAATGCTCCAGCAAAAAATTCTTAGGATACATCAGAATTAGCTGTTCCATTAGTGTTACTAAAAGACTTTACTTCGTGTGTCTAGTAGTCTTAAATTACTAATGCCGTAAAGGACCGCCCCACGCTTATATTTTTACTCATATTAATTTTAAATTTCTACTTGTTATAAATATATACCTTGATAGGAGTAAGGAAGAACAATTTTATTTTCTACTTTTCAAAGCACAACCTAATTATTATTGAATTTTGATTACACATTTTTATTCTAAAATATCACTCAAATTTTTCATACACAACTTTTTGAGTGAAAATTAAATTTTAGCGAGTAATTACAATTTGAAATAGCGAACTAATTCAATACTCAATTTAGTTTATATTAAATGCTATTAAAGTTCAATCCATATAATAAAAAAAAATGTTCACATTCCCTGGTAAAATTCGTTTCGGCAAAGTGGTAATTCGAATATATTCACAACTAATTAAATATAAATGAGTATAATTTCACACCCTAGAGCGCGCGCTTATATAAATAAATTTGTTCTAATTACGAAATGTATACATATTTGCATTTATGGATATATGTATATTCATCTTTATATATGATTCCTACGCAAACTTTATCTTATTAATAAACAAAACTATAATCTGGAACGATATTCATCAATGTCAGTGCGTACACATTTAAACTATTGAGGTTGAATATAAAAGTAATTAGTTACGATATGCGTGCATACTGTGCATTAGTTTATATATAATATATAGACAGCTCCTTTAATACAAATTAAAGAGTAAAAATTTGTAATTCAATCTTTAAAATTTAAATATACCATATATCGCCTTCTCGCGCGCGCGCTCTCTCATTTTAAATTTTAAATTAATAAATATTGACATGCAGCTATAAATATTAATCATAAGTTTACGAGTAATATATTATGTATATATAGGGGCATGTCTTTTAGACCTTTAGTGTTAATCTTTTATTTCATTTTACACAAATTTGTCTTGTTGTTAAATAGCCGCATTAAATTGACAGTTATAGCCTATATTATATGAGTACTGTGGTTTTATTAAACGTAAATTATTTTAATTTAAAAATCGATTTAGAAAATCACTTCTCATATTGTGAATGATTCATTTTTAAATCAATAAATAGTCAGTGTGATATCCTATACCACCACCATCTTCAATATATAGGCGGATATAGAACAAAAGAATTTCTTTTCAATAATTTCTTTTATTATTTATACAAAAATCACATTGGTTTTAACAATCCTATATATTCCAATTTAAGTTGCTATCCTATACATTAATTATTAATTTGTGCATAAACCAATAATGTATTTTGATATTATTAATTTAATTAAAAAATAATTTCGAATGAAACTTGAGGTTAATTAAATTGAATTTTGTAATAAAATATAAAATACCAACATTTTAATAATTCTGATTGATAAATCAAAATACATAGGTATATCTAAATTTAATATAAATTTAAAGTGTATATCAACAATGATAGTTACAAAATTGGGGGAGAATGTGTACCTATATATACTTGTATACTAAAGGACAACAAACAAAATGAAAATTATCTATAATATCAATTTATAATAGCCAACAAGTATTTTGTAATGATATATAAGTACCGCGTAGTAGAATATATTACGACAATTAGTCTCTTATTTGACTCATAATAAAGCTTTTTCTAAAAATTAAATCAAAATAATATGGATGTGACTGATGAGTAATTCTTAGTTTTGAACAGTATTTTCAAATATATCAGTCTACTCAACAATATATTAAACAGTTTAGAAAAATTTAGCACCACAAACAGCTTTCCCGTTCTGAACGGTGACAAGTATATGTCATTCGTAATTCGTTCACTTACAATACTAATAAGCATCCAACTATTATTAACAAATGCTTCAATCGGTTTGTGTATATGATCACCATTTAAATTCTCAAGATTTTATCACCCGCACATAAGTTAGTTAGACCATCTATGAATTAGATAAAACGTATTTTGTGCACAATTCTACCTTTACCAATGAATACTCAAACGAAGGGAACACACTTTGTGAAATTTTATTTAAATTAGGAAAAACGCATTAATTTTGAAACGGCCCGATTGACCATTGATTTTTATTTTAGGAATAACCATTCAAATGTTGCCTTTAAATGTTCATACCTAAATCAACTTTGTACTATTACTATATACGTAATAGGTAAAATCACGCATTTAGCTTCGTCTTGTTGGTAATAATGGTTACTCAAATATTCAGCTCCCAATTAATTCTAAAGTAATTCAAACGGCAACAAGTTATAGATATGTATATTGCTCGATCCGCAGTCTGACTTTTGTGTTTTCTGAGTCCTAAATGTTTTGTAGCAGTTTTCTATTTTATAAAACAAACTGTAATTCAATACTGTGATTCAAACTTTGGCCGTCCAGAAACGTTGCCTACTTCCTCGTTACGTTGACATCGTATATCCATTTTTTATAGCTCGATCATATTGACGATTGGAATAAACTTCTGGTGACAAATAGCAAAAGTGGTTACAATGGACACAAATCTGACATTTGAATGTTTTCGCATGCATTTATAGTTAGTGTTGTTTTAATTTAAATATAAATTAAATGAAATCTAAATCAAATATATTTAATAAAATAGACATTAAAATATTTTGTGTGGTGTAAAGAAGTTGATAATAAGTTATTAAGAAGGTATTAACAGAACAGCAAGAAAATTGAATGGAAGAAACAAAAACAAAAAGGTTGCCATAGGTTTCCAGTTAAACGATAAAACAGCTAAACTTTATTTTGCAGACACTATTCGGCTTGTGACAAAATTAATGGAAAATTTAATTTTTTGGCAGTCGAAGGAATAAAACTTAAATAATTTGCCAATATGCTTTAAGGCTTCTCAGTTCATCAGAACTTACATCGAAAAAGTGAAAATCTGGTTAAATCGTTAGCTTACATTCCAAAAATAAACGGTGTTTTTCTCAGCAAACAAACCGTATCTCGTTGCAACATTCCCCTTAAAATTGCTTTCGTAGATGGTAATTAATTTGTTGTTCCAATCTAGCGTTTCATTGCTGGCGTACGTATATATATGTAAGTTGTATGCGATGCTTCCGGTTATACGAACTTTGAGCTCAACTAACCATTGAACATTTGTTTGACATGTAGTGGCTCTACAAATGCGTATTAATTCCTCCACGGTCTTAATAATTTTACGAAAATCTTGTTCCTGCTCTCTTGTAACAAACTTTTGCTGTTTCGTACCAAATTGATTAAGACATTGGTGGTCTATTATAAGCCGATAGAACCCTCAGTGAATAATAATTTGTCTAGTTCTCCGCTCGGTGCAACTAAAACATATTAATTTTAACTGATTCACTAAGGTCACTTAAAAAATTATTTACTTTTAAAAAATTTTAGAGGCACTGCATCTTTAGTGTCTTCAATGATGTGATCATAAAGAAAATACACCTCTTTCCGAACATGTCAATCCGGCCAGTTTGCTCCAAGTTTGTATAAGCTCAGTCGATCTAATTCCAGCGATATGTGGATATCTACAAAATCATAAATTAGTTACCGTATTATGAAATTGACATCTGACCGGGTCGTTGGCACAGTTAGTACCGTACTTGCTGTGTAATTCGAGGGTGTCGGGTTCGATTCCCGATGGTGACCAACAATTTTTGGCTGGGTGTTTTTAATGTATAAGTAGGTGTGCTTGAACGGGTATTGCACCGTGAGCCCGTTTGTGGCATTGAGTGCTGGTGCGACTTATATGGAAAAGCTATCTCAGCTTTGCATGAACATAATACATTTTCGAAAGTTTTTTTTCAGGAAATCTTATCTTACTTCGTGGGGTCTAGCGGGAATGGAAGATGTCTGCACAACCAGTCTAATTATACGGGTCTCAACTGGGAGGGGGGCAATTCCTATAGCAGTTACTCACTGCATTGAGAAGTTCTATACCCTGACATATACTGCTATTGATTAACATATGCTGCTATTGATTATCAGAGGCGCGATTTTGCTATTTACTATTGTTAATATAGCTCCATTTTTTTTTTCTATTTGGTCTGAGGCTCAAGTTTCCCCAAATCTTACGCAGCTTGTTTCGATTACAGGTCGGATTCTTATATGTTAACAATTGAAGTTTTAATTTTAATCTTCGGAATTGTATACGTCAAAATTTGATTTCAAAATTTTTCGATTTAATTAAGAAATTTAAAAACTGATCAGTTGTTAAAATTCAACAATTTTAGTTTTTCAAAACCTAGTTCTAATTTAGAATTGTAAACGTCAAATTTTATTTTGTAGTTTGATTTTCGAAATTGCGAAATTACACAATTACCGAATTTTGGACAAATTTTCAAATTAGCGAAGGTTTTAACATTTTATATAAATTCAAACAGGCTTCAAGTTCTGATAAAAGCTTACACCTAAACTTAAAAATTGTAATATTGTTATTCGAAGTTTTGCAATATAGGGCAAGTATTTTACCAATGCATTAGAATTTAGAAGTCATCATATATCGCGTGCCTGTAGCCTCATTGTCTATCATCATGAAGATGTATAAGACCTTTCTCACCTATCCAACCAACTGAACAAGAAATTGGTTTCGCATATGATAAAAATAACGTGCTCTAACAAGTAGAAGTCAACTAAAAATTAATTTAACTAATTAAAAAAATTGAAATATTCGTCAAAATTCTGAGAAATATTCTAACATTTAATACATTTTACAAAATTTATATTCTGCTCAATTTTGAAAAATCTTGTAAAATTCAAATTGATAAATTTTTGGATATTTTGGGATATTTGAGAAATTGACACATATTTCCAAAATTATATAAAAATAATTGGTGGCTATAAAAAATGTACGGAAATTTGTGAAATCTCCAAATTTAAAATAATTTTTTTATGATTCGAGTGATATTCTGAAATTCCGAAATTCCAAAAATAAAAATACAAAATTGAAAAAATATGCCTAAGTTCAAGATTCTCTAAATTTGTGAATTTTGAATTTCACAAAAAAATCGCAAATTAACATCTCAAATTTTAAATTTTGTCTTTAAAATCGTATACGTAATAAATACTTTCGAAATTAATCGAATTTTAAAATTTAATTAGGAAATTTAAGCTTTAAGAAATTTTGCTGAGTTAATATTTACAGTTGAAATTCAGTAAACGTGAAGTTTAATTTCAAATCTCGATTAATGGTATTGAAAATTTAGAAATATTTTCAAATTGACGAAGCATTGAACGTTTTATAAATAAATTCAAAATAGGCCGCTGAATTCTCAATTTTATAATTTGAGTAATTGTTTGACCGATCGATACAATGTATAGCTCTATCATCTATGACAAGCCTGTACTGATATGAACTATATAGTTCGGCCCATGGATTCTGCACTCTCAATGGATATTCATTAAGTTTTAATGAATTTCCGTCTATTATAAAGAGTTTCCGTATTTTTTCCATGATATATGTGCGGCCTTATTGCTCTTCCACTGTGTTCACGTGTTATTGCTCTTTACAGTGTTTTGGAGCATCCTATATAATCCAACTGAATAATCCGATTTTTTTTATATTGTATATTTTTGTTGCAAGTACATACACACAAAGTTGGTAAAGCCGTCGAATTGTAAAAATTTAAATATGAACAAGGCATATTTCACGAGCGCGTTAGTTAAAATTATATTGTGCTTTATACATGATTCTGTTGCTTCATGGCATTGTAATGTGGAAAGTAACTGAAAAATCAAACAACCATCCTTTTGAGATGTGGGACATGTACGTAGGAGCGAATGGCAGACAATATTGTTCGGTTAACCCTCTCGGACGGATAATAGATTGGAGTGAATTGATGTTTAACTCCATAATGACTCAATAAATCAGCTAGAACATTAGATTTGAATTGTGAATCGTTATCGGTGGTAATTACTTCTGGAATACCAAAGACATTAAATACACGTTTTTTCAGAAAATTAACTACAAGATTTGCTGTAGCAGCTCTTAATGGTTCTAAAAACAAAAATTTTGTATATTGATCCAAAATTACCAAAATATACTTGTGACCTAGCCGACTTCGAGGATATGGACCTAAAAAATCCATGAAAAGTTTTTGGAATGGGCGATGCACCTCATAAAATTTTCCCATTTCAGATTAAGTGATGAAGTTTGTAGCTTTAACCTTTTTACAAGTTTCGCAATTTTGGATTGTCCTAACATCAGTAGCCATTGTAGTCCAATAAAATTACCGTTGTAGAAGCTCAAGAGTTTTTCCTTGTCCTTAATGTGCACCGTCTGGTGAGTTATGTGCTTGTTTCAATAGCGATGTAACCAAAGTATCAGGTACTACAAGTCTACATGCTGAAAGATCAGTCATAGAACTACATATCATAGGTATCGATCAGTATGTATAATTTTCCATTAAATTCCACAAAATTTGTTTTGAAATTGGAATTATTTTTAAGGGCATTAATTCTGTCAACGTAAGCAGTGTCGAGAAAAGCGTTGGATTCTAGATCCACGTGCAGAGGTGGTACACTCTCATCATCATCATGGTCACCCGAACCCACAAAACAGTTTGCGATACTCGATGTGGAAATGAAAGCCTTGTAATTTAAGACTCCATCTTGCTAATCTTCTAGATAGATCTCGCTGTTCCTAAACTTTTTGACGCTTATAACCGCAGCTAAACACTCAAGCTCAGTTACACTATACTTTCGTTGTGCAGAGTTAAGCTTATGACTGCAGTAGGCTACGGGATGTTGATTTCCTTCGTCCGATTTTTGAAATAAGACGCTTCAAATTCCATTGAACTTACGTCACACTGAATGAAAAACGGTTGTTTGAAATTGGGATTTCGCAAAACAGGAGCAGAATTTAAGGCCGTTTTGATTTTATCGAATACGTCATTTGCCAAATCATTCCAAACCAGCTTTTGATTTTTTTTCAACAAATCCGTTAATGGAGCTGTGATGGCTGCGAAACAATATAAATCGTTGGTACCACCCCGCTATACCTAAAAACCACCGTATAGTTGTTTTACTGTTTGAGAAAATGGATAGTCAGCAATAGCCTGTACTTTGTATGGGCTCATGCGTATGATTTCCATCGCCAATTACATTCCAAGTTAATGGTAAGGTCAGCCAACTTTAATAGTCGAGCAACCTCAGACAAAAAGTCAAAATGATTCTATAACAGGTTTTGCACTAAACTTGTACGTCCTAGACCCATTTTAGTCGAGCAAGGAAAAGTGTTTATAATTTGGGTTAATCGGAATTCATCTTCTGGAAGAATATTGCAACTCAGTTGGGTCTAATAACTAATGAGACCGTACTTCAATGCATATAATCTGGGATTATCTCTGACTGTGTAAAGTGTTTTGTATGCTCCTCTTAGCGAATTCAAGGAAGGCGTATTATTAATAAAATAATTCTAGCTGTTCATGAATATTAATTTCATTGTCATTGTCAACAAGACCAATAAATTTGAATAGGCAGCGTGTTTTAAGGCGAGAAGCTTGTAGGATGGTGTTGTAGGTAATTTCAAGGTATCATCCTTGTTTTTCCCAAGCTACTTAAAATTGATTACCTTTAAATTTTTAACGACATTCGATATAAAGTAATTTTTCCTGTACATACCAATTTTCTTCTCTCAATTTCCCGGTATGAGCCCGTATTTTATTATTTTAACACCTGTGTCCTATATCTGTCTTACTAATAATAATTATTATTTATTTATTGCGTTATTCTAATTTGATTGACTTTTATTTCGCTTGCGCGATCACGTAAAGTGTGTATATGTAAGTATAATGCTATAAACTTTCTATTTTCTCGATATCTCCACAAAATATTATAAACAATGAACATAATCAGGTCGACATATAAATCACATCGTGACTGGTCGATAATATTTTCTAATCTAAACATAACTCAAAAAATTAGATACATGATTACTTGATTTTGTAAAGCTGCTGAAAATTCAAAAGGCATGTTAAAATTTGTCATCGTGGACTACCGCATATCGGAGAAAGTGTACAATTTTGCTGTTAGATGATAAATCAAATATTTCTATCGTTTTATATGTATCATCCTATCAGTGGTATAAAACCTATATATATATATATATATACATGTATGCTAATAAAATTTCAAAAATATGTTCAGGATTTTTATGATGTATTTTAAACTAATTGAACACGTAGAATATATATGTATATATAGCAACATAGATTCTATCAAAAAAAAAAATTCACGTCACGGTGTTATCATAAAATTGCGATTTTATCAATATCATATTCGTATCATACATATATATACTCGTATATAGTATATACTCTATATACCTGAGTCGGCTAGTTGTGTATATATAAATAGACTTCCAACGAATTAAGAACCATTCCTTATCATTGTGAATATCAACAACAACAAAATCATTTTGGACAACTCGTAATCTAGAAAACAAATAACTTTTCTATATGTAATATGTATACGGTACTGTACATAATAATAGTCTTATGGGTAATGTATATATATGCTCGTATAGTACGCACATAAAATACAAATCTGTATCCTAATATTACCTATACACGTAAGATAAAAATCTTTTGTATATGTATTCGCATATCAATTCAACAAAAAAAAATGTTTTTTGAAAAATTATTCAATTTTCGATTATACCTGCGCGCCAATCATTGGATGCCATAGGTACAACAAAGCCTTAAACTAAATTTCACATACATACAATACAATGGTTATACATGGGTATAGGTCAAATTTTTAACACTCTTTAGAATTACAAATTCAATCTTCTTTTGTTATACATATATGTAGTTTAAATTTATCTTCTAAATATTCAATATAAATGGTCCGCCTATTTTTAAAGTTCTTGTATTAATGCGGACTTAGTTTAGACGATTTAAATTATAAAACTATTTTTAGATTAATTATGTCGAATTTTGATAGTTTTATTACTTTCGGTTACAAAAAAATATAAATTCCACCAAGGTTATATTATACCAAAGATTAATTGTTAAAATATCGCTTAAACATTCGACCGGGCGGAAATTATTGTACGCTGAGTGATATTATGTGCAATGAATCAACCGTGGGAAATCATATACATACGTATATATGTATGTATATACACATTCTGATTGACTCAAAGGTCAGATTATAATTTGTAATTAATCTAATAATGAGTCGGGCGCATTATAATTAACCGCCACTGTCACATAATATCCAGACAAATAATTTTTAATTCGTTCCGATTTTAAGATTTTTATTTTCCATTTGAATAAATTAGATATAGAGAGAGAGAGATATGATCCTATTATAACTATATATGCATACATAAATGTATTCGGTGTAACAAAGTAGATAAATATAGTTTACGTCAAGGTTATATACAGCCGCTCGATGGGGTATGAAATAACTATATAACATTAAAAACAATAATTACTCTATTCTAGTAATCTATTTACACAAAAATCAGAAGCCAACAAGTTATCGATGTGAATAGCATTATGGAACGGATATGGAAAAAATAAACATAATATAAAGATAAGCAGCATAATGCGCATCTTGAACTTTGAGATCTTTCTCACCATAACGAACATATTGATAATGAATCGATTATCTTGTTTCTAAGAAGGATTGTGTTCTAATTCTAATTTAAGCTGAATTTATTTTTTTAATTTAACACAACAAAACAAAAAACATGTTTATTGCCATTCTCTGTTGAAATACATAAATTCTTTAAATAATTTTAAAAAAAAACAGAAAATTCAATTTACTTACTACCTGCAACTTACCCGCATAATTTAATTTCCTCTTTTACTGTTTTTTACCCTAGAATTTTTTTTTTATACTCGAATCGATTTTTTTGATGCCCGGATTGTTTGTACCATCGCCACTTTAGACGTGTTTTTGTGTTTCATACGTACATATGTATATAGTTTTGAGCTTGTATACGAACTCAATTTAATTAGCATATGATTTGATATATCCGATAAAAAAAAATTTTTATAATACGAACACACAATATAAATCATTTAAGAAGTAAATAGAAATTTATTGCATTATGATGTGCAGCAGAAATGTAATGAACTCTCTTAACTCGTTTGACAAATACACAATAAGATGCAAATCACCCAATTATTGATTATAATGCCAATGGCGACAATACACAAATGTAAATATTTAATCAGGACTGGAAAAAATAAAAAATCTTTTTGCAAATATTTTCATATATAAACATACCGAGTATGTGTACTCTCGCCCATATAGTGCACACAAGTTGATTTATGCCATTCGAATCGGGAATTTAGTTGATTGCTGCGCACGTGCAATAATTTTTGTTCGTTATATACGTATATGTTGTGTCTAAACGCCAACATCATACTAACTATATGTATATACGACGAAAAATTCGCTTCGAGATGTAATTCATATTTGTGTGTACCGGTTAGCATAAAAAAATATTAATAATTAATTTATGTTTTGAATCTTTACACATAAATTGAGAACGATTTTGTATTTGTGATTGCAGATACAAACATACATATGTATGTACCTATATGTACGTACGTTCGAGTCCATTTATAAAGTTTATATAAATGGTCCAACGACAACAACGAGTATGTCCCTTGTGGTTATTAAAAATTTAATTTGATTTAACACCCTGAGGTACCTAAATGTGATTCAATATCGATTTAAAATCACTAATGATGTCGTACTGCAATTGATTAAGAGCCAAGGCGTCCCCCTATACCACCCTTAACATAACAATCCGAATAAAATAATTCAATTATTGAATGTATGGAGAGATAAAACAAAAATTAATTTTGCTATTTTTGCATTATTCGCCTAAGCTGACACATGTGTGACAGATCGTGGCACGTGTTTTTAATTCTGTCAATATTTATGGTTTTGGTGTATACATACATAATATGTATATATTGTAGAAAAAAAAAGTTATGTTTAATGTAGCATGTCAATGGATTTCAGCTTTATAGCGAATTGTATTTTTTTTTTATTAGTATATTGCATGATTATTGCCCATCTAGATATATATGGGTGATCGATAATCTGAAAAAATTGTGTAAGGCCATTCCAGACCCTTTCTTACATAATCCATATTTGTGATAAAACCATGTACATAAAAAAATTTAAAAACGGAAACACGTTTTTATGAATGAAAAATCCCTCACACTCTATAACAACAAATACATTCTGGAAGGTTAATCTGTTAGGCAAACAAACAAATATACAACAAACGTCCGTCGCCAGATTAATTTAGTGCAAAATAATATAACTCGAGATTAAAAAGTTACTGAAATATATTTCCTTCGCGTCGAGTACACATATATATAGTGAGTGAGAGTTTGATAACAGATATTTCATGTAAACAGGAAGGGTTGCTATTTCCACACGTATAGTATACAAGATAATCAAAATATTTTTCTATATATACAGATATAATGTTAAACCGGATGTTAACAAACAATTTCTTGAAGTTTATATACATTTTTTTTAACTACCAAAAACCATGTGCACATACATACAGTACACACAGTGATTTTAATATCAACCAACAAACAATGGGCACCACACAGATTTTGCAATTAAAAATCCATTTTGTATATAGACGAATTCCGATTACACAAGACAAGAGAGTAATCATTCAATATACAGATGTATATGAGTGACGTGTGTGTATATATAGGAAATTAGAATTCTTAAAACAGCCGCGGTTCGTTCACATATTTTACCTTTATTTTTGGAATGGGACAAAAATTTTAATCATTAAGGTGGATTAATACAAATTTTATACATAAAAATAAAATATTTAACTTTTAAAAAGTTAATTTTAGATACCGAGATTAAATTACAATACTTTTTGATGTATATTACTTGCCACACTAAATTACTATACGACGTGTGTATGTCTCGATATATATTTAAAAATAGAAAAACCCAAAATGATTGTCAAATTTCCACAGCATTTCACACTTAATTTTATAATTTTTAAAACCGCTCGTGAAAATTAATATTAGTTTTAATTAAGTTAATTTTAATTTCAATATTAGATTTGTAATAAATCAAAGTTTTTGGATTCATTTGATATCTGATGATGATGATTCGTGGCGGTAATGCATTTAGATTTTCTTCAAAATTAATAATCGATGATTAGCATGCAATGTGATAATCAATTGATTTTTGTTTTGTGCTTTAATGGCGGCTGGTAAAGGATTGGTATAATAGAAAATCGATTGATGATTGATAGCTATAGCGATTGGTTGTACATTTTAACTATAAAATAGTACAACATTTATAATCGATCATGTTTGGTAATATTTTCAAAATAAGATTATACAATCTCAATAGTTTTCAACATATTATATGTTTATAGAGTATATTTGCAGGCACTGGAACTATGAAACATCTCGCATTTATGAATTAACTTCAAGTATGGTCGCTTTCTGATTAAATGCAAACCAGGAAAAAACATATTCATCATTTAGGCACATTGCCACGGTACGATTTTGAAAAAAAAATTCTTGAAGTAAACCGTTGAATATGCCCATCTCAAACCCGTATAGCTTTGATCCGACAAATTTTTAATTTTGGCATGCGAGACAAAAACATAAAATGTAATACAAAAATTGAGTTAAAATATTCTCAGCCCCGGGCATCATTTAGGCATTGCCACGGTACGAGTTTCAAAAACAAATTCTTGAAGTAAACCGTTTAATTTGATAATTTTCTAAGCGTTTGGATAAACGCTACATAAATAAATGCCAGTCTTCGTTAATTTTTCAATTTTAAATAATAGGATTTCGATTCATACGATGCAAACACAAATTCAAAAAATCATCAGCGCTAGCATTGTTGTGGCTAAAAAAATTTGCCACAAATTATTGGCACTAACATATTGGTGGCCAATAGGGTCTCAAACACAGTCGTTATGAGAAAATAGCCGTCTCTACAAAAGCTTGATGTACGATTTTTTCTTCAATTTGATTTTAATTTTATTTGAAAAGTTTGCAAAGGCAATACAGTACCGGCAATGCCAACGGTCAAAAAATTTTCATCGTTTGCATAGTGGTGGCTAGTAGGGTCCTTACCTTAGTTCTAAATTTTACTTATTAAAAAAGCCTGGGATGAGTATTTTAGTACCAACTATATTTTTTTTAAATGACGGAAAAGTCTGGAATATTTTGGAAGGATCTTTTACGCTCGTGTTATTTTAAAATTTCCTGGGATGAAAGTCTGGTTCAACAGTTCTCTAAAATTTCAAATTTTCGAAAGTACATTTCTATCGGTTATATACGAACCCAAACCAATTTCGAGCCGTACATGAAAACTAAAATCCTCTCATTAAATTAGACCTGGCGACTAGACAACTTTCATCGTCTCGTACGATGCGGTTCGATTAATTTTCAAATTACAAATTGTTCCATCTTTAATATTAATTAAAAATAATTAATTGTAATATTAACAATGAAAAAATTTTCTGATCAGAGGATAGAACTTTATGAGTAATTTAATGTAAATTTTGAAGCAATGCTCCACACATCTAAAATCTTCTAATATTTCAAAACACTACAAATTTTATGACAAATCAACAATCTGATGTAATTCTTTAAAACTCGATGTCATAACTTGACTGTTTAATTAAAACTATACATTTGGCAAACTCGACTAAATGACTGGAGCAATTTGTTTAGATAAACGAATGCATAAAAACCGGTATTACTACGAGACTATCACCGTCTGTGTACATATTTCAGCTCGAAATCTGCAAATGAAAAGAACTTGGTTTAATACATGTATAAAGGTTCTCTAAACAAGATGTCGAGTCCTAACTTATCCAACCTCAAATTTATGTGACATTAAATATTAAACAATTTATCGGTACCTTAAAGCATCTGTGTGCTATTTCTAGTTTTTTATGGCGTAACTAAACAAGAGCAAGTAAACCTGAGGTTTTCAGCCATATGTTCCGGAAGATTGAGCTACTTAGCCCCTTGCTTGCTATACATAATACGTATCAAAATATTAGACTTTGTATTCTGTAGGGTTGAATCAGATTACCGGAAATAATACTGTCATTTATGGGTAATTTAAAAAATACTTTTGATCGATTGTTAATTATCGATATTGCAGTCCTTATTTGAGTGGTATATACTCAAAACTCTGTAACTGATAGTTTTGAAGCTTAACTATTTCTGAAAAGATATTAATTTAAAATCGTTAAATGGAGCCTGACGAAGTACACTCAATTAAAAACAATAATGAGTCCATCGATCAGGACTTGAAAAAAATTCAGAATTTTTCATCCGAGTTGGGGCATGCTTCAAATTAATGAATTAATAATTTCGAACGATAATCTAATCGTCTAGAATTTTGATTCGTTTCCACACTATACGGTTCTAATTAGTACTTGTTCTAGTGAACAAACAGTGGGTTGGAGTGTTGTTCTGTTAGAACACGCTTAGCTTTTAGCACTAAAACTTTAGGATCGAAATTTTTTCATCGTTGAATTCACCAAAATGTCAATAATTGACAAATTAATAAGATTACAAATTAATAATTAATGGTTTGCTCAATTTTATGGCGAGTCAATAGTTTAGAAATTGGCTTCAATGTTTTGTATTTTAGGTCTCTGAAATCAGTTATAGTCGGAAAGATCGTGTTTCTCGACACAATTAAGTAGGGCAGCCGGTAGTACTCTCTTCAAAAAAATTAATACTCGTTTTGCTTATGCAAGACATACATTTCTATCAGTATTAGGCTTACATTAACACTTTGTCGTATCCAAGGATTACCATAAAGCCAAACAAAGTATCTCGACCCTTCAGGCATATGGTTGTTTTAACAATTAACTACCGTCTATGTGGTTTCAATGTGAACTAGATGTAGCTTCGCTGTAGAAATTGTAGAAACACAAATATAGTAATTTAGTAGTCAAACCAATTCTTAAACGGCTTGAATTTGGATAATTTTTCATAGCTGGAAATTGCCTATAATCGAGATTACCTATATAATTGAAATAAAATTTGGCGTTTACAATTCTCAATTTAAACTCAAAATGTTAGCTCGGGTTTGTAAAACCAAAATTTTTTGGTTTTTAAAATTTTGAAACAGAATTTTACATTTATTCGAATTATAAGAAGTTTAAACCAAATTTTGAATGTTTTACAAATTTCAGTAAAATTTTACAAGTTACCAGAATTAATTTTCATTGAATTTATAAAAATTCGTGGATTTTAGAAGTATTTGCGTTTTAAATTTTACAATATTATGCAAAATTAAGCAGAATCTAATTTTTTTATGTATGTATTAAATTTTAGAATATTTCTAAGAATTTTGACGGGTCCTTCTTTATTTAAGTGATTTTTGAAATTTTTAGAAATTTCTTTAATAATTTTTAGTTGATTTTGTGGTTTTAGAAACTTCTTTATTTTATTCCACATCTTCATTATGATTGACAATTAGTCTAGAGGCTATTTATGATGAGTTCGAGCAGTATACTCGTACCACGCTCATTGGAAAGGTGCAAAACGAGTTTTTGTTTCAAAACATATTTTTATTTTAATTAGCTTTATCATAGGGATTGCACAACAGTTTCAATTTGAATAAAATTCATTGGTAAAATACGTGTCTTAATTGTGAAGCTTACTTCGAATACAACAATGCAACAATAATTATAATTAATAATTTTAGCTTTTAAAAGAACATAAAAGCGTGCAATTATGTCAATTTAAACAAAAAATTAAAAATTTGGAAAAAAATTAAGTAAAATACAGAATTTTTAAAATTGAATTCGAATTGCTAAATGTTTGAAATTTGAATATTAAACGAAAATCTCCAATTTATGGTTAATATTTTTTCAATTTTAGAGCATTCCTCCAATTTTTCCATAATTCCAAATTCACAAATTTAGAAAAGTAATTAGAATTTTCGGAAATTTTTCAAATTTCTAATTTCCAAACAGGGATTCGAAATAAATGGGACCTGTAATCGAAGCATACTGTAACAGAGTTGGACATATACAATAGATGATACCAAGTAGAAAAAAAACCACTTCCACATGTTTGATGAACAAGGTTCATAGTTCATGATTTTTGGTAGAAATTAGTTAGGGAACCCTTTATTTAATACTGGCCCCAGGGATCGGAGTACCCATAATCCGGCACTGCTGGCAGCCTTAACTATAGTCTACTTATCTCTCGCAATGTCATCCTTTTTTTAAGCTTTCGGTTTTATTTGTGTTTTACTATTCGAACTCCGATAAAATTGGCTAATGTTGCATGATAGCGGCCTGTCGATAACTCGAGAAGTTTTTTCTTTGTTGCTGTAATTTTGACTTTTCAAGCGCATAAATAATATAAAGGAACAATCTGGCAAATTTATCTAGTATTTTTATTCAATTAATTGCCAATTTCTGTATATTCCAAAATGTTAATTGAATTTGGATGCATATAGTGTTTAGTGTTAACTATTTCTAATTTAAATAATTGGTTAATATTAAATCTTGTTAAAACCGAGAAAATATTCAAGAAAAATGGCATTTGTCCACATAATATACAAATGCGGGCTAAAATAGAGTAAGCATGCAGAAAACCTTGTTTTAGCAATTGATAAAATATAAAAATGAATTCATTGTTTACGGAAAAATCTGAATTAAAATCTTAACTTTTTTTTAAGAAAATTTACACATATGCGGGATTTAGGCGAATTAATCATATTTTCGAAAAATTGTAATAGAACAAAGCAGCAGAGTCAGAAGAGAACAAAGACGAAAACATAGACGAAAACGTCAAAAAATATTACAAATTTTCGTCAGAAATTTTAAATTTTTAATAAAATTTTATTTCGAGAAAATTGAAGATTTTTAAGTTTATCTCTGTGGATAAAGCGCTTAACAGAAAATCGTTATTCGGACACTTATACAAAAACTAATCGACAAATTTTAAATAACATCCGGCAGCCAAAATTGATCGCTATTAAGAGTATACTCAAAATACAATTCTTATTGGAAAAAATTAGTGATTTTTAATTTTGTATATTGGAAATATAAAAATTTGTAAACATGATGTTTATAAATGTTAATCAATTATTAAAAGCAAAGCAATAATAACAATTAAAAAAAAATATAGGTAAAAGAAAACCAAACAATTTGTACCAATAATTTTTCTAATCGGAATCAAATACAAAAGTAGTGTTTTTTAATTCAAAAATTTTCTTATTGGAATGTAGTTCTGGATAAGAATTTTCTCATTTTTGTAGTAAAATCCAAATGAATTTCATTTTTTATCAATAAATAAGATACATTTAATGTTAAACTACACATTTTAATTCACTATTATCGAAATAAAATCAAATTTAACTTTATTTTTCAATGTTCTGGATAAAACATTGGTTTTTTCAAGTTCGCGATAAATTCATAGTACACGAACTCGAAAAAAAAGGGAAATTTTAAAAGGAAATATTTTAAACAAATATTTTTCATTGTTTTATGCTTGATACCTGTATTATTTCACAATAGACGTCAAAAAATATAGTTAGAAGTTGAAATTTATTCAAATAAATAGAACTTAAATTAAATATATTGGCTAAACTAAAAAAAAATTTCCCAGTATTATTCCCGATGTTCTTATAGAACTTGAAGTTCTGTTAATAAAAAAACGACATAATTCTTTGTTAGAATCATTATTGATTTAATCAAACCAAATAGCAAGGCACTCTCGGAGATTTGGGCTAGATTCCGCTATATAGGTTTAATAGGCCTATAGTAAGGGAACATTTCATAGAAGAAGATTTTTCCAAACGGAGAGTTTGAAATGAGTTTTCCACCATTTTTTTAATTATGGTTTGAGTTATTTCTTAAGATATTTTTTCATATACACTAAATAACAAGGCACTCTCGGACATTTGGGCAAGATTCTGCTTTATAGGTCTGATATCGTTAGGGAATATTTCATAGAAGAAGACTTTTCCAAACGAAGGATTTAAAATGAGTTTCCACCATTTTTTTACTGAAAGTTTGGTTTTTTCTTAAGATGTTTTTTCTATGTACAGTAAATAACAAGGCATTCTCGGAGATTTGGGCAAGATTACACTATAAAGGTCTGTTTGGCCTATCGTTGGGGAACATTTCATAGAAGATGATTTTTCCAAACGATGGATTTGAGATGAGTGAAAATATCTTAAGAAAAAACTCAAACTATAAGTAAAAAAATGCTGGAATCCTCCATTTGGAAAAATCTTTTTCTATGAAATGTTCCCTATCGATAGGCCTAGTAGACCTGTATAGCGGAATCTTGCCCAATTTTCCGAGAGTGTCTTGCTACTGGATTTGCTAACATCTATAAAGTTGCTAACAAAATCATATATTTTCGTATACGATTCCAGTTGGTGAAAATGGTAATGGAAATTAACCAGATTTCAAATGTTTCGCTTGGAAGATTGTTTCTACCAAACGTTACCTTAAAACAGGCTTATTTAAAGTGTTTATTAAACTTTTAGTAAATGACTACAAAATCGTATCTCTTAAAACGTTTTGTAGCCTAAATAATGTCTGTGAAGTTAACACGAAGAGTTAGCACGAAAAACACATTGGGAGCTCTATTGGTTTGAGTCATGGATATTATCAGAGCTACCTATATATACCTGTATATATAGGTGGCTCTGATATTATACATCATGTACCAAAGTTAGCACGAAAAATGGATTGTGCAAATAAGAAAACTTTTAAGCTAGCACGAAATCAAAACAATATATAGTTAAGTTTCAAAATATTTATTCTTTAATATTTTGTACATAAATAAAATATTATAATATTCAATTAAATATTATTTTTCACAACAATCATCGAATTAAAAATATACCATGGGATGTAATGTGAAAGTACTAAAAGCTCAATTTGGCCTTAATGTTTAAAATGTTAAGTCTAGTTTCGATTCCAGGTTGAAGAACAACCCTTTGACGTTTTCCATGGCTGTGATCAGAATTTAACTATGACGGTCAAGGCTAGTTTCGATTCCAGGTTCCTCAGGTATAATTCGTGTAAAATAACACTGAAAATATGTTAATATTTATTCTCTGTTCTTTCATATTGTACATTTTTGTATTTTTATTTGTTGTATTTACTGTTGATAGAGAGATGAACCAGTGCTAAATTTGTTGAGTATTATTTTGCACGAACTATATAACTTCAATTTTTATTTGCACCGCCAAAATGTATATAAAAGGGTGGTTTTTGAAACTCATAATATAAAATGTTTCGGCTACCTAACGAACAGCAAGATCAACACACACAATACACAATGCAAATGTTTATAGCATGATCATTAAAATTGAAATGCAAATCACTGTGCAAACATTTACCAGTGTGGGCGCGATTTTATGTAAACTTAAGTATACAACATAATTAGTCTAAAATCAAGTATGTTTTAATTGTTGCAGAAGAGATGTAAATTATAAAAAAAAACACCGCAGTTCCTGAAATCACCTAAACATTTTTAATTCAAATATTTTGTGCAAATTCAGTAATATTGAAATTTTTATTTAAATAAATATTTTTGTACTCTACTGAGTGATCTTCAATCTTGGTTGGAAATCTAGCGTATACCAAAAATTAAAATAAATTTAATTTAAAATTTCCAGAATAGCAAACTTTAAATTCTATAATTTGAACATAGAAAATCAGTAATCACAAACTAAATTTCAAAAATCCAGTAATCCAGTCAAATATAAATGGTAAATTATACAATTCTACATCTGCAATTAACATAAATTTGCAAATCAAAAGCTTCTCAAAATATGCATCAAATTTAAGGTTGCAATGTATTAAAAAATTTAAAATTAATGTCCCATATTTAATAATTTGAAATTTCACTATTATGTTAACAAGCTATCTTATACAAAAGAAAACCGAAGATTATAGATTAAGGATAAATTAAGCAATTAGTACTTTATATCCCATATATCCCATAATTATTTTTCAATTTTATGTAAATTTGAATAATTCAGTACTCGAAAATGCACAATAGAAAAATTCTGATCACAGGATCTGAAGTTTTATAGTATGGATTATTACAATATTTTTATTTTTATTTAAATTTAAAATACGAATTATGAAATATTTTGAAGTTAAATTTTTCTTTTTTTTGATTTAAAAATGATATGTTAATTGTTATCTAATACACAATTCAATGTTTTAGTACAAAAAACATATTATCCATGATACAAACCACTAGTGCCTGAATATCGTTTTTTATAACATATTTATTACAATTTTGTTTTTTTTAATGAAATAATTCGAGGAACATACTCATTTCAATTGGTTTCTAATATGGGATTTTCATTCTGTAATATTTTTCTAATTGGAACCATTTACGTATACGTGTTATTTTTTGTTAGAAACTCAAACATCACAGGCTCACTGGCTCATAAGCAGTCTTCTAAACAATGACTAAACATCTATTTACTTTTTCAAATACATTAAATTTCACTCATGCCAACATGTCATCTTCAATGGTTTTAAACTAAAACGGCAAAAAATATTATAAACATTTTGTCACCACAAGAAAACACATTTTCCCTCCCGACACCGTTTTAAAACCACTGACCATAAACCAATATTTTCTTCAACTTTATTTTTTTCTCGTCGTACATAAATAAATTTTAATTTTATTTAAGGAGACTAATCTAAAAAATAATAAAAAAATGTATATAAAAAAAAGGAAGAAAAGTTGTATAATAATATTGTTACTCCAGATGATAAAAAAAAAAAAAAAAAATTCTTGTTCCATTTTTTAATATTAAAATTAAAAATTTGCATTTCATCAAACTTTTTCTATCCCAGATTTTTTATTATTTTTTTATAACATTTTATTTAATTTTTTTTTTGTTCCTCCTCAAAACACTCGCTAATCCTTTCAAGGTATTTTTCAGTAAATTAATAGAATAAAATAAAAGTATATTATGTATATCCCGATCTATGTAAAAAAAAAAAAAATTTCAAGATTAAAGTTTGTTTTAATACTTTTTAGGTATAAGGATATAATACATAAAGTAATTAATACCAAATGATACTCATTGTTAGATACGAGTCGGAGGGTTAGTGTGTAGACAATGATTTTATGTTATGTATATAGAGTAAAAATTGGTTTTTATTATTAAAAGAATTTATTATCGTACCCTAACTTCTTCTAAACCAAAATAAAAATGATATTTCATAAAAAAAATTAATACCAAACGACGTTCACGCATTATAGTATGTAGCCTAGGACGGCGGATATATTATAATACACCGCTTGTAGAATGAAAAATTATGATGAACAAATGATATTGGATACTAAACAGTCATCATGATGCATCAACCAACAATATAACTTATAATAGATAAACGATATTCATCAGGGTGATATCAATTTTTATATAAGTATATATATAGAGATAAACGGGTGGTTATGAAAATATATTAGAGTACTCTGTGTGTGTGTGCACAAGATTTAACAACTCAAGTATATATAAGATTTTATTATTTTATTTACTTGACAGGGGGTATATATGTATGTATATAGTACGTCTTAATAAATTTACCCTTTTTATGAATTTTTATGCTAAGATAATCTTATATATTATTTGCATTTTATTTTAATTAAATTGAAAACATTAAATGAAAATGGTCCAATGTTTTTATTTTATAAATTATTATTTTTTTGGGAGAAACTGGAAGCCATATACATATTTTGTGGTCGGCGTGCACATTACATATTTTCTCTTTTATGTGTATGGTTTAGATTAGAATTTCGTTTTGGAGAAATCTAGACTAATAGTTGGAAGGTTTTTTTTTTTTGTTGTGGATATATATCATGTTTCATACATCGAGAACATAATTTCTATTAATTTTCAAATTACCACAAACAACATGTCGGATATAATATTTTAGATTTTAGATTTTTTTTAATTTACAAAATGGGCTCGTATATTATTTTATAAAGGGGTGCTGCTGCTTAACTTGGGATATTTCTTGACAATCATTTAAACTAGACTAGTTTATATATAGTAAAGAGAGGATATAGTTTATGATTATTATATAACACACAATAATAATAGTAATAACTAGTACAATATACATATATACACTTCCATAAGGGGTTTAACCAGCTTTCATACACCTCAACCAAAAATAACATATTCATTTCCTATATATAACATACAATTATTGTAATAAATCGAATCGTACACGTATAAATCTTATATTATGTGTATTAAGGGTGAAAAGGGAGATTAATTTTTATGAATTAAATGTTGCAAATCATTTCGAATTTTTTTTTTTTTCATTTTAATTTTTCTGTGTCATCATCAAAAAATTATAAACTTTTACAATTTTTAATCGGGGAGGGTATATATGTATGAACATTACAATCTGATTGTGGTGTGAAAAATACCAAAAACGAAAAGTACAGAATATACAATTTCGAACATTTCAAATTCGATTACGGGAATTAAAACCTCAAAATTTGATGCATTTTTAATTAATTTTGAATTTTTTTGTGCTGTGCTATCATTAAATTTTTGGCGGAGAAGAATGATTTATATACAATCATGTACGGTAAGGATGTATACCAGTTTGGTTAATAGGATTTCATTAAAGGGTGATTAGTGAGCATTTTTATTTAATTTTTGTTGAGGGGATCTAGTTTATTTGGTTTTAATCAATAGTCATGTTGTTAAGTGTGTGAGAAAATAAACAAAAAAGGTTGACTGCTCAAACTATATGTATACAAGGAGATGCATATAATTGAATTAAAACAGGACTTATCTCATTCGTATAATCTAAATTCCGATTTAAAATTTTTACTGAATTTTAAAAAAACGTTGCTTTGGATTGACATTTTTATCCAAGTTGGGGCCTGTTTACTGTCAAATTTACAAATTTTGAAACGAAGTTCATTTGAAACGTGCAAAGTGCTAGAATTATGCAAATAAAACAAAAGGACTATGCAGTTCAAGTGTTAATATACCTTGCAGAGTTATTTAAATTATTTTAGCTAAATATATTAATGATTAGACGCGAAAATTTATTCAGGAACCATAAGATTTACCAACGAAACAAAAAAGTTGACTGCGTGGATAAAACGGTTACATTTTAATATTTTTAATGAATCTCCTTTTAAGAAATCATTAGTGATACATTGCGAGCAACGGAAGAGATATAAAGATATATTTTGGGAAATCATGGGGAAGCTGTTAAATGTGAAATGACAAAAAATAAAGCATTATACTAATATGTCTTCATGGTTTAACAATACACCCATGATGTAATTATGGACAATCTAGTTCATAAAATTGTGTATGGGCTTAGAAAGTTGACGGATATTGCATGGAGTATACCACAAGGTTGCCATGTTTACTCTTGGAACTTTCTAATTTTTTTTTAAAACGACATTCTGCGACATTGATGTTTGCAGATGATCGGAAAATCTAAAGAACGGTGAGGAGACATGGTTGGTACAAACAAACTGCAAAAAGACATCAACATTTTATAAAACGATTTGAGATGAGTCTAATCTTCTTAGTCTCAATATTAACAAATTCCATTGGAAAGTGAATCAAGTTAAACAACAACATTAAATTAATACCATACCTTTACAACAAGTAAATTATTAAGGGTTACTCTCGTAGAAAACATTTACTAAGCACATTGAACGATTCTTTACTAAAGCCAACTCCATGCTTAATTTTATAAAGCATTGAACAAAGGATATTTATGACCTTGAAATCATTTTGTACGCAAATAAAATTTGTAGTCTTATAAATAATAAATAAATGAACTAGGACATCTCTATAATAAAGAAACTGGTTCCGCTGGAAAACTACTCAGAATTTTCAAAATATAGGCTTTCAGGTACTTAGGATTGAATAATTTTGGTTAATAGTAACAAAACTGAAATACATATGTGTCCGATTTTTTTCGAGTATTTCTAATAAGGGGCCATCATAGCCGAAAATTGTTTGAGTAGGTCTGGTTGTAGTTTCACAGAAAATTAATGTGATTTGCAAAATATTGGTTTTCAGTTACATACGGCTGGGCATTTTTGTTTCTAAGTAATCGAACTGAAATATATCGATTTCTCTTAAAATTTTCATATGTTTCTAATATGTGGCTAGTTGGACTGGAGAAGCGCTCAAGTCTTAATAAAAACTACTCCTTTTTTAATAATTCTTTTTTCAAATACAAAAACAGACGTATATGTCTATATAGAATTCATGACGTCTTTACCTTACTTGTTCATGTTTTGAGGAAGGCTGCTGATTATGCTTAGAGATTTGTTGAATTCTTCATAAAAGACAAATTTATAAATCACTGTAGTTGTGTAGATGGTAACTATTACTAAAATTGACGTCCCAATAAAAAATGAGGAGATATTTGTTGATAGGCATTGGAATCATTCTTTAAATGTTATGAAGATATGCGGTACCAATATCATTTTTTACGCGGCCAGCGCGAACTAGGGAGAAAGCGTAATATAGCAATACATCATAGCCACAAAAATGTAAACAGTTAAAAGAGTTGCCAAATGCCTATATTATGTAATTTACTGCCTAATTTAAAAACAGCTGCCAAAGTGATAATTATTTGTGTAATTCACAATATGCAGTGTGTGATCGGGAACATAATTTTCCGAATTATTATAATGATGAAACAAATAATGGAGATTTATTCACGGTATCTGAACCCAATTTGAACCCAAATACGACCGAAAGTTTAAACAATAGTTTTTTTAAATAATTCTGTCGTTGATTAATTTTCACTCTCATGAGCTCCAACCTTACTTTTCGTTCGTCTTTTCAATACACCGTTAAATACACCGAATAATTTTTGTTTGAGGTGTTATTTAACTGACATATTTTTGATTTCCGAAATCAAATATTCAAATTTTACAAATTACATTTTTTAAACGTGAACACAACCTGAACTCTTTGGATGTATTATAATTGAAATGAGAGGCTCCTATATAGTAGTAGTGTTTGCCTATAAGACATAATTAAAAGATGAGATCCCGGGATTTCTTTTATTCTCAATTCCCGATTCGGGGGATTTGTAAAAAATTTGAAATTTTTAAATACTCGAAATATTCGAAATGATCCGTAATTTTCAAATTCGTACTTTTGAAATTCTGAACGACATTCGTAAAATTCGATAAATCTGCCATGTTAGTTAAAAACTATAAGAGCTTGCAATACCGGTATACCGATTACCGAAATCCCGGGATATCAGACGAATTTTTTAATACTGAAATACTGGTTTTAGATGAGTCAAATGCCGGTATTTCAGTATTGTCGAAATTGTATATGTATCGATATAAAATAATGGCCATAATGTTTTGTGAAGACCGAACATTAAAATTTTGAATCTATACGCACAAACAAATTCAACGTATAAACGAGACCATCAGATCATTATCTATTTAAATTCATGCAACATCTTTTTGTTGGAAATTACTATACGGATGTTTTGAGAATATGCAAGGGGCACTGCAACAATTTTCCACCTTCAAAAGAGAGCTGCCAAAATACTGGCAAATCTATCATTTGAAGTTTTGTAATGTTTCAAGTAGATTGTGAAACAATTATTTTCTAGATCTGATTGATACTTTGTAAAGCAATCATCAGGTCAATGATGATTTTATACAAACGTACTACTCAAATTCCTGTGGAGAGCAGATCAAGTGTCGACTATAAATCTACTAATCAACAATTATTGCATACGTTGAGTCTGAAACGTATCCTCAAATATAAAGTAGAAAATTCAAAAACTATAAGCTACTTTCCAGCTCTGGATTGATAAAATTTAAAGAATTTTGATTTGGTTCATCTTGATTGTAGAATTTCAATTTTAATTTATTACTTTCCAAAAACCCAAGATTTAAATTTATACTTTTCAGTATTGCCAGCCCTATTTAAAACTATATTATGTAACTTTGATATAGCTTCATTATAATAACTGCTGCTGTAAACAAATTTGAGATCTTATGAAATGGCCGCTGCAAAGTTTATTTAAAATATCACGATTTTTAAACCGTAAGTTACTAATCACCTTACAGAAATCCAATTTTCTATTTATTTAAATTCCATTTCAATTTTAATTCAAAACTTAAATTTGTTGCTTTTAACGAAAATTCATTAAATTTTGAACTTATGATACAAATTTATTAAAATTCAATTAAAAATTAATTCATTCAATTCAAGTTGCATTGAACATTTATCAAAATCTGTGAATTTAAAAAACCTAATTCCTGATGAATATTTTAGAATTTCCCTCTAAAACCTAATTCCTGAAGAATATTTTAGTACAAATTAAATTAGTTGTAGACGCTGTTAATGAACTAAATAGTTACAAGACGTCGTAGCCACCAACATGAAGAAAAAGCTTTCTACTCAAATTGGAAAATAATCGTGGGTACGCTGCGCATATGTGTGATATCTCAACAAAATAACTTGTTTTTGAGTTAATATTTTTTTATGAGTTGGTAGTAGTTATGAAAATTAGTTTCAAAAACAAATTAAAAAAAATATTTAGCGATTGTTAATTGAAAAAATTGGTTAAAACAAAACAAAAATAATTAAAACTTTATAAAAATTGACGAAAGGTCATTTAATTACCAAAATGACAACCTTCGAAAGTAAAATTGAAGAAAAAAATTAAAAATGTACATCTGGTGTCAGGTATCATAATTAAAATCGGAATAGAGTTAAATAACTCAAGAAATATTTTGGAGTTATTTAACTCATATCAGAAGTTAATCAGTGCAATTGTTATTGTAATTGTAACAATCTCAACAAATTACACCTAGAGTCATTCCATTAGTGTCAATTTGGTATTTCGCCTCGGCCGCGTGCAAGTAAAAAATAGTTAAAAAGTAAAATTGAGTTTCACACACGGCCTTTTTTCCAATTTTCGAAGAAAAACAATGTTTCAAACACCATTTCTTCATTTTTTTAAAGCATATTTTAAATGCCGTAATGCCGGTTGTAATTGATTTTTTTCATTACTATAATATAAAGCTGTCAGATATTCATCGAAGTAAAAAAGAAGTTTGGAATTTAGTAAGGAATAGGGGCACGCAAACCTTGTGGTCTCAAATTTCAAAGTTCCTCCAAAGATACATTTTCTTTAAAATTTCAATTAAATTTAGAATTTTTTTATAGTGGTTACGATTAGTCGAAAAATAAAATTTCTCTGAATTTCGCGGCCTCCAATGTTACCTTATCAGATAATCGATTAATCTTTTTCTGAACTTTACTCTTTATTCCTTATAAATTTTCAAAATTATGCAATTTTTGTATATGTACGTAGGTTTTACAAATTCTGGTAGTTGGTATTTTCAAGATGACTAGATACCTCTAAATTTTACTCGATTCATTTTTTATTCCTCGCGCATCCTAAATGTTCAGCCCACTCAAGAGTACACATTTATTTTTGTACGAATGTTTGGTTTTATTTTTAAATGACTTGTTTCACGTAAGTATATCTTTCCATCACAATTTATTCTGACAACTTGTTTTGTATTCCCCTTGAGTCCAAAGTCCAAACATTTGTGTGGGAAAAATAAAAATGTCCCCGTCAGTTGAATATGCAATAAAACCAACCCACACTTTTGTCCAGTACTTCAACAAATTCTATATTGTGTTGGTCGGTTTTGAGATATTGTCCATTAAATAACGTCAACAAATTTTTTATTTTTAGTCGCTTGGCTTTATGTAGGTTTTAAGCTTTCTTAGGAAAAATAGCAACCATGACATTATATTTATTTGGTTCTTTTTAAAGTATTCACATTTGAGGGTAGTAGAGCCTGTGATAATTATGACCTTTGTTATTTGTTCTACCCAATTATGAACCCGGCAATACATAAAATTAAAAATTACTAATTTTTTTCAATAAGACTTGTATTTTGAGAGTTACACACACACAAATGTTTTGTTAAGTTTTATTTTTGTTAGATACTTCACGCCGGTTCGATTTGTAGCAAAATTGGAGTACTTCTTCCAGATTTCCCAAATAAAATTTATTTAGAGTTGTTGAGCTTCAGTATTTTGAAATGTATGCTGAAAACATGGAACGCCCCAACGTTTCGAGCGAAACGCAGCATAATATGAAACTTTCATTTTTTAGTAAATCATTTTTTATTGATAGTATTTTGAGAACTGACGTCGATTAAATAAAAATTTTAGACCGTCTATCCAAAACATTATTCGCATATAACAAATAATTGCCAACACATTATATGTATAATACTGCAGTCTAATATTTTGACAATGATAAATAACATAAATTTTAGAGGCTGCGAAATTAAATTTTATCGGTGCAAAGGGGAGAGACCAATTCAAATATATATATATATATACTTATACCCCCATAATTTTCAATATTTCTATTGTTTGTCCTAAGTTTAAGCCTGAACAACAATACATTATATATTATTATGATTATGTATATATACATATATGTATGTATATACGATACGCGCAGCCAGCACACCAGAAAGGATGCGGCTGACGAAAAATTTTGATTTTAGCATTAATCATATTATTATGGGAGCGATGATAGAAGATCGATATTATATATTTAAAAATATGTTGATTTACAATCATTGAACTAAAAATGAAATAAAATTTAAAACTAAAAAAAATTATTTTTATTTTGAAAGTGATATATTTATGGCTTTTACCAATCATAAAAAATTAAAATATTTTTTTTTGGAATTTTGTCAAATTTTAAAATTAATGAGATATTTGTTGTATAGAGTTATGTGGTAGGTGATGGGTGAATTATTGTTATGTTAAAGTATTTCTTTTTTTTAGCAGATCAGTGTGGTACTTAATTTTTAATGATTCTCTGGTACACAGTATTATGGTGCAATATATAGGAAATAAGCTCGAAATTTAAGAACACATGAAAAAATCGTCCACAAGAAACATTTTTTGTTTTGGTTCGTATTTTTTGAGAAATATAAAATCACTGAATAATTAAAATAAGATTCCTCCAGAGGGCATCTAAATTATCTTTTATTATTATGCTTATTTTTTTTGCTCTGTGTATTATAAGTATCATTAAAGATTAAAAAAAGAAACCGAAGTAACTGGAAGAAGTAACGAAAAAAAAAAAAGAATACAAGACGAGGGAAAAACTTAAAGGAAAATATTATTATAATTTTCCATAATGGTTAACATATTTATTTCATTTTCATGTTAATATACATAAAAGATATAACTCTCTTACCTTTCCCTTTTACCATTAATTTTTTTTTTTTTTGGTGCGTTGCTGTTGTATGTATGTATGTATGTTTGAATGTATGTATGTATGTACATACGTATGTATAACCATATATACGTATATACAATTGATTTATTACGACATTCATATTGAAAAATATTTTTCTAAGAAAATTCCTGAATTCTTATGATAACTTCAGAAATATATACAACACAAAAAAAACTGCTTAATGAAAAACTTGATAAAAAAAAGATGACGAATTTTAATTTCATACAAACTTATACCGGATGTTTACTGCATAGAATTCTATATATATGTATAAACCGAATACAAAAAAGGATATGAAGTTTATCACGTGTAAAAAAAACTACCATTTTCTTATCAAATTTACGAAAAATTGTTTTCATTTTTTTAAATTACAAATTCCTGCAAAACGAGCACACACATATATTACACACACACACAAACACTAACACAAACAAACAAAAAAAAATATAAAAAGTAAAGTTGTGATAAGGTATTCCTGGCGACTTATTTAAAATAAAAAGAAATTACATTTTCTTTATGTCTCTCATAAAAACAGCAAAGAAGAAAAAATAAAATAAAATAAAAACGGTAACAAAATTATGCACATTAATTTAGTTAGTAATTTTATTTTATGAAAACAGTTGTTCAATTCGACAAAACTTTCCCAAACTTTACATAGTAATTTTTTTTTTTTTTTTTGTATGCTATTGTTTGTACGAAAATAAAACTTCCCGGATATCTTAGGAATATTGGTGAAGGAACATAAGAAATTTTTTTTTTGTATAAATTCGTAAAGTGAGAAAAATTGTGCATTGTGTTGTTTTTCCACAAACGAACCAAAAAAAAATATAAAAAAAATCACCCCCATCTTACTTATATGTATGTATGTATACGGTTTATACTCTTCTATATACATATGTATATACACATTATACTCCTAGGGTCGCGCAAGTCATTTACAATAAGAAAATTTATATATAAGATGAACGAAAAAAAAAAAAACATGGTATAAAGAAGAAAAATATATATTATATTTCTTTTTAGCTGATAAGCATCCGATTTATAAGATTTTATTTTTATAGACGGAATTATAATATTTATCGATTCCAATTTGGTTGCTTTATTTAGAGAGGGATAATTTGAAAAGAAAATCAAAATAAGAAAAGAAACAGAATATATAAAGAAAACCGTTGAAGAAAAACTCTGGGAAAAAGCGAAATGTATAATAATAATAATTTTTATGAATATTTGACTACTGGTGGTTTCTAAAGCTAAATTAGAGTTTTTTTTTTGTTCAACCTTTTTATGAATTATATACTAGCACTGCTGCTGTGTGTATATGTGTTTGTATGTATGCACACACAAGATCCTAAGATGGATCCATCATCAATTTGATGAAATTTAATTTTGTTTGATGATTTTTTTTTTTTCAACAAGACTATATAAATTTGTAATCAAATCAAAGAAAGTTCTTTTTTCGGTTTAATTTGCACACGATTTATTATTATACAAGCTCGTTGAATTTTATACGCAATATAGAAAATTATTTAATGAGCGGACACATTAAGTATGATAAATTTGGGGATTCGTTAGATTTATTAAATTAATGATGCTGTTTTCGTTCATCACAGTGTCTATATTCATTCACCCTCACTTCGTGGGATCAAGGAAAGTTCATTCAAAATTTCTAATATCGCTGTATATGATTGAGGCTAAAATTTTAATTAGAATTCAAAATTGAGGTGGATTGGAATAAAACAACGGAATTTATATATAAATAACAAATTTCGTTGTTTTTATTCCATTCCACCTTAATTTTAAATTCTAATTAAAATTGTAGCCTCAATCATATACAGCGATGTTAGAAATTTTGAATAAGAGCTTACTTTGAAACCCTTGGCGACTTAATTAAATTGATTTGACCAAGCATTAAGCAGGATCTCCCGGAGATGGTCGGGCCTCACCGAACACCCGTTTACACAGAACATAAAGAGGATTTGGATAGGTTCAGTTAGTATGATAGAAATTGACTCGGTTACAGACACCTTGTATAGTCAATAGTTAGTAACACTGGACAATACAGTTCTAATCTACATTTATAATTTTTTTCAGCATCACTGGGCTCTGAAATAAAATTTATCAGTTTGCTGGATCAGACTTATGAGATACTCCTGAAAATTCAACTCAAATTAGTTACGATTTATTTTATTCTGCATACCAACCTTTAATTAATTAATTTACATTTAAGTTTAACAGGCAGAGACACTGTAATGAATGATAATTAGTTCATATTGTTAAATGGTTCAATGTTTGTACAGAGAAAGTCAAGAAAACACTAAGACAGGATTTAAGTTAATTTGGTAGACCTCATATAGAATGTGAGACATTGCTCCCGCTACGTACTGAATTAAGGGAAGCGGCCAATGAAATCTATGCACTTGATGAATCGGACTCTAGTGAGTCACTTGGTGGAAAAACCGAAGAAGGGCTTAACATAATCGAACAGTCAAATCCTTGACAAACACCGCTAATCACAACCCCTCCGACGGCAACCACCCCAGTACCAATTCATCCTAATTCATGAGCGTTCTCCCGCCCCCTGCCGATCCCTTGTTCGCCATTGCCATTGCCGGATTTATGCCCATTCAGACGGCTACACCAATCGGTTACGTTAAAATTACCGTTTGTCCGACTACCAACAGGGTTGGTGCAACACGTTACAATGGGTGGACCGGAACGTCTCAACTGAGACACGAAAAATGTCACCACACGATTAGCCATAGCTTTATTTTACAAAAGGGGATTAGGCCTGATTTAATTGGGGATAGCCCTATTCCAAAAACGCATTGGAGCCTACCTCTTGGGTAATGGTGGAAACCGTATGATCTATATTCTACTTCCCATCACCCCCTAAATATTTTTTTATATTATAAATTAAGGTTATATTTGTACAAATAGCAAATAACTTATAATACCACAAGGGAAACTGCTGCAGATTTGCGTATCAATATATGTATAGCAGTTTATCGCAGTTAGGTTATTTTAACCAGATGGCACCACTGGCATAACTTTATTATTTTTTATCGTACTTGGCAAATAGGTATAAATATCCTAAAAAATTAGTAATATAAATTATCCACTAACTTGACATAACTTCATTACGTTTGACGTATTCCTATTCGCCTTCTTTACCATTTCTCTCCATTGGGTTGGTATGATTGGTCCATATATTTTTCATCCAATAAAATCGTTGGTGGATATGATGGTTTGCGTCTCTGCTGATATACACAATTGTTTATGCTGTATATTTGGTTGTGGTTGTTGTTGTTGATGTTTTTCTCTTATATTTCACTTACTTCGCTGGTATTTCACCCATATAATTAAATTTCTTATTTAACATTTTAAATTATGACACTACACCTTTATTTTAACATAACTACACCTTTATCAAAACCACGCTGCTTTAACCCGTCTAGAACTATTAAAATAAACTATTTTATATTGGAGATCAAAAACGCACATCTGATCGATATGACAGTTTTGATTATCCCCTTGGCGGCTTAATTAAACTGCGCCTATAAAATTCCTGGAAATAAACAAAATAACAACATTTATACTATTTTTGTCTTAATTCTATTTAAATTGTATGTGATTGATTAAATTGCATGTTTTAAATTAATTAGAATAACACGAGTTCAAGCAAAATACAAAACACACACAGACATTAAGTAAACACAACAAGATTAATAATTAATTAAAGAAACACACAAAATAATTATTTGGGAATCTGTTTACAAGAATTTTTACTCGAATTCATCCAAAAATAAATTGAATGCTAATGTTTAAGATTTATATTACAGATCGATTGAAACCATGAACAGTGCAATTCATTTAGTACATTGGCCAATCTTTGTTCTTTGTAAATTAGTGTGGGTAACTACTAGAATATTTGAAAAATTTTCTTTTTCTTTATTTGTATACAATAAAATTGATTCTTAACACGATTTGTTCAATTTTTCAAGAACATTGTTGGTTTAAATTTATTTATTTTCATTTCAAATTGCATTCAAAGTCTACTATTTTTAACTTTTACTCAACATTTAAATAATTTCATTAAACATGATAAGCACAATTATGGCCTCTTGTTGAGCTACGGAATGTGCAGTAATTCAAAATAGTAATACTGATTATAATGATATCCATCCTTATTGATTAATCTGTGCTACTTCCGAAACAATTTAACAAAACGGCAATCAGTTCAAAATTATTTGCCATAATTGTACAAAACGTAATTGAATAAAAAATGTAAATAAGTAAACCAAATAATTTTTTAATTAAGAGTTATATTTCTTTGGTTTGCAGATGTAAATTCTGCAATACATTTAGGAAAAGGCTGCTTCTATTTTAAATAAAATCGCCACGATATGCAATAGACACTTACATAGTTGGTTAAATTTTGTTAAAGGCCCGTCGTATGGGGCATACTAGACTTTGTCCACACCGTTCATTTAGAACTCACACTGTTCAATTCACCATTCAAAACAAAAATTATCTATGAAAATATTAAGCATTAAATTCATCAACCGTGTTTTACTACGTGAGTGCTTGGAAAGCTCGGCTAAAAATTGGTATTGAGACAATTTAATATGTTTGTATATCATTTTACCTACTGTCTTCCTTCTTCTCAGTCGATACTACCGTTAGGGCAGAGCAGATTTGGATTGGTATGTTTGCATGACGTGCTAGCCAGGTTTAAACGACATTTTTCACGTTTCGAGAAAAATTGAAATAAAGTTAATTTTGGAATTTACTATGAACCTATGCAAAAAATTTGGAAAAAAATTGTATCACCACATAAAAAATATTGTTATGCAACATCTCCAATTTAAAATGTTGGCCGGAGACACACTATCTTTCAGGAAAATTGGAAAATGTAAAAACCTTTCGGGTGCAAATTTAAATACTTTATCTACAGCCAGTAAAAATATTTAGGTGGACTTTCACCAATTTGCAGGACTTACACCAAAATGAAAATAAAATTTCTATTATGTTCAATATCCACTTTCCATACGTTTCATTAATTCATTACGAAATTTCCTTAGCTTTAAAATTAAAGAACACAAAAGGATAAGTTATATGAAATATGAAACAAGAAATATTGTTATAGTTAAAATAATTCATTTATTAAATAAGACTTTTGATCTCATTATTTTAATTATTAATTTTATAAAACTGTGCATCAGCTTCTGACAAAAATCTGCACATCGATTTGATATCTTTGGTTTTCTCTATGGAACTTTACTAACTTAAGGAGCTTAAATTTCACATTACTTTGGTTAGGTTTTTCGTGTTTTCCATAATATTCCAATCTATGAACTCGCCAGCAAACTCTACGATATTTTAATGAAAATGATTTTGAATAAATATGGTGCTTAATTAAAGCGAATGGAAGAAAGGTTAATGAAGAAGGACAATTATAATTGAAGAAATCCATTGATTTTAGTTGTATTATTTTAAGTTTCACTCTATTATAGTTCATCGATTCCTTTTAAATGTCTATCGATGCTGCTATGTACCGCATCGATTTCCTGGATCTAGGAATGCCCAGGCTCGGAACATTTTTGCTCTATTTTAGTAATATGAGGAAACTTCTGTAAAAACTTAAGAATAGCTAATATAGTTAGTCGATTTCTATTTTGAGGTATGCAAGAATCCGACCAAAGAATTAATTTAGTGATAGATGGATTATCTTGTACAACATTTTCCAATATTTTAACTAATGTCGATGCAATGTCATTCCCCGACCTCCCACTTAGTGCTTTGTGCCAAATAGTACAATAAGTCACGATATTTTTATTACAATGCCCCGTTAAATTCAAAACACTGAATTTCCTTTTATAAAAAACTGGACACATTGGCCTTTCGTAGCGAAAACACGTTTTACAGATCATAACATACGACTGCTGTAGTGTCATTCTGCATAATCCTATCATTATTTCTCCCCACTTTGGCTACGTTATACGAATTTCGATGTGAATCAAATATTTGTTTATCGCCATCGGTTGGATTACTTAACAATTTAAATGCAACGCACCGGTAACATTGATCTTTTTTTGGATGGTAAAACGATAAGTTGAACTCCTCGTTAACAATTTTTGCGTACATATGTAATTTCAACGAATTTTTGTTGAATCAACGTACAACTTGTACATTTTGCTTAAATTTAATCCACTCTCAAGGTATTGTTGTTTGGTAGAATTGGCTCGGCAATAATGGGAATCCATTACCGGAAATATCTTTATATGCTTCCGAACTCCATTTAATTTACTTTCGGGTATTTTATATTTGACATGTTTGCCCTGCATTCTCGGCTTTGACAAACCAACATTATGTAAATGCTGATTATTATAATAATAGTATAATCTATTTTGTGAAATATCGAGAGTATTTAAGAAAAATACTTTCAAACTAGAAACAATATTGCATCCTTTTCAAAATAGTATTCATAGGTGTCCTGCCGTTTTGAAGTTTCCTTTTTGGTCCGTTTCCTAGCTGTGGCCGTTTGTTTTGTAAATTTCCCATAAAAGTTTAATTTTGAATTTCGGTCTATATTCCAAAATCCTTTATGTATTATTATTCGCTCTGGTGCAGAAAAATTAACATTACCTCGTTGACCAGAATATTGATCACCTTGATTTCTTTTTTGTTTCAAAATATTCCTTTTCCAACCATCGACATTTCTTTTACGTTTACTTGATTTTACGTCTGATTATGATGAATTCTCATACTGATTTAACTGTCCTAATATAGAAAAAAATTAAATATAGTTTGAGAACTTAAACTTTTTGTATTATGGAGAAATGACCATCTCTTACTTTCCGTCAAAATATTAAGTTGATTTGGGATAGTATTTTCCGGTACGAAATCTGGATCGATGTCCGAGTCGTCAAAAGGACTGTCAGCATCAATTTCATAATCATTCATAACACTAATGAAATATAATTGATCGTTTGTAATATTTTTATATTAAATCTTACCGGTATACTTCTGACATTTTGCGAACAGGGGAGCTATTTCCATCTTTCGATCCACTCATAACTTTTTACTTTAGCAATTAATATAAAATTCCAACTTTACGCACATTTACTTTTATTCAAATTCGCTTAAAGAATATTTTATTTATAAACAAAGATCATTACTGTTTGAACGTGAGACGTTCTAGACAAAGATCATTACTCAAAACTCATAATTCTTATTGGTTCAAATATGGAGATAAACCAAAATGTAATTAGTCAAATTGAAAACAAAATTGAAATTAAACCAAAATGACAAAGGAGATTGAACAAAATAACTTTCAAATTATTTAATCCTATTTTGTTTAATTGCATACCAAAATTAGTAAAAACATACACTAAAACATATTTTTGACATTCGTTGTTTCTGGTGGTTACCATAAATTTACTACTGAATATCTCGTTAAGGAGAGGAGATACAACAAAATAGATTTAAGAAAAGAGAATATTGAGTTTAGTAAGAATGAATTACTAACTTAAAAAATTGAAGTTTGGAGATAAGCCAGGCTAGCACTGGTATGACGATGTATGGATTCCCAAACTAATAGGTAAAATTAATAATTTTAACAGAAAAGTTTTTGTGACGTATTTTTGAAAGTTAATTTCTGTAATTTTTATTTTGTTTTACTATTAACTGGTAATTTGTTTTGCCTGCAAGGTTTTGATTCTACTTAAAATATTTTAAAAGATAAGTCCAATTTCAGTCGTCCCGAGTGCTTGCGAACTCGCTTACTCGTCATTAAGCGTTGTTGCAGCCAAGGCATAATTGATCGATTCAGATTTCGGTATTCAAAAATATTATTATTTTTTCCAAAGAAATGTGTTTTACTTACTTCTCTAACAGACCTTTCAAACTAGAGCTGTATTATGGCTAATTAACCAAATATTGCAAATTAAATATAAATATATCAGGATGTGACTTCTGCAGTTCTACAAAATGAAAATGAACGATTTTAAATACAAAAAACTCAGAGCCCAGTTCTTTTAGAGAAAGGTCGACTACATGCAAAACAATCAAAACAATATTCCAAATGCCATTTTATTTTAAATGTCAGTTCTCATCATGCCGTTGACAAAAGAACAGCAGTACCTCGATTTTGTTGCCTTTTTGAGACTATGAGACTAGGAGAGTAAAAATTACCGGAAAATAGTAATATTAGTGAGTATGTGTGTATTTGTGCGCATGCGCTGTTCAATTTGTTTGTATTTTATTTTGACAAAAATTCAAAAGCTTTCGGATGCAAAAATATTATAATAGGATAATAAGAAAACTTAATAATTTATGTACTATACTTTTGACATAAACGTCAATTCTCCGTCGCAATAGCAGGAGAAAACGGAGTGTAAGCACCAAAAATGTTTGAATTATTTTTGTTTTTTATACCGATTTATACCGTATCGATAATTTTTGATGCTTATTGTACACTCTCAAAACAAATACACATACAAAAAATACCAACACACAATAATAATTTTTCATACTCTACACAGTACACGTACGTATACAAAATATTTGGCAGTCTCATAGTCTCATAGTCTCAAAAAGGCAACAAAATCGAGGTACAGGTCTTTGTTTCACATTTTTTAAAGAAAAACGTAGTTTTTCACTAATTATAAAAGAGTGTAAAAAGGTGGGGTTTAATATTTCAAAAAGTACACTAACCAACAATAAAAAAATCAAATTCCACTAATGAGAAATTTCTAATTTGCGAAAAATGGCAACCAAACAAAAACCACCGACGCAGAAACATCTGGCAACACGTTTTAACACAAAGGTTGCAGTCATATACAATATACTCTGAAAAAAAAAATTGGGACTAAGACTTTTGAAGAAGCTGAAGCGTCACAATATGTCTGTGCAAGCAATCACCAAAAGACACGTGTGCCTATACCGAGTAATGAAAGCCGATAAACGGAAGAAATATATCTCAGTCGACGAAGCTTGGTTTTATTTAACAAATGCCGATGGCCACAAAAGTGTGCAATATTTGAGTCGCGATCAAACTAAGACGGGATTATTTCCTTTCACAAAACCGTCTCATCTGAAAGGCTTTATGGTATTCTTAAGGATAATCAATTTTGGCACAATAGTACCCATTTTAGTTCAGCCAGGTGCTCAAATAAATGCAGATTACTGCTACTTGAAGTCACAATTGGCTAGATCTAAAGTTGATAAAATTGCGCAACTAAAAAGATTGATGAAGCGAGAGATTAGGAATATTCCTCTCGCAATGTGTCAACGGGTACTTAAATCTTGGTCAAGTCCGGTGTTTGACTGATAATAAAAACGAACGTTTAGATATAAAATAAAATTACCACAAAAATCTACCACATCTATCCTTGCACATATAGGAGGTAAGTCAGCGAGCAGAGCTTCATCCAATATAATTAGCTAAGAATAAGAATTTAACTAAGATTTCAAAAATATTTTAAAAACTCAGACACTACTCGGCACAAATGTCAAAGGCAACTCTTCTAGTGGTTTCATTAGTTTATGTTAATTAGAGTTCGACTTTTACCTTAGAACGATAGGAAGAATAAATTATTCGAACATTTTTTCTGAATTTTTCGTTCAATTCAATTTTATTTTCAGGATAAGTTCTGAATTTTCATTTTATGGCAGAAAATGTAGATTATTGACGTCGGGCTACGTCTTTGTTTTAGTAGTGGAATAAAATGACACTTTCAAAATTTTATATGTAAAAAAAATGCAACGTAAATGCAAACGGAAATGACGTCGTAGATATAGGGCTCTGAAATACAAATTTATATGCAGATTTGTATAATTTTATAAACTACATATAAAAATGAAACTAACTTTGTGAGTTTAAAAACAATAACAAACAATAAAGTTAAATTATAAAAATTTATCAAGCAACTGGGTTAAAATTATAAGAAAAAATTATATTTTCATATGTAGAATATTGCGTCGCATCAGGTCGAATAATGACCGCGTTTGTGAATTAGGAGATTTCAAAGTTTTAAACTGACCGGAAATGAATTTGAGTTTGTGATTTGATTTATTTGTGTCAAATGACACTGAAATGACATTACCCTCTAAATATTTTGAAATACAAACGTAACGCTAGCGAAGATTTTTATATATGTGATATTTCGCAAACGCAACAGTTGAGCGAAACAGAAACGACTCATCTGGCGTATGAAAATTAAACTAGACGCGAAGTTAATTTTAATAGTTCGTTTTTACTTCACATCCGCTATGTATTTGTTTCTTAAGCGATATACAAGGGAAGTGCCTTCTTATGTGGTAATATTCTTTCTTTAAATTAATGGAAATAATGTACGAGTACATATATACTTAACACAGTTTACCAATGAATTGACATTTGTAACCACTCAAAAAAAAAAAAAAATAGGAAAAACTGTTTCGCTTACGTTTCGTTTTCATTTCACGTTGGTGAAACTTCGCAAATTTATTTTAAGGGTATACTTGATGCAATTTAAACGGGTTAATCGATAAATGTAAATTAATAAGGTATTGTACCGCATAAAGTATAAAGCCTTAAAATAATGTAAAATAGTTTTTTTTTCTAAAAATCGAATTTTATTTTAGTTTCGTTAGTTATTTTATTTAGAAAATATCTGTGTCTAAGTATAAAACAGTGGACCATAAAATTCCTCAAATTGGACGAAAAAGAGATTCTAAAATAGATAAAGTTGTCAAATATCGCCAGCTGGAATGTAACTAGGCCTGGTACGGTTTTTGGGTAAAGTTTCAGATTATGAGAAACTATGGGAGGGAACTAGACCGTTTATGCGATGAAATTAGATATTTTGGATGCAAATGGTACTCTAAAATAATGTTTATAATTTTTTAATAGTTTTTTGTTGCATATACCAAGTCCTATAATATTCGCTAAAACCTGATATAATTCAAAATCTCATATTTATAAGCCTCATGTTCTCGAATAAACGGATCTCGAAGCCCCACCCCTAATTGCTTATCGAATTTCTTATCTAGGGCTTAAAAAATCGATTGTGAAGTTTAAAACACAAGATTTTCGCAGAATATATATTTTATGTTTAGCAATTTTTTAAACAAGGGATATAGAAACTCTATACATATTTTAATTTTAATACACAATCGTCGAAAATTCACAAGAAATCGACAGCAAATTATTTTATTCGTCGTCTATAACAATATATACAGAAACCATTAAAATTTTAAATTCTTAATAATAATAAAATTTGTTTTGTATATAAATACATAAATAGAAATACGCAGGTACAAATTCAAAATAAATTTCCAGAATTACTGAGATTGCCTATAAATACGAGATTAGATTCCATGATATTTAAAATTAAAGTAAGGCAAAGTAAGGTAGATTACACTATGTACTTCAAATAATAAACTAAACGATTATTTATTACTAAAAATAAAAAAATCTTTCAATGAAACATCATTTTGAATTATAATCCCATTTAGAAAAGTTTTCACATATGTATACGCAAATTATATTTACTATAGACGTCGACGTGTGTATATTTTTCAACACAGCATTACATTTCATTTTTCAACATTTTTCTCAATCAACATAAGTATATATAGTGAGCCAATATTATCGTTTCGCCTCGTCAATTTTATTATATTCGGCGCTAAACACATATGATATCATCTATAGTACATATCCTTCTAATATTCAAATCACGAATTTTCGGAAAAATACCGAATATATATATTATGTGTATGGATGTAATTTATCAAACTTGACCCAGGTATTTGTTTTAATATTTTTAAAAACATTAACATCTGTGTGCGCTATCTATTTGATTGATGTTTATGTTTTTCGTTGTATAAATACCGTCGAAACCCGACAATTATAATATTGTATGTATACCTCATCCCACCACATATCTGATACTCAACTTAACAAGACATTAAATAAAAAATTAAAGAATAGTTCAATTCTATTTAAAAAAATTAAAAATTTATTGTTAAGTACATAATGTTTTTTTTTAAAAAAATTATTATAAGTAGAATTGTATATTCGCCTTCTCCGTCATACTACATAACATAAAGGGTGTCCCAAAATTAACGCAAGATTTTAATTTGCGGCCATTTGTGCAGTAAAGTGCTGGCAACCCCAAAAAAAAATAATTTGACAGCAAAAAAATAATTCAGCCAGAATTGGCCCCCTAGATCTTGTGATTTAACACTATTAGATTTCTTTTTATGGGGTTATTTAAAGTCAAAGTCTATGTCAACAAGCCCACAACCACCCGCGCATTACAGAAGTAAATTAAACGCTGCATCAACGAAATTCAGCCACAAGAGATCATGGAGAATTTCGATAAAAGAGTGCGTATGTGCCAGCAAAGCTGTCGAGGCCATTTGCCCGATGTGATATTCCATAAATAACGCTAACTGTGTTTTCTATTTAATTCAAATCTTGCGTTAATTTTGGGACACCCTTTATATAGCAGCCAGCACACTAACCAGCTTGTTAATTTATTCATATACACATATTATTTTTATATATATGTAATTATTTACTATAATTATGCATATACAACAAACATAAAAACAGTTTCTAAATAATACGAGGGAGTATATTATTAATTAACAATTATTTAGTGAATTACTTTTAAGTCACAAAAAAAAAAAAAATTGTGGAAGACGACATAGAAATGGGAATGTACATACATATAGACGAACATTCCCGCTGAGCATAAAAATAATGACTTTTATTCTATATACAGAATTGTACACAGTTGTAGGAGTCTATTATATCCGATAGTTTATACACATTGCTTAATATGCATTTATATAAAAAAAAATGTGTTGTAAATTTGATGTGATCTGGTTTTATACATTCTAATATGATTATAAATTAAACGGGACAAACAAATAAATCTAAATCGTTTAACTTCCTAGGTCTTAAATTTTGTTCAATTACTTATTTTGATGATTTTTATTATCATATAAATTACAATTTAATGTATTTATCACAAACACACTACTATACTGGGTTATGGTTTAGTTACTGTATATATAATACATAACATATGTACATGTTATTTTATGAAAATATTACACAGTAATTTCGAAACTTCTTATTATTGTTATTTTTTTTTTTTTTTCGGTTCGGAAGTTTATTTTCTTAAAGGTGGGAAAACATTAGAAATGAATACGAGAAAATTGAAATGAATTGAATGGCATGAATACAATCAGAATAAATAAAGGAAATATATGTTTGTGTTTTTAAAACGAAACTGTCTGTCGCACACTCAAAAAAATAATAAAAAAGGTGGAAATATTTATTCGAATTTTCCTATATGTACTTGGAATATGATATATATTTAAATGTATTCATTTGAAATTGTATTATATTCCTAGAACTTCATTTCTAATATATCTATGTATATATGTTTGTACACCCAAAAAAAAAATTGTGCACAGTATTCTTTATGTTATAAATGTACACGTTTATGTATACATTGAATACACACTGTATACACAACAAGTAGTAATGTTAGTTCAAAAAGACACGAGCATCGCTGAAATGTGAATATTTATATATATGTATGTATAACCATTGGAAAGATTTAACTTCTAAATTGATATTTAAATTCTACGAATTGTAAATATATAGAACGACGAACATTTAAATCCCAGTTTGATTGACGTACCAGTTTGTTGAATTTCTGCATCAGCTTTTAAAATAATGATGTAACTGAAACCAAAATTGCTTTAATTGTGAGGACGAAACCATATATATGCGCGAGTACTAGAAAATATTTGTGTTAAGACAAAAAAAAAACTCATCAAAATTCCAAACTCGATTTTTGACTCTTATTCTATATTTAGCTCAAACATAAAAAAAAACATTGAAATAAACAAAAGAAATTAATTAATTCAAATGAACATTTTTATTTTATTTTACAATTTTTGTGGCAATGGCGCCTAATTTAATTCTATACTTAATTATTAAGTCATTTTTAATTTTTCAGTTATTTACTATTTTCGATTTGACTTTTGACTATATTATATAGGCGGCATTTTGATTTGAGTCGTGTGACTTGTGATTGAATTCAACACGAACAATGAATTTATTTTATTTTGGAGAAATTCCATTTGGGATCTTTTTCGGTCTTTTCATTCTGATTTAAATTCACGTACCTAATTGAATTTATGTGATTTTATTATGACGCCTCGACTATCTATATATTTGTCTCAAAAATTGTATGTATCTATAGTGGTACTCGCCAAATACATTAAGTGGTGATAAAATCTTTTTATCGGAATGCGCCTATAACAGGATAAAATCGGCTACTAAGAATAGATATTTGAAAAAGCTACCGCAAAATAGTCTAAATGGAATTCCAAGTGGACTATTTCTGACAAACTCTTCCATTCTTCTTTGTGTGGCTGACCCACACAATAACAAACGATATTTTCGAAATTCATCTCCAATGGTGTAAAATGAAGGGTTAAAATAAATCTTCGAAATAAATTAATGTATGAGCTAGAACCTTAAAGGAAGTTTAAGGAATTTTTTCTAAACTCAACTTCAAGATAGTAAAATAGGACAGTTAAATAATCCAAGCGTAAACCCTAAAATTTTGAAACATTGAACCAACAAAACAATAATAGTTATTAATTATGAAATGAATAAAAACGCCCTAATTTTTATTTTAATTACTTATTTCAAATAAAAAAATGAATAAAACAACTAAGCTTTTATAGGTTTGTTGAAATTATTTTCAAATTAGTTGAAAGTTTTAGACTTGTATGATAGGGCTCTATTCTAAAAGCCGCTTGTAATTATTTTTTAACACCAAAGTATAAATACCTATGCAGTCAAAACAAATTTTTAAATATCTTTGTTTGATTTTACAAAGTTCAACGCATGCTGCAAATAATACAGTTCATCATTCATGTGATGAAAATGTAGCAAATTTAATCGACGTCATACATAACCATGTTTCAATTAAAATTACATGCTTAAAACCAATGGATATAATATCTTACTGAAAATGATGTTACTAAAAATTTTTCGAAGCTTTTTGATCAATTTTGTAATTTAACATTCATGTAAAATTAATTTGAAGAATATAAATCATCAGAGGGTTCATGAAAAATGGGAAATTTATTTTAAAAAATATAAATATTCTGAGTTACGAAACTGTTAAAAATAGCATAATTTACGGTATTAGTGTTAGGTCAAGGTAGGTGTCTATCTGAGAGTTGCAAAGCTCACAACCTAAAAATAATTAATTTAAATGTGTTAGATCACGTATGTTGTTGAATTTATTTTTTTTGATACGAAGCCGTCTATATTTCGGTTGCCTTAACAGTTCCCTTGCTAATTCATGTTGAGATGATTCCAGTTTTAAAATGTACTTCGATCTGTATGCTTGTATCAAATGTTTGACCGTTTTAATCCCAATGTCTCTATGGATCCTGCAATTTCATTACAAAAGATCAACGTTTGATGCACTTGTAAATTTATTGGAAATTTAATTTTTATTTGATTGCGGTCTTGTTCAATGTGCTTTCTTCATGTTAATATTTAATCAAGATGAAGACCCAAGTATTTCACGTTTTCCAAGAATTTCACCGCTGGACATGTAAGTTAATTCAACGTAAATGTTATGTATGTTGATTTGTTTTCATTCGGTTTATTCAGATCTTAATTCAGTTTGAGGATCAGTTTTTGGGAAAACATAACGGCTGCGTCATCCGCAAATCGGCAGTATACAGCAAATAAAATACTGGTCCCAGTACGCTCTTTTGTGGTACCCTAATGTCTGGTATTTCGTTTGAAACATGTAGCTTTCAAGAACTGCATGAATGAATACCAAGTTTAATTAGGTAAGAACATGTGAATAAACTTAAAACATACAATTTTTACCAAGGTAACGGTTAAGCCATTAACAAGCTTTTTCAGACTTTTAGAGGCCTTTTAGTTTTTGTAATTTCAAAAAATTTTGAAATTATCAGAAGTATACTTATTGACCTGCACAATCAATTTTGTTCGAATATATTTGTATATAGAGCCCATTTAGTTAATTTATTTGTTAAACATTGAGGTAGTTCTGTTTTTAAAGCTCAGATACTTACGAGTTATTATTATTGGTGAGTGATCGGATAACAAGGATAGCAATCTTCTATCTGAGCATTGGTGTATACTTTTTTTCTGAGCAGAAAGGCCAATAAGTTGGGTTTCCAAAAGATAAATGATCTAGACTTATTTCGTTAATTATTTCATATATAGTTATTTCCCTTTAGGTGTGGTCAATTACGAACCCCATTGTAGATGTTTAGCATTGTTATCGTCTTCTGTGAAAATAATCGATATTACACAATTTCCAGATCATTCCTCTAGGAAGATATTACTTAGTTGTTTGAATGTTATCTTTATCATATTTGCTGAGTTTATAATGCTTGATTCTTCGTTTGATCAAAACCTTAAATGTGTGCCCATATTATTGGCAATTGGTGCATTATACTGGTCCGGATCTCTTTTTAGGTTCCTTTACAATGTTATTTACTGTTTGTTGATTGACAAAAGCTCTCAAAAAGCACAAATTGTCGATATCTCTCTTTTAGTTTAAAAAGGCTCTTTCCTCGTTAACACTTTTCGGTTGTAATATTTCAGTTCACCATGGATAACACTAAAAAAATATTTTTTTTTATGTTAGTTCGATTGGTTTGGTTTTCGTTACATGATTCTTTTAGGTTTCTTTTGCAGGGAAAGTTCCAGGAAATTAAAATTCTCATCATCATAGTAGATGGTTCTAAGTTTTGCATTTCAAACACAATATCGTTATCAGATTCTCACTCTGGTTTCTGTTGAAAATGTTATAATTTTCGTACCTCCTCTTCAAATTTTTTGGATACTATAGCTTTAACCTCACTACTCATTAAATGTTGCGTCTTTGTCAAACTTGAATTGCAATGCAATGTCAGCTTTACATAAATCGGCGCAAACAATTTGATTGGAGTTAAAGTTAATACAACGGCGAATATGAAGTCCAGCTTTTCCATTGAAATTGATGTGTCGAACTTGATATCAATTAAAGCCTTTTTAATGCAGCCTTCTAACGTGCTTTTGTAAATATACTTCATTTTTGTTGGAGATTTTCGGAATTTGTTTAAAATTCTTCTTATCTTATCTCTACCAGTAGACCAATGTGTTCATTGAAACGCAGTTCAAGGCTTTCTAGTTCCGCAGCAGTGGTACTATTTTCAATTTACAAACCTGATGTGCTATCGGTCTCTTCTGTAACCTCTTCAGTGTCATTATCAAATTCATCATATTCATCGTCATCAGTAATGTCGGTTTCGGGTCTGCTTGCAATTGTCAACGCGTACATAAACCTTCAACGTCAGCTAGCTAGCAATAATATGCCTCACTTTTTTTGTATATTTTATTTCGGACTTTCGGAAGTTCATTTATCAAAGCTAAGCGTCTAATTCTGTCGTTTTAAATTAATGAAATCTTGTGATGGGCTTTCTAATTTCATCACCTTAACGTTTAATAGAATTTAGTAGAATTGATTAATTTATTACATTTAATACATTCACACTTCCCTTCGTATTTTCGCCTTATTGGCTTTTCCTCGAAGAAAATAATTCCAAACCATTGATGATTTCATGACGTAAATTATGACTCTGATCATTTGGGGTACCATTTGGGATTTTCTCTAAATTGACACAAATCCCACGTTAAAACCGATTTTCTCACAGTAAAAATCATATACCGCACACACTATTAAATTTCCTACTTCCTACAATCGCATTTAAAAGAAAAAAAAAAAATCTAACAATAGCGCCGACATTTAACAAAATTACACACATATCTATTTCCTAATTATCGTAACTATATACTAAAATATCGCGTGCAAAATAAAACTTTTGTTACTATAATACACAACATACATAATATAAAACAATTAAATCATTAAAACATCTGGTTCTTGATTTTAACTACTTGATAGATAATATGCGTTAGATTTATATAAATTAATCTTCCTACTTACATACGAGTACATATATGTTTAAGAGAGTATGATGCCCCCAAAACAAATCTTTTAACTACACTCATTGCTCGATACATTTTTGGTGTTATGTTAATTTTCTGCCACTATTAATTAATAAATCTTCAAACAGAAATCACCGATTTATCATAATTTGTTTATATGTTTCTATCGTTATTGTACAGCAATAAAATTCTGAGAACCTTCAGTCAATCATTAATTGCTGAAAAATAAATAAAATAAAAATTATTAATCGTATAGATGAGTAAATTATTTTCTAAATAATAAAAAATATACGAATGACTTCCGTTCTTAAATTCTTAAAGCTATAAACATTTAAATATATAAATGTTATTGAGATGTTGTATACATACATATATCATGTATAAATGCAAATAAAAAAAATTATTAAAAACCATATTGTGTTTATCACTTTGTCTGGTGCGCGCGTTATTTAAGATACGTCGCGGCTGTTAACTTATACATATTTATGTATTTCTGTCTGTTTGGCTTTCTTTTGTAACTCCAAAAACAACAAAAAAAAATGATATACCGGATACCCGAACTTATTTGACATATCTACTTTAATCTATGTCATCATATAATATAATTTATGATATATATTCTCCGTTTTGGATTTTTTGTTTTGTTTATTAAACCTAAAACACAATACTCCATAAAAAAAAAACTAATATTTACTAATGGATTATTGTTTTATCGGAATAAAAATAAAATTTAATATTCGAATAACGTATTATCAATAATGTTTTATTTCGTTAACATTGTGTATGGGAAATTTTTATGTTTTTTCGATTTTTGCTTTATCTAATTGTGCTATCGCTTGCCGGAGCCCGCGCACTTTCCAGTGTTTGGTAAAAAAAAAAAATTATGTATTTAAAGGTCAGTGTTGTGAAACTATAGCCACCGGGCAGGTCAAATCAGTTATCATCACAGCATAAAAATTTGGTTGAGAAATTTAAATGTTTTAAATATAACAATTAGGTTAGTTAGAAACATTACCTTAAAGTTAAAAAATAAAATAAAAAATAAAAAATAAATTTAATTTAACCCTAACGCTATTTGAACACACCTAGTTACTAATGCTCGGTAAAATTAACCCGACTTAAGCTAAAACTATAGAACTATATAGCTAGAATTATTTTAAAGTACCCAGAATAATATAACTTAAGCTTTTGAATTATATTTGACTTAAAGAAAAATAATAGTTCGTAAGCTAAAATTGTGTTGCTTAAATTAACTTTAATCTGGAAATATATGACCTAAGCTAAAATTATTTGACTTAAACCAAAACTATGTAGGTGCAGCTCCAACTAAATGAGTTAATCTAGAAAAGTTCTACTTAACCAAAAAGAATAATTCGACTTACGCATTTTCAAATTTGGTTTAATTCAAAAATTTACTTTAAAATGTTTTTAGTGGCTCAAGTCTGAATATATGATTGAGTTAAGGAGTTTTGTGTGGCTTATTGTTAATAATGGTTATCTTTAAGTCAGATTATTCAAAACAAATTTCAACTTGAATCTAAATTTGAGAAATTTTAAACTAAATCTTGTCCGAATTGGGTACATATTACGGTAAAATACAGGATTCGCCAAAAATGTGACTCAAGCTTATATATGATTTAAATTACACAACCCGCAAACAAAACTATTGGGCTTAATTCATATAATTTCAACTTAATATAAAGTTTAAACTGATCTGCGACGGACCAATTTACGTGATTTAATCTTGGTTATACTAATGGCTTAAGTTAGAGTCATAACTTAAGCCAAGATTATGCGATTTAAATTTAATTTATTGAAATTTGAGTCAGATTTAAATTAAGATGTTCGACGTAAGTTACAATTTGCCCGATATGTGACTTAATTCAAATTATTAAATTTTTTTTTACTTAAGTTGTAATAAAGTGAGTTATAAAGCTAGAACTAAAGATGGTAGTTATAGGAGAATTATGTAGCTTTACATTTTCAATTGACTTATGCTTTTCAATTATTTATGACTTAAGAAAAAATTATCTTTCTAAGCTAAAATTGTGCAGCTTAAACTAAAGCAAAGAATCAAACTAGAAAAGTAATAATTAACCGAAGACCTAAAATCAGAATAATTTGACTTAAGCATTTTCAAATTTGGTTTAATTCAAGACTGAATTTAAAACTGGGGTACATATTACGGCAAAATATAGGATTCGCCAAAAATGTGACTGAAGCTCTTGGGCTTAGGTCATATAATTTCAACTAAATTGAAACTAATCTGCTGAATACTTATGTACAAATATTATGATCTATGCAAAAATTATGTGGCGGGCATATTTGGCATCGACCAGGTTTATCAACTTTGAATTTTTTTAGAGGTGGCCCCTCCATCTGGCATTTCGCAAATTTTTTACAAGAAAATCTTACAGTCTCGCTTAAGCCTTGAATAAGACTTCTTCTATCGATATGCGGCTGCATTAAACTAGCTTTTGTATTTTATTGGAGGATTACAATCCGCAGATTTAAAAACCAAACAATTGCTGGTGAACCAATTGTCTATTTTGTCACATTTTAATTCCGTACTTTTCAGGCTTGCTATGTATATATTGCCTGAATCCGCATCTTCCTCGAAAAGCTTCCAATTTTTCGTCAACGGTAACAAAACATCCGACGTTATAATTTCGTGGACAATTATGGTTGAATGAGCATATTTGGATTGTTGTTTTTTTTATGTAAAAGTTGGTGTATGTAACTATTGCATTGGTGAAGTTAAAAATGATTTCGAAGCTCTGAAGAGGGGATTTCACAAATTTTGAGAATTCTAAAAAGAAAAGATCTATCATCGTATTCTGCACCATCATCTTCTTGTTTTACCTCTGGATCGTGCTCGCTAAATGTCTCTTGATCATCTACCTCACTACTGCAATCTGGCCCATCCGCATTTTCCTCCGCGCTATCTAACTCAGCTAATACAGTAATCCCTCGCTTTACGGACAGAATGCGTCCTCATAAACTGACCGTAAATCGAAAATCCGTTAAACGAAACCGCTATTACTATGAGATCTTATTGGAAAGTGATAGAAGCGTTTCAGCTAGTAAAAATACCCGTAAAAGAACCCAATTTTATTATAGATTCACACTATTAATGGGAAGATACAGGGTTTCCAAACTGCGTTATACGAAACCTAATTTTATAAAGTAAGGGAACCGAAAAAACACAAAAATAATGAATTAATTTCAATCAAACACAAACCATTTATTTATTTTCAATAAATAAAATAAATTCATACAAATCATTAATTCAGTTTTAATTTTATAACTCTTAAATTATTAAATGTAATTCAGAGGTCTTCTGAGCTGGTCGATAGTTTACCGGAGCAGTCGCTATAATTTCCATCAGGACATTCTTCAATAGTAGATGTTTCAGTTATTTTGAAAAAATAACAGTCTATAGAGAGGTTTGTTTTGCTGGTTTATTAGACTCCCGGTACAATTCCTTGTATAACACAGAAGGGAATTTTCAATTTGTCTCGATACGTTAAGGCTTCTTTCTGAAGACGGAGCATTCTCAGAAAAAAATTTCATGGCTTCTTCAATAAGAGAATTTTTTTTTGTTGTCAAAATACGAGAGTCTTCATGCTGAGTAGAGTTCTCCGTCTGTCGCACATCGTTGATTTCTTCTACTAGAATTAACAATTCTTCATTAGAAATGTTTTCATCAGCACATTCTAAGAGTCCTGACATACCTGCGGTGTCTACTTCACTCATTCCAGGTTCATGCGCAATGGCAACGATTTCATTTTGAATTTCTAATGTGATGTCATTTTTCCAAAATTCCTTAATTGAGGGCTGGTTCAACCCATCAATAGACTCAATTAGGTTTTTGAAAACTCGACGAAGGTATATAGTATGCCTTAAAATTAGCAATAACACCCTGGTCTATTGGCTGCAGTAATGGTGTTGTATTTGGGGGTAGAAATACTACTTTGATGTTTTCCGGGACGTTATTTAGTTTATGGCTGGGCGCATTGTCAACGATTAATAAAGCTTCGTTTGAAATATTTTGATCAGCGTTAAATTTCGAAATTGAATTTAGGAAATCATTATTTAGCCATTCTTCAAAAATGCGTGTTGCCATCCAGCCTTTTTTGTTTGAGCGCCACGTGATTCCAAGCTGTGACTTATTTATTCCTTTGAAGGCCCGTGGATTTTCTGAATGATAAATGAGTAGCGGTTTTAATTTATGATCACCAGTAGCGTTTTCTCCTATCAAAACTGTAATTCCATCTTTGGCTGCCTTGAAACCTGAAGCTGATTTCTCGTCTTTAGAGATAAAAAAGTTCTTGCGGGCATTCGCTTCCAAAAAAGCCCCGTCTCATCTACATTGTACACCTGTTGTGACGTGTATCCACCGGTCTGTATAATTTTTAAAAAAATTTCTGGATACGCTTTCGCTCCCTCGACATCTGCACTAGCCGCTTCCCCTACAGCTTTTATATTATGCAAAGAATGCCGCTTCTTGAATCGGTTAAACCATCATTTGCTAGCTAAAAAAGGCTCCGCACGAGATAATTCACCATGTTTAGTAACCAAATCAGCGTGAAGAGGCTTAGCTTTATCGTGTATTACAATCATTTCTAATGGTGCGTTTCTGTTAGTTTAATGGTAAAAAATGTGTCAAGACAAAGAAGTGAGATTATGGAAGAGATGGAACGGCTGTGGATAACACACTAAGCAGCCGTTCCATCTCCTCCATAATCCATAATCACTTCTTTATCTTGACACATTTTTTGCGGTTAGGAGTGTTACCCTTTTTACACTTGATAAAATTTTATCTCTGTTGTCCTTTATTGTATTAATTGTTGAAGCAGCTAGGTCCAAAACTTTGGCGATTTCATTATCTTTTTGGCCCGCGTCAAACCGTCTTAAAATATCTAATTTTAATTCTAATGTTATTGATTTTCGCACTTTTTGTACATGCTTTTCGTCGATGCTTGCTATTCGCTTTGCAGACATTTTAGCAATATTAGAAAAATTTAATTGAATTAAAAATATAGAGCGTAAATAAATTAACACTGCACTATACCGCATAACATTAAATACTAATTTGTAAGAACGTTTGATAACTATTTTGGGGTTCCCCGTATAACAAAACCAAGCATAAACTGTATTTATGAACTAAAAATCTTTTTTATTATTTTATTTTTGGCATTCCTTACACTAAATGTAAGAATACCGAAATTTTGATACCATGTTAAAATGTTCAACTTGACACCAGGAGATTGAGGTTACAATTAATAAAAATATGTTTATTTCAGCCGTTAGCAACGGAGGGTTAACCTGTTATGAAGGTCGAAATGCTATATTTACTGGTGTAATTTAGGTCACACCTTGGATATATTCCTCGCACACAATTGTTGTTAGGCAATATGTAATATTATTTTTCGTGCTCATATCTGACTTAGGTCGAGCATTAGTTTATATGATGGGTAAAATAAATTAAATACAATAAATAAAATATTAAATATAATATAACACTGCGCCTACATCATCACTCGAATATAATAATATCTTAATGTACACACGTTATTATTAATGTGGTCAATCAAAAGAATTGTACGAGTACATATATAGTACATATACGTACATATAACATACAAGTACGAGTATGTTGATGAATAATAAAAATAATAAAACGAAAATTAAAATTTCGAGCCGGCTCTCAAAAAGCTTTTGATGTTTTTTTTATACATAATATTTGATTACATGCTGCGCGTTACTAGCATATAAACATTCAGTTTAATATTTTTGCAAAATATGTTTACATTTTACAATTTAATTTCCACCAAATTTCTGAATCATCATGCGCTGATATCGTCGCTCGGCATATAATATATTATAATAATAAAATCCAATCCCCAGCAAATACCCAATGTGTGTGTGTGTGTGTATATGTTTAGATATTAAATTATTTTTTAATGTTACGTCATGTGTCTGATATTTTTTGTGTTGTGCTGCGAGTATTAATATATCGGCTAATTTATTTTGGATTTCTTTATGTATATTCTTGAGTTATTTTTTTTTTTTTTACTTTGATTTATGATCTCTTTGTACGAAATGTGGATATAATTTTTAAAATGATAATTGAGTCAAGATGTATATAAGGACAAGAAAAGAATATATACTTAATACATAGCTATTATGTTGGCAAAATATTAAATTATTAATAATTTTTATTTATTATTATAGGTTGCCTCCTCGAAGGAGTCCCTTCAGCACCACCAGATGTACCACCTAGAAATCCAACAATGAATCGTATGAATGGTCGAGTTACGGGTAACCCAAATGATTTGGGTGTAGACTTTGAGCCATCCTGTTTAGTAAGGACACCGTCTGGAAATGTTTATATACCAAGTGGAAATATAAGTAAGTACTCGTATATGTACAATAGAAGAAGAAAATTATTTTATTTCTTTTTTTTTTTTTTTTTGTGTAATTCTACTGTAAAACAATTTTAGGGAAAATCATATTTTTCCGGAATTAAATGGAATTATTTCCAGTAACATGAAAAACAAAATTTTTCCTTTCCGGTAAATTAAAAAAAATATACACATATATACGCATAACCACAATTTAGAAGTATGAGGTCTTCATAATATATATATATATATATATATATATATACATATATATATATATACATATATATTCTATACATGACTTGAAAATTAAGGATGTCTTATTCATACGACAAATACGAAATATTGATTCGTGACAAATTAATGTAACCATTAAATTTTGTTATTTTTTGAAGTTTTCTGATTGAAGCTCCTGATTATAGTCAACCGTATAGTCCAGCGTCCAAAATAAAATACGTAGAAGTGTTAAACTGGAATTTAAACATTTTTCTCAGAACGGCTGTATAAAGTGATTATGTGACCACATAAATAATGTTTTATTTTTTATTTTAGTTTTAAATGATCGTGTTAAGAAATATAATATCGATCATTTTTTTGTTTTATGTATTTGTTGTTGTGAATAATCGTCTCACATAAATTTTATTTAAATTTTTATTGGAATGACAGCACAAGATTCATAATTCAAATAAAATTATATATAATGTACATACGCATATATACATACATATAGCGAGGAGGATCTAATATTTTTTTACGATGACCATTTATCCATAAACATGTTTTGAAAATTAAAATATATATACATATGTATTTTTGGTCTGATTATTACGATGATAGTTTTAGTACACACATATACGAGTATATAACATGTAATATAGGAGATTTAATCATCTGTTTGTACGTGATCACATATAATTTATGATTATTCGTTAACATATGCTATCGACCTTTTGTTTTAAAGTATATGTATAAGTGAAAATGCCATCACGATTTTATTAATTGATAGCCACACCTACCCATTTAATATGTTATATGACAACTGACAACTATACAGTTTTAATTTTGAGTCGTAACTGAAATAATCTCTATAAAAATCATAGGAGCAATATTCCAACTCAATTCGAACTCTTCAATTACTAAGCGAATCTAAAATAAAAGAAATTCTAAGTTGAATATTAAAAACCAATTATCGTTCAGTCCAATCGCATATGTAATTTTTAGACATAGAAATATATTTCGATAAATTATCGACTTTGAATTAGATTGTACAGTGAATTTAACTGAGAAATGTATTTGTGTAATGATTCGTCACCTCAGTATTTTAGTGTTTAAGCAACAAAAATTGAATTTAAAATTTGAATGCCTATATAGTAAAGCTTTTTAGAAAATATGAAATCTTAATATGTGAATCTTATTTCTCTTTAACTTAATTGAAAAGGAAACAATTGATCAACCTCGTTACAACGCCGAGGCAATAAAAATATAGGTATTTAACTTCAAATTCAACCTTTGCCTGATCAATTTCATCCATTTACAACTGAAATTTCACTTTTTATAAATAAAATTCAATTAGAAAGCAAACCTCAATTCAAAACAAAGCTATTGAGGAAAAGTACGACCGTCTTGAAGCAAATAGACAAAAGAACATCAAGTCACGAGAAATCGAAACACCTGATGTAACTCATGTCCGCCTACAAATACAAATGGAGCCACAAAGAAGATTGAGAGCTAACAGCTGGCTTTACCTAAAAGAAGAACTATTTCATTATGATCCGTCATTGGAATACATGAATTTTCCGCAAGTTCTTATTAGTAAGATGGACAACAAGTGTAATTTATGTGAAGCACTCAAATTTAAAGGAGAAACACCCGGTTCATCAAATATAAAATTTCAGAATTTCTCAATCTTATATGGAAATACAATTCAAGGTTTCAAATGACTTATTTTGGTATATCCGTGCCAATGAATAAAAACAAACGGTTCATGCCAACTTTCTCCATACAAGACCAAGTGTATCACAAAGGCGGTTCAATTTTTCCGCTGCTTCACGAAGATGCAAAATTCCTACAGATGTACTTTTTGGGTGATGAAGTAGCAGAAGCTCAACGTCGTTGCTCCATTATACCTGGGATCGATAAAAAATTAATCATATCAACTTCAGAAGATGTTACATGAACACAATCACTACGTGAGGACATTCAAAATTGCATTAGACGAAAATATACAAGATGAAATTAAAGCTGATAAAAAACCACACACAGGACATGCCAGAGTTTTCAGTAAACCAACAGTTAATGAAGTTGCCATTATCATTGCTGGAACTAGCGAAACGCACATATATGATGCACTGTAATATACGGTCATGTTTCCAAGAGCAGAAGACGGTTATGCAATAAACATTAGCCAAGTTATTCCCGGAACAAATAATACTCTCAGCAAAATTATATCAGCCATGTTTTACTATTCTTTCCGTTTAATGGTGAAGCAAAATCAGATAAATCATCTTCTACTCAACCGGCAACTACTTCATCAGTATGCATGTCACGGGCGGAGACATCTAAAAACTTATATGTGCTGGCAGATGAAAATAAGTCAACCAAAAATATTGTTTATACACATAGGTGTTGAAGGATTGACTTTGGTAAACTATACTTCAATGATAATGTTTCAACGTTCAATACTAAAAATATTACTAAAAAACGATACTAAAAATACACCTGTAGCCTAATTCTATAACGAATAAGATAACGTGAAAACGCGAAAACGAGTACTTTACACGTTTTTATACCAAAATGGTATTCTATAACTTTACACCAAGATAAATTAACGTCAATAAACTGCACATACAATTTATCTTGTGTAGTTCGTTTTCAGGGATAAAAATTTAAAATTTAAAACTTAAATTTCACGAAGAAGGCGGGCTAGCGCCGTACAAAAAAACCATGTTTGTCCTTGTTACTCTTTATATTATATTATGAAATGAACCACTAACAAAACGTCAAAGTGGTTTTAGACACGATAAAATTATTCAGCAAGAAAAAGTTTACAAGCTGACTACTTTGTTTTATAGAATATGACGGTTGATGGTACCCTCTACGGGCGATTTTGTTCAACAACTGGGCTGTTTCATCTTGAAACAGAAGATTCCGATAGTTCTGCAGAGTTCACGATTAAGTTAAATACTAGCCCCAAAATAGTAAGATTCACTGCAAAGCTGCAAGTCAGCTAACATTAAGTGTCTATGGCTCGTATGATTGGTTCGATGATCAGTGTTAGAAATGGATCCCATTAAAGACGGGAATGGAAATCTGTTAACAAACGTAGATATTATTCTCTCTCTGGCCGGCCTCATATTATGTTCAGAAATTTCAGAGAAACTTGTTTATAAGTAACAACATCTGGTTCTTTGTGAATTGTAGTGTAAGGCGAGAGTTAAATGTATGTAACACTTAAATTTTATTTAGATTTTATAAAAATTTAATACAAAATAGGCACCATTCCAATATAATTATAGTTTGTGTAACAGATAAGAACTTATTTTTTTATATTCGTATATTCGTACGCTCGATCATTTGAATGGAATAAGTTACAACAATTTTGAAAAGAGCACTCGAGAGATCCAAGTAAAATGACGGTGCTACAACTTAAAATTGACAACAATGCGTTTATACGCTTTATTTTCAACGATGATGAAATTCAACAGGTTTGGTAGTGGCTGCCTAGTTCGTTAGCCCTGGGAGAATATTACAATTGATTCATATTGAATAAAAAATTGATTTGGAATCCTTGGAATATTTCATTCTCTATTCTCGTGACAATTTGTAATTAACCTGCAACTTAATTCTATATAGACAGAGACTTTTGTAAATATGAGAAAGTATATATGTATGTTGATGAATTGGAAAGCCCAAAAAACCCAATATTCAAAGCATTACCACTTTTCAGCACAGCCACTCCTTCCTTTTTCGAATCAATAATTTTCCTTTTTAATTTGTAACGGAAATTAATGACGCTCTCTTATGTCTAAGAACAAGATCCATTTTGTTTTAGGCAACAATATATTAATATTCTGAAGAACTGACGACCAGTTAAATCTAATATCGCAAATTTGATTCGTTATATTTTATTGATTTTATATTGATCACCAGTATCAAACCCTATTTACCATTCATACTTAAGCCCTTCCTACAAAAAAGTAAAATCACTAAGATTTTCCAAAATAAAGAGGAGCATATCAACAAACGAATTTTCCTTAACTTGCTTTGCAATCAGCGGCCTAAGTGTTATGACTTTAAGTAAGGCTGGATATCCTTTAAAGGAAATTACTTATTCGAAAAGTAGGAGACCAGTGCTGGGATGTTCTATCATCACTTCGATTCGCTTCGATAGACATTTGTGTCTCTTTTTTTACGAACAAAATTGAGCTCCATTGCGTTTTTTGAATTACATTTTGTCTATTGCGATCTCAGCCTGCTAGAATAAATTTGCAAACTATCTCTTTTTCCTCTTTTCACTTGCCATCGAAAATAAAAATATTGGTGATATTTTATCGAATGAATTTATAGAAATAGAATCGAGTAGGCTATGATCACAATATAAATTGCGAAATAGAATACAATTTCGTTCGTAAAAAAAAGAGACACAAATGTCTATCGAAGCGAATCGAAGTGATGATAGAACATCCCAGCACAGAACTTATAAGATTAAACTTTTGAATACTAGTAGAAACCGAAATATCGGGTTTTCCTAAATTTTACTGAAATTGTTGATTCTCTGTTTACATATTAAAGTCAGATAGGTGGCAGGTTTAGAGCGTTTTACTAAATGTGATCTGCTTCTAATTACTTAATGTGGCTTAGACTCTTTTTCCAACTCTCTGGTACACACATTATCAATTTCCGGTAATGGTTGCAATAAGATAACCTTATTCGTCCAATAATGTAACGTCAAGAATTAGATGGACCACTCCCGTTTCATTTAAATTTATTTTTGATACGATAAATTATATATCAGACGTGCTGATAGATTAATATCAAATGCCTCTTGCCAAAGTCTGCCCGCTTTTTCTGCATTTTCAGTCTTATATGAATTTATTTGAAAAGGGGTGAAATTGGTATGCAAAATATTGAATTTTTAGTGCAAACCCTTTAAAATGATGTTCCAATATGTGGTCCGTTCATATTGGCACATCATTTTAAAATTTGAATTGACACCAATTTCACCATTTCTCAAATCAATTTCATCTTTTTACAAATCATTTTCAATCGTTTGCAAATCAAATCCATCCATTTGCAAAACAAATTCAAACCTTTGGCAAATTCAAAAATACTGCAGGCTCAGCGCACTTTTTTTTACCATTGTCAAAAACTTCTGGATGTTTAGAAATTTGCGTAAATCTTGTTTGATAATTTTTTAATTATTTTGGCTTATATTCTAAAAATAGGTCATGCCATATTCAAGTCTCATCCTTTATCAAATCCACAGGTTTTCCTTAGAACGGTGTGTGGTGCACTCAGTGCCCCTAACGATTTTAGAATCAAAGCAAAAAGTATATCCAGTTGTGTGTTAGTATTGATATAGCACTAATTTTAAACAATACATCGTCAATTTATCGTTACGGAAATAATACGTATTCTATTGTTTGTTTAAGTATTGGCAAAACACATGTAAACGCAATTTATAATATAACCGTGTTGTGGGGCACGCAGCGCCCCTATATTTTTTCCATGGATTTTACATTATTTTTTCTGAAAACGGTACTATAACGAGAAAATAAATTCGATATACAAATTTGTGGTATATATTATCAATATCAGATGTAAGGTAAAAGAGTTCGTTAGTAAATAATAATTCAATAAAAAGGCAAACAGCATAAATGAGGTGATAAAATTATTGAACCTGCAAAAGAGAAGAGATCTTTCTGCAGAGGAGGAAGATGAACTAACTGATTTGTTGGCCATTGATGAAAATATTAGTAACGATCGTGAAAATAGTGCCAGTGATTTTGATGTAATGAGGAGGATTTAGGGGAACCAAGGAGGATTTGTCGCGGACCCACGTTTAGTAGATATAGCACAAGGACTACAAGAAGCTGTGAGTACTGAGGAGGAAGTAAAGGTAGCAGATAATGTGGTGGCAGCCGATCAGATAATTGGACCAGTAGAAAGGTATGTGGCGCAAAACAAATATAATCCTTTAGTATGGTGGTCATTACTGAGTGAATCTGAAAAGCAGTGTACTAATGCAGCAGAACGAAAACGAAACCAATACTGCCATCCTGTTGTAACGCAAATTTTCGATACAAAAGCCGATGCATTCAAACAATTATTAACACCAAATATTATATCGAACGTGGTGATTGAAACCAATCGCAAGGTTCTATCAGACATGTACCACTCCGAGTGCTAGAAAGTGGCGTGACACCGGTTCTGATAAAACATTGATAGTACCAGCAATAGATTTATTCCATAAAACAAATATGCCGGTCTATCGTGCTACAATGTCCTTAGAACGATTTCAACAGCTGACTCGTTTCCTTAGATTCGATGACTCACGCACAAGACCATTGCGGTTGAAAGATGATAAATTAAAGTATAGATTAAATAGATTATAGATTTTAAACAACGCAGTAGATTATAGATTACAATGAAGCAACGGACCTTGTCTTACGGTTATCAGAGAATTATTTGAATAGTGGGTACAATATATAACTATTGTTTCGCAAATGCTCATTTAGCAAAAAAACGAGGCCCATTTAGCTCAATATTTTGCTTCTCAGGACCCATTTGTCTCGTTAGCTACACCAGTAACACAAAAAAGAATGTGTTATTACTTTCAACAGCGCATGTAACACGAGAGATTAATGAAAACAAACAAAAACCTAAAATAATTCTGGACTACAACAAAAATAAAGGCGGCGTTGACACATTCGATAAGATGGTGAAATCGTATACGTGTAAGAGAAAAATCAATCGTTGGCCGATGGTACTGTTGTTCAACGTAATTGATACAGCAGCTTTAGCAGCACACGGCTTATTCAATCTGACAAATCCATCATTGTGTCAGGCTAAAATAAGCAGACGCAAGATTTTCCTGAAACAATTAGCGCTGGAATTTGCTGATCGCCACATAAAAAATCGCATAGAACAAGGCAACCTTAGAGAATCTGGAATGACTGCCATAAAATTGAGCGGTTATACTGTCGAAACTGTCAGTATTTATCCTCCAATTCAATAGAATAATACAATATCAAAGTGGTGTGAAGACTGTAAGGTGAATCGGAAAGGCAAAAAGGGTGACACAAAAGCTACTGCGGTATGCGATGGGGAATTGATGGCCATAAACGGTTAACAAGTTGATAAAGAGAACGTTTTAACCAAATTGAGCGTTTAATAGTTTTGAAAAAATCTCAAAGTAATTTTTTCAATTTAATGTAAATTTGAATCCATTTGTTCTCTATACCCCGAAAATATAACCAGATTTTATTGGGCATATTGCATTTAATTTGCCAATTTGTAATCGCTTGAAAATAACTTGCAAAAAGGTGAAAATGGCATGCGGAATGTTGTATTTGGAGTGCAAACAAGGAGTGTAAGAAATTAGGAGAATTAACATTATAACAAACATGCATTTCAATGTAGAAGTTCTAAGGCATGTGGAACGTTCACAGTTGAGCTGCTTTTGAACAATAATATTTACTATGTTCTCGTCTAATAGGTCCAATACAATTTAAAGTTATACACAGATTTTATATAGTTAGAAATTATTTGCCCAGCTAAAATAACAGTTTAATTAATTTAATTAAAATTTAAAATGGCAAAGTAAATTAGTGATATACATAAGTTAGCATATATAACCATATTAAAGCCAAACAATAAATCTGAAAACAATTACTTTTATCTATAATATATAAATCTTAAATGTCAACAAGATTAACTTATATTCACCGAAATTTCAATATAATATAGCGTAATATGCAATAAATTTTCCTAATAATTCCAAATTGATAGAAAATTTATGGGAGTTGGGTGCGATCAATTAAATTTTGTAGTATAGAGCCAATCAGTTAACAACATTGAATATTGATTAAGTTAAACATAATATAATAAATGATTAAATAATTGACACAAATATAGTATACAATGTAGAAATTAGCACAATCAGATATATAAAGTAACGAATTTCAGATTTTAGTATAAATAAATTCAACGAACATCAACCAAATATTGCACGGTGCATTGTGTACTACTTATGCAAAAGTTAAATTATTAATCTACATAACTGATGGCCACTTCGCAAATAAAGCAGTCTTAAAACTCTAAAAATATAAAGATGGTGTAAAGGTAAAATACTGTAAGTCACAAAAATAGGCCAAGTGTGCTCACTTTTGAAAAAGATAACACGAAGAATATATTTTTGCAGATTAGAGAGTGGTAGCCCATAGCCCATAGCCCAAGCGAGATTCAACACAAGCATAATAAAAATTAATCTGCTCGTAAAGCAGAATTGAGTTGTTCTTTTAATTTTTGACAATGATTTTTAAAATTTAAGTTGGAGTCAAGATACAAACCTAAATACGTGAATGATGTAACAAATTCAATTTGTATATGACTGCTGCAATTAACTAAATCACAATTTTGAATGTGGTAAAAGACTTCAGGAATATTACTCCGATATGGATTATCCAGTACTTTAAAGAACACCAGTTTGGTTTTTTCACCTAGACTGTGTCCGAAACCTGTGATAAAAATTGTGATTTAATTTTTTGACATTTGTTTGATAGTTATTCCCCTACATTCACGATTTTTTATTATGCTGTCCGAAATGTGTAATAAATCTCCCCACCTCATAAATTTTTTCCCCACGTTATATATGTTAATTTTAGTTTTCTTAACCTCAAATTTTTTGTGACAACTACTAAATTGTACAGAAAATTTACAAAAACATTTCAACAAATTGGATTGATTTTAGATAAAAAGTGTAGTGGGTGGTCTCCACAGCTTGCACAATTATATCGTAAGCAATATTTCAAATTAACTATTGAGTTTGAAAAAGCAAATGCTAATTATATTTTTGGTTTAATTCAGAATAGATCCACAGTTGAAAATGTAGAACCAGATTATATTCGAAGCAAAGTTCAATATTACTGACAGTTTAGAAATCTCAGGTAATGAAAAAGAATTGGAAAATGACGACGATATCGAAGTAACAAAAGACGGTTCTGAAAGTGATAAATCAAAGTCTGTATCTGAGAGTAATGAGGAAGAAGAGTAGACTGAAGCAACTTCAGAACGAAAACCTACGAGGGGTGGGTTACGTATAAATTGTGAGGATTGCAATAAAATGTTCAAACGGCATGTCCTATATGATCGCCATCGCCAAGCTCATATGCACAATATGTAATAAACGAGTTGTTAATTTAAAGGCGCATATACAAATACACGAAGGCATATTACCCTACGAATGTATAATTTGTCAGCAGCGATTTAAATTTAACGATCGTTTGAAAAGCCACATGTCCGTTTAAATGTGAAACATGTCAAAATTGTTTTAAAACTAACGATCGACTACGTGAACACGTTAAAATACATATGCCAATGGAGGAACGGCTTAAAAAATGTCACTTGTGTGAAAAACGGTTCTTGAACAATGTTGAGCTGAATCAACACATTAGATCACATACGGGAGAGAAACCAACTTTGTGCAATGAGTGTGGAAAAGGTTTTAGAACACTTTATCAGTTAAATATGCATAAACGTGATGACCGACCTTATAAATGTGTGTTATGTAACAAAGCTTACAATTTTGGTAGCAGCCTGAGATCACACATTAAACTAAATCATCCTAAGTAAATTGGTAGGATACAGCAATATTAATTTTTATAAAATCATTATTTACGTTAATTAAAATTTAAGTAATAACAAAATTGAAATAAACAATACCTACATTTATTAATTTGAGCGGTTTTGATATAAGGGTTAGGAAGGCTTACTATTCCATGTGAAAAATTGGCTGGCAGTAGTTTTTAACTGAAAAAATGAATTAAGAAAACAGAAAAGTAATCTAAAATCGTTAATATTTGAATTTACAATATTTGTGTGTATTTAAAAATCAAATGTTGGACATGCGCATACAAAGTATTCGATAGCTGTCAAAAATTATCATAGTAATAGACTCGTATAATTTGGGTGTGTTCGGTATTTTCAAGTAAATGTCAAAAATTTAATTCACGATTTTTTGTCACAGGTTTCGGACACAGTCTAAGCCACATAGAATGAGCATCAAACCATGTACGTAAGATTCTCATATCAAGTTCGTTACAACAGCCGGACCATTAGCATTGCAGTAAGTTAAGGCGATATCATCAGCAAATGCGGTATAATTGTGCCAGAAAAGTTTAGAGAAAATAACGAATTGATATGAATTAAGAAAAGTGTAGAACCAAGTACAGCCTGAGGGGAACCCCATATTCAATCCTAAACAGTACACTATATGAGTTACAAATTTTTACCTTAAAGGTCCTAGTGCTAAGATAGGACTAAAACCAACTCAATGCAACACCTCTAAAACCAATAGTTGCTTAGTCAGCAATAGCATGTGGCCAACCATGTCGAAGACCGAATTTTATCACCTTTCTTAAATACTGGAATTACAATAGCAGTTTTCAATGAATCCGGGACAATCCCATTAACAAAACATTGATTTATAAAATAAGCCAAAATTGGAGTTATATTGTTGATGGTACATTTGAACATATTAGAGTTAAAACCCGACATATCAATACTACTACTGTGTGTTAAGCTATTTGCGATTTTAACAATTTCAATATCTCCAACCGGGTCTATAAAAAAACTACCATTAACATTACTTTGATTAAGATTAAGGTTATATGTTACAAACTTGTTAGCTGACAACTTGTGAAAACTATTTACCAAATTCATTTGCTATTGCATCCGGGTCATTTAACATTACTGAGTCTGTAGAGCAAATTTTATCAATGTTGTGCCTAGAGCTATTTCCTAAAATACCAACACTTACAAAGCAAGACACCGCAACACCATTAAAAATTGAAACAAACTTAGAGATAATTACATCTGGACTTCCAGAAACATAAATATCAGAAAAATTATGTTCTGCAAATCTATAGCAGTAAAAAGCTTTTGACAAATATCAATATTTACCAATAATAAGTGGTGATCAGAAATATGTAAATCATGTAGTAAAACTTCAAAATTTCGATACCAAATTTTAGTCAATCGTTGAAAGCAGTCACATAGTAAAACACTCAGAAATTTTCGAGCACTGATATAGAAGACAATTTTTCGTCTGTTTTACTATATGACTATAGGCACCCATTTTTAAATATCAGTTTGGTTCCTACTGACACTAAAATAGTTAAAAATGTCCAGTCATCTTGGCACAATTTTAATAATACTTCTTAAAATCCAAAACGTGAGGCCATAAGCAGCTGCCTTGGTTGTTTAAAACTGCCACCCTTCAAAGCGCTGTTCTACGCAGATACATTTTTTTTTTTATCAAATCTTGGATTTTATTTCGTTTGCATTTTTCTATAATGATGAAACAAATATATTCATTCGTATATACATAGATAACGTGGCTATTTAGCAAAACGAGAAATTTGATCTATATAAATATATATACAAACAAAACAATAATTTAACTGGTCAATAGTTTTATGTATCTAACCGAAATTGGCTACATCAAATACCATTTATTTAAATCGAATACCACATAGTTAAATATGGAATGCTTGATGTTGGATAATCAAAATGATGTTTGGACAAAATTTATTGTGGTATTAGTAGCAAAATAGAAAATTTGTACAATATTTTGGGTCATACATAAATATGCCTTCCTAAGATTACTTAAAATTATTAAGGTCTTTCCGTTAGATCCGTTTATCAGTTGAACATAATTTATGTATATATGTATGTAGATAAAATATAGAAATGTTAAACTTGTCAAACAAAATAACGTCCTAGATAATTTGTCTGATTAATAATAAACCACAAATTATCATACATACACAGCAACCTTAACTTTACATAGCTTAAACCTTAAACTGATAATTTTTAACTTTTATTACTGTTCTCATTCCTAGTAAAACAAATGGAAGTTCTTCAGACCAATTTTTTAAATTTCCTCTTGCTCGTAGTGAATCCTTTAATTGCCTATGAACTCGTTCAATTAAGCCATTGCTTTCTGGATGATATGCTGTAGTACGAATTTTATTACTACCTAGTACGTTTATTAACTCGGTAAAAATTTGGGATTCGAATTGAGATCCTCTATCAGTGGTAACTTCTATGAATGATTCGATGAAAGCCTTTATAACAGTAAATGCTGAACTGTCGATGTACAGTATAGCTTCCGGCCATCGTGTATAGCGGTCGACAATTATTAACAAATAGCGAAATCCGTGAGAAGGTGGGAGTGGTCCGACCAGGTCCATATGAATTTTATCGAACTTGCTATTTAGAAGGTCGATTGTTCCTATAGGCGATTTAACATGCCTGTATATTTTTGATTTTTAACAATTCAAACAAGATCTAGCCCACGTTCCACGTCCTTATTGATATTAGGCCAGAAAAATTTTGTGTTCATTGCCTTTCGAGTTGCTCTTATTCCAATGTGAGATAAATTGTGAATGTCGTCAAAGATTTCTATACGCATAGGTATAGGTATATAAGGACGAGACACTCAGGTTTCTTTTTGTTCCAAAGTTCAAGTAGCCTTTTTTGATCTTTGGAGTATTAATTTTAATTCGTTATCTTCTTTTTGAAGTCGAATTAATTTTTTAATATCACATCCATTCATATTAATTGCATTAATGTTATCAATTCCAGGTCGTGAAAATTAATCAGTATATTGGTTTTCCTCGTTTGGTTTGAGCTCCTTTCGGTGTGCGAATTTAATGCAGTGGTAAGGTCATGTCCTTCCACATAATACCGAAAGTGTTTAATGAATTGATAACTTCCCAGAAGTTCGCGATCGAATGCTGAGTAGCGCGTCTCAGTGGGCTGTAATTTTTTCCAACCATCTTGTTTATGATCATATTGTTGTAATACAAAGCCGATGGCAAGTATTTGCCTTTGGAAATGATAGTAAAGTCGCCGAGGCTAGTTTGGATTTAGCTATTTGAAAAGCTTCATTGATTTCATTCGGCCAGCTGAAATTTGTCCTTTGCTTACCCAACATGGAGAGGTTTTATCAACATGGAGAGGTGACTATAAATTGGAGCAAGAACTCCAGCCAAACTGGGTATAAACCGATTATAAAAATTAATCATTCCAAGGAACTTTTGGATTTGCTTAATTGATGTGGGTTTAGGTAGAGATATTATGGCTTCTATTCTGTCCTTTGTTGGCAAAATTCCTTTTATGGATATTTATTATGTCCAAGGAAATCTAAGTCAGAAGTTCCAAATATACATTTACCGGTTTAATCTTCACATCGTGCGCATTTAGTCTTTCGAGGTCGAGATATATGATCATCTTTCGTTATGCTAACCAAAAGGCATTCGCTTTATATATATATATATATATATATATATATATATATATATATATATATATATATATATATATATATATATATATATATATATATATATATATATATATATATATATATATATATATATATATATATATATATAAATATCCGCAATCGGTATATGATGATACGCCCGAATTAAATCAAACTTTGAAAAATATAGGCAACCTTCTAAATTCCTAGTAAAATCATGTAAGTGTGGCAAAGGATACCTGTCAGGAATTGTACACGCATTTAATAGTTTTAAAACTTCTTACTCTTATCTATGTGATGTGTTCGGCGTGACCACCAGTGTAGTGTTCTGCTCAAATTTAACCGCAACATTAGTGTATAGTATTGCAAAACAATCACTACAATTCTATATGCGATAGAATTTAGACGACAATTTATAGAACGTCAAAACTATATATAGTAATTAACATAATCCAATTTAGGAATGTTTAATTGTACCAGAACGTTATTTTATGCCTTTTATGGTTTGATGAATTCAAGTGATAAAATATAGTCATTCCAGTTACGATGTATAGTTATTTATCAATGATCTATAGCGTATATACTCATCCAATAAATACCAGGTATTAACCCAGTGTGAAATATTCTTCACATCCAAATTGTTTCATCACTGCACATATAATATGTAGTCTATAGTCAATATGCACATAAAAGATCTCATCTGATGTGAATCATATATATGTATTAGTATAAAAAGCAGCGAGGATTTAATCAACATACAACCATTTCCATTCCCACAGTGTATTGCACTTTTCATATTTCTCAGATAACGTATAACCAGCTATATATGTGACTTGTATGTATATATGTTGTAAAAAAAACATAAAATATTTTTTTTAGTACAGACTATACAGACCATATATGTATGGTAATTTATTCATCACATATTTTTAGAATGAAAAACATAAAACGATGATAAGTGATACTTTTTTCGAAAAGGATTGGTTGATTTGGTTTTTGTACGTATAACCCTTTTCAATCATATTTTTTGATTTATGATTTTTAAACCGAAAAAGATGTTTTTTTTTTAAATTCCACACAATGCAATAATATTAGTCATTTATGTGCGATTTCTATATTTAAATATTAGGTTGCCTAAAATGGACACAACATTAAAATTCATTTAACGAAATTAATTAAAACTAATTGATTAGTAGTTTTTTATTAATTCGGCGCGGTTTGATTTATGTCATCGAAATCTATTGTTCTTTATGAAACATATCATTGTTGAATACATGTATATATTTGGATATAATTAAACATATGTTGAACCACTCAAAATTAAGACGTATATATGAATATATTAAAGATTAAGCGGAGGTGTATATACCTCCCAGAACCACACGTCAAACAGTTAAATGAACTTGGAGACTGCACATCTCGTACACATAATTCCCATGTCACATAAAAACTTAGTTATGATAATTTATTCAACACAAAACGTGTATACGGTAATAAAATTTGGTAATTAAAATAAGTATTTAGTTATAAAGCGAGACATCATATTATAGATTGATCAACTATCTGTTTTCAATTCACATCGGTGATTCGGTATACACTCAACCCGTTGAAAATATTAATGTTCACATCTTAGCATCGTTCCGCGTTGTTTTCTTCGTATATACTGTACATGTTGTATATACAGAAATGAAAAATTGCAGTCTTTATGTATACACAAAATGAAAATGTGGGGGGGAGGAAAAAAGTGAAATTGATGTGTTATATTATATTCATTGCAAAATTATGCTAATTTTATTTTTCGATATGCGTCAAAGCAGTTTTCATTTCTCGCTACATTTACCATTATTCCCAGTATCCAGTATTTTTTTTAACATAGTGACTGACAATTTTTCGGGAGCATAATGCGTCACAAATGAAAATATCAATAAATCCTAAAAAGTTTATGATTTATTATATTAATTATAACAAAAAGCAACATTTATTAAACGACTTTAGCAAATTGAAACCATATCCATACATATTATGTACGTATACGCATTTAAATGGATTTCGCACACATTGGCAAAAATCCGCGGGCGTATTACATATATTATTCCAAATAGGTACAATTAAATTTTTCTTCAGCTCTCTTAACATAAGAACTCTTGGTTATTTTTATCACCCGTTTATTACTGTGCAGTGTGCACGGCGTGATAAAAACGAAAATTCAATAATTTCAATTTGGAAAGAAAATTAATTACTGGAAAAACAAACGAGTCGATCTATTTTTATACTTTTTCCAAGAAACGATTTTTCAAATTTGTTTTTGGTGTTTTTCCGTTTTCTGTTTAATGTCTTAACTGCGGATTTCTCTATAACGTTATACATTAACGACACTTAAATAACATATTTTTTTAATAATTTTATGGTTTTCTATTTCCAGATTTGAATAACAAATCATCACCTGTTGATTACAAAAGTGCATCTGCCTGTTCTACCCCAACAAAAGAAACATTAAAACATTACGATAGAAATTGTATGGGTCCTGTACTACCGCCCCGTGGTAATATGTGCGTCCCATCGTCACATCATTATTCAGCACCACTTAGTTTTAGAAAAGGTATAGCATCTAAATGTACATGGAAATTTACGGCGATAGTGGTCATTATACTTAGTGTTATATTAGCGCTTGCATTAATATTAGTATCAGGTAAGATGATAAACCATTAATTGTTATATAATATGCTTATCTACTATACATCTACTTCATTTACACGCAGCTACAAAAATGTTTAGTTGGTCGTATGAACCATCAAATTGTCATCAAATTTTAGTGGGAGAAAATCCTGAAATATCAGCAGCTAAGAGTATTACATCGGATATAAATAATACAAATAGAATAAAACCATCCAGTACAGCATCACAATCATCCACACCAAATTTAAGTACTGTGTCGAGTAGTAGTCCGGCCGACAATAAAGGAGGTAATCAATCCGTTAGTAGACATCGTAGAAATGTTGAAAATTTAATTAATGCATTTAATGACAACATTAGTAGTAATAGTAGTAGTAGTAGTAGTAGTATTAGTGGTAGTAATAGTTTGTTTCTTGATGAGTCAATGAGCAACGAAATGTTTGGTAGTGGAATTACTACAACCGCAGAATTTGAAAGTAACGATGATCGCCCCATATTCATGAGTCACGAACAAGAAAACGTTGATATTGTAAATCTCGAGGATATAAATCCAAATCATGATAAATCGAAAACCATGTACTACGATAGTAACATTGAAACATTCAAATATAATTTAAATGATCAACACGTTACATTGCACCCTGATGCGGTGACAGCACATAAAGGATTTAAAATGAAAGAAGAAAAATCATTTGAGCATCACCAAAATGCGAATGTGCTTCCACAACGGATTTTAGTAAATTTATCGATTTCATCAGATGTTGGTATTAATACGGCGAGTAATGGTATTTATACGCTACAATTAGCGATTCCAACGTATCCAAATGTCGATTCATTGTCGAATATCGGTAAAATGATCGATTCGAATACAAAACCATTAGAATCTCATTCGGCATACACTTCGGTATGTCCCCCTGAACCACCACCCGCTCCACCGTGTCCGTGTAACTGTGATGATACAATTGAAACAAATACAAATCGTTTGAATGAACTTGATACAATAAATTCAGATGAACAAACAATCGCCGATGAAATTAGTGTAAGTACCGAAAATTATCAAGAAGATATAACTTCTACTACCGAATCGGAACCAAACGAAACAACAACAGAAATAATTCCTGAACCAAATATAAATGCATGTCCTGAAGCGTTCCCCGTTTTAATACTAGAAGGTGAGAAATTTAATAGTTGCTACTCCACTAAAAAGCGCTGTACAAAATAAAATCCTGCTTAAAAAAAAAAAAAATGAATCATTATTGTACATAAATAGAAATATAAACAATCATATATACAAATTCAACCGCGCGTTACATATGTGGTTTTTCACTAAATGATTCAACACAGTGAAAAGCTATACGTGATAAAGTTTATATATACATATATATTCATCATAATCATTTTGTATACAAACATCTAAGAAATACTCATATGTACGATGAGAAAATCAATGTACGAAACCATTCATTTTCTTAATTCATTATACAAAAAATAAAAATAATTTATTTATAGAATACAAATAATTTAAAACATAAATAATTACTAAGAAACCTTTAAACTGTATACCTAAATTAATTTCGCATAATATTATTTTACACAGGTGGAAGAACATTTCCGGCCCGAAGTTATCCCCCAGATGGTACAACATTTTCACAAATTTCATTAGGACAAAAATTATCGAAAACTATTGCGGCGTACAGCTATTGGAATATGCAATTCTATCAATCGGAGCCGGCTTATATAAAATTCGATTATAATATACCGCGTGGTGCATCGATCGGAGTGTATGGCCGACGGAATGCACTGCCAACACATACACAGTATCATTTTAAAGAGGTGCTGAGCGGATTTAATGGGCGAACAGCGAGAGCATCATATGTAAGTTTTTTGTTTATTTAATGAATCATAATATTAATTGTTCATCGTGTAGGTTTTGCGTTTTAACCAAGAGATTTGATAACATATCATTATAAATTCAGGTATGCCCGTCACGCAACGTCTATATATGGGGGAGATTTAATTTTTCGTTACCAAGCAAATTTCTCAGAATCTACCGACAATAATTTAAATTTCTCAACAAATCATCGGAAACTACATCATTTGGTGTATCATTGACATATGACCCAAAATAAAAATGTAGCCCACCTGTAGTCCAGACGATTTTTACAAAACTTTCTATCCTCTAATCTATGTCTACAAAACCCCACGAATAATTGTTAATACCAATTTATGAAGTTTTTAAGTTGGTAGTTAATTAGCCCTAGATTTCATTCTAACGAACTGGGCTATAATAATAATTTCAACATTCAAAATTTGAACAATTTAACCAAATCCGCTCTAGAAATAATAGATAAAAGCTTCACTTTAGCCAACCATTTAAAAACTAGATTGCTTGGAATTGAACTGAATTAATCACGTTTAGCAAATGTGGTTCAAAATTTGAAAAAACCCAAGCTGAATTTGTTAAATTTATCAAAAATTACAAATCATGAAACTTTAAAATTAAATTGAATTCAATCTAATTGGTTCCTTTCAATAATGTGGAATTTATATTTACAATTAAACCGTATATCGTATTTCAAGTACCTACTTACGACCAAATTTCAATTTAATGCTCATTATAATCCATCAACTTGCAAATTGAATTTCATCCTATTTTCAAAATTGAAGACAGTTGTTCGATATACTTTGATTAATTTTACAGAAATTGCTAGACACAACACAAAGCTGAGTAGATGACCCTTCCTCCGTATATGCAGGTTAGAGCGTTCCTAGTTTGTATGGAGAAATGTAGGGTTATCCTAAAAACGTATACATAACAAATATTGTGTCAATCGAAAATGGTTTAGAAGTTCCGACTTGAACATGAAGTTTGAAGAAAATTACTTTTTTCTCAATTTTTCACCTTCAAACTACTTAAAAGGGATTTTCTTTGCAAAACTACAAAATAATAAATAAATAAATAAAATTGAGTTATTTTCATTGGGAGAGTGACAGCAAAAGATTATCTACTAACGATAAGACCTACGAAAATATTGACTTGCCCATGGCAGGCGTAGGAGCAGCTCCTAAAGCAAGAAAAATGTTTTACTTGCTCCTAAAACATTATCAGCTTTGGATAAGTGTAAGATTAGTGATCAGTGATCATTCAGTAATACATTTAATTAGTGCCGTTACCGAAGGAACATTTGCGGAGAATAATTATTAGGGTTTCCCAAAATATCAAGATCAACTCGTTTGGAAATGGCAGAAACTGTTTTCCAAAGCTTAACCGATTGGAGAACAACCAACGGTATCATGGCGGTTTGCTTCAATACAATATATTGTAGTTCTGGAAGATTGAAAAGTGTAGAGCTATTATTATAGAGCAGATACTGCAACGAAGTTTATTCTATCTTCTTTGTCGACATCATATCTGTAAAATTAAATTACACCCCCCCCATTTGAATACATCTGAATTAAATGTTCTATTATTTGTAAGATTCAAGATTAACAATAATTTCAAAGCAGCCATAGTGATACCAATGTTCAAACAAAGTCAAATGTTATGAAAGCAGAATTGGGTTTTTTTGCAAGAACGAATTAGCAAAGTAACATGCTCGAGATGGACAAGGAGTTAATGAAAAAATTAATTTTTTAGGTATGATACCAAATGAAAATGTCCATTTCTATCTGCCAAAGCCTATATGTCCACCATTCTCGCTCGAAATCCAAACTCGTTTATACATTATAATGAAATTATTTAACTTTATTTGAAGAATTTATGAAACTTTGGTTTTACTGCACTAAAGTATCATAGTTGGATTTTAAATATTTACGAGATATTTATTACTACAAAACACACGACGCCTCCAGTGCAGAACAAAGATGAGGAATGTGTAGGCCGGTAGTAAAACCGACGATTTAAAAATTGCTCAAAATTAAATACGAAATAACAGAGATTGTTTAAACAAAGATCCAGATATTAGCAATTAAATAAAAGTCGCTGTAACGAAATGAATTTGGAGTTGACTTTCCGATTCTTTTCGTTGCAGATTTATCCACGACATTATCTTTTTGGCGGTCATTTTGCAAGTCTGGCAATTTTTAATAAATGTCTTTACATCGTGCGCCATATGCATCCAAAGAAGCAGCAGAAGGTGGTACGTGAGCCTGATGTATAAGTGCTTACGTTAAACTTTCAGGTATGACCAATTTCTAATTAGGTATGTCGGTATCTTCATACTGCCATCCGTATGTCGGAGCTATGAGCAATTTCCCATTTTGGACTCGTAAGTTGTGCTGGACATCAGGTAATGTTTCGACTTGTTTTATTTGATTGATGTAATCAGTATCTAAAAAGGTAGAACTGGTTTTCACAAAAAACACGTGATAATGCGTCTGGAATCACGTTCTGAGAACCCTTTCGGTATGCCATTTGGAAATCATAGACAGGAGTTTAAGGCTCCAGCATGCTAACCGTCCTGACAAATCCTTCTGTGACTTCAACCATTGTAAACTGGCATGGTCGGTGTATATGGTGAATGGATACCTTTCTATATAAGGTCTTAACTTCTTGATGCTCAGCACAGTAGCGTAGCATTCCAACTCGGTAACCGAATAATTTCTTTGAGCGGTGTTTAATTTTTGCGAAACAAAAACTATGCGCTACCTACCCCTGTTGTACTGGCATCACACTGTATTAAGAAGAGTTTACCATAATCAGGATTTGCCAGGACGGGTGATGTTGATAAGGCAGTTTTTAACTGATTGAAAGCGGATTCAGCTAAAGGGGACCATTTTATTTTCGATCCATTTTTAAGTAGGTCGGTGAGCGGGGCAGACAAAGTTGCATAATTTTTTATAAAGCGTAGATACCAACCGTTCATTCCTATAAAAACCGACGGATTTGTTTGGAGATGTCCGAAGACATCCATCACCAATAATATAGCCGAGATATTGCGACTCTCTTAAAAAAATTGCTTTTCTCCACGTTTATGGTGCGTCCAGCATTCTCCAATCACACGGCAACCTCTTCATTTCTAGAGGATGTCACGGGAGGAATCGGGACTTTCAAAAATAAGAACCACCCTAGTGCAGATAGAGCAGTAAAACAGAGCTACTTTCGTGATATAGACTATAGAGCACACAAATTTAATGATTACCGGATAAAAATGTTAAATTTTGTTTGTATACACCAAAAATAAAGTCTACAACCCCCACAACATAATCTTGAAATGAAACGTTATTTTTGGTTATATTTTTGGATTATGAAAATTATTTGATGAAAATGTGAATCTAAAATAAATGTTGGGTATCGTTATACCGCGATATTGCAGAACAATTTTGTTCCGATTTCCATTACTATATTACTCGTGAGGGAAAGTTCTCCATAACGCAAATTGTAGGTACGATAAACTTGTTTACGTTAAAATGATACGCTAAACTATGTACGATAAACTGATCGTCTCTCATCATAAATACCAACTGCACTATATTATGTAGCACGTATAAAACATGTTTGTTCTTCTCGATTCTGAATTTGGGTTACGGTACGATAGGTATTCAAGCCTTAACTTTAGAGTAGAAAATGTTAGATCAAATACATAATTACTTAAAGACAGCAAAGTAAAGCGAGCGACCGTGGATTTGTTGTATCCACGAGGATTGGAAAGTTTTGAAAAAGAGAGAAATTTAAAATGTACAAGTCGTAAATATCTGTCACCACTCCCAACATCTATCAAATAATGGCCAACTATGTATTAAGTGAAAATGGGATGTTTTGAAAACTGCACCGCCAGCAAAATAGTCTAGTTATAGTTATATTCATATATAGATAAATTTTCATATTAACAAACCAAATACATGCCTCGTATGAGTTTTACTAATTTCATTACATTGCTTTAAGCGGTTGGTCAGGTGTTAGTTTCGTCACGTCCGATCAGCCCATTAAAATGGGGATTTTTTTTATTTTAAATCATTTTCCTTTATATAGCTATAGACCCTACACAAATCTAACATTTTTTATTTGGAACAACTATAGTATCGTAAATTTCCCGTGTTTGTGTTGTTGGTATAAAACGTCGACGAAAATAAAGAAAATTTTTTGAAAATTGCCTTTCGGATAATAAAACAAAAGTATATTTTTTTTTGTGTTTTTAATGGTGGTAAAATAATATAAATAGACAATAAAACAATATAGAAATTTAAAGGGGTGACATAGTTTATCATATCAAACCACACACACACACACACACACACATTTTCCTTAAAAAATAAAAAAATCAAATAACAATTCTAGCTTATTAACAGATTTGCACGCTATATAGGTATGTACTATAATTTATTATTAGACGGCCTAAAAACTAAAAAAAAACATAAGGCGATAAAATAAATTAACCGCATGTACTACTGATATGTATATAGAAGAGCCATAATCTAACCCTAAACATTATAGTCATTGTTGTGATTGGCGCGCATACGCTATGCCATGAGTGTTAGATATTAGGAAATCTATAATTTTTTCTAATTAAATTCTTAAATCTATATAAACATATACAAAGCTTATTATTTTCCCCCCTTCATCTATATACGAGGAAATATATTTTTCTTCTGTTATTATTATCGTTAAGAACTCCCTAATTTCCGTCCAATATAATTGAATTTTGTGTACGTATCTGCGAAGAAAACTACCGTGACTAAAATAATTTCAATGTTATATGTAATGTGGATCGACTTTATAAACTCAACTTTTTTTCTATTTCATATATACCCCAACAGCCATCCGTGAGTCGAGACATTACACGATACATGGAACCAGGACACTGGTTTATCTCTCTGTACAATGACGATGGTGAAGAGCAGGAAATTACATTTTATGCGGCGGTCGCTGAAGATATGACGAAAAATTGTCCAAACGGGTGTTCTGGCAATGGCCAATGTTTATTAGGCCATTGCCAGTGTAATTCTGGATTTGGTGGCGAAGACTGTGGGGAAAGTGTATGCCCGGTACTATGTTCACAACATGGTGACTATATAAATGGTGAGTGTCAATGTAATCCGGGGTGGAAGGGAAAGGAATGTTCATTGCGACACGATGAATGTGAGGTACCCGATTGTAATGGGCATGGACATTGTATAAGCGGTAAATGTCAATGTGTACGTGGCTATAAAGGAAAATTCTGTGAAGATATTGACTGTCCTCATCCGACATGTAATGCACACGGCTACTGTGCCGAAGGATTATGCATCTGCAAAAAAGGTTGGAAAGGATTAGATTGCGGCACAATGGATCAAGAGGCGTTACAATGTCTGCCAGACTGTTCGGGCCATGGCACATTCGATTTAGATACCCAAGTATGTACGTGTGAATCCAAATATAGTGGAGAGGACTGTTCAAAAGAGTTATGTGATTTGGATTGTGGCCGGCATGGAAAATGTGTGGGGGAAACGTGTTCGTGTGATCCGGGATGGGGTGGTGAATTTTGTAATACAAAATTATGCGATCGTCGTTGTAACGAACATGGCCAGTGTAAAAATGGGACGTGTTTGTGTGTCACGGGATGGAATGGAAAACATTGTACGATTGAAGGATGTCCGGCAGGGTAAATATTACTTATTATTACTTGTAAATAAAAAAAAAATTAAATTTGAAATAATATTATCAGTTGTTCGAATCACGGTCAATGTCGCGTAAACAGTGATGGACTATGGGAGTGCCGTTGTTACGACGGATGGGATGGTGTTGATTGTGTCGTTCAGCTCGAACAAAATTGCGGCGATAATAAAGACAATGATAAAGGTAATTATTAGAAAAAATATTACAAATGGTACGAAATTTTAATGCATATATCAATCACAAACAGATGGATTAGTTGACTGTGAAGATCCGGAATGTTGTGGCAGTCCGTCTTGCAAAACCAGCCAATTATGTGTTGCACCACCAAAGCCAATTGATGTTCTGCTACGGAAACAACCTCCGGCCATTACAGCCTCATTTTTTGAGCGAATGAAATTTTTAATCGACGAAGGGAGTCTACAAAATTACGCCAAAATGGAAACGTTTAATGAAAGGTGGGTGAACCCGGCTCTATTTTTTGTGTGTTTATGATTATCATCGTACAAAAACAAATAAACAATCGTCAGATAATATTTTGTGCCCCCGTGTTATAATATCCCGCTATTTTATCATTTGTTATTAAATGTTTCTGGCTATATTATATATAATTAAGTACTATTATTATTAACTAAATTAATAAACTAATATTTTATATAGACATTTAAAAAAAAAAAAACGTCGACCGTAGTTTTCTAAAATACTATTTTTATTGCTAACTAAAAAAAATAATATTCTAACACCAACATTATTATATTTGCTTCTTTCTGATCGAGCAGCGTATTTTGGAATTATTTCAATGCAAGGTAAGCCACAAAGTAACAACTAGACAACAAATTTTGAAATATCTAGTTAAAAAAATAAAAATAATTCAAAAACACCTAAGAAGTGATGAAGTTATGATTAATTAATATTGCTATAAATATTATAAGGCTTATTGTAAAAACAAATATGGCTTCTATACTAAAAATAAAATGGCGGCAGACTAAAAACGAACAAATTTTGAAATACGTACACACATAAATAGTTCATTATTAGTCCACCCCTAAATTAAGAATAAAATGCGGGTTTGTTGTAATTGTCTTAATTGTAACTTCGTCCTTTTTATGTTTTTTTTATTTTATTTTGTGATTTGGTTTGGTTTTGTCTTTTATAATTTATATAAAACCCGTAATTTTGTTTATTATTTTGCATGAATCCATTTAACCTTTTGTCTAATTTGTCTTAAAAATAAAATAAAAAATAAACCACAAACGAAAAATACAAAGTCGAAGAAAATTTAATATAATTTAATTTTATTAAGCAATTTAATTTTCATATTGCATAATCATTTACCATTGATTAATAAAATTAAAAAAATAAAAATTGTTATATATTATATAATAATTTAACCACCCCAAAATATATACATATTATAAATTTATTTACATTATCAATTTGAATGAATGTCTTCTAACTTTGATTAATATTATATAATCATGCCATTTAAATCGAGGGTTGAATGGGAAAATACATATTGGCGTTATTTTTTTCCATCATCATATTCAATACTACATATATACGTTTTGATAATGTAAATTAGTAATTTCGATTTATTATTATCATTATTACTATTACCATTACACTACTATTTAGAATTAATTCAAATAATAATTAAATGCGGGCTATCGAACTGGAACGAACAAAAAAAAAAAAAAAGATTTTAATCTTTCATTCATCGCGAGTTAATTTAACGCGTAACCTTTTATATGCTACACATACAAAATATTAAAGCAATCACCTGTTCTGTTCGCGGAAGGTGTGAAACTTGCTCCCATCAAAAATGATTTTTAATAATTTCATCATAAATCATGGAGTGACTGTAATTATTCTACACTATATACACGTGTTTGGTCACCCCCGAGTGACTTTGATTTCTATTTGTTGATAGTAAAATAACATAAATTTCATAATTAATGATTTTTAAAAACTTTTGTTTATGTATAAACGCCTTTAAAGTGTTTGACGAAACCGCCCATCCAAATTCAAAGGTGTTGCATGCAGAGACACCAATTCAGGTTTCCAAATTGACAAAGTGTATATTTTTCGAGACAGGGCTGGAATGTATTTTACCAAAAATGCTCATTTCTTCATTTGTGTTGTAGAACAAACCGTCATTTTCTTTATAAATTAAAACTAATCAATGACTAACATTTACACTTTTAAGTTTAACGTCGTATATTATACCTGGAGGTATATTTAAAATATTTTAAAACACTAACTTCACAAATTTATATAATCCTTAAATTCCCATAAATCCATCTTGTCTTGGTGATCGTTATAAAAAAAAACTAGACCATTTTGTTTAAACATCCGAAATTCCAGGCGTAAAACTATTCAAAATATTTTTAACACATTTATCTCATTCCCCAGCCGATCAGCCGTAATACGAGGCCGTGTAGTCACCGCTCTTGGAATGAGCCTAATGGGCGTACGCGTCAGTACAACAACACCACTAGAAGGATTCACACTAACACGAGACGATGGTTGGTTTGATTTAATGGTTAACGGGGGTGCAGCTGTAACGTTACAATTTGGGCGGTCACCATTTCGGCCACAAATTCGAATCGTTCAGGTACCATGGAACGAGGTCGTAATCATTGACACTGTCATAATGTCAACCATTGACGAGAAAGTAAATCATTTGGGAAGTTATACATGTTTTTCGCACGATTATGATTTAATGAAACCGGTTGTGTTGGCTACATGGAAGCATGGTTTCCAAGGCTCATGTCCAGATCGTAGTGCCATTCTAGCTGAATCACAAGTCGTACAGGAAAGTTTACAAATTCCGGGAACCGGTTTAAACCTAGTATATCACAGTTCTAGAAGTCCTGGCTACCTTTCGACAATCAAATTACAATTAACTCCGGAAACTGTTCCGGCCACATTAAAGTTAATCCATTTAAAAATTACAATCGAAGGAATATTATTCGAGCGAGTGTTTGAAGCAGACCCTGGTATTAAATTTACATACGCTTGGAATAGACTAAACGTGTACCGACAACGAGTGTATGGTGTCACAACTGCCGTTGTAAAGGTTGGTTATCAATACACGGACTGTAAAGATATAATTTGGGATGTTCAAACAACAAAATTGAGTGGACATGATATGACAATATCAGAAGTTGGCGGGTGGAATTTAGATGTACACCATCGATATAATTTCCATGAAGGAATTCTACAAAAAGGTGATGGGTTTAATATCTTTCTTAAAAATAAACCACGAATTATTCTGACAACCATGGGTGATGGCCATCAAAGATCATTAGATTGTACCGATTGCAATGGAGTTGCAACAAAACAAAGACTACTAGCCCCAGTAGCATTGGCGGCTGGGCCAGATGGTAGTCTATATGTTGGTGATTTTAATTTTATCCGACGAATTAAAACTGACGGATCTGTTGTGACCGTAGTTAAATTAAATGCAACCCGAGTTTCATATCGATATCACATGGCATTAAGTCCTTTAGATGGCGCTCTCTATATTTCGGATCCAGAATCACATCAAATTATAAAGGTTCGTGATAAAAATGATTTTTCGGATCCGGAACATAATTGGGAACCAGTTGTAGGAAGTAGTGAACGTTGTCTTCCAGGAGACGAAGCGCATTGTGGGGATGGGGCATATGCCCGAGATGCTAAACTAGCTTATCCAAAAGGTATAGCTATCTCATCCGAAAATGTTTTATATTTCGCTGACGGAACAAATATTAGAATGGTCGACCGAGATGGAATTATAACAACGCTGATTGGGGATCATATGCATAAATCTCACTGGAAACCAATTCCATGTGAAGGTACCTTAAAAACCGAAGAAATACATTTAAGATGGCCTACCGAGCTGGCGATTAATCCTCTCGACGATACTTTGTACATAATTGACGACCATATGATTTTGAGAATAGCACCAGATGGTCGAATTCGAGTTGTTGCTGGTCGTCCACTCCATTGCGCTTCGACAACTTCAATGTATGATTCAGATTTAGCCGTGCACGCTACGCTCGTCATGCCACAATCAATAGCATTTAGTGCAACCGGAGAATTATACGTAGCCGAAAGTGATTCACAACGAATTAATCGAGTACGAGTTATCGGGACTGATGGTAAAATAATGGCATTCGCTGGAGCCGAATCGAAATGTAATTGCCTAGAACGTGGTTGTGATTGTTTTGAAGCTGATCATTATCTAGCAACAAATGCCAAATTTAATACAATTTCTTCGTTAACTGTAACGCCAGATAATAACATTCATATCGCAGATCAAGCTAATTATCGAATCCGTTCGATTATATCAAGTATACCCGAGGCAAGTGTGTCACGTGAATACGAAATATATGCACCAGATCAGCAAGAAATTTACGTATTCAATCGATTCGGGCAGCACATTGCGACGCGAAATATTTTAACTGGAGAAACCAGTTATACATTCACCTATAACGTAAACACACCAAATGGTAAACTAAGTGTCGTTACGGATGCAGCTGGCAATAAAGTATTCTTACTCCGAGACTATGCATCACAGGTTAATTCGATTGAGAATACTAAAGGACAAAAATGTCGATTACGCATGACCCGCATGAAAATGTTGCACGAAATCAGTACGCCAGATAACTACAACGTGACATTTGAATATCACGGTCCAACTGGATTGCTAAAAACCAAGCTTGATTCAACTGGCCGTTCGTATATTTATAATTATGATGAATTCGGCCGATTAACGTCGGCGGTCACACCGACTGGAAAAGTTATCGATTTAGCATTCGATCTAAGTCAAAAGGGTGCAACAATCAACGTTTTTGAAAATACTGAGCCAACCCTATCTATGTTGATTCAGGGCACTAATGTTGTTTCAAAAATTGGTGAGACTGAAACTAAGATCACAACACAATTGGATGGAAGCACAACAAGTATTAAAGCATGGAGTCAAACTGTATCAATTGACACAACTCCATATACAATACTATCCGAATTGGATCCAATATTTGGAGAAAGCTATCCAATACCATCGAAACAGCGATCCGAATTGAATGGTGATTTAACGAATCGGTTTGAATGGCGATACTTTATACGGAAGGTGCAAGGAAAGGGTAAAAATCAACGTCCAGTTTCACAAGTGGGTCGAAAATTGCGTGTCAACGGTGATAACATGCTGACACTGGAGTACGACCGAGACACATCGTCGGTTGTAGTTTTTGTCGATGATAAGATTGAATTGCTCAATGTAACGTACGATAAAAGTTCACGACCGATTTCATTCAAACCTCTGTCCGGGGAGTATGCAGAAGTAATTTTGGATTACGATCGATTTGGTCGTTTGGCCGCTTGGAAATGGAATGATTTGCAAGAGTCGTATACATTTGATCGTGCTGGTCGATTAAACGAAATCAAATACGGCGATGGTTCGTCAATTGTGTACTCGTTTAAAGATATGTTTGGAAGTCTTCCCCTAAAAGTTACTACACCACGACGATCAGATTATCTACTACAGTATGATGATACAGGTGCACTTCAGAGTTTAACAACACCTCGAGGTCATATACATTCATTTTCGCTGCAAACATCGTTAGGATTCTTCAAATATCAATACTTCTCGCCAATAAATCGTCATCCGTTCGAAATCTTGTACGATGATGAGGGCAAAATTTTAGCTAAAATTCATCCACATCAATCCGGAAAAGTAGTATACGTACACACGACGGCCGGTAAACTAGAGACAATCCTTGCTGGCCTATCATCCACTCACTATACATATCAAGAAAAAACTGGCCTAGTAAAAAGTGTTGACGTCTACGAACCTGGATTTGAATTGCGACGCGAGTTTAAATACCATTCAGGTATCTTGAAAGACGAAAAGTTACGATTTGCATCGAAATATGTTATCGGATCGGCCCATTATAAATATCAATACGATGGAAATGCCCGACTCAGTGGCATCGAAATGACAATCAATGAAAATGATTTCCCAGTGCTGCGTTACAAACACAATCAAAATACCGGAGTGCTCGAATCGATAAGCGACTTGAAGATTACGCGGAATGCGTTTAACCGGACTGTGGTTCAAGACTCGTCGAAACAATTCTTTACGATTACAGACTTTGATGAACATGGTCGGGTTAAGAGTGTGCTTATTAATATTAAGTCAACCGATATATTCCGATTGGAGTTGGATTATGATCTACGGAACAGAATTAAGTCACATAAAACAATGATCGGGCGTGTTACATCGGTGGATAAAATAAATTATAATGCCGATGGACATGTTCTCGAGGTCGCCGGGTCAAATAATTGGAAATATTTGTACGATGAGAATGGAAATATTATCGGGGTTATGGAGCAGGGTGAAAAAACCAATCTAGGGTATGACACGGGTGATCGGGTCATTCAAATCGGAGATGTTGAATTCAATAGTTACGATGCAAGGGGATATGTCGTTCGACGAGGTGAACAGAAATACAGTTACAACAATAGAGGCCAACTAATATACGCAATCGAACGGGATAAGTTCCAAGTGTGGTATCATTACGACGATCGTGATCGATTGGTCGCATGGCACGATGATAAAGGAAATATAACGCAGTTCTTCTACGCCAATCCAAGTTCACCGAAATTGGTGACACAAGTTCATTTCCCCAAATCAGCTAAAACATTTAGATTACTGTACGATGATCGTGACGTGCTTGTAGCTGTGGAAGTTGATGAAAATCGTTACTATGCGGCTACAGATCAAAATGGTTCACCAATCGCACTATTCGATATTAATGGCTATATTATAAAGGAAATTCGCCGAACACCGTTCGGTAAAATTATTAAAGACTCAAATCAAGAGCTCGTGATACCGATCGATTTCCATAGTGGCATACGGGATCCATTGACCCAGCTGATATTTATCGATAAACGAGTGTATGATCCAACGGCCGGACAATGGATGACCCCATCGTGGGAGCATTTGGTGACCGAAATGAGCCTACCAACCGACGTATTTATATACCGGTTCTACAATAATGATCCCATCAATCGCAAGGAATCGATCAAATACATGACCGATCTAACGTCATGGCTGAAAGTATTCGGGTACGATTTACGCAAGATGCAAGGTTCAAAATATATTGAAAGCATGATTTATATACCACAAGTGAATATAAAGAGTCCACAACTTACTCCAGATTTTGGCGTGATGTCCGGGTTGCAATGTATCGTTCACAAGGTAAGCCCCAATAGTATTTATACATGGAACGAAATGAGCTAAGTTCACAGTGCAATTATAACTGCCAGCCATTTTGCTTCATTTATTTAAATATTGAGTACAAAGTACGAGAATTCCACAATTTTTGTAGCGCATATCACACACTACTAACTTAAATTCATTATTATATTTATAGATTGACGATAAATTCTCTGATTTTGGATTTGTTCCTAAACCACTATTAAAAATGGAACCGAAAACCCGTAATTTATTACCACGAGTGGCCTATCGACGCGGTGTATTCGGGGAAGGCGTATTAATTTCACGAATATCAGGACGAGCCCTGGTCAGCATAGCCGATGGTGCAAATAGTGTGGTTCAAGATGTTGTCTCATCTGTCTTCAATAATTCATACTTCCTAGACCTGCATTTTAATGTTCACGATCAAGATGTATTCTATTTTGTCAAGGATAATATATTGAAATTGCGAGACGATATGGAGGAGTTACGAAGACTGGGTGGAATGTTTAATACGACGACACATGATACCAATGATCATACTGGTGTTACAATCAAAGAGTTAAGACTGCATGGACCCGATACAGTGGTCTTTATAAAATATGGTGTCGATCCGGAACAGGAACGGCATCGTATATTAAAACATTCTCATAAACGTGCCGTGGAACGGGCATGGGAATTAGAAAAGCAATTAGTTGCCGCGGGTTTCCAAGGCAAAGTGGATTGGACCGAGGAAGAAAAAGAAGAACTAATAACACATGGAGTGGTAGACGGTTGGATAGGCAGTGATATTCATAGTATACACAAATATCCACTGTTAGCTGATGATCCTGGGAATGTCTCATTCCAACGTGACTCGAAACGAAAACGACGAAAAAGTGGTACCACACACAGCAGCACCACAGTACGACAGCATAGGCATGACTCGTGAAACTCAATCATAACCTAGAAGTTTTTTTATTTTTAATTTTATAAATATTAATTAGTAATTTGAATTGTGATATATCAAAGGACTTAAAACATAATAATTAAACAAAAGAAAAACACTTTAAAATAATAATAAATTAAAAAAAAAAAAATCATGATGGAAAAATATTGAACATCCAGTATTATAATATGGCAAAAAATATATTTTTTTATTACTACACAAAAATTAAAATATATTTGTATTATAAAGTTGTTTTAACAAAATTAAATTTTCCATCATAATACTATACAGTACAGCAATCCAAGATGAAGAAGAAGAAAATTTATATTTTGTGCACAAAAATAGATTCTTAACCTAGTCAAAATACAACACAAGAAATAACAAAATCCAATAGTGATAGCGTGGACCCATTGCGCGACCCATTTATAGTATATAAAATTATCAACATATCGTCACGCCACAAAATGTCATTCATTCCTAAAAACGACACAGCAGAAAATTTAAAAATTTAAAAACCGTTACACATGAAAAAGAGGTGCCATAAAATATATAATTTCCTAACCTAAAATTTAATTTTTTTTTTTAATTTTAACGAATAGAATTCATATTTTATTTTTTATTATTATGTGTAAATATATAAAATTTAGTTTTATTAAATAAAAAAATAAATGAACGTTTTTTTAAATGTAATTTAAAAATATTGAAAATAAATAAAAATGCAATCATTACTAGGGCCTATTTTTTAATTATTATTATTATTATTATTATATTTATTATTATAGTAATATTTATGGTACGTTAATTATTTAAAATTAAAAGCAAATTGATATAGTTAAAAAATAATAATTCAATATATAACGGAAATTTTAAAATATAAAATGGTGGCAAACTACATAACCTTAAAATAATAATAATATACAACAAAATATAATATAAATAAATAACGTCTTCCTGGCTCAGTTATTTCAAAATTTACAAATTAATATCCATTTTTTTACAATAGTGCTTAGTGAAAAAACCAAATAAAAACACAACATATATTGTTCCGCCATTTTTACGTTATTTTTTCCGTACTGTACGTACTTCAAATGCAAACTAAACAAACAAACAAACGACTTTTTAGTTCTTATTTTAAACGTAGAAATTTTTAAATCATGTGTAATTTTGAACAAATATCACCTATATATAAAATATACGATTTTAAAAAAATATTAATTAGAAAACTACTACTAGAAGAAATCTAACCTCTCTTTTTTATTTAAAAAAAAAAAAAAACCTAAAAATTTATTATTTTAAGTTTGGCTTCTACAGGGTATATTTAAAAAAGAAAACTATAAACTAAATAACAAAAATAAAAAATTTTAAATCGCAAATTTATCAAAAATAAAACCAATAAAATCATAAACAAATAAATAAATAATAAATACAAAATTTAAAAAAAAAACATTATATCTATCGTGATTTAGAACAACTCTTTCTCAAATTTTTATTTTGTTTTAATTTAAATTTTTTATTTAACTAAAATTAATAGAAATGAACTATAATAATAAAAATAAATAAACGTACCTTTGCTAAATGTTTCAGAAAATAAAAAATAAAAATGATAAAAAAAATTTTTATTTTTTTATCAATAATTTATTTTATGGAATCATTTTTTATCATAAAAGAAAGTAAATAAATAAATCTGTAGCATTTAAAATTAAATAAAGTAAATTTAAAAAGAGTAGAGAAAACCCCATTACAAAAAATGAATAAATAAGAAATTGGCAATTTTTTATTTTAATGTAATTAAAAAATTATATATATATATATTTTTTACAATTATAATCAGTTATTGTAATATAAATAAGAATAAAATTAATAATTAAATTAAATAAATTTAAGTAAGTTTTGTAGGTAAACGTGAGTAATAATTGAACTTAAAAAAAAAACGTAGAAATTGTATGTAACTGGATTTTAAAATTATATTTTAGTTCGCGTACTTACCGCAAAACTAATATACAAAACACACTATACTATAGCGCTTTATACCCGAGATTATGTTCTTTTATCTCTTTCCATTTTGATTGTTTTTCTCTAGCCTAAAGTATAATATTTTAATCCATCTACATGCAATTTAAAAAAAAAACACAAAAGAATAATCAAACAAAACTCTCATAAGTGATATTTTTAGAATATATTTAAATACAATTGTGAAACAAAAAGCTACTATTGACAAGCAATATTAAATAAAAAAAAATCTAAATAATTTGTTATACAAATTGGTAATTTAAAATAAACAAAAAAAAATTCATTTATTTATATTATTTTAAAAATGTTCTTTTATGTTGCAAATTTTATTTTTACTTAACTAAAACAAATTATATATTTAAAAAAAATAATATAAATAAATAAAAATATATTTATATACATATAGTAAAAAAAATATCAGCTCTTAACAAACAAGAAAGGAACGTAATCAATAGCCGTCAGAATTTTATTGAACTGCTCCACGGCGCCCCTATAATATAATCCGCGAACAAAATTATTTTGTTTTTTAAATTAAACCAGTTAATAACTATTTAAATAATGACATATAAATATACAAAACAATAGCACACATCACATTTATTATTTTTGGCATAAACTAAAATCGTGTGCAATGTTCAATAAAATTCATATTTTAAATAAATAAATAAATTATATTATTTATAATTTTTATTTTGTTTCATACATAATATATAATATACATTATATATGTATAGTTTTGTAAATATTCTAGTTTTTAAAACCGCAAATAAAATAATTCCACAATAAAACAAATAACATGTATTGTAAATATAATTATAAAAACAAAAAAAAAATTAAACTAACAATAATAAATGTCAATGTTAAAAATAAAATATAAAAATGATAAACTAATAAATAAGTAAAAATAGGTATAAAATAAATAAAATAAAAAAATTAATAAAAAAAAAAAAAAATTAGTGATACGTTATTAAATAAAACAAAAATAGTAATATTATATAATATTAAAAAATAAAGTAATATTATTAAAAAAAATAAAAAATTAAATAAAACCAAAAAAAAAAAATATTAAAATAAATTTTCTATATAATGAAATTTGTAAAATAGAAATTTGTTAATTTTTTTTATTAGCGTCTATTTAAAAGTATCTAATAATATTTTTAAATATAATTACAATTTTTCTATATGAACACAACAACGGTAAATATTATTTTTGCAAATGGACGCTAATGAAAAAAAGGTAACAAGTAAAAAAAATCATTGTAAAAAAATGACTTATGAAATAAAAAACCATTTATTCAAAAGTAAATTAACATTTTGTTATTTAATTTGGATAAACAAATGGGGCCCCCTTAGTCTGGTCCATCGTCTGTTTGTCTGTCTCAACACTTCTTTAATGGCATTATGACACTGCCTTTTTTTCGGTTTTTCTAGCGGCTAGAAAAGGCAAACTGAGCGAGAAAAAAAACATGTATACAAAATATACACATGTGTGAGTGAATACGACATACTCGTAGTACGTAAAAAAATCGTTATATGTCAAAAAACCAGAGTAGCTCAAATTTTCTAGCAAAAAAAGTGGGCAATTCTAGCAGAAAAGAGTTACATTTTGATTCTTTTTTTTGACATACGCACTTTTTATTTGACATTTCGACATTTTAAATAGCGACATTTTAAAAATAAAATCTAAACTTAAATTTAAAATCAATAATTTTTAAATAGTTCGGCACATCATAATTTTTATCTTGTTCATGTTTACGTTTTGTGATGCTGATGCACGTGGCATCCATTGTAATAGTGTTGTCTCCTGTTCCTTTCTCTTTCTTGCTAAAATTGGTTTACGGCACTTTATCGCACTTCAAAACTAGCCAGTGTCATAGCACCATAAGTCATTCATGGTATTATGACACTGGCTTTTTTTCCGACTTTTCTAGCGGCTAGAAAAGACAAACCGAGCGAGAAAAAAAACATGTATACAAAATATACACAAGTGGTTGTAATTGGTGCGGGAATTTCAGGACTAGCAGCAGATCAACAGTTTCAAAAAATTAGAATGGATGTTATTGTGTTAGAAACAAGAGATCGTGTTGGAGGGCGTAATGCCACATTTCGAAAAACTAATTACATTGCTGATCTAGGTGCAATGATGGTTACTGGAATATGGGGTAAACCTCTAACTATAATGAGCAGACAAACTGGTATGGAAATGGCTCAAATAAAACAAGCTTGTCTAATGTACGGGGCTGGAGGAAAATCAGTACCAAATCATAAAGAAGAAATGGTTGAAAGAGAATTTAATAGACTGCTCGAGTTCACAAGTTCTCCCATCAATTAGATTTTAATTATGCCAGAAATAATCCAGTATCATTAGGCCAAGCATTGGAATGGATTATACGATTACAAGAAAAACATGTTAAAGAAAAACCAGTGCAACATTTAAATAATATGATCCAACAACATAAAAATATGTATATTGAGAATGAGTTTAATGTACGTTTAGCTCACCGTCAATTGCATGTTCTTTGGGCTGACGTAGAACAGTTGAATTTAAATCAAATGGAATCAAAACTCAAAGAAATGGAAATAAATCCTCCAAGTGATGTATATCTGTCATCAAACGATCGTCAAATTTTAGATTGGAACTTTGCAAATTTAGAATTCGCTAATGCGACACCACTAAACACTTTGTCCTTAAAACATTGAGACCAAGATGACGATTTTGAATGCATTGGCAATCATACAACTGTGCGAAATGGATATTCATGTGTTCCAATCGCGTTACCGGAGGAATTGGATAAAGTATTTTCCTGACGGTGTGGAGGTTACTACGGAAAATTTTAAAACCAATAATTCATCACTACCTTATAAAGCTGATGACGATAAAGAATTACCACGGTTATTTTTTGCTGGAGGACACACAATACGAAACTATTCAGCTACCGTGCATGGTGCATTTTTAAGTGGACTTCGAGAAGCTGGAAGAATTGTAGACTACTCTTTAGGTTTTCCAAATACATGTGCGAGTGATTCCAAAGTCGAGTAGTACAATTTTAGTACATAGTTTGTGTTTAAATAAAAAATTTCATATTGAATATTTATGTTGCTACAATACAATAAATATTTGAACAAAACTAATTATAAATAAATATATGTTTTAATAAAATTTAATAAAATCAAATTAAACTCTAACTCAAATCCCATATAAATTCCAATCCCAAAAATTATTAGGAAAATTAATTTTTTGTTTATATTTATATTTTACATGCTGACGCACGTTGCGTCCATTATAATAATGTTGTCTCCTGTTCCTTTCTCTTTCTTACAAAAATTGGTTTACAGCACTTTATTGCACTTCGCAAAACTAGCCAGTGTCATAATACCATCATCAAAGTCAAAAATCTATGGGCCCAGCACACTTCCACTGCGCAGATCCATCCAGATTGTATGATTTGAAACCAATAACCATCCTCGTAATCTATTATTGTCGTTTCATTGATTAGTTTGGAACAATTAAAACCGGTATTAGTACTTTATGAGTAAGCAAACTTGACAAATTTAGAGGACCAAAGTACTTGTTGGCTCTTTTCTCATCCGTTTAATAAACTTAACTGTTTATTTATTGTGTAAGTGTATTGTTACAATGAGACTCATAACCAGATCATATTCTTAGGGTTGGGTACAAAACCCTGGTTACCTTAAATGGATTTTCTGAATCTTGGTTTCAAAGCCCTGGTTTTACAACATGTGGATTAAAAAAATATTTAAGTTAATTCAAATAAAAATATTTATGTTCCAAACACGTTTATCATTTATTTAAGGAGAATAGATTTCTTTCGTTTTGTGGTACCTGTAGTAGATCAGATCAATTTATAGTTTGGAAACTATTCTTAACTTAGTCTCTGGTTTTCCCTTTTAACATCTTTTTAAAATATCGTATTAATTTCATTTAGTTAAGCGAATTAGAATAAAACTAGTTTTTGTTTAGATTATTAAAAGGACAATTCTCTAGTTATGGAGAAAAATACTTAACAGAGCGTGGTTTCGATCGACGGACCTCTCGGTTATGGGCCCAGCACGCCTCCTCTGCGCCACTCTGCTTATTTACATATACAAATTTTTTACTATTTTGCCAATCTGGAGAGGGCGAAAAAAAGTCTTGCTTAGGCCGTTTCAACAGGCTAAATTTGTTGCTGTGTATAATACAACAATTAAATATTGCTTGCTATGTGCTTTTAATGAATCCAAAATAAATCGAAGATCATCAAAAATTTTACAATTGAAGTGAATAAAAATTTCAAACCTGTCAGGTTTATAAGCTGATAAGAATTTATCTGGAAAAGAAAGAAGGTCCTAAACAAGTACAACTTCAGTTCGCATTTTGCGTCAAAGAAAACACCCTATATTCATGTTGCAATCAAACAATTATACGGTTCTACCAGTTGAATATCTAATTCAACTCTTAATCTCCTGACGAAACCTTTTTTGGCCAGATAATTGAGGTCATACATACTAATACAACCCATAATAAATTCAAAATCTTATTTATTAAATTTAAACATATACAGTAAATATAAAATCTGCGGTTCAGAAGGCCAACTTCTTCATTAACAGATAGATATGTCGATCAACTTCGAATCCATGTAAATTATTTGCGTCTCCTTGCAGTCGCATCAGCAATCCACCGTAGGATACATATGCGGATAGTCTACTGGATGCCTCATTTTGTGCTTCGTCACCTTCTATCCGGTAAATTTTGCCAAACATTACATACTCGAAACTATCGGCACGGGTTCCATCTGTTTCTTGTGGGTTGAATTCGCCACTATCTAAGGGATAACAAAATTAATTAATACAATAGCAATTTTATGAATTTATATAGAATTTACTTGGTTTTCCATCTTCGTGTAATGATGTAGCTAGGACGAGACGAAATTTATCGCCCAATTCCATTGGATACATCCATGAATTAATATCCAAGATTAGGTCCATTTTAAAGGACTCTGATTCACAATGTAAACGACTCACACGGTCGAATTTTCTACCCTCTGGATCCATATCTTTGATATTAAATATATCCTCGAACAACACTCCGGCCATGATTTATAACAAGTTGAGGTTATGTATTCGGCGTAACAAATAATACTTCAGTTTATGGAGTATATTTTATGAAATTGTTTTGTAATTTTATATTACCAACATTTGCAATATAAAGCAATTTTTTAATTACGTTTTATTTATTATTTTAAAAAAATTGTTATTGTTCGTGCCGCAAAATTATAGTACGAATTATCTGACATTTGAATGACATTTATGGCGTTTCACGTGCCCTAAAAGCCATTGAGTAGCGATCCAAAAAAGCAGTGGCCCTACTATCACTTTCGACAACGATTTTCGACGACGGTCGTTTTCCTATAGTAGGCAAAGGAAGAAAAAGGTAAACAATAGTAAATTTATAATATTGTTTTCCTTTTTCTTCCTTTGCCTACTATAGGAAAACGACCGTCGTCGAAAATCGTTGTCGAAAGTGATAGTAGGGCCCCAGATTTCGTTCTTTCTGCACAATGTTTTATATTGTAGGTACAACAAATAATAAATTTAGAAATATTTACATCGATTTGTGTTGAAAATCGTTTATTACATTAAAATCGATACATTTTTGAAACTCATTGCATTGGCGGCGGTGGTACTGGTAAAATTCCGAGCGGTGGTGGAGGAGGTACTGGATTAAACATTGGGGGTCTTGGTGGTGGTGGTACTTGTCCCATTTGCGGCGGTATCGGTGGTGGTGGTAAATTATTCAATCGTAGATTTGGAGGAGGAGGTGGAATAATTTTCGGCTCAATTTTGAATGCGAACTGAAGAAAGAACTGCTTAGTATCACGATTCCAATGGGTCCAGAACTTACCATCCGTTTTCTCAACCTCACGACTTGGTATCTTAAAAGCGATCGTTTCATATGGTTCCGCTGCGAATAGTAGATATTGCCATTTACGATCTGGTGGCTCGATTTTTTGTTCATAGGCTGACATGAATCTGTGTCGCGGCACAATTGAGTCCGTTATTTCGGGATAATCGATCTGGAATAGTAAGCTTTGCTGTCCCGTCTCAGGATCACGTTGCTTGGTGACTCGATAACCGGGTCGACCTATTTTAACGAATTTTTTCGGTTCAATACGTGGTTTTTCTGGTGCCAGCGATTGTGGCGCTTCCTTAGCCTCTTTAGCGGCACGGCGAGCTAAATTAGCTTGATGCTTTTTGCCTTGCGTATGCGCTAAATAACTTCCTTCGTTATTGTGAAGCGTTAGACAGAGCTTACATTCGTACGAGCCCAAATGATTCTTCATGAAGTAGGGATCCTTGTTTAGATCAATAGTTTCGAGGGCAAGTTGGCGGAGACGTTCTCGCCGGTCACGGTTTGTTTCGGACCATGATGCAACACCACCCCCTCCTGTTTTCCCACCTGGCCTATTTTGAAAATCCATAGTTTATGTTCTGAAATTGAGATAAAATTTTTTAGAATAGTCAGTTCCAAACATCGAAGACGGCCAAAATGTAAACGTTTAAAGTAAACTTTATTTACAGTCAAATTTGATAAAATATCGATATATTCGATATGCATCAACCAAATACGAAAGGTTATGCAGTAATTTTACTACTTACATGATTATTTTTATTTCAACAATAGACGACTTTAATAAATTTTATCAAGGCGGATTCAACATGTTACAAACAAAACGCCATACTGCAATAAATGTCATTTTTATTCAGCACTTCAGCAAAAATAAATTATAAAGACTGGTGTACACGAAAAACTCCGAAAATGTTTTATTCATTTATTCGATGATGTTTTATAGTTTAATGTATTAATTAGCATATTCAAACACTATATTTATATAATTTGTCTGTTTAATTAATAAACCAAATAAAACAGTATTTCCAACAGTCAACTAAATTACATTCGAGAATAATCTGGTCGCCTTTGCTGAATTGTAAGAAAAAAAATTGTATATGCTGCTGTCACTTTTAACAAGACAAAAAAATTTTATTTTTTGTAATCGCGTTTATTTGAACAAAATTTCTAACAAAACCCTTTAAATAATAATTCTTATGACCAATAAAAGTATTAATAGTGTATATATAGTGTAGTTAAAAGTACCCTGGGACTCTTATCCTAAATGTGAGCAATACAAATAAATATCAGCGCAATTAAAATTCCTATGGATGATGGCGAGTGAGTAGTTAGTAGTGATGAGTCGCGGTGGTGGAGAATTTCTGTGATAAAAAATAAGCAAAAAACGAGTTTAGGTGGTTAAATTTATTAAATGCAATTAAATTAATTGTTTTAATCAGTGATTAACATACATATAAAATAATTAGACTGTAATAATAAGTGATAATAGTGTGAGTGTGAATGATGAGCCAACCGACGAATCAGGATGACGTCGAACGACAATTTTTGGCGGATTTAGAACAAGCGACCGCGTTAAGTCTTGAAACCAAAGCACTAGAAGATATTAAACGACAACATACCGTTCCAGCAAATTCGTCGATCCAGGATTACCAGAAAATCCTGAAGCAACGCGAAAGGTCGTTCAATCAAAGTCGTCGTAACTCGTCCAGCCATTATGAGTCACGCACGATTAGCCTACCTCCATCGAATTTGGCCACATTCAATTCTAAATCCGTCGACGATAAAGATCAACCCGACCTTATATCTTTCACCAGCCCAACGTCTGGTTCGGCCACTACCAGTAACAATAACAACAACAATAATTCAACGCAGTCTCAATTCGAGCAACTATTCGAACAAGTACAAAAGCTGAGTCTGCAAAGTACCACAACACATAGTAACCCAGTCGATATGCAAGTAGTCCCGTATCAACAACAACAACCGCAAAATATTCCACTTACACCAGCATATCTCACTCAACTATACAATATGAATAATCATCCTGTGTATGTTATGCCTGGAATAAAACCGGCTCCTCCATCAATACCATCTATTCCGACGTATAATACATATCCAAATATTAATGCCGTAAATAATTACGCTAATGTAGCATTTCGCCCAAATTATGGCAAGTTTCCAACCAGCACTAGTAATACGTTTCATCCAAAAGTGGAACCAGAACCACTGCCTGCACCTCCACAAACATCAACCCCAAAATCATCGATCCCGTCGTCGTATAGCCAAGTACAATTACGGAGACCGCCACTCACCAGCTTCGACGACAATCTTATAGACCTGGGTAATGATGAACGTGATTTACATGACTCACGAGTAAGTGTACTGGAGGCATTCGATCCGCTAATATCTCGCCCCGACGAGGCGGATGAAACATCATCGGAATACTATTCCGAATACGATCCGTTCGATTATTTATACAGTGAAAAAACTGAATTTTCCGATCCAGTCTACGAAGCCGTTAACAAGTCAGATAAATTACCACCCCGCTCGATCGATTGGAAATATGATGACTATGGGATAATTCCTCCACCACTTCCACCTCGGAACAGCAATGAAGCCGGATATAACTTCGAAATTAGTGAGAATTATGTGACACGCCAAAAATTAACTACAAAATTATACCAAAGCATAGTTACACAAAAATTGTACGACCCCGAGCTTATGTCCTTCTATAATATGGTACTTAAAGTGCGACAACGGTATAAATTCAACGATTACCCAACAAATCCAGGATATGTTATCGCATCTGAACTACCAACCTATTACTCAAACAGCACAAGCATTAAACTAGTCGTCTACCCTTCATCGCAATGTTTCATCCGCCCGGTGGTATCAGATGGCGAGAAACGCCCGATTGAAGGATACGAAACTCCTATTGTATTCACATGTGATATTAGTACAACCGTCGAGCATGTCTTGAGCCAATGTATATGCACACTAGAAGGACAAATCAATGGCGGTTGTAATGATTTTATGTTAAAACCGATCGGGGTGTTAGAATGGCTACGGCCATCCTCGAAATTGAGTCAATTAGAAACTGTACATAACAGTATTAAGCTAGAAAAAGATGTCCAATTCGGATTATGTCCTCGCACTATGGTTACCATAATGTCGATTGGTCGGACACAGAAAGATGATATTCGGGACAATGAACTGAAAATCGAAGATGTTCTCCCGAATGAAGTTCAATCAACAATAAATTACGACAGTTTGATGATCGTTTTGGAAACAATCGAAGCAGAAATCGATCGACTGGAATCATTAGCATGTGATGGCGGTTTATCATGTTCTGGGGTCACACAAGCGGTTAAGGCTGTATGTAGCTTATTAGGATCAATCGAAACAATCGAGATTAGTGATGCCGTTCAAAATCTAAAGAACGTCTGCAACAATAGTGATATATTTTATGGCACAAAAATGGAAGTTGTATCAGAGAACGGTGATTATGCAGAAGTTACTATACGATCACGCACTATTCCCGAACAAATTAAAGTCTGCTGCAACAAAATTCGAGAAGCGGTCAAACAACTTCTGAATATGTACTCCCAAGTATTTCGTGTTAATTTCATCGTTAACGTAAATGACTATAACTTAACATCTAAGTCATTGGCTAGCGTTACCCAGTCGGTTATGATCCAGTTAACCTGTCTATATCGGCTGCCACCATACTGGAAATTCGACGATTATCTTCTCGGTACTCAAATATATCACGGTACCCGATACATCGGTGACGCTAAGGTAGCCCAATGTTTAATAGAAAATTCGAGTACCTATCCCCGTCTAAAATTTAAATCGTGGCTCAATTTCGAAAACATTCCAGTTTGCGTACTGCCACGCGAATCACGATTAGTATTTGTGCTGTATGGCTGTATTAATGAGCCGAACGATGGTAACTCCAATGAAGTCCGAGATGGACATCATCAACAGACGAAAACAGAATTGGGATGGTTTTCGATACAATTTTTCGATTTTGATGCGGTTCTGATACAAGGATCGTATTTACTTCCTCTTTGGCCGCCAACTACGGATAAATATTTGGGCCCCGCACCTGGAAAAGGAACACATCCAAACTGTAATGATTATCCGGTATTGGGAATTGAGATACCAGATTTTGGTGGACAAATTAAATTTCCAGAAACACCGACCACATCAACTGCACCCAGATTAGATTTTAATAGTTTGGATATCAATTTGCAGCAGGAATTGATCGATACCGCACAACAAGGATATCAAAATGCAGCCGATCAACGAGAAGTTCTATGGGAGAAACGATACTATTTACAAAAATTTCCACATGCCTTACCAAAAGTGTTACATGCTGCCCACAGCTGGGATTTTGCTAGTCTTGTCGATTTACACGCTTTAATACGATCATGGAATCCATTATCACCAATTCAAGCACTAGAACTTTTATTGCCACGATACCCTGATCTAAGGGTGCGAACATGTGCAGTCGAATGGTTCAGCGCAATTTCCACCGATCAACTAGTGGATTATTTACCACAACTAGTCCAAGCCTTAAAACATGATACATACGAAGCATCCGCATTATCCTTTTTTCTACTATCCCGCTCCCTAGAATCTCCTCGTGTAGCCCATTACTTATATTGGCTTCTAGTCCAAAATCTACCAGGAGATTCGCCTCAAAATTCCTCAATGGAACTTTCTCAAATGAACATTGATGAGATGTTAATCGCTCAGTCGCGTTATCATCGCCGTAATCAGCTGCTGCTGCGCGCACTCTTAGCAACTTGTGGTGAAAAATTATCATCACGATTTTTAACACAAAATATTATGTGCAAAAATTTGGCCGATATCGCGCAAATTGTAAAATCTACAAAAGAAACACATCGCCAGAAAATTCTATTTCAAAAACTGGAAATAATCAATCAACAATTAACGGAACAACCAACATCTCTACCATTGGGCCCAGGGCTTGAAGTAAATGGAGTAAATTGTCGCACCAGTAGCTATTTCAACTCTAATACTCTTCCGTTGAAGATCAACTTTATCGGCCCGGACAAGGAAATCATACCGGCGATATTTAAATGTGGTGACGACCTGCAACAAGACATGCTTACGCTCCAACTGGTTCGCATCATGGATAAGTTATGGCTTCGCGAGGGCTTAGATTTAAAAATAGTCACATTCAATTGCATTCCAACTGGATATAAGAAAGGAATCATTGAGCTTGTTTCGGATGCAGAAACGCTACGAAAAATACAAGTTGAATGGGGATTAACAGGATCATTTAAAGATAAACCGATAGCCGAATGGTTAGCACGTCAGAATCCGAGTAATTTGGAATATCATCGTGCGGTTGATAATTTTACAGCCTCATGTGCGGGATACAGTGTGGCAACGTACGTGCTTGGAATTTGTGATCGGCATAACGATAATATTATGTTACAAAAATCGGGACATTTATTTCATATCGATTTTGGGAAATTTCTTGGTGATGCTCAAATGATTGGAAATTTTAAAAGGGATCGAACACCTTTTGTGCTTACATCCGATATGGCGTACGTTATTAATGGGGGTGAAAAACCTAGCACAAAATTTCATCATTTCGTTGATATTTGTTGCCAAGCATTTAATATTGTACGCAAGCATGGTGACTTTTTACTGCACATGTTGGCTCTAATGGCTACTTCTGGTATACCTGGGGTGACAGCAGACTCGGTAAATTATGTCCGAAAAGCATTACTGCCGGGACAATCAAATCCTGAGGCCGCAGCATCGTTTGCCAAAATGATTCACATCTCACTTAAATCGTGGTTCACTCAAGTGAATTTCTTTCTTCACAATATCGCTCAAATGAGGTTTTCAAATGAAGAAGGAACTGTTGAATTATTATCGTTTGTTCCGCGAACATATACGTGAGTATTTTGATCATGAAAACAGTGACGGTTGTTTACAATGATTTCATATTATCTTTTATAGGCTAATCCAAGACGGTCGATTAAAATCGGTTACGGTGCATGGATATCAAAAGCGATACGAATTGGAAAAATATTATACGTATATTTTGAAAGTGACGCGACAAAATCAACCGGATCCATCGTATTTGTTTCGGTCGTACAAAGAATTTCTCGAGTTTCATCAGAAGCTGTGCCTTCATTTCCCACTGGCCAAATTGCATAGGTAAGTGCGAGAGGATTTTTATTTATATTTCAATATTTTTTTAAGGTTGAGTGAAATGTGATTCTCAAACTTCTGAATTCTCAATTCTTGTTTCTTATCGGTGCTGTTTATTTGTGAGTCGATTTAATATTATGGCCGGCTATCAGCTTGTGTAAATTTTAATTAATAAATTATGATAAGGACGAAAAAATGTAATATCAACCACTTGAGTAAATTTTGCCTTTGCTCACGTGTTGCCAATTATTCACATCGGAATGATAACGTGAATTAGATATAGTTCTTCAGTCTATCTATATTCTATATACTCCATACCCTAGTAAGTTACTTTGGTATGGAATAGTAAAAATTGATAACATAAATTATAATATCGGTTTAAAAGGTTCTCCGACTTTTTGTTTGCCTCCAACCATTTTTTTTTTAAATAAATTTATGAGCACTTCAAGCCAATAGCGCATATCTGAAAAATGTGTTGAACAAAATTTTACCGGTCATAAACCGTGTATTTTATTGTAATTTTATAAATGTATAAGTATTAAATCAGAATTAAAAATCGCAACTAGTAATTTTAAAGAGATTTTTTATATTTGTATGTACACGCAATTAAAATGCAAAGTTGTCGCCTAATAGCCATAAAGATATTTGATGAATTACATTTTGGCGTATTGATAATGATTTAATATAAGAAAAAATATAAAAGTCGCGCAGAAAGAAAGACAAAATATTTGTGTTACTTGTTATGTGTGCGCGGTTCGATTTGCTCGTTTATCTAACTGCTTAACTAACGATCAATCTATCACTCGTAAAATCAATGATCACACGTAACACTAATTTTTTTATCAAAAATTGTTTTAATATTTATTGTTATTATCTTCGCTTGAATCATCATTAAAAGAAATAATTAAATTCCAAGTGAATTGGAGGAAGTTCGATGACATTTTTGTTGTTAATTTTTTTGAGAGTGGGATTTCACTTTTTTCATTTTATATTATTACGTCGTGTATTCAGCTAAAATAATCGCATACAGTTATTTCAGTTATGGCCATCGATGACATAAAATAATTTTGATCTAATTATAAAATTATGTAATTTGCAATACTTATCTAATATTGTGCTGGGTGTGTATGTGTGTGTATTAAATATGCGAAAGTTGTTAGTCGAGGATTAGACTAGACATTATTAGACACATTAGAGATTAGACAAGAGGTAAAATGTATTTATTTTTATTAAGCGACATAAATATGTGTGTACCTTTCACCCAAAAGGAGTGAATGGTTTTTGGTTTATAACAATCAATCGTTTTGTCGAATTGTTATAAATTGTTGCAGTTTTGTTTTGTTGTTGGTTTTTTAGAAAGTTTCGAGAAATTTTGAAATTTTGGCAATAATAAAATTGGTTTTATAGTGAGCACAACAATTTTAAAATAAAATGCATAACGAAGCATTTTCAAGAAGAAAACTTATAAAGAGTTATACTTAAATGGTATCATTTCAATTTTAAAGGGTCCTCCTAATGTTTATAAAATTCGGTGATTTTATTTTTTTGAATAATTTTAATTATTTAATTTTTATAATAATTATGTTCGCTTCCATAATTTGTTTCAAACTTTTAAATTTAACTAGGTTCTATCCCAGAAACGAAACATATTATGCAAAAGTTTCAGTCTCGTATAGGAATATATCTGTTGTTATATAAAAAAAATTGGTAAGCCATTTATTTGTAGCTGTACTTCTGTATATATGCGTTAGTTTTTCTGTGAGTTCATCTTTTCCTAAAGGTAAAACTAAAGGTAAATTGACATCAAAGATATTCATGCTCATAATGGTAATGCAGATACATACAAAAATATTATAACCATTACTGAAAAATTTCTAATCGTGTTTGCATAAACTTAGGCGCATTAATTGCGCCCTCTTTAAAATTATAGGGCTAAGCGAAAGCTTTAAATACTAAACATTTTTGTTGGTGATTATGTCTGTTAAAAGATCAAGCGTCCGAAAATCATTAATTTTCACACAATAATAATTGAACTTCACCATTATTTACAAACCTCAATATAATTGGGGTCATCACGCTTTATTATTTCGCATGTTTTGCACAGTTTAAAACCATTAAATTTAAAAAAAATTATAACATTAATTGATTTGTTTTATTTATTTTACAATAATACTTATTTCTTAGCAATTAAATAATCCTTATTTAAAAAAAAAAATAAAACACAAAGACAAAAAATTTGTTCATGCGTCTGCCTCATCTTCTAATTCACCAAACATGACGACATCTGATTTACTTGTTGGTTTTACTGGGGATGGGGCATTTTTTCTGTTATTCTCCCTATTCTGACTATGTAACTCCCGTAATGTTTTTGGTTTATCCGGTGCTGCTGTTGCTGCTATGCTATTCATCATCGCTCTTTGATTATTTTTCATTTTTCCATTCAAATTTGCACTCTGATCCCATTCCACTTTACGGCCCACATTTTTCCGATGTTTTGCAACTAAATCCCACATATTATCATCATCCGCGTCATCATCTTCATCATCATCATCGCTGTCGTCTACAACAATTTTCCGTTCATCCTTTTTACTTGTATTCGACATTGTTGTCTTACTATGATTTTGTGTCATCTCATTTTTCACTGTTGCTGCCTCGTTTATTTCTGTCGCATTTGTTGTTGTGGTTTTTGAAAGGAATTCTAATGGCGCTAATTCATAATCATCGTCATCGTTAAATTTACTTTCACTGTTGTCGTCTGTCTTATTGTTTTGTTTATTATGATTTGATTGATATTCTAAATAATTAATTCCGGTTGTTCGTGGCGTTGGTTTCATTTTTGTGAATAAATCATCGTTTGCTGAGACAATCTCGATTTCATCGTTATATCTCATGTTGTGGTTCAACGACGATGGGTTGATTGTTATTGGATTGTTATACGCCAATTCTGTATCATCGTTTGACTCGTATTCATCCTGGTATTTCACTGACCTTATTGTAGGTGGTGGTATATGCTCGGATTCAATAAAATCAAAATCGTGTAGTTGTACGTAAGCGGTTGGCATTGAATTGAGTTTAGCGGTTATTGCTGAGTTCTCAACTTCGATTACTGGTGGTGCAACATACGCTGGTGGTGGTTTTTGTATTTGTGGTGCAGATACAGCGACAGCTAAAGGACTTTGAATTTTAACTTCTTGTTTCCCCACTGGTATTAGCGGTTGTACTTGTGGTGGATGCTCGTTAAATACAGGCTGTGGTGCAACCAATAATGGTGCTGCTGCTTTTGGTTTATTGTTATGGGTTTGTGCAACATGAACTAGCTGTGGTCTAACAGTATTTTTATTGTATTCATCTTTTTTAACCTGAATATATTTTGATGATTTTTTCTCTTCGCCAGTGCTATTATTAAAATCAACCCGCAATTCTGTTGTTTTGATATTACCCTGATGTATTGTGGGTGGGACATAAGATGGCGCTGGTGGTATTAGTTTTATTTCATTGTTCACCTTAACTGCTTTATAATGAGATGAGGAACTTTCACCATAATTATTACCGGTTGGTGGATACGTTGAGGTCGGCTCATTTGGTGTCCGTGCCTTAAAATCACGGTCATCAATCTCATTTCGTTTATAGACGCCAAACAATTGATTAGTATTCTGGAATGATAAAAACAGAAGTTTCGTAAATAAATATTCTAGATGTTGGTAGGCGCGTATGCATTTGAATTTTTTTGTTTGTATCAATATCTCTATGGGTCTACCGAAATATGAGAACACAAAGTTCATCTCAAATAAAAATTATTGATAAGAGATTGAAATAGTTTTTTGTTTTTGGATTTTTTTTTAATTTTCGAAATGTTATCATTTTGTTTTTAGAAATTAATTTTTTTTTTATTCGAGGAGTGATAATGACTAAATTGTATGTAAGAAATCCTTGACCTTAAATATTTCATGAGAGTAAAAAAATATTATATTTATTACGAGAATATGTATTTGATTTATGAGTGTGATGAAAACTGGGTTTATGAAGTAATCGAAATGGAAGGCACACGCAGAGATTATATATTATACAGACTCGACGGCGAAATTAATTTTAAATTGCATAGACTGATTCTAATCATGTTATATGTATGTCTATTTTTATGAGTTGGTGACAAACCCATAACATAATGTATTTTTTTAATTAGTTCGAGTACATTTTCTGTCTGTAAAAGTAAACAAACTAACCAAAAATGGGACTAACATAATTTATAATGTCGGGGTTAGGTAATTAGATTTTTGTTTTTGTTGTTGTGTGTTACCTAAATATTTTAGAAAATTAGCAGAATACAAAAATTATCATCTTATATGAATTTTATAGTACAACAATGAGTCATATTTTGTTTATTTGTATTACTTTTATGTATTTGAGTCACTCAAAATACCATAAAATAAACCTAAAAAAATTGTGAGTACAATAAAAAAATTGTTAGATTAACGTGATTTATGTAAAGAGAGAGAACGGGGTGATAATCAATAAGTGTTCGCAAAAATTTTGTATATACTCGTACATATAGGTTTTTTCGTTAAGATGTAAACATTAGTGTCAGAAGGAAAATGTTGTATTCGCCATTAAATTTAAACGCTAATAGGTCATTCATTCATTATAAAACAAATCATTTATGCTCTTTAAACTAGTTAATATACTCGGGTTGTAACCGGATGATTGATAATGCATTTATAAATGGTTATGATAACAATGAATGTTTCCATTCTATAAAAATTGCTCGTGTTTTTTTTGTTGTAGTAATTCGATAATATTATCATCTCGTAATTACCTCGCATTATTAGTGCCGTATATGTATAGAGAACTAACAAAGGAAATGTTTTAGCGAGCGGTAGTCATCCTATATGTATAAAATATCGTTAATTTTAATTTATATAATTGTGATTGATTTGCTTAAAAGTTTGTAATGTGTTGAAATTAACATGATAGTTCCTTGTTTGCAATTATAAACTTTCAAACCTCTTCTCGTCAAAACATTAAGTGATTGATCGTCTTACCTATAAAATTAAAAAAATTTAGTTTTCTAAATTTCTGGTCTGTAGTTTAATTTTATTACATTCTAAATTATTCATTATTCCAAAGTTTCATAAGACTATGTACCAATATTTAATAAAGTTTGCAATAAGGGGATTTTTATATTTTATAGTATTCTAATGGAATTGAGATTATAAATTTCTCGAGAAACAACTCTTGTATTTTATTTTAAGTTTGATGATACAACAGAGTTTTATGTGAAGAACCTTAAGGTGTTTCGAAATATCAAAGTTAAAAAGAAAAAAAAACAGTAAATTTGTAAAATCATAAACCATATAGGGAGCGAGCATAACTTAACAAATTTAATTATGATTTAATTTTAGAAGGAAAGTTTTGATTCTAATATTTTCTAAATTCATCACTGAGACGTTTAAATCTTCCATTAACCCACGCAACGTCCAACACAGATATACAGAAATTCGAAGGATTGATTGTTCATAAATGAAATTTTGTATTATTTGCACTATTATTCGTGTTCAATTTTAAAAGAGTCTGATAAATTATGGTTCAAATTGAAGGCATATTTTAATAAGAACTCAGTCATGTATCTCTCTCTGCATACGCCATCCCAATTAATATTATTAAAAAATTTCTAAACGGAGTTTAAACGATATACATTTTAAATATTTCACTAGGCGTTCATTTTACAGATTACCTTACACTTTTATACATATTAAAATAATCGGATGATTTTTAGTCCATATCACATATACAAATTCGACATAAAATATTCGGATCACGATTACAATGTACTTATCATTCAATTCCTCCGAAATCTTGAAAAAATAATCAAGAAGGTTGTATTTTTTAATGCCACACGACCTATAGAATTTTTTACACATTTTTTTACCATAAATTTGACAGTTTGTTGAGTTTTGTAAATAATTTAGATAATTCGCTGTTAATGTTCGTCGCATTTTAATTTGTTTAAGTTTAAATAGTCAAAAAACAAAGAACTAAAACATCATATAAAATATTTTGTAACAGAGCTTCATATGGTTCTGAAAAATATTTGCTTCATTTTTCCCGCCATATCTGAATTGAATTTTAACAATCTCGGTTAATTATTAATTAATCATATTAGAACATTTATGATTGTATGATTGATCGACCACGTGACACAATACTAAGTACCTACACAATATAATGCGCAAGCATACACGATTAAAAAATTGACTCACATTTATTCACTATCACCCGTTAATTTGGTTTTTGTGTATATAAGAATAGTAATAAGACAATAAACTTTAAACACTTTTTTTTTATAGTTTGGTATACGTATTATATTATATTAAGGCAAATTAATAAACAAACAGAAAAAAAACTCTTACCTCAGAATTTGAAATTGGCGTATTTGACGCGGATGAATTGAATGTTAATCGATGTCGAAACCATTTTAATTTTATTCCAAATACCGCGAATACAATCCCCAATAGTAGTATGATTGGTGTCAATAAATTTCCAGCTGGGTCATTATTTGCTGGAAAATATATTAAAAATTAATTTGGAATTTACTTTTTGTCACGTTATCTTATCACATTTGAAAAATTATAGAACTATGTACGTATGTATAACATAATTTTATTTTTTGTTATTAATAATTTCCTTGATTTTGCAACAAATATAACTTAATCAATAAAGACATTTTTGTTTTATATAACTTTTCTAATAAATAATGAATGACAGACACACCAACCTCTTGAACTAAACTCAATTTTAGCCATTTTTTTGTTAGATTATAAAACTTATTTTTGTTTTCTAAATTTAGCACCTTCAACTAGCAAAATTAAATTTTAACCTATTACAACATTTTTTTTATAATTTTTTTAAATAATTGTGTTAAGTGTCTGATTTATTTACACTTTTATTGACTAACGTAAATTAAAAAATAAAAAAGTTATTCCGAAATTCAGACAGTACCCAACACATATTCGAATGTCGATTACAAGATATTTGTATTTTTTATCATTCACATTATTTTTTTTATTGTATTTTACAATAATTAATAAATATTTAGGTTTTATCAATTTCTCTTATCAGCTGATACTCTATTATTTTGTATTTTTTATTTATGTTCTCTATTTTACTTTTATTTTATTTATTCTTACAGCTTACAAAGTGGATTACATGTTGGCCGATCGCATATAAAAACCGTTGCAGAACGGCGTCTACCAGAAATTCAACAATTTCTGGTGTCACTATTTAATTCGGCCGATGAGATTGCGCACTCTGATTTGGTTTATACATTCTTCCATCCACTGTTGCGTGACCAGCAAGAGGCAAATATTAATGTGAAGAAAGTTAAAGGTAGGTTTCTTAGTCTATAGCTTGTTAATTATTATCGTATATATACGACAACTTCAAATTTTATTGTGATCTAACATCAAAAAATAATCATTTCGTTTACATGAATTTAATTAGTATAGCTAACTGCTGTGCTAGCTATAGATGTGAAGTGGGTGAGATAACATACGACAGGACATTTGCTTCATTCAAATAATATTATAATTCTTCGTATAACACATCGAATTTAAATAAAGTGAAATTAACTATTAACCATCACAAAACTATTAATTAATTTATTCACTATATAAATTACGCGCATCGTAAATTCTTTGAAAATTTATTCATTTTTGGATATTTAGGGTATACCGTTTCTGCTAAAACTTGTTCCTCATTAGTATTTTTGTAAAGAAAATATTTAATATGTGACGTAATGGCATTGATGTCTATAAATTATCGATTTTATACCTAAGTATATTATTAATCTAATCTCTAGAATTGCGCGAACAATGTTATATTTGTTATGTGATCGTCTATTATAGAGATAAAATTTTATACAGAATGCGGAAAAAATAATTCGAGTTGTTATATCATACATCAACATTCAGGCTAAATAAGTTAATTACTTCTTATAGAAAAATAAGAGATGGTAATATACGAGGTTCGACTCAATCCATAAAATAAATTTAATCTAACACTAAGATGTTGTTATTATAATCATATTTTTGAGGTGTCGCAAACTTCTGGTTGTGATAAACCTTTTACTATTTTATTCACTACTGGGGCTAAGGCTCTTCCGACTCTTCCGTAGTTGCTTATTTGCGACGTTACCTTACGTGATTGCCGAGGACGCACGGCCGCAAGCCCATGCCAGCCAGCCTGTCCTGACATGAATGATGACTCGGCCCATGGATTTTGCACTCTCAACAGACGATCCTAGATGTGTTCATCTTCATTCCCTTCGAAATCAAAGTTGAAGAATCCCTATTTCATGCCGCCTCTTTACAAGTAGAAGGCGAACTAGGCCTAAACAATAATATATGAATATATGTACAACCAGTAGCATAGTAGAATTTTCCCATTAACCAAAACAACACGCACAAGAATATAAGTTATCCATGGAGGTCAGAGCATAGTTTATAAGAAAACGGAAAGCGTGGCAGAGCAGTCGGGCCCACAAAGCAAATAATACGTTAACATAACATCTATGCAGTGAATTAAAAGTTATCATTTAGTCGTTGAAATTAAGAACAAACCAATTAAGAATTACTAAAACCGTAGGTGAATTAGTTAACAAACTTAAGGACGTGAGTCAATCAGTTAAAAAATAAAATGTTAGCAGAAAACTCAAATTTATTTTTGTTTGTTCATCAAAAAATGAACAAATAAATCGAAAAATTTTATTTTTCTGTCAAAATTTTAATTTTTAACAATTTTAAACTAATTTCCTAAAATTTTAAATTTTGACAGAAATTCAATTTTAGTTTTGTTTGTTCCACCGCAAAATGAATAAATTAATCGAAAAATTTGATTTTCTTGTCAAAATTTATATTTTTTATTCATTTTTTTAACTAATTCTCACACACAGCCAAGTAGTCAAAAAACCACCAATTACTTTCTTTGGAAAGCCCCATTTCTATCGCCGAGAAATTCAATGGCAACACTAACGACTGCTATCACGATATTTTCTGCTCTCAACTCAAACCCGAAAAATTTTACTATCACGATATTATCACGATAGTTATACCAAAAGAAATGTACATGTATTGCTATATTTTACTCTCAGCCCGGGAAAATACCTTTTTGTGTAAATTTTAAAAAAGGATATATGATGGAGGAAGGTTTAACTAACATATTTCCTGTAATTCTAAAATAATTTTAAAAAGTGGAAGAGCTAAGATATAGTCTCTTGAAATCAGAAACTATTTGCGAAAAACTCACCGAGCTGAGTTCCTAATATTTAATGAAATGCAGATTTAAATCATTTTATTAATTTTATTTTCAAATGTTGACATCGTTCTGTTATATTAAGATAATTCAAATTTAAAGTATTTTCAGTTTAAAATTTATTTGAGAAAGTCGTTTTGTTTGGTTTAAAAAGTAAACTTATTGGACTTTTTGGTATTGAAATTTTTGGTATTGGTCCATAGATTCAGAGTAAGAAGTGTACCTATCAGTGTGCAGAGTTCATCTTTCGGTCCCATAAATCGCTTTGATGATTTAGGTTAGGTTAGAGTGGCTGCTACGGCACACTTAGATCATTGACGGTCCATTGTGATACCACAGGATTATCCCCATGATCGTTCTTAATTCACGTTTACGTAGAGAGATTAGTGTATTGGAGCGTTCCGAGTCCAGCTTAGGCCAGGTTTGTCTTGCTTTACTAAATGTGAGATGGTTACCTCTCGTTCGCTGAAGCTACTACCTCTTTTTTAAATGCTGCCTTGAGCGCTGTAATAGATCTCCCTATTAGCAGTTTGGGAGTTCTACCATTCCTAGCTAGTTCGCGCGCCCTGCTGTTCCCCATCAAGTACGTCAGAGAAACTGATTCCAGCGACTTGATTGCCGTTTGCCGCCTGATTGTCCACATAAATTGCAATATCAATCGAGGATACCACATTATGTCTCAACAAAGTAAAAATCTCCTCAATCGCTATCACCTCCACTTGGTACACGCTGCAGTAATTAGGGAGGCGAGCGGAAATATCACATTTAATTTATCACAGAAGACTCCAGATCCTTGTACTAACTTGGACCCATCTATGAAACACTCTATAACTTCAGTTACCGATAGCAACCCGCTCCTCTCTGAAACGGCACATGGCTCAGAACCCTTTCTCGAAGCATAATTTGTTGTAACGTAGTCTACATTGGCCAATTCCTTAATTATCGTCGAGTGTCCTGTCTGCAGACATTTCCACGGGGATACAACTGATGGTCGCGTGGCCGTATCCGCGTACCATATAAATACCGACCAGGAGAAGATGAAACATAATCCCTTAAGCGCATGTCAGTAACTCCCTGAGCGCTCCGCTTATAAGCATATAGGCCGTTCTTTACACATTCCCGATCCCATTCCAGTAGGTTACTTTTTTAAGAGCAACCATACACTCATCCCATACCTATACTACAGCAGTGAATATCCAGAGTACCAGTTCCTGTTTCAAAATTTCGCCCAGAAATTTAGCTTCGTCAGTAAAAGCTAGTCTTATACTGTTTAAGGTAGGTGGATCTACTACCGGGACTTGGTAAAGAGTATCAGCTCAGTCGTGGACGAGCTGATTGCCAGTACGCATCTAATGGCCCTTCTCGTATTGATTACTAAGCATTTCGGATTAACTCCTTAACTGTGCATAAGTATTTTCTAGAGACAGCTATCGCTACGTCATATACATAAAGAATCACTCAAAGCCCTTCTCTTTCCAGTTCCAACAGCAACCCAGTAATTGCTATGATTTATGATGAATTATGTTGGCTCGAAATTTTTAATTTTACTATCTAAATTGCAAATTATTGTTGTACTACATTGTGTTACTAGTATTGATGTGATGTAATCGCAGTTTACTGCCAACAAGGCTGGCCACTGTTTTCATCGAAGTTTACGTTCTCTATACGAATGTAACGAGTTTTCTTCAACCCGAAAAGGTAATTGGTATAAATGTCAGAATACTGCACCAGCGGCTCGACTACTCAGTTGAACCGAATAAGCAAAGTAACATTTTTGGATTTTTTATTATTTACCGAGAATTTGCTTTCCACGCCAATTACGATAAATATTTTATGGCTATATCAATGGCATAACAGAACTCCCACGTGCAATAATAACTGATCCGATATTAACCTATAATGTTTACGCATAGTGAAATAAGTTGCAGATGGTTTTAGCTATGTGGACGTCGAAAGGGATGCCGGACCCGATGTTTTTTCTCTCATCTTTATCGTGAGCTCCGCGAACAGCTTGGCTCATCCGATTTGTCTGTTGAAAGTTAATTTTCCTGACCGTTGGAAGATTCCCAGATTGTCTTAAACTGATTTTCAAATCGAGTGGCAGGACCGGCGTTGGAAACTATTGTGGTGTTATACTATTATATCATTAACCTATTTCAATCCATGGTCCATAGAATTTTGTATATCCCTATAGGTACATATATTACACCATGTATTTTTCTTGTTCAGCTGGAAAATCTCAATATCTGGCTTCATTCATATTCGTTTCATATTAAATTTTCTCATTTTTTTCGTGTGATGCAATGTATGCGTAAACCAATTTATTAGATGAAGTGTGTATCTCGTCGGGGTAGCGAGCTAGACTAAGATAGTTTTTCTCGCTCCGATTAGCTGAAATGTACAACGGACCCATACATATGCGATTGCCTGTGGCTACTACGCGATTTGAACAGAATTTGCAATTAGCCAACTATAAAGCAACAAACTCTTTCTGAACATCAATAAACTTAATAATTTTTAAGTTTTTTGGATTTATTCCCAGATAATTAATCAATACGTGCCCAATGTCCAGGCACATTATAATGCTACGTAATAATGTTTACGACACGCTTACATTTAAATCATTGGAATTTGTTTGATATATTCTGGAATATGTGCCACTCAGACGGCATTTAAAATGTTCAGAAGCAGTTTGTAAGCAATGTTATTGCTTCCAAAAGTCAATTATGATTATTTGCTTACATAATGTGTAACCTGAGAGAAATCACTCTTGTTTGCTTCTATTATGAAATTTTTTCACTGTGTAGATTAAATGGTTTTTTAATGTTAAATTTCAATTTTTTTCAACACGAAAAATTCGTTGAATGCAAAAAATTAACACTTTTAAATTTAATTAATAAAAAATATGATAATTTTAATTTCCGGAGTGATTAATTATTTATAAATGAATTGATAATTGTATGGAGATTATTTGTTCCTACTGTATGTTATTACCCACGTGTACATGCGTTTCTCATTTCCTTTGCATTTTCTTTCATTCTATTTTTGTTGTATTACAAAAGGAAAGGCAAAATTCTTATCAATCTGGCTTGTATGTATTGTAATTCTAAAGTACTGTTATATTTTGTCGTAATATTTTATTTTTATTTTTTAATAAACCTGGACAAGCGCTTTAGTTTTTTTTAATGTACATATGTAATTGAAATATTTTAATCAAAAAAAAAAAAAAATGTTTTTGTTCAGATTGTTGAGAAATATTCTCTGACCCACATACAATATTTCATTTTTATTCCATTAAATTGCATTCTAGTGCATTAAACCTGTTCTAAATACAATATATACATACCTTATATAAATTATAATATTATTTCATTTTTTTTAATTCAAGCGATAAAGAACATTATATAGAATTTTTATTATTTAATGTACAAACATACAATGATGTTTCAGCGACCCGCGAACGAAAATGTCTTGCGAAATTTAAATGTGATCGCCGCATTAATCGCTTGATTTTAAATTGTCACGAATAATTATGCAACGTTTAATTTATGTAAAGCCGGTATTAAACAAATATTTGTATAGGCTACATTCCCTTAGGTATGACAGCCAACGTTAATATTTGGATATGGTGTTATGTAAATCGAACCGACGCTTCTTCTATATTGCTGTCTACATATTACGCAAAATTAAAAGTAAAACTATTACAATTTTAAATATAAATAAAATAAAAAATTTAACAATCGATCAAGAATGAAATATTGAATAATAACATTCTCACAATAGCACATAATAAGTGTTACAATTTTTTGTTCCCCGCGATTGACGGATAATACGTGCGTGTATAAACTATCGTTTAACCATAATGTTAAGAAATTTGATTATTTTAACCATTTCTTAAGTACATATATACTTTCAAATTAAAAATACTTTATCTATATGTATATAACAATTATTTATCCAATTATATATGTGGGCGATTAATGTTACCAAAAATATATTTATTATCTACTATCAATGTTATTCAAAAATGTCGTTGAACTGTTGGTGGCGGCGTATATATATAAATAACAAAACAATTTATTCTAATTACGTAAATTTGGTATCGGTTCACAAGGCACAACGAAAGTAGTATTATTATACAATCAAACCGGTGAAGTGGTCTAGATATATTGCGAAGAGTTTTTTTTTATAATGACAGCTTTCGAGTTATCGGAGTAAAATAATAGTTTATCGTCTTTATACTCGTGGTGAGTGTCTCTTTTTTAGAGTTCCCTACATGAAATGCTTAACGGAACCCCTCACTCCGTTGTGCGTTTGTCTAGTCTGTCGACCCCTAACTTTTGAACTATCATTGTAATGAGTGAATTTTACGTTTTATTTATATGGCAAACCCCTTTAAAATGTCATATCACATACATTTCAAAATAAAAATAAAAATCTTCGTGATCCGATTATAAACGGTTATGGAGCTGTCAACAGGATAATCTTTGGCAGGATTTTCGGATAGAACTAAAGCAACTACAGAAGCTAACCCTGGGTGGGGGATCAATAGTATACATTAAGTCCGATGTGGTTTAGTGCCACAAGAAAGTTACCGAGTAACCCTCGGCACATGAAATTCATGCATGGCCGAACCTTTTTATTATGGAAGAATTGTATTTTCCAGTTTTTTTTATTTTTCCTAATGCCTTCATATGTCCCCTGAATTTGGTTTGATCGTTTTTTACAGATGTATATGTGTGTAAAAATCGACGCACTACTCCTCGCATGGACTGGACACTTTACTGACCTGCTTGGTCTTCATCGTGCGTCACAGACTGTAGTTGAGTCACCTCAAATATACAGACTGCGGAGATTTGTATTAATGATCCTTCCCATGATTCACTGGGCCCATGCAGATATTAACCCGAAACCGCTCACCTGAGGTGGGCTGCATTAAATCGGACCTCTTGATATTTGGAGGGAATACTTTGTGGAGCTGTCTTTTCGACCTTATTCGGTTAGTATGGCGAACCGAAGCTGTGCCTGGCGAATGTAAAGTGAACGCGATATGGCCTATCTTCAAGAAGTGAGACCGTTTGAAGTGTGACAATTATCGCGGTATAGCTCTCCTTTGCGCAGCAGATTCTTATATCAATCCAATTAGGTGCTTGTATATGCAGATAACACATGTGTGACTGAATAGCAACGGAGTGAAGGTAATACTTGATCCACTTGTGGGGTTTTCGCTTTTGTTGGACTCCAGATCAAAGAGTTTAAAACGAAATACATGATCTCTGGTTATAGGGACAATGGCACACCTGATTTTAGTAGTAGCCACTACACGTTTGAGGGAGGTGAGGAAGTTCAAATATTTGAGCACTCTGAACACTCACAATAACAGTGTGGGTGAGGGTATTAAAGTGCGGCTGGCAGCAGGCAGCCATGCTTTGTATCCTCTAAAGCCACTACTAAAATCTAAACACCTATCAAGTGCCATGAAGCTGAAGCTTCATGAAGCGTTGATTACACGCTTATGCTTGGATGTGAAAGTTGGGCCCTGACGCATAAGGGCAAGAGATTCCTCTTTACATTTGAGAGAAGAATTATGCGTTGGATTTATGGCCCAAAACGCGGTATAGATGGTACATATCGAGCTCTAGACAATATAGAGCTTAGAGATCTCATAAAGATCCCCGATATTGTACATGAAATAAAATCTCAGCGAGTACGCTGGCTCGGTCACGATGGCTCCACGATATTTGGAACGACTTAGCTTCTTCTGATCGTCTAAGACGCAGTATGAAGACCATGCTCAAAAGCGAAAACGTTGGAGCCAAATTGTTGACACATTAAGGGGTCAGTAATGGCCTTTAAAAACTATTATTATTTTATGTGTGTCTGTGATAGCAGTGATAGTTATCAGTTTCAGCCAACGAGAACTCAAAATCTATAAAGGATTTGTAATCGACACAACAACCAACTTCACTTCACAAGTATTCATGGGGTTTTGTAGAAATGGATTAGAAGAAGAAAAGTTGTGTCGTAATTCATCATTTCTTCTGAAATTTTATTCGGTTCACAATCGATTCTTTTTCTTTTTGAAAAACCAACAGAAGAAGATTCAGGTTTCAGATGATTTTCTATAAAGCAGATAATTATAGAAATTAAATGTGATAGCAACATAAAAAATTCTAAAATTTGTGGGTGAAGAAGCGATTAGAGCGATTTAAATTCTTTGATTGGCACGAACCTGTCTGTGATTTGTTAAAAACCATTATTTAAAGTTAGAATCGGATAGTAAAAATCGATACGAGATATGGTTCCGCGATTACTCCCACGATCATACAAATATGGTGCCGCCGAAGCGATATTAGCTGGCCAAATCTACCTAGTTATTACGCACAAGTTAGCATTAAACCATTTGTCGTTCGTTGCTCTCCTAGCTTCGTTCTGAATCAGTAGTTTACATGAAGCGGCGGGTAGTTCAATATTTAACCTACTTGGTGAGATGACGACAGTTGTACATTGACGGCACTTATATTCCTCGTTGAAATGCTCTGGCTCCCACGTTAGGTAGATGTTGAATAGATTAGCCAACTCATTTATAGATAAAAGACAGTTCTACACACAGCTTAAGTCGGGCAGACGGAAAGATAGGCCAGTGTCTCACAGAACACTCCACATTTGACCCATGATTCGTTTCTGAACCATTCGTGTATAGGAGTTCAGCACTTCATCATTCATATAACTGCCTCACTCAACCAGTCTCCTCTGGAGGGAATCTCAGTTAGTATACCTATATGTTTGGCTAGTGGATTTATTGTCCTTGGAAAGCTGAACAGTATCCCTATTTTATCTCTAAATTGATAATTAATTGAAAATTTTGAATTAAAAATTATTTAATAAAACTTGACTAGAATTTTAGTATTTAAATAATTTAAACAATTTCTACACAACAAAATTAATAAAATAGCATTCCAGTTCTTATAGTATCAGTCATACCTTATCGTGTCAATTTGCTCATATATTATTGACGGGTTATCTAATGTGCAAGCAGCACTTACGCATTCAATTATTATTTCTTGGAGAGCAATGAGTTCCAACCGATACTGAGTTTCATACATATCTTAGGCTCAAACATCAAAATTACTTATTTGATCAACCAACATGAATTCTAATTTTTTAAATTCAACAATACGAAATTCGTGCTCTGGAGTTTTCTAAAATGCACACAACACTTTTTGGTAGAATTGAACTGATTACAAAGTGAAATTCGTGTTCTTTTTAAAACTGGCCAGGGAGTCGATTCACGTTTTGTGAAAAAATGAAATGAAAAAATTATTACATGTAAACCAAGCATAATGATGAATCCAATTTCTTTCTATTATTTGTGTGCGCCTACTTTAAAATATAAAATTGTCGAATTGCACTATTGAGTATAGAAGTATGATTAATCGTGGTATATGCTTGGTTTGCACTTGACAATCTTATTTACTGATATTTGTGTCAAGTGTTTATCGCTATGGCTGTTTGCAGAAGATAAAATATTTTACTGACGGCATAATCTAAACGCGTAATTTTACCTAAAGTTTTCAGAAACTAATATATGTAGGTATCAGACGGGAAAATATTAGAAAATCATAAACTCTAAAGTATATCTAGGAGAATTCTACAATCGAGCTGCCATTAAATCCACATAATTGGTCATTTTCATAACAATTTCCCAAGCTAGACGTTCCACACCTTGCAAAATAATTATTTTGCATTTGAATCCTAAAAATATAGAATAATTAAATTCAATAAAATTACAATAATTTTTCTAATTAATATTGTTCATAAAAATCACTTTGGATATGTCTATTTATCAATGAAAACTATTTTCATTTGAATTTTCACGGAACGGGAATCGGTCGTACAGTACAAAAAGACCTGAACAATTTTGTTTTGTGATTTGAAAAACTGAAAATGGATGACTAGATGTAAATGAAAAGAATTTTTTTCACCGTATTTTATCACGGAACGAGAATCGACCCCCAGAATCCGTTCTGGCAATGAGAACAAACACAACGAGTTGGGTACGATCATTGATGCAACCATGACGCGATCGAACTGGGCAGAGCAGTGATCCGACGGTTTTTTTAACGTTTTAAGATAAGAGATTATAAATATGGCAAAGGGTTTAAAAAAAACAACAAAATATGGCAAAGGGTTATCCATTACGTCATGATTTGTTCTCAGTATGCCTGAACGAGTTCTGGACAGTTTTAACAGAATCAAAACACGAATTGCGCTTTGTGATTACATATTTTGATATATGAACGAAATGCGTTGTGTACGTTTTAGAAAGTTCGAATTTCGTAGTTAAATTTCAAACTCATAACGAATTGTGGTTGATTTTTTCGCAATAATCGTTTTTACATGATGTCCCAAAAGTAGACGATCAAACGAAAGGGGGTGGTAGGAGAAATCATTTGCTGTTTTAAAATTATCTAATTGTTAACGTCATCAGTATCGCTTAATAACGACCTAACATTGTTGGTGAAACAAAAAAATCTCAATAAACCATCGTTTTTTTGAGAGAAGATCAAAATACTTTTATTGGAAAGGTGAATAGATTTCGGACCATATTTAAAAACAAATTAACTAAAGGATCCATTTTTTTAATTAATTTTTTCCTGTCGCACCTCCTTTCGCTTGGTCCTCCAGGTTTGGGACAACCCGTATAACTATACACTTTCAACGTGCACTTGATGTTCTTAATGACGGCACTTAAGCGGGGATTGAGTGTTGCTTTCTACGAAGAGGCACTATTTTGCACGTACGGATATAAAATTCAACGAAACATGATTAAATTTAATAAACAATTTAAGAACACAAATTTACCGAATTAATAATAATTCGGGAATTTTTATCTAATCTAAATTTATAAAATTCTCTGTTTATTTTGATGATTGTTGTTAAAACTAAAAAAATGTATTTTTGTTTCCAGTCCGTTCAAGTTGGCATCAATTTTTTTTTCAAATTAAATTGATTTGCCCAATTTTATTCTTACTCGATGCTAATTATTTGAAATTAAATTTTATCAGTTCTGAATTTAAATAACTTGAAACAAATACTACCGTCCGATCGGAAATTGTTAGAAATGTAAAAAGTGTATTTTGGTAAATTGAATATGAATTAAAAAAATTTTAATATTCAATTCAAATTTAAATCAATTAGTTTACGCTTAATTTCGTACAATGTATGCTAATTTAAATTGATTTACCTTTGTGAATGTATTATATTTTCTGCACGTCTCTCTTTAAAGTCTAACTCATCAATAATTAAATATAATTTTTTATTACTTTCAGAATTAAAAAATGTTCCATCCCAAGAACGAAATTGTGGACAAATTAAATTCTCATTGCAATATCTTCGCGGTGCATTGACTGTTATGGTTGGTATATCCATCAAAATAAAAATAAGAAACTATATAGCTATACACACACACACAAAAAACTTAACTATAACAAATTATAATTTCGTTTGTATTTTTCTATTATATGTATATATTCTTTTATTTATTTTTTTTTAGATACATCATGCTCGATCATTACCACTAACAGCGAATGGTCAAGAACCTAACACATATGTTAAATGCTATTTGAAACCAGATCCATCGAAACAAACGAAACGTAAAACGAAAGTAGTTAAAAAGAGCTGTTTTCCCAGCTTTATGGAAACTGTAATATAATTTTCTATTTCTATTAATTATAAATTATTTTTAATTAGTATATTTATTATTTAAATATATAGTTGGAATATCGAATGCCAGTGGAGATTGTACAAAGTCGCACGTTAGAAATAACAATATGGTCGCATGATTCCCTGCAAGAGAATGAATTTTTAGGTGGTATCCGGCTAGTTTTGGGCGAAACCAATTTACGCGAAGAGATAATTCAATGGTGTGATTTACGCTATTTACCAAGATCTTAATTATAAATTTAAATAATTAATATTATTATTTTTAATTTTTATTGTTAATAATAAATCTAATTTATAGTAATATTTTTTTTATATATAACTATATATATATATATATATATGAATATACGATGATACACAAAAATACCAATACATAATTTATAATAGTTTTGTTTTCATTTCAATTACATTGATGACAGGTTGAATTATTATATATTTATGTTTAGTTTATTTCCGATACATTAATGTAATTATCAGAGCTTTTTTTTATATTTTTAATAATATTTGACGGTCAGTAATTTTTTACTAGCAATCATATATTCGTGTACCGGCCCTTTAATTACATTGGACGGATAATTTATCATGTTGTTTACTGTACTTTAGTTTACGATCTTTTATGTTTATGATAACACAAAATGTATACGTGTATGACCTAAAAAATATAATTAATTTATTGATAACATTTCTTAATTGCAAAATTCCAATGGTGAATATATATATATTTAAAATGGTGGTTCATAAATTGGAAATGGCGACGTACCTACGATCTGCACAACACATTTCTGTTTTTATTCAACTTCCCGAAACATTCCACAGATACCTATAAAAACCGTAAACGACAATTAAAATGTAATTTTAACTTTTTACATTTTACAACAACCATAATTATATAATTTTGCTATACATATTATGTTTTTTTTATGATTTTTCTATCTATATTACTCCGTGTGACAACAACAACAGTGTCTAGACTAATTTATACATTTTTTTTGTTTAAAAATTAATTAACGATATTTTTTTATATTTATATACTATGATTATTACTATTATTCTCTAATTAATAATATTTTTTTTTATACATAAATGAACTCTATTTTATGGTAACTAATTTCTTTTTTTGTTATTTATTTTAAAAATAAATGAAAATATATAGAATTATTTTATTGTTATATTTATATATATATAATTAAAAAAACAATGAATTATATTTTGGAATATGATTTTTGTATACTAAAAAAAACTGTTTCTCTTTTTTTATAAGATTTTCTATGTGTTTTGGGAATGATTAATCATCTTGACGGTGAAAAAAGGTATTGAATATTAAATTGGCAAGTAAATAAAATACATAATGAAGTAGTTATTCACAATAAATAGTGATTGCTAATGTTTTATTATATAGCAAATGGTTACTTTGACAGAACAAAAGATTTTAAATTTATTTCGTTTTCTTGATTAAAGTATGGTTTCCACGATGGCGAGGCGAAAAAATTAGGCAAACTGAAACAAGGCAGGAATAAATATAATCGCATAAGAATGTAAGTATTAGTACTCTTTCTGTTTCACCTCTTTATTCTTTTGCAAGGCAAAAATCCTCAAAATATACTCTTTTTGAGTACATTTACTCTTTTTTTTTTTAAAAACAACATATTACATAACCATATATGGTGAAAAATACGTGTAATCACAAATTCACTATATGGAGCCTTAAGTCATGTTTTAATTTTATGATTTTTATGTTTTGAATGCATAGCCTTGATTAAAAGAAAAATTTTGAAATACTTAATTTTTTATTGTTGTTGTTAAAGATACAGGGTGTCAAATTTTGAGGCCAATCGAATAACTAAATGCTATAATCGATATTGGACAGTCGAGTTTAAGTTTAGAGAATTGTTATATGAAGAAAATTGGGCACAAAATTTAGAGTCTGATCACATCTGGGGTTCCTCTATTTTTGGAATACATATTTTTAATCCAAAGAAGTTAGAACCGCGAAATTTTTAAATATCGAATCTGGAATATATCGTATTCAAAGAAGGTTAAATTCCAAATGTGTGTCTAAAATTTATAAAATTGATTTAAATTTAATTTTTGATTGATAATATGAAGAAAAAAAAACGTTTAAACAAAAGTTTAAAATTTCTTACATATATGTATACTTTTAAGTTTAAAAATTTCCATTTTAAATCTCTTTCCAATTTATAATTTTTGGAAGTGAATATACAATATTTAATTGATATTAAAATAAAAATTATTTATTAGTTTAGAAAAATTTTGACACAAAATTCAGAGTCTCAAATCTTACGAGTCGGTTCTTCTAGTCTAGGTTTTAGGATCAAAAAATTATTAAATTTCGAATTTCGAAACTTTAAAATAAAAAATGCATTTTATGGACAGAATATTGTTGATCTAATAAAGAATTTAAAAAATTTATTTATAAAATTTCTAAATCAAATTTTAATTCTAAAACCCAAATTACACGTAACTTTTAACATCTAAACTCTTATTGCTCAATTATAAATTTAGAATCAATAATTTAAACTCGATCTGATAAAATTATAAATTTCATAATTTAATTTAAAAACTAGGATACCTCTTAGAGAAAATTTTCGAAAATTTAATTTATACTTTTAAGACTCGGAATTAAATAGATATCAAATTTTAGTTTCAAATTGAAAATTGCTCAAAATTAAATTAAAATTAAATTTATAATTTCTAGATCAAAATTTAAAAAATTTAGCTTAAGATTATTTTACGAAATATCAAAATTAAATTTTCAAAGTTTTGAGCCAAAGTTCTTAATTTTTAATTGAATTTAATTCATGGTTTAATTATAATTATATATTTTAATTTAAATCTTAATTTTAAAAATCTATAAGCGATTTTAATTCAAATTAAATTTAAATGTTCAAATATTATTAAAACATAAATTTAAATTTTATTCAAAAATACTAAATTCTAAAGCGGCTTCAGAAATTTATTTTTTGAACAAAATCTTCCATCCAGAACAGTAATATTTCAAATTTTAATATTAATTACATTTTCAAAAATCTGTATACATACTAAAGAATCTTAATAGAAGTAGGAGTCTTCAAATATTTAAATTTTAAAAACATACTACTAGTATTTTGCGTTCAAAAATATCTGGTCAGCCTACGTTACTACGAATTTACTATTTTTATTTTTTGACATTTCGAGATTTCATAACTTATAACTTTGTTTGTTTTGATTTTTGTTAAATTAAATTTTGATAAAAATGAATATTGTTGGGGAATTAATGGCAATATATGCCGTTATGTTTTAAAGTAGCAGTGAAAATGGTTCTGATGATGTTAAATGTGTTCCTCCAACCAAAGAAAAAGGAAATATTGGGTTCGTCCTTTCTACAAGGAGAGAAATGATAGTGGTGCTCATATGACAATAGCTGAGAGATTTACATCTCTGGAGGATGATAAACTATTCCATAATTATATGAGAATGAGTGCCACTAAGATGTAAGAGCTGATATTGTTAGTTGAGCGCGATATTAAATAGATTACTTTTATACAAGTGCCTCTAAGTGTGAACGTTCATTTGACTATAACAGTCATGTTTGTTTTGTGCTAGTGTAGTAATCCAAGAAACTACGGCTGCCATAACATAATCCTTACGAGGTTTAGTATTCCCTAAAATTAAGGAAGAAAATTTTAGTAATATTACAAAAATATTCATGATAATATCACATTGTAACTCCGACAAGTCTCACTTCTTGTAAACTGCTACATGAGCTGGATCCTGGATGACAATTCTACGTATTATGTTTGGGTTTGTACCTTAGAGTATCTGTCAAAATCGTGAATAAATTGATGCTTAATTAATTGTTTACCGGATATAGAGATTAGTGTTTCCGAAATATTAAATTTATGTAATATCCAAAATATATGTATACGTTACTCATAATATTCGCTTTAAGGTTCATTCCCAACGTATGGGACTAGCTTAAGATACATTTTATGAGGAGGGTCTGGAATTGATGGGCAATTCCTTATTTATGTTTGAAATTGACCGGCCTTTATTAGAGGTAGATCTATGGTCCAACCACGTTCTCTTCGTACCGTTACCCTCCCATCTTTGGGTCTTACAGTTTGCTAAATTAATCTAACAAAAGTTTCCTTATAAGGGTTTAGGGCCTAAACATTGTTCTGTAATTCTTCTCTATTCACTCGAAACAAAGTTATATTAAAACCATATTACGTTCATTTTTCAATGTACACGTTATTCTGAATTTTTTATATAAGAAATCAAACCTTTCTCTATGAGACTAACGGTTATATTTTTTATTAAAACATATGACCTTGTGATATAGTGGAGGTTACGTTTTATAATTATTGTTCATTAATCAATATACTTAATATATAAATAAATTCACAGTATTTTTATGATCTTAGTCAATTAAGTACTTTGATCCTTAAATAAATAAAAATATTCTATCAAATGGCAAATTTCTGTTCCAAGATAAATTGTTTAACTATGTATATATAAGATAAACTGAATTTAGAAAACTCATATCTGTAGATTACGCCCTGTCGACACGTAAAATACAATGAAGAACACTTGGTAGTGTTTTTGTCAACGTCGACAATTGAAATAATGTCAACAACCTATAAAGTTTTTGCGACTTGAAATCAAATGTGCCAGTTCGCGGGAATATCTTGTAAAAGCGTTCATCTAGTAGTGATTTTTTAATTTGTTTCTTTTTGACATATGACGCATGAAGAGTTTCAGACTGTCATCGTGTTTTTATTTATTCAGTATTGTTTGCCATTTCATCATGGAAAGACTGAGCCCGGCATAGCGTCTACAAATTGTTCAGGTTTATTATGAAAATCAGCGTTCTGTGAGTAATGTGTTTCGTGCGCTTAGACCAAGTTACGGTTGACATAATCGGCCTGTCGAGACCACTATTTGGAATACCATCGAAAAGTTTGAACCCCGTTTACAGTATTGGATGATACGCACTAATTAGACGGTTTGGTGTGGTTTATGCGCCTGTGAAATATTCGGCCATATTTCTTCAAAAAAGATGACGGCCGAGACGTAGCTGGGAATAGTGCTCGTTATTGCACCATGATAACGGAATATTTCCTACCTGAAATTGAAGCCCGACCTCGACGACATTTGGTTTCAAGAAATCGGCGCTATTTACCATATAGCGCGCGAAGCAATGTATACTTATTGAAAAATCATGTTGGCGAGCAATTAATTTTACGGTTCGCATCTATGAATTGGCTATTTAGATCGTGTGATACCTCTAGACTCTTTTCTTTGGGGCTACGCAAAGTCCAAAGTCTATGTGAATAAACCAGCTATAGATTTGAGGCATTGGAAGCCAACATTACTCGTGTCATTCGCCAAATAATAATAAATAATATACAGTTTATAAAGGCCATTACTTGCCCCTCACTGAGTCAACAATTTGGCTCCAACGGGTTCCATCCTGAGCATGGTCTTCATACTGTCTAAGACAATCGTTCTCTACATCGTGGAGCCGTCGTCGCCTGCAACGACCTCTGCGCCTACCATTTGGTGGCTCTCCTTTCAGAGATCGCTGCACAATTCGTTCCGGATCAGCACGCAGAACGTGACCGAGCCAGCGTACTCGCTGAGATCTTACGTACTTAGGGTACTCGTTGAGATCGAGATCAGAGATCTGATGTAGATCCCCGATATTGTACAGGGCTCGGTATGTACCATCTATTTCGCGTTTTGGGCCATAAATCACACATTTGAGTGAAGAGTCATGCGCCAAATACCATTCGATTATCTCGAGCGCGTCATCAGAAATTGGACTTTGAGAAAGGACCATCGCAGTTGCGGCCATTATTTGAAAGAAGATACATCGAAAACCTGTGGACTCTTTGAGATAACATTGATTTGATGAATCTCATGCAAATTTATTGCTTCTGTTGGAATTAGAGTCGTGTGAACGAGCTGGCCAAAACTTTACTGCTCAATCGTGTTGAAGAATTAGTGGCAAAATACGTCGTTATATAAAATCTGACAGAAACCTGGTTACATAACTGCAAATTACTGGCCAAATCATACATTTTTTTGCAAATGTATCTAACTTGAAGTGTTTCAAAATCAATTTCATGTACGTTTCGTCATCCACTATATTTTGTGAACATTTTGTCATCAGTCTGGCACATATTTTATCGAACAAGTGTTGGTTTTTGTAAAGATTTCTATCGTTGTTCAGCACCAATTTTTAATGCGCCGATGGTCATGTAAGCAGAGTCAATGCTGTTGAAATCAAGGTTTCGAGTTCAAGGCTCGTCAACGGCAATACTTTTTTAATCTAATTTCTGCTGAAAATTGGTTCAACACAGCTTCTGTTGAAATCTTCATTCAATTTCTGCAAGTATAAGAGCCATCTCTTATGACGGTAATTAAAATATACGGTGATGGTCAAATAAGCATATTCCATTTCTGTTGCTAAAATTTTCTAAAATCGCAAATATAAAAGATTTGTATAGCATAATGCAGGCGACGATGGATCCACGATGTAGAGAACGACTTGGCCTCTTCTGATTGTCTTAGACAGTATGAAGACCAAGCTCAGGATCGAAACCGTTGGAGCCAAATTGTTGATTCAGTAAGGGGCCAGTAATGGCCTTTAACACTGTTAATTATTATAGCATAATGCATATTCGGCGGTGGTGCAGTTGACAGAGTCATTGCTTTTGCATTCGTGGACTCGAGTTCAATTCTCGTCAGCGTCAATACTTTTTTTAATTTAATTTCTTCGGCAAATATAAGAGCCATCTCTTGTGTATGACCGTAATGAAAATGTAAGAGCCATCTCTTCTATATGACCGTAATGAATTAATTCTAGTAATCGTCCATTCTAGTTGTTAAAATTTTCAATTTTCTCTATTGAATTGGCAAACATAAAAGATTTGTATAGCACCCAATTTATATACGCCGGTGGTCCAGTAAGCAGAGTCGTTGCATTTGGAATTGTGAATTTTAGCATCGGCAATGGACTCTGCTTATTTGAACATCGCCGTACAATTTCATTACCGCTCTATACCCATACCCACCCATCTTTTATACTTGCCAGTTTTACATGGAGAATATTGAAGTTTTGAACAGAAGCTGAGTTGAATTTGAGTAATGAGTAAATTGCTGAGTTAAACCAAAAATGTCCCAACAATAATATCTACAATAATAATAGGCGGACCACGATATTGACCACTGACCATACAAATTTTAAGTTTAAGTCAGTACATGAATAACGTCCAAATAAAAAATTTCCCTATACAAACTGAAAGTATAACAAATAGGTAAAGTTGAGTTTAAGCCTCGATTAAAACTAAAAACAAATTTAATTTAATTACTTACAAATTAATTCAATTCAGATTTTGTTAAATTTTCATTTTTCGCTACTCAAATGGTGAGTATAAAAAATGGATTTACCAGTAATGAAATTGTACGGCAGTGGTCAAGTAAGCAAAGTAATGGGCATTTGATTAGTGGACGTGAGTTCATGAAGTATTCGGACTAAGGTTTTTTTAATATAATTAGTTCAACTCAGCTTCAGAATAAAATTTTGAAATTTTTCCAATTAATTGCCAAGTATAAAAGAGGGTAGCAGCAATTAAAATGTACGGCGATAGTCAAATAAGCAGAGTCCAGAAACACTTTTGGTTATAAAAAATCGATCAGGTCAGGTATTTTTCCTCGGTTAGTTGGCCAATATGTTGGTTTACCAGTTGAAATGGATGCCATCCATTTGCTTTAATGGATAGTGAGTAATTATTTTCCTTTAGTTGTAGTTAATCTAGAACCCCAGTGAGTATTCTTCGTATTGAAGTCACCACCTATTATGAACCTTCTTCCCAGACGCTTGACGAACTCTGAGTGTTGTTTGTTTTTAATAGAATGTCTTGGTGGACACTACAATCCTGCCACAATAATAGGAAAGTTGTTGGTTTTTATATACATGAACAATTGTTGGTTATCTGAACGCTTTGGCTTTTTAATAACTCGGTAGCACTCATAGCCTTTATTTTTGGCACGGTCATAGTTAAGGTTCCCCGGATTATTTTTAATGAAAGTTATATCCTTTTTGTGTGATATTTTGTGAGCCGTTTTTTCCGAATTTTCTGCGAGCTGTTCTATGCCGTTCCACCGTTATAAAGAGGGTCCCACTCTATATAACGCTATATATCGTTGTTTTGGGTCAATTTAATAATTTTGTAATGGATAAATATGACGCTGAAGTATAGATTCATGGTATTTGAGCACGATTGTTTTAAATTCCGCTGTTTTTGAAAAGTGATTTAAATGCATTGAGGGACATTCTATAAAACTATCACCAATAATGCATTGTTCCTAAAGAATTTTAGTCACTCTTTAGTTTAGAACTAATTGGCAAAACCACTCTAGGAATTGTCTACATTATCGACGTTGTCTACGTTGTAGACGTTATCTACGGGTTGTCGACAGGTCAATGTAGAAAATAATAGATGACGTGTAAACGCCCGAGCATGATGGTAACTTTATGAAATACAAGTTGTTAATCGTGACATTTTGGTCATCACATTTTGTTTTATAAATTTTAGCATAAAGTGTTGAAAGTTTATTGAAAAATACATAATTGAAATAGAAAGAAAACCGCACTAACGTTATATCTACGATTGGTTGAAAAACTAATTTATTTTATATTTCTGTTTAGCATTTTTTAATTTTTTATTTGTTAAATTAATTTATACACATATTTAGACAAAATATCTATTTGTTCGCACAAATTAAAATTTATTAGATACAAATGGATCGTAAAATTTTTATGACGATCGAATTGACATTTGATTTACAATGTATCAGATCAATCGTGTTCATAACAAATCATAATGTCATCACTAAACATATGTTGTCAAGTTTTGCATATTATACATATATACATAATGTATGGCGCTCTGAATCGACTCAATGAATCAAAGCTTATTAAACGATATACCATATATACATAGTTGTGTTGCAAGCCTGTGACTAATATTATTTACCATATCATGCCGAATTGATTAACACTGTAATATAATAATAATTTGATGAAATTTTTTTGTTAATTTCAGCCTTTTAGTAATCGACTCGTTATTACCTGCATACCATGTATTTTGAGTATGACTAAAGTGGATTGATAAATATATAAGTGATGATAATTTTAAGTGGCACAAATCTAAGTAAAAATAACGTAGTTCAATAATTTAACCACCACAACACAATAAACTTAACAGATGCTAAATTTCAATAATATAAAATTAATACATACAGCCTAATTTTTGTAGTACATGGGGTATTTGAGAATAAGCTCAACGACCTATGTTTTTGATCTATGATTAGAACAAAAAATGTACTTAAAATTCTGACAGTGATTTGAGTACGTTTCACCAAGTTTAATTAGTCAGAAGCAGGTGAATAAATTTGAAACATACAGTTTTTATCAAGGTAACGTAAAGCAATTAACAAGCTTTTTCACTTTTAAAATTAATATTTCAAATATTATTATTCACATTCAGTAAACAGTCGCATTTTATAACATATTCTCGAAAAGCATTCACAGCGTCGATTTCATTTCATCGTACAATCTATTTATATTCATTACAACCATTAACAAGCTAATGATTTATCAACTTCTCCAAAACTACCAGGTTCTGTTAAATTTAATCCACAGAATGGAGAAAATAAGAAATTTGCACCAGCATTTCGCATTCTAGTGCTGTATGCCTAAAATCAGGGATGGGCGTTTACGCGTCATCTATTATTTTCTACATTGACGTGTCGACCACCGGTAGATAACGTCTACAACATAGAGAACGTCGATAATGTAGAAAATTCCTAGAGGGGTTTTGCCAATTAGTTCTAAACTTAAGAGTGACCAAATTTCTTTAGGAACAATGCGTTATTGGTGATAGTTTTATAGAAATATAGCGTCATATTTATTCATCACAAAATTATTAAATTGACCCAAAACAACGATATATAGCGTTATATAGAGAGGGGCTATCTATAAAACGGTGGAACTTATGGCCGGATATTGTACTGTCCCCTTGGCAATTAATTGGAAAAATTTGAAAATTTTATTCTGAAGCTGAGTTGAACTAATTTATAAGATGAAATTAAATTAAAAAAACCTTAGCCCGAATGCTTCATGAACTCACGTCCACTAATCAAACGCCCTTTACTTTGCTTACTTGACCACTGCCGTATAATTTCATTACCGGTAAATCCATCTTTTATACTCACCATTTAAATAGAGAAAACTGAAAATTTAACAGAATCTGAATTGAATTAATTTGTAAGAAATTAAATTAAATTTGTTTTAAGTTTTAATTAATTAATTTAATTCGAGACTTAAACTCAGCTATACCTATTTGTTATACTTTGAGTTTGTATAGGGCAAACTTTTATTTGGACGTTATTCATGTACTGACTTAAACTTAAAATTTGTATGGTGAGTGTTCAATATTGTGGCCCGCCTAGAAAATTACATCATTCACTGGAATTTTTGGTTCAATCAGCTTCTGTTAAAATTTTTCCCCCAAGTGTCTTAACTCAATTGGAAAGTATAAAAGATTTGAATTTCATCAACTATATATGTATGTATATGGTGGTGGGCGAGGTAGTAGAGTGATTGACTTTCGATTCTTGGACCTAGGTTCGAGTCCCATTAGCGACGGTATTATTTTAATTTAATTTCTTCTGTAATTCAAATTGGTTCAACACACAGCTTCTGTTAAACATTTTTATATTTTGCAAGTAGTGGCATGTATACAAGATGGGTATATATAGCGATGGTGAAATATACGCAGAGTTCATTGCCTTTGCTAAAATTTTAAATATTTTCTATTCAAATGACAGATATAAAACATTTGTATAGCATGATATATATATGCGGCGGTGGTCCAGTAAGCAGTCAGTGACTTTGGATTTATGGATATAAGTTCGATTCTCGATCGAGCCAAACATTTTTTGATTTACTTTCTCCTGTCAAATTGGTGATGGTGAAATAAAATTATTCAAATCCAAACTCAGCTTCTGTTCGAAACTTCAATATTCTCCATGTAAAAGTGGCAAGTATGAAAGATGGGTATGGCTATAGAGCGGTAATGAAATTGTACGGCGATGGTCAAATAAGCAGAGTCCATTGCCGTTGGTAAAATTTTCAATTTTTTTATTCAAATGGCAGCTATAAACGATAGCACCAATTATATGTATGGCGGTGGCTCGGTAGTAAAAGAAGCTGTGTATGTGAATGGATTGTAATAATGACTAGGTTCAAGCCTCAATATATATTTTTAATTTATTTGCAAAAATGATCATTTTAGTTAGGTTCGAACACTGCACAACCTCCACGATTGCAAATCCTATGACACCGTTTACTTTACCACCTCACCATTTGCGAGTCTCGAACTCGAGTCCACGATTTCAAGACAATTGACTCTGCTTACTCGACCATCGACGTATTAAAAATTGGTGCTGAACAACGATAGAAATCTTTACATGGCACAACTGATATAGAAATTTTTACTAAAACCAAAACTTGTTCGATAAAATATGTGCCAGACTGATGACAAAATTTTCACAAAATTTAGTGGATTACGAAACGTATACATGAAATTTATTTTGAAAACTTGAAGTTAGATACATTGGCAAAAAAATGTATGATTTGGCCAGTAATTTGCAGTTGGGGAGCCAGGATTTTGTCACATTTTCTATAACGACGTATTTTGCCGCTAATTCTTCAACACGATTGAGCAGTAAAGTTTTGGCCATATAGCTCGTTCAAACGACTCTAATTCCAACAGATGCAATAAATTTACACGAGATTAATCAAATCAATGTTATCTCAAAGAGTCCACAGGTTTTCGATGTATCGAAAAATCTTTGGGGTATAGTGGAAAGACTGGTAAAGTGCAAAAGTCACACCGGCAGTTATGCCAGAAATAGAGAGCATCAAACAACATGTGCGTGATCCATCCGTCATAACGAAATCTATAGAGGTGATCTGCGCAAAACTTAAAAAAACTCAAAAAATTCAATTTAATCGTATGGAAACTTTATTATCATTCGAAAGAACATTTCTTGCCAATTATTTTTTAAAGATTACGGCTTTCAAATGATGGCCGCAACTGCGATGGTCCTTTCTCAAAGTCCAAATTTTGATGACGCGTTCGACAATATCGAATGGTATTTGGCGAATGACACGAGTAATGTTGGCCTCCAATGCCTCAAATCCAGCTGGTTAATTCACATCGACTTTGGACTTTGCGTAGTCCAAAGAAAAGAGTCTAGAGGTTTCACACGATCTAAATAGCCAATTCAACGATCCGAACCGTGAAACTAATTGCTCACCAACCTGATTTTTCAATATGTACATTGCTTCGCGTGCTATATGGTAAATAGCGCCGACTTCTTGGAACCAAATGTCGTCGAGGTCGGTCTTCAATTTCAGGTAGCAAATATTCCGTTATCATGGTGCAATAACGAGCACTATTCACAGATATGTGCCGGCCGTCTTCTCTTTTGAAGAAATATGGACGAATGATTTCACCGGCACATAAACCACACCAAACCGTCTATTTAGTCACGTATCATCCAATACTGTAAACTGGGATTCAAACTTTTCGATGGTATTCCAACTTGGTCTAAGCGCACGACACATTCCTCACAGAACGCTGATTTTCGTAATAAACCTGAACAATTTGTAGACGATATGGCTCAGTCTTATCATGATGAAATGGCAAATAATATTGAATAAATAAAAACACGATGACAGTTTGAAACTCTTCATGCGTCATTTGTCAAAAAGAAACAAATGAAAAAATTAATTCTAGATGAATGCTTTTACAAAATACTCCCGCGAACTGGCACATTTGATTTCAAGTCGCAAAAACATTGTAGGTTGTTGACATGTTTTAATTGTCGACGTTGATAAAAACACTACCAAGTAATCTTCGTTGTATTTTACCTGTCGACAATTGCGTAGATTACATGGTGTAATATACCTCGCCCATCCCTGCCTGAAATATAATGATAACTAAAACGAAAATCAAACTCGTAAGGACATTAAATAAATTAGCCAATCGGTTGCCGCATAGTGGTTAATATACTAATATCATTGCTGTCGATCAATTTGAAAAGTCAGCGATTTACTCGATAATTTTCGTATCAGACATACAGCATAACACTACAATTTGTTCGTCTTTGTCAGTCAATGTTGAAAATACCAACTCACATACGTACGAGTATGTGTATTGATATAGGTATTATTCTTGATTATTCTGTTTTGTATGTCAAACGCGAACATGTCGTTGTGTCTAATTCTGCCTTTTTATATTCCGTTTTAAATTGCGTCATACTGAAAGAGAACAATTATTTCATACATAAACCTTTAATTGATTCCCGAGCCTTTTATATTTACAATTTTTGGAATTCTCGCACAACTCCAGCGCCATATTCGCGATGTACTGGGAAGCAAACTTCATAATTTAAAAAATATTCATTGAAGTACCGAAAATAAAACGAACGCCCCCGGGTGGACTCGAACCACCAACCTTTCGGTTAACAGCCGAACGCGCTAACCAATTGCGCCACGGAGGCATAAAATATTAGGAAAATTTAGTAACTTTTCCATCTCTTGATTTGTTGTTATATTTTACTGTTGGATCTATTTGTAAAACGATGAAAATGTATATAATCGTTTGTCACTGGATAAATTATTTAAATAAAACTCAAAAAATAGGAGTAAACAAACAAACACACTATAGCGGGTGTTTCTTTTAAACTGAGACGATCAAATATCTCGAAAAATAGCCACTCTACGGAAAAAATGTCCATAATCAAAATTTAATCATACCGCAGGGGAAATACATTAGTGCAAAAAAATAGTCCCCCACCCCCGCTTTGTAGGTGGGGCGGGGGTAACTTTTAAACCAAGATAGGAAGCCATATTTTTTATTGCAGATACGGATTCTACGACTGAAAGTACGTATGATTTGAATGAAATATTTTGTTCGGTTCATGATAGATGGCGTTATAATCGACGAAATTCAATTTTTTCAATTTTTCCTTCTTAGAACACACGCATTCGATTCAATACGTTTGAAATAAAAACATCACGTTTTCATTGGAAATACTCGAAATTCGTCATCAAAACAATTTATTCAGTTTTGTAAATCACATTTAACGTTTGTGTTATTTCTTATCTTCATGTTTTTCGTAATTGCAAAATAAACGACAAAATACTTTAGAATGGAGCGTTTAACTGTGCCAGAGAAAATTGAAATGGTTCTGGTTTATGGAGAAGCTGGCAGAAATCTTGAAAATGCTGTTGCTATTTACGCACAACGTTTTCCGGATAGGATTCGTTCACGTGCTTCATTTGGCCGTACTATCAAACAATTTATTACTGATGGAAATGTTCAACCGAAAAAGAGGACCCGTAGAGCAACAGTCACTGGAGAAAATAATGAAATTGCTGTATTGTTAGCAGTGGCGCATAATCATCATATTAGTACACGGGAAATAGTTCGCGATTCCGGATTGCCCCTCACCAATGTTTAGAGAATTTTAAAACGGCACAAGTATCATCCATATATCATGTGTCTTTACACCAAGATCTTCATGGCGTTGATTTTCAAAATCGGGTAACTTTTTGTCAATGGGCACGTGAACAAATACAACAAAACCCCAATTTTTTTCGTTGCGTAATGTTCTCCGACGAATCGTCTTTTACAAACCATGGAACGGTTAATCGACACAACATGCATTATTGGAGTGTTACAAATCCGCACTGGCTTCGTCAAGTTGAAAGTCAACGTGCGGTGTGGAATAATTGGCAACAAACTCATAGGCCCCCACATTATTGAAGGCAACTTGAATGGTCAAATGTACCGAAACATTTTGGAAAATGAACTGCCAATATTACTTGAAAATTTGAGCTTAGAAGTGAGACGGAACATGTGGTTTCAACATGATGTTTGTGAAATACTTGATCGTGATTTCAATGGTCGCTGGATCGGTAGAGCTGGTCCGATAAATTGGCCCGCCAGATCACCAGATCTTACTGCGCCAGATTTTTTTTTTGTGGGGCTACCTCAAAAACAAAGTTTACACACAAAAACCAACAACACGTGAGAACATGATTGAGCGAATCAGAAATGCGTGTGCTGAAATTCAACCAGACACACTTCTCAGTTGTGTACAATCATTTGAAATGCGAATTAATAAGTGCATTGAAGTTGCAGGCCATCATTTTGAACACTTATTTTAGATTTACAAAACTGAATAAATTGTTTTGATGACGAATTTCGAGTATTTCCAATGAAAACGTGATGTTTTTATTTCAAACGTATTGAATCGAATGCGTGTGTTCTAAGAAGGAAAAATTGAAAAAATTGAATTTCGTCGATTACAACGCCATCTATCATGAACCGAACAAAATATTTCATTCAAATCATACGTACTTTCAGTCGTAGAATCCGTATCTGCAATAAAAAATATGGCTTCCTATCTTAGTTTAAAAGTTACCCCCGCCCCACCTACAAAGCGGGGGTGGGGGACTATTTTTTTGCACTAATGTATTTCCCCTGCGGTATGATTAAATTTTGATTATGGACATTTTTTCCGTAGAGTGGCTATTTTTTGAGATATTTGATCGTCTCAGTTTAAAAGAAACACCCGGTATATTATGATGACAACTACAAACAAAAATATTTATAGCTACTTTATGTATCCATAAAGAGCTAAAACATCAATTGACCCACAAAAAGAGCCAAAACATAATTTTTTTTTCGTTTTGTTGGTATAATACTAGTACAATTTCAAATTTTTTTAAAAATGTAACTTTGTTATGTTGGCCCACTGGCCAAATGTCCCGCAGAACAATTTCGTGCAGGCACCTTAAAGGAATATAAACTATAATTTATAAACAAAATTAAAACTTTGATATTTGTAATTGACTTTTTTTTCTTAAACTCATCGAACTCAGGTTAAAATTCGATAGCAAGTATTCTGGTGCCAGTAGAGGCAGTAAAATAATTTAAAATTTGTTACTTGTCGGAAATTTTAGCCTAGGACTTTTTATCTGTGGCGGACTAGGCCAGCGGAACACAGGGAATAGCTGTGCTGGGATGTTCTATCATCCCTTCGATTCGCTTCGATAGACATTTGTGTCTCTTTTTTTACGAACAAAATTGTATTCTATTTCGCAAGTTATATTGTGATCATAGCCTACTCGATTCTATTTCTATAAATTCATTCGATAAAATATCACCAATATTTTTATTTTCGATGGCAAGTGAAAAGAGGAAAAAGAGATAGTTTGCAAATTTATTCTAACAGGCTGAGATCGCAATAGACAAAACGTAATTCAAAAAACGCAATGGAGCACAATTTTGTTCGTGAAAAAAGAGACACAAATGTCTATCGAAGCGAATCGAAGTGATGATAGAACATCCCACCACAGAATTATTAGGTTTTATATTTGTGCCTACTTTGAAACTAAAATGTGTGAACTATACTATGCAGTGAAAGGATGGGCCAATTAATTATGCGTTGTGTTTTATTTCGCGATATTTATGTCAAATGTTAAGACTAAGTTGCAATGTTTTGTAATAGTTCAACAGATTTTTCTGCCCACTCGACTCGCAAACGATCATAATATGGAATTGATTTCACAGCCAAATTATATACTGTGGACTTAGACATACATATATAGTAGAAATGTGGGAGGGCTTGATCTCGCGTGACGTTTACGAAAGTGAACCCACCAAAATTTGAATGGTTCAAAGGTGGAGAAATTTATTCGCCAGTCCGTTACTGCTTTTTATAGTATGTATATATGCGGGGTTACAATTTCATTTAAAACGGAAATAATCAAACAAATGCTGCCATATTATTGCGTAAGCCATTTGGAAGAGGTGTGATTATTTTTCGTACTTTGATACGAACAGCAAAACATCGTGATACGAATTTTAGGCAAACAACAATGTTTTAAATTTTAACGTTTGTGCAATATTATTCTTCAATTTATTGTATAGAGCTCATTTTCTGATGGATATTCAAGCAATAATCGAAGCTACTGCCGCTTTACATGAACTCTTTATTGCCAACTTACTAAATCTTAACATTTTTAATCAAATCTACCGAAATTTAAAAAGAAAAATATTTTATACATTTCTCATCTTTATTGAATGACGTGATATTTGTTATAACTTTTACCGTTTTGTAATTTGTTCAAGATTTACTTCGTTTTATTTTTATTTATCGTTTGAATTTATATTAAAATATTATATTTTAAAAGTTTTATTGTACACACACAGACACATATTGAAAATAAATAATAATTATTTATTTATAAAAAAAGCAATTATAAAATCTCATAGATGTTCTTTATATATACATGGATAAAAAGGTTTATATTATTATTTAAGAAAACTGTAAAAAGTAATCGTTGCTTAACATATTATTCTTCAGTCACTTTTGATATACTCTCAATAAACATTTTATAAATTTTGGCGACATGCTTCTAAGTTTGTTTTTACATTTTCGAGAAGATCGGAACCTTTTGAATTATATACATACATACGTTAGAGCATTACAGAATTTTGAATGGGACAATTATATTTTGTAATGTCTCAGTTAAGAATTGGTTAGGCGAATTATTATAAATAATTGGATGGGAAGAAATGGTTCAATTTAGAGATTGGCATTAACCCAGATTTACATGTATCAGATTTTTATGGATGAATTTTTATACTCCAAAGAAATAACAAACGAATAATTAATAGAGCGGATGCAAGCAGTAGTTAAGCTAACGATAAGCGTTAAAATGGCGAATTAAAGTTAGGATAAAAAAAAATGGTAAGCATAGTGATTTAAAGCCAAAATATATTTTTTTCCATACGGATGTAGATACGATATAAACAGTTAGATTTAATAAAGGTCCATTCAATTACCATTTGAAGTTGATGTCCCGATATTCCAATTTCTTCAACTGTCGAATAAATCTTTCGTTTTTAATATGAAGACTTCTTTTGAGGAGCACATAAACAGTATATTTCTTCCAACGAAGAACAAAACAACTTTTAACTCTGCAAAGTATTATTTAAAAATTAAATTATTTCTCAACCAAAAAAAAATATTAAATACAATTTTTAACAAATTTGTTTGTACATATTTGTTGATTCATAGTAGCCACAATAACGTTCATTTCACCATCCAAGAAAAATTTGATTAAGAAAAATATAAATCCACCAACATCAAGCAAATATTAGTTTTCATAAATTATAATAACTGAAAATTTGATTTGATTTGAATGGAATGTTCGACTGTAGTTTGCTGGATCAAACTTATGAGATACTCCTGAAAATTCAACTCAAATTAGTTACGATTTATTTTATTCTGCATTCTAACCTTTAATTAATTAATTTAAATTTAAGTTTAATTAACTGTAATTTAAATCAATTTATTATTAGTAACTCCATATATTTGAGCTGTGATAGACACTGTAATGAATGATAATTAGTTTATATTGTTAAATGGTTCAATGTTTGTACAGAAAAAGTCAAGAAAAGCAGAAGAGTTAAACAGGGATGCCCCATATCTCCCCGTTTATTTAAGTTCATCCTGAATGAGGTTTTACTAACTGTGGCAGACAAATTCACCGAGTTGAAACTAGATCGAGGTATTGAGTTGAAACTTCCTCTGATACTCGCCTATGCAGATGACATTATACTCATCGCACGAGACATCAGAGCTTATGAATTATAATATGTAAATAGAAATTGATAAAAAAATTAAATTTCAATACCAAATTTTAGTTCACTTTCCCAACCAATCACATATTAAAATACACGAAAAATTGTCGAGCTTTGATTCAATATAATTTTTCGTGTATTTCTATAAACATTGAACTTGCTTATACAAAAGTATGCTCGTCGATTCAAACAATTAATAATATATTTTGCTATTTATTTAGTTAATCTACTGATCAATATATGGTATCACATTTAATAAAAATTTAACAATTTATTTGCCTAAGAAAATTATTTGTTATTTGTTGGTTGGTGCCAGAAGTATTTCTGAAAACCAATTAAAAACGTTAGATGTTAAAAAATCAGCCAGCTATAGGATGATTATGGTAATAGCGTTTATTTTATAAACTTAGCTTTTTCGCTCCACTTTGGCAACATATTTCCAGTTAATTCTTACCTTAACACCAAATTTACTGCAATCTATCAACTTACCTGGAAAAAAGAAAATATTTATTATTTAATAATATTTTTTGATTACAATTACGGTTCAATGGGCAATGAAAATTAAGAGAGTTGGTAATATTTTAGAATAACGAGAATTTCAATTTATTTGTAGATAATTGTGGCTGATTCAATATAGAAATCCACTATAATCGGCTATTTCGATTTCAAGTCTATCCCACACACAATAAATTGTTCTAGCTAACATTTGGTATCACTTCTGTTTTGTTCTAACATCTGGGCTCACGTCTATTTTGATTTCAGTACATAATTTAAATTTTATTTTGAATTGGTTTAGTCTAATCAGCGCCACTAATGTGACAGTCAAAATATCATATCAGAATGACTTATAGAACAGTTATAATTTCGTATTCCGCTCTTAAAAGTACGTGATCTGTATCGAATAGAATTCTTCCAATCCAACAACAATTATAGCTTTTTAATGCAAATTGGACTTTTCATCAAATAAAATTCAACTGTTTTTTAGAATAAAATATTTTTTCATCCTGGAGCAAGTGAGGAAATCAATCAAAATTGTTTGTTAGAAATTTAAAAAGACCAACAGCTTGTCAAATTCGTATAATATATCAAAATTAAATTTATAAAAAATTAATTTTAAAATTTATGCGTGAACATATTATGAATTAATATTGTAATTTGGCCCCTGTGGTCGGGGGGCAGTCACATGTCTCGTAAATCAAAATTGCACGAACACGTTTCCCAAGAATACCACCACAGTATCCTTTGCTTGTCGTAGGAGGCGACTAAACGGTTGGATCGCTGGGCTGACGACCCGCATCCGTAAAAAAAATTAAGTATTTATAAAGTCAACAAAAAGAAAAATGGATACCGCCAGAACAACACCGGACCCCCGCTCAAGTACCCGGACACGAGATTTAGGATCGACACGTGGAACGTGCAATCACTAAGAAAACCAGGAGCGTTAGAGGGCCTAATCACGTGCATGAAGGAGTATCGGCTGGAACTCGTTGCTCTTCAAGAAACTCGCTGGCCTAAAAGTGGAGACCATGTGTCCCAGGGCTATACATTGTTCTATAGTGGAGATGACCTCGGAAATCTTGGAGCTGGATTTCTTCTTGGGCCGCAGGTAAAGAACGCTGTTTTGGATTTCCAAGCAGTCAATAACCGATTGTGTAAGCTTCGCTTGTGCATGAAGTTAGCTAACCTGTCGATAATTTGTGTACATGCGCCCACAGAAGTCAGCCAGCCCCAAGATAAAGACTCATTTTACAATGACTTGGACGATCTGATGGGATCTATACCCGAACACGATGTTAGAATGGTAATTGAACATAGTTCCGTACTCCCGACACGAAACTGCGACCGATAATGGTGAGAGAATGATGTACTTTGCGGTTGCTCCTGATCTTAGAGTAGCAAGCATATTCTTCCCTCACAAACACATACACCTAGAGACATGGACACGTCCTCGCGGAACATCCCGCAGCCAAATTGACCATGTGTTAGTTTCTAAAGGACGGGCTCAGGTTGAGCAGGATGTGAGAACTTATCGGTCAGCAACCAAATACGTAGGCAGCGATCATCATTTGGTCGCTGCAAAGCGACGATGGAAGTTTTCGTACAAGTCTGGGAACACAGCGAAACGCATGGTACGTTTCGACTGTGAAGGTCTGCTAAATGAAGATCAAAAGAAACGATATCAGTCAGGATCTTGTCAGCGACAACATTAATGAAGCTAATTACCAGTATGATTGCGTGAACTCTGTCTGGAAGGTACTGAAAACTTCGGTTGTCAGTGCTGCTCAACAGACTTTAGGTATAGTGAAAGTCAAACCCATAGAATGATTGTTGAGCAACAAAATATAGCCCATAATGAAGTGCAACAACGTCTCACAATCGCGAGGAAAAACAAGGCTGCTCTTGCAAGAAGGGCAGCTAAGCGGATTTGTAGACGGAAGAAGAATGGTGGAAGGCCGAGGGTCTGAAAGTACAACAACTGAGCAATGAGCGCAGTTCGCGTAATTTCTTTAAAGGAATTACTGGACTGCACCATACTTTCAGGCCTGCGTCAACCACCATTCGGGACCGGGATGGATACCTCTGTGTCAACATCGACGCAGTACTTGACGCATGGAGTGGACACTTTACTGACCTACTTGATGTCCATTATGCGTCACAGACTGTTGTTGAGCCACCTCTAATACAGACTGCGGAGATTTGCACTGAGGAGCCATCCCATGAGGAATTCACTAAAGCCATGCAGAGATTGAAACGAAACCGTGCACCTGGAGTGGACTGCGTTAATTCGGAGCTCTTGATATTCGGAGGGGATACTTTGTGGAACTGTCTTTTCATCTTCAAGAAGGGACACCGCTTGAAGTGTGAGAATTATCGCGGTATAGCTCTCCTTTGCACGGCATACAAGTTACTGTCATACATTGTATTGGATAGAATCACTCCTCTGGCGGAGGGCTTGGTTGGTGACTATCAAGGAGGATTTCGTCCGAATCGATCAGTCACTGATTAGGTCTTTTCGCTGCGGATGATTCTATCTAAATATTATGAGACATCTATTCCCGTACATCAGGTGTTCCTGGATTTCCGGCAGACGCCTATGACTCGATCAATCGAGAGAGTTTGTGGTCTGCCCTGGAATACCTAGGAATGCCAGCAAAACTGGTACGACTATGTAGGATGACAGTGACGCACTCTCAATGCTGTGTTAAAGTTGAAAACAGGCTATCGACAATTTTTGTAATTAACTCGGGTGTTCGGGAGGGAGATGCTCTGTCCCCGATACTCTTTAATCTCATGTTGGAGTACATCTTTCGTAAAACTGAAACACCGCAGTGTAACATCTTATATCGCCAGTCCAATCAGGTGCTTTAAATTTTAAATTAAAAATTTTGGGTTCTCTTATCACTCACGATAACAGTGTGTTCTTTGTATCCTCTAAGGCCACTGCTAAAATCTAAACACTTATCAAGTGCCGTGAAGCTGAAGCTTTACAAAGCGTTGATCAGGCCCGTTGTTATGTTTGGATGTGAAAGTTGGGCGCTGACGGATGAGTACGAGAGATGTCTCCTAAGCTTTGAGGGAAGAGTCATGCGTGTGGTTTACGGCCTAAAACTCAAAATAAATGGTACCTACCGAGCTCTGTACAATATCGAGATCAGAGATCTGATGAAGATCCCCGATATGGTAGTTGCAGGCGACGATGACTCCACGGTGTAGAGAACGACTTGGCCTCTTCAGATTGTCTTAGACAGTATGAAGACCATGCTCGGGATCGAAACCGCTGGAGCCAAATTGTTGATTCAGTAAGGGGCCAGTAATGGCCTTTAAAACTGTTTAAAAAAAAAAAAAAAAAAAAACCCTGAGATTCTTAAAACTCGTTTTGTTCTAACAAATATAAATATTGGAAAAGAGTTTAAATTTATTTGTTTTAATTTTTAGAACTTAAACTCCAAATTAATATAAATTAAATTAAAAAATATTGAAGCAATAAAATGATACGTCATAAAATTATGTAAATATTTTTTTTTTTAAATTTCGAATAATTCTGTAAATTCTCGAAAATGACAATAATTAAATTTAGCGCAAACTCTAGCGTATAAATTCAAAAAACATATAAATCCTAACTGGTTTGATTGGAGAATCTTAACTGGTTGAAAAAATTCTTGTTTAAATCATATTATTGCAAATGTAAATATGAATTTAATTATTAATAAATCGAATTCATATAATTTATTTTTGAAATTCTGAAATGATCTTTAAAAAAAGGTTAGTAAATTTTAGACTTGTAAAATACATTATGTTAATTTGGCAGCTATAAAATTTTTAGCATATAAAAATTAATTTAAATTCCACTCCAATAAAGCTTTAAATTTTCAGAAATTACCAAAACAAGTAATCTCGATAGTCCATTGTCTATATTACGCAAGCTTTTCCGATTTTTTTTCCATTGTTTTGCAAATCGTGAATGATTAAGATAATTGAAAAATTATAACTGAAAGACACAATCGACTACTTGACTTCAAAAAATTAAATACAATTTTTTATTCCTAATTGAACACGGAGATTAATTTACCTGCACAAATTTATGAAACGTATAATATTATCTTATATAACACAACTAACGAGTTCCAACATTTACATTTGGTTTAAATTAAGAAGATTGGGAAAATTAGATCAATTGGAAAAATTTAATTTTAATAATTAAGGTACGACGAATGCTAAGGCAAATTTCAGTATACATATTATGAGACGTATATAAAGGGTGTTTCACTTCGAGGTATAGAATTTTAAGTTGAGAACACTTTTTTCAGTGCAGCCGATTTGACAGTTGAGTTTTACTTAATTTGTCATTTTATAATGAATATAGACATACGCCAGAGCAACGTTTGCAAATTGTTTAAATTTACGTTAGTTCGTGAAACTCATCGCGCGCTTGTCCATCAGAGCAGTTAATTCGATTACCTATTGCTCGTTTTCGCTTCACGTTTACTCTAAATCATAATTCGCGTACCGTAAGACCTCATATGGCGCGCACCGAGTAGGTGGTAGCAGCTGTATTGCGTAGTATTGAAGAGGATCCAAATGAATGGATTCTTCATCGTGCACAACAATTAGGACTTACATACATGCTTACATATGATTTCGCTTGTGCAGGAATTAAAACCATACCACCATAATTAATTTACTGAAATAAATATTTGATGAACGATTAATATAGAGAAATGGACCTGTCAACTGGAAACCGCATTCGTGCGATTTATCACCACTGGACTATTTTCTTTAGAGATATATGAAGTCACTTGTCTACAAATATGGCCAGAGTGATTGTTCGAATCACGGCCAGAAATGTTCCAAAGAATGATTGATCCGAAATCATAATCAAATATTAATGGCATAATCTTTGAAATAAAGTCATATTCGTGGCCATTAAAATTACAATATTAGCCCTTTACAATTAAACATCTCAAAATTCAAATCACGTGGAAATCACGTTTTACGCAATTTTCCATTTTTTTTTTTCGTCATTCACAAATTTTATTTCTTCTTCCATTCTTCAAATTCGTATGGCGTATAGTGCTTATTTTAAAACTCTTGTCTCAAGATTTACAGGGTGCCCCAATATTCGCTAACACGGGTGGTACCGTTGATTTAAAAATACGTTTAAATATGAGCCTTCCTTATTGCGTTTAAACATCAGCCTTCCACATAGCACACTATCTTAAAAAAACTGCTGCAACAGAAAAATTGGTAACTATAAAATTTTAAAATATTACATTCATTTGAAAGCTTATAAAAATTCCTTTCAAACAAACTAAAACTATTACCTCTAATCTGAAAAAATTATTCATTATATTCAACAAAAACTTTTAGATTTCAAAAATTTTCAAAAGAAATGAAAATTTTCATAAGTGGCTATAAATATGAAAGGCTGGCTTGTCAGGGCAAAGTGGTACATCTAGAGGTACCTTCATTTTGATCATGGAACCCAACGGTACCGAAAACAAAGTTTCTATAGAGTAGGGAGTAGAACTAGTAAAGTGTGAAGGCATCTGAAGTATATTATGTTGAGGATTTAAATTAGTGAATGTAGAATTGGTAAAAGTGGATTCATAATCATTAACTATAGAAGTTGTTGTTGTTTCAGTTTAATGAACCTGCTTTATGTGAAATTTGATAATCATATTCGTCAAGTAACAACCTCTATCGGAATAATCGCGAAGAGTAATTGTTGATACTATTTAACCAAATCAAGGGTTTGTGATCGGTGATAGCTTTAAATTTTCTACCATATACATATGGCCTGAAATGTCGAACTGACCAAAATACTGGTAGTAACTCTTTCTCTATTACAGAGAGGGTTTTCTCTCAATGGTGAGGTCACTATGGCATAGCATGTTATATTAAATTCGCATTCGAATCAGGGAACTGGAGTATTGAAGTAACAACTATGTAGACAATTTTTTAGAGTTTTGAAAGATTCATCACAAAACGGAGTCCAATCGAATGGAGTGTCTTTCTTTAAGAGGCTATTTAAAGGTTTGGCAAGCTGTGCAACATTTTTAATAAAGCGACGATAGTAGTCATTGAAACCTAAAAATGATTTTATACCACGATTATTTTTAAGCCTAGGATAACCTACTACTGCACTTGTTTTTAATGGATTTTGCTTAACTCCGTCTCGCGTAATTAGATATCCAAGATATGTTATTTCCTTTTTAGGAAGGCACTTATCAGGATTGATTTTTAGTTGGTATGGACGTAAGTTCCATGGACTATCGCTTGCTTCTATACGATATCGTTTCGTAACATTTCTTCTACATGGTTGTTGATATCGGTTTTAGTCGATTCCCGGGTAATATGTATGGGCATTGATAAATTGGTACTGGTATTTGATAGATGTGGAATTGAATGGGTTCTTGCATCCGTCGGAGTTAAAAGGTTACCATCTAAATGAAAAATGTCGTTGTATTCTCTGCAAATAGCTAGAATAGATGACGCTTCTTCTGTATTAAGATCCTCTAAGTGGAGTTTGTTTTTCAGACTATGTAAACGGTCTTCAACAATGCTATTGTAAATTGTCCAACGAGAAATCGTTGATATATATTTCGACGGGAAATTCGTTTGAATTAATTGTGATTAAATTATTTTTCACTTTTATCACTGAGTTTCCAATGAAAACTCCGGTAATAATTTTGCTCGGAAAGACACAGATATTCTTTGTCATTGGCGATATGAAATCAAGAAGAACCGTACATTTCTTTCAAAATAATAATTTAATTTTGTATCTTCGCATAATTGCGCGAGTTCTGGAGTACGTATATGTTCAGAATCGCATTAAATCTCACTATATACGTCGTTCGTAAACACAACTACCTGATATCGATGGTGCAATTAATTAAACCTATAGGCGCTGTCTTAATGTTATCTCCTAGCAAACAGGTGAATTGACAGCTAATAATAGAAATTGCGGTAACGATACACTAATTACCGAAGTAAAGCTATTTATCGAAATAAATTTGTGATAAGAAATTATTGCACTGCTTTTATGGATAACATATATGTATATACGCGGCTAGTCGATAAATTGGACACAATAATAATAATAATAAAATATACACTACCAACTAATAATATCGCATGCACGACATTGTACAAATTATTCATCTTGGTTATGCAAGCAAACGTCTTGTTTATATTTGAATTTATTAAAATTACTGCAATCAATTTTTTTTTTTTTTTTGAAGTTCACTATGATGAAATAATGATTTGTGTTATAATTGCTCACGACTATTAGTCTTCAGTTTATACGTCTATACCGTCTAATAAAAAAATCTTATTTGACGTTGATTTGCACAACAGACAAGCAGTAAATTGTGATAAAATTCTAGTATTTATGCAATGATTTGATCTCTTTCAATTTTGGCCAAATCGTAAACGTAAGCTTTCTACAACAGCCTCATTTCTGTATACATATCCTCGTAAATAGACAAAATATATAATTGTTTTACAATTTGATGTTTTATTAGCGTAAAAACATTCTGTATACATACATACATACATACGAGTATGTACATATTCGTAAGTAAATTCATTACATATTGGAATAAGTTTAATAACAACTATATAAATGTATAACAGAATAAATTTCAAAACAAACTGCACACGAAATAATATATGCTGACTTAATCTTTATATGGTAACACATGCGCATATAAAAATATCGCGCCTTATTATTATTCAGTCTGATAACCATTATCAAAATCTATATATAACGAAATGATAGATAAGTCCACAACATTCACCAGATTCAAATATGAAATGTCCACAGCACTTTTCTACTGGCATAGCTGTATATTGTATCTGCGTATATATAATTATACACATGCTTATACATAGTATATATAGAATAAAGAATTCCAACTTTCTTATCTTTTTTCTATATAAATCCAGAGTATAGCTAATTTATAATTGATTATCAATTTTTCATGAATACATTTTTTTTTGTTTATTTTCTACTATACGAGTAATCAAGAAGTTGATAATTTTTTTTTTTGTACAGAGTTCACGTATAGTTGGTACTCTGCTAGTTGGTTCACGTAAAAAAAAACGAGAGAAATTTTCCAGCTCTCGCACTGCGCGTAAACAAATGTAATTACCTATTATAGCTACTCGAATTATCATTAATTTCTGTGAAATTTTAAATTTTATGTACCGAAAACGAAATGATTGGAAGTATGTATACATATGGACATACTCGAAACAGCACAAAAAATAAATGATTTAAAATGAAATGATTTGATTATGTGAATTAAAGTGAATTACAAAAAATAAAAATGCCGGTCGGTAGTTAAGCGGTAAGCAACCACGTGCGGTTTTACTTTATTTTATTTTTTAACGATAAAATTGAATAATTATTAATGACACTGGCACGATATTGTTTATATGCGCGCGTATTTTTTATTTCAGGGCTAAGTAGGCTATATAAATATATAATCAGGTGAAAAAAGCTTATCGGTGCCGTTTCAATAAAAAAAAAAGTTCGATTTTTATTTTTCAAGAGTGTATAAATGCGTCAGATTATGTATGATGTATGTATAGTAAAAATGTAAGCTCCTAAATTTTTTTTTTTTTTTTTCAATTTTATTTAAATATTTAAAATAAACAATTATTACAATCTAGTCACCTGGACCAAATATACCTGGACTAATGAGCAATTTTATTCTAACTTAATTTACTATGTTGTATTAATCTATGGCTTCTTCCCACTGATGTTCCATAGTGTCTGATAAATTGAATTAAACCACTCGTTATTGTGGATTTTAGATCAGCATTACGCTGTTTACACTAGCAATTACACCAGCTCAAAAGGTTTTGTTCGTTTGAGCCTGCGTACAATATCTGTGTTGTTTAACAGCTTAGTTGCCTCAGTGTTAACATGTTGTTCGAGCCTTTGCCTATGTCTCACTGCATTTTTTTGGATTTTCTTTGAAACAGTGTCCACTTTAAGGTCCCTATGGAGGTCTCTGTTTCTAATATATACCATGGTGCATCAACGATGTTCCTTAATACTTTGTTTTGAAATCTTTGGATGATTTCCACGTTGCTCTGTTTGGTACAACCCCAAAGTTGGATACCATAAGTCCAAACCGGTTTTAATATTTGTTTATATAATAGAAGTTTGTTGTATGTTGATAGAGCGGAGCTCCTTCCTATCAGCCAATACATCTTTCTATATTTAAGCCCCAGTTCTTCACTTTTCTTTTTGACGTGTGCTTTCCATCGTACTTTTGCATCTAGTGTCATGCCAAGATACTTAGCCGTGTTGGCATACGGTATTATTTCTTGATTAATTGTAACCGGAATATGGTTTGTTTGTAAAATTGATGTGAACTGATATAGTTTCGTTAAGTTTAATTCGCCATCTTTTGGTCCAGTTATGTATTTGAGTAATAGGCAACTGTAAACTCTGTGTTGATTCTTCGTTGCTATCTCCAACAGCTAAGATTGCCGTGTCATCAGCAAAGGTCGCCACAGTGTTGTTTTCTAATACAGGGAGATCATTAGTGTACAAAAGGTATAGGACAGGACCTAATACAGTGCCCTGCGGTACTCCTGCCTTGATTTCTTTCAATTCAGAATAGGAATCGTCTAATTTTACTCTAAAGAATCTATCTTTCAAGTATGATTCTAATATTGTAGTGAATTGCATTGGTAGTACAGTTCTTAACTTATAGTTAAGCCAAACTTTATTAAAGGCCTGTGCAACGTCTAAGAATATCGTTGAGCAGACTTTTTTCTCCTCTAATGCTCCTTCAATAATATTAGTTATTCTGTGTACTTGATCTAATGTTGAGTGTTGGTTGCGAAAACCGAACTGATGATTTGGAATCAGGTTTTTCCTCTCAATTATCGGATTTAGTCTTTTTACTAATAACTTCTCAAAGAGTTTAGACATAACTGGTAATAGTGATATTGGCCTGTATGATCCAGTTTTGTGTGGTGGTTTCCCAGGTTTAGGAATCATAATTACTTCTGCAATTTTCCAGAGGCTAGGTACATACTTCAATCGAAAGGCGGCATTTATAATATTGGTGAGCTTTAATAATGCTTTCCTTGGTAGTTCTTTTAAAATTTCTGCTGTGATAAGGTCATAATCCGGCGCTTTTCTCGGATTCATATTTGTTTTTATCTCATACATGACTTCTTTTGGTGTTGGTTGTAGGATTTCTTCACTTTCCTGTACAACCTCTCCAGTTATTATTTCGGCTTCCAATGATTGATCATCATGTGGTTCAAATATTTTTTCCAGGTATTCAGCAAAATTTCGTACTTTATCTTCGTTATTTCTGGCGCATTTGTTATCTTCTGTTCTGATTGGAGGAATCTGCATTATTGGCCTTTTAATTCTTCTGGTTGCTCTCCAGAGAGAATAATCAGTGCTAGTATCATTAGATAATCTTCCGAGGTAGTTACTGATAGATTCGTCTTTCAAATCTTTGATTTCCCTTTTAAGTAGCTGAGTCAGATTGTTTAGCTTAGTTTTATCTTGAGGGGCTCTAGTTTGTTGCCATATTCTCCTTGCCCTTCTTTTTTTTGCCAAAAGCTCTCTAATTTCTCTAGGGTAGTTGTTTCCCTTAATTTTCTTTTCAACTTCAGGAGTGTTTTCCCAAGCTGACTGCTGTATGTCACTTATGAACTTGTGAACTTCTTTTTCTAATTGCTCCTCCTTAGCGGAACCATTAAGTTAATTTTTCTTTCTAAATACAGTCTAAAGTATTCCCAATTTGTGTGCTTATTTACTAAACTAGGATAGCTTTCTTTTTGAATGATCCTTTCACTTAATGTCAAAAGTATTGGGGAGTGATCAAAGCTTAAGTCAAGACTTTCATCTATATGTATATAATTTACAGATATATTTTTCACTATAAAGAAATCAATCAGATCTGGTATTTTATTTGGATCAGTTGGCCAGTAGGTCGGTTTACCATTTGATAAGGCTTCACAACCATATTTTCTGATAGCAGCTCCTAATATACATACATTACCAAATATTCTTTCGAATACAGTATTTGATTATTATATAAGATATTTGAAAATCAATTAAGTTCAAATCAAAATTTTAAATTTAATTATCATGGAAGTATGACGTTGAAAGACGTATGTCCACTATATAATCTTATCAAACGAGTTAATATAAAACGCGATTTCAGATTTAGCTTTGAAAATTAATCTTATAACTGTGGTATCATAATTCAAAAAAAAAATTAATAATTTCTATATTTGCTTTTGACAAACTGCTATATTTCTTTTGATTCCTAGGTGGAAATTCGAATCGATTTTCTCAACCGTAGTTTTGGAAATTACGAGTTCCTTTGATAAATTTTCAATGAGTTTATAAATTCCTCAATTTTTTCTCGCAACGATAATTTTAAGCTCTAATTCGGGATATTTTAGATTTTTGAACCTGTTTTATTGGACTCTGTAGTTTTCCTCACAAGCAACCACTCTCTTGTGATAACAATTTAATATTTGCGTTAGTCGTTGATACTTGAAGCTGATATGCCAACGGGTCATGTACAGGGTGGGCCAACTTGGACTGACTGATTTGAAATGCTTATAATTTTAAATGAAAGAAAAATAACATCCTTTGGATGCGGCGTCCATTCTCCCGTTGGTAGTTAATGGCTCTATTTAAGACATTTTGCATTACCTTGCGTATCGTTTCTGGCTCTAATTGATCAATTTCTGTGCGAATATACTGCTTTAGCTCCTGAATATTTTGTGGTTTGTTGACGTAAACTCGATCCTTCAAGAAACCTCACAAAATAAAATCTGGGGCCGTCAAATCTGGAGAACGATGTGGCCAGGCGAAATCTGCATTTTTTGAAAATGTTCGGAAAAGTTCTCGCAGAATCGCCATTGTGGCTCTAGCGGTATAAGCTGTAGCTCCATGTTCTGAAGATGCCCAATTGAGTAGCACGTCTACGAGTAGACACAGTTGGATCCGTGTGAATACATTCTCGTACAGCCTCTATAGCTTCTTCAGTGCGAACAGGACGAACAACATTTCTTCGTAGTTCATCACCTACTGAACCCAAATTCTCAACACGGGTGATTAAGCTTCTTATCATGTTTACACTGGAGGCCGTTGCAGTATTAATATGCTGACGGTATTTTCTTTGTGTTGTAACAATTGATCGTCCGGAAACATAATAAAATTCAACAAATTTTACACGTTCTTGCACTGAGTATGATGATATTATAGAATTTTATAAAATTCTTTATTATCTGCACAAAAATAAAACATAAAAAATTAAAAATTATAAGCATTTCAAATCAGTCAGTCCAAGTTGGCCCACCCTGTACATGATCCATTGGCATGATATGTATTTTGTGAAGGCCATTTTGCAAAATCGTGCTCACAATCATTTATCACGAATTCATGGATACCGCTACTAACATGCCATCCATCCAGCAAGGAAAGCGAGAGGAGGGTCAGCATTATTTGTAAAGGAAAATATCAATAACACAGCAAATGAGTTAAAATCGAAAAGGAAATTATGCAAATATCAACCATTAACGTTTCAATAAATAATGGAAAGGAATACAGCATTTCATCTATTTACTGTCCACCACGTCACCAACCGACTAAAGAAAATTATGTCGCGTTGCTTAAATCGCTTGGAACCAACTTCATGATTGGGAACATGACTCGTAAAACCTGGCAGAAGAATAGAGCACCACAAAGTAAATCGAGACTTAATTATTTAAGCAACAAACTGAAGTTGCTAATCAAAGAAATTAAGAACAATTCATTTAGTGAACATCTAACCGGTCCAAAAGACACATACTATTCACTCTGGAAAACAACAAAAAGACTTAAACGTACCTTCGATGACAATAGAGAGAGTTAAAGAGATTGAGAAAACCATCCGAATATATAAAACCCAATCCTTATTTTTCTAGCTAGGATATACAAATAAGACGCCGCTTCTAACTGATTAAAATAAAATCGTTAAAAACAAAGATGAGGTGCCGTGCTCAAATTATAATGAATATCTCCCCTCATATAGAAATGCCTTGAACAAAAAAACTTTCCAATCCAATATTCAGCGACAGAACAAATGAGTTTTTATAACAGACCAAAGAAAAGGGGACTTTCGACTATTCTATAAATAAGAATGGAATTTGGGAGAAGGGGATCATAGTCATAACATATTATTTATATGGAATAAAGCATGAAGTAATGAGAGCTGGCCGGCAAAATTGAATGAGATTCTTGACGAAACATGGTTATTAACATGGAAGCGGTACGAGTAAATGTAGGTACTGAAGTCAGCAGATGTATTATTTGTCGTGTAAGCTGGCGATCAATTTGGGTTAAGATTTCCTTCATAATTGGTAATGGGATTAACATATATGGCAATGGTTTCAAAAGGATTTTTATCAACTGGTAAAAGTATATAAAATTCATGTACCATAGGTGTGTTGAGTGCGATAAATTCAATCAAGTAAAATGACTGCGATTCACCTATTGAACGAATTTTGAAATGAAATGATAGTCTTACATGACATGATTACACAATATAGCCGTATGTAAGCAAACATTTAAACCGCGTATATATCACTTGAAGGTCGGCAACCCGTATATCTAACAATCTTTTTTTTTTTTTTTTTTAAATAAATACCAACACATATACATTATTTAGAGACCGTTCGGCTAGTGGATTTATTGTCCTTTGAAAGCTGAACAGTATCCCTATTTGTACACGGCTACAGGTCCGTCTTTTAATTGGCCATCTGCACACTGCATAGCTCCATGCTAGCCTGTACTAACATGAACGATGGGTCGGCCCATGAGTTCTACATTCCAACAGAGGGTCATAGATGTTTTCAATTTAATCACCGATCGTAATCTTTTTGAACCCACCTCTGTTGGGATTCGAACCCGGTACCTCCCGATCCAAACGTCGCAGCTTTAACCACTACGCTATTTGCTCGGTCAATCTTACATCTTGCTGTATGCATTGTAGACAAATTGTAGCGAATGAGCAATTAATTATTTAGACGCAATAGGACTCAGTCGCAATTGATTCTCGCGCCATGCGACAAATGATCTAACGGAAGCCATTTATACAATGTACAATAAGAATTTGCCGCCAAACTATATTACCAGTCGCATACATGAAAATAGATAATAAAAAATCATAAACTAGCAAATTTTTCTCAATGAATTCGCCATTAAAATTGTTTATAGGTTTGCGCTTGACCCACCCACAAGTGCATTTATTTAGTAAGATTTAAAAAAAATTTATAAATTTGTTAACTCGTAATTTTTTTTAATTTTGGGATTGTTCATTGAAAATGCAAGATGAACCGTCAGCGGTATTTTTTTTTGGATAAGCACTATTCACAGTTGACTCTGGTATAATAAACTCAACAAGAATTATGTACATGTTTGGGAAAATTTCAAAATATAAATTCGGTTGTTTTAGTTAAAATTTGCTTAATCGTTTTTAATCTTAGTAGTGTAGTAATACAGCTATTTTGTTACACGAAAAGAAACCAGCAATAATTGTATTACATTTGGAAAACGAAAACATTACTAAAATATATGTAGATTATTTTTTTTATTACTATTTTGGAAGTTCCTGTTTTTTAAAAATAAATTACCAAATGTCCTTTTTTTTCTTTATTTGACAGTAATCAGTGGTATTCTCGTAAAATATATTTAACTTCGAAAAAACATCAATCTGACAATACTACAAAAAAATTCAACAGAAATGTCCTTCAACGAGATACAGAATAGCAAATTAAAAATCAATGGAATTTTTTTCCAACCGAGATCGGAATAGACAGAATAGACAAGGCTGTTTGCCATTTATGTGGCAGTGTGGAGGATATTATGCATCGGATATTAATCTGAGTTTAATGAAATATATAGTAAAAGAATTCGTTTTAAAGAACAAGCATCATTTACGCAATGGTTATTGCCCTTTCCTCGAACAGGGTTTACATCCCGGTTGGAAGAGATGTCGGTTCGCACAAGACAATGAATAACTCTGTTAAACAACATTTTTCTCTTGAACAAAAATCGTTTGCCTTACGCCTAGAGAGTCCTTCCCGGGAATTAAAAACAAAAAGATTTCCCGTTTCCCGGGAAAAATACGAAATTTCCCGGAATTTGAAATAAGTTATTTTCGTGGAAAAATCTTTAAAATACTAACTATTTCAAGGTGTTAAATTTAGAGTAAGTAACTGTTTTGTCAAAATCCTTGTTTTCTATAAAAGCATAGCGTAGAATTAAGTTTGCTTTTGGATTGCAAGACTAGATGGAATAGCATTATAACCATGGTTGAAAGATTTCTAAAAATTATTGGACCCGTTCAAAAAGCATTAATTGATTTGAATTCCTTAACATTATTAAATGACAATAATATTCCAATATTATCGAATATATTCACCGCACTTAACCCAATTAAAATAGCTGCTGAAGCATTGATTAGATGTGATGCAAACTTAGTTACAGCCGATGAGATTTATAAATTCTTATTTGATTCATTGCGTGAAAATGATGATAATATATCAAGAGAACTGTTGGAAGCTTTGTACTCAGGGTTCAATTAAGAAGAAACCAAGATCTTGTGTCTTTAACAAAGTATCTTCAAACACTTGATCTACAATCTACAGCTACTTCAAAATTGTCTTCATCATCAAAATCTAAAATTATACGTTGTGCTCACGAGGCTTTTAACAGGTTGTTCGGAATAGAGGTTGAAAACGTTGATGTTCAAATGCAAATCCAGAGTGATGATTCTTCTGGGGAAGAACCAATTGTAGGTCCTTTTTTAAATAACAAATTGGCTGTAGCTATAAATGCAGCACTTCAAATTAAAAGAGAAGATGGTACACAATCGCCACTTAAACAGACAACATATCGACGAACGAAATAAACTTCAATTATACGAAAATACAGGAAATATAACCAAAAATCTGTAGAAGTTATTGGATGCTTCATACAGCCCACATCAATTGAGAGTGAGGGTATTCTCAGCGTCATCCAATTTTTGCACCAAAAATAGAGCAAATTTGAACGATCGTTCTATCCGGTAACAACAATAATCGGGAAAACGTGACTCTCTATATACGCCGTTACCAGTCAAAATGAGTCCGATTTGAATTGACAATATAGTTCGGCCCATGGATTCTGCATTCTTTAAATACAATTATTGTACTAAATCTAATTAAGTCCTGAAATTTTGATAATTTTACATTTAACAAAATAGATTTTCCTATTATAGATATAAATATTATTAGTGCTTTATCATACCTGCACCTATTATTTCCTGACTCGATTTTTATTTAGTTGTTGCCCGCTAAATACTCACGTTTTGCACTTGCAACCTGGCAACAGAACTCTACTTTAATATGATATTCGATATTTTTTGATATTATTTCATAAATTTTTTACAACTATATATGTATATGTATATACGCAAAAATTTACTTTCCAATATATCTTTACTAACGTAAATAATAAAAATGATAAAATATATTAATTAATAATTTAAAAAAAAAACACTTAAAAAACTGAACCATAAAATTTAATTTCTCTAGAAAGTATATTTCGCATGATCGTGATGTCATAGCAAATAATTCTATAAACATCTCTATAATTTTCTGTTTTACTTGTCGCATTGTTTCTCAATCAAGACCGAATAACAACATAACTGATAACAGCTGCGTACATATTTTCCAGTGAATACCCTTAAAAGATCATAAATTTATCAGTTTACCACGAATATCTCACACATCATGATTTTAATTTAACCAAATACTAAACAAAATGTGCACTTGGAAAACCCAACCAAATCTGACCTTGAATATATATTAAATTTACTATGTAATTTACTTTTAGTATAGAATATAAATAGCCATAGTATATATAATTTGTATATAATTTAATTTGTATGTCAGAATGGCGACAAAATAATGATAAAAAAAACAGTTAAAAATTACAACAACTAAAATATAAATCATAAAAATAGAAAACTGATAAAACAATATTTTATCACAACATTTTTTTTTTACTTTAAACAATCTGCACGAATTTCAGCATATTATATTTTATTATGAAGGGCAGGTCTATTCGAAAATTAATTTAAGTTATATTGTTTATCATTTTTTCCAGAAAACACAAACCGGAAATAGCTCCAGATTCTAATCGGTAACGGAACTAACTACATAATATATTTAAGTATACCTTTAAAAAAAACGACAACCATATATTTTACTATTATACTGGTTACCATTTAAGGTAAGAATTAGTCACCGAGCGTTATATTATAATTTTTTTTCAAGTGTTATTACTTTAAACTTTTAAAGTAATAAAAAGTATATATATTTACATAAGTACATACTTATTTTTAATCCATATATACAATGAATAGCGATATCTCAATATTTACATCTCACATATTGCACGCTTATTATAATGTACGTATACCTACGTCTCTACTGAATCAGCGGAATAGGTTTATTTTTCTCTCTCGTATAGCTCGAAATCAACTTTAACCTTTTATTAAGCACAAACATGTGCTACTAACTCTAACAGTATATGTATATAATGTGTATGTATTATAAAAATGCATCGATGCACGACATAACTCCGTACCATGCTTACTTCTATACGAAATGACAACAACAAATTAATCTCTAGTACATAACTAAAATAAATTATATCAATCAATTAAAAGTTTTTTTTACAATTCGATATGAAATTAAAATCCCTAATCTATATGTACATAATTGATAAATTTATTTAGATTTATAAATTCTTTATAAATTACCCACGCTTAGTTAAAACATACCCTGCCCCATTTAATTATAATTACAGTGCGAATTCTAAATTCAGGTAATCTTATTATTGCTTGCAAGTTGCAATGATGTTCATGTTTCGCACACATAAGTTACGAACTTCTGCTGTATATGACATATATACATTCATATATAGATTAAACCGTATAGTTACGTATATTATTATGAAGTGTGATGAGCGTGAAATGAACCATGTACTAACGACCCACATTTATTTATTTTTAGAATGAATCCACTAACAAACAAACAAAAATAACTAAAACAAAAAAAGACAACAATATATATTGCTCAATTAATCATTTGTTTGTTGCCAATAAATTTCGACATATGGACATTTGAGTATATATGGGTTTTACTTTTAGAAATATCGATATGATAATAACCACTTGTATAAATAGTAAATAGTAGACTTATGCTTCCCTATCAGTTTTTTTTTACATAATATTCTAGTTATCTCTTTTATAATGTACTTAATAGTAGAAAAACATGATAAATGAACTTCAAATAAGAAACCAAATAATTATGATTAATTAATTTTCAAATATTTTATTTATGTACGTAAAAGTGCAAAATATACTCGAATTCTAACTAAAAACCAATTTAATAAATTTTTAATTAATAACACCGCCAGTAGAGGTGCTCCACTTTTAACTTAAATTTTAATTTATAAATATTTTTTATTTTTAATTCAATCTGTAAATCTAATAATTATTATGCGATGTCGTTCACAATACACACACACACACATACACACACACAATATATTCATGATGATGCATACAATGAATCCAAAATAATAAAATTTAAAAAAACATATTTTTTTTAATTTTGTTGTTGCAAATCTGACTTTAGTTTTCCAACTCATCTCCACATCAAACTTTTTAGCTCCACATAATCAATTTTTTGTATTCTGTTTTTTTGTTTGTTTTTTTTTATACTTTCATTTGCTGAGCGTATATTAAGCACACGCTCCGAGAATAAATACTCATCGCTCATTCTAGTATGTACTATATTTTATAGTTCCCTCTAAAACACGAAACGAACTTACAAAAAACAAAAAAAAGAGATTGTTGTTCTTGATATTATTTAAAAAAAATAAAAACAAGTTTATTATTATTAGCGGGTGATATAAAAATTTCAAATCAATTATCACGTATCGCGGCTGTATAGAATATTTTATATAAAAAAAATTAAGTAAGTATAACGGGAATATAGTAGGCATTTCAAAATAAAGCAAAACAAAAAGAATCGCATTCACCATTTAAGTATTTCTGCTTTGGTTTTTTTTGGTTGCTTTGGTTAGTGATTCGATCAATATTATAGGTATTATGGTTTTTTGGCGATTTAATTAGTGAGCATCTCTAATTATGGGATTTAATTAATATTATAATTTGTAAATACGTTTGGATTTTAAATTACAACCTACGATATGGATTGTATAGCGGATGTGTCGTTAGGATTGACACCGGCCGGCAATTTTCAACTATACATTCGTATATAATAAAATATGGATGTAGTTCATTACAAATATGTAATTAAGTTTGAAAGGGATCAGTTTTAGGTTTTCCATTAAGATAAGTTGATTATTTTCAAGTCCCCAGAATTTTTATAGTAAAACCAGAATGGGACAAAAATACAGATTCGCGCTATGTGTGAGAGAAAGCCAAAACATTTCCAATAAAAAATACTGGACAAATAATTGTGTATGTGTTAGTAATACTGCCATAATTTACTGAAAAAATAGGTAGTCCAGTACTTTTTATAGCAGTATTTTAATACATCAACATAAAAATTGTGTATGAATAAGAAATAAATTTCTCACACATAGGTAATTTGAGTATTTCGCCATTTTTATGGTAAAGTAACATTTTTTGGTGTAAATAAATTTCTATTTAGATTTCAATAAGTTTGAAAGAAATTTATTAAATTTACAAAAAACTTGTCAAAATATATTTATAAAATTTTGCCATAAGAAAATTAAAAAATATTTGTCTTTGTCGTTCTAATGGAATTTTCTATTTTTTTACTCTTTCGTTTTTTCAGTAAAAAATTAGTATGGAAATCAGGCTTTAGTTTAAAAGTTGGAATAGGAGTTTTTAGTGGCGAAAAATATTAAAAAATTAAAAGCCACTAGGCGTCTCTCGCCTAATTAAAAGCCACTAGCCGTTTCTCGTTTAACTCTACACCAATTTCTCAGATTAATTTTAGTTTTACTAACTTATCGTAATTTTAAGCGCAAATACTAAGCTAACTTCCGCGCGATTTCAATCATATAAATAATTAGTAATCGTTTACTAGTGCGTGGTGATGGCAGAATGTGATAAATATTCAATATTTGAATTTTGATTCAACCTGAAACTTGTTCAATAGTTTAAACTGGATCAGGTCGAATGAACTACAGATTTATAATTCAACTCGATCTACAGATTTAATTAATGAACTTATCTGATTGATGAAATTATGATTATATTGAAATAATTAAATCACAAATATTATTTGCTATGATATTTTATGATGATTTTAGGATCTGAGTGTAGTTTATATTCAATTCCTTAATGACATAGCTGGTCGAAAGCTTGAGCTCTATCCAAGAAAATACTAGAACATATCTTGTGATTCTGTGCACTTGCTCTATAATGGAGTGATTTTCTCTACAGTCAATTTGATGATGATGATGAATAAGATTTCTTTTTTTTATTATTGGTCCCTCGAGCAGTAGTTTTTCGAATATTTTTGATATTGTTAGGAGCAACGAAATCATTATAGATAATTAAAACTGCAATGCTAATGTGCTAAAAACATACAAGAAGAGTTACTAGTGTAGCATCCCTATTATACAAAATCTATATATAGCTGGCTGATGTGAAACCATAACATAAGGGTATAGCAAAACTAACAATATTTATTCCTTATTAAAGGGATCCAGCAAACCTGGCTATATTACATACAATATTTATTTGGCTGGGCCCGCATATGATCTAAATGATAATGATTAAATTTGACAGAAATAAATATTTGTATTTTCCATTGTTAGTTAAATGAAAGTGGTCATTGGAATAACATTATTGTAATATTTTATTAATAATAGGGTTGATTTTAATTTTATTTCTTTTCAAGGACTTTCTAGAACCTGTATGTAAAACTATTAGCACATAACATTAATTATTTATTCATAAAATACATTTTTCTTGGAATAGAATTCTATAAAGTATATTAGCATATATCCGAAAGTCCAAAAACCACAATGTGTATAATATTTCATGGTCAACTATTACAACTATATGTATAGAAGACTAATTTGCATCAGCTTGGTCCATATAAAAGAAATCGGACAACCAATGCAATTTTGAAAGGGCATCTAGCTTAACTTATGTGCATATATAAATGCATATCAAAATTAATAAATGACCACTTCCTTATATTCGGTCGAGGCACCATAAAGTCTATTTAGTTGTTGAAAACACAGTAATTAAATAATAATGTTGTTTGGTGACTAGACTAACTCAATTGGTTGTAAATTGTTTTGTTTGTTAAAAAGTTGACTTGCTTTTTAACGACTTACTACTATTAAATAAACATGGCTCTGAGATAAAATCCCATTTTACTTTCTCGTTTGTCAGTCTACTCTACACTATATATACACTTATATGGAGTGCGATAAATGTTATGTGTCATAAGAGGTCAATAATAAATTCGACGTCATGTCAAGGAGTAGAGATAAGATAATAAACTATAGACATAGTATTTTTGATATTTGATTAATGTAACATACATACGTCATACCATTGCGTAATCTTTGCGAGTGCATCATACTCAAAATTATTTCCCTCCACTGCACTCGGCAATATATTTTCTCATTTTTAACCAAAAAAATGTTGTTTTTGTTTAATTAATATTTACAATCTAAAAAATTAAAAAAACATAAGTTCTTTAATTTTATAGTCACCCATTTTACAATATACAAAATAAAATAAAAACAAATTTACCACTATTTCAATTAACTATATTTAAGAATAGAGAATAGAAATAATCAAACAATTTTTTTGTTTTTTCCATTTTATTTTTTCTATTCTTTCGAAACATTTACAAATTTTTTTTTCAGTTTTATCGACATTCGAAATGAATCAACTCTCAATTCTAGTTTTAAAAGAAATAACGTGTCTATTCGGCTCAAGAGCCGAACTCAAAATTTGAAATTTATTTTCTACTCGAATTTATATCTCGTGTTTCCGTTTTGATTTAGTATAAAAATTTTACGATTTATAGAAAATTATTCTCACTACCAGCATGTTTTCTATAATATAATATTTATGAGTATAAAAAAAACAACAATAATTCGAATTCAAAAAGTCAAAAAAATAAAAAAATCGAGTACAAAATTACAAAAACAATTATAATATTGTTTTTTATCTTGATTCTCTTTTCATATGTATCATGCACACACTCAAGTATATTGTATAGAAATTCCATGAATTAATTTCATTAATGCATTAAAAATAAAAAATAAACTTACTCTACTCTTTCACTCACATTTCTAAATGTTAGTTAATTTTTTTCTTTATTCGAGTTAGTTACTTGAAAGTTGCTGAGAAGTAGAGAACACATATAAGAACGTGCGCTCGCTTTTTTTAATTTTTGTTTTTTAAGTTCTTTTTTATTTTATTATTTTATTTTAATTTTAATTAACTTTATATTAAATGTGATTTAAAAATTTATTAATTAAAATTCACCGGCAATTTTCTTTTAATGCAAAACTAAAAGTTTGGTTATTAAATTAAAAAAAATTGAATAAATGTAAAAGTTAATAAATTAGTTGTTGTTTTTTTTTGTGTAATTATATTAAAAAGAAAGTAATTAATTGTAATAAAAGATATATTATATAGAGTGAAATATATGTTTGTATAAAAAAAGTTTTTTTGTAAAAAGTGAATGTTTTAAAAAAAAGTTTTTATAAAAATTTGGTTTGCTAAATTCATTTTGGAGACTTGCTAAATAAACTAATAAACGAAAAAAATGGATAACTTTTATGATATTGGCACGGGAGATCTAAAAGAACTATGGGATACCGATTTAGATCACTCTGTAAGTATAAAAAAAATTAAACGATATTTTCGTAATAAAATGTATGCTTTATAGAATAATCTATATCTTATCAATGTTTTCAAAATAAAAAAAAGTTTTAAGTATAAAATTTCGATTTTTTGTTTTTAATCTTATCAGTCGTAATTAATAAGTTTTTATAAATTAATTAATTATTATATTAATGTATTATGGAAATTGATATGAAATGAAAAAAAAATCGTCTCTCTGTATTTTTTTAAACCTACTACATATATAGATAATTCCATATTAATAACATTTTACATAACTTATTGTGTATAGCACACACTAAACTACATACATGTATATCTATATATAATAATATTGAATAATGTACATAATTTTATTTTATTTTTTCTATTGACGGGAATTCCATATAAATGCAAAAAATAAAATACAGAAAAAATAATTCTAATAAAAACAACAACAAAACTTTTTATTACAGTCTGGTATAAAAGTAGTGCGACTTTATTATACATACATATTTATATGAATGCATTCGATATTGAGCTTATATTTTACGAACTTGATAACCAAAAAAATTAATAAAATTATGATTTTGTAATTAGCGCACAAATATTTAACATTAAGAGTATCGTTTTATAAAAAATATAATCGTCTGGTTTTGGTTAGTATATTTATAAAAATTGACCTTAAACTTCATACTCACACCCATTTTTTATATACATGCTTATTAGTTAATCTTTTAAAGATAAATACAGTTAAACCTAAAGCGATTAGTATCCAATGTTTATTTAAAGTAAAATTACTTAACCACGGTATAAAGACATTTAAATTTATTACAATATGCTTCTTATATAGTAATGTATAAACCACTTTTTATATTACTTTTCATCTTTCGTTTGTTTTTTTTTGTATGCATATAAACAAAAAATCACCAAATCTTAAAGGAAAAAACCAAAAAAGTTTAAAACACTAGCGAGAAAATGTGTTGCAGTATATGAATAAAATAAAAAATAAAATTTGTAAAGGAATGTCTAAATAACATGTTATGAATCAAATTTGACAGTTATTTTTAATTTTACTGGAAAAAAATTTGATCTAAACTTATAACAATTTTAATTTTAGTTTTCAAAAAAAAAAAATCTCTTTGTAACACTAACTACCACACAAAAACAGTAGCACATGTCAAAAATGTAACAAATAAAAACTATAGTTAAATTTATAACCTATCCTAGATAGGGTGCAAACTAGAGTTACTGCGCATATTAGCCGATTAAATTTGATATAAAATACCGACAATCACGTTTCTTATATACTTATTTATATTTTTAATTGATGGTTATACACATAAATATTGACATGTTTTCAATTTTTTTTTAAATAATAATAGTAAAGTACATAAAAAAAAAGATTAGAATCACTAAACTTGTTCCTAATTTTGTATATAAAGTATATCGCCCAATATTGAGGGTTTTTTCTTTGATTTAAAATTAACAAAAAAATAGTTCAAGTGGATAGCCAATACATAAAATATTTGTGTTTTTATCAACAAAAACAGTACGATTGACCCTCAAATTCTTATCACAAATCTTTAAAAAAATATATTAATAATTATCTGAAATGTACAAAAAGTATTTTTTTATCATGAAGTGAAAACACGATTACCCTGAAAAATAAAATTTTCCTTTATATTAATTTGGTTTTTTAATATTTTTAATTAATTACACTGTTTTCAACCTATTCTTTTTAAATGCGTATAGATCAGAATCTATCCCAAATAACAAAAAAGCTATTTAAATTAATATATACAAAATACTTATTAGGGTTCGTCTTCTAGTTATATTGAACTCTTTCGATTCTTATTATTATTATTTTTCTCTCTATATGCGATGTGCCGTGATTCTAATATAAACAAAATTAATTCATATCTCTATATATATCTATATATGTATATAAATATTTGAGTAAATTATTTTCATTAATAACTATTTAATTCAGTTTATATATATATATATATATATATATATATATATATATATATATATATATATATATATATATATATATATATATATATATATTTATATAATATATATATATATATATACATATAGTTTTATAAGATTTTTGTGTTCAGTGATGCTATAATAAAATAAAAATGTTGAAATTTATACAGGTGACTGACCTTAACAAAACAAATGATAGGTTTAGTGTATATAAGTATTTTATTTTTATATATGTATTAATATATAACAGTAAATTGTATACACAAACATAAAATACCAAAAATATTGGTTATATACTCTTAGTAAATTTTACTAGAATGATTAAGATTTATTATTAAATCACGACCAATTTATACATATGTATATACGTATGTATAAATATACTAAATAACATTGAACATGTGTCAAGGTTACCATCATATATATTATATATTTTATGTAATAATGTTTATAAGGAAACAGAAAATCGCGTCTATTACAAAACTGTAAATTTGTTTGATTAATTGAAAATGGTGTACAAGTCTACAGCATGGTAAATAGAAGCAAACATGATTGTAAGAGATGCGTACCGGCTTCGGCCTATATGTGCACAAGTTGATAACCGGTATAAGTCTTTAATTTTTATAAATTCAAAATATTTATACGATTTATTCAAATTAGTTGATTTAATATTATTGCAGGGCATCGAACCTATCCGACAGATATATTAGGGTTACTACTTTTGTATTCATTGAGTATATATTATGTGTGTTTATGTGCGATTTTTGGCTACACCTTTATATAATAAACAAAAAGTAATTGCTTTTCATTCTCAACCATTTAAAATCGCATAAAAATGTCTCTACACTATGGCGGAGAAACGTTTAAATAACAATTGTCAAATTGCTTTGGGCATTTTTTATGTGGATTTTAAAACGGTAATTGGGTCAAATTAATTAGTTCGTTGTTTAATGTATATATATAATTCGTTACAATTAATAAATGGTTCACATCTCTGGATGACTATCTTACATATGTATATACTATATATAGTAACATAATATATTAAAGAGAAAAGTATAATACCGGTAAAAATATTTCATTATTTTTTCCATATTCTCAAACATAATCAACAAGTGTTTGCGGTCATTCACATTAAATTTTTTTTTTTTTTTAACTTTATGTTTTTGCAGCAGCAACATCGCAATACACTGTTAACTTTCTTAAATGTAAATTAATTAAAAAAATTATATTTTCAAAACTATTATAGAATGTAACGGTAAAATGGGTGTGTATTAAGTAATCGTCTAAAACACGTGGTAATTAAACACTCTTATTGGCGGGAGTCGACCTTGTGATTATTTTATTTTTTATTTTTATTATTAAACTTTCTACTTAATTTGTGTGCGCTGTTGTGATCAATAAAAGGGTTAAATATTTTTCTTTTTCTTTTTATTTTTAAATATTTGAAAGTTAAAACGCAATTAACTTTAAATTAAACAAGTTGCTGTAAGTGAGAGGAATTTAAAAATAAAAGCGCAGTTTAATAAATAAACCACCAATTTATAATCTAATTACACATAATAGATAGAAATTGCAGAGAAAAAATAGGTTAAATTATGTATAAATCGTTTCCATGAATCAAAAGAAAGTTTGCGAGATCCAAAATTTGTGTTTAGCGCAAGAAATTTAATTCGCGCTCTTGTTCATTTATATGTACATACATATATACTACGCTAAATGTTTTTTTTTACGTTTGAATGATGGGCGTCAAATGACGCGGGTTGAATAAACCCCGAAATTAGTAAATAATCAATTCAAATATACAAAAGAAAATGCGCAATATCTTTAAAATGTGATTCATTTATTAAATTTGCATGCGGCTTAATTTTGGAACTAATAAATGTTGTTATTAGGTCCTTAGTTAGGGCTAATTAATTTAACTATTTAACAATTTTTTGTAACAAATATCGCCCTCATATTTATCGCTATACTATATTATGGTAATAATTCACCACATTTATCACTCATATATATAGCTAATTGCTTAACCCTATATACAACAATTAAACCGCTATATTATTTCCACACAATTTATCGCGGTAATCAAAAAATTACTAGTTTCGGAGTATTAATAGCATGCAAAAAATTGTGTATTACATAACTACTAATTTGATATACTACTACATACAGCATTTATAATAAATTTTAAAGTTTGTATGCTCATTTGCCTTAGTTTTTATCATAACTAAAACTGTATGAACTTCCGTCTTTAAAAGAAAAAATTATTTTTTTTAAATAAAAACTTATTATCATTAGTAAATCCGATAACGGCTAATTAAAGTATTAAATAATATATAAGTTGTTGTAATTCTTATAATTTATAGGCTACATTATGTGTTATCATGCGAACTGCATCTAACTAATTAAATAGTACTTTACTGATAAGCGTGCTGTGATTGTGTACTCGCATCATATATTTTAAATTAGGCAAGAGTATTAATGAAACATACATACGTATTTATAGCAGTATACTAATAACGTACTAACAAAAGTTAAATTACGGTCGCATTTTTTCATGTGATTCTTGATTTAATTGGTGAGAACTTTTTATTTTTCGAAACTCTATAATCAATCAAGATATATCATTTGAAATGTACGTGCTTGGAATGATTAGGCTAAACCTTAATTATATTTTTTTTTTATATTCGTTTACTTTCTTTTTAGTTTTATTACTATTATTTTATTATCAGTTTAGGTTTTGGTTGAACAAAATTAAACAACTAAAAATAAACACTTTATACAATCTAACTGTTAATCAAATGACTAAATTAGTTATTCAAATAATATAGTGCTGAAAAAAATTCGGTAGTAGCACGTCTTTCAAAATATTTCAACCAAGAATTGCATAATTTATAAAATTTTCTGTCTGTATAAATAATGTTTATTAAATCTTAACGGTAAATATAGTCATACAATAGGTTCATTCTTATACATCTATGTATGTATATATACGTTAAATTTACAATAGATTTTAAGTGAAAGGTAGATGTCAGTCCCGCCACTGACCTAAGAGGTATTACAGAGTTAAAATACAAATAAAACCGAACTTCACCATAATATGCGCAAGAGAAAGGAAAAAGAATTGATACACAATTTAAGAACAGTTAATAAAAAAAATCGTAATTTCACCTTAAATGTAATTTAAATATTTTTTTTTAAATAGTGTATTACACTTTCATGCAGGGCTGAATTTCTTCCAAAAAAAAATACATATAAATTTAATAATAACTACATTTATATTATAACCGGATTAAAAAGTTTTTTTCTTCTTATTTTTAAATATCATCAACCGGTTTATTGAAATGGTTTCTGAATCTGATATCAACCAAATTATTACACAACTGGTTTGTTTTTTTTTTCGAAAATTGCTTTAAAAAACTCTCTTAAATTAATAAGTAAAAAACGGTTCTTAACTGCAAACCTGCACTTAACAACTTCGCCTCATTATGTTTTTGAATTGATGAAGAAAGAAATATTCTTTCATATACGCACATACACATTTTTAATACCATCTTAAGATGTTATTCTTTATAAAAACATGTTTTCCTTAAGGTTTATGTATATTTGTGCCAATTAAAGTTATAAGCCCTTCAAACTAGTATCCGATAAATTAAATAAAGATATTCCTATATACATAATATACTATCAGCTCGGATCTGAAATGACAAAAAAGTCATATTGTCTACAAAATATAATAATACATATAAAGGAGAAATAGTCGCGTCATTTTATTATTTTACCGGCCGGAATATTAATTCATATAATATATTTTTTGTCATTTAAACGCAGCTACATAAAATTTTTATTTTATTTTATTAAATTCACATGTATTTCAATCGTGATCGAAAGTTTTATTTTATTTAATACATTATTAACATTTTATTTGTAAAAGGTCACATTTAAAAAAAAATACTACAATGATTAATTTTATTTTTTTTTTTGGTGAATCTTCTTTTTCAAAGTTGTTTAAAAAAAACAAAAAGTTGATTAGTTTGGGAACTGAACTAAACGAGATTTTTGTGAAACCAAAAACTAGGTCAACACGAGATCTAATTTTTGTAATAGTATTGTAAATAAAATAATTACCAAATACAAATATTATTTCAAATAAATATTGGGCAAATTTAAAATTAATTTTATTTATTTTGTTGATCCTAAAAATGTTTTTTTTAAAACAAGTTAACTGAATTTTTCACGATTTTGAGTGAATTGAATGATTGGGAATAACCCTATAATTAGATATATTTTCAAATAAAAAAAACACATAAAAAATATGTTAAAACTGAATAACTGCACAAAAAAAAATATTTTTTTAAATAAATTTATAATTGCAGTTGTAATAAAACGAATTTTTGCAGATATCAAGTTTATGTGAATTATATACTGATACTCCAAAACAGCATATCTGATATATTTTCAAATTACAGCATAATAAAACTATTTAAATAATTAATAAATATTTCTAAATTATTTCAATTACAGTCAGTTTTGTTTTAAATACGATTTTCTAAAAATGATGTTTTTGCAGTTAACTAGTTTCTAAAAAAAACTTATCTCAATACGCGAGATCATTGGTTGCCTGCTATATAAAACGATTTTGGTAGTCGACATCTCAAACAAATATATAATTTTAGAATTGCTGAATCAAGACATAAAAAAGGAAAACCAATATGAAGAAGATTATGTTAACTCTAGAAAATTAATTTATTATTATTTAGTTTGAGTGGATCTTGAATAGTTTTCGAGTAGAATATGTTAATAATATAATATTATACAAGACTTTTATTCAAACAATTCAGTTTTTTTATTTTTATTTTTTTTATTTCAATGAAGTCTATATAATTATTCAAATTATTCTCAGAATATAAAAAATATTTTGCAATGTATAATAAAATAAATAATTTTAATACAGTCTATGTCTTATGCAGAATTTTGCAGCTTAAATCCAAGTATTGTAAATCCTAGTAAAATTTGCATTAAATTAAAATTAAAAATTAAATTAAGTGATGGTTGAGTCGGATACAGCATACAATTAATTGCAAAGCGTGACAAAACCAATTTCATTCAAACTTTAAATGAAATACATATATGTATATATATAAATAAAGAAGTAATTTCTCTGCGACGACATTTAATAAGCTGATATCTGAATAAAAATCGATTTCTCGTCTAAAACCGATCCTATGTTGCAAATCAAACTATATATATATATGAAGAATGTCGGTTGTAAAATTATGTACATATTAAGAAACTGTCTATAAAATATAATGCAACAAATTATAAATTTTAATTAAATTTTATAATGATGAAAATGGAGTAAATGATAAAATGCCGAATATTTTAATCCACCATATTAAATAACTCAACATGTGCTCAATATAAATTTGTATCTGTATGCAACCAAAAAAAAAAAAAATTATGTTTACGCCACTGATCAAATAATTTTATAAATTATTATAAATAAAATAGGTTTAGTAACAATTTATGCAAAAAAAAAATAAAAATCTACAACAATTTATTTTTGATTTATTAAAATTGTATTTTAATAAAGCAAAGAGAAAAAGCACATTTTTCCAACTTATATACATACTTGTATAACAATTCTTTCGTTTGTTTTTTTTTGTCTTGAACAATTTCTTAAAAAAGTGAATGGAGAAATTTTTTTTTTTTAGTTTTTAGTTTAATAACTTGATTGATGTATTTGATTATTTAGCTCTCTTTGTGTGTATGTATAGTTTTTTTTTTGTTAATTTTAGTTTTTTTAATATATGGCATATAAATTATCCAAATTATTTTAATTTCTGTTTGTTAATTTTTATTTATTTTTGTTTTAATTTTGTGAGGTGAGCTTTTTCTATTTGAAATTATTGAAAATGGCGGCGGCGGTGTATAAATACGTTATCTAAATCTAATAATTTTATCAGAATCTTGTTAACCTTCATGCTCCAATTGGAAAAATAGATTATTTATTATTTTTTATACTAGGTACACACATGTATATATGAGTCACTAAACTGTATAGTTAATGTATTTGATAATTGTAATACTTTGTTCATGATTTAGCGAATGTTAATTATCCGCAAACATAACCACACTTTCTCCCTATGAACCGTGCAGCACGTGTTTTTATTTTTATTACGCGATTTTGTTGTTTTATTAAATGTCGTCCATTATCCCTAGTTAAATGACTAAAGCATGCAATTCTCCATGATTAAAAACATATATACATACATATATAACTATATAGTTTTTTGCTAGTTTCTACTTATTTAAATCACATTAATTTTTCTATATATACGTATGTATATATAAAATTATGTACAAATGTATGTGGAAAGAACTGTCACAAAACCATTTATAATTTTATATATGAACTTGTTTATAATATATTTATATAATAAATTTAGTTCCTCTCTATATAACTATTTATTTAATTTTTTACAGGCAATGCAAGAAGCATTTAAATTATCTTCAGATGATATGCATGATTGGTTTCTGGAACGTGATGTTAAATTGCCACCGGTCATACTGCACGATAAATTAATGACGGATGCTCTACTAGGAACAGTACCGATAAAAAGTGAACATTCATATAGTTTAAATTCAGATGGTGATTCGTTGCCCGATTCGCCTGGTAGTCTACATAATAAAATGGATGGTAAGGTTTATTTTACATTTTAAATAAATATTGCGTAACGTCGTAACAGAAAAATATGTAATACAAATTAAATAAAAAACAATCATTGACGAACAAAATAACCTGAATAAATAATTTGCTCAGCTTTTTTTTTTTTTTTAGTATTGTTTTATAATAAAGTAAAAAATATTTGTGTATTTTGAAAAAAAAAAATATTAAACATATATTTCATGTGCGCGATACATACTGTTGACGAGTGATTATATGGTGCTATACACAACGTTTGTAGATCTAGTTATTTGCCCCGATCCCCATTTACATAACTATATATAGGTTTTATTTGCTCGTACAACACCCTTGAAGTGTTTTTGCTTAAAGCTATATGTTCCTACATAATGTAGTACAGCATAAAATATACATACATACATATATCATGAAACCGTACGATCATTGCAAAACTCAATCAACACATTTCGAAAGGAAACAATGAAATGTCTGATCGAAAACCAAATAAAAATGTTCAATTTCCTTTCAAATTTTATTACAGTCATAAATTTGTATTTTACGATTTTTGATTACAATAAATTCTATCACAAAAATTGGAGAAAATTTATATACATAGAGAAGAAGACAAATAAAAAAAACTTTCCAACTAAATAATGTATGACAGACAGCTAATTATTATATTTAAAGAATGGATAAGTTACCGGGCGTATATATATATGTGTACATATGTATACATATTATGTAGTTGGGCGACCACGCTCTCAGAATTCTCACGTTATATACATATTAGCAGCTTATTAATTTCATACTTCAATATTTAAGTGAACATTTTCACCATCATACATATAATAAATTTTATTAAGATGAATGTTTTTTTTTACATTTCTCTACAAGTCTATAATATCTCTTTGTCCATATATGCACATACGATCTTCATTAAAATTTATATTTCATTTTTAACAATGTTTGCTTAGTAGCCGCATATACAAAATTCGGTTAAATTTGGATTAATATATATATACAGTCATGTTTATAAATTGCACATGTTTCAGTCACTAAACTGTAAATATTTGCATTTCTCAAAGTTACACATATGTTTAAACGTACTACTATAGATAGTTATTATTTTTAGTCACCAACCTAGTAAGTTGTCAACTGTAACATACCGCATTACATCATAAGGAACAAATAATTTCGTGTAAAACTATAATGTACTCGTATATAATTTTATCAATATAGATCTGTCGATTCCAAATTTCAACAACCTTCATTAAAGTTTACATCATAATTTGATGCTAAAATGGCACATTAAATTGAAACTATGGCTAAGTCGAAATCATGGTCACGAAGGGTGTCAGTACCTATGTCAGTAGTAAACCAATTTTATTTAAAAATAGCTTCGTGTGTCAGTACCCTACGTATACTCTAATATTTAAAATAAAAGTGTCCACTTCACATATTCATTTTAGCTGTAAATCAATGACGAATCCAATTCTGTTTACGCAAGAAAAATGTTCATCTCTTTTCGAATTTTTAAAAAACCGCTTGATTTCTTAAATTTTCGGTTGCTAAATGGATTTCGCCTCTTATTGCGTTCACGGGCCACAGAAAAAGAAGTCACGGGTCGTCAGTTGAACAGCGCTGATATAGAACGAATTATTAATTTGTTCCGAGAGCTTTTAAAGAATCATCCTTCGAATCGATGAGATTTGGACAGGCCATCTATGTGTATAGCTTATCCATCGCATTGTTGATCACAACGGCATAATGGACTGTTCTGCTAATTTATTCATTTTATTAGAATATAATGTTTACTTAAAATATTCGGTAAATTCAAACAAATAAGAAAATTTGAATTAAGAAATTATAAAGAATTTAACGAGGTGAACTTGATTGATAACTTCAAAGGTTATGAAAATTATTTAAGAATTTATGAAATTTTGAAAAAATTGAGAATTTTATTTCAAAAATTCTTCACTAGATGTTCTAGATAGACGTTTATATAGAACCTCGCATATAACTACTATACCCTACTAACTCTGGGAAATTTATGTTAAACCCTACTAACTCTGGGAAATTTATGCAAACTGAAATTTATGTTAAACAATCCTATGGAAGCGATTACCATATTATTTGAGCTTTATGAATATTAATTAAGCTTTGTGAAAAACGCAGTTACAATTTTGTTCAGCGAACTATTTAGAGTAAAACAATTGATTTTGGGAGCGAAGATTAAAGCATTATATAAGTAAATCGCTATATATGTAGAAGGGTTGATTTCCGAGCTTTATGTGGTGCAAGTTTGGAATATATAACTTTTAATTATACGAAATATAAATCAGAGCCGGCTTAAACAATTGCGGGTCTGGTTGCGAGAGCGTGATCTTAAAAATTTGTTTAAGTAATTCATCTTTAATACATATTGTAATCCAATGATTAATAATAGAATTTTCGTTTTAGAACAAATCGATTTTCAGTCTTTGACATTTGAAAAATCTTCGTATTCATGTGGCCTATTTCGGGCATAGTCAGTTCCATAAGTTATGTCGTTGCTAATTCTTCAATTTGATTTTTAATTCGTAGTCGAAGTCATTATTCATAATTATCGAATAAACATTCAAAGTTAAAGTTCTAAATCAAATTCACCGCGCATTAAGTCTAAAGTGCGGCACCTCGAAACGTAATATTGTTGGACAAAGCATAATAAAGGTAATAAATCTTACTACTTTAATTACTACTTTTAAAACCATAAATTCAGTGTTCAAACATTGATTGAGAAAGTATGCGACAGTTATTCTTCTGTGCAGAAAGCAGAACACACAAAAGGATCAAACAGTATAATGTTAAACATTTGACCTATTATGTTGGCAGATGATGCCATAAACTCCACATAACATTGTGTCATCAAACTCTAAGAATTTTCTACCAATAAATCTTTTTTCTATTTCTCAAGTCTTAATTAATTTACGAACATTGGGATGAAACAAGGTCGTTGAACATAACTATAGCTACCTTTGTTTTCATGAAAAAAGTGGCATTTTGAACTACAACTAACATAACATATATCCTTTGAGTTAGTTCTTGTTCGAAATAACCAGGACAAATAGAAAGTAATTATCTAAATTGATTGGCCTTCACTCAATACATTTGGATTTAACAAACCAATGTTACGTTGGTGACCAGACGAAATCCATCTGTGAATTAAAATCAGTTTCAGATGGTCACCAACTACAAGCTGATAACCACTACAGATATCATTAATTCTTCATTGCTGCATTTACAAATGAATGGTATCAGGCAGATATAGCAATTATACCAACGGAACATTTGTAGTTTTAGCAACATAATATATGTAGTTGATTTACTGACTCAGTTCCAACAAGAAACTCCCCACCTTTCATCATCTATAAGAATATTTCTTAAGACTATTGTTCTTATTTTATCTGGAAAAGATCGAGCTGAGCCAGATGCAACCGGTCTTGAATATCGATGTTTTTGTAAATTTAATTTCCAAATAATGAAATTTCGAAAATCAAAATAAGTTCTAATTATATTTTATCGCCAAACTGACAAAAATATGCCCGCAAGTTAAACCAAAATATAAAATGGAATTTTAATAAATTATACGTTTGATGGGAATATATAGCCACGAGCCATACAGGAAACTTTCTCATTTATGATTGGTTTTCATATTTAAAATTTATTTATAAAAAAAAATAGGTCGGGCCGACGAACGATTTTATATACATATGTACATACATAAAAGAGTTTACAGCGTGATAATTTAAAGTTCAAGTAGAATTTTGCTAATGTTGCGCTGACTATAAGCATATTTTATATATATAGGCCTTGTAAAATAAGCACCAATATAATACCGGTAACAATTATATATACACTTCAATAACTTACGATACTATATAAAGTGGAATAAAATTACAACAAAAATGCCGCACGAATATATTATATATACATAAATTCCATATTAGGTGTGACCCCGACCGAAATCAATGTTGATGGTTTCAAAATTTAATTAAAATTCCAACAAATGCATAAATTGCAAGCCTCAAACTATTTTGTAAACAAATATATGTATTACAAAACGATTTTGTAATAATGAAACAATAGTCCGAAAAGAAAATGTGTGCGTATTCATCCGGAAAACGAAAGACTAAAATGATTTATTTATTTTTTATGAGTCAGTGACGAACCCGGAAATTTACGCAGGCGACAGACAGTAAAATGTTAAAAATATGTATATTTTATCCTATTTAATGTGGAATGTGTCGAGTTGTGGAAAATATGTTTAAGTTTCCGAAATTCGTCATCCGAGTCGAGGCTATATATATTTTATTTTCTAATCCCGTATTTTGTGAGTTTAATTATGAAAGTACATATAGGTATATATAGGTATGTGTATCGTCGAATTATATATCTATATAAAGCATAATGTGTGATTGATTGTTCACGCATCACACTTTCAACATGCGCGACGTATAAAATTGGTTATTGATTTTCTTATATCTGTTAAACGACATAAATCGTTTGTGTATATATATATATATATATATATATATATATATATATATATATATATATATATATATATATATATATATATATCAATTTCATATATATATATAGACAATTTCTTTCTGTACCACCCGTTTAAACTATATATATATATATATATATATATATATATATATATATATATATATATATATATATATACAGCTAAACCTAAGGTCTATATATATAATTGCCACATAAAGTTAGAAAAAAATAAAATAAAAATCAAATTGAAAATTGATAGGAGAAATTACTCAATCTTTCCATCCATATCTTATATCTCATACATTTTTTTTATTTCTTTTTATACATTTTCACGTTCGTTAACTATAACTTCTTGGTATATATATGTATGTATATATAGAGGGAAATATAACGTACAGTCTAAAAATGAACGGTTCTTTGAAGCAAAGAAACTATTTCTTTCATTTTTTTGTTTTATGGTTTTTTGTTGAAAATTCTTTAATTCTATTGCATTGTGATATAGCTATATATACATTATATATGTTTCTTATACATTTCTCTTAAGCTTTTACTGTTGTTAAATGAAGAAAAAACGTTGGCTTTGTATATAACTTATACTTATATATGTACTCGTATATACATATATGCATATTCGCATTTCTTTTATATACACATATGTATATATTTTTAACAATTTTGACAACAAAAAACTATCAAAATTCATGTAAATTAACAACATTTCTTTCTTTCCACTTTTTTTTCCTTATCATTGTAAAACATTTTCTTTTTGTTTCAAAGTCAATAAACTTTAAAATTTCGTTGGTTATATTTTTGTTGTATTCCAAAAACTATCCAACCGGTATCGTTATCTATATACTCGTATTATAGAAATACTCGTATTCATATACTATACTGTTTTAACATTTTGAATTTTTTGAATTTATTATTTTTTTGTTCCTTTGCGGTATTGTGTCAAACTATTTCATAATACATATATACATTTATATATATATATAGTTGTATTATAAATTGTTTTACTTAATTATTAATTTATTTTTTAATTTATTATTATATAAAAAATAATTATTATTTTGTACTACTATACTATATATATATATATATATATATATATATATATATATATATATATATATATATATATATATATATATATATATATATATATATATATATATATATATATATATATATATATATATATATATATATATATATATATATATATATATATATATATATATATACATATACATATATACATACATGTTATATAAAATGTAAGTACAGTAGAAGTACGGATAAATTAAAAATTCACCTGCGTGCGCACCATGCGATTTTACATCAATCACTGCATGTTATAGATTTAACCTATCCGCCTTTCACTCGCATGCAGTATTTTAATGAGTATTCATAAATCATACTTAAATGTATACATATATATATACATATACCGTGCATATTATATTGTTTGACAAAAAATTGTTTGAGGTAATTAATTATGTATATATACAACAAAAATGTGCAATCCGGTGTTTATAATGTATATGTATACATATACATATATATATAACGTCTGGTGTACCTGGAATTTTTGTTTTGCTGTATATATGTAAATTATGATCAATATAAATTGTATACGATTTTGTTTTATTATTTTTTAAAACAATGAAAAATTATAACAATATAATTAACAATTGATATATAATTTTCACCTGATTATCAAAAAATCAGGTTCGTCGCTGACTCATAAAAGTTATTTTTAAATCTTCCGTTTCCCTGCAAATAATACATCATTCTATTTATATATATTTCTTATACTGAGACTTAAGGTCGGTCAATGAATTTAGAAAAGAACATGTACGCAGGATTACAATTTCAGAAGATGCGGAATGTCTTGCTTGCGCGGTGAAATTTAAAAATAAGTATTTTTTTGAATCGAAAGTTCTGTGGTTTTTTGTTACGAAGCTATAGGTAACTACTGAAATCGCGAATTTATTCGTATTCTCAACTTAAGAAGATGGCATCGAAATCACCTTGCAAATAAACATTATCCATCAAAATAGTTTTATTGTGCTGTAATTTGAAAATATGTCAGATATCCTGTTTTGCTGTATCAGGATTTAATTCACATAAAGTTAGTATCTGCAGATAGTTACTTTTATTAACATAATTCCAAAATTATGTCATTTAAAGAGTGTCATAAAAACATTGTTTTATAGTAAAAATATATTATTTTGTATCATTTATTCACTTTCAACATTATTAATTTAATGGAAAATTTTTTGGAATGTTAAACAATATCTAAAATTCATTTATAACTCAAAATCGTCAAAAATTCAGTTAATAATAGTTTCACAATAAAACAATAAAATAATTTTTACTCCTGACAGTCTATATTATTTTGAAGCATAAGACTTGCTTGTGGCAGCTTGTACATTTTTATTTATCCGATATATATTTATAAAAAAATGATCGTATTTGCCTTGGTGTAATCCAAATTTGAATGTCAAATTAAAATGTATATTGAGGCATTATCATCATCATCCTCATCTAAATCGTCGAAAATTTAATCTGTACCAACAATTTAAACTTGAAATACCCCACCCAAATATAATTTAATCAGATAAAAAAATTACTTGAAGAATCCAGCAATTCAACTTCAATTCAGAATTTTCGAGCAACCAATTCAATTTTAATGGACATGTTTTAAATTTAATTTTGGTAATTTTTTCCAAATTTTAAATTATTTATAGAACGTTTTACCACAATTTTTTTTTTGAGAAAAAAATTTTAAATTCAAAACGAAAAAAGTTCGTTATGCTGTATTTCATGTTGCGGTGACAACATTAAGAAAAAAATACAAATCCCAAACTTTTAGCTACAACTAAGAGATGGCGTTACATATTTGCATTATTTCAAAATGAATTGTTGTCAAAACGTTTTGAAATATTTGTTTTGATTATTATAATACGTATTTTATTTAATTATATTTATATAAAATCGTACCAATTTAAATTATTTTCGGATTTAATTTTCATTTCATTTCAACTTTCGGCTAAACTTTTAGTGAAGCTTCTTCATTCACTTAAGTGAGCCCCACCAGCGGTGTCGAATGAACAGTATAGAAAGGTACTTTAGTTACAATATTAGGTAACGTATATGAGTACTTTTGAATTTTTCATGTAAGAAATACAATGACCAAGTTTCGAGCCGATAAGTATATTACCAAATTATTTTACTAATTCATAACTTTATATTAATTGATGTTGATTCTAATTTACTTCGAGCTATTTGTAAAACACATTAAAATGGACCAGTGATTAGATATTATACCATTTACAAATTTTGTTAGATAATCCATCATAAAATATGAATTTCTCTCTATACTATAAGGTTGATTTAGATCTAATAATAATAAAATAACTTCATCTTCAGTATATTACTAATTTCAAAATCCTTTATCAATCCTGATACATTGGTATAGATCGAAATTTCTTTTATTTTGGAACTTCAACATAAATATGTTAGGCCGAATATAGTTTGGTTCCTTAAAAAAGATATGAGGTCTAACAACACTTAGACTGAATTTCCTTATCTTAATACGAGCGGGTTGCCTTAATACTTATTACAAACCATTAAAAATCATGTCGGGTTGCTGTGCTTCCGTTGCTTCGCATCCTGGTTAGTAAAGTAGTCATCAATATATAGAAAATTGTAACTCGATAGGATTGGCAGTATTAGTGGCTTGCCTTTTATTAAATAAATGAATTTCGGCCTAACTATTTAGACCCCTATTCTAAAAATGTCAGGTCCAATAGGTAGGCCGATTCAGAAAAGTTACTTAACAAAAACTAATTCTAATGGTGTAAGATCACATGACCTTGGAGGCCAATGGAAATTAGCAAATCTTTTTCGAGTTGTGTGACATGTACAGCCTTTCTTTAAATTCCTCGGTTAATTGAATTTTCTATGCGTGTTAATGCAAAACATTTTATGCAAAACCCTCCATAAAGAACGACGTGAAATTGATGTTGTTGGTTCATTTTCAACACTTTCATTTACAGCAGGAATGTTTCCATATTTGCGCGTGGTTTATATAAAAAAAAAACAACCAGTTTCTCTTAATTAGTTTATGGAGTTAGCTGATTATTTAAACAAACAAATTTTTATACTCACGGTTAAAATAAAACTACTTTTTTACTAAAACAAGATGGCTAGAATAGTAGAAACTAAACAAAATCCCTAGCTCTATTTTTTATCCCATCATTTAAGTTGTATCAATATAATTTTGGTTTAAGTCAAAATACATAAACACAATTCTTTCTGTAGGGTATTGTTAAATTGAGGTTTCTCAAGTCGAATAAGGTTATATTTTCGGCTTGAATAAAATATTTTAAATAAATAGTAAAATTCAATTAAATATGTCAACTTTAAGCTTTATCTCCTGATGCATAAAACTGATACACGCACAAAAAGTTTTGAGAACCGTTCTACCGTATCAACCTGTTTCAAAAATTTAATTTCCTTACGACAAATACCTTCTAATACACGACAAAATCTCAAAACCTTTCACTGTATATACATTTTAATAATTTATTATTAATAATTAAAAAAAAAAATAAATAAATAAAATTATAGCAGGGAGTTATCAAATACAACAAAAAATTAAAAAACTTGTTTCGAAATTATAATCAATTTTAATGAAGGGAACACGAGGTTGATCGAATTGAAAAAAGATTGTTGTTTGTCTACAATTTTTTTTTCTTCTACGAGTATTTTACAATTTTTATTTTTTATTAGAAATAAGTTAGAGTAAAAATGGCTTTGGAAAGAAAGTTTAACGACCCAATTAATCAAAACCAAAAATAAAAATGTCTTATACAATTTTTCTGTTGGGTGTGGTGTTAATTTTTTTTGCATTTTTCTTTTTCTTTTTTATTTTATACCAACAACAAACAGACACCGATGATGATTGCTACCATGTCATATCGATAAACAGTGCCTTATACATGAATCGGCATCACAATGATTATGGCCTATCGTCGAATTCAAATAATTCGTATAATATGGAAACGGCTTCGATGTCGAGTAGTAGTTCTGAAGTTGATATTGATGATTCGAATATAAAAGAGGAGCCACTGTCGCCAAATTCAAGTTGCCCCGCTAGTCCGTCGAATGCTTCAACGCTTACCACAAATGCTACACTAGCTAATATGGCCGCATTTACAAATTCAGATTTAGTATTTGAACATAAAGTACGGGTGAATGAATTAAATCTGTTAAATTACGAAAAATTATACTTATATAATTATTTTATTATTTATTGTGTTTATATAGAATGGATCACTTCAATTATCGTCCGCATCTCAAAGTTTACTAAAAAGTCAACAGCTATTAAGATCACCACAAAAAACAGTCATGCCAAAATTAAATATAAAAACAGAATCGCCAAATACAAATGCATTTGGTCTGCCGCCAACGCCTCCCTCCTCGTCGCCTAGTGACGATTCCGAAGGTAATCAATCGCCCGAGCATAGATTATCACCAAATTTAGCAACAACAAATGCCCCAACGCGAAAAATGCTACCGTCAATGATGCAAACAACAAACGGATCCGCGCAATCGTCTCCAACCAATAACACAATCACAAGGATATACAATGGGACGAGCACACGCCAGCCGATTCATACGCCATTAATTAGCAATCAACCGGTAAGTAGCGGATATATAAAAAAAAAAATTAAAATAAATTAAAGCTATATACGTACATTTTTTGCGGTTACTAACAATAAAATTTTTGTGCTTGCCAAGTAGTTTTCTGTTATTTTATTTTTTTAAACTTTGTTTATCAAAAATTACACGTTTTTTTTTTACTAATTTTGTTGTAAATTACTGCTGAAATGTTATATTTTGTAAATTTTTAATTTAAATTAATTTTTTTTGTCTTGCTTATATTATATTACACAGAAGGGGTCAACGGGCACGTTAGTTTTAACAGAAGAAGAAAAACGAACGCTATTGGCTGAAGGATACCCAATTCCAACAAGATTACCTCTTACAAAAGCTGAAGAAAAATCACTTAAGAAAATCCGGAGGAAAATTAAAAATAAGGTATTTCATAATATTGCCATATACATATTCTAAAAATATTTTTATTTTTAACCTCGTATAAGTACATACTTATAAAAGTGCGATTAAATTAAATTGAAATATAAGTAAATAATTCATTTGCAAAAATAAGTATTTTAGAAATATGCGGTAGATAGATAGATATTGACATGATTGCGGTATAGAAAAGTGAAATTAACAACAACAACAAAATAGTATGTACATATTTATGAATTACATGAAATTCTGCAAATCATGTTAATTAAAAAAATATGAAATTATTTAAAATAATATGATCGCTGAAAGTTTGATCAGATTACACCTATGTATGTATACGGATATAGGTAGCCCTCGAATTACACGGTTGGTTGTTTGTACATACATGAGATATATAATCTGAAAAGTCAAAATTAATATCCACACAGAGTGGAATAAACTTTGAATCGGAATACATTTGAAAAACGCGATAGGCCACATTCCCATAAAATGTTAATACAAAATTAATTAATTCACGTTCAATTTTAAAATCGAAATTGTTTTGGAACTTGGCCTCAAATAATCTTAATATATATATGTTGTATATGTATATTGAAATTCTAGGCGGTATTATTAAAATTATTCAACACATAACTAAAATATAATAACTGTTGCACGAAAAGTGCGTCTTTACCATGATATACTAAATATTGCCATTGCCGATCTGCTAATAAATAATGTTAACCTAAATAACGTATGTATACAGTAGCAGCCCAAGAGTCTTAAACCAAAGTGGGCAATATAGTAATATTGGATTAGCGTAATTTAAAATACTGTTTGGCAAACCACATAGTATAAAATTGTCTCACATCAGTGCTAGACAATTTTTCGTGTGTTTTACTTATGTGAGAGCACGGTCGATTAAAATTTAGTATCAAAATTGTCATTTGTTTATGAAATCCCATTTACTATATTTTACAAATAATAATAAAACAAGATGTCTCGTTTTATATTTTAGTTGACCTTGCCTAGCATCCACATCGTAAAACACACGAAGAATTGTCTAGCACTGATGTGAGACAATTTTTATTGTATGTTTTACTATGTGAGGTGCTTGGTGGGGTCGACAAAAATTTGATACTCAATAGTATACACTAAGCGGCACAACGCCATTTCAATAAAATTTCGTTTAATAAAAAATTGAGGTTCAACTATTCTGATATTTAAACTATTCATTGATATTGAAACAATCACTCAAATTTTTTTAAATATTTCCAAACACAAGATCTTAAGATTAATTTCAATCTTCAATACTAATGCTCTATATTCGAATTTTTACTCACTTCCACCTGGATAAAACATTCTTTGTTCTTAATGTATTTTGTGCTAGCTAACCTCATACTGCTAAACAAATTATTTGTTCAAATGTTTAAAAAATAAATTTTGTAATCCTCTCATTTTCAGTTGTATTTTATATTCAAAAATATCTTTAAATTCATGGATTTTATTAGTTTAGTGGAATATTCATGGCACCAATGAAGTGTGTTTTAATGAGGAAAATATTTGGTCATAAATTGATAATCATAATAATAACGGTATTGTACCTTAATAAATTTAGCTCGAATTCACAATCGTGGTCGTTAGAATTTTCGGAAGGATTAAAATTTTTAATTCATTCAAATATTTAGTTTTCAACAAGCCTTTTGGGTTAGGCATGTATTCGGATTAAGGTAAAATTTCTGTTACAAAACATAAATATGTAATTGATTCAGTTAATGAAACGTATTTAAAATAAAAATCGCGTGCCTTATATATTAAAATAAAAATTAAATCTTATGCTCTCGGTAATCGATCATATACATACATTGTATAACTCAAAAAACTGAACACACGAAAGCGCCAGACTGTATAAATATTTTACGAATTAATATTTTTATGTTTTTTTTTTATATACATAATATCATGTTTAATTTTTCACAACTAGTTTAATACATTGTAATCAGATAATTTGTATATATAGTTAAGAAAAAAAAAATCTGCACAAGTTGTTAATAAAATAATTCATTTTTTATTCCAGATTTCAGCCCAAGAAAGTCGCCGAAAGAAAAAAGAGTATATGGATCAACTAGAACGTAAAGTTGAAATTCTTGTCTCCGAGAATACAAATTATCGTAAACGTGTCGATAGTTTAGAAGATTCAAACGCGAATTTACTAAATCAATTGGCTAAACTTCAATCGTTGATTAGCCGCCAAAATGTGAAACATAACAACAATAACAACAACAGTCTAAAATCAGAGTTAGCTAATTAAATTAATTTTAACTGAAAGTTAGTAATTTCATATACATATATACAATAACATAATATATTATTAATCAAATTATTATTTTTATTATTTATGTTACATTTATTTTAATAAAAAAATTATATCAAAAATGAGTATATTAGAGACAAATTGAAACGAAATAAGCTAAAACGTGCAATACTATATAGAAAAAAAAAGTTTATATAAACTACTATTTACTACTGCTATTACTATATTTTGTTGTTGTTAGTTTAATATGTTTTGTTAAAAGCACGCTGTTTTGTTACTCAAAATTTTATTGAAACAGAGGTTTGTTTTTATTATTATTATTTTTATAATTTATTACACTATTCTACTAGACCGAGTAATAGTATCTGAAAAATGGAACGAGAAGGGAATATGCTAAATAATATTTCTACAAAGAATCCTGTTTTCACAATATGCCTTTCTATGAACGGCAGCTTAATGGTTGAACCAAAAAACAGTATCTAGTTAGCGATCATTTAGATTAGCTAGTCTACCAAATTCTATGATTTTATCACTATTAAGAATTGGACGTAATTGTCAGTATTGATCAGTTGTATGATCAACGCTTGAAACTTTTCGTCTGATTGTTTCATACAATAGTGATGGTTGTTATATTTGGCGATGAATTGATATTCATCTTCTTGATACTTAGATATCAATACAAAAATCAAGCAAGTGTGTATGATGACATCAAAAAAATTTATAAGTATCAATGCATAACTCGAATAGTTTAAACAAAACTACATTTTAATCAATTCAACTGAAATATAATTTTGATAACCATATAACAAAATACCTTGGTAGTATCGATTAATCTGAATGGTACGAATTATAACCCAATTAAATATTAGATACTAAAGGAACGTACAAGAATGAGGGATCAATTTTAACGAATCGAAAGCATGTTTTCAAACTATTACCTTTCGTTCTATACATTAGTGAACGGTCACGTAAAAGTTAATATATTAAATATATAGATAAAAACAGTAGAGTAAATTGTACAATTCATTATAATTAAATAATTTGTTAAAAATATGTTATAAAATTAGCAAATATTAATTTAAAAATTATTATCTACGTTTCTATTTTTTGTGTGCGTGTTTGTTTGCGATACTATAGTACTATACAGAAGAAGATAGGAAAAAAATTGTTAAACGTTTTAGTTAAACAAATTTTTTTGTTAAATTAATAATTTAAAAAAAAAAATAAACTAAAAAATTTTAAAAAAATTGTAAAATTATTAAAGAAAATAGAAAAAATTACAAAAAGCTCACTATTTTCTTGTGTCTTTTTATCAGACTTAATATACATAATTTAATATTTAACTAATTAAAATAAATAATGAATACATCGTTTTTTTATTTTATTAAGTAACCAAATATAAGTTATTTTTAAAGATGATTAAATTGTAACAAAATATTATATATGTATATCAACAAAGAAAAATAATTGTTAATTAATCAAATATTTATACAACTGGTCGGTGTCTTCCATATTTTAGTTTATTATTTTTGTGACAAAAAAAACACTAAATACATTCCAAACTTCTCTATATTATTATATTTATATATAAGTTATATATGTAATGTTCAAAAACTCGCTACTACTACTATATAAAATAATATAATTATATATATTTTACTTTTATTAACCATTCCTTTATTAATTAATTAATTAACTAAAATTTAATTTAATTTTGTTTCCGATCCTTATAATGGGCTTGAATTGGCTTACCATAATTATTATTACAAATAAATATATGTATAATATTAATTTAAATATGAATTATTATTATTATTGTAATTTTTAAAATTAATTAAAAAAAAATTAAAAAATTATGTTACCTTTATATAACCTTATAAATGTTAAGTTAATTAAATAAATAAAATCATTTAAGATAAAATTTAAATAATTTTATTTATATTATCAGTAAGCTATAAAGAAAATGTTTTAAATGTACTTATAAATATTTCAATTATTTTTGAAATAACAAAATAAGAAAAAATTAAATATATTATATAATGTTTAAAAATTTGTTGATTATATATACATATATATTTATAATATATTATTATTATTATAATTAAAATTATCAAAAAAAAAAAAAAAACTATGAAAAACAAAAGAAATTAAAAATGTATGTTAAATCTACAATTACAAAATTTTTAAAAATGACAGAAATATTAATTGTTTTTTCTTTTTTTTTGCCAACCTAATCCGATATTAATATGTGGGTGGAATTATTCAAGTTCTACGCTATACATACAGCTATTGTAAATACAATTATTACAAGTGAAGAAGTAGCGCAGACCTCGATTTATGTTCAGCAGTATCGACCTGCGCGTGAGCAAAATGGGAACGACAAGACGTATGCTTAGATTAAATGTTATATCGCTTTTATAAAATATTAAAAAATTTTCTATGTCACCATGGTAAGGTAAGACCCGGCAGGGATTATTCTAACGTGCTATTGAACACAAAATAAGTAATTAGACATTTTTTTGAAATTTAAATTATTTTTTATGAGTATTTATACCAAATATTTGTAAATAAATTTTGTGATCATACAAAAATTCCGTATGCTTACAATTTTAAAATTATTAAAATTAAAAAAACATATCAAAAATGAACAATTTTGATCTCGGAGATACTCGGAGGGCTACTAATTTAATTTAGTTATTGGCGAGTAAATTTTCCATAGGTTTCTAATATTTATTTAAATATGCATAACTTAAATATAAGTTGTGGTTAGGAAATTTAACAACAAAACTAAAGCAAAGAACTGACAAATTAGTAATTATGTACATATTTAGTTTTTTTAACCATATGAATGAATTTATATTACATGAACTAAAAAAAGTACGGTCAAGCATGAATTTCATGCCCCGAGGCTTTCGTACAGTAAGCATAACTATTTTAAAACAAGTGCATGTACTATCCAATTTTATTTGAAAACTAATAAGTTTTCATCACCCTGTAGTTTTAACAATTACTGAACATTTTATTTTCGCTATAGTTTTCTTTAATCTTTACACAATATTCAGATTTTTTCAAATTTTTGAATTTTTGAACCTTATACTTTCAGAGATAAGGAGGGGACATTCATTTTTTGCCACATTTCCAAAAAATTTGCTATCAAACAAATATTTTTAGAGTCATTAAAGCAAGCCTTTTAAAATGACATAAATTAATTATTTTCTGAAATAATAGTTGAATTCCATCTGTAAATTAAATGATTTCACGTATGTACATGCAAAGTTTCTACTCATTATGAAGTATAGTCAATGAGGCTGAGACAGACGGGACAAACAGACAACGGAGTGACACCATACGAATTCCGTTTTACATTTTATGTGCGAAAACCTAAAAAATATACATTGTTTAAAATAACTTACAGTTTGAAGGAAATCGGCCGACCTGACAGCCCTTCTCTCCAACAATAGTCTAGAAATCCACTCAGTTAACTCAATAATTATTTATTAACATGATTGCTATTTAAAAATACCAAACACCGATTTCACAAAAAGATATGCATGTATTCTGTTTGTACAGCATCGTTAAATACATCATTCGTCTAAGATCGATTGCTCTATCCATACCAAATAATCATTGGTTTGCTAATTCCCTATCATAAATTGTGAATATCGCTTGTCTTATAGATCTGCAAAACCCAACTGTTTGACCATTGTTACAATGTCATGTTGAATTTTCAATGCAGCATCTTCTCACAATTTTTTGAGCTCTCTATTGAACAATTTCTGTTACAAAGATTTCTCTTCATTTTGTATTCGCCTTCCATAATTATAGCAATTTATGTTTGTCAATATTTTTAGGCGCTGTTGGATTCGAAGAAGACCGACCTATATTTTTTCAAAATAAATCCACTTCATCCAAATTCATCAATGGTATGTAAGCACCATCTTTTATTGCCCTAAACTTGTGCAGATATTCAGATGCAGGATGGTGCTTCTCGAAACGGTCAAACGAATTTAATTTATTGATTTATTAGCTTTAGAATCCATTCTTGTTTCCTATTTTCATAGGTTTAACGCCAAAAAAAAATTACGAGCGTTTCTATTTCAATATTAAGTAAATAATAGGTCATTGTTGAATGTTAATCCAAATTGATAATCCATCAAGGTTTCACATGATGAAATTATATTTACAGTTTTATGCACGAAATTTATTGATTTAATTAAAAAGACATGTTATGTTATTTAGATAAAATTTTAGTTGTGTTTGTATTTCAACTAATTTGAAATATAAAAATTTAATTTAAAAGAAATTGATAATTCGTATATTTATTCATAATTCATCACAAATAAAAACAAAGACATTAAATTAAAAAAAAATTATTTCGATATATCTAAATTATTCACTTTTTATATTTTTAATTGATGTTTTGATATTTTTGATTTTATTGTGAGGTTCTAAGATTATTCCACTATTCTTTCCAATCATCTATTTTCGTCGAGTTGATTCGCTCGCAGTCGGTGGTGGCGGTGGTCCACGCTTATTTAATTCCTCTAAATACGCTAGTATTATTTGTGTTCGTTCATGATCCAAATGATCCAGCACCAAGTAACGTTTATCATTTTTTAATATGTCCTCGATTTCACGCAAATGATTTTGATTCTCACGTACTGATTCTAAACTTTTATGTGTAATCAGTTTACACTCCTGTAGGAGTTCACGGAATGCCGCCTTGGCCATGACTAATTTATCTTTGATGTATTCTTTATATTCACGTTCACATTTTTCACTGGAATTGAATTTTAAATAGCGTGGATCATCTTTCACCATCTTTTTAACTTCTTTCCACGTCGTTGTTAATTCAATTTTATTTAATTCTTCTAGCATTTCACGGAATTTATCACGTTTCTTTTTCGTTAAAGATTCAATGTGTTCATTGAATAAGCGCTCACGATCATTCCGGTCTAAATTTTCGACTAGTTCCCATCGGTGATCTTTACGTAGTTGCTTTTTAACTTCCTTCCAAGTTAGATCTGAATTTCTAACTAAGTCGGCTAATAATGCACTAAAGTGACGCATCGCCTCATCTCTTTTGTGATGTTCGCGTTCCTTATCACGATCACGAAGATGACTAGCTAATGTGCGCTGAACCTCTTTCTCGCGTTCTTTTATACTTAATTCAGCTCTAAGTTTACGATCTCGCTCCTTTCTCTGACGTTCTTCTTCATCATCCGAGGTGTTACCACCGCCATTATCTTCTTCTTCCTAATAAAAAAATTAATATGAATTATAATTAATACTTATATTAGATTTAATAGTGCATTTACTTTATCATGACCATCCTTATTATCTTCTTTATCGTCGTCTTTACCGCTACTATTTTTCTTCTCCTTCTTCTTTTCCTTTTTATCTTTTGATTTTTTCTTCTCATCCTTTAGTATTTTACAGTAATCGTGAAAGTAATCCTCCCGCAAGATCGAGCTTTCAACCGATTTATACCTTGAATCCGAATCAATTTTCTTTTTAATATCAGACCACCGACTATGCCGATCAATATCATGATGTTCCCGTAGCAATTGTATGAATTCTTTCTTAATCTAGAAGTTTTTTTTTTTGATTTTTTGTTTTAGTTTTATAGAAAAAACATGGAAAAATAAAAAAAGTTGAAATTAGTTAAAATTATAAAAGTTATGTTGTGTTATTTTTGTAATTTTTTATATTATAAACAAAATTATTTATTTAAGAAAAGTAAAATATATTTTTATGATTATTTTCAATTTTTGGTTGTTTTTAGATAAAACGGTTTGACTAATTTTACAAAACAACTGCATCTTATTCTAAACGAAATTTAATACTCAGAAATTATAATAGTACACCAAAAAAATAAGATTTGGATCAAGAATAAGTAGCAATAATATTTCCCACATTTTCATTTCTTTCGATCTCTATTTAACAGAGTACCATGAATAGATTTATTTTGATCGAATCGAATGCACTTCTTGTTAAATGAAAGGACCATTAGTGCATTATTGTTTTCAAGAAAAATATTCCATAAAGGTTTTTGATTAAACTTGGTACCACATGGATAAAAGATTTTTGAAATTGAATTTTTTGTGTTAATTGGCACAGGAAAAATTGCGTACAATAGTATCTAATAAAATAATAATCGTGGTATATAACTATAATTCCGAATTTCCATCTCATTTGCACATAAGATAAATAACAGATAATTAAAATTTACGCATTTTAGCTAAAAACCACCCTAAAATAAAAAATAAAAATCATATTGGCAAAAAAATAGTTAAATAAAATGTGTTATGCTGAAAAATTAAAAAATTTGGTTTTATATTAATTAAATTATTTCTGAAATAAATTTAAATTATTTCTCATTTTTGATCAGAGAAGATAAAGTAAAATTTTTATATTTTTTGTAAAGCATAAAATTTGTGATTATTTGATTGAATTAAAAATTGATTGATTGATTTCATATAACTGACGGACTTTTGACTTAATTTTAATCAAAAATTTCTAAATAAAATATTAGTTGAATTCATATAATTAGTAAAATAAAAAATATAAAATCGAACCAGATTTGAATTTAAAAAAATATAATTTTTCCGTAACAAACGCTAATTACATGAATTCACCCAAAATTTTATTCGAAAATTTTATTGTTCATGTATATTGCTTGTTTCGGTATTATCGAACATGTACCATTTTCTATATCGGGCAACTGGACACGATCGAGAAGAATTTGTGAGATGATTTTTATACGACAGCCAAGTTTTCAGAATACTTCGCACATAAACAACATAATCCATTTTTGGTTTAGTTTTTTTTGCATTTTGTTCAAAAAAAATTTTCACATCCACCATTAATGTAGAAGATGATACCTGAATGTGTTCGAATAACACAATTTATTTATTGTATTTAGTAGTTATGTCAAATTTGTTTTATAATAATTATTATTTATATGTTTTTTAATTAGCAAATATTTTATCTTGTTTAGAAGATCACTCGTATTTATATAAAGTATTAAAATGAAAAAAATACAATACTTACAACAATTTAATAATAATAAACAAAAAAATATTTAATCATTTAACAAAATAAAAAGGATTCAACAACAAACCCCGTTCGAATATGTACAACCCTCAAGTGATCTCTATCAATAAAAAATTAAGCATCATTTGAGAGTTGCATTCAATATGGAGATGTTTCAACTTTTAATAATTTTTTACTAAAGATTTGTTACCAAAAAAATTGTAAATGGAACTTAAAATTAACAATAGATTCCATTTGAAAGATACTCACTTTTTCCTTTTTATTTACTTTATCTTCTTTTTCCTTTTTACGAATATCTAAAATATACTCGTTGAACAGACTTTCGCGTTCACGCACTTTTTCGATACATTTGAAACGTTCATCACGGCAGAATTTTTGTATGAAATCGTTAAACGAGGATCTGGCGGAAGAGAATCAAATCGAATTTAAATTTACTGGCCAAATATGAATTAAAATATCTACTCACTTTCCGTGCAAATTTGCACTTTCTAAAAGACTTTTAAAATCATCTCGTTTTTGCTTCATTTTATTACGTTTCTCACGACGTTCCTCCTCAGCTCGTTCTTTAACGTATTTTTCAAATACTTGCTTGCGCTCCCGCGATGTTAACAAAAGATACCGTGGATCAAAAACAATTTTGTGAAGTTCCTTTTCCCAAGTGCTGAACGCTGAAACCTATACGAAAATAGTTCTAAGTGTATTCAAAATTATTTAACATTATACCAATAAACTTACGTCTTTTTCCTTTAACATTTCTTTAAATGACTTGACACGAATTTCAAGTGGGACAAGTGCTCTCTCCCGAGCTGCCCGTGCTTCCGCTTCAATTACAGCTTCCTTACCTCCATCATTTTTCTTTTCAGTGAGCTTGGCTTTAAAATTAAAATTAAGGCGCATTAATTTGTAGTTTATCATGAAACTATCGTTTTTCAGTTTTTGTATAGAAAAGTCAACTTAGATTTATAAAAAACAGATAAACAACTAATAATAGCTCCCGGTATAAGTGAAAACTACCTAGTAACTAGTAAAATCGCACTGTTTAATTGAGAATAGATTTTTCTAAACTATTGAATTTACGTTTAATTTATTATTTTATTACTGATTATTGAATCATAGTTTAAATACTAACGAATTCTTAAAAATCAAAAAACCTCAAATGCAGTACTGGCTTTTTTGGAGTGAATTTATTATAAAAAATAATATTTAATTTTCGTTCCAACTACATACATATGTATACATACATGTATGTGTAAATTTTACCATCAAATTTAATTTCAGTAATTTTGATCGGGCACAGTTCAAAAAATAATCTCTTACCTGCTGCATCCAATTTCAATTTTTTTGACGGTGTTTCCTCGCTCGTTGCACTAGACTCTGATTCCGACCTAGCTTTGGGCTCAATATTATTCGACTCCTCTGGTTTCTCATCCTCTTTCGGCTTCACAAGTTGTTCGGGCGGTGTTGACACAGCTTTATCGACATCGGCCCTTTCGAGTAATTCCTCTGGTCTCTCCCAAACTGAAGTACGAGTTGATGGATTATAAAAGAAAACCCTACCATCCCCAGTCCATACTACACACCACGGTGTTCCACTAATTGGCGTACTAGAAATCGGCCTCGATTTATCCAATGGTTTGCTGGCTTGCTTCGCCTTTTCATCATCATCATCTTTTTTCTTTTTTTCTGCATCCTGTTTACGTTTTTTATCATTCTTACCAGTTTCCTCGGCGTCCATTTCCATACTCATTTGTGGTTTCATCACAAATCCCAATGAATCAAGTGCCATATTATTACCCACATGCGGAGGTATTGTGCTCATTTGAGCAGCTAGTAAATTTGCCATCGGTGGCATTTGTCCTGGATTTGGCATTGTATTCATAGGAGGCATTGAAGTATTAGAAAATGCAGCCATTCGTGCCATTTCCAAATCGCGTATAGCTTGCGGCTTTTCCCACACACTCTCTCCTCGAACTGCATGATAATAATAAGGCCGACCATCTGGCGCCCTGTGCTCTGTCCATTCGGCAGCTTTAGCTATAATATTTGGATCAATTTCACCCGGTTTTGCATGACTCATTAGGTCTTTTGGTTCTGACACCACAGGATTTCCCATTGGCATGCCTTGCCAATTTTGAGCAGGATTCCAATGATTTGGTGGAAAACCACCCGGAAATCCTGGTGGTGGCATACCAAATTGAGGCATATTTTGATATTGTTGACCAGGTGGTGGTCCTGTAAATTGTTGCTGTATCGGCGGCGCTTCTGTAGTGTTATGTTGTTGCGGTGCTTCAGTGGTTGGCGGAGGATTTTGTGGAACTATTGGTTTACTGTAAACAAATAATCAGAAATATTAGGAATTTAAACAAATAACAGCAAATTGAAGCATTGTACCCAGACTCATCCACCGTCTCATTCGGTTGTTGACCTGGAGTCGACCCTTCTGGTGGTTTATCATTAACTTGTTGTTGTGATGGCTGCTGCTGCTGTGGCTGCTGTTGTTGCTGTAATTTATTCATAGCTTCAACATCCATTTGGCTCATAATTTTAATATGGGGTCCTTCTGGCCGTGTCCAGGTTGTTTCACGCGTTATAGCGTGATAGAAATATGATTTACCTTCTTCGGTTTTTGTTTCAACCCATAATTCCTGCATCTGTGAAAAGTAAATAATGTATAATAAATCATTAAGCTATGGAGAGCTATGTACGAACATGTGGTGGTCCAGTCGAATTAAAATTCCCCGACGATGTACTGCTGCCAATCAAATGATTCATCATACCCGGTGGCCCCCAAGCTGGATCATAATTTGGTCCAGGCCCCTGAAAACGATTACCAGTAGGTCCTCCTCCACGTCCCCTGAAAAATGGCGGTGGCTGTCGAGGTCCACGGGCGCCCATTTGAGCGCCAATTGGACCGGGTGGCATTCCAAATCCACCACGCCCCCTAAATCGCGGTGGTCCCCAACCTCGTCCACCCCTAAACAGTTATATAACACGAATGTAATTAATTATTAACCATGCAATAACGCCAACCCAACAATACACCTACCGGTATGCACCCCTTGCCGGACCAAAACGGAATTCATCGTTGTTGTACTCCTCAAACCCACCATCTGTCTCTTGCGTTTCATCCTCATAGAATTCTTCCGGTTTTTCGGGTTTCTGTTTCACCTCTACACTCTCTTCTTTTGGAACATTATTTTCCATAATAATTAACAATAAAATTGCACTATTTTATCCAAGTAATTTAGTGATTTTTTCGATATGCCTCAGACGAAAATAAAACAATGCACCATATTTTACGTACTGTCAAATGAAAAGTTTTTTGGATTTGTTTTACAAGAAAAAATGCTATAAAAATCGATAAACTCTAGCAGTTTTCGAAGCGAATGACATCTATTGTTGAGATGAAATGTTGAATTTAAATATGGTTTGAGTTTGCGGTTCTCTTCAAACCGATCGTTTTTGAAATTTTTTAATTTTATTTGCTATGTAATTTACAATTTCGATTATTTACATTTAAAACATTTATTGAAACCCCCATCTCACCTTAAAATATAATAAACCAAAAATGTATCGCAATAATAATTCATAATACTGAGGAGTTATAAGTTTATGACTTATAATTATGATATGTCCATTGCATTACATACCTATAAATTGGTTCAGTATGGTTCGCACGCTCATCGTGTGATGATCACTTAAAATTGTCTTATCAAGATGAAACCGTTATTAAGTGTTATTTTCTTAATTATAATATCAAGTGTATTATGTACAGAAGTAATTAGTAATAATAATGATTCTGGTAAGGCTTGTGCGCAATTAAAACGTATTGTAATGGTAATAAATCATCTCAAGCCGAATTATTTCTCCTTGACAATATAACCTTAGGAATTTCCAAAAATACTTTCCTCTGTTAAAACTATTTTTAGATAAATCCATTCCGACAAGACATTTTTTTTTAAATTTATTTTCAATTTTTAATGGTTTGCCGAATAATAAAAAAAATTTAACAACCAAACATTCCTGTTTCAGATGATGGTGTTGATCTGAGCGATTTATCGATTGATGATCGATTTGGCGAAGATGATGATGAATTTCCAACCGAAACACAAAGTGCCCAATGTACGATAACTGCAGGTGATGTGAGAGCTAGCGCATTAGCTTCGACAAGTAAAAAATTGGAAGGTGTTTGTGGACAACGTGATTTACGACGATCATTTGAAATTCTCGAACGTAAATTATTGGATGAATTGTACATGATAAAATTAATGTTGGCACAAATGGCATACCCGAATGCAAAAATAATGAAAAATTATTTTAATTTTCCACCACCAGTCTACTCAAATTTTAATTTTAACAGTGGCAGCTCAAATTCAAATGCCAATGTAACTACACCAAAACCACCCCTAACACAAAACTTACAAACCAACGCAACTCAACCCATACCACTGGATAAACCTGAACCAGAAAATAAACCAGAAATTGGTATCTATTTTCCGACTGAAAATATTGACGACCAGGCCACAGTCACCACACCGCAAATCAAACCTACAAATAAACCAACCACAAAATCAACTAGAAAACCAAATGACTCAGTAAAGTTTCCAATCTTACGTTTTAACGACAATCAAACAAATTCGAGTGCTATTGAGGTTACTACTACTAAGGCATCTATTCCTGTGTTGAAATCGTTAGAAAGTGCTAAACCTAAGTTAAGACCTAAAGTTGCAGGGCCACGTGATTTCGAGGTGCATCGTTTTAATAATACGATCATTTCGAATGACGAAACACAAATTTTTACGTATTTCTGGAAAATGGAAAATTTCACTGATAAATTGGAGCACAACGTCACAGAAATTGCAAGCCCCATATTTACAATATCCGGTAAGATAATTGAGCGGGTTTTACCGTTTACATTACTATGTGTGATAGAATTTTAATTTAAAAAAAAATATTTCCTTGAATATAAGTTAATGTGAAAAACAATCCATTTCACAATCACTTGGTTGAAAGAAATCTGTAGCCTTCACTTTGAAGGTCAAAAATTGTATTCAAGTTCAACGAAATCCAATCATTCAACTCTTAATAATTCTTTTAAATTTCATTTACAGGTCTTCACTTACACTGTAAGAGTATATTAAATCATTTAAATCGTGACTACATGTATCTAAAAATCGAATCTGTCCCGTACGAAACGATACTACGTGAAAAAACGCCCAACATAATTTTGAAGAGTGGTTCAATATTTAAAGAGATTGAAACCAAAAAATTATTTCGCCACAAAATTATAATCTTAGATCAAGGAAGTCCCGTAGCCACGGATCTTATATCACAAGAATTTTTGAACACAAATTCTGGATTCATGATCCCGATGAGCACAATCAAGAATACATACAATAAAAATGATAGTGTTTTAGTAAAAGTTATTATATTTTTATAAATAAATATAATTTTTATTTATTTTATTATTTTATTTTGCTATAATATCAGCAAGTAATTTTTTTTTTTATTTAAATCACAATAAATTATGAAATGAAAAAAATATATATCAAATACCTAAAGACTATAATTTACTTTTACCGCCTTTTGGTTGAATTTCGATATACGGTTGAATAATGGGATAGAGTTCTTTACTCGATTTGAACGAAGCCAAGTCTTTGATGATGAATCGATCCACTAGTTTTTGTAGAGACTCATCCGGTTTACTCTCACCATCCTGTTCCACATTTGATATTACGTGAATGAAGAGTGCATGACGGTTTTTGCCATTGAACATGATGTTATCCTGAAAATATACATTAATCAAGGTAAGCGAACAAACTATCTTACACGACATGATTTAATTTGGAATTAATTAATTCCTATAGTAACTATAACTGCGCTAAAACATAATTCTTATGGTAGATTTCAATGTTTATATGGTATATTCCCTAACGTTTAAAACTATATTCAGTTACCATCATGAAAGAAGACATTGTACAACTTATGCGTTTAATAATTTTGTTGTATGTATATGTACTTAATGTAGGTATATTTAGGTAGGTACCCCTATTCCTTTGACCATTCAGTTTCGGCTAGTAAATATTTATTATTGTTAGCACCCGGTGACCTAAGAAATTTCACTAACCTTATAATATTCCATAAACTGTTCTTTCGTAATCGTCCTCAAACACCCGACCTCACCATTAGCCCGATCAAAATGATACTGCTGCAGTGAAATCTCATTCATATCCCGTTGAAATTGTACCGATAACCTTTTCGGTTTCTCCAATTTTTGGGCTGCAAGCGCTGTCTTATGGCGTTCAAATTCTTCATTCGTCATTTTCTCAATTACTGATTCCATACTTTCGAGGAATGCTTCAACTCGTTGTTCGACAAAATTTGGATGCCGATTTGACTGCACAATAATCCTTAGTCCTTGAACGCCATTCGCTTTTCGTGTACCACAAAATACAATATAACCGAGTTGTTCCTGTGTTCTGAGTACATTATAGCATGGTTCACTTAAAATTTGTGATGTTAAGTCGATATAGGCATTCGATTTGTCTGATTGCAAACCGCACTGAAGATATAGCTCTACACATGAACTTTTGTGGAAATTATTTTCCGCCACAAACAAATAGCTTTCGTCATTCGATAACTTGAGCTCACGTTTTAAAAGCAACTGTCGACTTAATAATGGCAGTACATTTGAGTTTGTCTTCTTTAGTTTATCCTCAATTAATTGCACAATATCCATAACCTTCACCTTATTTGTATTGCCATAAATAAGACACTCGACATGTAATCTTGATAAAAATTCCTTAATAAATACTTGAAGTCGATCGATTGTAACCAACGATAGTGCCTCGAGTAATTCTTGTTTAGTCCACGCATATTCCGTAAGCAGCAGAGCAAGATAATATACCGCATGTTGGTATGGTAGCTCAGCTTTAAAATTATTTAGAGTACGCGAATATTGCTCTTTTAAAATTTCAAACCGTTTCGCATCTATTTCGAACGAAAACAAATCGTCTAATATTTTTTGTAATAATATTTTCTGCTTATCACTATAACCACTAATCGTAATACTAATTCCGTATGATGTATTAGAAATTCCTAGCTTAAGACCACCCAATTCTGCGGTGTACAAATATTCGTTCAAAAAATCACGAAACAAATACACAAATAATTGTGTTAGATTGCAATTTAATGGATCCGAATAGGCTATTGGATTGGAAAAATCAAAATTCATAATGGTTTTTGGTTTCAAAAATTCCGTATCCTGTTTGTACCAAACACGGAATACAGGGGTATCGTGCACGATAATTGGATATTTTTGATTCTCACTTTCGGCTGGGAGCAAATCAAAATCTGTTGGTATAAATGGATTGGGTTCGGGGAGATACAGATTTGAATTTTCACCACAAGTTTCCAGGGATGTTAATACATTTTCCGAAATTTTTTCATTATGGAATTTTGTTCCATACCAATATTCAGTCGATTCGCAAATTGGTTCAAATTTTTGACCAACAACGACGACTCTGGCGTTTTTAGGCGTTAAAATGTTTAATAATTTTTCGATTAAATCTGGACGCCACTCAGTGAATATATACGGAGCCGATAAAACTTCTTCAAGAGGATAGACTTGCATGCCTTGAATTATATTAGTCACCATTGAGATTGGATTCTCTTTATCCTTAAAACGAAATTGAATTTCACTTAGGTTACAATACTCGGTGAAAATTCGTTTCTGTGGTTTTTGTTCACGAATATGATTGATGTACTGGAATATGATTTTTAGAATTTCATCCACATTTTCAAATCCTTCCTGAGTTAAATCGACGATAATATCGAAAAATCCGAAACCTCGAGCTGAAGTACTGTGACCTGCCATTAAATCATTACACCATCCTTTCGCTTTTAATTCCGATAAAATACTTCCTTTTCCTTCATGACCGAACAAATAACTCAAATATTGTTCGGGCCCCGATTTATAATACTGATCCAGATCTGGTGTTGGGAAACTCAATGTTAACGACCGTGTATCTTTCACGGGGATAACAAAAGTTTTCGTTGCATATTGATTTTCTAGATACGGACCATCGTTCCATCGAGGAGCGGTTACATTTTTATTAACAATTTTGCTAAACTTGGGCACCACAATTTTTTCCAAATCATCCAACGATTCTTTTCCTAGCACAGCTAAGCACATCAAATTCGCGGAATACCATTTCTCATAAAACTTCATTAATTCTTTTCGAATATTTATTCCCATAGATTTCGGGATTTCGTTCAATGTTTTTGTGTTGCCAGTGCCAAATTTACTGTACGGGTGTTTTGAATTTGCTAGTGATTTGTTGACTTGGCGTATTCGCCATACGTCAAGAGCTAAGTTTTTCTCGTGTTCTGAATTTACTGCGTTAATTTCACGATCTGTAGCAGACTCAGTGAATAAAGGTGAAATAAAAAATTGTGCGAATCGATCGAGAGCACCTTCAAATTTATCCGGAACAATATCGAAATAATATTTGGTACAGTCACCACTAGTACTGGCATTGGATGATCCGCCATTTTCGCTTAAGTAGGTGGTATAATCATTTTCCACGGGGTATTGTTCTGTTCCCAGAAACAACATGTGTTCACAGAAATGTGCTAGCCCTGGAATATCTTCCGGATCGCTCATGTGACTGAAATTATGAATAAATTTAAATATCAAATTGGTTACAGTGTCTCAGATAATTACCCAACATCGACAGCTAATGCAGCAGCAGACTTATCAGTAGTTGAATCACTGATGAGTAGAATTTTAAGGCCATTTTCCAATATTAAACCACGATATTCACGATTATCTTGGAATGATTTAACAATATTATTAAATCTAAAAATACAATAAAAACTTATAAATAAATCACTCGCACTAATGTGTGCACGACCCCAAAAATACCTTTCGAATCCGTTTTTCGATATAGGGTTAAGAGTACTGCTGCTTGCTAATGTGTGCATTTTATGGACTTTTCTATATAAACATTTCACGTTGCCAACTCTATAAATGCATTAAATAAATCAATAACTATATAATTAGTGAAATATGAAAAGGTCCCACATCATCCAACATTGCGGATCTAAATTCATCATCATTGGTATACACTTACCTAGTGCTAATTAAGATTTGTGTTATATTTAAAATACATTTGCTATGTTTTATATACATGTAGTTATTCGTTACAATATTTTAATTTTAAAAATAAATTGCGTTTATAACTAAATTTTCAATGTTTATTTATTAAATGCCCTATTCATTTTTGCCTTGACAAATTGTGTTAACTTGACAATTTTTTTTTCCATTGATTTTCCATTATTGTTGAAAGCAAAGATTGACAGTGTACGATAATTGATAACACATTTTATAACATCAAAAACCACAAACATGTATGGATTTAAAATAGTACGAATGTAAATTAATTAATAATTCGGATTACTTTGGGAATTATGATAACAGCATATAGTATGAAACCACAATTAAGTTATATTCGTATTTCAAATTCAATTCAACATTTTCATTCAACAAAATCGTTCAGCATTTTAATCTAGTACGTAACTAATCGAATCCCAACTAACTTCAGTTTATTATTAGTAAAAAGTGACAGCACAGTTTGTTGTGCATTGATATTTTATTTGTGATTTCGAAAATAAATTTAATCTACAACCATGGGCCGTGCCGAAGTGGGTACGCCAAAATATCTGGCCAACAAAATGAAGGCTAAGGGATTACAAAAACTTCGCTGGTATTGTCAAATGTGTCAAAAACAATGTCGCGATGAAAATGGGTTCAAGTGCCATACGATGAGCGAATCTCATCAACGGCAACTACTTCTGTTTGCCGATAATTCCAAGAAATATATTGATGCATTTTCACATGAATTCGCTACCGGATATTTAGAATTACTTCGTCGCCGTTTTGGTACCAAACGGGTGAATGCCAATAAAGTGTATCAAGAATATATTGCGGATCGTAATCACTTGCATATGAATGCCACTCGATGGTTATCCCTAACTGGTTTCGTTTTGTATCTCGGAAAAACAGGAAAATGTACAGTCGACGAAACTGAAAAAGGTTGGTACATAACATATATCGATCGAGATCCTGAAACCATAGCACAACAAGAGAAAATGAAGAAGAAAGAGAAAATGGATAAAGATGATGAAGAACGATTGCTGGAATTTATCGAACACCAAGTAGAACGGGGAAAGAAAGAACCAGAGTCGAGTGATGAACCTGCCCCAAAAGAATTTGTTCGTGAAAATGAAGACGAACAAATTAAGTTAAATATAAATCTTAAGTCGATTACTCAAACGAAACCAGTTCTGGCCTTAAATTCAGCAATCAATGAATTTAAGCGACCGTCGAAAGAGTCATATGATGAGGCCACCTCATCCAAACAATACAAAACAAGTAGTAAAGAAACAAAACGAAAAACAGCTCTGGACGAAATTATACAAGCCGAGGAAGCCCGAAAAGAAAAGAAACGGACAGATTACTGGTTGGCTGAGAATATCATTGTTAAGTTGGTAACTAAGGCACTAGGCGATAAATATTATAAACAAAAAGCGATTGTAACTGAGGTGGTTGATAAATATAAGGCGAAAATAAAGCTGCTCGAATCGGGTGAAAAATTAAAAGTCGATCAAGAACATTTGGAGACGGTAATTCCAGCGATTGGTAAGCACGTTCTAATCGTAAACGGTGGATACAAAGCCGAAAAAGCAACACTTAAAGACGTTGATGAACGTAACTTCTGCGTAACATTAGAAATAGCATCGGGCCTATTAAAGGGCCGAATCCTTAAAAAAATCCAATATGAAGACATCAGTAAATTAGCTTAAACACAATTGTGAGACGCTTTGCCTAGACGCGAAGGTCAAAATTATATTACCCATCTAAGCATATGTTATATAATATATTTCATCGACAAATTTTGTAACCAATGAATTAGGTATTTAATTTGTTGAGGAATTGAAATTGTAAAACTAAATCATAAGAAAGTGTTTATTTGTTTTAACGTATATAACAGTACAAAGCAGATAAACTCTTATACATAATTGTGTTTATAATATATTTTATTAAAATTTAAGAAGATTATTAAAAAAGAAATAAACGGAACAATATACAAAAGATATTTGGTAATTAAAAATTTAATAATGATTTTTATTTCATCGAGTCGAGACTCTTTTATTTTAAACTATAAGTGTATCTACTTGGTATTTGTAACTCTATAAAATAAAAGAAATATATTTTTATGTTACCTTTACTGAAATATTATGTTTATAAAATATGTAAGATTTTTATATTAGTTGTGATTACATATTACAGTTGAAAGTTTGTTTAAATTACTCGATTTTATAACGTAAAAATATGTTGAAATCATGAATTTTAACAGATGCGCGTTTTCAACTTGAAAAAATGTCCACAATTGATTAGATTTAAAATTTTGAAACCCTGTTCTTTGCCTCTCGTTTTAAAAGGGAAGTTCCTAAATATTCTGTAATTTGTTTACAACACCAAAATGTTCTTCTATTAACTTTATATGAAACACTTAATTTTTTTATCCAACTGTGTTAGTTGCTCAATCTTATATGTTTTTGAAAACATGTAATCGTTAAAATTATAATTACTAATTGACTTCTGTTTAACACAAATTTGTCAGTACCCAAGAATTTCCGTATTGTGAATCAATTTATAATAAAATACAGAAAATTAAGTGCATTCAAAAATCAAATAAATCATTTCGAAAATCGAGACACTCATCTTAGAATTAATTTTTAAACTGTCCTTATTGAATCTAGTAAAGGGCCATGCAGAGACTAAAACAAAACCGCTCACCTGGGGTGGGCTGCATTAATTCGGAGCTCTAGATATTCGGAGGGGATACTTTGTGGAACTGTCTTTTCGCCCTTATTCGATTAGTATGGCGAACGGAAGTAATGCCTGACGAATGGAAAGTGGCCGCGATATGCCCCATATTCAAGAAGGGATACCGCTTGATGTGTGAAAATTATTGCGGTATTATAGCTCTCCTTTGCACAGCATACAAGTTACTGTCCTACATTATATTGGATAGAATCACCCCTCTAGTGGAGGCTTTAGTTGGTGCCTGTCAAGGAGGTTTTCGTCCGAATCGGTCAATCACTGGTCAGGTCTTTTCTCTGCGGATGATTCTATCTAAATGTTACGAGACATCTATCTCCGTACATCAAGTGTTCATGAATTTCTGGCAGGCCTATGACTCGATCAATCGAGAGAGTTTATGGTCTGCCCTGGAATAACTAGGAATGCCAACAAAATTGGTATGACTGTGTAGAATGAGAGTGACGCAGTCCCAATGTTGTGTTAAAGTTGAGAACAGGTTATCGACAATTTTTGCAGTTAACTCAGGTGTTCGGCAGGGAGATGCTCTGTTCCCAATGCTCTTTAATCTTATGTTGGAGTACATCTTTCGTAAAACTGAAACATCTCAGCTCAACAAGAGTTTTCAGCTTCTGTTGGACTCCAGATTGTCCAAAACAAAATACATGATCACTGGTCATAGGGACAATGGCACATCAAGTTTTAGTAGTGGCCACTACACGTTTGAGGGAGTGAGGAGGTTCAAATATTTGGGCACTCTTATCACTCACTATAACAGTGTGGGTGAGGATATTAAAGCGCGCCTAGCGGCTGGTAGTCTCGCTTTGTATCCTCTAAGGCCACTGCTAAAATCTAAACACCTATCAAGTGCCGTGAAGCTGAATCTGGCCCGTGGTTATGTATGCTCCTTACAGTTGAGAGAAGAATCATGCGAGTGATTTATGGCCCAAAACGTGAAGTAGGTGGTACATACCGAGCTCTGTACAATGCCGAGATCAGATATCTGATAAAGATCCCCGATATTGTACAGGATGTTAGATCTCAGCAAGTACGCTGGCTCGGTCACATTCTGCGTGCTAATCCGGAACGAATTGTTTAGCGATCTCTGAAAGGAGAGCCATCATATAGTAGGCGCAGAGATCGCTGCAGGCGACGATGGCTCCACTGTGTAGAGAATGACTTGGCTTCTTCAGATTGTCTTAGACAATATGAAGACCATTTTCAGGATCGAAACCGTTGGAGCCAAATTGTTGATACAGTAAGGGGCCAGTAATGACCTTTAAAAACTGTTATTATTATTGTATATATATGGAGGAAATGGCAAATGCAACAATATCCAAAAAGAAGAGGTCAAAGAAGAAGGAACCGTTTAATTGCTTTTAAATTAAGCGAATTTTATAGTTCGTAATAACGTAACTGTTTCCTTGAACAAAAATAATGATAATAAACTTAACTAAATTAAACAACATATAGAATGATTATTTTGCTTTCCCGCGCGCAATAGAAAGTAAATAGATTGTATAATCTTGGCTTTACTAACCTACTGTAGTCTTTTTACACATTATGATAAATTTCCTCAAAAACCAGTTACATTTATTAAAAGGAGATTTTTGTATTTTATATTTTTTTATAGTAACAATTCGAGAGATTCGTTTTGTTTTTACCACTACTGACGGACTCGTTTTAATTGTAAGTGATTTTGTCATGTCTATCTTCATTTCTTAAAAATAAAAAATAAATATGTTGGTAAAGAAATTACGAATAATCATTGTATAACACGGTGGATACGGTTCCATAAAGTAGAACGAATGCATGTAAAAAATCCACACAAATTCTGCGTGCAAACATAATTTTATTTATTTAAAAGCAGTGGTCTCTGACCTTATCATATGTTTTCGGTAGATGAAGTTTATCTTGACATATGAAAGAATACGGAGCTAAACAATGTTCATCATACCATGAATATTCATTAGCATGCAGTAATAAACAATCCATAGATGTTTTAAAATTTGGATGGATGTTATTTGTAGGATACCCAGGTATCCAATTATTAAAAACAGTTGGATGACCCGTTGTGATCCAAAAAAAATCATTTATCGATACTCCTGTATCAGTTCCCCCAGCCCAAAAGTGTACGGTCGTATTCTCTAAATTATAATGTTTTTTCACTTCTTTAATAGCTGCGAGAATCACTTCGTTTTCATCGTACGTGTGAATACTTAAAAAGTGCATGCCATTATAAGCACAGTATCGTTGAGCCTCAAACCAATTTCTTGCCTAGAAAAATAATTTTTTTAAATTAAAATGTATATTTATGATTTTGTATATATATGAACTTACCATTGGATAACTAAAAAAATATTTTGTATCATTCGTCTGAATGTATTTACCACAATTTATATGGTGAATCGAAATAAAAACAACCAGTAATATTAAGACATTCATTTTAAAGTTAAACTGAAGAATCTTATGAGCAAAACTCTATTTATATATAGTTTTAACAAAGAAACAATGAATTTAAATTTGTTTCTTGGAAGCATTTACAATGGTACAATACCAATACAACAATTACAATATTCCGACTGAAATACACATTTTGATGAAACATTTTGAATGTTTAGTTAAATCTGCGTAACTAGAAATACAACACAATAAACCTGTGCTTCCAGTTGTACTGCATTAATTCATGGTAAATCACAAATGGGGAATTAAATATTTTAATTCCACCATTATTTAAATTTATTACTGAGAGTTTAAGAAACTCTGTATTTTATTTTGTAAGAATTTTGTGCTTTGTTTACGGCAAAATAAATATAATTATGTGCGGGGAATCACTTTAGTATCATAGATAAACAAGAATCGCAGAGGAGATAAGCAACAGCTATTCAAATAGAGAAAATTTACGTAACTCATACAAGCTATTCTACATTAATCACCGTAATGAAAATGTTTATCGTTTAAGGTCAGTATTCTGTAACTCTGGCTCAAGTCAAAATTACAGTCGAATAGGGAGACGCAGAACTATAATTGTGTGATACTTAGTTTTAGTTTTTGCGAAATAAGTCAATTTAGAAATATTCATTATTTCAGTACTTATTGACGGTGTTGATGCCTACATATATCGGGCAACAGTCATCTAATGGTCTCAAATGTGCATGTGCTTAAAAGGTGCCATTTCAGGTTCCATTGGTTGTGAAGATTGTTTATAATTCCATGCTTGTGTAAAAAGATATATTGATTTGAAAATGAGTGAAATATCTGAAGAAATACGCTATGTGATGCTTTTTGACTATAAAAAAGATAAAAACATTAAACATCAACCAGACTACAAAAAGAACCTCGATGTTTAGGTGCCACATGAATCAACGCAAAGAAATTTGATGAACCTAGTTGACATCAGTCAAATGCTGCTGAAACGCAACGAAATCGAACCATTTTTGAAGTGAATCATTACAGGCGATGCAAAATGGGTGAAATACGAGAAAATCAAACGCGCTCATGGTCAAAGGCTGGTTTGAAAGTCCTACACAAACGACTTCAAAGCCTGCAAACAAAGTTATGTTGAGTGTTTGGTGGGATTGGTGGGAAATTGTCCATTATGGGTTGCTGCAACGTGGCGAAACCATCAATTCCGTCCTGTACTGTGCACAACTTGACCGTTTGAACGAAGCCATCCAGAATTAGCCGCTAAGGCCAAAAAAGGGAATTGTGTTCCATCATGACAATGCACACATCTTTGATGACTCGGAACAAATTGACGGAACTTGGTTGGGAAGTTTTGACTACCTTGTATGGTCTGACTACCATTTGTTTCGGTCTCTGCAAAACTTTCTTGATGGAATCTCACCAAAAGAATTATGAAGCTACCCGAAAAATGGCAAAAGATCATAGATAATAATGGTCAATATGTACTTGATTAAAATTAATTTTCAATAAAGAAATTTTTGTTCGAAAATGTACCAAAACACTATGGAGACTTTTTATATAGTATATACTTTCAGAATTGCTGTACTATTTTACTGATTCCGTACTGTATAATGCGCAAAACTGTTGAACTTATTTGTACTGTTTTCGAAAATACTCTTTTTATCAGCGAGCAAAAATTACAAAACTTCTTTCAATCGTACCAAACTCTAATCTTTAAAAAACATTTTTTTAAATTGTTTTCTATCTTAAACAAGAACATTTCATTAAAAAATGTGAATGGAATCATTTGAGCAAACAGTTAAAATCATATGTACAATTTTTTTAAGTCGCTTATAAAGTGGAACCAAGGAATTTTTCGGGATTTTCAAGGAAAGTACAAGTTAAAAAAAAGTTCTAAATGCCTTCTATAGTTAACATAAAATATCAAGTTGATCTAGGTTTGAAAGTATTTACTAAACCTAGGTTGTTGTATGCCTTTATTTTATGTATTTTTTCCATGGAAACCGATATGATCGTACACCTTGAAGGATTCGAACCTGTATTTCTTACCAATCAACTCGGGAACAAATTGAATTCGAAAAGTCTTACGGTGTGTTAAGGTTCTAGCGCTAGCATTAATGTCAGCTATCATTAATTTAACATCGGGCTCAGTTGAATATCCCATCAGACTATATATCCAAACCATTATAAAATGAGTCATTATCTTGAACCTGGTAAACATATTCGATAGATTGGTTAATCTCACGCGCAAGCTGAGCATACAAATTAGATCATCTGGCACACTGAAAGATCCAATTCCAAGGTCATCTGTACATTATTGTAATGCATTGCGTATTTAGCAAACCTGGTTGTGATCACCTTACTTTAGATCGTGGTCTAAACTAATAATGTCTAAACGATTTAGCTATTTATAATTTCTTGTCTAAATAATTAGTACTCAAAATCCGCGTTATACGAGGCTCATCTGTATAAGACAAAACATCTTACTTTATTTTTATTTTCATTTCTGCTTTTTTAATCAAATTCTTTTTGATTCATGTTCCATAAAAAATAAAAATAAAATGAACCAAACAAAATTTACTTATGGTTAGTTTTTAACCAACTGTGTCTTTAAACGTAAGGTGGAACGGTACTAAATAATTGATACTTTATTTTTTTAATAATTTGTGTTAAAATTAATTAAATTAGGTGTATACAACTGTGATAAAAAATTTAGTTAAATAATTACTAATTAAAGCTTAATTTAATGATTTCAAAAATTGCAAAATTTAAGAATTAGTACCGTTAAATTCCTTAACAGCACAAAAAAAGAAGTTATTTACAATATTTTATATTCTTATGTCGTTACTGACCTAATAAATGAAGACAAACAACATGAAAAATAAATAAACATTTCTTATATATGTATATAGTATGTACATACTTCTTGGTATTGCTCCATATACATATATTCTTCATTAAACACAGTGCGATAAGTATAAAATAAAGAAGAATTTGTTAAGGACACGAATGGATAAATCTCCCACTGAATAAAAAATTGTGTATTGTGTGTGGTTTATAAATTAAAAATAGTTTAAAGTTTTATAAAACAGCAAAAACTAAATTTACTTTCTTTTTGAAATTATGGCGATATGTTTATTAATAAATTAAATTATCAAGTTTTAACATTATTAGTGTTGCTATCAATAGTATCACCGTACGATGGTTTGTCAACAGAAACGATTGAAATTAATGATGGATCTAAAGGTAAAATAAAATTATCAACAAAAAAAAAACATCTTCCAAAAATTGTAAAATTTCACTAGAATTTTCGAAATTAGTAATAAAAAAAAATTAAACAAATAACTTTCTCAACTTTCTGCGGTACACAATATACACACGAGTTTATTTATTATACAGACAATGTATATATGTTCCTAATTAAAAATTGTTATTAATTAACAATATACATATAATAAATGGTTTTCATTACTTACCTGGCTATATATACATATATGTATGCTCGTATATTGATATCATCGGCTTATAGGTACTACTTAAATAGTAATTATTATCATGATTTTACTTTTCTTTTTCTAAACGAACGATAACCGTCACAATGTAATTACATTAGCCATCAGAAGGTTAAAACAATAAGAAATGAATAATTTTGTCTAAAAAATTTAAATACTATACGTTAACTAATAGAGCATGGTCTATGGTAAATCGTGCTTAATTGACTAAAAATGCAAGTGACCAAATTTGTTTATTGTGCGTTATAACCTGATTTGAGCGCGGGAAAATTAATACTTGTGTAACTCACCACCGTGAATATAAGTTATTTATCAAGTTCAAGCTTAAATTATTATATTTCTCCATCACTATAATACCTATATGTATACATATGCATATGAAGCTTGTGGGTATTTAAAAATGGTATGATGACAGAAACTTAAGTTTTTTTTGCCGCCATAAAATAAAATAAAATTAAGAGAGTGTTATTTGGGCCAAGTTGAATGCGGTTTTAGTTTAAGTGTGTATAAAAAGATGGTAATAAAATGTAAATTAAAAACTGTTACGCATTACTATTATTAGTGGCTTTCCGGGTTTATTATAATACATAAAAATAATAAATGCTGCCTATATAACAAGTAGGTTACGTATAGTTTACATATTTTTTCGAGATACACATATTGGTATATTAAGGATTTGGTGTATATACGAGTATTGCCAGTAAATTGTTTTACTGTGAATGTCCGGTAGTCTAAACAAGCTAATTGGAAAGAGTACAAGAAATTAGGCTTATTCACTTAATGTCTAGATTCTGATGATATTTTAGTCATAAGCGATAGTTAACAAGAAACAACACTTTACGTCCAATCAGCAATACCAGCAATAAACTACCGACAAGGTTTAAAATTTATTGTGAATTTTTATCTAATTACACGAGAAAGGTAATTCGAGGAATCGTGAAGGAGTAAAGAACGGCTTGTATGCTTATAAGCGTGGCGCGGAGGACCACACTAATACGCGCCTTATAGGTTATATTTCACCTTCTCCCTCTCGATATTTATGGTAAGCAGATGGCGGCGAATACAGCCACCCGACTATCAGCCGTATCTCAGTGCAATTAGTCCGCTAACGAAGGAACTGGCATAGACTACGTTACATCAGCATTATGCTTCGAGAAAGGGCTCCGAACCACGTGCCCTTCAGGAGGATTTGTCTTATATGTGATAAATTCATAGTAGATATATCAGTTCGTCTCCCTGATTACTGCACCGTATATACCAAGCAGAGGTGATAGCGTTGGATGAAGTTTTGACTTGGTTGAGACTCAATGTAGTAGTCTCTAAATGAAATTAGTAAACATTTCAACATTCGGATAGTCTGGGTCCCCTGCCACTCGGACGTCATGGGGAACTGCAGGGCGGACAAACTGGCTATGCATGGTATAACTATCCAGCAACTGCTGCCGGAAAGGGTAATTTGGGGAGGCCTATTACGGCACTCCCGAAACAGCCTTTAAAAAAAAAGCAGTAGCCTCAGCGAACGAAAGGTGAACTAACACTCTCACATGTAGTGTAGCAAGACAAGTCTAGCCTAAGTGGAACTTGAAACGCTCAAAGACACTAATCTCCCTAAGTAGAGGTAAATTAAAAACTAGACGTAAATTAAAAACTGATGCTAGGTCGGTCTAGAAGCAAATGATCTTTGCAGAAGCTGTATGGAGTCTATAAGCCAAAATACATGAACTCTGGTTATAGGGACAATGGCAAACCAGATTTTAGTAGTGGCCACTAGTTGTTTGTGGAAGTGAAGAGGTTCAAATATTTTGGCTCTCTTACCCCTTACGATAACAGTGTGGGTGAGGATATTAAAGAGCGGCTGGCAGCCGGCAGTCATGCTTTGTATCCTAAGGCCACTGAGAACGAGAGATATTTTCTTACATTTGAGAGAAGAGTCATGCGTGTGATTTACGGCCCAAAATGCGAAGTATATGACACATACCGAGCTTTGTACATCATCGAGATCCGTGATCTGATGAAGATCCCCGATATTGTACATATTGTCACGTTTTGAATTGTGCAGCGATCTCTGAAAGGAGAGCCACCATAGGGTGTGCGCAGAAGTTGTTGCAGGCGATGACAGCTGCACGGTGTAGAGAACGAGTTGGCTTCATCAGATTGTCTAAGACAGTATGAAAACCAAGCTCAGGTTCGAAACCGTTGGAACCAGATTGTTGACATTAAGCGCCAGCAATGGCCTTTAAACACTTTATATTATTTATGGCTTTTAGTAATTTCGTTAATTTCATACCAAGTAATTGAACGTAATTTAGGTGACAAACTAAAATATTTTTATCATCTAAAATAATTTATAATTTTCCATCCAATCCAATTCTTATAATTTAGATAATTTTGAAATTTGATCTGAAGGATACCTGTAACATTAAACATAGGATATTAGAATTGTCGATCAGAATAATAATCTAAATTAAAAAATTTGGATCTCAATTTTTCAAAGCTTACATATATTTTAAAATGTTTTGTTGTTAATTTGGAATATAAGAGTTAAAATTAAATTGGAAATTGATTTTATTTATATACTCAAAATGTTATGTCTATTCGATTTAAAATTAACACTATATGCTTGAATCAAGAATTAATTTTAGTTAAGACTAAGAAATTATATTTTAAAATTTTCTAATTAAAATTATTACATAAATTGCGAATTGCTCTAAAATAATTTATTTAAAAATCACATTCCTTCAAATTTGCTAGCAACGCCAGAACAAAATAATGAAATTGTTGATATAATTTAAATAAAATAAATTTCGTGACCAAATCTATGTAACATTAAACTTTTTAAGAAAAAATTTATTACATAATTATTTTTAAAAAAAACTGTAAAGTTTCAATGAATCATTTTTATTTTTTTAAATTTAAACAAATCAACAAAATATTTCCAAATTTTAAAAAAATTTAAAAAATTTAATCTCTTATTAATTCTGAAACGTCGCCCTCGTTGGCACAGGGTCTCAGGTTCTATTCCCGGTGGTGACCAAAATTCACTTTTGAATGTTTTTAATGTGTAAGTATATATTGTGTTTGTCCGCGTATTACATCGTGGGCCCATTAGTGGCACTTTAAGGGTTGGAGTAATTCGCCCAGCTTTAATTTTTTAATTTAAAACTTTGAAATTGGTTTCGTTGGTCTAAAAACGTATAGCTAAAATAAGAAATAGAAGAAATCTCAGTAGAAGATGAATTGGTTTCGGTTTAACAATTATTAATTTTTGAGCTTTTACATTTGAGCTTTTGAAAAATAAAATCTTTTAATTATTAGCTAGATTCTGATTTATTCAAAAGAATTGAATAATTGAAGAAATTTTTTTTATTCTAATTCACCTATCAAAATTATAAACAGATCGATGTAATACGCAGAATTGTAAAAAATTAAACAATGAATCTCATAATTCAGAACTGGAACCTAGACGTTTTCACAAAATATACAACCGTTCCTGAAATATTTAAAATATCATTGGAAATTTCAAGATTTACTTCGTTATAATAAGAAAACAAAGGGTAACAAAGGGATGGACGAACTTATTATGTATATTAGTATATTTAAAACAGGTAGATGAACTAAGCTGTTTTAATATGTGAGTAAATCGAGATTAGAATTTATTTAGAAAAATAAAATTAATCCAAAACGACTTTGTTTATAAGAAACTGTGGTTAAGTGGATGTTATCTGACAGATATCTAAAGCTTTCGGTGAACTGAATTCTTTCCGTTTGCCATTGTTTGCAACTAACCGTCAATATATAAAAAAATCAGGAGTGACATGAGACTTAGAATTTTTTCGTGAAGTTTCTTTATTTGATTGTTAATTGTCTGTCCAAATATATATGAACCGTGACATAATACATTGCCTTAATTTATAATAATTTATCTGTAAAATATACGCTTGGAATCTCCCAGGAACGCGATCTTTTAAATTTTATAAATGTAAGCAAATAATCTATATGATATAGCTGGGTTTGATAAGGCAATAGTCTGTTTGATCTTATACTTGTTGGAATCAGACACATTTTAATTAATAGAATAGAAAATAAATTTACGATTTAATCACTTATAGAGAACGAGAATCGTATATTATATATTTCAAAATTTTCAGCAAAGGCGAGGTTATTGTTTCGTGGATTCTTGGTTAGAGAATTGATTAACCTGGAGTGGTTATAAAATGCTTTACAATTCATAATAATATTAACAGAACTGAATGAATTTTATTTCCTAAAATAATAAATTTCGAAAATTCTGCTTTTTAACCATGAAGCAGACCTGGAGAGAGAAGGGATCAGAATGATTGCTTATGCAGATAACTGTCTCTGGTAAATATTTAAACATGGTGAAGGAGGTAATCCAAAATGCCCTCCTAATCATTACGAGGTGGGCCATCAGATGTGGACTGGCAGTCAGCTCGTCCAAAACTGAATTGGTACTCTTTACTAGGAAATATAAAATCCCGGTAGTAAATCCACCTATCTTAAATGGCATAGGACTAGCTTTTACTGATAAGGCAAGATTTCTGGGCGTAATCTTGGACAGTAAGCTTAGTTGGAAGCGCTGAAGACAATACCAACACGCCCCTTGGATGTTATGTTTCACCCTCTCCCCGACGATATTTATGGTAAGCAGATGGCGGCAATTACGGCCACCCGACTATCATCCATATCTCAGTGGAAATGTCTGAAGACAAGGCACTCGACGATAATTAGATTACGTTACACCAACATTATGCTTCGAGAAAGGGTTGTCGAACTATCTGCCATCCAAGAGAATCTTGGAAGAGCGGCTCGTTATCGGAAACAGAAGAATTACAGTTCTTTACGGATGGCTCCAAGCTACACGGTAAAGTTGGAGCTGGAGTCTTCTGTAATAAAGCATGGACCAAGCAGAGGTGATAGCGATTGAGGAGATCTTGACTTGGTTGAGACATAATGTGGTATCCTCGACATCTGTTTCTCTGACATCTATAGCCGAAAGGGCAAATTTGGGAAGGGTTTATTAAGGCACTCAAGACAGCGCTTAAAAATGAGGCAGTAGCCTCAGCGAATGAAAGGTGGACTAACACTCTCACATGTAGTGTAGCAAGTCAGGTCTGGCCACAGCTGGACTTGAAACGCTCAAAGACACTGATCTCCCTACGTAGACCTTAATTAAAAACGATCGTGGGGATACTCACAGGACTCTGCCTATAGTTGGAGAACATGCGAGGAGGCTATAGGTCTAGAAACAAATGATTTTTGCAGAAGCTGTATGGACGAGGAGGAGGAAGAGACGGTAGTTCACTTACTATGCTCATGTCCGGCTTTGGCATACAGAAGACATAAATATATGGGTAGATTATTAATGGATAGCCTCTCTGATCCCGAAAACTGTAGGTGTGAAATATATCACGCTAAATAAGTACCTCAGACTGGTTCATATAGTGGTAACAGGGCAATAAGATCCTGTGGTATCACAATGAACCGTCACCGGTCTAAGCGTGTCGTAGCAGCCACTCAACCTAACCTAACCTATCCAAGAAGCATTTGGATAATTCGTCAAATAAATTCTCGCTTTACGTTTATAGCATTTAAATAAAAAGTATGATTCAATATTCTTGAGAATCATTTAATATCTTCTGGGTTGCCTCTAGGGTAATATGGCAATTGATAGCTGTGATATTTAAATCAGTTTTAATAAACAAAATTTAAAATCGCTATTTAAATTTCTTAATTTGCGGATGGTTTGTTGTTACGGTCTTGCGTAAAAGTTGAAATCTCCAATTTATTTAAAGAGGTTAGATTAAATCGTGTATAACAACGCTAAAATCATCGCTAATTTAACGAAACTTAAAAATATTTTTGTGATTAATTAACACTCGAAAGTGAATTGATCGAGTTTTCTAAATCAAAAAGGTCATAATGGGGGATAAAAGAAATTCTATAATATCTTCTTGTATAACCAAAAAAAAAAGTTAATCATAATTGAATAGTGTTCAAAAAAAAGAATTACATTAATTTATGCTGTCATGAAAAAACAATTTACTACAAATTAAATAATAAATTTTATGTACACATATGCAAATATTAAAAGCTCTAATTAATGCCCTAGCATCTGCAAACCATATCATAATACCGTTAAACGATTTGAATATAACTTTCTTTAAAAAATACAAATACTTTAACCAAACCTAAACACGCAGTCATAAAACACGGCATTAAATTCATTAATTGATATTGAATTAAATAATTTTTAATTGATATTATGCAGGATATGAAAAATCTGACAAATAGACAGATTTCTCTTATAAATCTTTACCCAGAAACAATTGATGATACTCACCGTAAAAATGCATGTCTCTTTATAAACTTAACTAAACAAATTGTGTGTGGAATAATCGCCAATAAATTTCAAAGTTAATCTCTTATCTTTGCGTCTCTGTCAAGGTGAAAATAACTAAATAAATTTAACCGATAACCAAACTCGTTATTAAATAACTTAAATTTACATTTTGCCTCCTATATAGTTGCATGAGAAATTTTAATTTATGTAATATATACTCATCATTTGCGTATAAGACAACTTATATTATTGAACAATAGTTTTACAGACAAACATAATCCTCTTAAATTTTACATATATACATAACAAAACTATACATTTTAATTTTAACAACATAATATAGACGAGAAAATTAGATTCATGAAATTCGACACAAAAGCAATTTAAAACTTTTTATCAATATTTCATTCTTTGCACGACATTATTTTCATTATTGTAAACTACGCTCTTTTAAGATTTCATAGTAACCCGGCATTTACACCAAATAAACTTCGAGTTTCAATAACTTCGGTAAAGAATTAACTTACCGAGCACTAATAAGCGCCAAGTCAACAAAAAAATTGCGGTTTTCGATGGAACAAAAGTTGTCTGTATCGGGTGATCGTACATTTAACAATACAAATTAGATAGGGCAAAAATCGCCATACGAAAGCATAAAAAAAGTTACTTCAGTCATAATATGGCAAATGAAAATGAATTAAGAAAAGTTTAAATCAAATATTTGCATACATTAAATTATTGATGATTCGCCATCTATTTAATTTGTGTCATATACATGCATTAATACACAAGAAGAATAACCACTAAAATTACACGGTTTTTATATCAAAACGCTATATTATTTATCCGGTACAATATATATGTATATCTCTAAACGAATAGGTATAGAGACGATGAGAACGTGCTATCCATGTTGACAGCCGGTACAGAAGTGACAGTCTTCTAGTGTGATTATCATATCCCTTATAGTAATACCATTTGGTTGGTCTCGTCCATACGATACATCATATACTTCGCTCATACGCACATATTTCGTGTGACTATGTTCATATACAACACTCTCCTCGCCTTATTTTTGAACACGCTAGACTCCTGGAGCAAACCGAACTAATGGTGTTCGAGTTCGATTTGATCTTCTTGGCAGCATCCGTAGATCCGAATTTGCTATAGACAATCGAAAACGATGGTTTTGGTCACTTAGCTGATCAGCCACTTGTTGTTCGTTTTCATCGGCTGGGTCTATGTCAAATTGCTTATTTAATCGTTATGCAGACGAATACGGATGCTCATTTACGCATCTGATCCTGATGTCGTTTCATATCACCACAACTCGTTGACACAATGTACAAGAGTCTCCCTAACTTCTGTATTGATCCACTTTGGTCCATATGTCGAAAAACATCGGACAAATACAGGTTGTCTCAGCTCTAATTTCGTAACTGTAATCTCGCTACTACATTGGAACCTCTAACGGAGCAGTCGTGAGATGCTTTATTCCACTCTGATTACAAAATTCGTGGAAAACGTTAGATTTAAACGACGGACCATTGTCACTTACATGGTGTCCGGTAGACCCTCCATCGCAAAAATTGTTTGCAACGACCGAACTGAGCGGTGATGTCATTCATCTTCATGACATATGGATAACGTGAAAGCATTCCCACAAATCATCACAGATTATTCGAAAATGGTTCTGCGAAATCTAAATGTATCCGCTCCCATCGTATGGTCGCGGTTGGCCATTCCTTTAATTCTCGCGCGGTTGAATTGTCGATGTTTCCTGGCAACTGGGGCAATGTTTGATCATTTCTTCGATATCTTGATCGATTCGTGGCCACCAACAAAATCGACGAGCCATTTGTTTGGTACGCACGATACACCAATGCCCTTAATGCAATATCTTCAGCACTGACTTGCGTAAACTACTTGGTATAATCAGTCTGAAAAAGTAAAACATTATTAAAAATTGAAATTAAATTTTTGCTCACACTATATGCTCGAATCTGCCCGTCTTTTATTGCATCAGGCCATCCATCTTTCACGAACGTAATGACTATCGACAATAACCTATCATTAGCCGTACATTATGATATTCTCTCACTGTTGATCGGAAAATGATCGAGCCCGGCAAAAGCGTCGGCATTTGCAGGCTTCTTCCGTTGGTAGAAAAGCCATGGTATCAGCTACATATGCAACGTCTTTTTTCCGAAGTACATTTAAAGGTGCAGCCAACTGAGAGAAATTCGGAATGAATCTATAGTTCACTTTCACTTTATAGTAGGCCGTGGCATCTCGCAGCGTTTTCGTAGAAAGTCTAATTCCCGCAACATTGATTATATGGTCCACATTCGACCTCGGTTTGGAGAAAATGAAATTTTGACAGGTTGATTCTCAAGTTTACTTCACTCAACGGTCGATGATTCTCCTCTAAATTCCTTAAATGATCATCTTCATTGTTGCCCGTTACTTATCCGCAGGTAACTGGATACGTGCATCATTCCACAAGGTAAATTGCTCTATGAACTTTTGAAATATAGCCGGCGCGCTGGCGACCCCAAATGGCAACCGCTGATATTGGTAAAGTCCAAAAGGTGTATTGATGACCATCAATAGGTTGGACTCGTGATCTAGATATGCGTTGCTTAAACCAATTTTTGATAACCGCTTATCTCCCTGAATACGCTGAAACGATACAGTCACCTTAAAATCTAATTGGTCAGATGCGCTTTGAACGAACAGTGTCCCAAGTTAGGCTCGAAAATACTGGTATTACACACTTGGAATTCGTTGACGACGAGGCAAATACAAATGTTTAAAAGTAAATGCGTGTTAATTTTTATTTTTTTGGTTTTGTGTATGTGTATGTGGATAAAACTTGCGCATATAACAAAATGGATGCAAAAGAAATGAAAGAGTTTATGCAAGCGATTGTACAAAATCAGCAAATATTTTTGCTAACTTTCATGTCACAGATGAAACAGCGTTCATTCGACCAAATACAGCGCGTGCCATCGTTTCACAATTTCGATCGAACGAAAGAAACTTTCGAGGAGTGTCTGGTTCAGCGATGGAACAACATTTCATCGCAAATGGGGTGATTGATACAAACAAGCGAAAATCATGTTTCTTGATGAAATTGTATGGTGAAACGAAAATGGACCATCAACTGTTACGATTCATCGTAACAACATTCAACTGTGGGACGATTCATGAGTCAGTATAAGGACTGCAGGATTACAAAAAGGAAATTCATCATTGAATGATATATTGTATATGGCGAACGCATGTGAACAAACGCAAGCCGCGGTAAATATATTGAAACGAGAGACGGAGATCATTCCAGAAGTAAATGCGTTCCATAAACATCATAAACATAAGAATATGAGGTACAAATCAAGAAGTCATTCACAATCACAAGTTGACCGATCAAGTAGCCGGGATAGTTCGTGTCCGGGGTGTGGAACCAAACACCAGCGAAGCGAGTGCAGGTTTTTGAAAGCCGAGTATCATAAGTGCCATAAATACGGGCATATTGCATCCGTTTGTAAAACTAGTCAGTCAAGAAGTCGTATAAGGACAAAACAAAGGTCACGAGGTATACAGAGGAGTGAGCATAATTGTTATTCTTTGGATGGTTACACTGATTCAAGTATTGGCATGAAGCCATCATCGTAGAAGCTGATGGCTGAGCAGTTGAGTGGTGTCGGGAATTCTGCGGGTATGTCGATTGATTTCGTGGAGATGCTTCCAGATACGATAGGCAGTTTAGACCAGAGCACGGTTTGATATCTTCGGCAAATGGGATAAAATTGTTTATTTCTATCCAAATAAACGGAATTGTTTTAAAAATTTTAATGGATACAAGTGCGTCAGTGTCCATGATTAGAAAGGAAGGTTACGTCCAGTTAATCCCGTCGTGAAAGCGTATGGGAATATAGATATTCCAGTACCTGATACCTCAGATGTTCTAGGGAAGTAGCAAAGCATTGGCCTGAAATTGTAGATTATTGTTACTAATGCGAGCGGTGCTAAAATTTTCGGTATGGATTGGTTCGACCGTTTTTGTTTTAAAATAACAATAACCCATTTACGAAAGGAAAGAGGTATTGACTAATGAGAACGTTCTATCCATGGTGACAGCCGGTACAGAAGTGACAGTCTTCTAGTATGATTATAATATCCCTGGTTATACCATTTGGTTGACCTATGGACGAGGTTACATACTTCGGTCATACGAACATATTACTTGTGATTATGTTCATATACAACAATTTGTATACACATAAATTCAATTGTTAACATAAACATACATATATACAATTTGAATTAAGTTATGATAAATGCGTTAACGGTTAGATTGCTGTAGAAATTATTTTTATTAATATTATACATAAATATAGAAATTTTAAAGTTAATAATATGTCAACTATAGAGCATCAATTGGTGACACGAAAATCTTAATAAATATACATATACGTATTAAGCTTGAATTTGTGACTTTTCATAATCTGGTTGATTGTGACACTATAAGTACGGTGACAATTAAACTTTAACTGAAGAATAAATAATCAACCATCACATAAACGAAATATTTTGACCATCTGTCTGTCTTAAACCGTTATTAAATTGGAAGAAAGTAGTAAATATTTTAGCTAACATTAAATCAACCGATTATTGAATTTCTCAATAATCTTCGTGATTTATTGTTCACCAATTCGAACAACGAATTAATATTTAATTTATTAGATCGAAATCGATATTATTATTAAAATGTTAGAAATCGAAAAATATAAACAAAATCCTTCACATATGTTGAATTGAGTCAGGGATATAATGGTACAATTTAATCTGCATTGTTTATTCAATTTATTATCAACAACTGACCACGAAATCTTCACGAAGGTTATTCATTTGATTACGCAATCGTGTACGATTTATTTCCATTTTCTAGGTCAATTTTTGTCGTAAGCTTCGAAATAATGTATGCAAATATACACATAACGATTTAGCAATATTATTTACCTGTGATAAAATTTCCGTTTTTAAACAATAAAATGTATACAAAAGCGCATAACACTGTCTTTGGATAGTAATTTTAAGGTAAATATGTAAATAATTTGAATGGTAAATATTACGAAACTGGCAAAATTATGGTAATTATATATACGATCCGCCCGCCAAAACAAGTATTACAAGTTCTGTAGAATAATTAGATAATTATAATTTAGAACATTTGAATTTTAGAATCGTATAATTATATTTTAATTTCAAAGCTATTTAATTTTTGGTGAAGTGTTCAAACTTATACCGATAAGACTTATTAAAGTTAAAAGCAAAATAAAGAATGAAATTAAGGTAAACCCGTTTTAATGAGCAAAGAGAAAGAATTAGAGTAATTGTAATCAAAATATATACATATACGTACATACATATATGTTTGCTGGAATCTAGGCCATTTATATAGTTTTTGGGTATTATTTGTGGTAACAATTTGTATCATAAAATACTGCATACATTATACCATAGTTGTCTATACATACATATATGCTTGTGTGATGAAGTGAAAGATTTATTTTAGATAATATTAAGATAATATATGCGGTATTATCGATATTTGATTTATATTTAAAATGTAATTAGATAGTTGTTTTACTCTAATATTTATAATATACATATGTATATGTGAGTAGTAAATAACCTTTCTAACATACATTTTTTATTTAATTATTTAAAGATGTCATATCAAATACTTGTAATCTACAAATGTGTCATTTTCAAAATTATAAATTAAATACCAGTTTTTTTATTAAATGTAAAAAACTTGACAATACACTGATTAGTGAATTAGAACGCATCCTTGAGCTGAATTAATTTTGAAATCCATAATTAAATTTTATTTTGACAATTTTTAAAAATTATGAACTCTGTGACTAAATTTTACAATTACAAAGAAATAGTTTTGAACGACCTACTTCTATGGTGGCGACCCACATTAGAATGTAAATTAATAATTTGGCAATAAATGTAATAATTTAGAAGAGATGTATGAGAAACAAAAAAAATCATTGCAGTATCATAATGAACAAAACATTCACAACAACCGCATAACCGCCAAAAATTTTCGGCAACCAATAAAACATTTGGGTAAATGTTTAAGATTAAACAAAAAAATGTACTTCAGCGACAAACAACGGTTTTAGGCGATAAACCCCCAAAGTCTGTGTTGCCTTGTGGGTGCCTTACTCAGCCCTTGGCTATTGCGCCGTTTTTATGTACGGTGGAAATTTTAATAACTACTAAATAGCTCCATTTTATTAATCTAACTGGAAATTTGTATATAAATATGTAGAAAAATTATTAAACGTTCGGTATCCACCCTGACCTTATAATGTGTAATGTAAATCCACCCTGCCACTATATTAATTTTGATGACAAACTTGTAACGCCACCACTTGTAACCTTATAACCAATTATGTTTTAAGAAGCCAAACAATTCATGTTTGTCCTCAATTGTGCCATTTCATTAATTTTATGTACATCAGTATTACTTATTTTGAGGCCGGTTTATTCACAGCCTAAAAAAAATCTCAGTTTTTCTATTTTCAATTCTACTTTTATTAAATCAGCTTTGCTAAATTCACGTAGCCTAAAATTCCTAAGGCTTTTCTGTAAGGTTAGGTAAGGAAGGCCGTCCTAAAGAACTAGCATGGACAATTGATCCTTGGCTGTACCACCCAGTCTGCTCGCAAGTACCCCGATAAGACAATGTCCCGTTATAGCTCCTACGACCATATAAATATAGTGTCGTTGAAGCGATATCAATTGGCCGGATCTGGACCGGTCAAGTCCAGGCCAGATCTGCCTGGTTATTACACACGAACTAGCGTTAGACCATCTGACGTTCGTTTCTTTTATGGCTTCTTCCTGAAGCAGCAGTTTACATGAAGCAAACGGTATCTTTAGCCTGCTTTGGGGTATAAGGCGTGCTGTACCCTTGCGGGCCAGCTCATCTGCCTTTACATCCCCTACAATATTGAAGTGACTGGCACCCACGTCAAGCGGATGTTGAACTGATCAGCCATTTCATTTAAAGATGTCAGACAGTTTTGAGCTATCTGCGATGTCAGGGAGTATGATTGTAGCGTTTTAATAGCAGCCTGCCTGTCCGTAAAAATGCGAATATCTCTCGTAGATATTACATTATACTTCAACCAGTCCATGACTTCCACTATTGGAATAAGTTCAGCTTGAAAAACACTGCTTTTCCGTCGGCAAAACGGAAAGAGAGGTTGACCCCTTTTGCCTCACAGAATGCCCGGCAGCCAACCCCTCTATCCCTTTTTGAGCCATCCGTGAAAAGCTTATCGCCTCATTGTCTATAACCTTTTCATTCACCCAATCCTCTCTGGTGGGAAACTCAGTTTGGAATCTCACTCGCTGCTCGGCCGCAATGTCCAAGGGAGTGAGATGAAAGAGAATCGGCAGAGCTTGAATAGGTGTGCTCTCTGGCTTTTCTATTAAACTAATATAAAATTCGTCGAGATTAACCAGTTGGTGCCGAATTCGTCGGTTGTTGCGTGTGAAATTGGGGAAAGAATATTGGTTTAAATTATAATTTCGTAAGTGTTCTATAATGGCTAGCTATACGAGTAGTTGCTTGTTTAAACGTAGTCGTTTTGTATTTTAAATAGTTTTACATTTAAAACTGATTTCAGGTTTCGTTCAAGTTTTATTCAAATTTATCCTGTTTAATTTTTAATTTTATTTACCATTCGGAATGCAATTAGAATTCTAAAATTGATCAAAATTTAGTTTGCATATGCTAAATTCGAGGTTCTCAGATTCTCGAACACTGGAAGTGATAGTAGTGGAATTATTAATTTATAATTTTATAGAAAAATTTATTAATTTTTCAAAGTTCAATGTACTCTAGTCTCAAATTCTATGTGATTGCAAGATTCTGTATTATAATCAGCAATACTCCTGTTCTATAACGATTCTTTGGCGCTCTTATTATTTCCTACGGAGAAAATTTATAAATTTATTATAAATTTACAAATTGTACTAACAATTAGGTTTCAATTTCCAACTGTGAATGGTCAATCAGTAAATACAATTAAATTTTAACAAACCTATTTTATTCCCCGGACGCCATGATTTCTCGCTACGCCTCTAATTCTCAGGTGGATAAACAACTAACTTACTCGCCGAGGACGTAGCGTGGATGTGGAATGACGATGTCATAAAAATTCTAAACGAATGGTACGAAGTAAATTATTGCTTGTGAAATGTTGCTTGTAGAAGGGACTAGTATGGATGAGATGAGGAAAAAGAAGGCGACACTAACCACAACTTGCGAAAATTGAACACACAATGACAAAATCGGCACTTTGTTGTTGAATGATTCTAAAATAAATACAATCGGAGACGGAAATTATAACAAACATGACCGGTTAATGGTTATTAATTAATTCAGATATTTTTTCTAAAACGGACAGACGGACAATTGTGTCACACCATAAACAGCGGTACAGATGATCCAACCTGACGAGCCGACAGTCGGGTCAACCAAAAGGAATGTTGCCTGCCAATTTACCATCCGATTTTTTCAACTTTCTTTTTATTTTTGCTTTAGAAATTATTGGTTTCCGGTTTTTGCTTTTATTTTCTGTCACTATAACAAACAATTGTTGACGGCTGAATTTAATTTGTATTTCTATTGTTTCCGCTATGAAATTTAAAACACGTATAAAAAATATTGGCCCATAACGCTACACACCATTCGATTTGGATGGTTGGTCGAGCCGTTGGATAGAATTTTATTGAACCGACATGCATACACACGATCAAATTTTTCATTAATCCAGAGTGTAAGTATCTGCACTCGCAGCACTCATGAAGTGCATCATTGGTGCCATAGATCATGCGATCTTGACGAGAATTCTTAGAAAATTTGGTTTAAATTTAGAGATTTATGCAGGGGTTATTGATTTAATTTATAAATTGACGCTCGCGGTAATGTCATCATCAAAACCTCTTATGCCATAATCGCTACACACGCGTGGATTAAGAGATCGCATGAGACATTAGTTTATTAAATAATATGTACATTTTGTTGTAAAATCTAATTTTTATTGTAATTTATTTTTTATCGTTGTTTCTCAGCTTAAGTTATAAATAAATTGTTAATTTTTAATATACATATTTACAAGCGGTTATGACAAATATAATTTATTTATCAAGCATGAATTAAATTGTTAAATAATCTTTTCAATTTAATTTAAAAATTTGACACCAACTGCAAATAGGATGAGAATGTCAACCGTACATGACCCACTAAAATAATGGTTTATAGTTTATTTTAACACCCATCAAGCGGCTCAATGGTCTAGTGGTATGATTCTCGCTTCGGGTGTGAGAGGTCCCGGGTTCAACTCCCGGTTGAGCCCAAAAATAGAGATTTTTTTTGATAAATATATATGTAAATGTACTACTATAAATTATATTCTTCTCATGCATCTATACTTTAATTGAAATGAAAATATTAAACTTCTAACTTAGTAAATACTACTGCTTAAGCAATCCAACGCTACTATATGCGCAGCTTACCAAATAGCAAATAAGAAAATTGTCTCTATTTTATAACCTCAAACATTCAAACATCTAATTGCAGATAAAATCGATAAATAAAATCTATACATACTATATATAAAAATAAATTCAAATTAATAATTAAATTAAAAAGTTAATTCAATCAATTCGTATCGCGTTACTTAACACGCGATACGAGTGGATTAAATTAATTTAATTAATACAAAATCGATTTGGTAATTTATCAATCAAACATTTCATATACGACATATATTTGAATGATCAACATTAAAATTAATTTATTTAAACATTTAACAATTTTATATCTAAAAATATTAATAAAAAAATGTTTATTTAATTTATTACCGCACCATATATGACGTATTCATAAGACATAGAAACGGCGCTACAAATTTCTTGGTTGATTATCTCAAAATCATGAATTTTAAGTTTGTAACTATTATAGTTATATACTATGTATCTATTAGCCGATCTGATTTATTTACGTATAAGCCAAATTTCGAGTTACGACATAACTATTATGGTATAATCGTTGGTTGGGATTCACCACCTTACAACGTTTAATGAACCAAACAGATTTACTCATATATATTCAATAGCGAATACATAATCTATAGCGAATTATAGTACTAATTTGATGTTGCCATCAGCATAATATGGTACCAAAAATGCTGTATAGCATTTTGAATATTATAAGAAGAAAATTATGCACTGTGCTTGGATTCATTTTATAAATTAATGTTTATGGTGTGTTGTGTATCTGTGAATCATAATTTAATTTATTCAAAATGTTAAATTGAATAATATAAATGTACATACGGAATATTAAAACATTATCATTAATTGAAAATAAATTTAAAAACTTTTTAAAAACTTACCATTAATTACGATTTGGTTTTCCCACTATATGATTACGGATTTTTGAATAATCTATTTTGTGAGATTTTAAAATCATTGAACATGATTTGAGTTACCATTGTGTTTACCTTAAAAATCAAATTGTAAATAATTTAAGCGTGTTATGAAACACTCTTAACGACTACACCAATACCATTTTAGAATTATAAAGGTATGATTTGCCCGCAATAATGGATCTCTGTCAGATCGTAAATATAATAATAAATATTAATCAGTTTTAAAGGCCATTACTGGCCCCTTACTGAGTCAATTATATGGCTCCAATGGATTCGATCTTGAGTATTGTCTTCATTCTGTCTAAGACAACCTGAAGAGGTCAAGTCGTTCTCTACATAGTGGAGCCATCGTCGCCTGCTACGACCTCTGCGCCTACCATATGGTGGATATCTTTTCAGAGATCGCTGAACAATTCGTTCTAGGTCAGTACGCAGAACGTGACCGAGATCTTATTTCATATACAACATCCTTGGGGACCTTCATCAGATCTCTGATCTCGATATGTACCACAGCTCGGTATGTACCATCACTTTCTCTCCAATGTAAGGTGCCATCTCTCGTACTCATCCGTCAGCGCCCAAATTTCACATCGAAATATTACAACGGGCCTAATCAACGCTTTATAGAGCTTCAACTTCACAGCACCGGATATAGGTGTTTAGATTTTAGCAGTGGCCTTAGATTGATACAATGCACGACTGCCGGCTGCCAGCCGTACTTTAATATCCTCACCCACACTGTTATCGTGAGTGATAAGGGGGCCCAAATATTTGAACCACCTCACTTCCTCAAACGTGTAGTTGCCACTACAAAAATCTGTTGTGCCATTGTCCGTAAAACCAAAGATCATGTATTTGGATGTGGACTCCAACAGAAGCTAAGCCTGAAAGCTCTACAAGCGGATCAAGTATTTTCAATATAAAATATTTTTATATTCAATCCAATCAGGCATATGCCATCTTCATATGCAAGCGCCTGATTGAACTGGCGATATATAAGACGCTGCGCTGAGGTGTTTCAGTTTTACGAAAGATGTACTCCATAACATGAGATTGAACAGTATCGGGGACAGAGCCTCTTCCTGCCTGACACTTAAGTTGGCTATCTGCACACTGCATAGCTCCATGCTAGCATGTACTGACATGAAGGATGGGTCGGCCCATGAGTTCTACATTCCGGTTAACTGCAGAGTTAACTGCAAAAATTGTCGAAAGCGTTTTCTCATCTTTAACACAGCATTGAGACTGCGTCACTGTAATCCTACACAATCGTATACCAAGTTCCTTGGCATTCCCAGGTATTCCAGGACCAACCGCAAACTCTCTCGGTTGATCGAGTCGTAGGCCTGCTGGAAACCCAGGAACACTTGATGTACGGAATTAATATATGTCTCATAATATTTAGATAGAATCATCCTCACCGAAAAGATATGATCGATTCGGACGAAATCCTCCTTGATTATCACCAACCAAGCCCTTCGCTAGAGGGGTGATTCTATCCAATATAATGAAGGACAGTAACTTGTATTCTGTGCAAAGGAGAGCTAAACCGCGATAATTCTCACACTTCAAGTGGTCTCCCTTCTTGAAGATGGGGCATATCGCGGCCACTTTCCATTCATCAGGCATTACTTCGGTTCGCCATACTAATCGAATAAGGTCGAAAGAACAGTTCCACAAAGTATCCCCTCCGAATATCAAGAGCTACGAACTAATGCAGTCCACCCCAGGTGAGCGGTTTCGTTTTAATCTCTGCGTGGCCTATGTGAATTTCTCATGGGATCCTCACTGCAAATCTCCGCAGTCTGTATTAGAGGTGTCCACTCCATGGGCTAATTAATGCATTGATGTTGACACGGAGGTTTGCATCGCGATCTTGAATGGCGGTTGACGCGGGCCTGAATGTATGGTGCAATCAGTGGCGTAACTACAAATTTTGGGCTCCGCAAAACTTAATTTGGGCCCCTAGGCTATCCTCCCTCCCCTTACATCTCTTTCCCCTCGGAGTACTAAAAAATGTTGGCCATCGAAAATATAGCTTTTTTATATAAATAAAATATAGTTACACGAACTTAGCCAATTATATATTGTAAATGTAGCCAATTATTGGAATGTTAAATTTTTCGCTCTTGACTTCATATTGGCAAAATCCCTAATTAAAGTTTTTGTTTCCATGTCGCCGCCGCTTTTGCTTCAATATAGAGAGAATGGACAAATTGGTTAAACGATCTACACCGATGGAGTTGCCCAAATAATTTTTTATTATTTTTAATTTAGAAAACGATCGTTCCGCTGTTGCGAGTTGCGACCATAACAGAAAACGTAAAACAATAATAAATGTGTTATTACCTGCGAAACTATTGGAAGGTATTGTAGGAGGGTATGGAACAATTTTTCATGACAAGAACAAAGACCATGGGATCCGCGTTCCCACTCCCTTCGTTGTAATTCGCCGCTGGGTGCAATCCAGTAACTCCTATTTATAAAAAATTACGCGAACTGCGCGCATTGCTGAGTTGTTGTACTTCCGGAACCTCAGTCTTCCACCATTTTCATTTCTTCCTCACTAAATCCGCTTAGCTGCCCTCCCATCAAGAGCACCCTTGTTTTTCCTCGCGATTTGTTTAACGTTCTTGCACTTCAATATGGGCTACATTTTGTTGCTGGACGGCATGGCGACACTCGTAATCAAACCAATCATTCTTGTGTCTGACTTTCACTATACCTAAAGTCTGTTGAGCAACACTGACAACCTAAGTTTTCAGTACCTCCCAGACAGCGTTCACTCAGTCAGACTGGCAATTAGCCCTCATTACTATCGCTGACAAGATCCTGATATCGTTAGACTTGTTCGAAAATCCATCGTAGCTTTCCAGTGACCAAATGATGATCGCTGCCTACATATTTGGTTGCTGATCGATAAATTCTCACATCCTGCAAACCTCGAGCCCGCTCTTTAGAAGCTAACACGTGGTCATTTTGGCTGCAGGAAGTTCCGAAGTTATCTGTTTGTGAGGGAAGAACGTGCTGCTACACTAGAATCGTGAGCAATTGCAAAGTATGCATCATTCTCTCACCATTATCCGGCCGTAGTTTCGTGTCACGAGTAGGGACTTATGTTCTCACACAAGTCGGCCTGATTTCTGCCACAAATTACCTGCGGCCATTAAACCCTCCAACGCTCCTGGTACTTGAGCGGGTGGCCGGTGTTTTTTTGGCGGTATCAGATTTCTTTTTTGTTGACTTTATAAACAGGTTATTTGTAGTGGTATTCTTGGAAAACATGTTCGTACAATTTAGATTTACGAGACATATGGGTGACCCCCGACCACAGGGGCCATATCGCAAATATAGTGGGTGTAAAATGGTTCGCAAATTGATGTGTTGTAGGTGATTAAAATTTAAAAATCCAAACTTGCCGTAATATATTATATGTGACGAGACTTGAGACATCGAATTAGTGTAATTAGAAATCCAATTCTTTTTTCAAAAATCGCTTAATAATTTATTCATATAACCGCAATAGTTTTACGATCGCCATAAACTTAACAATAAAGATTATATAAAGTTTTTTTGCGACCAGAATTGAACCAGTTACTTTAAAATATGTAAAACATAAATAAAAAAAGCGCTTTTATATGAACGCAAGTGAAATTGGCTGCATATGCGAGAAGAAAATATATTTTTTACAATCTACATATTATGCAATACTCCATATAGTATGCATGATATATTTAAGAGACATACTTTTTTTTTTGCCTAAACAGAAAATTTCTATCCCAATGATTAAGAGATATTTTCTTAAGAAATGTTTTCGAATCATGGTAAAACTTATAAAAAAACAATAAAAGAAAGGTATAGTGATTTGTACGTATGAATAATAATAATATGTATTAATAACAGTATTATGTCAATTGTATATATAAGATCATATTTTAGATGTTCATATACACATAATTGCATAATTTTATTTGTCTCGCGATATTGTTAATGGTACGAGTATATATAGAATGACGAAGTTGTTGTTTACGTTTTCAGATATTCTTAATTTGCGGTGTGTTCAAATTTAGAAAGTCGCTATTGTATTTATATAGTTCCTATATAAAAATTGTTTAAGATAATTTAATTTTGATGAGTCAGCGATACTATAATCATGGTTAATTTGACATACATATATGACTAACATATATTACACGTACTTTGGACAATCTCAATGATGGTCTATATGTTACGCAAAATACAACATAATATATTTCCGGTTGGATAACGACCATAACTATTTAGCTATTTAAAGTCAAACGCAATAATAATAGGTGACCGCAGGGCGCAAAATATTTTGATTCAATACATTCAATTTTTGTTATCTACATATACATACAATTTTAGACAAACAAATTTGAGTGGTTTTTGAATTTACTTCAAATTAAACCAAAGTATCCAAATATTATAAGGCTCTTTGTCGCAACTAATATCATACGAACTATTTCGAAACATTCAGTCATTTTGATTAGATAATCGTATAGTTTAATAAACTATTTTTTTTTTTACTCTATATCGCAGATGTTCAAATTGTCGAAGAGCTCATAAAAGCATGGTCGCCATTAGTATGGTTAGCACCGAGCGAAAAGTTCATGCCAAGTGATGTAAATGAATTTCTTCAACATGTACACGCGGAAAAATCAAAATCATATTCGAAATACGAAGGAAATGAGGTGGACCCAACATATTTTTATGATGAAAACAACGATGAGCTAGCCGCTCTAATGCAGGAAAATCGAATATGGGAGCATCGAAATCAGCGTAATTTCCGTGAGAAAAGTTACAATATTTTTGATTTACCGCTAGGGCAAAAATCGGAAAATTGGTTCCTCGTTACCAACAAAGATATTGAAAAACTGTTAAAAAGTAAATCATCCTTCATTTATGGAAAAGATCCAAGTACAAATTCAGTGCCAATTTATGCGGTGGTACACATGTGTTCTGATCGATTTCCTACCTATGCTGATGTTGAAAATGAAATTGTTCCGAAATTCGAATTCAATCAGAAAAATGTGTACATCCCATTGATAAATAAATTTGATGACCTGGATGTAACCATCCCAGAAAAAGAATCAACAACCGTATCGATAAACGAACCGAATGAACAAGAAAATGCAATCCCAACAACAATTCGACGACGTAAACGGCAAACACCGATTACGGCGGGAATAAAAATTACCGATTGGAAACCAGCAGAAAAAATTCCATCTCCGCCTTCTCCGTTAACGTTGGATGCACGAAAAAAGGATGCGATTAAAGCAAAAAATTCAGTCCCACAATTTTTTGTTACATATTGGATGTTCTATCCATATAGTCAGGGAAAACAAATGTGTACACTAAGTCTTGGCCCGCTGGGCTATCTACCAATTCCATTATTATTTGGTATGTGTTTAGGAACACGCAAAGAATTTGGAAGTCATATTGGTGATTGGGAACATATGACGTTATTTTTTAATAAAACTCGAATACCAGAACAAATGTATGTCTCGGCCCACGATGCGGGAGCCTATTATTCGTATGATAAGCTGACGGAAACATTTGAATTTAAACGACAAGAAACGCGGAAAGGAGTGTTACAAAGGCCAACATTTCCTCGAACTGTTGTTACTTCTTATAATCATCCAGTACTTTTTGCCGCCCAAGGGTCTCATGGATTGTGGACAGCGCCGGGAAAACATCGTTTTGTGCGAATACCGCGACTTTATGATATTAATGGGTTTGGGACTCCTTGGACGACATGGAATAATGTCGAAATTCTTTACGAAAACGATGGTAAAATATAAAAATCAAATTTAATAATTTACAACATTAATGCTTGTTTATTATTCCAGAATATTTTGATATGCCATCATGGCAGAACTATCGTGGCCGATGGGGTAACCCAAAAAGTAATTGTCATCCATTACGTAAAATTGGTTTACATTTTTGTGAATTTAGTGACGGGCCAACCGGGATTCCCCTAAAACCATCTCATTTTACTTGTTCTAAGAAGCAATAATTCTGCGATGCTTGTTTTATAATATATATTTGGTTTTAAAAAACAACAAATATAATTTTACTAATAACTTATTTATTTATTTATTATTTATATATATTGTGTAACTTTCTTCTTTTGTGAATAAATTTAAACCATTTAATAGTTAATATAATAAATATTTTTTTTTATTGTCCAGTCAGACGTCTGAAAGTCGTTATAACAAGTATATAAAGCAATCCGATTTAACAAATGGCCAATAAAATGTTAACGGAAACCAGAGCGAAAGATCCAGTTAAAAATTTTAAGCCAATATATCTGAAATTCTCAGGCAACTAAAAAAACAGATTAGTAAAAGTAGTGTAAATGCAGACATGTAGTTTATTTGAAAAATTGCAGTCTGATATTATTAAGATCTCGCTGAAATTACCTATTTTTGTATTTTAATGCTCAATAGAAATGCATTTTTTTTTTAATAATTCAGATTTAATGTCTCATAAATAAATCAGTCGAGAAAGCTATAGAAACCAATTATTTTAAGTTTTAAAAGGAGAAATTATTTAACAATAATTTTGTGAATCAGATATTATTATTATTTCAATTTTCTATCAGATAATAATATTTTATACATTTAAGTTGGATTAGCGCAATTGTTAGAACACACAGGTTCCATTGGAACCGGAACTGCCTGCTTCCCAAGATCGATCAGGAATGTCCCATATTATTCGAACGTTCAAATAATTTTTACTTTATTAATTATAAATAATAAAAATCCGGCACGAGTACACACAATCAGTTTCTTCTATAACTAACAGTAACAAGCATTTTTTGAGTTTAATATTATTTCAGTTTCCTAGTTTAGCTTGAAGTAAATATTTTGTTGTTGTTATTTAAATTAATATTTATTTATTTAGATTTTACCCTAAAAATTACTTCTATTGTATAATAAATGTATAATTAATTAATTGCAAATAATTAAATCGAAAAATATAAATTGCCTGTCAAAATGTGAATTTTTAACTATTTTTTTAGTATTTGACACACACCCTACCTATTTAAAAAAAAAAGAAAAATTTAACGACATATTCGATAAGGAAACTTATCGATTGCTCACTTCATATTAACCGCATAATATTATTAATTTACACACGATACTCAAAAACGAAGTAGAAAAACAACAGCAACACTCAATAGAATAGTCAAGAACGTTAAAAGAAAAATTGATTATTTGTGATACTTACCTACTGCTGGAAAAATAAAAGTTGTTATTAAAATTTAATAAAATAATACTGTTTAAAAATGCCGACTCGAGCTGTATGCGTAATCAATGGTGATGTCAAAGGAACAATATTCTTTGACCAAGAGGTTAGTACTTTAAATAAATGTAATTAATACGTAATTGGTGGTTAATGAATATTATGTATTCTTATCCATGTTAAAATAATGATAACCATAATGACGTATTTTATTAATTTTTAATTTAATCTCTAATGTCATTTTTCGATGTTACTCATCATACAGATTGAAACTGGACCGGTTAAAGTAAGCGGTGAAATCAATGGATTAGCAGAAGGTAATCATGGATTCCATATCCATGAATTTGGGGACAACACAAATGGATGTATTTCGGCTGGGCCACATTTCAATCCTTTTAATAAAGATCATGGTGCACCAGATGCTGAAATACGTCATGTTGGGGATTTGGGCAATGTTGTCGCAGATGCAAGTGGACTAGCAACGGTCGATAAAACTGATAAATTCATTTCATTAGCTGGGCCATTGAGCATTCTAGGTCGTACACTTGTAGTTCATGCCGATATCGATGATTTGGGTTTAGGCGGTCATGAATTGAGTAAAACTACAGGAAACGCTGGAGGTCGCATTGGATGCGGTGTTATTGGGATTGCAAAACTCTGAACAACTGAACAAAAATGATATAAAATATAATTTATTATTTTTATATTAATAATCTTAATGGTCATTTCGTAAATATACGTATACTGTAACAAAGACTAGGTACTGGTACAACAATAAATATAGAAAAGTTCCGTTAAATCCAAAATTCAGTTGACTTATTTATTTGTCATATCCTAAACCTAAAGCAAACGAAACCTGTAATTTATTCAGTTAATTGAATCGAATTATATAAATTGCATTTTTAATAAAATAGAATTTGTACTCGTTACTGGAATTATATTTCGTTACGCTGTCGTTACATTTTGAGCAAGTCGTTATATTTATTTTTTAGGTTATGTTGTTTGCACAGAACTTTAATTGTCAAAACCGCAAGTGTGGCATATTTATTTATAAATATTTTATTTTGAATTAAAATGAATCCAAATTATCAGAAAATATATTTTGATCGTAATATTGTCCCAGTGAGTTAATTTATAAACTAGATTTATAATGTATAGTACATAATAACGTTCTACTTTATTTTCAGAATACAGATAATGAAACCTGTCCGGAATGCGCACGCAACAATGTCACGAGTTCTATGAAATTTATGTATCTAAATTTGAATGAAACCATTTATAAATGTTCCGCTACTAATTGTATGTATCCATTCCGAAATTTTATATTTAAAGACATGAACACTAAACGGTTATATAAATATAACTTTAAACAAATATCAATGTTGCCGTATGAATCTGAAATAAGTGTATCTGAGAACATTAAACCTGCGATAAATGAACCATCTACATCCATCAGCCAACCTACAAAAAAGCAATTATACAAATGTTTAAAATCCAGAGAAAAAATTCCACCGAAGATAAGTAAATTTGACGATGTAAATCAACTTCTAAATATTTACAATAAATCTGCGACAAAATTATCCAATGATTTCGGTAAGGTAAATAAAATTTCCATAACAAATCCTTTAACTCTGATTCAGCATTTGAATCGCACTAAAGTGAAGTGCATACCTAAAGTGAAGTGCATACCTAAAGAGGACACCAATATCACACAGAATATTATATAAATTCGCCGTCAATGGAAATGTACGTATTATTTTAAACAAACGAAAATCGCGCGCTTCTATTCTGCAAGATGTTTCCAGTAAATGTGTGTATAAAACGCTTTTATTTAATAAATGCAATAAAGAAAACAAATCGTAAGTTAGATTTATAATTAATTATACAATAGGTCTTAATCAATGGCTTAACTATTTATATACCTAGCAAAATATTTTTTCTGTACATCGAAGGATGATACAACTCCCTCAATAACGAAATCTGAATCAAAGAAATGGACTCCTCCTAAACGTGATGCGACTGAAAATCAGTTGTGTTACCAGACTACTCAATCAACAATTGAGGGATTGGCAGAAAAAGGAATTAAACCCCGCATTGGGAAGGTAGTTTTAATTATAAAACATAAGTAATATTTTTTTACTAAAAATTTATTTGTTAGATCAATGCCGTCGTTGGTCCTGTAGTCGATATCCAATTTGATGATGATCTGCCCGACATATTAAACGCAATGGAAGTTCCTGGTCGAACTAGTCGATTAATTTTAGAATGTGTTCAACATATTGGCGAACGCAAAGTACGTGCAATTGCAATGGATAGTACTGAGGGACTTTATAGAGGACAGCCAGTGTATGATCTGGGTCATCCAATTTTAGTGCCTGTAGGCGAACATACTCTTGGCCGAATTATAAATGTAATCGGTGAACCTATTGATGATCGTGGTCCAATAAAAGCGGAATGTTATTCGCCGATACATCGCGAGGCGCCCGTTTTTGTAGAAATGAGTACTCAGCGAGAAATTCTGGTTACGGGAATTAAAGTCATTGATTTACTAGCACCTTATGTCAAAGGTGGCAAAATTGGATTATTTGGTGGGGCAGGGGTTGGTAAAACGGTACTCATAATGGAATTAATCAATAATATTGCGAAGGCACATGGAGGATATTCAGTTTTTGCAGGGGTTGGCGAACGAACTCGTGAAGGAAATGATTTATATTTTGAAATGATTGAAAGTGGTGTTATTTCATTGGAAAGCGACACGTCAAAAGTGGCACTGGTTTATGGACAAATGAATGAGCCGCCCGGTGCTAGAGCTCGAGTTGGTCTAACAGGTTTAACTATAGCTGAATATTTTCGTGATCACGATAATCAGGACGTTCTGTTATTTATCGATAACATATTTCGGTTTACTCAGGCCGGATCTGAAGTGTCCGCTCTTCTCGGTCGGATTCCATCGGCTGTTGGATATCAACCAACTTTGGCTACCGATATGGGTATTCTGCAAGAGAGAATCACAACGACCACGAAAGGTTCTATTACTTCAGTTCAAGCAGTTTATGTTCCTGCGGATGATTTAACTGATCCAGCTCCGGCAACGACATTTGCTCATTTGGACGCTACCACCGTATTGTCTAGATCGATTGCCGAACTGGGTATTTATCCAGCTGTTGATCCATTGGACTCGACATCTCGTATCATGGATCCAATGTTAATCGGAAACGATCATTATTTATTAGCTCGCAGAGTACAAAAATTACTGCAGGATTATAAATCATTGCAAGATATTATCGCAATTTTGGGCATGGATGAACTGTCGGAAGACGATAAAGTAACAGTATCACGGGCTCGTAAAGTTCAACGGTTTTTGTCTCAACCATTTCAAGTTGCAGAGGTGTTTACTGGTACACCAGGCGTGCTAGTATCATTGGACGATACTCTCAAAGGTTTCCAGGCGATTGTTATGGGCGATATGGATGATTTTCCTGAAATAGCTTTCTTTATGGTTGGCAAAATTGATATGGTTGCTACCAAGGCGGAAGAAGTAATGAAATCTTATTAAATTATATTTATTGTAATAAATCAGTAAACTGGAATAAAATTTTGAAAATTATACCATTTAAATATTTATTTAATTCGCTGTATTTTTATACCATTTAAAATTATTGGTTCTTGAATCGAATGAAAATTATAACCTAAAAATCAATTGTCAAAATTGGTGTCATAAAATTTGCTTAGCTCTAAAATAATTAATTGCGTTCCGATAAAATGTTAAAACTATTCTTATTTATACTTTCGATAGCGTTAACAACATCCGTAAGATAGGTCAAATTCCTAAAAGTAAGTAAATATTCTAATTATATAATTTCATCTAATTTAGAGTTTCGTCGATTATGACTTGTGGTTTACGGTGGATATTTATCATGCCCTGAATCCAGCCGATCCAAATTTATTTACTGTACGTGGAAATATAACAGTGGAACAGGGTAACACTCGGCTGGCCCAGCCACCACTATCTACAGCGGAAAAACAGGCGTTAAGAAGTTTAGCTAAAAACAACGAGTTGTACCGCCTTAAGTCTGTGCTACGGGATCAAAATGGCCGAACCACTGATTTCCTGACATCATCGCGGGCCTGCGGTCTTCTCACTTCACACTTACAAGATAATATTTGGTTAACAGTGGATCATGTTGGAACTGTTATTGCGGTTAGTCAAACACTATCGGGTAGTTCTAATTTTGATTGTGCAGATTTGAGGGACACTGATTACGATGAAGTTGAGGAATTTAATACTGATGTATTTTTCAAACATATGGAACTTGGGCCAATGTAAATCATTTTCTCATATTATGATCAAAACATTTTCATGTCATTTAAATTTCAGTCCAGACACAGCCAGTTTCATACAAAAAATCGAGCGGGAACGTGAAGCTCGTGATAGAGGCGAAGTGAAGGATAATCGAGGATTCTTCGCTAAATATGTAAGCTAACGCACGGTTAAATTTTGCATCTAGTATGATATTAATTCATTTTATTTTTAGTGGATGTATATAGTTCCAGTAGCTATACTTTTATTAATCTCAGGTGCAACAAATCCAGATGCGGGTGGTGCTTCAGGACGTTAACGTAGTATTGAAACCAAAGCTCATATTTCATTTTAAAAAAATATTTATTTAAAATAAAATATATAGAAACTAAGCTATGCTACATTCATTTGAACTTTGATTACAAGTGTATCGTTAATAACAAAATTATTGTTTAATAAATCATTTATGCTTACGTACTCCAAAAAGCCAAAACCCCGTGGACTAATCGGTTTTAATGGACGATGGAATGCAAGAATATCAGGTTTTGTCGTCATATAATCATGGCGTGATTTTCTATGGTCTCTGCAATAAAAAAAATCATAAAAATATTATTTGGAGTGCAACCACATTATTTACTTACTGTACATTGACTAAAGCGAAGTTTATATTGCCACGAATCGGCCATTCTAAATGATAATCATTTGCGGACTGCATTAAATGCATATGAAGTGAGATAAATTCTTTATGTCGTTTAAGTACATTAAGCCGAGCACAAAATTTATAACCGGTAGCTGAAGTATACCCTTCAGTACTATAAAAAATTTTATCAAACTTTCTCATTTGAGTTAGCTTCTCCTGAAATTCTGTTATTTTCCAAAGAATAGTTCCTCCGCACAGTTTTGGATCAGTTTCTGGTACAATCTTTTGTACCATCAGCTGATGCGTTATATTCTCAATTTTAGCATTTTGCTCCCGATTCATTTGTTCTAGCACAACAATCCGTTCGAAAAGACTTTTTATCAGGTTATCATTAGTTGCACCAGTTTCTGAGCTTGTTGACGTGTTAGGATCATTTCGTTTACTAGGCGCATCCCACACTTGTGTGTTAGATTCTAGAATTTTAATTGTACTATTGTTTAACTTAACTATATCGTTAATTAACTTTAAATGCAATACGAATTCGTTTTGTAAATGCTCATCGAGTGCTTGTTGATTTTTACCAACAAATTGGCATCCATTATTTTGGAAAATACATGTAAAATTATCATTTTTCTTGAATTGGCACACTATCAAGTGTTCATCCATCTCGATCGGTGATAAATTAACAGTACACCCAAAATTTGAATACGGACACAATTTCCGAATTTGTAGAATCTCGCGCCTAGTAAAATTGTCCGGAAATATATCGTCTTCAAATGTAAGGCGCTTATTATCAATTGGGCACGTTGAATTAGGCTTCCTGCGCATACAAACAATATAAATTATTACGAATTACATCGAATAGAAGGATAAATATAAATACTTTAACCAAGATGTTATACAATTTTTGCAAAATTTATGGCCACACGACGTGAGCACAGGCTCATTTAGCCAACCAATACAAATGGGGCACTCAAAACGAGATTCAATCAAGTTGGCTTCGTCTGGAGATTCATCCTAGAAAACGATCATGTATATTATAATTTATTTCATCTAAATAAATTCAATACAACTTTACCTGTAACACAGTATTTTCTTTTGCCGATTCAGATCTACTTACTTGCATCGCCATAATTATAAACTTGTATTTATTTTATTTGAATTTCTTATTTGACATGACATATTGGATTAAGTATTTTAATTAACCAATACTACGTATATACATAAAATCGATTATTTTATGTAAAGGTGAGTGTTGTAGTGGTTGATTCACACGTAGAAATTGACAGTTTCGTATTAGAGGTTCGTCGCTTAAAATTATTAAAAGAACTGAATTCAAACTGAATCCTTTAAAAAGTTTTTTTCATTATTTTGTTTGGCAGTAACCAGTGTAACAATTCTGAAATATATTAGCTGTTCAATGGTCTGTGCCTAAGCTAAAGAGGCTTGATATAATGAGTTAAATTTATTTGTGCGTCTTCAATGCGGTTGTATTAATTGATGTACAATAAAATTAATAAAGTATAGGTCGATATGAAAGATTTATTGCAAAGCCAATAAAAACTAATTTTCAATTTTGTTATAACATGTTACATAAGGATCTTCAATAATGTTAGGTAACATTAATAAAATATTATCATAAATAGCTTAAGCACTTTTGTGTATAATGTATATACCCGCAGACAAATCTGAACTCTACGCTCAACAAAGTCCAGGTGATATGTTAATGTAGAAAACGATACTCACAACACCTATGCGAACGAGGCAATATTTTTCGCGTGCTAGGATCGAAAATGCTAGAACCATGAAAAAAGAATAGTTTCTTCACTTTGCAAAAAATTCCGAATTATTCCTCCCCATTCCAAAGAATAAAATGATGAAGGGAAATCAGCAATGGAGAAAGGAGGTTAAAAAACAAAATTGGGCGTTTCCGGACACTACCTTGGACTAGATCTTTTAGACTTAGATTTTTAGGATAAAACTCATAATAGTGCATAATTTCATTATTGGGAAACTTTGCAAATATTATAAGCGTTAAACCGTTAAATTAAAACTTAAAAATAAAGAACGATTTGTCAACTAAATAAAATGTTAACTCACAATATTGGATCAAAACTTTCAAACATTAATTTGTAGTGTGTTTCTAAGCTAAATAATCTCTGTGGATATGGTGCTTTACCATTCTAACATTTGGTGATCATTAGATTTTCTAAAATTATAGAATGTATAAAATAAAAGAAGTATACAGCAATGAAGTTTTTGGGAATTAGAATAATTTTTGGTGAGAATTTACCAAATTCTTGCATATATACCCAAGAACTTGTAATTATTCTACGTTTAGTCATTTTATGAAATACATAATATATAGAAATTATACAACCATATTACACTTACCTAACATCGTTATGATAAACATATATAAACTAAATAAATTCGCATGAACATTTTTTTTGCAAAACTTCAATTTTCCCTTCTTATATACATATAGTCGTATGTGTATGTTTTCCGGTTTAAATTTACTGTGACACAGTAAAACATTTTACGTGAGATTTCCTACAGATCAATCATCATACCATGAATTTTCAATCAGTCTCGCATATATAAATTAAAAAATTCATCATAATTTCACTACTCTGGCTATATGCTATTGACTTGTAATTTAAAGTAACAAAATAAAAATTATTAAATAAAGTCATCACTCATATTTATATAACAAAAAAACATTTTATAACATTTGTTGTTTTGAATAAATAATTCATATAAATAATACTCTTAATTGAATCATTACGGTTCTAATGACCCCTTTTTATAAACCAATTGTAATTACCTGTATCATCCCTTTTTTACTACTCGAATGTGTCATCATCACACACAAGAAAATATTATTTGAAATATGTACATTTATATCAAAATATAAAAAAAATTGACCGATGACTTTCAAATTAGATTGTTATTATTGTGCGGCTAATTATATATTTTGGATCACATAATGCTAGATCAAAATAAAAATGTTGTTGCACATAAGTGATTGATCATTTTATGCATTTTAAATCAAATTTGAATATAAAATAAAAATTCTTAATTGCAAACTTGATTTATTTTATTCTGGAACTAATTTTTGTTTTGTTATCACTTTAAAATTGCTTCACAATAAAAAATATACAAGTATACGGACAACAACTCGACGGTATAAGATGATATCAAATATATTAGAATTTGGTATCATCATTTCAACGGTTTTATACGTAAAAAAAATTATATGCAATACTTACAACACTTTTTCAGATCCATTAAATAATTTTTCGTTTTGAGCATATTGACCTCTTCCCTATTTTAAAATTTTAATTCATGAGGATAAAATTAAAAACATTATTGGAAATTATAAAACATCTGCTTGGTTGGAAATTTGTGTTTTGAAATATATCGATCGTAATTTGTTTGGTTTCAATCGAGTATAATACGTTATTACATAAATACAATGCTGGAAATATATATGTATATATGATGTGCAGACAAGCCACCCCCATATGGTTAATTCATTATAGCAAAATATTTCATTTTTTATGTTTTGAATAAATGTGTAAATTAGGTGTCTCTTTTATATATGGATGGTACATCTAATTTACATTTTATTTATGTGGTGATTGATAACATCTGCGTATAGTTGTCGTGTGTTTTAAATGAATAATTACCGCAGATTTGTTAAATTGATTTCAACAATATTTATATCAAGTATATTAAATTGACTCGCCAAACGGTATTGTACCCTAACGAAATTATTATTTATAAAAACATAAATCCATCGACATTAAACTAATATTTCACTGGGTATTGTCTAGCACTGATACAAGACAATTTTCCGTGTGAGTGCTTGAAAATTAGTCGATTAAAATCTGGTATCAAAAGGTTATTTTTGGAAATTATTGTTTATGAAATTTCAACAAAAAATAATATTTTGATACCAAATTTAAGTCGACCTTGCCAAGCACTCACATAGTGAAACACACGAAAAATTGTCTAGCAGTGAAGCAAGACAACTTTTGGCGTATTTTACTATGTGAGCGCTGGGAAAGGTCGGCCAAAATTTGTTGTCGAATTTTTTTAATGTTTTCTACATCGTTTTGGCTATTGTAGGCATTCCTTTCTTGTATACTCAATTAGAGTATAGGGAAGTTTTTGCTTTTTATGTATAAATTTGACTGGATCCTGAAGCTATAAGGATAACACAAATGGAGAATGGGTGCGACGTAACAATGAAAAAGCCGAACTGTTTGCACATCACCTGGCACCAACCACATGTTATATACAATCTAGGATTGATCCTAAACCCAGTCTATAGTTCTCCATTAAATATTAATAGTGTCCCACTAGAAATCGCACAAGAAATAGATATGAATTTGAATCCCAAAAACTCACCTGGTATTGACGAATTTCGTCACGGCTGTTTAAGGAGTTATCAAAGAGAGCAGTCATTATGTTAACATATGTACATATAATGCTTACTTTCGACTTATATATATGCCTGAGTGTTTCAAGGCTGCACAAACAATCATGATAAAAAAAATCAGACAAACCCGGTGAGCAAATGACATCATACAGGCCGATCTCTTTGTTACCAACTATCTCAAAGTTGTTTGAGAAGTGGTTTTTGAAACGACTAAAACCAATGATCATTATATCTGATTTCCAGTTTGGATCCAGATATAAACATTCGACCATTGATCAAGTTCATCACGTGACCGCACTGATAGAATAAGCATTTGAAGAGAAGAAATATTGCCTGTCGTATTTCTAGATGTATCACAAGCTTTCGATAGAGTGTGGCATGTCGGTCTTATCTACAAGATAAGTAAATTAGTACCACAAAATTACCTCCAACTGCTCGAGTCTTACCTCTCCAAACAAAAATTTAGAGAATCACATGAAGACACATACTGTAACTTTTACCCGCAGTAACATATGCGCTGCGGCACAAGAGTATAAAGCAACTTCCATACATTTCTTTCAAATTCCACAAGCTGAATCTGCTAAATAGCTCGGATTGCATCTCGATTCAAGATTGCACTGGAAACACCACGTTAGACAAAAAGCTGAGCAAATTAAATAAAACAACGTGAAATGTACTGGATGCTAGGAAAACATTCTAAGCTTAGCCTGTACTGTAAACGCCTTATTTACGAATCGATTATTAAACCAATTTGGACGTATGGTATCCAACTCTGGTGCTGTACTAAACAATCAAATCGTTTAATCAATCAACGTTATCAAAACACGTATAGAAATCCACGTGCGATAACGAATGCCTACCGCTATGTAACTTACGAGGAATTACATGATGGCCTAAATATTAAATGAAGAGATCCAGGAATTTGCTATCAAACATGTAAGAATATTACTGCAGTATACTATAATACTGAAGCAATACAACTTCTTGACCTAACACAAGAACTAAGACACCTTAAAAGAATTTAACCGCAATGAGCTAGTCATCTAATAACTGAAGATACGTTGTTGGGAGCAGAATAATGATTCTTTGTAAACCCGTACTCGTTCCACTTATTTGTTACAAATAAGTACGTATCACGTATTAGTAATAAATTATCATGTGGTAAGATAATTGTACAATATGAAAATGTGGACCACTATTGTTTAAGCTTTAATAGTACCTCACCTACGGACCACCGCACTGAATGTTCCACTTGCCGATTAAGAATGGCATTGAGATGAGCTAATATTTTTGTAAATTTAGCAACATTCTTAAAAATGGTTAAAATTGACGCAAGTAAAACATTGCAAGTGAAATAATTGTCTAATGTCAAAATTTTGCTGAACTGTAAATTAACGAGCTAAGAATATAAAAATGTGTTTAATTTCCCATGCAGGTTTATTGAAATGAACTATTACCATTTCTGGTATTATAACCGGCCTCTCGTGGCTTTTTATAATTGATTGTAAGAAAACCAAACGATTTTTAGATAAAAAAAACTTTGACTTTTATTATGCCCAACAAGTGTTTAAACGTAACACAAGTGTATTGTAGTGTATGTACATATTTGTCTTAAGCGTATTTTCCTTTCTTATTTATCGCATTTACAGCCAGAAGAAAGCAGAACATCGACGCCTTTTATTAGTTAAACAATAACTTGCGTGATTCTTCGTGAATTTCTCTATAAATATAGTTTAAAATTTCAGACACATTAATTATTATTATTTTTTAAATAGTTCATCACCAATTCTAATATTCAGTGATCAATAATCTTTTTGGGAGGAAGGAACTCTTATTCAGTATAGTTTCTTGTGAAAAAATGAATCCGTACAACACAACAAGCTGAATTTTGAATTTCACGCAAAAACACATTGTCTATATACATTTGTTAATAACAAATGATCACATACTCATTTCACTTTCTTTATAGTTAAATACATAAATATTGGTTTGCAGCTTTGCTTAGCTAATCAACATTCCAAATCCAGCTGCAAATATCCGAATTTTAAATGTTTTTTCCATTACCGTACAATTTGTGTGGGAGAAAAATAATACGATCCGTTTCAAATTGAATTTGAACAAACACGATATTTTTGTGTATACACATTATAATCAATGGGAAAATCAATAATTAACCGTCAAACTACCAGAAACAATAGACACCGGCGACCCCACAATCAATATTGATTGAAATTTCAGAATATCGAACCAATTTTTAAACGGTTTTTCTAAATCGATATCATTATCACCCCTTTAAAGGTTTTTATTTTTTACTGAAACCAGATGAAAAATATAATGCGAACATGTACAAGTAGTACAGGAAAAAGGAAGATGTAAAAAAGTTATTTTTGGATGTTTTACCAATTTTCAAGGAAGTATGTATAGAGACATACAAATGTGAGAACTGTACTACATACTATAATAGAAACAGATAATTAATTTATGGTGTAGAAGTTATTACGTATTTGTGATTACCCCTTCATGAATCGGGTGCATTCTATTTTTTATTTAATTTCATAAAAAATCTGTCAAAATCATATAAATTTTCAATTTCGATTAATTGTTTTTATCAACAAAAATTATATCAATAAAATAAAATAAAAATGATGGTACATGCTATATGGGATTATATAATACAAAACAATGTAATTCAATATGAAAGGGGTTCGGTATCATGTTGGTATACTACAATTTTTATATTTTTTGGTACTGAATTTATATTATTTTGTATCAACAATAAGCTAAATATTATTGGATTAGTTAAAAAATCGCAGAAATTGTACATGGAACACAACCGCAGAACGTATAAAACTATTCGTGGCACAGTATAACCAATACATCAACATAGTTTCTCTTCACACTGCCATATGAATATAATTTTTTTCGGAAAACGAAAAATTGAAGGAACTATAGAAAAAATTTACGCACCCTTCAGTTGGCCATATTTCAGAGCTTCATCCGAAAACCAGTTTTGCATCTTATATTTAAATCCAACATGTCCGAAATCCAATAAATACCGTAGTCCTATATCGAATCCAATTTCAACATCATTTTCTTTATATTTGAATAAGACAATAACAAAGTTCATGCTCATATACTGAGTAGAAGCCGAAACAAATCAAAGACGCTTTCTACGACGAGCTAGAAACCGTCTTGAGAAAAATTCCGCAACACGACATTAAAATTGTTTTGGGCGACTTCAATGCTCAAATTGGCAGTGCGCCCGCAGCACTTATCGTACCATCGACCCAAACTCCTTGCACCCTACCTCAAACAACAACGGGACGCGCACCACGGAGACGCGCACCTTTGCTCTACAACTTGGTGCGGTCGCCCGCACATACTTCCCACATAAACGCATTAATAAAACCACATGAAAATCTAACGACGGGACAACGGTCAACCAAATCAACCACATCATCATGTCCAAAAGGCATTTTTCTAGCCTCAATGACATCAGAATCCAACGTGGAGCTAATATCGACTCGGACCATTTCCTTGTAGTTGCTGAATTAAAATTTCGCCTCTTCACGTATAATCATCGTTTTCAGCGTATCACTCGTTGGAACACAGTGAAATTGAACAACGAAGTTACCAGGACCGTTCAAGAACAGTGGGACATCATCAAAACGGCGGTAACGGATACCTCAACATCCACTATAGGCCGAACTCCATCCAGACCTAACAATCTTTGGTTGGACGATAATTGTCTAGGTGCTATTCGGGAGAAAGATCGAGCACGTCAACGAAATCTATCTCAAAGAACCAGACAATCTCACAATGCCTACATGACTGCAAGGAAAATTTCCAAGCTATGCTGCAGACGAAAGAAACGAGAATCAACATCCAAAATTCTAGCCTGAGTGATATAGGTATCGCTGCATAAGAGTACTAGCTATACCGACTTTCATCCGCGTAGCAGCGCTATTCGTAACGAACCCGGTGAATTATTGATGGACACTAAACCCGTCCTCGAAGTGTGGCGGAGGAATTTTCCCTCACTTCTAAACAAACAGGCACCACCGTCCGAGCAACAACCTCTCTTACTTCAACGCGATATTAACTTCGAGATGACTCCACCGCCCCCTCCAACATATGACGAAGTGCTGAACGAGATATCGCAGCTTAAAAATTACAAGAGACCTGGTGAGGATAGTATCTGCAACGAAATGCTCAAATTTGGAGGCGATTATTTGTTTTACCGCATGTTTGAGCTCATATCAATAATTTGGTCTATATAGAAGACATCCCAGACGAGTGGAAGACAGCTCTTATCTGCCCGCTTCATGGGAGACCGGTTAAACTACACAAATACCAAAGCAGTTGCGGCAAAGTTATCAACATACACCGAGAGGATCTTGTTGATTATCAATGCGGGTTTCGCCCGAATAGATCAACCACCGATCAAACTTTCACTCTGACATCCCTGTGCACAAACTATTCATATAAGACTTCCAGCAGGCGTTCGACAGCATTAAGAGGAATACGTTATGGAATGTCTTGTCCTATATCTGGGCATACCGTCAAAATTGGTTTCTCTGTGTCAGGTTTTAAAGGATGGCTAAATATGTAAGGTGCAAATAGAATGTAAAATTTCGGATACCTTCGAGACAACATCTGAAGTGCGGCAAGGTGGCCCGATTTCATTAGAATATGTCATTCGTCAGCTTAATATAGCACAGCGCAGCTGCCTATATTACAAATCATCCCAGTTATTAGTGTATACGCTGATAATATTTGCATTCTGGGTCGCAACATCATCTCCAAGAAAGAAGCCCTCTTTCCGTTGGAAATGACAGCCCAACAAATTGGCCATCAGATCAATGAAGACCAAATCCATGGTGATTGCCAGAAGGCAGCCACGTGCGGATTACATTTCTGGAGACACACAGTATGAAAAGGTGGAAGAGTTGAAATATCTAGGATACCTGATCAGTGAGCAAAACTCCGTTTCTGTCGAAATCGCATCGAGGATTGCAGCATGCTATACCGAGCATTTTTCGCCAACATTATAAGGTCTTCAAGTCTCCCCACATATCGCGCAAAGTAAAATTGAACATCTACAAAGCACTGATAAAGTCAGTTATCACTTTGGTTGCGAGTTTTGCACGCTAATAGCGCAAAATATCAAAAAACTCGCTGTTACTGAGCGTAAAATAAGTCGTATAATTCTCGGTCCCCATTCATGACGGAGCGATACGTATGAATCACGAGAACAGAAATGATCTCGATAAAGTTGACATCACCGAATTCATAAAATCAGCAGATGGCTCGGACACGTTCTTCGTTTGCAAAATCGGACCACCAAACAGGCCTTAGAGTCGGCACCAACGAAAGTAGGACCCCGCGGGAGACCACCTAACCGGTGGACGTACGACGTAGAGAGGGACCTGATAACATTCGATCATCGTGCCTGGCGTTCTCTTGCAGTGAATCGAACTATTTGAAGGAGTATCGTTGAGGCGGCCAAATCCCTTCATGGAATGTAGCGCCAGCGAGGAAGAAGAAGAAGAAGAATAACAAAATTCTGAATTATCGTAATTAATTTCAAAATGTTTTATTTTTTTAAGATCTAATTTTTTTATTCAAATTAGCTTCAGGCCAATTCCGAATACCCCCAATTTTCAAAATTCAATCTAAAATTGTCGATTTTTGATTTTTATATGATCAAATTTTACGTATAAAATTTAGAATTTGGGAATTAAATCCAAATTTTAGAAATAATAAATTCCTATATTTGAATTTCTGAATTAAACAGAGATTGCGCGGATTTTGTGTCTTTCAGTTTATATACAATTTTGATATAATCTAAAATTAAATTTTAAATTTTGAACTCAAATTTTGGAAATTTTTGAGAATTCTGGAAATAAAAGTTGCACGTGTGGTCATACAAAAGTTCGCAAAGACGACATTTATTTATATTGTGGAAATTCCAACGGTATAAAAAATATCAACGGTGGCACAGTGGTGCCCAAGAAGGTGCCGAACTCAATCGCCATGAGAAAACAGCCGTCCTTGCAAAATCTTGGCCATGCGATTTTTTTTCAATTTGATTTAAATTTTTTATGTGAATTAGCATGGGCGACACATTTATTTATATTGCGGAAATTTCAACGGCTAAAACATTATCAATGCTGGCGTAATGGTTGATTATAGAATCCTTAACTTAATCGAAAAGATAAAAAGCCGTTCATTCAACAACTTGTCCAGAAGAATTTTTTTTACACAAAATAAATTTTACATATTAAAAAGTCTGGGATGAGTATTTTGGCGCCAACTATATTTTGTTTTAAATTACGAAAAGGTCTGGGATAGTATAAATGTAAAAAATGCTGGTATGAACCAACTGTATAAATTATATATGCATTTTTAAAAAGTGATAGGTATAGTTGAAGTTAACCGAGTAATTAAAATCTGTTTTAATTGAAAGTTGCTTATAGATAAATTTCGTACCACTAAATTAAAAGAAACATGCACGTTAATCTTTCAAGTAAGTATAATTGAAAATATAGACTTTATAGATTTGATGAGCATTAACTGATGAACTGAGCACGACTCAAAAATACTCTATATAGATGAATCCAACAATCAGTCAGATCTCAATTAAGAGTTATAGTTTAGAATCAAAATTTAAATGATTTTATTATACCCTAATTATGCGCCTCTTTAGCTCAGTGGCAGAGCACTGGTCTTGTAAACCAGGGGTCGTGAGTTCAATCCTCACAGGAGGCAAATCGTATGTATAATTAATATATTTTATTATATGAAAACTAATTATTTTAAAATGTATACTTCTTGACCTTGGAATTGGTTAGTGTTAGATTTCAATTACAACTTTAAACCATGCCTTCACGCAGATTGCAGTTCAATAGACTAGTTTCTATATCGGTTAAAATCACTTCGTGGTTTGATTAGCCGGCCAAGCGTCCTTCCAATATATTTAAATTCCCACGATATTATTATTCTATTTCTTCCTTTAAAAAACGGTTTTAAAGAAACTTCCTTATCATTCCTTGATATCTACATTATGATAAACCAACATAATTACTGCGTTTCTTATACATATTTTTGTATAAGGAATTACATTAGAAGACAATTAACTTATATGTATTATGTATATTTTTCTTTAAATTTCATGAGGACAGATACGGTGGTTGCGTCCGGTGAGAAAATTTGAATAATTCATGTAAAAATATAAATTTTGCTGGTTTAAACGTTATGCTGTAGAATTTTGGCCCCTTGATTTTTATGTGATTTGTTTAATTAATTATTTTTAACAGTTTCCCATAAAATTTAACCGTTTTTTTTATTTGTCCAAAAAACTACATAAAATATGTTTATTTATTGATTAATCATCAAATATAATAAGGACTATTTACGGTATTGTAAATATATGTTTATATAGGGGGTACGATTTAAACGTCTGGTATATATTGGAAATGTGCACAAGTGTATACAAATTTATTTATAAAAGTTAATTTAACACTTTATTGAGTTTAATAATTTTATTATTGTTTTGTTGTTTTTAGCTGGGAAGGTGATTCACTTGACCATAAAATACATGAGAATTCTTAAGGATATAACGAACTTTTATTTTCCGTGTGAATATTTATGTGCGGGTATTGTTATTTTTAAAGGAACTTATATATTATACTTAAATAGGTGTTTATGTGATAGTTTAGAAAACTATTTAACGGACTTTACTCTATTATATTATTTGCAATTATACATAGAACTAAAAATATTTCCAAAACCGAATAATTTTTCGATAATTAAGTATGATTGTTTTAAATTGCATTTTTATAAACAAATTAGAACATAAAATATCGCCCAACGTGGGGCTCGAACCCACGACCCTGAGATTAAGAGTCTCATGCTCTACCGACTGAGCTAGCCGGGCTGACAAATATTAAATTGTTTAACGGAGTTGATACATATTATTTACTTCACAACAACAATACAAGGTAAGTATAAATAGAATAGTGTTTAGTTTTTCTAAAAAAATTTTAGTAAATTATACGAACGAAAATCTAAATTTAGACTAAGCACACGGTGTACTATAATTTCGATATATCGATACAAAAATAGTTAAAAAATATTTAGATGTAGGGGATGTAGCTCAGATGGTAGAGCGCTCGCTTAGCATGTGAGAGGTACCGGGATCGATGCCCGGCATCTCCAAATTTTTTTTATTGTATAAAAACATACCTCATGTACTCTCCAATTCAAATAATTTAGGAAAGTTGTGATATTCCTCTGTGTAACAGGTAATAAGGATCTTCTTTCTTTACCCAAATTTGACTATTGGTGTTATTTTTAATACTTTCCATTTCTCAGGGAATGCGCGTGGTGGCTTTACCAAAATATTGGCATACGTTTTTAATATTGATGATGGAATGTTATTTGGGCCACACCCATTTTCAAAACTCGCCAAATATTCTCATCAGAGATAATCGGAGGAATGATTAATATATTATTATTGTTTGTTGAATCGATGTAAGCAATATTATAGCTTGGTATTGAAAAAATATAGCAAACATATGTCAGCTATCTCTTTGGTATTCGAAGTATTGATATTGTTGTAAGTCATGTTGACACCTCAATTTCATGTTTCGATCTAAAGTATTTTCAAAATTGTTTTGGATTTACTTTGATTTTCTTTTGAATGTCAGCTAAATTTGAAGTATAGCTCAAATTCACCGCTATATTGTAGGAATGAGTTTTTATCCGTATCCATGTCATTTTCCAATTTTTTTAGATTTCCGATTCATCAAATTTACATATGTGTCGGTCATCAAACAATGGAGGATACTTGCAATATGGTTTCATAAAATTTGTTGACATTTCCGTTAACATTTAGAACTGCTACCCAATTCTCCGCTTCTATATAAGTACATTTGTATGCCTGGTTTGATTTTATGAAGTTATATGAGTATAGTTGAATATGGTCGGTTCTTTGCGACAAGCAACCGCGTAAATCATATACAATGTTGATAGATTTTTGGTTAATAACATTTACGACTAATTGATTGAGCGACTCAGTTACTTTAAAAGTATCTAGTTCATTGGTGAAGACAAGATCTACAAATATGTTTCGGTTATTAGAAATTGAGTTAATTTGGTTTAAATTGTAACCAAGCATTGGATCAACAAATAAAGATGCCTGGTGGTATATTGCATGGAAGAATGCAATTCAATTCTGTGTCAAAAGTCCAAAAGTGTTCTGAGTATCCTGACTATAGTGTTTGGTTTAAAAAAAAAAATTTTTTTAAATTATACGAACGAAAATCTAAATTTAAACTAAGCACACGGTGTACTATAATTTCGATATATGGATACAAAAATAGTTAAAAAATAGTGTAATGTAGGGGATGTAGCTCAGATGGTAGAGCGCTCGCTTAGCATGTGAGAGGTACCGGGATCGATGCCCGGCATCTCCAAATTTTTATTATTCTTTGAGCTTGTTCCAGCAGAGCGATCCCTATAAACAACATAATCCTGTTCAAAATATTCAGTGCTGTGAATGATTTAGTGTGCTTTTACAGATTACATAAATTAGATAATTTGTTTGTAGAACAAAGTTGAAAAATTTTGTTACCTTTTGATACAAGTTTGCATTTTGTAAATAGATTGAGCATTTTCCTCTAACTGGTTTCTTGCGTGATTTTGCACATAGGGTGTCCTGTACAGCTTTCTTGATTGACTCTCCGGGTGGTTTTCCAATAATAATAATAACAGTATTAAAGGCTATTACTGGCCCCTTACTGAATCAACAATCTGGCTCCAACGGTTTCGATCCTGAGCTTGGTCTTCATACTGTCTAAGACAATCAGAAGAGGCCAAGTCGTTCTCTACATCGTGGAGCCATCGTCGCCTGCAACGACCTCTGCGCCTACCATATGGTGGCTCTCCTTTCAGAGATCGCTGCACAATTCGTTCCGGATCAGCACGCAGAACGTGACCGAGCCAGCGTACTCGCTGAGATCTAACTTCATGTACAATATCGGGGATCTTCATCAGATCTCTGATCTCGAAATTGTACAGAGCTCGGTATGTACCATCTATTTCGCGTTTAGGGCCGTAAATCACACGCATGATTCTTCTCTCAAATGTAAGGAGCCATCTCTCGTACTCATCCGTCAGCGCCCAACTTTCACATCCAAACATAACAACGGGCCTGATCAACGCTTTGTAAAGCTTCAGCTTCACGGCACTTGATAAGTGTTTAGATTTTAGCAGTGGCCTTAGAGGATATAAAGAACGACTGCCAGCTGCCAGCCGCACTTTAATATCCTCACCCACACTGTTATCGTGAGTGATAAGAGAGCCCAAATATTTGAACCTCCTCACTCCCTCAAACGTGTGGTGGCCACTACTAAAATCTGGTGTGCCATTGTCTCTAAAACCAGAGATCAGGTATTTCGTTTTGGACTCATTGATCTGAAGTCCAACAGAAGCTGAAAACTCTACAAGCGGATCAAGTATTTCTTTCACTCCGTTGCTATTCAGTCCAATCACGCATATGTCATCTGCATATGCAAGCACCTGATTGGACTGGCGATATAAGATGTTGCGCTGAGGTGTTTCAGTTTTACGAAAGATGTACTCCAACATGAGATTAAAGAGTATCGGGGACAGAGCATCTCCCTGCCGAACACCCGAGTTAACTGCAAAAATTGTCGATAGCCTGTTCTCAACTTTAACACAGCATTGAGACTGCGTCACTGTCATCCTACACAGTCGTACCAATTTTGTTGGCATTCCTAGGTATTCCAGGGCAGACCACAAACTCTCTCGATTGATCGAGTCGTAGGCCTGCCGGAAATCCAGGAAAACCTGATGTACCGAGATGGATGTCTCATAATATTTAGATAGAATCATCCGCAGCGAAAAGACCTGATCAGTGACTGATCGATTCGGACGAAATCCTCCCTGATAGTCACCAACCAAGCCCTCCGCCAGAGGAGTGATTCTATCCAATAAAATGTATGACAGTAACTTGTATGCTGTGCAAAGGAGAGCTATACCGCGATAATTCTCACACTTCAAGCGGTCTCCCTTCTTGAAGATGGGGCATATCGCGGCCACTTTCCATTCATCAGGCATAACTTCGGTTCGCCATACTAATCGAATAAGGTCGAAAAGACAGTTCCACAAAGTATCCCCTCCGAATATCAAGAGCTCCGAATTAATGCAGTCCAAGGTTTTCCAATAGGTTTATGATTGATGCTATGTATTGGATATCACCCGGAAACGCAAACTTTACTTGATGGTATTATGACCTCGGTATTCCGAAAAAAGTAATTTCGACTTAGATAAAGGCATTACAAATAACAGCAGTTGATCATTTTATTATCAGAAACATTACTATTCAGCATATGACTAACTACGAGCAGCCATAACGTTGTAAAAACATAATTAAAATAATCAACAGTTCTAAAAATACCTTGAAAAATTGGGATAGACATAATAAAATTCGTAGTATGACTAATAGGTATCTACTATGTATATCCAAATTATGTTATTCTATTTAAGATAAATTTATAATACATACCAAATACCATACATAAATTCAAAATACGATTATCTTCGATTCATCATAATATGAATCATATTATGAATAATTTTAAAAATCGATCCTTTTTTTTTATTAAATCCCTTTACCCTATTCCCTAATTTGTGTGTTTTCTTCTACTACTATTTCTTATTATTACATAGATACATAATTATTATACATACTTTACACGATCTTTGATTTAAAACAGTTCTTTTGTTTAAATTAATTTAAAAAACAACAAATACAACAACAACGACGCATATTCATAAAAAATGCCTGATCTCAGATGTCGCCTTCGCCTCTATGATATATTGCAACAACAAAATACACGTATGAAAGCACACACAAACTACATGCAAGATACAAGACAACATACATATTCTACTTCTCTCCCCTACATAATCATAAATTTTATTATTTTATAAATTTTATGATCGATCTTTTAAAATCCCAAAAAAATTAAACAACAACTAAAACTATTGAAACCCACCCTTCTAATAAAACGTCGTATTCTCATCTCTTTAATTTTTAAATATACGCGTTTTCCAATTCGAATGCAGCATAAATTTATGTATAAAATTAAAAATGTGTTTGTACAAAATGCGCATGTATTCGTAGTTTCATACAAAAAAAAACGGGAAGCCATTTTTAATGTTGATGTTGAAAATCAAGTTTTTATTTTTAGTCGATAGATTGCTTTTAACAAGCGTAGTCACGAGTTTTAAGCGTATATTTTTATAATTTCATCATACAATAAAAAAAAGTATAAACAATACATGGAAGACATTTTGTTTTTGTGATATTTCATCAAAAATAAAAAACAAATTTTTATCTGAATATTTTTTAAAAATATCCTAAATTGTGTATTTTATATAAACTAAGAAGTGAATTGTTGCATAGTGTTATAATTATTTGTAAATTATTAGACGTATATTAATTAAATACGAATCGAAAACTGATTAGTCTACATAACCTCAATTTAGGAGTTTTGTGAAAAATTGGATATAGCTACATTGTAATAAATAATAATATTTTTAATAAAATATAAACAATTTTGTGGGCATTTCAAGTTCAACATTATTTAGTGATATTAAAATATACTAAATAATAAACATTTAAAATAAATTGTGTTTATAGAAAAAAAAGTGATTTGACGTCATAAGACCTTGTATTATTGCGTTTTGTAAGATTATTGTTATTAAAAAACATATTATAAAGGTATTTTTCGTAAGAAAGTTACAATAAAACAATTGAACACAAAAATGAGTGCTCGAGTGGTTAATCGTATTGCATTCAGTGAATTTAAACATGTACAGTCGCCGATTAAACTGAGACAGCCTAAAGGCCCTTCTACGATTTCTAAGCAAAGGATTAAACGCGACCTCTTTGGACCATTTGATCGTGATAGTTCCAGAAGGTAAAATATTTTTATTATTAATATGCAGTCTTTTTAGGAGATATAAACTCTAAACATTTAATTTTTTTTTTTTATATTTCATAGGCTTATTTTTCAAGAAATATTGAAACAACAAAAACAAGCCGAACAAAAATGGGGCTTTGATTTCATCCGAGGTGCCCCCGTTGATCGCCACCATCAATATATTTGGGAACGAGTTCCACCAACAATTGTTCCAGAAATGTATGCACTTAGCCGGGCTGCACATGTACGAGAAACAGTGAGTTGTGACGAAATATCCGAACGATTAATGGACGAGCGGGCTGCTGCAATATTTAAACTGCCACAAAATATCGAAACAGAAGTTATAACCACAGCAAATAATAAAATAACTCGAACTATTCAGCCGAAAATTACCGGTAAGTTATATTCAAATTTTATAACGAATCTGCGGGTTATTTTTTAAACCACCTAAATTTATATGATCACCTTTAAAACCGAGATAATAAATTTATTATGCGGGGTTTATTGAATATTGAATAAATTATAAAATTTCGTCCCTTAAAATATGTTAATTTGATCAAGCACGCGTTACCAAATTATGCAGTTTCAGTACCATATGACATATTAAATATTGTGTATGGCACGCGTTCTGCATAAAATTTGTAGATTTTTATCAATTTTGTGGTTTATAATAACGAACATATGGAGATCTAATTTGTTATATTTTTTTTTATAATATTACAGACTATTTACAAGAGCGTAAACGTCCATCTGTGAATTCACTTAAACGATTACAATCGGTTACGTCGCCTGCTAAAAAATTACGACGTGCCTTATCGATGAATGATTCGCCTACAATCCCCAAGCAGACATAGATATAGTAACCCATCCAATTCGAATTTAGTTTTGCATCAAATTTATTTTTTAATTTTAGTTTTTTTTTTATAAATATAGATATTGTAAATTTATTTTAGTTTTTTAGGCTCCAAACATAGTTTCAGCCTAAAAAACTAAAATGAACTGCTTGCAAATATTTTGTAAATATTTATTTTACAACTAAAAATTGTACAATTATACATATATAAATTAATAATTATTTTCGTTAATTATTTCGTTAACAATTAATTAATTGTTGTGCAATATAATTAAATAATGTTTAATTAACGAAAATGATAAAGAATTTATTTAGTTTTTATGTGGAATTTTATAATTATAAATAATAATATTTTATATATTTAATTAAGTTGTGTTGTTCTCGCTTCAATCTCAATACAAGTGTGACTGTATGAGATTGAATCGATAAAAACGCTAATTTTGTAATTTTTGAATGTATAATTTTTTTTAAAAACTATTAAATATCGTAATTTTCATTTTGTGTGGCTTGTGAGACATTTTAAATATCTTTAAGTTTTATAATAAAAAAAAATTAGTTGTTAATACACATAAATAAATATAAATACATAAAACATCCAGTGATAGGAGATATATTATCAAATAATTAAAACTATTTTATAAGTAACGTATAAAGTATAATACATATGATATGTTGTATGAAATATATTATTTTTAATTATATTAAGTTAAAAATTAAATAACAATGAAATTTATAAATATGAACAATATAAGAAAATAATAAAAAATATATATAGATTATATAAATAAATAAAAGAAATATATAAGTTTTTATTTTTCTCCCCTATATAAGGAATATGTGTTACAAGTAACAGTATCTATAGTTTTTATTTCTTTTTAGTAAATACTATTTTCTTGGCAAATAAAAGTTTTATACGCAATATATAAATTTTCTCTTGGTGTCGTCTCTATGCTTTGTACTAAAATTCTTGTACACATATATAAAAAAAACTTGTAAAAGCAAACACAGCTGAAATGAATTAAAATTGATAGTTTTTGTTGTTCTTATCATTCATGTTTAATCATGTACAATCATGTTTATTGTTCGGTCTCTCACCTACGCTGAAATCGCGTGCTGTATATTAAGAAGCTATGCAAGAAATGTTCGATTTTATTTTTGGTTTATGGTTGAATGAAATTATTAAAATATGTTTGGGTTGATTGATTACAACTCAAACAAATTATTAGAACTGTCTTTTATACCATGGGTGCAGTAGTGGCCCTTGGCTCTTAAACCGCAGTGGTAATAATTTTAATGTTGTCTGTTAAATTCGAAAAATGAGAAATACCATTGTACCAGTCAACTAATTTTCAAATTTAGAATTAGCATAAAAAAACAAAACCTCTACTCTCACTGTAGTATCGCCTGAGTAGAAGGTTGTAGCCAAAACGATATACAAAAAAAATCATACATACAACCATTAGACAACCTTTCCAAGCACAGTTAAAGCGCACGAAAAATTATCTTGCATCGATGCCAGACAATATTTTGTGTGTTTTACTATGTGAGTGCTTGGCAAAATCAGCTAAAATTTGGTATTGAAATTTTCTTAATTACAACTTTCGATGGATTTATGTTTTTATAAATAAAGTGAGAATACTAAATGAATGGAGTGGGCACGGCCCTTTGCTCTGCTTCCGTAAAATCTAATTCTTTTTGGGTCGAATGTGAAAAAACCTGCATAAAATCTGATATTTTGAAAATCAGGAAATATTTTCACTTTATAATTTATTGATTTCCAAAGATTTAAGTACCAGGCACTTAAAGATAAGTTAGAATAACAAGCTTAATTAATAATAAGTAAGTCTCTGAAATCATCAAAATTAGTCTGCCTCTGGTAAATCTGGATTAATTTACATTGTTAAGTCTTATATTATAATACCACACACTTACATTTCTGCTTTAATTGAATTTAATTTTAAACTAAATTCGAGTTACGCTCGATAAACTGTATGTACATACAGCTATACATAATAATATGTAATTATGTATGCTTGGTAGATTAGAAGCCCGTATCACATATTCTAAAATTTGAAATTATCAAAATCTTTAATAAATATATGTAAATTTAAAATCAAACAATAAAGCATATCGATTTAATTTTTTTGAACATAGTAGACAGAAGACACTTTTAAGAATTCAAACCAAAAAGGTAAGAGGCGTTTTTAAAAATGAGTTTTTTTTTCTTAAACATAAAACGTAAGATTTAAATTTAAATATGGGGGAATAATAAAGGGCTGGTTTCAATTTAGTTGTTTGTTTTACTACCGAAATAATTAAGCGATATTCTATCTATGCAATTTGAAGAACGTAAAATAATATAACTAACGTAAACTATTATTCTAGGGCGCTCAATTCTGGAGTCAAATTTTTCCACTAATTTTAATAATCTATGTAACAAGACATTGGTGTGGATTAATTGAAAGAACAAATTTTATTTCAATATCATTTTATGATTCAGTTGACTTTTTTGAGTTGAATTCTTAGCGTTCATTTTCTTCGAAGTTCTTCAGTATCTTAGAAAATAGACTTAAACTGCATTGCCGTAAAAATATGTGCGTCTTTCTTATTTGTTGCAGCATGTAACCATCAACGTTCGAGCTGACGTGCGAAATTCTAATTTAAATAGAGTTTTACAAAATGAATATACTTGGGCATAATATGGCAGCAGGTGTAACTTGTTTTATTTTTTATACGGATTTCGGAAAACTGCACTCAAAGTGCAAGCAGTCATCATCTTCTTCAAAACAGTAATCATAAATAACATCAGATGCCCCTTAAATGTCATCAACAGATGCCCCTTTAATCGACCATGACCCGTAAGAATCGCAACCAAGATTCTTAGCTAATCCTTTTTCAAAGATAGCGCATATTTAGTTGATTTCAAATTGGACTCGCTAATGAAGTTCTTCGCCAAACGACAACTGAAAGTAGCAAGCCACTGTAGTCTTAGATCTTTCAACGCGTAGTTCTTTATAAATTTCTTGGCGTAGTTAAAAGATAATGGAGCCGCGGGTTCAGGACCAATTATAGTTAGCAGGCAACCGGATTTGGCTAAACAGTTCGCGATCTCATTCCCTTCGATGTCACAAAGTTACGGTTGACATAATCGGCCTGTCCAGACCGGTGTGTTCAATTTTATGGCTAGTTTAGAATCAAGATGACGTTTCCAGGAAAGTTTGCTATCTAAGATAACACCAAGGTGCTTGACTTGGTTACATCTGGTAATAAGTCTTCCAAAAAGAGAAAGAACGGATATATAGACCAGACCACTCCTACGCCTACTAAAAACAATTAAATCTGTCTTAGACGGGTTGACTTGCTGCACCATGCCTCCATAATATCTCAAGGCCTGCTGCATTAAGTTGGATAAGATATTCAGGTGTTTACCTGAAACTGTTAAGGCCACAGCAGAAGCGAGAGCACTACTCCCCCCCCCCCCCCCCCCCCCCCGCCCACTGGGGATAGCTTTTGGTAACCTTGACAGAGACTGAGACCCCATCCAGTTTAGTCTTTACAGAGCGGGGCTATGCATGGATTCAATCCATTTGACAAGGTGTGATTAATACCAAAATTATTACAGGCATTAATCATCGAGATAAACGTGGTGCTATCAAAAGCTCCCGCTATATCGAGGAAAGTACCTACAAGAAACTCCTTATTATAGAGAAATCTTTCAATCCTAGTTACAAGTTCATATAGGGCAGTTTCACAGGACTTACCAACTCTGTATGCATGCTAAATGTTACTGAGCGGGAAGGTAATTAGGTGCTTGTCTCTAATAAATCTGTTGCCGATTCTTTCTAGGGCTTTAAGAAAAGAAGACAGTCTAATAGGTCGAAAAGACTTGAGATCCGTATAATCGGATTTGCCGCCCTTCGGAATAAAAACGACTCTACTCCTGCTCCAGGATTTAGGAACAGCGCAGAAAGCAATACACGCCTGTAAAAGGTTTATCAGATGCTATGAATGATAGCAAAGCCGTTCTTTAATTCAGCCGGGCAAATACCATCAGACCCACCAACCTTATAAGGTGCAAAGGAAAATAGTATCCAGCGCAGAACATCGAGATTGATCAGCTTGTAAGCCATGTCCTAATCAGGAGCCACAGAAGGAGCCTTAGAGGATACGGTAGTAACATGATCTGAGTTGAAAATGGCACAACCAGGGAAATGAGCTCTCTATGACAGGAGGTAAGCTGACCGTCAGGTAAACGAAGAGTATCAGGTCTACAAACACGATTCTTAGCCATGGCTTTATTTAGTTTAGCCACCGCCGACAGGCTATTAATTTCCTCGCAGAGGAAATTACCATTTTTACCACGAAGCTCTGTGAGTGGATCTTAAACTTCGTTTATATTCTTTTGTGCCACCACTAAATTATCCCAATCAATCTGACGATTGAAGTTTCTTGCTTTGTTTTTAAGTTTCCTAGCGGATTTCCTTAACCTTTTAAGATCAGAATTCCAAAACGGTTTGTTATTAGACTTTTGGTTCGTAATAAGACAAGAATTTTCAAAAGCAGTCGGATGCCGACTCAAGTAAAGACGTACTCGACCGGATTACTCTCGTTGGGATATGTAAAGAAGCCAGCTCGAGAGAGAAAAGTCCCCAATTGGTTAATTTTCTGTTACGTTTATTCTTTATAGGTGGTCGTTTAAGGTTAATGTTAAACGAGATACAGCTGTGATCAGAGGTGAGAACATCATCCATCACCTACCAATCAAAAAATTAAGTCAATGATAGACATAGAGCATAAACTGATGTCAATCACCTCACGCCGAATGGAATTAACAAACATCGGCTCGCTGCCTATATTTAGAACTTAAAGTTCAGAAGAACTTAAATAGTTGAACAAACAATATCCCCTCTGATTAATATTCGTACTACCCCAAATCGAGTGATGAGCATTAGCATCACAACCGATTACAAGAGGGATGTGGTTATGCTTGCTCCATGACACAAGGTAAGCCAGCTCCTCTGAGGGCAGAGGTAAGATAGAGTCATACGGTAGATAAACTGTTGCAAGCACCAGATTAGTGCAGGAATGAATGAGGGAAGCATTAATGTTATTACCAATAAAAATGCACGCCCTACTTTTACCGACAGAAATCTTATAGAAAAGTCTGCCATTAATACAATTCAATCCAGATAATTAGATAAAAATTGATCTAAACTTAAGTTACACCTGAATTTGTCTAATTCAGGTGTAACTTAATTTTAGATCAATTTTTTCCGATTAGATCGTACGTTCCAGATCTTTAAAGTACCTTATAAACGCTTACTATAAAACAATTATGTAGTAAAATCATAGATAAACTAGTAGTTTATCTATGGTAAAACTTTAATTAAATTAGAAATGTTCTAAAAATATTAATCAAAACTTGGGACAAAATTTCGGTACAGACTCTGTTCATATTTTGAAATTTAATTACGTTATGAAATGTAGTTATTAGATCGCAAATTTCAGTTTGGTCCCTGTTTGAAAGTCAACGCAGTTATTTTGGATATTTAAAACTGTGGATTTATTAGGATAAACCATAATTAGAATATATTTGGCCTTAGATCGATCTAATAAATTAAACATAAACATTTTTTTTTAAATTTTTTTGTTTTTTATTTTATATATTTTTTTCATTTTTAAATTAAAATTTACATTATTACGAGATACATTTTTATTATAATTAATAATAATAATATATTTTTTTTTGTTTTTGACATGAGATTAAAATTTCTAAAAATGATTTACACGCAAATAATTCTTTTTTTGTTTTTGATTTTTTTGTTTTTTTTTACATTTAATTAATTAATAATAATATTTTGTTAAATAAAATAATAAAAGTTTTAATAAATTTATATTTCAGATTTATTTGATGTTTGAATTGTAATTAAATCTGATCTATTTTATTTAAAATATTTTTATATTTATGATCTTTTTTAAAACAAGTAGCGCAATATGTATGTAATTCAAAATAATAATAACAAAAAAGTCTATGCACTAAAAACTAATTTAAAAGGATCTTATAAATAATTTGTAATTAAAAAAAAAAAAATTTACATTTAAGTGCGTGAAATAAAATATATAATATATTTGTATGTATACGGAAATTTAATTTTTAGTGGCACACAATTTATTTTTAAATACTACTCCATTTTTTCGCAATTTATTTAGAATTGTTGAGCTAGATAAACAAAAATATCATTATTGATGATAAATTAAACAAAAAATAATAACGCTATTGTAAAAAAAATATACATGTATGGCTAATGAAAAATAATAAAAAATTATACATGCATTTATGAATTAATTAATTAATTTAAACGAGACGACCACCATCGCCATTTTGTGGTTATTTAGGTTCATATTATAAAACTAATTAATGTACTATGTATAATATATGGTCTATAACTAATTTATACAAAGTTTTTTAATTTATTTTATTTACTTTAAACAATTAAAAAATAAATTTTGTTTTTCATTTATTTCTATAATATATATTTTTAATGAATTTTTTTTAAATTAGTACTGCAGTAGAAATTTTGGTCTTTATACCGGGTGTTTTTTTTAAACTGAGACGATCAAATATCTCGAAAAATAGCCACTCTACGGAAAAAATGTCCATAATCAAAATTTAATCATACCGCGGGGGAAATACATTAGTGCAAAAAAAAAAGTCCCCCCACCCCCGCTTAGTAGGTGGGGTGGGGGTAACTTTTAAACTAAGATAGGAAGCCATATTTTTTATTGCAGATACGGATTCTACGACTAAAAGTACGTATGATTTGAATAAAATATTTTGTTCGGTTCATGATAGATGGCGTTGCAATCGACGAAATTCAATTTTTTCAATTTCTCCTTCTTAGAACACACGCATTCGATTCTGCAATACGTTTGAAATAAAAAACATCACGTTTTCATTGGAAATACTCGAAATTCGTCATCAAAACAATTTATTCAGTTTTGTAAATCTAAATAAGTGTTCAAAATGATGGCCTGAATTTTGTATTTTTGAAATTTAATAATAAAACTTGAAATTAATTTTGAACACTTATTTAGATTTACAAAACTGAATAAATTGTTTTGATGACGAATTTTGAGTATTTCCAATGAAAACGTGATGTTTTTTATTTCAAACGTATTGCAGAATCGAATGCGTGTGTTCTAAGAAGGAGAAATTGAAAAAATTGAATTTCATCGATTGCAACGCCATCTATCATGAACCGAACAAAATATTTTATTCAAATCATACGTACTTTTAGTCGTAGAATCCGTATCTGCAATAAAAAATATGGCTTCCTATCTTAGTTTAAAAGTTACCCCCACCCCACCTACTAAGCGGGGGTGGGGGGACTTTTTTTTTTGCACTAATGTATTTCCCCCGCGGTATGATTAAATTTTGATTATGGACATTTTTTCCGTAGAGTGGCTATTTTTCGAGATATTTGATCGTCTCAGTTTAAAAAAAACACCCGGTATATTTATAAAATTATTTTCCTTATTTTTTATATTTACATTCAAGTAAATATTCAAATTATCTCATAATTTAATAAAAACAAAATAATAATGAATTTCGATTGTGTTTTTTTTAAATTTAAACTAAATTAAATAATATTGAAATGATGAGTATATTCATAATAATTATATTTATGTAAATCATATGCGAACACAATTCGGGCCAATCTAAAATCGATTAAAAAATTAAAAGTTAATAATAATAAATTTATTAAATTATGAGATAAATTTTGAATTACATCGGTTTGTTTTATATATATTTACAAATCTATAATTAAAAATTATTTCTATTACTCAACCAAAAAACAAATTATTTTTTTTCTAACTAAATTATGGAAACAATTAAAATCAATGATTAAACAAATTGCACAAGAAATAAAAAATTTTCAATTTTTTATTTACGACAAAAAATAAATAATATAATAATTGTATGTATGTATTAAATATGTATGTATCCGAAAAATTTACAAATAAAATCCGCAATTAATTTTATTTATTTTTTAATAATTAATTATTATTAATTTTTATTTTTCAATAATTTTGTTGTACTTTTTTTTTGTTTTTTATTTATTTAATATTAAATTTCTTATGTATACGCTTTTTTTCCATCTTTTTAAATTAAAATTGTGTGAAAATTTTGGTTAAATTTATTTTATTAATTAATTTCTATTTAATATATAAAATATTTATTTATTTATTTTTTTTATTTCTTAAATTTAAATTTTTATTATATAATACGCTAAAAACTATATTTATTATTAATTAATAATTAAGTAAGAGAGAATTATAGAAACAGTTTTTTAAATTTATTTATTTATTTATTTATTTCTGTTACCCATTTTTTTTATATTAATTTTATTTTATATAAATTTACAAAAATTAAAAACAACAAAATTCAACTGATATTCAAGATACGAAAAACTAATAAAAATATTTGTGGAAAATTAAATTAATTTTTATTTTATTATATTATGAATTTTATTAATACAAAACCACAACAACAAAAATATATAATTATATTATACCTTTAATAATAATAATAGAGTGGGAGAGGACGAAGATAGAGGAAATAGTCAAGGTAGTAAAATAGAAAGAAAAAAATAATTCTTACTGGCTAATAAAAAAACAAAAATAAAATTAATTATTAAAATTAATAAAAATTGAAAATAAAATTTATAGACATTACAAATTTATTAAATAATTGTTTGTGTTTGTATTGTAAATCGATTTATTTTTGTCTGTCTATATGTAAAATATAATATTATCATCGCCAGCTTCCTCGTTGGTCTATGTTAACCGATTCTGTTGATCAGGTCGACGTTCCTCTATGGTGTAGACGGTGCGAAATAGCTCTGTGTGTGGTCTTAAAGTTGGCTCGTGTGTCGCTATTATTCCCGATTCCAGTTGATCTTCACGTATTATTGTCGCCTGTAACATATAATTTTATTTGCTATGACATAGTTAAGATTTACGCCATTGACTTGGAATAATTTACAAAAAAAAAAGACAGTTGTTGTTGTTATACAACTCCACATAATTTTGCTTCTGTTACATAATTAAGAGAGACTCAATACTCTGTTTAATATTTGAAGACTAACGTTAAAAGATTTTCTAAATTTGTGCAAAATGAAATTTTAACCTATTAACGTTTGCACAACTAGTATAAAGTTATATGATACTCTGCTTGGAATAAATTTTTGAAATTTCAGTGCATATAAAAACTTTAATTTCGAGTCGGAAATTTAGCATTATGGAATTTAAAATAAGAATACTCAACTTTTTTTTTAAAAATTATCACATTCCTTGGATATGTTTAGTGGATTAGTGCCAACGTTTCGTACAAATTGATAAATTACAAAAAAAAAAAATCATTATATTTTAGTACCCTGCATTAACCTCAACCTAGTCGAGTGGGTATGTTGAAATCGATGTACTTAGAGAATGAAATTATTGAATTCACATTGTTTTCGACCTGTTTGTAGATGTAGCTTTCAGACGAAATGAACAAAGAAAACCTATATAAAGTAAAACCTCCTAAGATAACTTTACTAGTGTAAGGCACATCGCCAGGCCCAGTCGATTGGTTTTCTTAGGTTGTACTTTACCACCTCTTATTTAGTAATTACACGAAATTATTTGGAAAATTTATTGTAGCCTAGTATCTGGAAAAATTATATAAGATTCCATCAATGCTAATTGAACATATATTTATTTATTAGCTACGGCCGAGGTTTGTAATTCAATCTTTCACAATAAAACAGCATAATTAGTATTGAGTATGATGAAAGATAAAAGAAAATATAAACTAAAATTTTATATTTTTTTTAGAATCTTTTAAATTAATTTTTTAATATTTTTAAATTTTAAATGGTTATAACGATTGGTTGAGAACAAATAATTCATAAACTTAATTAAAATTATTAGACAATGCTGTTAACGGTTATAATTTCTTCTTAAATTATATTGTTTATAAAATTATATTGTCACTAATTGAGTTGATGTACCCCAGTATTGATAAAGATTTTATCCACTAGTTTATCTTAATGTGAATTAAAGTGCGTCAATAAAAAGAACACCAAGGTTTTCTGTTACGCCAACACGATTAACAATTTAATTTTGTAAGTTATAATTATTGATAATTGGTCAATTTTACCGAACTATCAAAATATAAGGCTATGATAAAAAAAAATTGCACGTGATCTTGTCGGTTTGCTCTACAAGCGAAGAAAATCTACTGTATTCTCTCCCGCCTTTTTTAGAATCTCAAATTTTAATAGTGGTAAATTTTATCTTATTGCCACTCATGTCTTATTTATTATCCAGTTTTGATTATAAATGAATCATTTGAGTGAATCAGTCAAGGTTAATTAAACTTAAAAATTGAATCAATACTAGAAAATTGATCAACTTTTTTTTATTATTATTGAAAGATGTTCAGTCTAAATATTATCAAATTTGGTTTTACAATCATAATACTGATACCTCGTACCGGATGTGGTTTTGCGGCGTACAACGATATATTATATATATATACATTTTTTTGGAAATTCCATAATAATACAATAAATTAACACTTACCTGATTTAAATTTCCAAGTGTTATTTGATGTCCGGGCATTACTTGTGCAATCGATAATGATGTTGTTCCGTCCGTATTCTCCTGCTGCGTTACCACATGTGTCGGTTGTTGTTCATGATCCTGAATATTATTTTGATCGATTTGTGAATTAGCCATGGTTACAGCAACCGTTGCCGTTTGTGAAGTTGAAGGTGTTTCTTGAGATGCTGCTGATGTGACCACTACATTATTTCCCTCCGCTATAAAGTTTTAAAAGAAATGTACAGGTGCTTTAGTTGAAAAACACGTTTCATATGTTTATACTTACTTTTCACTCGTTTTTTACCATTAACACGGGAGAAATGTTTTAATTCTAAATGACGTTTTAAATTTCGGGATTGTCTTAAGACTGAATTACAAATTGGACATGCAGCGGGTTGTTCAGATATAGATTTGGATTTTATTTCTGTAAAAGAGAACGATACAATTTATGTAGTACATTCTAATAAGATAAGTACGGGATGTAATGCTTACTGATTGGTACATCGGGATTCTTTTCTTGTTTGATTACGATTTGATTTTCGGTTGTGGTTTGTTGAACTTGTTGCTGAACTTCTTCTGCACCTTCCTCCGTTTTTACCATCTTGGCGCCATTCTGATTCTTTCTTGCACGTGGCTTCCGTTTTCGTTGTGGCAAATAATGACTAATATCCTTTAATTCTGCTTGTTCCTCTTGGATTTCTTCGGGGGCTTCAACGATTTGTGCTTGAATTGTATTGGGTGCTGTTTGTATTGTGATTAATTCCTCGCTCTGCTGAAACAAATTAAAAAATATAGAACTACCAGACTCATAAGCACTTTCCAAACTGAATACGTACAACAGTGTTATTTCCAACATCTATTACGGCTTTGACATGATGCTGTGGAATTAACGTCGGATGAAGCTGTATCGATGTTGTGTACTCATCCTTATGGGTGGTGACGGTCTGAGGTGCAAGCCCTTGTATATTTAAACAGTGCGCCGCTTGTAATAATGACGGCAGTTGTGAATGATCCACACTAACTTCACCACGATATACGAATTCCAATAAAGCTTCGAGATCGTTTGCATTAACACCAGCCAACATGACAACTGGATGTTTGCATGGCGTATTCTAATGACACAAACAATACATGTATCGAAATTATTTATTTTGAACAAAAATCACAAACAAAAACAAATTACCTTCAACAAATCTAGTAGAAATGGACTAGCAGCACATAATACAATTTTATGGGCTGGAAAACTACGTCCTCCAGCTGCTAGTGTGCAATCAACTAAATCACCATGGCACCGTAGCAATTGAACCGCCGAGACCAGCGATGTCCCATAATCGCCCCACGTTAAACTATACAGCGAGTTTATCGACATTGTTTTCTCTCAATTTCTTTTCTTTTTATATTTCACTATCGTTTTTGCTTCTTAAATAATTTTTTTTAAATTTTATTTATTTCTATGTGTGGTGTGACAACACAACACTAAACACTTTTTCCCAACTTTACACTACTCGCTCAGTATTTTCACTTTGATACAAAAAAAATATTCAATTTCACCATATATAAATCATAAATATGTCTATCGTAGGATATTACTACGAAATTAAATCTCCATAGAATTGTTTTAAAGTTTAATTATAAATTTAAATACTTTGTAATTTATTCTTTTTTGCTTTAGAATTTTTATAAAAAAAAATTGACGACAAATTTTTTTTTATTTTAAGCCTCTTTTGCTGTCAAAATCAAGCCAATTTTATTACCAACATGGCGACTATAAAAAAAAAGCTGTATGTGTAATGTTATTACATTGTACCTACATCTATTGTGCGACACGTGCACTAATTTTATGGATGCTTTTGCCGTGATTCTAGAATTATTAAAATTAATTTGATTAAAATTATTAATTAATTTTTTAACTATATAATATAACGTATTCATTATGTTTGTAACTAATATATTTTATTTTAATAATATAATTACAAAACATTAAAGCTTTTACGTATTTTAATGGCCTCCAAAAACATTAATTGAACTTGTACAAGGGCGAAAAATTGTTGTGGCCAGAAGTGCTTTTAACGACGTTCTAGAAATTATACATACATATTTTCATATTTCGCTATATAGATACATATTTTATGTCCGGAAACTATTAGAAATCTTGTCTATAGACAAACTGGAAACATCATTGTTAATGTTTTTTGGTTAATGACATTTTGGTGCCAAATTAAAATAAATTAAATACCTACATATAGCATTGTTGTTTAGCATGTAACGTGATCGGAATTTCATTTTATTAAGTTTAAATGGCCTTTCGCTATTCAGTCAGGTTTCAGTCATCATCAATAAATAATAATTCTCGTTTTAAATAACTAACGCAATAATTGTAAAAACGCGGAGCAGTCTATGGATATTGTGTTATATAGATTACTCTGCGTCTAAACGGTGTAGATTGTAGACGATGAAATCTATACGTAATACTGAAAACTTCGCTGAGAATCCCCTAATATGTGAAGCAATAGGAATCATTGTCTGGATCCTGGAGTAAAGAAGTGAAAATATTATAGCCAAGAATAGAAATTATTGGAAATATTATTACTTTGAGGGAAATCTTTAAAATAATTATGAATGGGACTGAGCATCCGAAAAATTGACTATAATAATTTTCATCTGTTGATTGATTTGAAATACTCCAGTCTCCAACACTGTATATGTTTTTGGCAAATTATCAACGGTGTAACCGTTATTTTTGCTGAATTAAATGATGGTTTTTTGTTAAGTTTGAGTCGCTTCATGAACATTCTCAAAACTCAATCAAAACACTGAAATTCTAAATTCTGAGAAATAAGTAAAATTCATAAGAAATTGGCTTTGTTCGTTTCTGCAAGCGACTCTCTACTCTCTTTACAAAACACAATAAAACTCCAATTGGAAAAACAACAAAATTTAACAGTGTAATTTTTTGTTATTTGTTTTAGTATTAACTTCACTCATGGAAGTTTTCCGATTTAATTATGAGCAGAGAATGTGGATAATAAAACAGAATGTTATATCTTATTGGAATCAACGATAGTTTTATTTTGCACCACTCCAATGGAACTAAATGATTCAAATTGATCGTATTCATCGTTTGGTATACTTATTCTGTATATAGGTTGGTCAATCATAAATTGTCCTTGTGTCAACGTAACAAACTCAACAGTTCAGAGCTACGTACATATGTATGTGTCGGGAGATCAATACTGCTTCTACTCCTGCTATAGCTGCATAGATATTTCTTTTTTTGTGCCATCTATGACAAAAAATTGAAAAATAAGAAGAATAAAGCATAATTAATTGGCCCATACTTTTACTGCATATTATATATAGGTTAACTAGAGAATCAATAAGAAATTTAAGTAACAAAGCTACATCTGTAATATGTATGTTAAATGACATTCCCGGCCAGCGAATCTTTAAGAACTTTTCGATCAGCTTCGTTAAATTGATTTATCACTTTAATACAATTTCACATGGCGCAAAATTTACCCCGAACTGAAGGAAACGTCAAAATAACTTAAACAAAACAAAGGAGGATTCTGATTTATGTTACGGAAAACATATTCTAATTCTAACAGTATTGAAGAAATTGTCATTGGCTGGAATTGTTAGTTCTTTAGGAAGCTCAATGGCCTAAGCCGCGAGATCATTTGTTCCAAGTAAGTAATTAAAATATCGTATAATTATAAATGTCGTCATTATCTCAAAGAAAACGAGACAACGGTAATTTATTATCTACACCAGCGATGGAGAACCTTTTCATGCATACGTGCCAAATAATTAAAATCTGTGGTGTGCCACTCATTCAGGAACTCTTCAAAATATGCTTTGTTTTAAAGCTACATACTCAAATATTTTAACTGTGTTCAAATTTGAATCCGGTTGGCATTATCTTCTCTTAACTTTTACTCATCCTGCAGTTCATTATCGATTGGCTAACCGTGTAAAATACTCTTGTTCAATGACGACGGTTAGGGAAGCGTGCCGTATAAAATCTACTCGCAATCATCAACGTTCAAATGCTTCTGCTTATGAATATAACTTTTTACAGCCGCACTATAAAAAGTACGAACGAAATTACAGAAATAAGAAACAAAAACTTAAGAAAAAACCAAGAGACTTTTCAAAAAAGTATCCCAAAACAAACGATTATAATTTATTTTGAAATATGTACAGTTAAGTGGCTTACTCAAAAAAAACCATCCCATTAAAAAAAATATGCCTGTATCTAAAAAAACAAAGGCCATCAACGTTTATTCACCCTTTCTTCTTTAACTATCCTCAAAGCGTTATTCTCCTAAGTATGGTCTAGTTTCCTCGAAAGCACCGATTTTCGTTTCGTTATACAGTTTATTAAAACCTGATCCACTTAAAATTTATTTACGATTAAATAAAAATGTTGGGCTCAATTTATCCAAATCACTCGTGTTCCAACCAAATATTACCACGTGCCCCAGTTGGATCTACTGTGGCTCGTCTAGATCATTACACCATTCGTTTGGGATTCGTTTGTCGATAAGCTGTGTGAGTATGTACCAGTATATTAAAGTTAGCTAAGTATACGCGTCAGACACCTGAGAGAGAAAGAGAAGATGCGTGTGATATTTTATGTCTAATGTTGTATTTACATGAAAATAAAGGGCAGCGAATACGCTGATTTGGCCTGGAAGGGTGCAGAAATCGATTTGCTGTTATGTTTCCCTAGAATTAAGTTATTAAGGTAAAACTCATGCGACACATATGGCTTTGAAGGTATTTTTGTTTTAATTAACAATTAACAGAAACATTAAATAGTATATGAGGTTCCAGTTTGAACTGGGTGTGCGGCGGATCAGCATTGGAAGTTAATATAGGAACTCAGTGTGCATGTGCTGTGCTGTCGTAAAATATGTATAACTGAATGCGTTCAAATGAATTCTAAACCAGCAACCAAAATTTAAAAATAAATGTCAAATTCTTCAATTTGTTTGGTTTGCCGAATCTACGTAATATAACCATTCTATGTATGTATATCTAAGGTTTACCTTCAATTTAAAAAAAATAAAATTCGAAGTGGATTTTTGGGCTGCTAACCTCTGAATTTAAAATTTAAATCTAATTTCAAATTTCTACAGTTCGATGTAGTTGATCAAATATTGACTTTTTTGAAAACAATTTCTTGTATACGCTGCAGTTCTTCAACGTTACCCCGAATGCTGCTTGAACTTACGTCCACTAATGAAACGCCCATTACTTTGCTTACTTGACCACTGCCGTACAATTTCATTACTGATAAATCTTTAATACTCACCATTTGAATAGAGAAAAATGAAAATTTAACAGAATTTGAATTGAATTAATTTGTAAGAAAAATTAAATTAAATTTGTTTTTAGTTTTAATCGAGATTTAAACTCAGCTATATCGTTGGACGTTATTCATGTACTGACTTAAACTTAAAACTTGTATGGTCAGTGGTTAGTATTGTGACCCGCTTAGAAAATCGCATCAAGCATCATTGATTTTTAAGAACATATAGTCGAATAGCTTGTCAGATTTTTAACTTCTTCGAAATACACTGCTTGGAACGTTGCACCTGGCACTATGCAGTTCAGTTAAGTTTAAGGTATTATTTTAATTGAATTTCTTCTGTATTCAAATTGGTTCAACACACAGCTTCTGTTAAACATTTTCATATTTTTCAAGTAGTGGCATGTGTACAACATGGGTATATCTAGCGATGGTGAAATAAACGCAGAGTCCATTGCCTTTGCTAAAATCTTCAATATTTTCTATTCAAATGACAGATATAAAAGATTTGTATAGTATGAAATATATATGCGGCGGTGGTCCAGTAAGCAAAATCTGTGACTTTAGATTTATGGATTTAAGTCCGATTCTCGATCGACCCAAACATTTTCTGATTTAATTTCTCCTGTCATATTGGTGATGGTGAAATAAAACTAATCAAATCCAACTCACAGCTTCTCCTCAAAACTTCAATATTCTCCATGTAAAAGTGGTAAGTATAAAAGATGGGTGTCGGTGTAGATAGAGCGGTAATGAAATTGTACGTCGATGGTCAAATAAGCAGAGTCCATTGCCGATGCTAACATTTTCAAGTTTTTTATTCAAATGGCAGCTATAAACGATAGGAATATCAATATTTATATGTATGGCGGTGGCTCGATGGTAAAAGAAGCTATGTGATTGGATTGCATTGTAATCATGACTATAGTCCAAGCCATAATATATACTTTTAATTTAATTGCAAATTGGTCATTTTTAAATCAAAAAGCGATTTTTTTAAATATAATAAACGTGTGGATGCCCCGTTAAATTTGTTTACCCTTAATCGTGGTTCGAGCACTGCACAACATCCACGATTCCAAATCCTATAACACCGCTTACTTTACCACCTCACCATTTTCATATATGGATTTGCCGCTATACTTATCCTTTATATTTGCCAATTGAAGGGAGAAATTAAATAAATTAAATTAAAAATTATTTTATTCAAACCGAGGCTTGAACTGAAGTTCGCGCAATTCGAAATGCAACGACTCTGCTTATTGGACTACCGGCATATATAAATTTGGTGCCATACAAATCTTTTATGTTTGCCAATTCAATAGAGAAAATTGAAAATTTTAGCAACAGGAATGGACAATACTTATTTGACCATTACCGTATATTTTCATTAGAAATTGAATGTAGATTTCAACAGAAGCTGTGTTTTCAGAACCAATTTTACAGAAGAAATTGAATTTAAAAAGTAATGGCGCTGACGAGTCTTGAACTCGTGTCCACGATTTCACGAGCATTTACTCTGCTTACTAGACCATCAGCGTGTTAAAAATTGGTGCTGAACAACGATAGAAATCTTTACATGCCACAACTGATAGATTTCTTTACAAAAAGGTTATACCTTCATTAAAAATAATCCGGGGAAATTTAACTATGACCGTGCCATAAAATTTAACACACCCCACTCCATGGTAAAACGAATTCGAGTTCAGGAAGGCTATGAGTGCTACCGAGTTATTAAAAAGCAAAATCGTTGAGATAACTGACACTTGTTCTACAAAATATGTGCCAGACTGATGACTAATTTAGTTTGATTTGTTTTGATAGATGACGAAACGTATACATGAAATTGGTTTTGAAACACTTTAAGTTAGATACATTTGCAAAAAAAATGTATGATTTGGCCAGCAATTTGCAGTTGTGGAGCCAGGTTTCTGTCACATTTTTCATAACGACGTATTTTGCGGCTAATTCTTCAACACGATTATCAGCAGTAAAGTTTTGGCTCGTTCACACGACTCTAATTCCAACAGAAGCAATAAATTTGCACGAGATTAATCAAATCAATGATATCTCAAAGAGTCCACAGGTTTCCGATGTGCTGAAAAATGTTGTGCTGAAGTGCAAAAGTCATACCGGCAGTTATGCCAGAAAAGGGAGCATCAAACAACATGTGCGTGAGTTTATCCGTAATAACGAAACCTATATAGAGGTGATTTGTACAAAAATTAAAAAATTTCAAAAAGTTCAATTTTATCGTATGGAAATTTTGTTATCATGCGAAAGAACATTTTTTGCCATTTATTTTTTAGATTACTTCTTTCAAATGATGGCCGCAACTGCGATGGTCCTTTCTCAAAGTCCCCAAAGAAAAGAATCTAGAGGTATCACACGATCTAAATAGCCAATTCAACGATCCGATCCGCGAAATTAATTGCTCGCCAACATGATTTTTTATCGAGGTCGGGTTTCAATTTCAGGCGGCAAATATTCCGTTATCATGGCGCATTAACGAGCACTATTCACAGGTACGTCCCGGCCGTGTTCTTTTTTGAAGAAGGACGAATGATTTCACAGGCGCATAAACCACACCAAACCCTCTATTTAGTCGCGTATCATCCAATACTGTAAACTGGGATACAAACTCTTCGGTGGTATTCCAAATAGTGGTCTCCACAGGCCGATTATGTCAACCGTAACTTGGTCTAAGCGTACGAAACACATTCCTCACAGAACGCTGATTTTCGTAATAAAGCTGAAGAATTTGTAGACGCTATGTCGGGCTCAGTCTTTTCATGACGAAATGGCAAACAATACTGAATAAATAAAAACACGATGAACGCTTTAACAAAATACTCCCGCAAACTGGCGCATTCGATTTCAAAAAGCTAAAATATCGTAGGTTGTTGACATTATTTTAATTGTCGACGTTGACAAAAAACACTGCCAAGTAATCTACGTTATATTTTACGTGTCGACAGTCATGTATGGCTTGTCGCGCTATTACGGGTGCTACGTCTTCGTCTTCTATACTTGCTTTGCAGGCAATCTTATTTCTGCCCTCGCTGCAGTCGGTCATCCTAGGCACAGCATGCTCCGCTGGTGCGTGGAACGCTGTCGGTCTGATTGTGGTACTACAGCTGAGATTTTTATAGGTCCAAGTATTCGTCTTCATATTTTACACGGAACTGTCTATCGGTTATGTAGGATTTCAGAGTTTCATAATAATGTTTGGGAAGGTCCCGCTTGAGCTTGAACTCCAATCCTCTGTCCCAAACTCGGTCAAATGCTTGTGCTACATCCAAGAAAACGCTTGAACATATTTTTTTAGTTTCTAGTGTACGTTCTATAATATCTGTGATTCTATGGACTTGTTCTATAGTCGAGTGGTTTTCTCTGAAACCAAACTGGTGGTCAGGAATGAGATTTCTGTCCACCATTACGGGTTTCATTCTCTTCGGGAACAATTTTTCAAAAATCTTTAATATGGTTGGGAGTATGGATATCGGTCTGAAGGACTTTTTATTGCTACATTGTTTGTCAAGTTTTAAAATTATGATTACCTCTGCCACCTTCCATTACCTTGGAATGTACCTTAGTCTAAACACAGCATTGATTATATGGAGAAGTTTACGTATCGTTTTATTTGGTAATTCTTTAATGATTTGTTCAGTTATGAAGTCGTACTCAGGAGATTTTTTCATGTTTAAATTTTGAATTTCTTCTTTTAGCTCTTGTAGAGATACAAGTTTTTGTATTTCAAGCTCATCAGATCGTTTCAGTAGGTCAGCTTTTTGTTTACCGCTGCGAGCCCAGCTTCCATCCTCATTTATAATTGGTGCCGTCGAATTTGTTGATCTCTTAAGTACTTTCGTTGCTTTCCATAAGGAATATTCGGTATCTTTTTGGCTGGTAAGTGACGACAAATATGTACATATTGTTTCATTCTTAACTGTTCTGATCAGAGATTTCAACTTGTTACATAGGTTATAAAGGACGATTTTATTTTTATTAGGTTCGATTTATTTGCCAAGACTTTCGAGCTTTACTTTTCTTTGCCACAAGCTCTCTTACTTCAAGTGGATATAGTTTTTACAACTGTGGTTGTTTGCGTATTTGAAAGATGAACTTTGCCACGCAGCTTGTTGTATGTTTTCTATTAGCCTTTCTACTTCCTTTTCGACTTGTATAATGTTTCTTGTTGGTGATTGAAGATTGATCTTTTGTTTTAATTTCTCGAAAAATTTTCCAATTGGTATTCTTATTAGACCGTCTCGCTGTGATCTCTATTATTGTATTTTACTGACCGTCATAATAACAGGAGAGTGGTCCGACATAAGCTCTTCATTATTTTTCAGACGAATATTTAGTCATCTGGTATAGCTATTGTTACATAAAAGTCTAAAAGGCCCGGTATATTTTTTAAATCTGTTGGCCAGTAAGTTGGTGCGACACCAGATTGAAAGTCACATTTTAATTCTTTTCCTGCTTCTTCTCTCTCCCTTTTGGTGTAGTAACTCTGGAGTCCCAGTATGTGTTTTTCGCATTGAAGTCGCCACCAATGATAAAACAAAATCCATGGTGTTAAAAAGTTCTTCATAATCGTCTCTTTTCAAATTATGTCGTGGTGGACAGTATATTGCTGATATATTAATTTCTTTGTACTTTGTGCGAGTTTTGATAGTTGTAACTTGCATAGATGGCGTTCAATTTTTGATTCTTCGTTGTGTTTTATATTCTCTTTAATAAGAATGACAGATCCGCCTGTTGCTCTCTCTCTGATAGATGGATACTATGGTTGAATCTGTCTTCAAAATAACGCATGACAGCATTCACTTTGTTTGTCCCGCTTTCGAGGTAATTAGGTCCCGGTATCTTAATCATAGATGTTTGAATGTAATTCAATTGTCATCCCTACCTGGTATAAGGTGTTACAGTTTGCCAGAGCAGCCGAGCGCATTTGCGAATTGTGATAGAATTATTTTAAATATAACTTTATCCCTTATAGTAACAATTTTTTTTTTTATGGTAAATCGATTTCAACTTGCGTTTTCATCAGTACCTTTTTAACTATTCATTAGAATTGGTGAAATCTAAGGTCGAATTTCGAATTGTCTAAGTGGCGTTTTTGTGTGCCGTTGAACTTGCGATTTTTGGCAGGATTAACAGGATTATGCCCAATGGGTCACGTCTTTGTTTATGCTGGGGCAAAAGTATCGAGCAGTAATCAATTTACGAGTTGCGCGGACACCAGGATGTGAGATATCGTGTATAGAGTGTCGAAGAAGGTTTGACGTAGTTTCTCTGCGATATACGGGCCATTTGCACCCGTTGATGTTTCGCAGTAGATTTCGAGCCTAGGTAGTTTGAAAAGCTCTAGTTTCAGTGATGAAATAGCGTGACAAGCGGAACCATAAAGTAAATTCTGAAGTTCCAAGTTTGCTTTATGCACTTGTGCGATTTTGATGCAGTCGAAGTGAGTCTCGACTGTGGCCGTTTCGTTTACGGCGCCAATGATCGGACGGTTCACCGCAACTAGTATGAAAGCATGCGTGAAGGTTAGTTTTAGTCCGATATCCACGTTAAGCTATTTTGTGCAGTATGTGTGGATGATTGAACCATTGGCAGCCGATACCACTAGATCAGAATTTCGATTTGATAATGAATATTTCATTTTAAAATTCATTGCTGGAATAACCGAAAGGTTAGCGCCAGTGTCGACTAGGTAGGTTAATTTATTTGTTCGGTCGTATACGAACAAATGGGACGTATAGGGTGTTAGGGGAGTTGCGTAACTCTCTATCCGTGACTTAATTGGTTTTTTGTATTGTTGCTGTTTGAGGTAGATGAGTATGATTGATATGCCGAATGGAAATTGCATGGCTGTGTATACATTTTTGTGCCGCGTTTGTATGCTTTCGGGCACGTGATGGAGACCGTTGTCCACGTGACCGGCTCCTGCGTCGGAGCAACCCATCGAGTCTCGATTCGACTCTCGATAATCGGTCCTCGACAGTAACACCGGGCACTAGTGGACTTCGACCTCCACCACGCCTTGTCATTCTACGCCCTGTTGGTTTATAAACCACTATAAAACATTTATAGTGAAGCATGTCGCCATCCGACCAATATCAAAGGAACTAACGAATTATGTTCCATGATAATGGTCGGATGGCGACATGCTTCACTCTATAAATGTTTGATAGTGGTGGTTCGGCTATTGGATGTGTGATGGGGTCAGTGAATTCTTAATTTCAATAAGTTGAATTATATTTGAATTTCACTAATTATTTGTTGTGGCATTCGAGCTGCTACAACTTCCAGTTTGCTTAAAAAAAACGATTTATTTTTTCACCAACAACATTCGTTTGTTTTTTTTATTTGTGTTCCCCTTTAATATTGTACATTATAATAATATTTTTATTTCAATTTTTAAATATTTATAATAATATTGAATTTATTTTGTGTTTTGTTTGTTTGTTTGCTAAATTATTTAATAGTAGGTATTTATAATAACAATAATAATAATAATTATTATTATTTAGAATATAAATGCAATAACATTTTTTGTGTTTTACTATAATTAATAGAAATATGTGTTTTTTTTACTTTTTGGTCACAGAAAACATTAAAATTTGTTTCATTTTTATATCATAAGTATTTGTTTCAAATTTTATAATATTATACATTTATTTATAATAATAAGTTTTATCTCAAGAAAGGGTTAAATATGTATGTATGTTTATTTATTAAATTATATGTATATATATGATATTTATTTATTATACATTTATTTATATAAATATTTATTTATGTTTTGTTTCCATTGTTTTTGACCCCATACCAGCCGAGTAATTTAATGTAATATAATTAATAAATAAACAAACGAAAAGAAATCATATAATTCAATCAAAACTTATAAAATTTGGTATAATATTTATGTTTTTATGTATAAATTTTATTTATGTATTTTACAATTGGTTATTGTCTAATTCACAATAACACGGAACAAAAAAATATTTATATTGTTTTAATTTTTTACATAAAATTTTATTAATTTTTTTTTTGTCCGACGAAAAATTGTTTTAAAATAATTAAAATTATAAATAAAAAATAAATTATAATACACATACAAAATTATATAAAATGTCTGTCCTGTTTGTTTTTAATTTTTATTATTTAGAAAAACAACGCTCACATTTTAAAAATACTATTGCATATTTTTAAAATAACAATACTTTCAGTTAGGTTATTTAATTTATAAGTACATTATTTTTTATGTAAAATATGTAATTTGATTGAGTCAGCAATTCAAAAAAAAAAAGAAAAGGTTTTTTTTTTTTGGATTGAATTGAACTACGATTATTATTTATATATATTTTGACAATTGAGTACACATATTACTGTTATTTATAAATAAATATATATAAGTCGGTTAACTTTTAGTTTTTCATTTGTTAAATAATTCTCTCTTAGACAACATCAACGACAAGAGTGTTTGTTTATTTTATATTTTATCTAAATAATTAATTATCGCTAAATATATACGTTTCAAAGGGCTGGTTGTACAATCAAAATTTTTCATTTATTAAATAATCAATTAATCTCACCTAATTTTGTTGTTGTTGTATTATTTATATAATAATAAAAGCTTTGTAAACCCGTAATATAAACTCATTTACTATACATTTAAATTTTATGTTTAATTTTTTTTTATTATATATATTTTTATTATTTAATTTAATTTAATTATTTTCTTTTCTTGTTTTTAAATGGGATACAATATCGTATTATTGATATGATACATATTTAATATTTAAACATCAATTTTATATTTAATATATTATAATTTATAATAAAAAATAAAATAATTGTCATTAAAATATAAGCCATCGGACAATAATAGAAATTTGCAGCCATTCAAATTTCTAGTATCTAGGCTAAATTTTAAATCGATTATTTTATTATACATTATAATTTATTTAGTGTGTATAGTTTAGAAAATGTTTAACGAGCCAAAGAGTTTCTTTTTTGTTTATTTGATTAATAATGTTGATATACTTTTTAACTATGTATAATAATATATTATTTACGGCAACAAGTTTTATATTTTAAGACATTTATTTTTTATTATTACATAATATAATGTTATTATTTAAAATTCCCAATTTATGTCAGATTACAATATTATAAGAATAAAAATTATTTAAATTATACAAATAATTATATATATATATAGTTTTTACGCAATTACATATTTATAAATAATTAAATTTGTGTATATATTTTTAATGTATTTTATTAATTGAAATAAAAATATAACATTGTTTTTGGTTCGGTAAAATTTGCGCTATTTATTATCTAAATGGATGGGTCATCATCTTCAGACCGACTGAAGATATTTTATATCCATTCAGATGAAGCAAATTAAACCGGAAACGCTATCATTCGATGATATCAATAGAGATTTTTTATTTTCCATCGCAAATCTATTCCAATACCACCAAAAGAAGCGATTGACTTTCTTACAATTTGCAGGGAGTATTGATTTAAATATTTCGTTTCATGTATATATTGTTTCCATTGTTAGTTTCCAACCGAATAGTTGTTCTTTTTTAATTTTTTAAATAATTTTTTTGATTTTGTGTAAAAAAATAATGTATATTTTTTAAATTTTTTGTGCATTATTTAACGAGTGATTTGTTATGTAATTAATAATGACAAAATTTATAAAAAATCAAATCGATTTTTAAAAATTTTTTAGTGGAAACATGTCATTTTGCTATTCATCATCATCTTCATTTTGATAAGTAACATAACGTACTGATGATCGTTCGCCTAATCCAAGTAATGACTAAATAAAAAAAATTATTTACGTAATTAAATTTTTAATCTAATTTAGATTAAATAATTATGTATTTAAGAAACACAAATAAATTAAATAAAGCTACTTAGCGCAACATAATCCTTACAAAATAAGCAAATTATTTAGCTGAAAAATATTTTTTTATAATAAACTAAAAATATAAGTACAAAAACATTAAAAATTAAGCATAATTAAACATATAAAATTATAATTTTGTTGTAACATTATTTTCTATCGCATGAACGTTTTCAACAGACATAGCCTTATTTTCTATACCGCCTACCTTCTTCTCTTCTTTCGTTGGTGGCGACTTCAGTAGTATTAACAGTGGAGCATAAATGAAACATAATATCGCAATACCGACAAGCATCCATTCAAAACCGATACTGTTTACTAGTGTACCGCTTAGGGCTGGTCCAATAGCGAATCCCAGGCAGAATGCTACATCACCCAATGCATAAACACTTCCGTAAACAGCCGAATGCCTAATGTCCACTAGATATCCCAGCTCGGGCATCATACACGAATCGACCATACCAATAGCGAATCCAAGACCAGCATTTGGTATTATTAAATGTGTAATATGCGTTGCGATTGGGATCTTTAATATTATATAAAACAGTAGTAAATATTTGTTTATTGAAATACCAATCATTTTTACAACTTACACAAAGTAAACAGATGCCAATAATCACAAGACCTAAAAGAGCTGCCAACCAACGTCCAATTTTGTGTCCAAGTGGCCCAAATAAATTCGTTCCAATTAGATAACTAATCGATGCTGGAAGAAACGTAACACCCTGTTCCCATTGACTAGCGCTCATTTTGTCAATCATCCAAATTGGTAACGATGGTTCCAACATAGCAATACCCATATTAGCAAAAGTAATTGCACCAGCTGCGATTAGAATATAAGGATCCATAACCAAAGCTTTTAGCGATGGTGGATCACTTTCTTGGCGCACAATTGATGGTTGTAACATGAACAATTGAAGGAGACCGTCTCCGAGTGCAAGTGCTGATAGTATTAAAAATGGAGCTGATTTGCCAACAAATTCATACATAATACCACCAAATGGAGGACCAATTAGTACACCAAGAGCTAATCCACCTAATGCGATACCCATAGCATTTCCTCGTTCCTTATCGTCTGTGTAGCGATCAGCCAGCATACCCATTCCCGATACCGAAGAACATGAGGATCCAATACCTTGTAATGCACGTGCCAAAAATAGTATACCGTATGATCGACCGAATGCGAATACTATATATACATAAAACATAAATTTAGTTTAATCAATGATTTATACAATAAAATATTTATAGTTACTTAATGTTGATAGGAACATGATCACGAAACCACAAAACATTGGTATGCTATAACCAATTTTATGGGTTAACGGTCCCACGATAGGATTCACAAGTAGCTGAACAAAAGCCTTCGATGCAAACATAAGTCCAACTTCTACTGTTTCGCTTACTAGCTCCTTGTGTCGCTCGACCACCTCGGCATAGCTTACATTATCATATCCATATGTTGTAGTTTCTTCGAGTCCCGTAGAAGGTGGTGTTACTGGCGGTATACACGGTTGTAGCGTGGTGGGTGGTAATCGTGCCAGCGTTGAATTTGGATGACGTATATTGTATAGAAACTCTGGTACAATTGGAACTATAATATTTAGCAAAAAAAATATATAAAAATTATTTTAAATTCATCAACGTTTATTCGTTCAATTTACTTTCGTTAAAATTATATTCTCCCGAATTAACGTTTGGTATTTTGTTTTGTTTAGACATTTCAAAATGGATGCGTCGACATTAAACGCGTGCGGTAAATATATTTAATAGAATTTTTGTTGGGGGAATATTTCGCATAAAACATATTTTTGTTTTGTTTTAGATAAATCAAATATTACATATCTGTATGCTGCTTTAAGATCGAATCAGAAGAAAATCCATAATGTGGACGATGAAATTGCCCATACACGGAAAAAGATCAGTGAAATGGTGAAGAAATGTGACGCGCTCAAACAAACGTTGTACATAATGGAATTTGAAAGAATTAAATCGGAGACTGTGCTAAATGCTGAAATAAAAGAGTTTGCCGAATTTAGAGATCGCATAAATATTTATAAAAAGGAAATGATATCAGCATTGACCGAGGAGCGGGATATTTTGGAGAAATAATATATTTTAAATTTTGGAATGATGTGTTAGCTGGTTATATAGCTTATGACGTAATGAATTGTATTTTTATAAAAAAAATCGGTTAATTATATTGTTTATGACGTAATGGAACTGTGATTTTTTTTATATTGTATGTAGCAAAAAATTAGAAATTTGTTATGTTTTTTTTCTTGCAAAATTGGTTTAAGTACGATCAGCTCAACCTGGTGGTCGATCGATGCACCTTGGAAAATTATTCAAAATTGCTAGATGAATTTCCAGATTGTTTCATAATTAGACTGAAACATCTGATACCGCATTACTATACTTTCGTTTAACAATCCAACTTCTATGTGATTTTACCGAGATCATTTCATTTATTCAAAACAATTCATCCGTTTGTAATTAAAAAAAAACTTAAAGAGAAGTACACAACTACAGCTATATTGGGCCATAGGAAGGTTGGCCGATTGTGCAAATTGCACCATACGGCTGGTGTTGGAAATATTACCGGAGCTTGCCCTTACTATGGCCAACTCAAAACATAAATAATTATTCCCGGCCTCGGAAGACCTTAGGAGTTAATAATAATATTCCTAGCTAATTTATTTATGTTATATTTATTTACTTATTTTATCAAAAGCTGGGCTGGGATATTTTATCATTTAATTAACAAATTTATGAAAAATTTCATACTTTTATTTTGTTTAAGAAAAAAACTGGGATGGGACATTGCCTGATGTACATTGCCTGATGTATTGCCTGATGTACGCTTTAGTTTTTTCTCGGATGAAAAACTGGGCTAACTTCACATGGTTGATTATTTTATTAACCCCGAATCTTATTATACCCTGGTGATTTATGTAATAAGTGGAGAATTCGGCTGGACCACAAATATGTATCACAGTGCTGATCATGCTACCGCCGTTCGAAATAAAATTACAACTTTACAATTCTATTCACATAGGATCGCAATTCGTCGAACAATTTTTAATCCTTCATATCATGGTGGTAAATTATTCCAGCAGTATTTAGTTTTCGCCTATACGCACGCATAGAAGCGAATAGGTTAAATTTTATCCGATTAAATTAGAAAGCGATACGTGTTGAATCTTATAAAAATCTTATGTAAATAATATAGGCCGTGATAATACTGCATGTGTTGGCAATATATATATATATATATATATATATATATATATATATATATATATATATATATATATATATATATATATATATATATATATATATATATATATATATATATATATATATACGTATATATATATATATATATATATATATATATATATATATGTATACATATATATATATATATATATATATATATATATATATATATATATATATATATATATATATATATATATATATATACATATATATATATATATATATATATATATATATATATATATATATATATATATATATATATATATATATATATATATGTATATAATGTATATATATATATTCTACCTTCTTCGTTTTTATGGCCGTCCGCGTTTCATGTCAAAATTGTATCAAGACAACATGACGATGGTAAGGAAATTCGATCGTTCTGCTTTGTTTATTACATTCTCGTGTAATCCTTCATGGAAAGAAATCAAATCCGAACTACAACAACTTCAAAACCCACCTGATCGTCCGGATATGGTAACCCGCGTTTTCAATCTAAAATTAAACGAATTTTTAAATGACATATCAAAGAAGCAGATTTTCGGAACTGTTGTCTGTTATGTTTACATAATCGAGCATCAAAAACGTGAACTTCCTCATGCTCACTGTTTGTTTACAATGAGCAAATCAGATAAAAAATGTTTAAAACATCTCATGATGTTGACAGAATAATTTCTGCTGAGATGCCTTCTATCTGATCAAACGTATTGTGTATCGATGCACGATTGTGTATCGATGCTGGCGGTTTACAATTTGAACAATTTTTGAATCGAAAACATACAAACAAACTAATTTAAAATTAGTTTATTGTTTTGTTTATTTATATCTATTTGCGTAATTTATTACGATATTGTAGAAAAAAATTAATTAATTTATACTATGTGACTGAATAATAACTTTATCGGTAAATTTAAGTATCGGCACTGTTGTCTGTTATGTTTACATAATCGAGCATCAAAAACGTTAACATCGTCATGCTCATTGTTTGTTTACAATGAGCAAATCAGATAAAAAATATTTAACACATCTCATGATGTTGACAAAATAATTTCTGCTGAGAATCTGAGATGCCCACTAAGACTGAAAATTTAGTTCTGCATGAAATAGTTCTCAAACACAACATTCATGGCCCATGTAGAACACTAAATCCCAACTGTGTTTGTATGGTGGAAGGAAAATGTTCTAAACAGTTTCCTAAAATGTTTTGGACTGAAACTGATATATTTATGGATAATTATCCAAAATGCAAACGAAGCCCTCCACAGAGTTCTGAGACTCTCCCAATATCACGCTCAAATATACCAATTGATAATCGGTTTTTAGTTCCCTACAATCCATTTTTGAGCTTAAAAAATATGCCCAACCGTAAAGGCTAGTAAATAGAGAGGGACAATCAATTTTTTTTAAATGAAGACAATATAGAAAACGAATTACGACGTGAAGCTGTTAGAAGAAGCACCCGCTCCTTTTTTTGATCTAATTCAACGTGTAACGAAGCTAATCAATTTTTATAGCAAGATATACCAATGCGCTATGTACTTAAAAATAATAAATGGGTAAAGTGATCGCCGCATTCACATTTTTGAGAAAAAACTATCGACAGAATCATATCAGTTTCTCCAAGAGATACTGCGAGTTGTACCATCTCAGATTTCTAATTCTTTCTGTTAAAGGCGCCGAAGCAATATCTTATGAATGTTTAAAAACTTTTAATAGTTTGACACATCCAACTTTTAAAAAACCAGCTCGAGTAAGAGGTATGATCAACGATACCGCAGAGTGGGACAATTGTTTATTAGATACGAGCAATCATATGTTACCCGGTACATTGAGATCATTATTAGTAACAATATTGTGTCACTGTAATCCTGCAAATCCATTGGAACTTTTCAATAATTTTAAAAATTATATGAAGGACGATTTTCTTCACCAGGGTAGCACTGAGGACAATGCCTTTTCTAGGTGCGTTTATTGCTTAGAAGATCAATGCGAGGTATCAGGTCTCGATTTTTTTATCTTAGTGCCAATTTCTGTTCCTGCAGACAGGATTATATAATCAATATATGCACATAAAAAACTGGGTCAATTTAGCGAACTAAATTTATCGTAGATTCGACATCATATAGGGTCCGCAAACCACTATTCTAAAATATTGAATGTATCAAACACAGAGGTGATTTTGAAATCTAGAATGTTATCAGACCTAGATGTGATTTTGAAATCAATTGAGAGTGTCACTTTCACACAACAATAAAAGAAGGGCATCGACAGCAGCCGCCTCATTAAAAACGTAAATACCGAAGTAGAGTTTCAATTTTCTTCAGATGTAGAGTATAAATTAACAATAAAGGTCAATAAAGATTCGAAAAACTGAAAATTCAAAAGAACGCACTGGTTTCACATAGTCATTTCTATACTGAGGATTAAAATGTAAAAAATATTCTAATTCCGAGGATTGTGTTATATTTAAGGTGGTAGCAGGTTCGGATTCCAACAGAGGAAGTATACAAAAGAAATGTTTCATCTTATGTTTCAGCACGATTGTGTATCGATGCTGGCGGTTTATAATTTGATCAATTGTTGAATCGAAAACATACAAACAAACTAATTTAAAAATAGTTTATTGTTTTGTTTATTTATATCTATTTGCATAATTTATTACGATATTATAGCAATTTATTAATTAATTTATTCTGTGTCTGAATAATAAGTTTATCGGTAAATTTAAGTATCGGCAAAACTGTTTTTAATAGAATAAACATTTCTAAACGAGTGACGCAAAAAATGCATTAGTCTTATTTTTAATGGTGACATATGAGATTGGGGTTATAACGGCGGAATGAATTTCAAAAACTTTATCTATTTAAAGAATGAAAGTAATTTAGACAATCTGAAAACTCATATATCTTATGAGTATTAAAATAGATATATCGTTTAGTTCATTAACTCATTGACGTCAAAAGTAATTGAGTTATGTCAGGTTTGTTGATATGTTTACTAATTATTAATTTATGAAAAATGACTTGTAATATACTTGTAATAACTGTAACATGAATTTTTACATTACCTCTTATTTCCAAGTTATTTCAGCCGGGTATTGTAAATTTGGGTTTGCTTATTTAATTTTTCTTTTTTTTTTTAGATTTATTTACATTATTTTTCAAAATTTCGTTAAAAAAATGGTAACATAGCGTTTATTTGCTTGTGGTGCCATTTAGTTAATATAACTGAACTGCGATAAACTGCCATATGGTGATACGCAAATCTGTAGCAATTTCCTCAAGAGGTAGGCTCCAATGTTTTTTTTTGGTATAGGGGTATCCCCAATTAAATCAGGCCTAATCCCCTTTAGTAAAATAAAGCTATGGCTAATTGTGTGGTGACATTTATCGTATCTCAAGTGAGACCCTCCGGGCCACCCATTGTAACGAGTTGCACCAACCCTGATGGTAGTCGAACGAACGACTAATTTTAACGTAACTGTTTGAATGTTTGAAGTGGTATTATGTATAGATGTGGTGGAAGTTTTATCGGTTGGTGTAGCCGTCTGAATTGGCATAAATTCATGGTCATGGCACCATAGCGAGCAAGGGATGGGAAGGGCGCCGGGAGAACGATTCATTAAATAGGTTGAATTGGTACTGGTGTGGTGCTCTCGGAGGAGTTGGGATTAGCGTTGTTCGTCAAGGATTTGGAAGGCTGGGCTATTCGACTATGTTAAGCCCTTCCTCGTTTTCTTCATCAAGTGACTCACTAGAGTCCGATTCATCAAATGCATTGATTTCATGAGCTGCTTGCCTTAATTCAGTACGTAGAGGGAGCAAGGTCTCCTATTCATATAAGGTCTACCAAAGTATCTTAAATCCTGTTACGATGGATGCTGATACAGGAGTATGTTGAAACGTTGCAGTCCTCTTTCGGTTAGTACATACAATCCAAACTAAACGATGTTCGTTTAGTTCGGAGCATAGAAAGAACCAGCTTTGGTCGAATTAACATAGATGAAATTATTTGTACGTTGGGTTAAGATATGGTCTACCTGGGAGTAGCTCTGACCATCGGTCCTCCACACAATCAATGGTCTTTTATCCCAAGAAACGTTATAATCCAGATGGGCGTTGAAATCGCCAAACAAAACTATATCGCGAGATTTGAAGCATTGATCTATTATTGACAAAAGAGTAGTGCAAATTTTAGACGATCACCTACGAAACGGTTAATCGTAAGGTGGCAGATATACAGCAAAGACGAGGACCTCACCTAGATTCGAAACAGTACCTAACAGGGTTATAATAGATTCAAAATAAAGTCTGATCCGCTTTGACCATATATAGTGAATCCTTCTTGATCATTATACCGACTCAACGCCTGCGGGCCTTTGAATCGTTGGCAAGATACCAAGTATAATGGGACGTTGAACAGACACCTGCACCGATGTTACTTTCTTGAATGCTACAAACCTGAATATTATTTCGGAGTAAAATACGATCGATCAAATTGCGTTTTTCGTTCGAATAGAGCTCGCGAGCATTGCAAGTGCCAATACAAAGGGTACAGGATAAGGGTGATAAAGGAGATGAAACAGGTAGTGACGTATCAATGAGTGTATACGGATTAGTACTGGGTTGAATGGGACGATGTATAATGTCGGAGATATTTTGAACAAAAGGCTCTTAGTATTGGTTGATAAGGTTAAGGGCGGGAGGGGAAGCAAGCTGTCATAATGTGAACCAGTGTGAAGTAGGACAATTCCATTATTATATTCACTATTGTCCGGTAGGAAGGAAGCTCGGTGCTCAGTGCCGGCATTAGATGATCCGTACGAACTAATTTTTTCCAGTTGCAGCTGATGTATCACGGCATTGAAAAGGCCATTACCAAATAAATGTATCTATATTTAATTTGAACTTAGGCTTAAATATCACTTTTTCTAACACACGCTTTGTAGTTTTTTTTTTGGATTTTAAATCACATAGAAGCAACAACAAAACTTATTTCAAAATTTAGGATTTAACGAGGAATAATTTCAACGAAGAGATAACAAAAAGATGAGAGACATCTGTTGGGGATGATCGACAACTATCGACGTACACAGTAGGTTTACTCTTAAAGTTTGGTTTTGTGGTAGTTAATTGTTAGTTGTATGGTAGGGATGAAGAAAGTGGGTTGGCTGAATAGGTATATGGAGTATGAACAAGGAGTAAATGGGTATATGAATAAATCGACGGTTGAAAAAAGAGGCACTAAACTATTAATTACAGGTAATCGTAACTAATTTGAGTTGAATTTTCAGGAGTATTTCATATATCTGATCCAGCAAACTAATAAATTTTATTTCAGAGCCCAGTGATGCTGAAAAAATTATAAAAATAGATTAGGACTGTATCGTCCTGTGTTACTAACTATTGGCTATACCAGGTGTCTGTAACCGAGTCAATTTTTATCATACTAACTGAACCTATCCAAATCTTCTTTATGTTATATGTAAACGGGTGTTCGGTGAGGCACGGCCATCTCCGGGGGATTCCAATCAAATCATATCAAAAATCGTTTAGTTCATTAACTAATGTAATATGTAATTGTATATGTAATTATGTCAATAAATATATTTAATTAGAAACCAGGTTTAATTAAAAAATTTAACGGCATGTAGCATATACCTATATCTTCCTAAAAGTTTAAAAAATTTAATCCATAAAATTAAATTTTTGATTTACCACAATAAAACAAACTTTAATCTTTACTTATCAACGCCTCTTTAGTGCCATCATCTCGTAATATTTTATTATCCACTCGATTTAATCGTATTACACTAATAAAACAGCTTTTAATTATTTTCATTTTACATAACTAATCTCTCCCAGTGTGTATGTGTGTGTGTGTGCTATATGAAAATAACGAGAAGAGTACACTGTTTTATTATTGTTGAGTATGTCGCATTTTTGTTATAAGATGAAAATAATATAAACTAAAAACGAAAGACAATTATAATTTACTTAAGAACTCCAACAAGTATATAATATTGTCTATGTATATAGTAGGATATGTAATCAGATACCAGATAATAATGTGGAAAGTCTTATTTTCTGCTCAAAGGCGCAACACCCGGAAATAAAAACTAAATATGCAAGTGACATGCCTTTCATATTTTCTTTATGTACACAATTTTTCGAGAAAATAATCTAACGTTCTTATGGGTTTGATGATGAATCTACATAATTCTAGAGGGAAATAAATTTCTCAAAAGAAATCATTTCCAACGTAACTTCCTTTAATTTTGATAAATTTGAGATACACACAAGAAATTTATTTTTAAATATTTTTTTAAAGTTTTCATTATGATTTTGTTTAACTTTAATTTGTCGATTTTTTACTGAATTTTTTTTTATTGAATTTTACAATAAAATAAAAGCTCAAACGCTATGTAAATACCATTTGTTGTATTTGTTCGTTTTCTTTCGACTTAACCGTTCGATGATTGAAATTTTTCTTCTATTTACTGTATAATAATCAGTAAGTAACTATTTGCTTTTTGAGGAAAAATAAATTTGTGTGTGGTTTTAAAAGTGGAAACAAACAATTCAAAAGTAGAAAAAAGGTTTTTCAGTTGAATTTATTTTTTTAACATATAGTTTTAGAATTTAAACAATTTCTTGTTGGATTGTATTTTTAGATGATTCGACCCAATGTTTAACGTTCGGATGTTATGGAAATATTTGTGTAAATCTATGATATTGTTAAAACTGTGTTCTAATTTTACTATACCTAGTTGACTGACCAACCAAAAAATTTTGATTCATAATTACTCTTTACTATATAACTCTATAAATATATACGAAATTCATACGTTCCAATTTCGACATAAATTCGAAAAGTTTAGTTTGCAACATCGAATGAAATTTAAAATGCTGAATTTTTACATTCGGATGGAAAAATTAAAATATCGTTAAGCTACCAAGTACTTTGGAATTTCAAAAAAAATGTTTAAATTCCAATAATTTAAAGATTCCTCGTATTGTCTAGCTTCGATTACTCCGGATTCACTATAGTTCGGTCTTAAAAATCCACACATAAAGTTTTTCGATTTTTTTGCATTATCCTGTTTATTTTAAAACAAAAAAATCTTTTCTGTATCAAAACTGTTATATTTTTCGAAGATTCCCCAATGTGCACAAATAAAACATGTAAGCATATGACGTTTGTTTTTTATTTTAATTTTATGTATGGCGTGAAACAGTGAAGTACTTTTTGAAATAAAATTAATCGTAATTAAAGATGCAGTATGAGTACAAAAAATTGTCAAAATGATTCTTTAAGCAAGAAAGCAGAAACGGAAATGACTCACTTTATAGCAAAAATTAACTATCATAAATCTTCACGAAGAAGGTGCTTCATTTGCTAAAATAGGCCGTGGCAGGGGAATGGAACCATATTATCCATATGGATCGAATGTTTGAAACAAAAAAATTCCGCTTAGTCAAACGGAAATTCAAGCTAAAGCTTTAAATCTACAATAACTTGAAGAATATTGATCGTGATACTGATACAGAAGAAAATGATCTTGATAAAGAAGAAAATGAAGATGACAATAATAATAACAGTTTTTTTAACAGCCATTACTGGCTTTACGATTTGGCTCCAACGGTTTCATTTCTGAGCATGGTCTTCATACTGTCAAGACAATCTGATGAAGCCAAGTCATTCTCTACACCGTGGAGCTATCGTCGCCTGCAACGACCTCGATTAATAGTTTTATTTTTATTACACGTGTTACATTGGTAGACAAATGATGGCCATTTCTTATGTTCGTCTTATAAATTCAACGAAATTTAAATATTCTGCAATCACTGTAAAATTATTCACCATCGCACGCATCCCTATATATAGCACACCAGACAATCACTTAGAAAATAAAATTGATTGAGTGATTTTTATCGATTCTGTTAATATGTAGACATAAAAATAATATAAATTTTTCCCTATTCATTTTCCAATTTTTCACACCATATTATACATACATATGTACATGTACCAGAATAAATGTGGTGGTTCTATATTACTACTGGTGAACGTTGTGGTGAAAATAAAGAAAATTTATTGCGTCGACCACTTATCGAAATTATTTTATTTCTCAAACCACACCACACACCATCGTCCGTTCATCGCCGTACGTTCTTCTTACATATATAGATTCAATTTCATTTTATCTGTAACACAACTAAAATATCAAACCTGAAACGAATGAGGAGGAATCGTATAATTTTTCTTGAATTTTAATAAAGTATGTATAATTTTCTTTTTGGTTTTTCGTCTTGCCATGGCTCTTTAAGATAAAAAAATTATGGAAAACTGATTATATACAAAAAAAAAAAAAATAAACCAACAATTGTTATATACCAAACTCATAGAACTATATCTAACGTGTTTAAATGTCATGTTTTATTAAACAATCTTACAGTTTTTCTTATTCTTATGTACTAGTTACTGGTACACTATACGAATCATATATACTCTCGCTCAGTATATTATGTATGTATACATCTTAGCTTCATCTTCTTAAGATTTTTAAACTAAAAATATACGATTTTGTTGTATACATTATATTTTTATTTATTGAATTGATTTAGTTTTTCTGTGTGTTTATTTGCCCCCGCAAACTAGACCACTCCAACCACCCAGTGCTCCACATATTCGTATATGTATATACATACATATATGTACATATATACGTATAATATGTACTCGTGAAATCAGAAGCCAACAAGATGGACAATAAACACAATATTTTACTTTATTTTATTTCGAAAAGTAAATCAATGTATTCTTCTTCGTATATAGCTACATACATATGTGTACGTTAAGTATAAGACAAATATACGATTCTTCCTTTTGCTATACTTACTTTTTTCGTGTATATAAAGTAAAAAGCAAAATGATATTGAAATTTTCATTTTCGCATCATGTGATTAATAGTTTTATTTTAATTTTTTATTTTATGTTATTTGGGTGAAGATAAATTTTCCATTCTATCAAACATTTTATACGAGTATAGATACATACATAAATGTACGAATATATACATGATTAACATTCATTAAATGGTAATTCATCAAATGAGAGGAAAACTCATGATATTATAAATATTATGTACATGGTATAGGGATAATCGTTAATAGACGTTTGAATATTAAATAATTTAAGATTATATATAAAATTTTTATTACTGTAATTGTTCGTTAGCTACCTCTACTTGATTTATGATGTGTGAAATTGTTGGGTTATTTCATTAATTAAACATACAGTTGATTATGTCTTTGTGGGAATCTAGATTAAATATATTAATAAAATGATTTCTACATACATACATATATAGGTTTTAAATTCAAGCGTTGAATGATCAGCGCACATAAAGTGCACTTTATCAACTTATTTTTTATTTTTACAACGACTATATGCACTCGACTAAATCAAAATGCCCAAAATATTTTTGGCAGCAATCTAGTATTTAGTGGCGCTTACTAGAATCTCTCTATTCGCCCCTTAAATATAAAATAAATTCCATTCGTTTTACTAAATTACTCAGCTAAATTTTTAATGAATATACAGTCCGTCCTCAAAATTGAACTCCTTCAATCAATCGACCAAACTCTGGAAATTTAATACAGTTGCAATTTAATATTTTACTACCAACTGGAATTTGTTAATGTGAATAAAAAAACTGGCCTTCTTTAAGCAAGTAAAAAACCTTATAAATGTTAACGATAGTTGTTTCTATTTAAAGTTTGATTTATTGGCTAGCGAAGCCAAAGCTGTAGAGACACGTCCACAAGAGGTGTAGTGTGACAAAATGTTGGTGCATTCGCCTATGTAGCGAACTTAACATTTGTGATCTACGAAAATTTGAATTTACTGTCAGTTTATCGTATTGATGGGAAACTATCGATAGTTATCGATAGTTTGAATTTAACTATCGGTTTATATTTGAAATATGAATAGCAAAAGTAAAAACCAAAAATATACGAAATTATTATGTTTTTATTTGAAACCAAATAAATGAAAAATATTATAAATAAAAAAAAATTTAATTCTTTTTCATATTCATAAAAACACAAAATAAAATAATTTAACAATTAATTTAACAAGAATTGTTTTGTTTGTAAAAATACAAGCATGTTTACTTTGTCTGGTTTAAACCTCCATTACTAATCTCTGGGTGGAATACACCCAATTTGAATTCACTACAGCAAAATCCTATGATAATCAATCCTTACCAACTTCAGACCACTATGTATTTTAGTTTTACATATTTCTCTTTATTTTGCTTATTCTTTAGTGGTGTTTTGTCATTCAACGAAATCGAATGCACAACTTCAATTTTAGAAACTGATTGGGTGATTTAAACCCAGGTTATTAATTAAACTATTTTTTTTTTCATCAATTTGGGTAATTCACACCCAGGTTAGTTGTTATAAAAATACATTTTTGGGTAATTTCAACCCTAAGTTATTAAACATGTAATTTTTTTTTATATATAACGTATGGTAAAACGTATGGTAAATCGGTTCAGGTCAACCGAATTGTTCTCCAAATATTTGGTCTATAGCGAAAATTTCTTGTACTAATTTAATTTTGATTATCATTTCAGCTTTTTTAAAATGCCTCTTTCATACCTGTGGTTATAAAACTCTAGGTCTGTGATAAATTTTCCTGAACCTTTGGCATTTTTAAGTTTTTTTTAAATGAAATATTGAATTATTTATATATTTTTGTAATAAATGTTTTTTTCTGTATGATAAATGACTATCAAGTAATGGGTGGAAAACACCCATAGTTAGTAGAAAGTAGATAAAAATTGAGGTTAGTAATGGAGGGTTAAGGCGGCTTCGTCTTTCGTTTAGAATTTGACCAGCTACTGAAAAGCTTCTCTCAGATGGCACCGAAGTAGCAGGAATTATTAGATATTTTAAAGCTAAACTTGATAGGGCATCGAATAAATTTCTATTTTCAAAAAATTGTAGTCAGCAAGCTTTTTCAAATACTAGATATTTAAACTCTAGTCTTGTTAAATTTTATGGATTGTAATATTTATTTTTTAAAATAAACTGAAATATGACTGAACGAATTTTTCAAATAGAGGATACTGTGATCAACATGACATTTTAAAAGTCACATCAAATAAAAATGAATTTTTATCTGTATAACAGCGTTTTTGGCACGATTTGTTCTTATTATATTTGTAAGCAGCATTTAAATAAGTTTTCGCTCGGTTTCGTTTAATCCTTCGATCACTTAACAGAGCAACAATTATCGCGTAATTAATTTTTCACAGTTCACTTTTCATAATAAAAATTAAATTTACTATACTTTTTTTTATAACATTAGTTACGCCACTGCTATATGTATGTTTTGTTGAGATAACTAAACAGAAAATGTTTATGTATAAAATAGTGTTCCGCAATGATGCATCCATCATTTAAATGTATAATTTTTTACAAATACTTGTATTATTATGATTTATATTTTAACAAATATTTAAAAGGTTATGATAGTTTGTATTTTAATATAAAGTTTAAAATTTAAAAAGTAGAAACGAATATTTTTATTGTTTTCACTGCTCTATACTAACCTGTTTAAATCATTAGAGACTTCTTTTAAACATTGAATAGGAATACTATACTTTGTGTTGAAAATTTATTAATAATAAAAACTAATCAACTTACCCACAACCGTAAGTAACATATTATCTAACAGTAGCGCAATAGCAACAATAACCAGTACTAAACGCCTTGAACCACGCCATCCAATCATCCATTTTTTGGCAGCCTCTATTCTTCCTTGCGGATATGTTTCTGATGTCTGCTGCTGCTGATGATTGTACTGATGGCTATTTGGAGAATTTATTTGTACCGGTTGTATTTGTTTTTGTTGCTGCGGCGGAGTCTGTTGCGGCACAGGCGGTTGATTATGGTTATGGTTACCATTTTGAATTCCTCCCGGATCGGTTGTTTGCATTTCGGCGTCCAAATTTGGTTTATTACTAAAAAAAATAAACGAAATAATTTTATTTAAATATAATAAAATAATCGATCCAATTATTGTATACTTAGTATATATGTAAAACAGAAGAGGATACTATTCTAACAAAAATCTATATATATATATATATATTTGACGAGTATAAGTTGACATATAATATAGTACGTTATTATTTGCCTATATCATATATGTGTTTCGTGTGTGTGTATTTTGTGTCACATCATCATCATATAATATATCAATTTCTTTAGGTATATAAATATTATGCTATCTTTAGATCGAAGTATGTATATAGTAAACAGGAAGATAGTATATAGATACTAGACAAATACTGTATATTTGAATAATTAAATTTTACCAGTTTTTATTGTATTTTATAATTGTATTTCCAATAAAATTATGAAAAACTAAATTATTAATTTTTTGTAGTTTACAAATTAAATTATTATACGAAATAGTTGTAAAAATTTTATAGAAAATAAAAGTTACAATTTTTTTTTATACAATTTTGTTGTTGTTGTCGCTTAAACCACATAATAAATTTAAATTTTACAATATAGTTTTTTTTTATTACGTACGTAATAGACAATAGTTTAAATTAGAGCAATAAGATGAGTTGTGGTATAAAAGATTTTTCACTTTATTGTCGTTACACTATTTTTAGATTAAAAAAAAACTAAGTCTAGATTTGAATGATACCAAAATGTCTTATGTCGAAACAATATTTCTTTTACACGTATACCTAAATGCATTATTTGTATAACCTGTAAAGATGGTATATTTTCTACTATTTGTTATATTACGTTTATAATAATTGGTATATATATAAACACAATACAACCTATTTAAAAAACCAACAAATTTATTCTAAACTAATTTGAATGTTCCAACAATTTATTAAAATCGGAAGTATACCTAGTTTTTATCTATAGTTGGTAAACTAATTTTGAATAAATTAGTTTGTTTTATGATGTGTTTATATATACAAAACAAAATTGCTGATAGAGGAATAACCTCTAACTGTTACTAATAGTTATTAATTTCAAGTAAGTGTATGTCAAATATGACCTTGTATACCACATTTAGTAAGTTATTCAATCTAACCAACAACTTAAATAATAATAATAATAAGGCAGATAAGGGGTCACTCTCGGTATTTGGCTTAATAATTGCATTATCGAATCCCAGAATTGACCCGGGATATTTTTTTAAAGATCTCTTTATATATGAAGCAGAAATGGATAATATCAATCCTTTCCAAAAGAGTCAGGTTGTACCGAGATATCCTACGAGACCCTATAGCACGTTCACCACAAAGATTAACAAAATTTTACCCACAGAAAATGTGGAATTACCGAGAAATGCTTTTCCAGAGAAAAATAATTGTTGTAAAAAAGAAGAAAGGCTGTATCAGGAATTGCGTAACGTCAATGATGTATCGGTTGAATTTAACAATTTAAATAAGCAATTAAATGATACAATTGTTGGCTGCGGGAACACATAATGATTCTTGAAAACGAAATTAACGCCCTTAAAGCAAAGGAAAACGTTGATTCTCCTCCTACCCAAAATGTAATGGAACAAGAATACCATACGGATGAAGAAAAATTATCTCACGAAACTGAATGGAGTCAAAAGCCAGAGAAAAAAAAGAGAAGGAACCCATGATACACCTACTCCTCTCAACTAAAAGAGACAATTCCTAAAATAAACCAAAACAATCCCAAAAAATTACCTCCACCACCCCCAATAGTTATAGATGGAGTTAAAAACTATGATCGACTGTATGAGAAAATTAAAACAATAACTAAAACAGATAAGTTTAATACAAAATTGATGAGTGGAAACAACATCAAAATAAACTTAGGAGATGATGAAACTTGCAGAGGAATGACAAAAATGTTAAGCTAAGGGGGACATTCTTGGCATACGTTTGAAAACAAACAAATCAGACCAATTAGGGTAATGGCTAAAAATCTGCACTCTACATGTCAACCAGAAAAAATAATTGAGGACCTGAAAGAAAAAGGTTTTAATTAAACTAAAACGGAGAAGTAAGGAGCCTCTGAGCATGTATATGCTGACATTCAACGCAGATGATGATATTGAAAAAATACATCAAATTCAAGTACATTTTGGGATGCAAAGTCAATATTGAGCCTCTAGGCTTATACCACAATGTAAAAAATGTCAAGCATATGGACATACTCAAAAATACTGTAACAAAGAACCCAGGTGTATCAAATGTCCAGATAAACACCATACTAGAGACTGTGTAAACCCACAGATGTACAGCCTAGATGCGTACATTGTGGAGAAAACCATCCAGCTAACTACAGAGGATGCAGTGCTGCTATTGAATTGTAAAATATGAAAAATAAAAACATATATATGCTAAAAATACAAATGTAATAGAGAAGCAAACTGTTAGAATAAAGAGGCCTGAACCATTTAAAGGAGAGTTAAGGCGTAACGCGTTGATAGCCTCTCAAGCAGAAGTGGGCAAAAAAACTTACTCTCAAGTAATGATGAGCAACGAAAACAGACAAAAAACTACTCAAACAGACGACATAAATCAAACGCTTAAGCTGATATTAAGCAAACTTAATACTTTTGATCAGCGATTAACTAGAATACATAGCACTAAGGAAGCCATCCCTAAACAAAGCCATGTCTGCCGACTTAAGAATTATATGCTGGAATGCCAATGGACTCCAGCAACACCAAGGAATTGCAAATGGTTCTGGACGCAGAGAAAATCGATGTCTGTCTCATCTCTGAAACTCACTTCACTAGACAATCAATTATCAAATTTAGAAATTATAAAACATATCACACTATTCACCCGGGAAATACTGCTAAGGGAGGTAGTGCTGTTATAATTAGAAATAGTATAAATCACTTCGAGGAATTAAAATATGAAACAGAAAAGATTTGTAATGGGAGGAGATTTTAATGCAAAAAATATCCACTGCGGTTCTAGACTAACAACAACTAAACCTAAAGAACAGTTAACAAGTTATTGGAGTCCTCACAGAATTTAATTAGATTTTCACCGTCAAAGCCAAATTGAAGGGATCGTGATGATCACGAAACATGGAGTTTATACGAAAATATATACCGTTCGCAGTGGAGAGGAACCCGCTGCCTAACATATAGGCCTAAATAATAAAACAAGCATGTGCCATCGTGGCACACAGCCGTAACAGATATGGCGCCCGAACAGGGACCTGCAGGCCATCCACCTCTATTGTTTTATTACTAGGTCTTTATACGTATTACGTAATCCTACAAATTAAATGTTCCTCACGGATTTCGAATTTTAAAAAACTAAGCGATTGATTTCAAAGCGAAGCTTTGTCCTTCGTTCATTCATATATCCTTTCTTTACATTCCGTTTTCGTTCGTTATTAGAGATAATCGATCGTGCTCGTTCATTGATTTTGCCGTAATTCGGTTATTGTCAGCGAGTGGTTGCATGTTTTTAATTTTTTTGTATCGAATTGGATTCAATAGAAGCTTTCGTTATTTTTTAGTGGCTGGAGCCTTGCGTCGTGGCTGAGAATGATGATTTCTGGTTCTCAACCATTCTGGGAGAATTCCCCACTGAACTAATAGTCCTGGAACAAATTGATTTTAATTAACTTTAACGCTTAGTTACATTGACATTTTCGTGATTCGGAATTTCTTACTGAAGCACTATTAATAGTTTTTCTTTGTATTTTGAAATATGCATGAGACCTATACATACTGTATCCCCAAATTGATTAAATTAAAAAAAATGAAACTTGAAAAATTTCTAGATGCTCTGGCAGAAAGAATATCAGCACGAGAAAATCCAATTTCCGTCTTATAAAACGAGCAACTCGATAAAATCATAGTTCCAATTAGATCCCATTTAAACATTGTCGGGGTTGAATGTAGAATCCATTCAGTATAGGTGTATCCATTGGCAAAACCGTGTACATCGACTCAAATCCTCATTTGGCGAAATATCACGAATTGGATTGACAAATTTTTGGCGTATATGATTTAGTGAAATCATATCAAGCTTCAAGAGCCGGGAAACTCAAGGCACAACAATATCTGAGCTTGGACTGTAGTGTTTCAGATGATATATCATTTTGCAAAATCTTATGCCCCCTGCTTCAAACCATGAAATTTCTATTATATATTAAATGAAAAATTAAAAATGAAAAATTAAAGAAGCGAACATCTTGGAGGTACCAGAACAATAGGCCAAAAAGAGTGGCTGGGTATATTTTTTTTTGATTTAGTTCAAATGTGGTCAAGTTACTCAGGGCGCATCCATGGGATAAAATCCCTATACGTCATTTTACTAAAAAGATTTATTATCGCTAAAAATCTTATTTTAATTTTATGAGAGCCTCGTGGCTCCAGGTTAGGATCGCTTTAAAAGACATTATTAGACAAGGCTTTCAATTTTATATCGCAATATGCATATGGGGCTTCTTGATCCCGGTGTTGGCTCACTTTGAAATTTTGGGAAGATGGTTAAAAAATAGAACTGAAAGGACCGATCTGTGGCCCTATTCTGGTTTTCCCATATAGGGAATTGGGAATTGGGGAAAAATATTTCAATAATTCCCAACTAAAGGGTGTCCCAAAATTAACGCAAGATTTGAATTTGCCGCCATTTGTGCAGTAAATGGTTGGCAATTCAAGGAGACTGGATCAGTTGGAGACGATCAGTAAAACACACTGATGGTGCCACATGCCATACAGCCCGTGAAACAATTCAATTACGGTCGGTGAAAATTTAATGCCGATATACATAAAATTTCCACAATCGCCAAATTAACAAAGTCAAAATACAGTAAGTGTGCAGTGTTTTAACTTTTTAATAAGCAAGTTGTTTCGAACTCTAATTACTTTTCCATTTCAGATTCTATGAAAAGTTGAATCTTGCCGGCGTAATCGTTTGTATCGATTGTACTCACGTCTAAATGTTCAGACGGGCAACTAGAGTCGAACATGTATTAGGTATACTACTTACTTAGGTAATCGGCATTACTACCATAGAATGTCCAATTCGTAAGAGCACAAGTTCCATTACGTAAATTATTTGTTATATACGAGTATTCAAGATTCAAATTATTATGCTTCATATAATATTCAAAACTCCCATCTAATTCCCCCAAAAATATGCAGGGAAAAATCAACGTCAAAACTACAATAATATGGAATTATTATTTCCCCATTGAAAAGTATTCCCAATCGCCAGAATCCACTTTGGGGAAAAATAATTTCAAACTACTAGAAAAACGTCAAAAATTCCCAATTCCCGGTGAAAACCAGAATAGGGCCACTACCTGAATTAAAGTTGTGAGTTTTATTTTTAAATGAATTGAATACAAAAACAAAAACACTTTGCTAAAAGCTTTCATTTAAATATATTCACTTTAACATTTAATCCTTAAAACAAAAAAATTCAAAGTATTTATATATTATTAAATCAAATTACAGAGCACCTTAAATTAAATTTGACGACAACGGTAAATGTGTGTTTAAGCTACTTTACATATTACCAATATAATAATAATTACAATTAAAATCTTATTATAAAATAATTATTCAAAAAATATTTTTTTTTTCGTATACAAAACCACGTATTCTCATCCCTCGAGTTGCCTTTTATTATACGAATTCTCGATTGTATCAAACAAGTTTTGTGTCAGTGCTGTATGAGAAGAAAAATAACAGATAAAATAAAACGAAAATGAATTTAATTAATATTTCCACTTTTACTTTTCATTTCTATGTATTATACATATATTTAAAAACACGGAAAATTGATGATGAAGCGGAAGAGGGCGGACGACGGGAAAATCTTTAAAACAACAAAATTTGAAGTTTATCTTAACTTGTAAAGTATTTTTTTTTTTAACTTTTCTTGATCATCAAACGGATGATGGACTGAATTTTTATTTTTAATTTTGTTTTTGTTTTTAAATAAAATTGTTTTAGTTACCTATATATACCCTCTTCGTGTCGAGGTTTTTAAAGGTTGAACGTAAAAATCTGTACGAAATATATTTATATTACCGCTGCCAGAATAATGCAAATATTTCAATCACAACACAACTCAAAAAAAAAACAAAAAAAAACGACAAATTGGGGATGAAAATTGATTTTTCCTTTTATCTTCGTGTTGTCTTAATTTTATAGTTTGGGAAATTGTCTTGTCACAAAATTTGTATATACATACTGGTATATAGACATTTTTTTTAAAGTGGGATTTTTCGCTTTTAGGTACATACATTTTTTTTCGTTTTTTCATGCGCTTGAAACGAACGGTGATTATATATAAACTTAAGTGGTTATTAAAGACTATATATTTATAAATTGTATCGATTATTATATTCACGTTTTGTTTGTCTGCATGCAGCTTTAAACTTAAATCTGAAAGAAGATCTTTATGCCTCTCATCTAATATTCTTATGTTAAAAAGAAAATTTTAAAGTTCAAAATTCAAACAATGTAAATTTTTATGGCTTTGATGTGAGCTTTTATCTATACATAAACGGAAGTCGTATAACGATAATTTCATTTAAAGTTTTGGTTAATTATGTTTTATTATTAATTTTTTTATCGATTGAAAACAGTCTATTGGGAAAAAATTTAGGTCTAACAAAAATTGTTCGCAATTAATTATGAATTAAATTTTAATTGGCAATTAATATTTGTGGTATATGTTGCATAAAATTCCAAGACAAATTTCATACAACAATCATATGCGGTGCGTCGCCTCCTGTTACATTTAATAAAGTGTTGAAATCGTGATATAGCTCAGCCCGGTCCGCCTTGCTGGCCCTAAATAAACCTTTTGTTTTGTATTGCCTCTCGATTCATTGTAAATATATTACTTTCAAAATCAATGATATTAAAAACGTTTTTGCTTCGTATTGGGTTTCGCGTCACAACTCTTGATTAAATTCGTCGTGCATTGGGCGATTGGGCATTGTCATTCCTAATTGTGCTAATCCTTTGTTGCTAAGCATTAAACACGTGTCCTTAATTAAAATTAATGCTTCATTGTGAATTTCTTCGTTTATTTGCAAATCTGCATTCGGTGTTCTAAGACGCATCTGATGCAATATAACTGCGGCCATATGATGTTTATATTTGTTCCATAAATCAATCGGTTTTGGCAAAATAATAGAAAACAATGTTCGTATTTGTTTAGCATTTGACGAAATCATAGCATCTTCGAGACTGTGGTCCCAATGAGTGTCATTCTCTAGCAGTCCCATACTGGCTTCTCTGTATGTGTCGCACAATACACCTCATTGGGCTACGAACATCGACTAACAATAAGCGTAAATAAAAACACTCGTCTTGGCTGGGAGGGGCTGTGTAAAGACAGTGCATTGGTGGAAAATACTTGTGGGTAACCTGGAACTGGCTGTCCTTGATTCCGTCGATGAAATTTCGTTAACGATTGATTCCAGGTATAATATCTTGAAATTTCTGAGTAAAGCAGCGTTCGGGCAAAGTAATCATTCTGAATGTACGGCCAAGTTAACAACAGTGGGGTGTCTTTCATTTATAGCGAATATTAAAAATACGTCACATCGATTCGTTACTGCTAACATAGCGGCCCATTTTAAATTAAGTTATTTCATCTTTTGAATTTGCGGCAGCAACTCCGAACACAGCAATGTCACTACCATTGTTCACGTATTTGCAAATGTATTTAATGGATTTTACGGAATGGTAAGAGTAACAGCGAAAACCATTATGAAATCAGTCGATCGGCGGCGATAAAGTGGATATAACCATCATTTCCAGTAATAGTTTCTGCTACTAATTGTCTTGGATAGCGCTTTGAACCATTTCCATCAGCCATACACGGAGAATTGCGATTTAAAATTCTACAGGGACTATAAATCATATTTTCTATAACAACATCATGTAACAGTGGATCTTCTTTATTAGCGCGAATTTCCGTTGATAACACATCATCGATTTTATTCGGTTTTATCCTTTCAACCAACCAAATAAGGAGATGTGCATGTGGCAATCCGGGTTTTTGCAACTCGACTGAATACATCCAACAGCGCGTCTCGCCAAACACGCGATAATAATAATAATAATTCAGTATTTAAAGGCCGTTACTGGCCCCTTACTGCGTCAACAATCTGACTCCAACGGTTTCGATCCTGGGCTTGGTTTTCATACTGTCCTAGACAATCTGAAGAGGCCAAGTCATTCTCTACACCAAGGAGCCATCGTCGCGTGCAACGACCTCTATGCCAACCATATGGTGGCTCTCCTTTCAGAGATCGCTGCACAATTCGTTCCGGATCAGCACGCAGGACGTGACCGACCCAGCGTACTCGCTGAGATCTTATTTCATGCACAATATCGGGGATCTTCAACAGATCTCTGATCTCGAAATTGTACAGAGCTCGGTATGTGCCATCTATTTCGCGTTTTGGGCCGTAAACCACACGCATGACTTTTCTCTCAAATATAAGCCATCCTTCGCACTCATCCGTCAGCGCCCAACTTTCACATCCAAATATAACAACGGGCCTGATCAATGCTTTGTAAAGTTTCAGCTTCACGGCACTTGATAGGTGTTTAGATTTTAGCAGTGGCCTTAGAGGATACAAAGTATCCTCTGCTACCAGCCGCACTTTAATATCCTCACTCACACTGTTATCGTGAGTGATAAGAGAGCCCAAATATTTGAACCTCCTCACTCCTTCAAACGTGTAGTGGCCACTACTAAAATCTGGTGTGCCATTGTCCCTATAACCTGAAATCATGTATTTGGTTTTGGACTCATTGAACTGGAATCCCACAGAAGCTGAAAACACTACCATCGGATCAAGTATTTCCTTCACTCCGTTGCTATTCACCCGAACACGCGATACTTAACAATAAAATCCATGAGTGATTTTAATTTTTGTGAACATGATAAACAAATTTGGTAAATGACGTACATACAAAATAGCATCTTGAGCGTATTCATGCATATGAATTCCAAATTTCACAAAAACCCAAACCGCTAAAATCCTAATTTATGGTGAAAATTTCAGCTTCCTGCGATGTCTGATTCCTGAGAAAGGCTATTACAATCATTACAGACACCATTTTTATATATTAAATATTGCTCCTTTCCATGTGTAGTACTAGTTACACTAAAGGCCAATGCAATTGAATTTTATGAATATTTTCTTAAATGCTGAATCACATATTCAACGTGTCCTATTTGGGTAATCACCGAAATGCTGAAAAGCCTAAATTTTTGTTATGTGTCAAAACTGGTAACTGGATAACGAATTACGTGGAGTCATTATCACGTGATGAAGAGTACCTCATATACATAAATTGGTACAACCAAACTTCAACGTGGGCGATCTCAAACCTACATAGCGAAAGAGGATGATAACATTAGGATCTTATCCAAGCGCGGCAGAAAGTCTGAAGAAAGTTTGAGATGGTCGAAAATGAAATATAAATTATCATTGATTTCGGTGAAAAGGTTCGGCAAAGATCAAGGACTAAATGGCGAAAGAAAATGCCAAAAACGACTCAATTAGGCAAAGTTCCACGGGAAATGGCAAAATGAACAATGGAGAATAGTTCTTTAGTCCGACGAACCACAGTTCCAAATTTTTGGGTCAAAAAGAAGAGTTTTATTTATCAGCTCGATAATGATTCAAAGTAAGGAAGATCTGCAGCAATCATTTCACCACCAAAAGCTAAATTTAATGGAATGTGGTACATAACCTAAGAAAAGCTTGGAATAAGATATCTTCTGAAAAATTGAATAAATCACTAGAGAGAGCGCCAAGATTTTGCGTAGTTATATTCAAACAAAAGAAGGCCATATCAATGAGCGCTCAATTTGGTCCTTATCTTAAAATTTTTGTTTGGTAGTCGTATTTAATATGAGTTAGAAATAAGTTAAATTTAATTTAATTTAAATAAATTTGTGATAAAACATAAAAAGCAATGTTTTAGTTACCAAAATAACAAACTTTTGGTCTATAGTGTGTATAAATACATGCGGTGACTTTTATGTCTAGCACAGAGCAAGACATAACGTAATTATTTATCAAGAATTATAATCGTTTTTGTACAAATATGTTTATGTATATACCTATGTATACATAAATATAGTATGTAAAATAATTTAGGTCTAGGTAGTATAATGTCTTAAGTCTTTATACTTCTTATGTACGGTATGCATAGATTAATCCTCTTTTTCATAAGTAATTAAAACCAAATCAGATTCAATTTTTATCCGGTATTTTCTCTCGTCGTCTATTTTTCATTTTATCAACGTATATGATAGAAGATTATGTATCTATTTTATGAGTAATAAATAAACGAAGAAGAAGAAAATTTTGTGACTCAATTTGAAAATTTCCCTAAGGAATTTAAAATATTTTTTTATAATAATTATTATATTTTGTTGATAAGATGAAAAAAAAAATTATTGTTAGACGTCTTGGATGATTTTTTGTTTTCGTATACGGTTGATGTAGGAAATTATAGGAGTTTTGGTATGTTTTCATCTTATGTACATAAAAAATAGGTAAAAAGGGAATTCATTTGTAAAAAAATACAAATTATAATAATTGGTATAGTGGGTATTATAAATGATATTTTTTACAATTGTAAAAGAGTTATAACATCAATTAAAAATGACGTTAATTAGGTATGCGTTCCATATAGTATGGATGACCACTATAGCTTACAAAATTCACTGTCATAGTATACTGTTACATGGATATAATTTAGTACACCCAGTTTGTTGCTTATTTGAATATGACAATAAAACACCTATAAACATATATAGACCCGTAAGATGAAAAGCTGCGCTTTATCTAGAGGAAGAATAAAACAATTTTCCCATACAAAACATGAGAAACTAATTTTTTTTGAAGCGCTATTTTTCAATGAAACTGTTGATAGATTAAGTATGGTTCTTAACATTGCAAGACGAAAAAAGTAAACAGTATAAAATGTGGCTAGTGATGTAAATGGTAATATTCTCGTTCTCAATATTATCGGTAAAATAGATAAAATTGGGTAATATTACCTAAAGTAATGTTACCTTGGTAATATCGGTAATATAAATTAAACAATTTATTATTGTGAAATACGATAAAATTCCGTAATTCCCCTTTTAAAAACAACATTTATATTTTTTGTCGTCATTACTTTGGTATGTTTTGTGTAGTTGAGTAGTTCAGTTCGTGTAAATATTGTCTATGAACGTGAAATGACACGTCATATAATATTAAAATAATCAAGGTTAAAGGTACGTACGTAGTGCATTCATGTAATTACATTAAGGATTAGGAATATTGTTTTTTTTAAAATTATATCACATAAAATCCAAAAAATGTATGTTCCTAAATTTAAAATTGTAGTTTATAATGTGTTTGTGTTCATTTAACTATTTAATTTAGGTATCCAAATAATGGGAAAATGCAACAAAACACTGTGGAAATATGCCGTCGAAACATCAGTTAAAAACAAATTTCGATGCACGTTTTGCTCGGCTGAGTTCAAAAAGAACGCTACCAGACAAGTTCAACATTTGTTGAAATGTAAGAAGGTACCAAAATATGTTCGAATCCAACTCTCAGCCTATGATAATACTTCAGAAGATACACCATTCAATCTATAAGGTGTGTTATCCTCTTCAGTAAAAACGTTAACTGTACCAGGAAGTACTTCAGGAAATCTAATAAATACATTAGTCGAACTTGACTCCGAGGCATGGAATATGACACTGACACGTCAACATCCATCCCCCTTTATTAAAGCGGCACCTTCTACCACAGTTTCTTTGTAATTGCAAATGTGTCTGCAACACCTTCATCGACGAAAAATTTCGCTGAACTTCGTTGACAAAATGAGACCAAATGAGCAAGAGAACATCGACGAGTTATTAGCTCGAGCAATTTTTGTTAAGCTTAAGCCCAAATTCAGCTTGGATTGATCTATTCAAGCAAGTACCACCATCTTATAAAATTCCTTCACGATATCAACTGTCCAATCCATTGATGAACCTTGAATACCATCGCGTCGAAGAGCGTATCTTGCAGCAAATTGCCGATGTTTCTATACTCACGTTACAGACAGACGCGTGGTCGAATATACGCAGGGATTCCATTACAAATTATGTTATCAACACACCAAAGCCGATTTTCTATAAATCTACCCACACCAAGGAAAATCGTCATACGACAAAATTTCTTTTCGATGAAATTGAAATAGTTTTAAAAGATGTTGGTATTCATACATTTATTGGGATTATTACTGACAATGGAGCGAACATAAAGGCGGCTCAAAAAATGGTGAACAAAAGTTATCGTCACATTACACAGTACGGGTGCATCTGCCATGGGCTCATCTTGTTGATTGTCGACATCTTAAAATTCCGGCTATCAGTAAATTAAAACCTTCAGTCATACGAATGGCTTCTGAAATAAAAAACTCACACATTTTGCATGCCACCTTTGAGCACATAAAGCGTGACCGCAAAGGAGAGTAGAGTATATTACGGTTAAACTGCCTGTACAAACAAGATAGAACTCGTTTGTTCAAGATACGCCCTGAAGACACTGGCTATCGAAGACAATGTTCAGTCGGTAATGAAGTCGTCAACTATCACCGCCATTCTAAGCGAATCGTTTTGGAAAAAAATTGAAACAGTTCACTGTTTACTTACTCCGATCGCCAAGTGCACATCACTTTTTGAAAATGAGAAGAAAGTAGTGTTGGCCAAAGTGAAGGACTGTTTCATTGATATAAAAGCAACATTTGAACAAAATAAATCCACCAATTACAAAGAACTTGAACATCTTTGCTTCACGAACCGAAAAATGTCTGCAACCGTTGCATTATGCCGCAAATTTGCTTGAACCATCTGTTCGAGGAAAGAATCTTTCAGATCAACAGAAACTTGAAGCCACTGTATTCATTTTTAATACCGCAGAACTCCACCCAAAATATAAGACCGACAATAAAATTATTGAGTTGTTGGCGCATTATAATATAAGAAGTGAACTTTTTTCACGGTTGTTTGTGGCTGCAAGCGACCAGCTTAATGGTGAGATTTGGTGATCCGGAGTATGCTGTACATCGTCGTTAATTGCGTTGGCGGTTGACATTTTGAGTATGTCTGCATCAACAACTGCAACGGAAACCACATTCAGTACCTACGGTTTTATATACATAGCACAAGACTTAATTGATTGACTGTGGAGCGTGCAGGGAAACTAACGTATATTTTGCACAACTTCAACTTGGCGCAATCATAAATTGAATGTAGGGATAATGAATATGTAGAACAACTATTTGTTGAGGAGGAAGATGCAGTAGCAGAAGCAGAATTTGGATAAGGATGATGAGAATGACTTATGCGGCGATGTTGATCCAAACACGGATTAAGAAATAAAGTAAAATAAATAATAAATAAATACACATTTTTATTTGCGAATTGAAATAAATTATATTGTTTAAACGTAGATTATGTTGTGTCTGTCTTTTACCCACACCCCAAAATTTTTCTACACTACAAATATCAATAAGAATTTAAAATACATCATAAAAAGTGTGTTACCTATTTTACCCGTGTTACCGGTAATATTACTGGTAATATTACCAAATTTAAAATTACTGTTAATTTTACAACACTAAATGTGGCTGTGTTTCTTTTTGAATTATGTTAATTTTGTCAATAAAATAAAATACATAAAGGGTATATTGAATATTCCAATAAAAACTGCATAATAATTTTGAATAAATCACAAAATAATTTCAATTCAATTTCAACATTAACTGTTGAATTTAGAGTATAAATGGTTCATCATGACTATCTTCATCTAGGCTGACCAGATATTTACAAAATTTAAATATTGGAATACGTTCTAAATAAGCAACAAACAATTTTTGTAGCTCGTGCAGTCTGCGCCATTAATTTATTCGTTATATCAAAATATTATTAATTTATTTGAACTTAAACACGAAGTTTTTTCTATTAGAAATCGAACCGATAGAATGATTCACTGTGTTAAGAGTAAGACTATGCGTAAATATTAGCACTGTGTATTTATGTATACATGTACTCGTATGTATGTACCAGTAACATCCGCAAATTTCATAAATATTGAAATTTCGCATTTTAAGCAATGAAAATTTTACAAAATTCAATCGAGCATCCAACAAAAATGTAAATAGACAAAATCAAAAATTCAAATTATTTCAAAAGTTTTAAAAATTTCATATTCGTTAAATTTTATCATTTAAATTTTTTTTAAATTGAACAATGTTCAAAATTTAATTTACTAAAACTCCGTTTAACTCCAAAACTTAACGAATAACACATCAAAATTTGATTTTAAAAATTAGGTAATTTTAAATTTTAGAACCGCGGAGAGTACAACAAAATTGTTTTTCAAAATTCCAAACTACAGTGATGTTGGTATCCTAAAAATTCCACTTCGAGTTTTGTTTGACAAATCGCATTAAATTTGACACTTTATTATTTAAAAAAAAATTGATTATAGAAATTGAAGACAAACCTTAGATATCGTATATGTACGTAATATATGTAAATTAAATAAATATTAAATTTTACATTAAATATTAATTAACACAGTTTGGATTAATTTAAAATTTGAAAAGCTGATAAAATTCTGAATTTTACAAGATTTCAAGGATTTATTCATATTCCGTAATATTTTTTTGGCAAATTCTTAAAATTTTTAAATTCCCAAATATTTTTAAATTTGTTAAATTTTCAATTTTGCATTTCATATTAAAAATTTGATATTCTCTAAGCGCTTTACATTCAATTTTTAATATTAAACCATCTATGTAAATTAACCTTATTAAAATCCTTATAAATTGTGTACGTTAAATTTAAAAACTCCTTAAATTCGAGCAAACTGTAGAAATATTTTTATAACTTCTAAAATAAAATTCCAGAAATTCTGAAAATTATAAATATTTTAAAACTTAAATTTTTTATTGTTTTGTAAATAAAATATGTTGTTGCACTTTTTCCACTTCGATTGAGGTACCTCCAAAACATGCATTATGAACGCATCAATCGCTTCTTCAGCCATCAAAATACGTTGACCTCGCACTTTATTATGGATGTGCGGGACTAAAAAGCAGTCGATATTTAACCGCTCAAATATTCAGTTGTTTGTGCCGATGTGTAAGAGCTCGCATTGTCGTGGTGAAGAATGATCCGTCATCGGAAGTTGCTTTCCTTATTTTGCCTAAGACTTCTGGTTCAGAATTGATCGTTCCAAGTTGAACCAATGGTACGGTTGCGAATGTCCAGTTTTTTCCGAAAACACAGGCGACCGTTTACTTTGAAGTGTTTTGTTGGATTTGGCTCACATTGGAACACCCGTACCGTCGACTGCTGTTTGGTTTAGGGTTCATAAGCATAGACCCAAGAATTGTCACGCGATTGTCGACATGTAGAGTATTGTCGACATGTAGAGTAAACTTGATAACACAAACAAAACAGTTGGTCTGCAAATAGAATCCAGTCATAGACAGCTTCGGATTTCACATTTCGTTGCTGAATCCTGCCATCAGAATACCAACCAACCGGAGTCTAGCTATGGTGTCCCAGATAAAAAGTTGATGTCTATATTTATTCGATAGATTGATGTGAATAAAAGAAGTTTGATAAAAATTAGCAAAGCTAAGTTGAGTTTCCATAGTAGGCTGGCATGTCGAAATATTCAAGTCGTTTGCTATAATATTCCACGAGCGATCAAATAAAGGCTTGTAAAATGGGGTCTACCATGCTACAGAAAGTGCTGAGAAACGATCAATTAGACGAGAGACGAATTTGTATCAGATGATGGATGAAACTTGTATACATACTGAACATAACCCGATCCAAGTAATTTTACAGAATTGGGGAATATTGAAACATGGCACCTGAAATTATTGTAACGCTAAAATTATTGCTGGTATACTCTCAGTATTAAGTCAACAGTGCGTGGGGGAGGGAATACCTACTATAGAACGAGGTAATGTATAATGTGTTAGTATAATGGGTCTGTCTCTACGTGGCAGGTACATGAACCCAGCATTTTGAATCTACCAGTTTAGAGCATACAAATTAAAAATGTCTAAGACCTTCAGACCAGATCTGAAGATAGAAGAAAAAGAAATAATATTTTAGCGAATTAAAATGTTAATTTATCGGGTAAAATACAGGAAACGACTAATTTATCGATTATCGATATTGCAATAGAATTTTTGCAATTTGTGAATTATTTTATTTTTATTTATAAACACCAAACAACTATTCGTCAAATGTTTAAAATTATTAAAATGCTTTGAAAAATAATTATTACCTGATTAATTAAACTGGCTTTGTTTTAATTACATAATCAGATTCTCCCGGCCCGTGCCAGTTTTTAATTAATTGTTAAATTATGATAAACGATCATAAAATTGGCCAAAAAGGAAAATGGAATTCGTGAAGTTATCGAGGGCATACCGCTGGTCATGGACAATTTCATGAAAAGGATAAGGTGCTGCAAGCGTATCCGTGGCGGCCATTTGGCTGATATCGTTTTAAAATGTTAATGGCATACCTTCCTCTTTACAATGAAATAAACATTCATTGATTTCTCTTAAAAACTACTCGTTTTTTTAAAATATCAAAATGAACCCTGTTATTGGAAACCCCTTTAGAATCAGGAAATCCTGCATGTACGGAAATTAAATTTTTAATTCCATTTTCGTTATTTCGTCTAGTATATATACGTACATTAGATATACGGCGAATCCTATAATACTTCAGAGAAATAGACGCTGATTTTTGTCTCCGACGAGAATTCAGACTTAATATTTTAGTGGGTACTGATCACCCATCAGGGTTGCCAATTTAGCACTTTCAGTGTCAGTTTTAGCACTATCAAATTTATTTGAGCACAGTTTTGCATCTCTCTAGTGCACTTTACCATATAAATAGTTTTAGCACTAATTCTAGCACCTTCAAATTTTTTTATAAAAAATATGCATTATATCGAGGGTTATTGTTCATTTCTATAGTTTATATATTCTATAGTCTATAAAATCAGCTACATTTTTCTACAATTCCAACAAATTTACAGTTACCCTAAAGTTCTTGACCGTCATGCAATAGGGATTTTTATGCGAGTGGAGTGGCAGCTTATCTTGAATATCGGCTTATTGAGCGCCAACTCAAAATTCGGTTTCTTCTATCTTTTGTTCCTTTTCACCGAGTAACCTCAATGGTTCAAACTAAGGATCGATATCGGTCACAACTTTCCGATATATGTAGTTAGATCTAAAATAATTGAACAAAGAGTTGAATAAAGCTAACCTCACCGTATGGTAGTATTTAAATGATAAAGTCTTTGTTACTCAGTATTAGCCTAATCGTAGGTGGAAAATATCAAATTCCGAACAAAGCCTCAACAAATTTAAAAACCAAAACATTTTGACTTTCAAAACCAGGACCAAACCGAAGCAATTTTTTTGGTGTTCAAAAGAGTGATAACGAAAAATTAAAACTTTTTCTATATTCACATTGTGTTTAAAAATGCAAAGCACGATTGACATACATATTTTTAAAGACTCGGAATAAGCTTCAACATTTTCCGACTCCATGAAATAATCCGACCATTTTGATGTGCTAGTAAACTATTCCATTTCGTTTTGTAAATTTTATGAAATGAAATCTTTTAAATACGACTTGATCGAATAATTTACAATCGTCTAGGCAAATATTTTTTATCATCAAATGCTCTATAGAACTTTCTTGATATCATTCCAGACTAGGTCCTAATTGTATATAAGGGGCCATATTGATATGAATTTCTCAGCATACTGTGTCAATTACTTCGTACGCCTAGAATATATAGAAGCTAACACGTTTACAAATTTATAAAATGATCGTATCAAATTTTGGGATGATTTTCAAAATCCTGAGATGGTATTAAAATAGTATTGCCTGATGAACATTTTTAATTTTTTTTAATAACTTTACACACTTGTTTAATTTATTAGGAAGGTTTGACGAATGATTGAATAATTCATAAACCCAGGGAAGTTTAGATATTTTCCCGGACGCCCGGACGATACCTGAAAACACAGAACCAGGGGAAACCAAGAAGCCCGATCACCCAACCATCTTCAAGAACAGGAAGGAAAGACCACATTCGTTATGAAATTGCAGAAACAGAAAGAAATTTGATTCGTTGTTCATTGTGCTTTTAAAATTGAAGTTGATGGAATCCAACCAAAACTACCTGTAATTTAGAGTAATAAAGTTTTTGTTTCCTCAATTGATATAGCGATTTCATTCAACTATCAAAACGGCTTGTCTAATATGGGGAACCCTAGCTGGGAAACACATTATTTTGGATTATTTTTGAACAATTGCAGTAAAATTAGAACTATAGAATTTTTAAATTTTGTGAAACGGGGCCTATGTTTTGGCATACAAACTATTTGGTACTCTAAAATGTCAGTCTAGCACTATTTTGACACCAATCTGGTAACACAGTCACCCATATCTAAAACAATGTTTATTTTAAAAGGGGAAAAGCCACACAAAATAAACATAACCTCGCAAAATACGACAGCGTATACTAAAATGTAGGTTTAAATAGTTTTTTTTTAAAAAAATCAACTCAATTTCAGTTTTGCACCAAGAGATTAATAAAAATTCAATAATAATTTCGAAATAAAATAAAAAATAATAGATTCCATAAAACTACAAAACAAGAACATAAAAACGACCCCCCTTGGGCTAATTTAAAATTTAGCAGGATTTAAAAACACAACAGAGCAAAACTAAATCTATCTGTTGCGTTGCTCCTCCTGCTCCTGTTTCTATGTATAAACATATATATACATAATACTATGTAATGTACCATTGCTGTTAGTTAAACATAATTCACTTTTCCGTTTTTTTTTTCAATTTTATTATCAATTTTAAATAATAGAGATTTGTTATCCGCTTCGGGATTCTATTGCACACAGTTACACAATGTAACTTGAATTTTTATTTTAAACTGTAAAAAAAAGGATTTTTGTTCCGAAATAAAATTGTAGATGGAATAAAAGAAAATTGTTTCAATTGGAATACGAAAATAAAGTCAAATAAAGTAATACAGTTAATAAAATAAAAAATTATAAAGAAAATCCTGTTGAAAAGGAAAATGTATAAACAGAGTGTGGAAATAGAAAAAAAAAACAATAAAAAAAACAAGACGACAACAACAAAAATTTCAATAAATTGTAAATTAATGTGTAATGTAATTCACTTTGTATTATATATTGGGATCGGATAAAACTGTGTGATGTTACTAGCTACTAGCTAGTTGGTTATATATTAAAGGAGATGGATGATTGGGGGCATTTTATTATTAGATGGTGATAATAATATCTTTACTAATTATTATTATTATACATATATATTACAAACCACATGTGTTATTCTTGTCGCTTTATCATACTGTGTTATGATTGAAGTGATTTAGTTTTTACAATATAAATCATCAAAACTACAACTCTTCAATTAGAACATAGTATAATTTTTTATTTACATATCAATGATGTGCGTGTGTGTATGTGTGTGTGCGCGCACGCTAATTCGTATCCATGATCTCCATTCCAGTTTGGTTTCCTTTTGATTCGGTTGATTTTGATTCTCCGCACGATTGATTTTGTCCGAGATTTTCGGTCATAATAAAAATATATTTATCGATTCGAAAATTTATTACTGTCATAACATATTTATTTTTATGATATCTATTTTTATGTTGCCTTGCTATAATTATGGTACATGTATCCTAAAAGTGAGAGTGAATTTGTATTATGTTGGTCACTGCTATACACATACATGTACATATGTATATAAATGTATTGTAACATGTAATGACTGTTTAGCTCTAATTCGGTTTCAAAATATAATCCCGTTTATTTTAATGGGAGCTCTTAACTTTAATAATTTTTTTAAAGACATTTAATTTCACCAAATTTAGAAAGAAAGTAACATAAAAATTAAATTTTGTGAAAGTTTTGTAATTTGTTGAAAACTAGGTTGCATTTTTTTAAATTATAAACGCACAGCTCAAAAATCTCAACAGCAAATAGCAACTTACATCTACATAAAAACAAATCGTATTAGAAAACAATTGAAAAGTTTTACTGGCAAGAAAAATATTTATGCACATTATTTACGCAAAATTAGATGTATACCTGTGACATCAATTAAATTTAAACACCAGCTTTATCTGAAATCAAAAATTCAACAGTTTACATTCAATTCTTATAAATCGATATGTATCTCCTTCTGAAGACAGCAATATTCTAAATTTTAAATTTTAAATACTTAATTTTAAAAATTCCAAATTTAAACTGTTGCGCAGAGTCTCAATGAAAATATCATTAATTTCTGTAATAAGACTCTGTTCCTCTAAATTTGAAATGTCTGGTTGAAATTCTTAAAAATTTTGAATTAAATTTTATAACATGTATAATTCTAAAATATTGTAAATACGTCTTTTGTTATACCCGTATGCTGTGTGACATTTCTAAACAGTTGATGACTTTAGTCAATCATTCAAGGATAGCTCTTGTATCAATCAAATAAATTATGATTCTATTTATGATTTTTTTCAAAATATGTAAACAGTCCAATTGTTGAAGTTCAACCCAAACAAAATAATAACTAAACCGAAAAGCTACTAAATTAATTAAGCAATTGATAGCCACCTAGTGGTTAATAGCATAAAAAACTGTGCATTAAGAAATTTGGTGATTTAGTCGGAAATGTTGGCGTTATGCACGCAATCTAAAATTTTTACATTTTAAATTATAAAAATTTAAAATTTCAGGATTCAAAATTCCAGCTTTCAAATTCTAATATTCTAAAAGTCAAAAATTCAGATGTTAAAAACAAAAATATATCAAAACCAAAATTTCGAATACATATTCTTTAAAATTCTATATTTACGAGTATACATACAAAATTTGTTGTTTTCAATTCTTCAAGTTTCAAATTCTAGATCTTAGGGTTATGTAACTTTTTTTAAATTGAGAGGCTCTTCATACTGTATTCCAAATCCAATTGTAGAATTTCCATACTTAGTTTTTAAATTATACTATAAAACTATCATGCAAATTGCAGACTTCCACATCTTTTAATTTAATAACATTCTTTAAACTGTTAAATTTAAAAATTGGAAGGCAATTTAAAATTGTAAATATGTTGTCTATTTTAATTTTTTTTTTCAAAATTCCAAGATTTCAATTTAAATTTCTTAGAATTTTAGAAAATTTACTATCATCGTTCCCAAATTTAAAAAAACAGAAAATTATTAATTTATGAAAAACCAACTTTTTTAAATTTATCCTAAACATTTTATAAACTCTTTGAATTTGAATTTGTTTTCCAAAATACAAATAAATTTCTCATAAATTCTTAATTTGTAAATAATATCAATTGTCTTTATCATAATTTCAAAAAATTTGTTAAAATGCTAAATACCTTCAATTTAAAAGTTGCTGAATCTTAGACCTAATATTATTTTGTAAATTTTAAAAATTTAAAAGTTAATGTCAAATTTAACACAAAATAAATTCTGTTATTGCAATTTGAATATTTCTTAAATAAATTAAATTAAATTCAAAATTTTAAAATCTCAAATATCAACATAAAATCTTGAAATGTACAACAAATTAAAATTCATCGAAGAAACTTAGAAAATTTTAAAATAAAGTTAAATTCCGAATCTTTTGTTAATTCTTAATTTGAAAGTACAAATCTGCAAATTCTGCAAAATTTTATAATTCAATTTCACAAAAAAATGTATTTTCTTGGCTAGTAAATTTGTAAAAATCTAAACTCTTTTTGCTCTAACCATTACAAAGATCTTAATTTTGAAAGACTTCTAATTTTGTAAGTTTCATAATCAAACTAAATTCGAAACTCTGTAAAATTGGGTAAAATTCCACACTTAAATTAAAAATTCAACCTTAAACTCGATTTAAAACTAAAAATTTGCAAAATCCTTAAAATTTCTAGAAGACAAACTTTAAAATTCTTAGCGTCCGATAAAGTATTACGAAGAAAAACCCTAATTTTTATTTACATAATTTCAAGCAATCGAAAACAAAAACTCCACATGAGTGAATTAAATAGTCAACTACAACAACAAATCCACATCCTAACTCAGGAAGTGCAAAATATACAAAAAAACACAAAATAATATGCAGAGTGAAAATGTAATCGAAAAGCAGAAACAAGCTGAACCTAAGAATTACTCTACCGACGAAGCGCAATTAGCTAAAGAAACTGAGTGGATAAGAGTCCGGTTTCAAAATTAAGGCGAATCAATACTCTTACACCATCCAAAGATATGATCCATGCACACGGTTTGAATTACCTTTTGAAACTGGAAACTCACCCCAATGAATTAGCAAGGCAACTGAAATATAGACGGCTTCGCAGAGTAGATCCACTATAGATCTAATGTATTGATAAATTTAGTTTAACTACATATTTAAGCTAACACACATTTAAATTAACTAATTATTAGAGTTTAAAAAAAAAACTTAGTAATTTGATTAACGGATCAATAGGCTCAAGCATGTATCGGAACTATGGAAAGTGGCTGAAGTCATCATGTTACCTATAAGCCAGGAAAACCACCGCATGTAACAACATCATACAGACCAATATCATTACTACGGATTATGTCAAAAGTGTTCGAGCAGCTCTTATTAAACAGGTTAAAACTTATATAATCGAACTAAGGAATCTTATTCCAAATCTTCAATTTGGATTCCGCAGGAAACATTCTACAATTGATCAAGTACATCGAATACAAATATGTATTATTGAAACGGCCCAGGCCTTTAACAAAGTATGCCATGATGGATTGATATATAAACATAAAATGCTCTTATACCTATAAAATTTACAGAAATACTACATTCATAAATATCAGATAGATACTTCCGGGTCAAGCAGGAGTTCCTCAATGAAGTGTACTCGGACCGGTCCTTTATCGATTGTAGAGTTGTCATCTACCTATTATAGAAAATAGCACGGTCGCTACATTTGCGGATGACACTGCAATGATTACTCAACAGAAAAACTACAACAAACAGACATATCACAAATAGCTGCGGATTAAGAGATGGAGTATAAAATTAAACGCAAATTTATGCATGTCGATTTCCCTAACAGGAGAATCCAATTCAAACTATATGTAGACATATTTTATATCAATGACCAAATTATTCCGTAGTCGAATACAGCGAAATACTTAGGCATGATACTTGATGATAAGCTGGACGGACCATAACCTTTTGAATTATAAACAAATTCTGAAATCTATCTGGATGTATGGAATACAACTCTTGGGATGTACTAAACAAAGCAAAATACAAATAATTCAACGTTTTCAAAACAAGGTATTCCGTGGCATGATGCACCATGGTATATGTATATTCGCAATGGCGATCTACATAAGAACCTGAAAATAGATCTCGTCAATTTCGAAATTACAAAAATTGCTCAAAATTAGGAACAGAGCTTGGGTTCAGCACGTTAACGTTGAAGCAACCCAGCTCCACGATAATAATAATATAGTAAGAAGGCTCAAAAGGTTAAAAGCTGAATGTTGTGTAGAAAAACAAATATTTAAAATTAAAATAACTCATTATAACTCATTAGTGTTAAAATAAGTTAGAACCTAAGACAACATCAATGGATAAATAATTATGTAAACATATTTTAGCCAATTTATTCAAAAATAAATTACTTATTAGTTTTCTTGTAACTAGATTGTAATGGTATAAATGAATTGAAAAAAATAAATACAGAAAACATTTTCAAAATCCGCATTCTATAAAAATAAAACAACAGAAGAAATTAACTTCTAGATCTTTCCTGAATAGGTTTCCATATGGTCCAATGGAAGGGTGTTCATTATTTGAACTATAGGTATTAGGATTAATGGTGTAAAATAAGTATGCGCTCTATCAATGAAAGTACCAAATTTCTAAATCCAATAGAAATTCTTGTCATACATACCCAATCTCTGCGTAGCACGTTAAGATAGAGGTAAGTGAAGTAGCAATACAGCTGCTTATTTAATCAAAACTAAATAACACTTTCGTTTTTTGTTGTAGTTTTTATGGGTGTGAAGATTTCCACAAATCCACAGATTTTACAATATATAAGTGTTAGTTTCACACTGTTAAATTGAATTCCAATTGGAAAACATGGTTATTCCTATTTAAATATTTAGTACTAAAAATATAATATCTATACGAACTCTGACAAAATATCTGGCAAGAGGTGTTAATGGCCCCCTAATAATGTCATACGATACCGCCATATAAGCTTCCCGATTCATTTATTCCTGACGGTAGGTTGGTAGTTTTAGGCCTTGGTAGATTAGGAACATAGTCATCCACCTAGTGTACTATCGAAACATGAGTCCAAATCTCTGGGTAGGGGTACGTAGATGACTATGTTCCTAATCCACCAAGGCCAAAAACTACCCCCAGGAATAAATTAATCGGGAAGCTGATATTGCTATTTCGAATAATATTGTTAAGGAGCTTTTTGCACACCTAGCCAGAGATTTGAATTCAAGTTTCGGCAGTACACAATGTAGAAAACTTCACATCCATGTAGTTTTTCTATTTCACCCAGCTTTAAAGCAAAGCGAATAAAAAATATCTGCCTATATATAAAAAATTTCTAATCAATAATCTTAAATTCAAAACATTTACAATTGTTTTTATTTTGTTATCCAAATTAATAAAATTTGTACATTGTATTTTGTTTTGAATGAAATTTAATTACATTTAATTTAATTTTTAATTGATTACAAAAATATAAAATACAAATACGAATCATATTTTTCCGCTTTAAATTTAACTCAAGAGGGGTTAAAAAATAATTCAATTTTAAATTTGACACCAAAACAATTATGCTTTTTGCGAGAGAGACATTATTAAAATATCGAAGTTGATATAAGTTTAAGTTTTTTGTTTTTGTTTCATGCTAAAAACTCATAAAGATAAGAGGATTTTATACGTACAATGTTTTATTTAAAGAATAGATTGAGTTAGAATAAATTTACACTATTTTTTCGTATTTTATAAAAAATATAATTATTTCAATTAAATTGTACAAGCATAAATTAATTAATTAATTTCTTTTATATATGTAAGTACATACTGTATATGCATATTATATACTCGCGTATAATAAAAAACGGAAGCTAAGCAAATTAAGAATTGTTTGATGAATTATGGACTTGAAACGACTTTGAAATTTACGTACATGCATATGTACACGAGAGTTTCCTTAAGTTTTTTTTTCTTTTGTTGTTTAATTTTTAATTTTTAAGACGATATATGTTTGTACTCGACATGCATATTAAATTAAAAGTGTTTATGACTAAGAAAATATTCTAAATATATTAAAAGAAAGTTGGGCATTATATACAATAGTTAAATTGTATAAACTATGATTGGGAATTCCAAATACATCGTTTGAACTTTTGTGTGTATATGGAGAAAAGAGATCAAAGCTTTTGAACTTTTAATATTTTAGAAGATTAATTATTTTTATAAGTATTGTATATTAAATGAATTGCAATATTTTATGTTTCAAGGTTAATTAAAGGTTTCTCCAATTTGTCTGGGACTGAATAACCCAGAATATTTGTTTCTGCAATTTGGGTGGTGATGAAGCGTGAAAGGCAAATTTAATTTTATATTTAGTTCGATATACACAACATGAACATATATAAATAATTAATCAATATCGAAAGTATCGATGATATTTGAAATATACAAATGTGTACATAAAGGGGACTCTCGAAAATGTGTTTGACATATTTCAAGCGAAAAATCAATTTTTAAATAAATGTTATTTAAAATAATTTTTCTTCTTCATTTTCTTGTATTGTACACGTATATACATCAGTACATCACATTTATTTTATTAGTTCATTTTATTTAATATCAAAAGACTTATTGCACAGAAGTAAAAATAATAATAATAAAAAATAATTTAATTTAATTTTCAAATTATTAATTTTCTTTTCTTTTAAATTAAGCAAAAATAAAAAGATGTGAAAAAGACGAACCTAATTGAATTTTCTATTTATTTTCTTCATGTACAAGAAATTTATTTTTTTTGTGAAATAAAAAAAAAATAAAAAATTAGTTTATCAATTGAAATTGAATAGAGAGAAGAAAAAATAAAAGATGTGTTAAGTGTCTATAAGAAAAGTGAAAAGTATATAAGAAATTTTATCCAATTTTAAAGTGTGGAAAATATCGAATGTTTACATATGGCAATATTTATAGTTTAACTCTTGTTTCTTGATGTATACCTTACGAATACTCGTACAGTGACTTTAACATTGATTTTTCATCAAATTTTGGATTTGCATCACTTTGAATATATAAATATAGTAATATTTGGCATTGTGTATACTGTAATCTTTATATTAAAGATATTGATTCCTGTCACGAGTAAAGAACCTATATATTACATAATTTTGGATCAATATTTTATTAAAGATGTATAGTTGTGCAGAAAGGTAATTGGTCAAATAAATACTAAGCAGTTGCATATCAATTAAAATTTTAGTTAAATTAAGTGTTGACTTGGTAATTCTAAGGTTTGGTACTGTGCTTTTAAATTTTATACTTGATGAAGATTGAAATACAACTCGAAACGTACAGGATACAACAGTACTGGTTTCGTGTAAACTGTACCAAAATTAGCTCGAATTGGGAAAACATAATCCATATTCAAGGATAACTAAACTAAAACCGAAATCCAACGAAACATCTAAAAAACTCAGAATTTACTTTGGACATGGCCTATAATTGGGCAATCGATTAAAAAATTGAAGCTTCTGCTAATGTCTCATAGGCGCCAACTGAAAAGTCAATTTGCGAGGTTAATTTTTGATGACTTTTCAATTCTACTAAAGTGATGAATGTTACATATTGTAAGTTGAGGGACAGGTAGTTTTATTTATTTATTTATTATTATTATTACCTACAGTACAAATATATACAACCGGTAAAAAAAACTAAAAAAAACGACATCTAAAATATAAAAGATACAAAATAAAAATAAAAAATACACAAAAATATAAAAGAAATCAAGACGCAAGTCTAGTCGGTCTAAGAAATTTATCAAACTCGAATCTGAATGAATTTCTAGATATATTAAAATCAAAAGCGAAATTGAAACACCGCGACGTGTTCAAGACAGGTTCGTATGTTGGGAGTTCGTATACGTTAGGGCAAACAGGCCTTACTGCTTTTGAACGGACTCGATCCTGGCCGAGCAGCACAGATATAAAGGCGACCAAACCTGAGAGGCGTATTCCAGAACCGGACGAACAAATGACACATACAAAGATTTTAATGTTAGCGGATCAATAAATTCGTAACAATTTCGCTTGATAAAACCCAACATAAGGTAAGCTTTAGAAATAGCATAGTCAATGTGCCTGGTAAATGTTAAACCCGAAGAAAACGTCACTCCAAGATCAGCCATAAATTCTTCTCGATCAATTGGCATATCATATAAGAGATACTGATGAAATAATGGACACCGAATTCTATTCCAGCAACAAAAGTTGTTTAAATCACTTTGCAACAACAAACAGTCAGATAAATTGGAAACTGGAGCAAAAATTTTCATGTCATCAGCGTATAGCAGACATCTTACAAATTTGAAACAGTTCACCAGATCGTTTACGAAGAGTGAAAACAACAATGGTCCCAAGTGGCTGCCTTGAGGCACCCCGGATGTTGCACGGAAAAAACGAAAATGGGAATCGTATAGGATTTGATAGGTAAGAGTGCAACCATCTGATTAAGATGAAGTTTGAGTTTAATTTCATTAGCTTGCCGATCAGAATTGCGTGATTAATTTTATCAAAGGCCTTTGAAAAATCAGTATAGACCACGTCCAGCTATATAGTCTGGAATCAATCGTACTGTGAAGATGGCCGCTGAAAGACACTAGGTTTGTGATTGTCGACTTCCCCGCAAAAAAACCATGTTGCACAGGCAAAATATACCGTACCTTTATGTATGGAAAAAAGCTTTGGAATGATAGAAATTATGGCAATCCCGCGATAGTTGATGATCTCGCTTCGTTTAGCCGATTTGAATATTGGACGTATGAAGAATATTTTCCACAGGTCTGGAAAAACTTGTGTTCGAAGGTTTTCATTAAAAATAACAGTAATGTGATCACACAGGCTCTCCGCGCAATTTTTAAATCAGGATGGGAGGAAAACCGTCATGACCTGCACCCTTATTGATGTCAATGTTGGATATACAATCAAAGACTTCTTCTGAGGTAAACGATAGTTGAGTGAATTCCTTATTATTTCCAAGCTCAAAAGGTTTTACATTTGGCGTATGATACGGTTCCTAGAGTGATTCGCAGAAATTAGCAAATAAAATGCACATATCAACGGGAAGCCTAGCAGAGCAGTTCTGAAAGGTAATAGGAGAAGGGACTCCGACAACCTTCCTTCTATAGTGTTGATGAACTACCAAAAAGCTCGTGGGTTGGAAGACAGAAACTCCACTTCAATCTGCAGAACGTAATTATTATATTGGAAACTGTTTAAAATTTTAAATTCCTTACGAGCTTTAGTAAAAGCAGGATAATACTGATTGCCATGTAACCTGTATAGCGTGTGGAGCTTATTACGACGATTCTCAAGGTCTGTCAACTTAACATTATACCATGGTTCTCGAAATCGCGGTTTAGTAACCCTCGACGGAACATACCTTTCGATACCTGTCTCATTCATATCTTGACCAGCTTGAAGAAAATTCCAATCCGAATTGTAGAAATATTCATTCAGAGCAGCGTAGCATTTCTAAACTGAAAAAACAAATTATTACTGGAAGATTGCTATATGACGCATTCTTCGTGAAATATATTTATCATTAATGGAGTGTGGTAGATGCTCGAGCAGCCGGTAAAATACTCGCATGCCAAAGCTTCTGAGAACCTATGGTCAGTTGTGAATACAAGATCCAGAAATTTCTCTCGACTGTTATACGTATGCGGTTAAATTTATACTAGGTTTATACTAGGGTAATATATTTAAATATTGTACTAACTAACTCGTCTTACTTTAGTTTAGTTAATTTAGTCGATTGTGCCACACAGTAGTAATTATTTGAATTTTCAATTTTTCTAAGACTACGATCTGCGGGTATGGGAGAGCTCATAGAACGATTCTAATGCTGTGTATATTATTCTTATTGCCTAATTCATTGACATTTCTAAATTGTTAATTGGTTTATTCAGTCATTCATATAGATAACACTATAGTATAAAAAAAACTATCATTAGGTACCTATTTATGATTTTAATTTTCAAAATATGTAAGCACTTAATTTGTTGTTGTTTTCCAACCTGAATACTATGAAAAGTCAAAAAAAAGATTAATTAATTATCCAATTGATCGCCACTTGGTGGTTAACTGTTGACGGTATAGCAGAGAAATCGTCTTTTATTTTAACTCCATGGAAATATGGCAATAATTACGATTTACTCGATTAATTTTGGTTTTTGTTCTTTGGAAAATCGTTTATGAGTATCATTCACTGTTTATATAGAGTTCGGATTTACTTTCCTCATATAAGTATGTGTTTTATATAGTTATTAGTTCTTCTGTAAAATTGTATTTTCTGCATTGAATCCATTCACCATTTCCTCAACTATTAGTTTGGCAAAGCCTATCTTATGCACTTTCGCGGGTACAAACTGCTATATATAGCGACCACAAGCCATAAGTGCAGCTTTATTATTGAATTTTTGAGACGAAATTTTATGCTGTATTAGTGAACATCAAGAGTCTTATTGGTTTTTATAAGCTCGTGATCTCTGCTCTTTTGGATCATCGTATATCGATAGAATTAAAAGAGACAATGATGAAATTCTACAATCTTAAGCAGCGAACGCTCTACTAACACAAATTTTAGGTCAGAGCCGCATAGGTAAACTGAGAGTATTACTATAAGCAATTCCAGATCAGAGGCAACCTTCACTTTTCGGAAATATGTCAAATCCAAGCGGTTCGACTCAAGTGATTACTATACGGCGCTTTGAATATCAGTTAGTTTTGTGCATCATGAATATATCCATTATAAATTTACATGTCACCGTGTGCTTCTAACAATGGTGAAACGGTTGTATTATACTGGCCACATTTTCGGGAAATCTAAAATTTAGCCACAAAGAAGGTGGGGACATATACGAGTATTCCGAGCTTGCTTCATTTAAATAATGCCATTCAGCGAAGTCACTGCAGATCCTTTTAAAAAAACTGTATATTTCTATTCTATTTTAAAACATTTCTTTTTATGACATTTTTGCTACAAACAGACACACATTTTCGTTTAAATAATTTTTATGGCTCATGTAATCTGAGTACAAGTGCCCAAGTCATTAGATATCATGTAACTATGTATATTTATATGGAATAACAAAAGCCCGAATCAAAATGTAAAAAAAAAATTTGAAAGCTTTTCTCGATACTACCTATATTTTCCGTTCAAAGTAATAATTTCTAAATTACCGCCCTCCCCTCAGATACGTCCTTTGCCCGATAAAAATGTATAACAATAAATTTTAATGTCACATAATATTCTTAACCGTAAAATACAATAAACGATAAAAAAAACGAAATATTTTTTATCACTTCTTTGTCGATATAAGAGTAGCACACAAAAAACGTATTGATTTCATAAAAAATCAAAGTGGATACAATCTTTACTATATACATGTATACACACACAACCGCTTTTCTTTGTGAAAGGATGATTGCCGAAATATTATGATGGATATATAACATAACATATCGATTTTGTTGTGCATTTTTAGATCGAAAACAGCTGAAGTGTTTATATTATATCCAAGTAGAACTAAGAGATTTATGTTACAAAATTACTAATTACAAGAACAATGTATATTTTTATGTCTTCAAAAGCAGCTCAATTCACAACTATGTGTTAAAAACGATATTTCTAGTTTACATAATGTGTGAGACGCCTTTCAATAAAGAGATTCATAGTTCTGAATTCTTTCCATCAAGATACGTTGTTAATAGCCATCGATACAACAATATGAAATTAATCCAACTGTTCAGCTCATCCGCATAGAACAATGTATTAAAATAACGACAAATAAAAAGTTCACATATATTCGATCGGGCTTTCCATTATCCTTATATACTATAGGGGTTTTGACGCAATAGTTTAAATTAACAACATAGCCAACCGAACCGACACAATTTTAATTTCGTGAGATTTTAATATACCATCAATTGGTTCGACTCATGACGAAGAAACAGATGAACTTCTGTTTCGGATACGGAGTGTCTAGTTATCCACACAAAGTTCTATTCAAATCTGAGCCAAATTTGTAATATACAAAATGGCCGAGACTGAACGTTAGACCTGATGTTCACTCATCATTTGTTATTAACGATATTAAAATCACAAATCGATCGAAATAATTTTGAAAAGCGACGTCAACATGGGCGCTTTCACCAGAATCGTAGGAGATATTACAATTTTAAAAAAGCCGACACAACTAATTTACATCTATAGTTTGAACGTTCCGATTAGAAAAATGAATTGATGAAAATGTACAAAAATTCTACTCTAAATTTTATTTAATGGTATATAGAATCATTTGTCCCCACTGCGGGTAATAAACCTAACCAATTAATATCCGCCATTGTATTATGATAAACTAAATAACCTGAAGAACAAGAAATTAAAGGCTTACAAAGAAAAACTCAAATACTATACTCCGAGGGTACGAAGAATAAATTCACAATTTGTAACCAATATTTCGAAAGTTACTATACCAGACAAAGTACATGAATTACATTTCTTGTATTCGAGAAAAGATAAGAATTAATAACCCCAAACACTTTTAGATTAAAACGGGAAATTACCAGTTACCCCGACCAGTTTACAAGCCAGAAGACGCCGATAAATATACCAAACCAAGAGATGGCCATTACAACGTATCGATAAACATACCGCAGCCGGCATACCAGATGGCATACCAGCTTCTTTACAATCAATCGTGAAATTCGATATTTAAAACTAGCGCAAGGAATGCTATTTTATTTTATAGAGGTATAACGTTTCAATTCCGAAATTATTATTGAACTGGTAAAACCTAATTCATGCAAAGCGGTAGTCCCTAGATACATAGGCAACATGGATTTTTTCTAAAAATATCTACTACAAACCAACCTTATTGAGTTCACCAGCAACCCAATTAAAAATACTGAAAATCACAAGCAGATTGATGTGTGATTGAGTACCACACTTGGTTCCCATATTGGTTCTGGCAAAATCATCATTTTCATCAATCGACTAACTGATGTTATACAGAATTCCATGACCTTAATTTTCTCAGGCAATCTCAAAATCGACAAAACCGTTGAAAATATCAACGATACGATCAGCCTGCAACATCGGAATGGAGACAATCATGGGTAAACAGGCACTAGATTCTGCAAGTAATAACAATGGAGATAGACTCATCGATTACTGTGTCATAAATCAGATATTTATAGGCAACAAATTGGACATCACTAGATGGCATAACGAGGAACCAGATTGATCATGTAATGGTAAGTAACAAGTTTCTATCTCCTTTACAAGATGTCAGAGCAATGAGAGGGGCAGATGTGCATCGTAAAGTTTACAAATATACCACTAATTAAGGATGCATATGGACTAGCCCTAACAAAGCGGCAGAAGAACTAACACCACTATTAGTAGAAGTATGGAATACCGGTGACCATAACAATTCCAAAGAAAGGCGACCAAAGAGAATGTAAAAACTGGAGAATGCATCCTGGAACGAATCTCACCAACTGCGAACCAACATACAAGAAACGAACAGGTTGGAATGCAGCACAAAGGAAAGCAGAATATAACACACTACAATATACAAGGAGTCAGACAAGGATGTGTACTATCACCACTAGTGTTCCTCATAGTACTGGATAGTGTCATGCGCAAGCTAGACAACGCATCACCAAACGGCATCCAGTGGGATCCAGATGATATATTTTACTTTATTTATTTATTTATATTCAACACACCCAAGATACGTAAAGCCAAAAGCCTTGTCAATGTATGCCTAAGTATACAATACAATTATAGTTTTAATACTATGGTACATACACAATATTATAATTTCTAATAATAAAAATACAGATAAATAATTAATAATCCGAGATTATAACACATTTGAGTTATAAATACAATTTTCAAAATACCTATTACTAATAAAAATTACACTGACATCATGATCCAATAGTATGCTATACTGTTATTTGTCTTGAAAGCACGCTTTTTTAAATTGATTAATGGATTTTGAAAGTTTGATTGCTTCCGGCAGTGAATCAAATTGAATAATTCCATGAACGAAAACGGATGATGAAAACTAATGACAAGCGAAGCTAGATGACAAGGACGTGATTCTAATAACTCTCGATGATGAGGTAAATGATAACAATGAATACAGATAAGCTGGATGCTTAATATGCAATAGCTTAAATTTAAAACAAAGAACTCTAATTAAACGATGTCCAAGATTACTATAGGAGGTAACTGAACATTAAGCTTCTTTTTATATATTGGTAGTAATTGGGACTTCACTGCATTCAAAATTAAGCCATTAGAATCGGTCCAACTATAAATTGACGCCAAATCTTGATTTAAATTAGTAGAAATATCATGCATATGCTATCCAAAGGACCAGATAAGTATATTTGTAAATCATCAGCAGAAACATGCGGTATCTTGAGTATTGAATGCGCTTTGGTAAATCATTGATGTATATTGAAAATAACAATGGACTCAAAACAGAACCCTGCGGTACACCTGATGAAATTAACATTGGGGATGATAAAACCTCCTGATACTTAACTGTCTGTCTGCTAAGTATAAAATGATAAGACGTGTAGAGTAATCAGATAACTTGAAGTAGAGTCTCAGCTTCTGTGCAAGTAAAACGTGATCAATGCAATCAAACGCTTTAGAAAAATCCAGTAATATACCAAAACAGAAAAGTAAGATTGATTCATACTCTGCAATACATCATAACAAATTTTTCCTAAAGCAGTAGTAGTGGAGTGATTATCTTAAAACCAGAAAGATTATTTCATTATTTGTATATAAATATTCTTTCGTATGCTTGCTTAAAAGACTCTCAAGGACCTTGGATAAATTGGATAGGAATATTGTACACTATATTGTCATGATCAGTAGTAGCATTTGATTTAACTTGCGGTTGATCGCCAATGTAACCTCACTTTCACTAAATGCAGTAAACTTGAATTCTTTACAAAAATCAACATTCGATTGTGAGTCATGGGCCAAGCAACAGGCTTTGCAGCTACCATGGAAAACTGTTTCTTAACAATAGAAAAATTTACTGTACAATCATTTGTAGGCATCATTCCCAAACTCTTAATAAAATTCTTAATTTGTAGGCATCATTCCCAAACTCTTAATAAAATACCATTTTTATGCCCATTGTTCAGCTTATCAAAGTAGTACTCTCGTTTAGCATCCCGTATAAGGCAAGTAGATCTATTCCATAGTTTAGTGAAGGTCGACCAATCTGCAGGATTTTTACTCTTGCGCCAGACTAGTGTTGACTTATTCCTACATAACTTGCGTTTAATTGGAACATGGTCATTAAATAGTTTAATAAAATTGATATTAAGGTAATTAACTTTACTGTTGATGTCAGAACATATGTAGATATTAAACCAGTCCAGCGACAAGTTGGTAGTTAAAAATTCAGTATCGTTTAATTTGCTAAAATCTCTAACATACTGCTATTTCATTTTAGAGCGAGGATGTCGATAGCTATAGCACATAAAAATCAAATCATGATCCGAAATCCCTGGTATGGCCGTTTGCCCTAGCGCAATTATAGTTCACAATCCATGCTGCCAAACATCATTAAATCAAATGAAGACGGTAACCTTGTATTAGAAAAAGGCAAAATGTAAACAGAAAGCGACGTCATCTGGATTCGTCATATTCAGGTTAAAATCACCCATAATGACAATGCGATGAGACTCATCCATCGAATTGGATATAAACTCAATCAACTCATCAGGTTGCATTATAGGACAAATACGACGATTATACATAATACCAACTAGCAATTTTCCATGTGCATAATAACATCATTTCCACAAAAAGTGCCTCAAATCGCTCTTGACAAGATCGATTAACTAGTTTGACCTTCAAATTATCGCGTAAATATATCCCAACGCTACCACCAATATTAGTTCTATCATTGATACGATCATTTCTTAGTAGTGAAAACCCAGGTACCTGCGGAATACGCAATTAAGCATTCCGGCACGAAACCAAGTTTCAGACACTCCCACATTATTTAAATTGGTAGATGTCATTAAACTGATACGTGTATTTAAATGAACAATATTCAAAAGATATGCGGACCTATTCATATTCTTATTCAAGAAATTCACAATCGAATCCTCATCAATCAGACTGAACACAGACACTGGTGTACATCACTCCGCATCAACGACGAAACCATAGGAGACGTGGGAAAATTCATATACCTTGGTTGTACTGTAGCAAGAGTAGGCGGCACGTAAGAAGATATCAACCAACATATCAACAAAGCAAAAAACACCTTCAACATCCGCTTGCATCTGTTTTGTCAAGAAACATATACAAAAAGGTACTAAAAGACTTCGTGTATTTGTGAACACATGCCTTAGGCGGCTAATAAAATGGTTTTGGACGAACACAATCACAATCATATAGGAACTCTGCCGCAAACTGAACAAGTCGATATTCAGAAGGAGATTTGAAGGAAACGGGAATAGAGATGGATAGGACACACACTGAGAAAGGCATCAAAAGTTACCTAAAAACGTTTACGATGGTGATAATGAGCCAGCAAATATGATGATCAAAAACTTTAACAAAACGAATTACCTTTTTCAATTTTATGTAAGTAGAGATAGCTTTAAACGTACGTTAAGACAACATTTTGCTTCAACCTGGTTTTATTATAACTTTACTTTCATATTTATAATTTTCTTAATATGTATCATTTTTCAAGTCATATTTGTAGACTTATCATCCTTATAAATAAATACATCTCCGAACTATCCCATTATATCTGCGTCTTCGTGGTTTAATGACCACATAATAGTTTACACATAATGTATAATAGAGAAGAGTAATAAACTATTTGTGTTAAAATTTAACCGGTTCTGCTAGAATTGAATTTATCGCTACAACAGATCGAGTATAAACCGGATTAACCCTTTTCTTTATAATGTAATCTTTGTAAAAAGTTTACATTTATTATTAAATATATATCTCGTACGTACTTACGTTTTGTTTACAACAAAATTATAATATCCACAAAAATTCTTATCAAGGACGCATCACATCCTGCTATGCGTGAATGTAATGCATTTAATATCGAAATTTATGTATGTAAATAAACTGAGACGTTTTTGGAATTTAATTTGATTTACGTAAAATGCGGACACGCCTCAGAAAAATCATCGCGAGAATATCAAATTATATCGTCAAAAATGTCATTATCATGCGTGTATTTTTTTCGCTCACTGTATATACACATAAATTAAATTTTATTTTGACAATTAATAAAAGTTAAATATTTAATTGATGAAGACATGACGTTATAAAATCGTGCTAGTTGCTTAATTGCTACCTGTTTGGTGATATCTCTTATTTTAAGACATATATTATAGGTCTAATCGTAAAGCTTCAAATTACTTAATATATGTTGTTGTTGAATGTGAACTAATTTCTATTGACATTATTTTATTTGTTATTCTTATTAGTTATGGTATATTATTGACATTACACCATTATAGTGGCAATGAATCAAGGTTGATTGTTAAAATAATTGTTCATGTACAATGTACACACTTTTTGTAATATTACTTGTCCTATAAGTCACTTCTCGTTGTAAGAATGTAATGCAAGCCTGTTAAATTCCTGTATATGTAGATTTTGGTTGATTTGGTTGATTCATATCAAAAACAGTCATTGGATTTCATTTCAAACTAAAGTTGTGATCCAAAACAAATTGGATTAATTTTTGTTTGCGATTCGGATCAAATCGATTTCGAGTTTGGTAAATAATAATATAAATTATGTTTCATTAGAAATTGAATAGATCTTCGTTATACTTATAATGGGTGATTCATCTATATAGAGAAGATTTTTTTCAAAAATAAAAAAACACTAAAAAAAAACATTTCTATTTGTTTACATGTCCCAACAGCGATTAAGATGGCTCATTTTTAAGAACAAGTAGACTTTGGATTTTACGTAGCCCCAAAGAAACAAGTCTAGAGGTGTGATATAACACGATCTACTTAGGCGGCTGATTCACCGTTGTGAAATGATTTCTCAATGAGTGAATTGTTTCATGCGCTGTATGGCAAGTAGCGCCGTCGTGTTGGAACCAAATGTTAAAATCACGGGCATCAATTTCAGGCAGGTCTCGATAAGTAGATTTTGTCGACCAAAACGCTGATTTTCGTAAGCTGAACAATTTGTAGACAATCTGGCTCCAACGGTTTCGATCCTGGGCTTGGTCTTCATACTGTCTAAGACAACCTGAAGAAGCCAAGTCATTCGCTATACCGTAGAGCCAACGGCCTCTGCGCCTACCATATGGAGGCTCTCTTTTCAGAGATCGCTGCACAATTCGTTCCGGATCAGCAAGCAGAATGTGACCGAGCCAACGTACTCGCTGAGACCTTATTTCATGCACAATATCTGGGATCTTCATGAGATCTCTGATCTCGATATTGTACAGAACTCGGTATGCACCTTCTATTTCGCGTTTTGGGCCGTAAATCACACGCATGACTCTTCTCTCACATGTAAGGAAACATCTCTCGCACTCATCCGTCAGCGCCCAACTTTCTTATCCAAACATAATAACGGGCCTGATCAACGCTTTGTAAAGCTTCAGCTTCACGGCACTTGATAGGTGTTTTGATTTTGGCAGTGGCCTTAGAGGATACAAAGCTGATAAGAGCCCAAATATTTGAACCTCCTCACTCTTTTAAACGAGTAGTGGCCGCTACTAAAATCTGGCGTGCCATTATCTCTATAACCAGAGATCATGTATTTCGTGTTGGACTCACTGATCTGGAGTCCAACAGAAGGACTTCACTCCTTTGCTATTCAGTGCAATCACGCATATATTATCTGCATATGCAAGCACCTGATTGGACTGGCGATATCAGATGTTGCGCTGAGTATTTCAGTTTTACGAAAGATGTACTCCAACATGAGATTGAAGAGTATCAGGGATAGAGCATCTCCCTACCCGAGCTAACTGCAAAAATTCTTGATAGCCTGTTCTCAACTTTAACACAGCATTGAGACTGTGTCACTACTCACTGTCATTCTGCACAATCGTATCATTGTTGTTGAGATACCTAGATATTGAAGCGCAGACCACAAATCCTCTCGATTGATCGAGTCATAGGCCTGCCGGAAATCCAAAAACACCTGGTGTACGGGGATGGAAGTCTTATAATATTTAGATAGAATCATCGAAAGCGAAAAGACCTGGTCAGTGACTGATCGATTTGGACGAAATCCTCTTTCATAGTCACAAACCATCCTATCCAATATAATGTAGGACAGTAACTTGTGACTGTGATTCTATCCAATATAATGTAGGACAGTAACTTGTACTGTGCAAAGGAGAGGTATACCGCGATAATTCTCACACTTCAAGCGATCTCCCTTCTTGAAGTTGGGGCATATCGCTGCCACTTTCCATTCGTCACGCATTAGTTCAGTTTACCTTACTAATTGAATTAATGCAGTCCACTCCAGGTGAGCGGTTTCGTTTTATTCTCCGAATGGGCCTAGTGAATTCCTCATGGTATTGATCCTCAATGCAAATCTCCGCAGCCTGTATTTGGGGTTACTCAACTACAGTCTGTGACACATAATTCTCACACTTCAAGCGATCTCCCTTCTTGAAGTTGGAGCATATCGCTGCCACTTTCCATTCGTCACGCATTAGTTCAGTTTGCCTTACTAATTGAATTAATGCAGTCCACTCCAGGTGAGTGGTTTCGTTTTATTCTCCGAATGGCCCTAGTGAATTCCTCATGGTATTGATCCTCAATGCAAATCTCCGCAGTCTGTATTTGGTTACTCAACTACAGTCTGTGACACATGATGAACACCAATCAGGTCGGTAAAGTGTCCATTCCATGCGTCGAGTACTGCGTCGATGTTGACACAGAGATTTCCATCCCGGTCCCGAATGGCGGTTGACACAGGCTTGAAAGTATGGTGCATTCCAGTAATTCCTTTAAAGAAATTACATGAACTGCACTCATTGCTGAGTTGTTGTACTTTGAGAACCTCGGCTTTCCACCATTTTCGCTTTCTGTCCGGATTTCCGCTCCTTCAGGATGTTGTTGCTGATAAGATTCTGATATCGTTTCTTTTGATATTCATTGATCAGACCTTCACAGTTGATACGTTCCATGCATTTCGCTGTGTTCCCGGACCTGTACGGAAACTTAAATCGTAGCTTTGCAGCGACCAAATAATGATCGCTGCCTACGTATTTGGTTGCTGACCGATAAGTTCACAACCTGCACAACCCGAGTTCGCTCTTTTGATCCATGTTTCCAAATGTATCTGTTTGTGACGGAAAAATGTGCTTGCTACTCTAAGATCGTGAGCAATTGCAAAGTACATCATTCTCTCACCATTATCGGTCGTAGTTTCGTGTCGGGAGTATGAACCTTTGTTTTCACACAAGTCGGTCTGATCTCTGCCAGCTCTAGCATTAAAGTCCCCAATTACAATTCTAACAACGTGTTCGGGTATAGATCCCATCAGATCGTCCAAGTCATTGTAAAATGAGTACTTATTGTAAAATGAGTCCTTATTTTGCGAGTTTCTAACGCTCTGTAATTGCCACAATACTGAATACAAATACCATTTTGACAGTTTGACACTGTCAAAAAGAAACAATTGAAAAAGTCACCTCTAGAGGAATCACCCTTTATTAATGTTGCTGAATTTCAAATTATTTTCAAATCAAAAATAACAGAAAATTCAATAAAGCGAATTTGGTTACGATTTTCAATATAGGTTTTACAATCAGTTAGATTTCAAACTTCTTTCAAATTCAGTTCATATATCATTGAAACTGAATGTTAAATATACTATTCGCATTTTAATCACAATGCTTTTCATTTAAATTCATTTCAAAGTTGAATTTGAATGAAGGTTGTGTATATAGTATAGGTATACTTTTGAGATTGTTGACAATTTTCAAATTGTTGAGTTGCTTAGTAGACAAACGTAATCATGGAAATGTTTTGGACAATTTTTGGCATATGAAATATGTATTTCACCTTGTTCCAATGAGAAACCATGACATTATAAAAAATGCGTGATATTGCATTTTTTGTTCAAGATACGCAGATTGCATTAAAAAAGTTGCAATATATAATATTGCAAACAAATATTTATTATATCAGCTGTCCTTATAAACACGTTTTGTTCTTGTTTACTTAAAATTAACTGTAAATACAAAAATAACCATCAACACGTTTCTTTTTTATTCTTGTGAGTTATAATGAACCCCAAAACCTATTCCATTGATAACCTTCAAAATATGCTAAATTTAGAATTATCAGTAAACTATATGTATTAGACATGTGCCACAATATCGCGAGTGGCGAATACAAGACCAGATGAAGAAAAAGGCGAAGAAGACAGAGAATAACACAAAAAATTCAATGACATTCATAAAATAAATCTTTTTAGTTTTGATAACGCATGTCATCTTAAACAAAATGGCATGTATTTAGAATTAATCATTTTATTGTGTTTTCGTTGTTTACTGCCTGTTGCGTTCTTCTTTTCTCGCGGTTAGTTCTCTGTCTCTCGCTCAAGTACTACACCTTAATGATCTGGAAAAAATGGTTCCAGTTCTGGTTAAAAAACAAAAAAAAGACCTGTTTTAAGTTTCGATGCTATTGTTAAAACAGACTATAAACAACTCATATGAACATTCAATCAAATATTTACTATAAATAAACGAATTAAGTATAATATTTTGATTTGATAAACTTGTACATAGATGAAACAAAAATTTCTTACCTCATTGTAATTTATAATTATGTTATTCTTTTGAAGAGCGCACACACACACACAGACTTTCCGTGTAAATATAATGTAGAATTAATTAATGCACTAGCTCTAAGAGCAATAACTTATAAAATTAAATATTTTGTACACAATATATAAGCAAGTATGTACACGAGTAAATTAAATAATCACAAATATAATAAATATTTTCTTATTTATATATCTTTACTTTATCACAATTTGTTAACTAACACTTAAATACATGCATCATAATCACTTGATAAACGTTAATTAATTTCACTATAGTAAATATTTTATCCGGTATCCACTTTTTCGTAAATTTTTTATAATAATAAACTAACACCAATACTATATGTTATGTACTGAACAAATAAAATTAAAAAAAAAAATAATCCAACGCTTGAACTATTTCCAAACACTGTCCAAAAAAGACTAACTGGAAGATGAAGCAAAATACATATTCCAAGAAAAAATAAAAGTACTTTTTTTAACTACTACTTCTTGCCTGACCTATCTTATGTTTTTTCTTAATCTTTATATTCTTGTATTTTGATGATGATCATGATGAGAAATAAAAATAAAAATAATTTTTGTTGTTGTAATATAGATAAATGAAGATTATAAATATTATTCTTAAAAATAATAAGATGAAGAGGAAGAAATTTGTGTAAAGGTTATAGTACACTCCATTAGATGAAGAAAAATATGTTTTTGTATCGAATTGTAAAGATAACATAAAACGATCAGCTAATAATTATTGTAGAGTGGGGTGAATCATAATATACCCAAACAAATCATAGCACGTTTTATAATAATTAATGGCCCCACGCTGGGCGCCAACAAACACAACGCTTTCTGTGGTTTACAACTTTAATTGCCCTTATACATCTGCTTTGTGAGACCTATTCTGCAACTATAATTTACAAAGGTATACAATTCCACTACACTGAAATCGCACAAATATTTTTCAAAAATACCTTTTTGTTGTTGTAACGCTTTCGTTAATTAAGAATATCATTGACTAAGTATTTTAATAAATATCTACAGGAGATAATTACATTTCGTAAAAACGAACGAATTAGTGTCATTTAATCAAATAATTAAGAAATAATTTAAAACATTTACAAAATCATCAATTAAAGAAAAAAAATTAATTTAAAAATCAATTTGATCATTAAATATAAAAATGTGTCTGTTAATACGTCACATGACTAATATTGTAATTTAAAATTTTAATCAATCATCAATGATTTTCTACAAATGGAATTAAATTCCAGTGGTAGATTGCTATACCAAAAATTCTATCAGACCTTCATTCAGATGTTCATTTTAATTTGGAATACAATAATTTTTTCTTACTAAACTCAGTGGTGGTCTATGGATACTCCGGACCCAGGAGCCAGTATGAAATACCAAATTGTGCCTCACAGTTTTTTTCACAGTTTGGTTTTTTGCTTCCTTGCCTGCACCAGCCTTTGAATTAAAACCTGGCACCTCCCGATTCAAATTTCACAGCTTTAAACACTAGGATGATTTGCCCTACTCTAGTGATATGCCGAAATTCTATAAAACACCAAAGTTTTGATTTTAAATTCAAAATTTGGAACATACTCCAAAATGAGTTAACCCTAGTTAACTTTCTCTAAGTATGTATGTGAATTTCGTATATTGAAAAAAATTGAAGTAATGCTCTAAAATTCAAAAAATGTCCACAATAAATTGAAGAGTTTTAAAATCATAAGTCAGAATTGTATACGTGAAATTTGATTTCGTATTTTGATGTTCCAAATTTCAGAATTTGGAAATTAAATTATTTTTTTATCTTGCGATGCGATCTACAAATCCTACGTCTGAATCATCATAACTATCCGTACGGTTCATCTTGGATCGATTAAATCAATAAAAGTGGAATAATCAAAATTTCGGAAAATTTTGGATTTTATTTCATTTTTACGAAATTTAGAAAAATTTTCAAATTGATGAGGGTTTTTAACGTTTTATATAAATTCAATATCGTAATGTACTTATGAACTTTTTAATCTCAAACTGTTATGTGATTTATCCATATGATTAGCCCATTAGGAAAAGAAATTAAAATTAAAAGTTTCCCACTTTTCTAATAAGCGCGGTATATAGCTAGAATCCATCACATATATAGACTTTCCGTAGCAACATTGCCATCATCACAATGAGTATGTTGAATAAGATATTTAATGACAGCCTTAGGACTTTTCTTACAAACCAAAGAGATTGAGTTTGGCATATAGCAATCAATCCTGAGAAATATTCTAAAATTGAATACATTTTACAAAATTTTGATTCTACGTAATTTTTAAAAATATTGTAAGATTCATATGTTCAGCGCAAAATACATTTTTTAAAATTAATATTTTTTTTACTTATTTTAGATTTTTTATAAATCGAGTGATATTCCGATATTCGAAAAATCATATGTTAATTTCAAATGCAAATTCAAAATTTGAAAAATATAATGCTCCTAATTTCAAAAAATTTTCACGATAAATTAGGGATAATCATAGCTTATAGAAAAATTTTCAAAATTTAAACTTATTCCATTCATATTGTGTAAATATCTTTTCATCAAATTTTATATAAAATCAGTTTAGTATCCGGCTCAATAGTTAAACATCGGACCCGGGTCCTTTTCGGCGGCCCTGACATAATTAATTAATTCTGAAATTACCAGGGCATAATTTACAATTATTATACGAGTATTGTACGAAGAATAGTAATTTAAACGCATTCCTAATCTCGTTCGGCGCTGCTATTTTGTCTCCTGGGTTATACATAGCAATTTTGCTATGCGGAACGAAAATCTCATTGTTTGTTGAAGGAGGATCACTTATATTTTTAATTTTGTCAGTAAGATCATATTACAATTTTTTACCTCATTTGATTTAGTCTTCGAAAATTTTGAGATGTTAAATTTTTCTCGCCCATTTCCTGTTTATAGGCCAAAACGATCAAAAACAACGAATGCGATATCAACAGATTTCACGTCACTGCTGATATTTTTACAATATCTAAAGCGTTCAATTTCAATTCTTCGTATAAAAGCCAAATTCAATCGGTTTTCACTTTGTTGAAAATATAAATAGAAGAGAAACAATTTACAAATTAATTGCAAATTGCAGTAAAACATCAGTCAAGGTGCAAATATTTCGGAAACTCTTGTATTTTTTTCTTTCTAATCATTGTCACTGAGCTAATTCAAGAAATATTGTCAATTTAGACTAAATTTACAAAAATTCTGATGTGAAAGAATTTTGATTCCAAACAAAGATTGTGCTATTCTGATACCTAAAAGCTTTATGGCGGAAGAAGAGGACGAATTTAATCAATATGTCGTCGATTATTTATTTTATTCAACTATTTTCACACACGCATCGAACACTTTAAAATTATGCAATTAAAACATGTACGATTCAGTGAAAATTACTTTCCAAAATTTTGTAAATAAATTTTCATCAAATTTTATATTAAATCAGTTTGGTATCCGGGCTCTAAATAGGCCCTGGAGTCCGTGGTATAATTTACATTTATTTTAATAGTAATTTAAACGCATTCCCACGTTTCCTAATTTTGTTCGGCGCCGCTTTTTTATCTCCTGAGTCATCCGTAGCATTCTCATATTCTTTATACTTACTATCTCGTAAGTCTGTTTCCATTTTTTTTATACCAATAGAGTGGTGCCTATCATTTTATAAATCGTGTAACTATTATTACTATGCGAAATGAAGATCTGATTGTTTGTTTAGGGAGGATTTATTTTATTTGTAATCATGTCGATGATATCGTATGGCAGTTTTTTACATCAACCAATTGATTCAGTTTTCAAAAATGTGAGCTAAACATTTTGGGAAATCTTAATACTATCTGGTTATTATTTTAGACTTATTCGAAAAGATGTTTAATCATTCTCGTCCATTTCCTGTTTGTCGCTTTCAGTTAGATATTTGACTCCGTTTTCTATAATATTTCTTATAGGTCAGAGATTCCATACGATTCTATCACGTTAGTACTGAAACTTATTTACAAAATCTAAAGTGTTCAATTCTTAGTGTAAAAGCTGTTTGAACCCAATTCATTTGGTTTTCACTTTGCTCTAAATAGAAGAGAAACAATTTACAAATTAATTTCAAATTGAAATAAAATATCAGAATTCAGTCAAGGTGCAAATATTTCGAAAACTTTCTTACTTTTTTCTTTCTAATATTTTTGAATATATAAAAGCTGGTGTGAAAAGTGTAATGTAAGATCATTGTCACTGACCTAATTCAAAAAATGTTGTCAATTTAAACTAAGAATTTTGATTCCAAACAAATTCGCTTCAATATTAAAACGTCGATTTTAAAATCTGAAAATAATAAATATAATTTAAAAAATTACAAAATTGTGCTATTCTGATACCTAAAAGCTATATTGCGGAAGAAGAGGCCGAATTTAATCAATATGTCGTCGATTATTTATTTTATTCATGTAATTTCACACACGCATCGAACACTTTAAAATTATGCACCGATATATTATGTTAACATTTTATTGCTTATTGTTCACCACACAATGCAAACAAAAATCAAAACACAAGCGGACGTTTTTTAACGATTGTCAAAAAAAACAAAACTTATTACAAAAACAAAAAAATGTAATAGAATTTGGGTACTAAACGAGTAATGCTCCGGCATTTTAGAATTTTGTTTAGTACAAATTATTTTTAAATTTTTGTTCCTGTACAATCAGTTTCTTAGATTAGTAGCCAGTGATATTTAAATTAAAGCATGACAGTTCGTCGAATGTAAAATTTAGCGATTTCGAGCGTGTTTAATTAAAAACAAGAAACTGCGGATTTGCATTAGGGGAATAGCACTTGTACTATTTATGGTGAGTAGTAAGAAGAGCTGATTTGTAAGTTATGTTAACCCTACATCTAATTAATAAAATATTTTTATTTTAGAATTCTCATAAACGTGAGTAACCATTCCATACCGAATAAATTCAAGTAGTGATTGCAAGATTCATCAATCAAATGTAATTCAAACCATAAATCAGACCAGCTTAATCTTATTTTCAATTAATTTTTTTGTAGATCGGTGACTGGCAAGGTGACATTTAACAAGGATTTAAATTTATATGAGTGACTTTACAAAGATTAATTTATAATATAAAAGATAATAAATTTATGAAGATATATGTATGTAAATTCTTTGCCACACTGTATTTATTAAATTTAATCTGATTCTCGTCTTATACACTCGACTTTATAATATTAAAAACAATTTTTCCATTTAACCATAAAGTCAATTGTAAATAATTCGTTCAACAAGAGTTCAACATTTAGCCGGGAGGTAGGAAAAATTAAATACTTTTATATTTTAAAGTTGAAGAATAATTTTTCTTTCTCTTTCTTTCTGTTTTTCATAAAATTAGCTTTTCAAATTAAAATACGTACGATTGAAAAACTAAACCATGCACATTGTGTGAAATTATGTGTTATATAATATTCTAATTCTATGTCTTGTAATGTGATAATCCAGAGCCGGTGTTTAAACTAATTTGTGCAAAAAATAGTTTTAAAACAACTTAAAATTCGAGGTCAATAAAAAAAAACATATTATTAAAAAAAAAATATTCGTTTTTGTCTGTTTCATTATTTGTGGTATGTTGTGCCAGTATACAATAAAATTGATATAATTTTTTTTATGGAGCCAACTCAGCAGAATTTACAACGTCTCGCGCTTTAACAAAACTTGAAAATCATAAAATATTTTTTATAGTGGATACGATAGGACTTTGTTTTTGGTTTTTTAGCAAAATTTGAAGTCTAATGAACCTCACGATTCATTGAAATAAATAGACACAAAAAACGTGTCTTCATTTTTATATACATAAATATGTACATATTTATACTATAATATTCTCGTAGACTGGCCATTGATTGAAGATGATTGATTTGTATTTAGTCGTATAATATATACGTATGGTACGTCATTTAAATTCCAAATTTGTCGATAGATTAAAATTCTTGATAGTTTTATGATTTGATTCTAAGAAAATATATTAATATTTTTATTACTCTTTATAACCTACTGTATGGTTTTCTAAATCGTACAGTCTCTAAATATATGTGGTATAATCATATTGTTTATGAGATGCGATTATCTGTACAATTATATAGTATAAATTTCGTTCTTGATTCTAATTAGTATAATTATTCAATTAAATAATACGTGAAGTACCCATGTTGTCAGTTCGTGTTACGATAAACTTTGGTTTAGTGATTAGTTGAATAATAATAGTACTTACATAAACGTTATTATAATTATGGAAAGATTCACATATTTAATTATCCAGTATAGTTACAAATTTATCATTCAACATAAAATATATAATTATTTTATCACTGCACGAGAAGTGATTCCCTAACGAGTCTTTCTAACTGATTCCGGTTATGAAATATTGTTTAGAAATAATTTAACTTCTAGTCCTGGCTAAACTTTGGTAGAAGAGTTAACCTATACATGGCGTCACAAGCGATATAGCTGACTGGATCCCATACACCTGAAAAGTGGGTAATTTATGTTTAAATGATTGGCCATAGTTTCGATAATTTAGGTTAATTTGATTCATCTTATTTTGTTGAAAGAATTCATGTTGTAATAACTAATATTTTATATCCAATATTATAAGTTAGAATTATAACATTCTGGGTTGTAGAATTTTTCTAAAATTATTTGAACAGGAACAAAGTACAAGACTTGTTCTAAGTCCTTGAGAAATATATTTATAGCATTTTAGATGGTATTGTTCTATGTGTTAATTTAATGCAGGATTGCAGGCACACATTACAAGTAAAATTTGCAATGAACATACATTTATATTGTAATTCTTTGGCTATCATGTGATAGTGGACTGTTCTGTACACCGGAATATGCAGAATATTTCGTTAATACAGATTTGTTAAACCAAATTGCCTTTTTAAAGTTGAAATTACTGAATCTGCCCCTTTACGTTTAATAATTTAGAATAAACTCTTACTATGGATACAAACGACTTTAAAAAGTGGTTTCAAAAATATTTTCACGTATGGTATTAAGAGCAGTATACTGAAACAGACATATGTATAGTTGAGTTTAGTTAAAGATGAGCAAATCGTGGCTCATACGTCTTACTTAAATTGTTAAATTTTTTAGAGGCACTTTGAAAAATTAGTATATTAAGGCTTCGTAATTTACCTAAATTTTAATATTTTGGATTCTTAACCACAATTATTGGAAGATTAGAAGTTGATCCAATTTTCCGTTGGTATATAAGTATACTTGCGAAGTAAATTTTAATAATTTAAATTGTCTAGTTTCTAAATAATTTTTATAATTTTTATTCCTAATCATAATGTATTCGTATATTTAGAAGATTAGAATTTCAAATTTTAAAAAATGTTAATCAGTTGAGTTATCCATTTGGGCATGGTTTAACATAAGCCTAACAATAGTTTTGTATGTAGTTGAAATATTAATACATAATAAAAAATTTTAAACCTTGAATAAAATTTTTAATCAAGGTAAAATTTTGCGAAGGATAATGATATGTTGCATACATCAACCTGTTGAATATAACAATTTTTATGTGTTCAAAATATCGATTTGTTTTAAACTTTTGATCTACAAATCTCCAATCCATATCTGAATCATAATTATACCTACGGAACATATTGTATTGATTGAATCAATAAAATTATATATATTCGAAACCATATTTTGATAAATTTCTAAATATTTATTGAAAGCATGGCTCATAGGCACCTTTCCAAATTTCCAATTTGATATTTAGCTAGAATCCATCATATATCGACTGCCTGTGGCCTGATTGTTCATAATGAAGTGATGTGGAATAAGATATTTAATTTCAGCCCTAAGATCTTTCCCACCTATCCAACAAACTTTGCAAGGTGTTTGGCATTAGCAACCTTGATAAAACTGGCTCTCAGTCTTTGAAAATACAAAATCAACTAGAAATTTTCCAATTTTACTAAATATTGTTAAAATTAATAAAAAATTAAAGTATTCTGAAAAATATTATGAATTTTTCAAAATTTAAATATTGAAAGGATTGTGAAAAATATTGTAAGATTCAAACGTTCAGCGCAGAACAGAGTACATTTATTTAAAAATGATATCTTTCTTATCTTATGTATTTTGGGGGATTTGAGAAGTTTTGTAATATTTAAAATAGATATTCGAAATATTTTCTAAAATTCATGGAAGAATTTTTTAAATTTTGATATAGATTTATTTAGGAAATTTTCTAAAATTGTACTAAAAACCTCCAAAATTTTGTTTTATAATTCGAATGATATTCTGAAATTGGAAAAATCATGTGAACTTCGAATGAAACTGTAAAATTTTAAAAATATCATAAAATTATAGTTTCCTTTCTATATAAATTTGTGAATTTTGAATACTGCAAAAATTGGGAAAATGCCCTAAATTTAAAAAAAATGTCCACCATAAATTAATTGGAGATAGTCATGACCGTTTATAGTTTTCAAATTTTATATTTTATCTTCAGACTCGCATACGTGTACTTTTTTCAAATTTTCAAACTTAATTAGGAAATTATAAAGTTTTAAAAAATTTTCTGTTTTACATAACGGAGTTAATATTTCGAGTTAAAAATCAGAATTGTAATTGTCAGATTGGATTTCGAATCACTATTATACGTAATTCCATTTCACACCTATAATCATAACTATAACTTGTCATGTCATCAACCACATCCTATTTGAATGAAACTAACACAATTATTATGTACAAAACCAAGTTTTAAAAGTATTTTAAGTTAATTTTTTTCGAAATTTGAAAATATTTTCAAATTGACCAAGAACTGAACGTTTTATAAATAAATTCAATATCTTCGGTCTAATTCTCTTTTTCGAGACTATTGGTTGGACCAACCCATCTTATACATTGTACGATGATTCATGGTATGTACAAATGTACTGTCGCTTTTGAAAATTGTATATACACAGAGAAAAAACTGTGTGTTTTCAAACAAGCAGCCCACTAAAATTATGAATTATTTTGTATTGAAAACATAGGGTTTCGATGCTGAGTTCCAGCGTCTAGTTACTGCAGGGATGCTATATGCCAGCGCAGTTGCAGCTGCAGTCATAAATGGATTCAGAGTAAACCCCTCTACAATTTTCTCGTTGAACTTCATGTAATAATTTTGGTCTACCGTTCTGATGCAACCGATCAATGGTTCTTGTTTCTGCAAACCGCTTTATCCATTTCATTACAGTAATTTTCTAACAAAAAAGGATGTTAAGTGATGAAAAACTGGATGAAGAGGAAATTGATGATGATGAAGGGGATGATGATGAAGGGCGGTCGCTGAATTTGATGACGATTGGAGATAATGGTGAAACAGAATAAATTCGAGATAATTCTAAATTAAATTCTAAGAATGCAATCCATGAGCGTTTCGACCGAAAGTCTATTGCCACGTTAAGAGGCGCAGTATTAAATAGCTAACGAAGAAATTGTACGTTACGGAACCGGATCAAATGATTTCAACAATAGTAAAGCATTTGACAACTCCAACAGTCTGATGAGTTACCATCGGTAGTGGTAGATACAAAGAAAACGATGACTTTTACTGTAAGTCAATAACACATAAATATAATCGTATGTTTTATTACCAACGATAAACACAATAGTTACCATATATATAAATGATGAAAGAAATGAGCTGATCGAAGAAAAATATGATCATTTTCAAGATGATTTCAACGTGCATACTGGCAAATTGCTGGTACTCGTGTCGTACCAGACTAATTATAATAGAGATGACACTGTTTGTTAGTCAAAATCTGCAAGCAATCTATAAGATTGCAAAACAAAATAAAACCGAATAAATGACAAAATATTTTATTCTGCATACATTGTTGCGAATGTAGATATAAGATCACCCTATTTTTTATCATAATTATATTTACAAATGTTTGAATAAAAAAGACGATTGTTGCTGCCATCAAAAACTAAGTAGTTTTATGCTTTAGTGTACAATCAATTTTTATGAATATTATTTACTTCATATTGAATGCTATGGTGGGAAGGTCCTTAATTTGTATCAAAAAATTATGTATGTTGGAATAATCCATTTGCTATCAATACATTATAAAAGCTTTTTGGGATGAAAAAATTGGCGTTGACGATCTTCAGAACCTATTAGCAATTGTTAGATAAAACTATTGGCTATGGAAAAATCTATAATTTAAACCCAATTTACCAATATAGCGAACGTTTTAATCAAGCTCTATTATTTTAAACATTAAATACATATTTTGCTTGCTTCGCCAGCATGGCAACCGGATCAGTTCATATATGCACATGCATCATCGATAACAAGCTCTTGTGATTGGCCAATTATTCCATTCAGTACTAATTTCATTTTAATTTATGTACTCCAAATTTTTTTATTCGGCCCATAAATGTTCTTGTCGTAATTTTACTTATAATTAAACTTTTCATTTCGATAAACTCTAGAATTTAGAATCAAACAGCTCTTCAATTCACAATTCGTTTCTCATTTTTCAATGAAAGTATTTGGCTTTTCTGCATTTTTCGAATACAAAATTCGCGAATATGAATAGTATTGATGGTAATGCTCTTGAGTTCAAGAATAATATACTTCAGGAATAATATATTGAGATAAAATATCAACATAATTTGAACTAGTAATTACGAAAGTATAATTTGTAAAAAAGCACTGGACGAAATAGACATCCGACGGACTTGCACAATAATACAGAGCCTGATTTCAACAAAATTGAATTATATTTTTAAGAAGGGTTTCTTGAGTGTGGCGCTCGATGTACCAATTTTCTCTAATCCTCGGTCTAAGCCATTCAATTTTAATTGTAGTTAGAAGCATTATTAATTATTATAGAATATTTAGATTTTAGTGATCTGAATATTCTCAGTTCCCAAGACATAAATTAAATTTAAAAATTCCAAGGCTTACATATTTTAACGTATAATATGATCAAATATTTGTCTAAATCTATATCAACCTTAACGATCCGAATAAAATTCTATTCTAGCTCCCCGCATGAATAAGTTATGAACAATATTTGGGTACGCCCCTTTTTTATTGGACAAGTAGAAAATTTTCTAAGATCATTAAAAATTTCTCAAAGCTTATGTATAGAGTTGAATTATCATTCCCCAAATAAAATAATCAAATTGTCGGTAATATATCGTCATAAATCCTTTTAATATTTTACATTTTAATGTATCCACCACACAAATTATAATATTTAGTTTATAATTATTTCACTTTTAATTCACGTCAAAATGTTTTAATTTAATCACTCACTTATAATGTATACAGCACACAGTATTATGTTAAAACAAATACATAATTAATTAAAATTCTTCATTATTTTATTAAGAATAATAGAATATGAATTATATTTTGCGCAAATGATCCAATCATGTTTAACATAAATTAATTTTTAATTGTGTTTGCCAAATACGATAGATACATTTAATTTCCTATTTAATTTTAATTTGTATATTTAAAAAAAAAAAAAACTGTTGGCAAATTATTTAAAAATATTTTTATCTTGATGAAAATAAACATAAAAATATAATTATATTTTAATTAGATTAAAATCTAAAAAATTTTAATTGACCATACACAAAAGCAAAGTTGTTTCTATGTATTATTAAACCCGTATTATACATAAATATATTATGTTTTTGTTATAAATTCAATAATACTTACATTTATGATTAAAAATGTCACTCCATTATAAAATGATAAGTTGAAAGGGATTTTCCTTTTTTATGGTTGTTGTTGTTGTTGTGGTTGTTGTTGTCAAACAACTTTTTTTGTGTTAAATTTAAATGATTTTCAATTTTAGTTTTTTTTTTTTTTATAATTTTTTTGTATGAAATGTCTGAAACAGATAAATACTCAATTATAATTACAACAACATTTTACAAAATATAATATGTACATATATAGATTTATAGTTGTGTTAAACTAAGGTTAAAAAGTTATTTTTGTTTGTTTAATTTATTAATACCAACGAACTTTTTAACTTTATGTACTTTACAATTATTTTATGTAAAAAACAAAAAAATTGACTACTTGTTGAAACTTGTATATATTATATAAAAGTTCACTGAAGTTTTAAAAAAAAAAAAATTAATTTTAAATAATTTACCTCTCAAAATTCGACCACGTATTAATTAATTTTTATTTAACACACTCAATTTTAATTAATCAAAACTAAATAAAAAAAAAAAAATAAAAAAACTAAACTAAAAAATTACAAGTCACTTATAACAATTTTTTTATTAATTTTACTATTGTAAATCCTTTTACTATCCTTTCCGGGGGGAATTTAAATTGGTTTGGAAATCAAGAGAACTTCCATCAACGAGATCTTGTCTCGTACTGATAAAATAATTGTAATATAAAGTCTTAGAATATATTTTAAAACATCCTATTTTATAAGGATGTGCGCGGTGGGGTTTTCATTGGGGAAATCGGGATATATAGTGGGGATGTACAATACATTTTAGGGGCAGTACTAAATTCGTATTTTTTTTCCTGCAATTCAACAGGTTTTTATATTTTATTGTATATATATATATATATAAGTTATACGCTGTTTTTGTTCGTCCTTTTGATTCGGTTTTATTTATTTATTAAATTCCTACTAACTTTTTAGACGTTGTCAGCTGATATATTGTAAAGCTTTTATGATTCATACGTATATATCAAAAATTACAATGTATCATCTTGAAATTTAACGTAAAAATTGTGTATCCTTTTTTGTCCAGCGTATATTATTATTTTGATACTAACTTTAAGTTTTTTATATTCGAAAATAAAGTAAGTTAAGTAAATATAAGTGCAAACAATTTTTTTTACTATACTTTATCCCATTAAAAATGATATCCTCCACAAAAATTTAATATTGCCCCAATATAAATCAAAACACGAATTTAACGATTTTTGTTGTTGTATTATTTCTTTTTTAGATAAAATGTAAGGAATTGTCTCCTTTCTTGGGTGTAACTATAGTGAAATACCTTTTATCGCAAATTATTTGTTCTGCGTAAATTATGTTTTTGCAGATGAATTGATTGACTTTTTCTGGTTTTAGGTGTCGAAGTTTAATAGATGGATTTAAATTGTTGTAAATTAAAACCAAGCCCACAGAAAAACATTAAATTGTGTAGCGAATAGATTGTCTTTACATATCATTCGGCTGATCTTTCTGAATTTTATTACTTAAGGAGTATATATGTGTTCAAATTTAAATTTATTTTTAGAAAATCGATCTTAGCTTATGATCTTATATACATTACAAATAATCTATTCAAAATTTAGATTATTACACAAGATTAAAATTATAAGTTTAAATTTAAAATTAAAATTTTTATAATTTTAAAAATTAAAAGTTAAATTCTTCAGATTAGAAGGTGTCAAATGTTTTTTTACAAATTTAGAAAATACGTTTTTAAATTGTTTTTGAAACCGTTTTTTGATAAATTAAAATCGAATTGATCCTCTATGGCAGCGTTTTCTAAAGTGGGTTCAGCGGAACCCAGGGGTTCCGCGCGCTGTTATCAAGGGTTCCGCGAATTAAAAAATATTTTTTTTATTGTAAACATTTTTGACATAACTCATAATTATATATTTATTTGTTTGAAATTGCAATTACTTTAGAAACTAAAATTATTTTTTGTCATAAAAATATTTTTGTGATTTTCTGGTGTCATTCAAATTAATTTATAGAATTACACAATCCACCCATTTATATTTTGTCGTGTAAGCGGTAATTCAATTTAGATTTAGTTATAGGTAGAGATGTTTCATGATGCAATTCTGGACAAATTTTCATGCCGCATATGTGGTAAATTATGTGGGATCAGGTTGAAAATAATTAAATTTCCCACCCATCTTTTATTCATATGAAATGGCTCAAATTCAAAAATTCGGTTCGGGTAGCTGACACTTTTGATTTGTCGTGCTACTTGGCTATTAGTTTGGGTTACCATCGTAACAGAGAACTTCTATGCTTCGTATCAGGGCATATTTTATGTAGGATCAGATTGAAAACAGTTAAATTCCTGACACTTATGATTTGTCGTGTTACTTGGCTATTAGTTTAGGTTGCTATCCTAATAGAGAACTTCTATGCTTCGTACCAGGTCATATTTTATGTGGGATCAGGTTAAAAATAATTAAATTTCCCATCCATCTTTTATTCAATGAAATGGCCCATATTCAAAAATTCAGGTAGCTGACATTTTTGATTTGTATTATCTGGCTATCAGATTGAGTTACCATCCTAATAGAGAACAGTCATGTTTCATATCAGGTCATATTTTATGTGAGGTCAGGTTCAAAATTATTAAAATCCCCAACCATCTTTATTCATATGAAATGGCCCATATTCAAAAATTCGGGTAGGTGGCACTTTTGATTTGTCGTGTTATCGGGCTATTAGTTTGGGTTGCTATCTGAATAGAAAACTTCTATGCTTCGTATCAGGTCATATTTTATGTGGGATCAGATTAAAAATAATTAAAATCTCCGCCCATCTTTTATTCATATGAAATGGCCCATATTAAAATATTAAAATGGCCCGAAAATCGTATCATAGAACAACAAAATTTTGATGTCCCCAAAACTATGACGCAGTTACTTAAAGGTTCGACTGAATCCAGAAAAAGCCAATTTGCTTGGTTCTCAACTCGCATTTCTCTTTGGGCTGCCAACACTTTTTTGAACAGGAAAATGGAAAATATACGAAGGATTTAATCAAAACAAACCAATAAAAAAAAAATTTTGTTCCCAATTCTGGAAACTACTCTTTTCAGGAACTAGGAAATGGAAATTGCTTCAAAGCCAAACAAAATTTCACTGAATATCTAAGCTCACCGAATATGCGAAATCTTTAAAATAAGCTCAATTTCGTCCAAAGATTTTCTGTTTTCTCGATTTTTTATTAACAGTGCTACAAAATGAAAAAAATCTTTGGAGTTCGAAGCCCCGCAGTTCCTAAATGGTTCTCATGAGGTGTTTGCTCCTTTTTTATATGCCCAAATATTACGACTGAATTTCTATCTGTATTTGTTTTATATTTATCCAATTTTTCTGAAACAAATATTTCACTGATTTATCACTCGATAGTAATCTCAAATATTCTCGAGCCTTATTATGCAATTCGGCTACTATTGTTACATTACTTTAATATCTATGTTTCTATTTCTTCTACAACAGAAATATTAGTGGGAGGTGTTACTTGAGGTCAATCATAGTTGATAATGCAACAACCATCAAAATGCTCATAAAGAAGTAGCTTACAAACTTCTCTTTGGGATAAATTTATCTTGCCATTTGGTAAATACAGTTTTGCGTTAAGTCTATAACGGTAGCAGGCAGCTGACTTAAATGACAAATAACAAAATATATGTTACTAACACCTGTAAATTTAAAATGCTACACAGAATTTTTTTTTTCGAGATGTAGCAATACCTACATAACACTGGTAGATATTTGACAAACCAAATGTTTGAGTGACCCGTCGAACACTGATTTCTTGAGATTTCAATAATACTCAACACCAAAAAAATTGCATTTTTATATAAATTTGATTCTGCGGTTGCACAACCATTTGGTTTAATACAAATAATCATGTAATGTCCGTACAGCACACGGTAATATACTTAGAATTCGGGATCCATCTATACTATTATCTTTTAATGGCCATCAAACGTAAAATGACACTTTTTTGGTGTTATGTATTTTTGAAATTTCAAGAAGCAGCAGTCGCAGAATGTTTACAATGAGTGTGCCATCTTGAGGAAAACAATTTAGAAATTTTTCGCTGATAATAAAATTTGTTTAGTTCCGTACTTTATACGGTTTTCGAATTGATTTTGTTTAAAGTTTTTGTTAATTTAAAAATGTTCGTTTCCAATACATACTTTTTTGTTATAAACTGCACACTAGTTAACAGGGTTTTTTAACATAGCTCTGTTGCTAAACCATAGGTCCTTGTCAGTTATTAAAAAACTTTTATAAATCTCTTTAAGATTTGTTGTTTCGGGTTTATTACCTTCGTTTGAACCGACACTTTTCGTTCATTATATAAGAGAACAAGAATTGTTTAAAGCAATTGAGATAGCTGAAATAATAAATATATTTGCATTCAAATTAAATTACTGACGAACATACAGATCAAAATGAAGTCAAACCCTTTGGCAGAATTTTGCCTTTCTTGCGGTTTCCATAATTAATATGCTGGAATTCTATTTTTGTTGAAATATTTGGAAGTATTTCGAAACGCACTAATTTAGGTCTAATTACTTTTTTTAATTACGGAATAATTACATTTTGATCCCCAAAATGATAATTTGTTGCTCTTTGATCGACGCCATGTTTGTAACTAAATTTAAGAAAAAACAAAATATAACATCGATAAATTTAAACAGAGTACTATAGTTGAAAAAATTTGAATTTTGTTCAGTATTTAAAGGTTCTTCAAGTAATTTGAAAAATTAATGACTTTAAAATGATTTTTTTAATTTTGTTTTTGAACGCTGGACAAAACACTGAAATGGTAACAGATGGAAATAATTGTGGTTGACAAATTCACGAATCTATTGATGAGGTGCCGTCATTCATATCTTCCTGAAATTATTTATTACTATTTTTTAACTCACATTTGCTCGTTCTTTTCTTCTTTGCAAAGCTATATCTGACTTCAGTATATATATGTAAAAACTAAAAAAAGCAATGGATAAAGTTTACGCAGAAGGATTTTAAATCCATTGTAAATTGACGGTACACCCCATTTTTGACGACACTACTACATTTGTTCAACTTTCAATCAGTCTCGTTTACGTTATAGAACTAAATGATTAAAAAAATTTCTTTTGACCTGGTTCTCTACAGTATACTAACAAAATTACATAATCTCGAATGCTTTTGAAAATTCATGTCTTGTACTGATTTAGAACAAGATGAATCGAAATAAAATTATCAGCGGTGTCCTGAACTTAAAAAGATAAAGAAAAATGTTCGTGATACAACTTTTAAGCTCGATTATCAGATCCGCTCACATGTCAGGAAATTAATAAATTATGCTCCTCGCCACACATAACAAAACTCTGGCTAAAACTTACACTTACACACTCATATTCGTCTATAGGTTAAGCCTTGTTCAGACCACGTTAGTAATTTAATCTAGTAGCGAGTATTTTAGTAACTAAATGTGTCTGAACACCAAAATTTTAGTCGAGCAGATTAGTAAATGATTTAGTCGATTCGATCCATTTTATTCTGTTTTTTTTAGTCGAGTTAAGCCCCCCACTACTCTTCAAAACAAAACAAAATAAAAACAAATAAGTGTGACATGTTGACGACTAAAATACTCGCTACTCGACTAAATTACTAACGTAGAGTGTTTTCCCGCTTGCACCATTTAAATCGAATGGATTTGATAGAATTTATCCTAGTAAGCTACAAGTTACAATCAAAATACTTATATTTCTTCTCATTAGAAATCATCTACTGAATGTGATTTAAGCGTGTTTTTTACAGCGCTTCTGGTTCATAAGTATTTGAACTACCTCGCGTCTCAGTAACATTCTTATCGTTACTAAGTCCTGCGAAATTGTACTATATGCACTATACCTCGTAACTATGTTTTATAGGGTACTTTTCTGGACATTACGAGAGTGTTTAATAGTACATCGTTTTCTACGATTATTAGTATCGATACTAAATTATTAATTTTGGTATTGACAATTTTTAGTTTGATGGTACACGTCATTTTCCGTCAAAGTTGTGCCAAACTACTCTCACCCTTGCTGTGACCTTTTTTTTATTATTTATTTGTTAAATTGCGTTAATCTGGGTTTATCGCTCTATTATACTATCTCTATTATAATATCGATTTAAAAGTGTTTGGTAAGTATCTTGTCTGGCCTAACAAGACAATCTGTCTAACCTATCTGTCTACGCTAAAACTCAATTTCTTGGATTTCAGATTATAACATGTAGGGCAATAACTGGTGCTATATATATCTTCAATGTACCTTTTCTTCTGATGGAATCTATGCGGTGCTTGCATGAATCGCCGTCCTTTGTGCTTGGTATAGCTAGTTTTGTTGCATTTCGACCTTGCTCGACTTTTGAATCTCTCACATTTTTTTTTAGACAGTTCTATCTAAACCGATAGCCTTTTTGTCCGATGGCTTTCAGTGAATGTTGGGTTTGGATAAGTCTTTATAAGTCTGGGTAAACGCACAAGCAAAGTTAATTACACTCGGTATCTGATCTTTGTGAAGTTGAGGGAAATGAGGTAGGTGATATTTTAACTAAAGCTGCTCCTCTATTTTTAAATTGCGGCAAGGATATGATTAAGAGTTTTCTTAATTTGTATTAGAGCCGAAGTGTTCAATTAACAAACTTGAGGTTTACAAAGTATGGGTAATGCTTAAAAATGAACCAACGGAGAATGAATCACGTGAAATTTATCCTAAACCTGTCCTAAAAGCAACAACAACAAATAAATATTTATATGTGTGAGTGTATATAAATATATAATAAAAGTCTCGATATAACGAATTTTTACATTTTTATTGTGAATTATTTAATTAAGAGAGTTTTTAAAAAATATCTATACAGCCTTCCTCAAAACTTAAACAAGTAACGAATTATATGTATATATATATATATATATATATATATATATATATATATATAATACGTCTGTTTTTGTATTTGAATTTTGTATTTGAAATAAGAATCATTAAAATAGTAGTAGTTTTTATTAGGACTTGAGCAATTCTTGTCCCCAATTCAATTAGCCACTTATTAGAACCGTATGAAAATATTAAGAGAAATCGATATATTTCAGTTCGATTACTTAGAAAAATGCCCAGCTGTAAGTAACTGAAAACTTATATTTTGGAAATCACATTAATTTTCTGTGAACCAGACCTATTCCAACAATTTTCGGCTAAGATGGCCCCTTATTAGAAACACTCGAAAAAATTCGGACACTTCGATATATGTATTTCAGTTTTGTTACTATGAACCAAAACTGTTCAATCCTAAGTACATAATAACCTATATTTTGAAAACCTTTTATTGGTTTTCCATTAGACCAGATCAACACCTATTTAAACGTTTTTCGGCTATGATGGCCCCTTCTTAGAAACACTCGAAAAAAGACGTCGATATATGTATTTCAGTTTTGTTACTATCAACCAAAATTATTCAATCCTAAGTATACCTGAAAGGTTCAATTTTGGAAAATCTGAGTGGTTTTCCATTAGACTAGACCCACACCTATTTAAACATGTTTCGGCTATCATGGTCCCTTATTAGAAACACTCGAAAAAATTCGGACACTTCGATATATGAATTTCAGTTTTATTACTACTATCAACCAAAATTGTCTAATTCTAAATACCTGAAAGCAAGTACCTCGAAGTGTCCGAATTTTTGCGAGTGTTTCTAATAAGGGGTCATCATAGCCGAAAAATGTTTGAATTGATGTGGGTTTGGTCTAATGGAAAACCACTCAGATTTTCCGAAACGAATCGAATATTTTTAAATTCAAATACTACCGACGATTTGAATGTGAATTCTACATATTTTGTTTAGATCTCAGTAGATCTCTAATTTACATTAAATTTAATTTAAAAGTGAAACCGGTAAGTTAGTAAATCAACTAATTTCTCTTAATTTAATAATTCACAATAAAAATATAAAAATTCGGTATAACGAAACTTCTATTTTACATTCACACTCACACACATGCATAGTAATTTGTTGTTGTTGCTTTTAGGACAGATTTGGGACCAATTTCTCAAACGTCGGAGAATGCTGGTCCTGCTCATTACTGGCCATGGTCTTCTCCAGGTTCATCTTCAGCGTATCGGACTATATAGCTCTAGATGCTGTCAGAGGTATGTGTATCCTTCCGGACTTTTGATTGTATAGATCAGTTATCTTCCATGACATGGATCAGAAACTCCCATCAGGCCCATCGTTGCATTGAATGAAGAATGTCAACATGTTTAAACCGTTTTACTAAAATCAGAACGATTTCGCACTTTTTCAAAGTTCGTAAAAGCCGCTCAAATATTTTAACATAATTAAGATTTGTTTTTCTACAATTTAACAATAAATTTGAAAATGATGTCAAGCTATATGAATTTGACTTATAATTTTATTTCGATATTGACTTCAAATTTAAGTTAGGATACAACGTTAAAAATAAAAATCACAGAATTTTAATCCAAAAGTCGGAAACAATCAGCCTTGAAAAAATGTTACAACTTTTAGAATTTCTGAAACCAAAACTGGGTTATCAAACTATGTTAAGACGGTTTGATTTCCCATGCAGTGTTATCGTTTAATATATCAATTATTTAGAGTATACATACTCTAAAACATAAATTTAACATAATTAATGACATCAGCCAGAAGAGTTGGTAAATGTCTTATATAAGACTATAGTTTAGCCAACGTAAGTTATTAAAGATTTTATCAAACATATATGAGTCACAGGAGTATATAATTGAAAAGCATACATATAGGTACACTTTGTATACACTCGTAAAACTAAACCAATTAAAATAGGAATTAATAGTTTTTTTGTTACTCTAAGTAGATTGTTTTAAAATTTTATGATCTATTCTATTCAACTCCAACGATAAACATCAGCACGTTCAAACTATCCGCAAACAATACATGATATGGCAAAAAAAATTACAATGTTTGGATATATGAACAGCACACGCCAAAAATTTTATATGTTTACGTGACCTCAGACATGCGAAATGGTGTTGGTACACTTCCTTGTTTAATTGGTGCTAAATCGACTTATTCATCTTATTTTTAATTTATTTATTTCAAACCAAATTATTCTTAAAATTTCATACGAAATACTAACAATAGGCAAATAAATCAAATATGTATTTATTGATTTAGAGTATTTCCATCCACCGTAAATATATGCATATATACATAATAACGACAACTTGTAAACCGGATCCGCATAATAATTTCAACGCGCGGTATTATTTGCATACACCGCGATTTTTGTATTTAATTGTTATTGACTCACTCCTAATGTGATTTTTTACGCTATATTTACATTCGACTATATTTATATATTTACTCAGTCAAATCGATAACAGATCACATTTTAATGTGTAAAATCGATAAATACATAAAAGAGTTATTTAGAATTTAAGATATGGTGTATGAAGACAAGGTACACGCTGATTTCACATTACGTGATTGAATTACAAATCATATTTGTTTATTGACCGTATCGAAAACTAATAAATTATATAATTTATTACATATTTATCAACTAATTTGATTTTTTATTTTATTAAACTCGATTCGATAAGGAAAATATTTTTATTGATACACATTACAACAACGCAATGCAAAAGATTTTATTCAATCAACAAGTCGACGCAATATAATGGAAAGCAAAACAAAAATCGTCGATGCGGTTTGTGTCCGTGATATTGAGCTACATACATGATTCAAATATTTTTATAGTAGAACAAAAATTATGTCTCGGCTGAAGTACCATAAAAAATCTCATTTTCTTCGTATTTAATTGGTATAAATTATATTAATCTTTTTATGATATTGTAAAATTGTTCATTTACTTGTAAAACATCAATTTATTTATTTATTTTATTCAGTCTGCGGTTAGTGTATATATATATGTATATATATAGATATATATATATATATATATATATATATATATATATATATATATATATATATATATATATATATATATATATATATACTATATATATATATATATATATATATATACAATATACTTACGTTTATATATACATAGATATAAAGTAGATTTTATATTTTCCAGATTTTTCGCTGAAAGTAAATCAATTATGTTAAGAAAAAAAAAATTTAATTAATTTAGCAAGAAGTTATAAGACGTAAAATAAGATTTTATTTTTTCGTTTCTCTTAAATTGAAATGATGGTTTAATCAATGATTATGTAATTTATTTATTTATTTTTTTCTTGTAGACGGCGAGAGATAAGAATTGATTTATTAGGTTTGAAAGATAGTGGTGAAAGGTGACGACTATATACAACTAATTATGGAATGGAGGAAACAGTGATTGTATAAAATACTCTTCTTTTTTTTTTTTATTAAAACGGTTGGAACCTACCTAGAGGTTCCGCACTCAATACCACAATGGGCCCATGGTGCAAACCTAGAGGATCTTTTCTAACTATAGCATAAGCGCACTGCAGCCTTAACAAACTGTAAAAGTGTGAACCAAAAAATGGATAATATTTGGGCAGTTAGATGTAGTGAAAGATTTTTTAAGGGTATTAAGCACGACTTATATCCCTCCCTAAATGACTAAACTTACACGCATCAATCGCACAATGGATAAGTGCAATAAATTCAGCTTGAAAACCCGTGCAGTGTTTGACTCGGACAACTGCCTATAGTAATCCTGAGAGAGCCACAGTTTGCTCGAAGGGAAAAAGACTGAGAATGAATTGGTGAAATTAAATCCGAGCAATAGCCTGTCATTCACCATTTTAACCTCAGGGATATGTGACCTAAACTAGAATCTATCGATGCCACGTACAAGCCCCGAAGGAATTCCATGCCCCATTCCACCTCAGTCGAAACGCATGCGGTACCAAGAATGTAAGACTACAATTCGGGCAAGTATAGAATAGACTCCATAGCAAGAAGGGGAGTAGACGACATAGTACCGGTTATAGTCCTACAGGCTGTCATCTACAGTTCACCCAGCCTTGCTGCAGAAAACGTCAGTTTAACAACTGGCCATTGCAGCTTAGAATCAAGGTGAAATTTCCAGCAGATTTTACTATCTAGAATAACACCTAGGGGCTTGACGTGCTCTGTCCTTGTAATTGTTTTTTTAGAGGTTCACAAGTTTCAGTTGGCAACACTGCTTTTTTTGATAACCCATTTAACAGCTGGTGCTTTTTGTTTAGTTTGGTTCGACATTTCATTATGGACCGTCGTATGCGTCGTCAAAAATTTATGTTGATGTTGAATTTCCATTCAAAATTTTGTTCTCCGATGAAGCCATATTTTGATTGAATGGGCACGTAAATAAGAAGAATTTGCGCATTTGGAGTGAGGATAATCCACAAGCTTTTGTCGAAACACCATTACATCCACAAAAAAATTACTGTTTGGTGCGCTTTATGTGCTGGCGGATTCATATTGGTCCATATGTCTTCAAAAACGATATTGGTCAGAATGTTACTGTCAATGGTGAGCGGTATAGGGACATGATTAGAAATTGTTTCGTACCTCGATTAGCTGGCATTAATCTTGCTGACATGTGGTTCCAACAGGACGGAGCCACATGCCACACAGTGCGCGCTATAATTGATTTACTCAAAGGAACTTTTGATGAAAGAATAATTTCGCGTAATGGGCCAATTAATTGGCCACCAAGATCGTGTGATTTAACCCCATTGGATTATTTTCTTTGGGGTTATGTATAGTCACTTGTCTACGTCGATAAACTAGAGACAATTGAACACCTGGAAATCCACATTCGAGGAGTTATTGGCGAAATACGGTAGCAAATGCTGCGAAAAGTTTGTGAAAATTAGTGTTCCAGATTGCGCTTTGTACGCGCCAGCCCTGGTGGCCACATGGAAGAAATCATATTTAAACATTAATGTCACAGAAATCATATTTAAACATTAATATCATTTTCTTTCCAATAAAGCCCGTTTCATTGATATTAAAAATATATTTCTTTGTTTTATTATGGTTTAAAGTTGTGCAACTCTATAAAAACAACCTTTAGAAGGGGAACAGATATATTAGCTACGTCTGGTAAAGACAACCAGATCAGTTTTAGAGGGATATACATACAACCCCTTTTCAACACTCCAAACTTCCACTATATTAAGGGCGTTCTGCATCAGATCAGGTAAGACGTTCAGGTATTTACCAGAAACTGTCAAAACGAGATCATCCACGTAGCTATGAACGATGAACTCAGATCGCTGCAATTAAACAACTAATTCATTGATAATCAAAAGCCGCAACAAGGGTGAGACTACTCCTCCATGCAGGCAGCATCCGGCTACTTTGACGGACACTGACGAGCCATCCATCTCAGTCTATAATCGATGAATCTAACAATGGTTTGATTTATATTAAAATTGGTACGAACCTATACGAAAATTGGTGATCATAGAAAACGAAGTGCTATCAAAAGTTCAGATAATGTCCAGGAAGGTACCTACTAGAAACTCTTTGTAATTAAGTGATCTTTCGAATCTAGCTACGAGTTCATGTAGATCAGTTTCGCAGGACTTACCAGCTCTGTAAGCATGTTGCATGTTACTGAGAGGGGAGGTAGTTAAATAGTTATCCCTAATAAATCTGTCGATGATCTCTCTGAAGCTTTAAGAAAAGTAGAGGTCAGATAACTGGGCCTAAAAGCTTTTGGGCCAGTATAATCCGACTTGCTATAGCTTTAGGTATGAAAACTAATCTACTCCTGCTCCAGGATCGTGGTACAGTACTACTGGCAATGCACATCTGTGACAGTTTGAGCAGGTGCGCACTGATGGGTAGAAAACCATGCTATCAAGAATTTAGAATCAAGTCAACGGTGGTCATTGAGCACCAACTAATATCAACCACTTCTTTACGAACCGAGTTGACAAACGTTGGCTCACAACCAACAATGTGAATTTCTAACTCAGAAGAGTAAATATAATTGAACAGTGAGGATCCTCTATTATTGGTATTCGAGCTACCCTAAATGGTATGATGAGGATTAACACAACATATCATGAGAGGTAGTTTATTGACCCTACACTACATTACAAGATTCATCAGTACCTATGAAGGAGGGGGGAAAGTGGAATGATAGGGTAAATAGGCTGATGTAATGAAAAGTTTGACACATGACTCAGTATACACGAGAGTGAATAGCACTGCACTCATTAATAAGAGCGGCATCAATATTATTAGAAATATAAATGCACGCTCTGGTTTTAAGGACCGTTACTCGGTCCTCCGACTCATTTGAAATACTAAGTACATATACAGGCTTAAATATAAATTGGGAACCCTGTCAACAATTTCGTGCGTCGTTCGTGTAGGAAACCTACTGCAATTTTGTAATGATCTTGAAAAGATAATTTGAGCTGACTGCTTTGGTTATTCGTGATTTCGAATCCTCTTCCAGCTTTTGAATTTACCAATTATGGTTAGAATGAACCAGTTGCAGTTAAATGAAGGTGATGGTCCGACAAAATCGATGTGTATGTGCTCAAACCTCCCAGATGGAGTGTCAAAACGTTTGTGTTCGGAACGAGTATGTCGGTTGACTTTAAATTTCTGGCAAGGAACACATGTCTTGGACCAATACCCCGTAACCACGTTCGTGCTGGCCCAGAAATACTGCTTCTTGAACACACTTCGACACATCTCCGTAGGCAAGTACTAATACCAGTATAGTTTTATAATTTGTTTGGAACTCGTCGTCATCGATCTTTTGTAAATTAACCAATGGCTTCTAGGACTTCTTTCTGTTTTAGACGCAATCGCGGTAAACAGCGTACAATACCAGAAACATCTGTGTTGTTGCGTAGTGTTCATTGCCCCAAAGGATAAATGAGTAGAGTAGCCCGAGCGAGGGCAACTTTAGCAGCCTCTAAATTCGCTTGCAGTCAGACGGCTAAATAAATGTGTTTTTGCATGTTTACGCATGCTGAGATGGCTGTGTATTGGAACAAGATGTTCGGATAAATAAGGGATGATGCGATGATAACAGTTAACCATGCTCATCGAAACGCTGCCTGCATAGAAGTGTGCGAATACGAAATTTAGACGTTTGTGGTGCTCAACCTCGGTTTTGCTGTCTATTAATACTTCATCCATTGCGGACGTTAAAATGTTTGTTCTGCATTTCTAAGCCTGAAAGTCATTCTTGTGAACTCAAGGAGCCCCAAAGGAATGGTAATAGCTGTTTTGTGATTGTCATGCGCCGTGACAGAATATTGTGAAACGCTCACACGAACTGTATTTTTGTGAATATACAGTGCAGTTTCTAAAGTGTTAGGAAAAAATGTGCATGTGAGGCAGAAGATATTAGCTCCGGCACAAATTACAGTGGTGAAACGACACTGGATGAACTGTACCTGTAAAGCTTGACTTGTAGCATGTCTTATAGGGGCTGCATTACCGGTAAACGATTTTATCGTTCAATTTGGCTTACCGAAATACCGGTAAAAAATTAGAAGTTATTGGTAAATTCGGTAATTTTTGAAAATGAAATACTTGTCTTGTTCGAGAACGAATGGCAAATTCGCGATTAAGTTTGGTTTTTATCTATAGCTTTCTGTAAACTACCGATTGAAATTTTTTCTTGGCCTGAGTCAGGGACGTCATAGGACGAATAAGTTGAAAAATATAATCTGCAAAATTTATGAGATCGTTATTGAGCTTTAATTAAACTTGAATGAAGTTTGATTGACTGGAGATTATTATTTGAAACGAAAGGAAACTTGAATACAGTCTATTCAAGTTGTATTTTAACTAATCTACATTCAGAATAAATTTCGAGTAAAATTCCGAAAATTCAGATACACCTTATAATTTAATCAAGTTTGAACGCCAAATTTTAGTATGATAATTAAATTGTGAATCAAACTAGAACTGTTGGAATTTTTATTATTTATTTGATCAATTTTTTGTTCAATTTTGATTTGCATTCATACATTTTTTTTGTCCTTTGGCGTCCACTAGGCTGGACCATCTGACTCTGTTGGGGGCTATTGCTTTCAGCTCTCCCCATGTTTTACCGAGGTGTCTCGCTTCAGCTAGCATCGTTCTCCAGGTTATAGCAATTTCCTTGTGGATTCCACTCTAATGACATCCGTGTTACGTCATTCGGTCTTTTCCTCAATGTTGTTTGATTTGATTGCTGCTGAAGTTCTATGTTTCTGATGGTGTTCGGCCAGAAGCATTTTATTAGTCTTCTCAGGCATTTCTTCACAAACATCTGGAGTCTATTTGTGATCTTCTGTGTGTGTTTCCATGTTTCACACCCATACAGCAGTACTGATTGATCATGCAATGAACATTCGTAGCTTCGTGACAGGACGGATGCAATCCAGATTTCTTGTTTATGCGTTGACTGATGTCTTCTTCAGTGCCGCCTGTTATTGCTACAGTACAACAAACGTATAGACGAATTTTTCATCCTCTCCGTGACGTGATGTTGATGGTGATTGGTGTACTAATGTTCGTGTTCAGTCTCATGGCTTTTGTTTTACTGATGTTGATTTTAAGTGGTCCCGATTGGATAACATTTGGAGATGTATTGTTAAGTTGGCGCATTACGCTGTCCAGTATTATCAGCAACAGTAGATGGAGATAGTATGCATCCTTGTCTTACTCCTCGTGAGTTGAAGCATTTGTCACATTGCTTTCCTTTGTGTTGAACCTTGTTTCCGGCATCCCGATACATTTCTTGTATTAATTAATTATTATATTTTATATGACTATTTCACAAAGTGCTTTCCAGATTCCGCCTTTATTGATTGAGTCGAATGCGCGTTCAAAGTCCACGAAGAGTAGATATAGTGGTGAGTCCCATTCATTTGATTGGTCTATGATGATACGGATCGTGTTGATATGATCTGTACAGCTCCTACCTGGCCTAAAGCCGGCTTGTTCATTTCTCAAGTGTTGGTTGATTGATGGAGATATTTGTTCAAGAATAATCATCGCTAATACAAATCTAACTTCCGCTCCGTTGGTGGATGGGTGTTGATGGTTTCGTTATAATTTGCCAACTGGGAGCTCGTAATTCTCTCCGTTATCTACGCAGTTGTCCTCAAATTGTTCTTTCCATCTATTTAGTTGCTGCCGATGTGTCGTTTGGTTTGACCAGATAGTTCCTTTATGAGTGAAATGTTCGTGTATTTTCCGGTGACCCTTCTTACACAGAGATGTAGTGTGCACATGTTTCTGAGTAGCTGCTTCCTCTGCAGTTACAGGAATGTCTTCTGTGTATTTTCTGCCATCTCTTCTTGCCATCTTTTTCACTTGTTGGGCTATATTTTCATATTTGCTTCGGATTTCCATCGTATCTTGGTGACATAGTTGTAACTTGAGTTGATGACGTTCCTCGAGTTTTGTCCGCACGTATCATTGCTAATTCATGGTTTTCTGGTGTTGTTTGGTAGCCGAGCACCTTAGTAGCAGTCTTGATGTAGGCATCTTCTAGTTGTTCCCATTTTTGATCGATGTTGGTACTGATTTCATTGCATACTAGATTGAGTTGGAGCAGTTTGAGTTTTGAGTTTTGTTAAATGTGTAGATGTTAAACTTGATTCGATATATTTTGTATTTGTGTGGGAATTTGCTGGCTCCTATTAATAGTTGTTTTGTCTCCATTGTTGTTTCGTGTAGCACCTAGCGCTCGTTTACCCGCAAGATTGACGTCATGCTTGTATTATCGGTTCAAATTTTAGCATTGAAATCTCCTTATGGACAATTTTGTGGCTTGTATATAGTTGTTCATAGAATTCATCTTTTGTTATGTTTTCTGCCTCTTCCGTAGGTGCATAGCACAGTATGATTGTTGTATTTCGTGTTTTAGAATGGAATCTTGCTGTTATATTTTTCTGCTACTTATTGCTTCCCATTCGAATAGTATACCTTCGTTCCTTTAGCTGTTGTTAGTATGCCTACGCCTTGTTCGTGTGTGCTGTTCTACCAGAGAACATCAGTTCATTACCAGTGCTTGTTGTAAGTTCTCCACTATTTTTCCATCTAAATTTTTGGTTGGGGTTTAATAATTTTTATTATCACAGTCTACATATAAGATAATCATTACGTTAATCACTTTTTCGACAATTTTTGACTTTAAATGAGAATCTTAATATATACTCGAAGGACAACCGATCTATAAAATCCATACAATGTTGTAACAATACAAATCTGGCATAACCTTAAATAAATAGTTATCCGCTATAATCATTCTATGTATATAAATTATGTATGTATGTATGTAGTAGAGTACTCTACTTAACTTCCATTCTATATATTCTCGCAAGAATACAAATTACATCTATAATAGCATAAGAAAGCATAAAAAAAAAAATTATTCAACTTCTTACTTCCTCGCCCAATTTATCTTTTTATTTTATTGTCATCACTCATTCTTCATAGAACATAAAATCATCATCGTTACCACCATTACACGACACCATTGAATCAACACCATTTCTATCATCATTATATTAAAAACCATTTTATAGAAAAAAATTCCTTTCCTTCGTACAACAACAACAAAAAATGAAAAAGTCGTAGAAAAAAAGATGTCGAATAAAAGAATAAGAAGAAGACAGGAAAATTCCGATTAGAAAAAGTTCGTGAGAAAATTAAAATATTTTTTTTTTTTTGCGTTCTATATACTCTTTAGAGTTGGTCGCTTATATCCTTATCATCAGCATTTGTATGTATATATAGATGTGCGGTGAATATCTGTTGCTTCAATATACTTTTATCGAGTATATGTATGTACATCAATTTGTTTTGTTCTTTAAGATGCTGTATATACCAATACGGTATATACGTATACATTACATATCATAATATGAGGCAGAAGAAGAATATAAATTTTGAAATTACTCCTACACAAAAATACCAATTTTTCTCATTATGTACTAAACGTCTCTAATGTCGATATATAAAATTTAATTATATTCTTAAAAAAAACGATTAAATTTGGAGTTATGTTGAGCATATTATTATGAATATATGTTTTCAAATTTTTTATGTTCGATTTACGATAAGTTCGAAAATCTGTCTTGATTAATGTGTGTACCAAGTCGGTATTATCTATTATATAAGATGAATATAAGGAAATGGAATGCGAAATATAATTTGCTGAAATATTTTTAATGTGCGTGATTTATGGAACATTGATCTTAGCTGTTGATATAATATGTAAATATCAAAGATGGATTTGTACTGAGATTTGCTATGTATTGAATATTTTACATATGGAGGCGAGAGATAAACTGGAAACCTAGGCTGATTCAAACGCAAAAGAATATATTTCACAAAATTGAAATATTTGAGGATGTACCAACCATGCAACAAATAAACCGTGCAGTCCACACATGCAACTATTTCATTAGTTATATTTACTTGATTTTGAGCCCAATCAGTCCTTCAACTGATCTCGGGTCCTATAAGCTGATCACAAAATTGTTTAATTTATTTGAATTTCAACACGATGTTTACCTCATAACCTCGCATCCAGATCCTCGTTCGTATGAACGGGTGGTTAAAAATGACCTAGGTGAAGGGGCGGGTCACACTAAATGACGGCAGATGGGCAGGGTTAAGGTGTTACGCGACCCCTGCCATCAAACTAACAGGCTGGGGATCCATTTGACAAAGCCCAGTCGTAAACGGAGCTCAGGTGGACAAATTTTTCTCCGGTACTCGAGGGACCACTATTCCTAAAAAAAATTTTAAAAACAAACAATAAAACCGAGATCGGTACTCTCCAAAGGCCGGAAACAACTAGGGCTCCCTCAAAAAACCAGAGGGGGCAACTCCAAGGCACCAAAGCCAGGGACAGGCGGAACCCAAGATAAATCTAGATAAATCTAGCGCTGCCGAAGCAGGATCGACTAACTTCCCTCCGCCAAAGGGGTGCTATAGGAATAGACGTCCGGCGTTCAGGGTTCTGGCCAAGTGGACTGCAACCCCTGAGAGGCAGCTCACGGCAGAGCAAAGGAAATCCGTGGTATGGGCCAGGAAAACTGTCGGCAGCAACAGCTCGGAGAGGAACCATGTGTCGAAAAGACAGCGATCCCGCAGGATGGAATCGGTCAACACCAAACGCGCTAAACTACAGGCGTAGAAGAAGACTCCTCACAAGGTGTCTAAGCACAAGTCATTCTGCGACATTGTGAAGAAGCGTGTGTTAGTGCTAGCCGTCATTGACAGGAGTCATGAAAATGGGAGAATCACTTTGGAAAAATGGAGATTGGTGTATAACGCACTAAACTCCTAAACATCCTACAGAGATGCGGGATGGTATCAAGGGCGCGTTAACTGATGCTAGGTCAGTGGATCTGTACAAGAAGGCTGTAGGCAGGGAAGAGATTCTTAGCAGGCCAAGAACGTGCGTCTGGCTACCAACCGAACCGGCTAGTCCTAACAAGATCCTAGTGAGGCAAAAGGATGCCAAGGAGGGCTCCAGATTATCTACTATGATAATTAACAAGGAGTCCATGGCTCCTCTTGCGGTGACTAAGCGAGTAATTGACTTCGGTTTCGGGTCAATTACTCTCAGACTCTCCAAAAAAGACGAGGCTGAAACTAATCTGACTAATCTAACTAAACTATAACTGCTACTAATCCAACAAGTCCCACTTATTTAATTATACCGGACGGATCTGCTTCTAGTGAGATATCTTTGAAAGACTAGTATTCATCGAGAAACACATTCACTGCGTATAGAAGATATCGTAACTAAAAAACGGAAGGTGTCCATACACAGTTAAAGACTGTATATACATATATCGACCAGTAGTATTTACAAATTTCAGTAACATTACAATCCAGTATTTTAAGTTAAGAAAAATTAACAAAATTCAATCGTGCACGAGGATGGGCATTGACGCATCATCTTTAATTTTTTTTTAAATAGATTATGCTAGAAAAGTTTTAAATTAAAATATTTTCATAATCTATCTCTAGAAATTTAGAATTACATTGTAATCTGACTATTCACAAAATTAGTTTTATCTGTTAAGGAAGGTTCAGTGTTGCCTTCGTTCATTCGTCAAAGGATTATTATTATTGATAGTATTAAGCACAGCTTTACTATTCGTAAAGCGAGTAATACGTTTTCCTAAATCACTAAAGCTTAACGAAGCAATTGCACTTTGTATTTGTGCAATTTGTTCAGCTTGAAAAGCCGTACAGTATTTTATCCAGACTACCCGACGATCTAAGCTCATAATTATGACAATAGAATCCAAACCCTGCACTATCACAAAAAAGATTATCGAATCAGACAATAGCCTATATATGTAGATATTCTATAGCATATATTTATCTCGTCATTGTGCCAAAGCCGGTCATGAGCTTAGGAAGTGGACTACCGTCTCTTCCTCCTCCTCATTCATACAGCTTCTGCAAAAATCATTTGCTTCTAGACCTAGCCTCTTCGTATGTTCTCCAAGTAGGCAGTGTCCTGTGAGTATCCCCACGATCGTTTATAATTCACGTCTACGTAGGCAGATTAGTATCTTTGAGCGTTTCAAGTCCAGCTTTGGCCAGACCAATAAAAACTTGCACTGCAATCTCGTGTAAGATCACGTAGATTTCCTTGAAATTTGTCTTAACTTGAAAATTAAAAGGATTTCATAAATTTTATAATTAAATTGTAATTTTGAATATTTAGTCAAATGAGGTTTGATTCATTCAAAAATAAATCGAAATGATCCTAAATATTGTTACGATCGTGGCGACATCTCTATTTGAGTAGTGACACTACCGTAAATGTAATAGTGTTATAAAGTAGATGTGTCTAGATTATTCAAGCATAGTCTAGACACTCTCGAATAGTTTAGAAGGTTAGAATATATTTAGTATAAATCGAACCTTGTTTGACAGGGCAAAAACGTAACAATTGGTGACAGCGATGGGATTGTGAATTAAAAGATGAGAAGATTCTAGACGAGTTGAAGATTTCCGATTTAAAGGAGGAGTTGGAGCGGCGTGGTTTGTCAACGGCTGGTCAGAAAAATGTGTTGAAGCAACGATTAATTCAAGCCTTGGAGAAGGATGGTATTGATCCAGCTAAGCACAATTTGATGAATCAACATTTTCCGACCACGCAGAATGGGACGAAGAGGATGGAGAGAAGGAAGGCGCAGAGGTTGAAGCAGTGCCGGTACAATCGGGAAATTTCGATATGGCGCAGTTAATGGCTGATATTCAAGAGTCCAATTTGAAAATGCAACAGTCAATAGAAAAGTCAGTTGGTAAGTCCAGTAGGCAATTAAATCAGGAAGTGAAAGAAATTAAACAGTATTCAAGAATAGTCTAGACACTCTCGAAAATTCTAGAAGGTTAGAATATTTGGTAGAAATACAAGAAACAATTTTAGGAGTGAGCTAGTTGTGTTTTAACCGTGAGTGTGCTAATAGTAGTAAAAAGGAAAAAGTGATCAAAGTGTAATAAAGTGTTATTAAAGTGTAATATAGTGGTGCTAAAGTGTAATAAAATAATTATTGTGAAGTTAAATAAATAAGTGAATAATTTAAATTAGTGCTTAGTGTAATTATTCGGAAATAAATAAATTTAGTGTGATCTAGAATTTACATCGCTTGTTTTATTCACAATCCAGTGATGAAACCTTGTTTCACAGGGCAAAAACGTAACAATATATGAATTAAATTCGAGCATCTTTTCTCATCTGTTGTTAATACTAATGATAATTGTATAAACCAACTCGCTAAAAAAAAAAATCGTGAATAAATTAACCTACGATTTAATACAAAATAACATTATAATGTGGCATCAACATTCGGAAATTCCACATTCATTTAAGTTAATGAGGTATTTCTAATAAACAACTTCAATGGCAATTCGCCATTTATCTATCATTCTAAATTAGAAAAGGATTAGCATTGCAATGTCTCTAATAATTTCATCAATAAATCTCAAGAATCAAGTCAAATATTTATTTAACTCATGCGATACAATTTAACCACCTTATAATGCCTTAAACCAACACCACGCAAGTATATCGCATTTTCATGTAGTTGTGGTTAATTTGAAGTAATATATAAAAGTATAGGAAAAGCTGAAGAACAAAAACAAAAATGCTGTCTGTATGTATAGTACGAGTGTATTTTCCTCAACCTCATGTACTCACTCCTACTCCCATTAAAAAAAATCGTTTTTTATTTGCCACTCTCGTACTATAACAGTCAAATGGATTGATGGAAATGGATTAAGATTTTTATTTTCAAACCGAAACCGAAATGAAAAACGAACAAAAAAAAAAAAATACTGAAATTCAAGGAATTTTATGATTAATTTTCTTTTTCGTTTTCTTCATCTTTTCATCTCTCTAATATATACTATTTTTATATTTATGTAAGCTAAGTATATATAGTATAATGTATAACACAGCAACGCGAATGACAATATTTTAAGAGATGATCTTATAATTATAAGTATGTATAGTATACGAAGATCTCAAGCAATAATAAATTATAAATAAATATTTTTATTTTATCTTTTTATGATTGATATTCAAGGTCACGACGACGACGGCACATTCGGTTTATTTTTTTTATCAAGTTCATTATACGTGGCTAAATACATATGTAAACATAGAATATATATACTCACAAAATATTAGATCGCGTATATATGAGATCATACATTTACGGTTGAGAATTTTTGCTAAAGTAGTCTCGTCTCGTAAAAAATTGATTTGAAAAAACAAAAAAGCAAAACTACGCGAGAACAAACATTTTTCCAAAAGGAGGTCAAATTAATGTATATTATACGCGCGCTCCATTACGACTATAATTGTCTAGACCTCATGATTAATTATACACACTTGTTGCAATCCAAACTAGGAAATATCACCAAAAACAATGCAATGGAACGGATCGTGAACTATTTACTAATTAATTAATTATTTTAATTAATTTTAAGGAATTACAATTTTAATTATTAAAAATGTAATACTATTGCGCTGCACAATTCCGTAATCCGTTTTATAATCCCCACAGCTTATATTAAATGTATGACTTGATATATACAAATTGAATATAACCACGAGCTCTTGTGGTCTGGACCATTGCCAAAAAATGGCATTGTTTATTAGTTGTTTCCATTAAACAAGTGAATAGAATTACAACACAATATCAAAATATTTTATTATTTGGACAATATGATTGTAATGAGGCTATATTTTATATAGATATACCACATGTGCCAGTTTAATTCGGATTATCTCAGAGATTTTTATAGCCATATAGATTTGTGTAAAACTTCATAAAGAAAAGATTTGCGTAATGAATTTGGTAACAATATTTATTGGCCTCGGCTGTTTTCAAAATAAAAGACTACGATGTGCAAGCGACTGGTCTATGTATATTCAGAGAAAAAGTTGACTCAATAATGGTTAACTATTTTGAAATTTGCTAAATATACATATATATTAAAAATCAAATTTATCTAACACTTAAATCCTATCAATTACACACAGTGTGAAAGATACTTTGATAATTATTTCGCATCAATATTCAGAAAATTGTGTGTTTTGTTTAATCTAGATCGAACTAATCAAATTAATTCAAATCAAGTTGTTGTTCTAAAATAAACAAATAATGAATTGTTTAACTTCTCAGTGCAGTACAAACCGAATGTCCACTTCCCAATAAACAAATTGTGCTGTACCAACAGTGGCGGTTTTAGAATGTGCGAGCCCATAGCAATATTTCAAGCGAGGCCCTTTTGAGTTTGTAAGGTACAAATTTTCCTAAATTGTAGATAACAAATTATGTCAAACAAGAATATTGTATGAAGGCGATTACAAATAGACGAAGAAAAATTAGGGCGTTGTTTTTTATAAATAATGATTCTAAATTGATTTTAAATTTACTGAAATAATCTTAAATAACCACGTATTTGGTTTGGTACGTATCCTGTGAAGTCAATAATTAATTTTTATTACGAAATAAAACAAATACAATAAACCCCTAATTTTAATTATTGTAATTTCTTATCGAATAAAATATATCACCACAGAAAAACATTAGTCTAAACAGCATTAATTTAGTGCCCACACTATTTTACCATCAAAGAAAAAATGTATACAAACATAAATCCCATCGACATCAAACGTTATTATTATTTATAAATTATAGTATGTAAATGAAATTTTATGGCAAACCAAGTTTTCGTTTGTTTTACTATGTGAGTGTTAGAAGAGGAATAAAATTTGGCTAAAATTTCGTATCGGGAAACAGTTTTGCATTTCGTTTTAGCTACCGAACTGGGATTTCGCACAAAAGGAGTGCCTTGAAGCTGCACCAGTCAAATCAGCCCGCCACAACGAAACCTAACCCATAATTTATTATAATTTTATTACAATTTATTATACCAGGTCCCGATTTTATTACACTTGAAGTTAGCCCGAAAACCATCCCGAAAAAAGACTTTTCAAAAATAAAATATTTGTGTTCTCACTAAATACATAAAAAGCCTCTCAACACGAAAAACAGCGTAAACTAGACTATAAAATCATTCCATCCCGAAAAATTTAATTAATTTAGAATTTATATCAGTAATATTTTATACGTATTTTTCGGGCTAAAATATTATAATATTTTTTTAGCTAATTACATAAATGATATAGGCATGGAGTAAACTAAATTAAATTTCCAATAGGTATAGCAATCACTTGTCAGTCACCAACCTTGGGAGCAATCTCTGTGATCGGAAAAAGATTACCGAATTTCAATAAAAATTAGAAATAGTTTACAATCAAAAATTCGTAAACTTTTAGTTCGACCTGATATTTGTTCAGTACTTTTTCTCATTTTATTTTTCGTTTTACTATGAATTTGTATAGTACATAGTAGAGAAACACACCATTTCTTTAAAAGGCTTTTTCCGGGATGGTTTTTCGGGCTAACTTCACAACGGTGGACTTAGGCCATAATTTATTACACCAGGTCCCGATTTTTTAACACTTGCCGTTCGTGAGAAAAGCGTGGATGGAGTAATATCAAATTGAACCTATACCGCCACTTTGTAACTTTTGGTGTAATTGTGATATCGAGATAAAACTTGGGCCTGAATTTATTACAAATTTTGGTATTTTTCTTTGAATTTCTGTAGGTTTCTATTAAAATAAGTTGATTTTTACACAAAATAATTACATTTTATTTTTCGGAATCTTACCTGTAATTAATTTGTAATAAATTCTGGCCCAAGTTTTATTTCGATACCACAATTACATCAAGAGTTTCAAAGTGGCGGTGAAGGCTCAATTTGAAGTTATACCGCCCACGGATTCTCGCGAACGGCAATAAAATCGGGACCTGGTGTAATAAATTTGTAATAAATTATGAGCTAGGTTCCGTTGTGGTGGGCTGATTTGGCTGGTGCAGCTTCAAAGCACTCACAAAAGGCGACAAGCTAGTTTACGTTTTTATTTCTATTACTATATTAGATTGCTTTGACTACTGGGATCTCAGCCAATTAGTACAAACTTATTCACTATAACATTTTTGCTCCAACACACAAGTTAAGATAGTGGTAAATGGCATAGATAAATGTAAATTGAAGTACAAATACATTATAGTATTCAAATGTATACATAGAAAAAGAAACATAAAATAGTATAACATACTGAATTTTCAATCAACAGCCACTGAACTAAAAACTGAATGTGTTTAAAATTAAAACAAATAAAAATTAGTACTAAAAAAATTATTCTAAAATGCCGGAGAATCAATTTGTTTAGTACCCAAATTCTAGTACATTTATGTAAATGTATTTAAAAAACAAAATTCCCGTTTTTCCCGGAGTTTTGACAGCACAATCGTATGATGAGACTTTAATTGCGAATTGGAAAATGGTTGATGCGTTTTGATTACATAATCGAAGAATATTACATTTTGTGAATAATTAACAGTGTGAGTGAAGGACATAATTACAACAAAAGAAATTCTAGTATCGATGTGCCCCATTTTATTTTTGCTTGTGTTGTCTTTAATAAAAATTTAATTTATTTTTATTTATTATTAAAACGTGCGATTGTAAAAAATGGTACTTAAATATTCTGCATAATGTATAAAATGTGTGCAAATTATTATTTTCTCAGGTTTGTGATATTACTACAGTGATCGAATGGGGGTGCAAAAAGGGAGAGAATTTGGGCGTACACTTTAGACGAACGTTCAGCAAAAATAATTATATTGGATTCTAATTGGAATTTTATTTAAATAGATTGGCAGGGGTTCACGGAGTGGAGAGTAGGTATGATTTAAAATAATTAGAATTAAATTTTTATTTTTAATTTTATTTATATTAAAGATATCGATCAACCAGAAGAAGAAGATGTTTGTTTTCCAGAATGCACATATTCTTTGCACCTTGTAGAATAAGGAGGTAAGCGATCTACATTTTCATAGAATGGTATGTTATGATCATAATTCCAGCCAGTTTTGTTCAACAGGAATATTATGATTGTTTTTTATGCTTTCTATTCTATTGATGATTACAGCATATTCCACTTGAGAACTTACAAAAATGTATCGTAAAGTTAGTGAATCCATCAATTCCTCGATCCACCGCTTGACAAAGCCAAACATGGTGTTAGCTTTAGCAATAACCGAGCAAATAGTGGTTAAAGCTGCGACGTTTGGATCGGGAGGTACCGATTTCGAATCCCAACAGATACGGGATGCAAAAGGGATTTTTCATCTCCCGATTACGATCGGTGATTAAATTGAAAACATCCCTCTGTTGGAATGTAGAACTCATGGGCCGACCCATCTTCCATGTCACTGTACACTAAGCCTATTGAGGTCATCTTCCTGCAGTTTTACGTCATCGGCAAATATTAGAATATTTGAGTGTTTTATTAACTTGACAATTCCATCGATGAACACAATAAAGATCCATGGACAAATAAGTGATCCTTGAGAAACACCAGACGTCACTTTAATAACGTTTGATTTCTCATTTCCAATTGATAAATATTGCAGACGGTTTGTTAGATATGGTTTGAAACAATTAATGAATTAAAACCGAATGCATGTATACTTTGTAGTGCTGTATGATGACAGATAGAATCAAATGCCTTACTAAAATCTGTGTAAACTACGCCATCATCCCGCATTCCTGATTTAAAGATAAGTGTGATCTTTAAAAATTTCCATTTTAAATTTTCATTTTTATTTCCATAAAGATTGATTGAATAGCTCGAGGAGCGGATTTATCAAGCGAGTATATCATCCGGCTCACATCCATCTTCAAATTCCCTTAAAGCTGATGAAACGTCCTCATCATATATGACAAGAGTATAATTAATACGGTAATACATGTCTGCTATCTATTTAGCGTTCGAAATGCAGGTATTGTTATAAGTCATGATGGAGGGATTTCCCTCCATTTCACGTTTAGATCGAAAGTATTACCAAAATGGTTTAGGTTTTTTATTTTAATTTTACCTACAAAACTTGCAAGGTAAGACCTGTACTTAATATTGAAATAGACGTTAAATTCTTCGCTGCGTTGTAAAAAGGACAGCTTGTCAGTTTCCAATTGTGATTTCATCAGTTTAGTATAGACCTTACATTATCGATTTTTCAAATTTGTTAGTAGGTCATCAAACCATGGCGTCATCAAATCATTTACCTCAAATGCATTACTTTGAAAGCATCAGCCTCAGTGGTGAAGACAAGATCTAGGCACATTTCCAAATTATTGATAACCGTGTTAATTTGGTTAAGGTTAAAACAAAGCATGGAGTGCAAAAATAAAGATTCTGTGTCAGTTTTTATATTACATGGCAAAATGCAATTCAATTCCTTGTCATGATTTCAGATGATATTTGGAAGATTGATATCACCAACTACAAGAACCAAATTGATGATTTTGATGTCTCAATCGACTAATGTAATGATATTTTGTACGTGAATGATATGCCTATAATTTATGTATGTACATGGATATAGGTATAAGAACTATAAAACACTTAGGCTGCGGATCAATACTCGGGTCAAACATTTACTACGGTAACAGTCGATTTTTAGTATTTTCGTTTTATTAAAATAAGTGTTTTTGTCTATTTTAAACTCATTCAATCCGTAAATTTACATTTTTGTACTCCCTTTACTCTCCTTTTTGATTAGGCATCCTGTTGAAACCACAAGTACACAAATATCTTGAATTTTTGGCAATAAAAATTCATTGATCATTGCCCTGTAATTTGCGCCATTAACGTTTACATGCTATCCTTCCACAGTTTTAAGGAAATACGGTCCGATGATGCTACCTGCCCATAAAACGCACCAAACAATGCATTTTTCAGGATGCATTGGAAGCCCTTGAAACTCTTCTGGCTGTTTATCAGCCCAAATAAGACTATTTTGTTTGTTTACGTATCCATTCAGCTAAAACTGAGCTTCAACACAATTTTTCGATTAATAAAGCGGATCAAGTTGGAGCTGTTCCAACTTTCGCAAACCAAATCGATGACGCAAAGGAAGAGGTCAACCGCAGCTTCAATTCTTGAACAAGCTGTATTTTGTATGCCTTCAAACCATGATCTCTCTTCAAAATACGCCACAATGTGCCATATGAGAGACCCAGAGCTTGAGAACGGCGACGAATTCATTGATTGTGGTCTTCACGTACACTTTCAGCTACAGCAGCAATATTCACATTAGATCGAATTGTACGCACTCTAGTCGGATGATGAACATCCAATAATGAAAAAGTGGTTTGAAATGTATTGATTGTTTCGTGAAAGTTCGATGATTTTGAACACCATAAAATTGTTGAAGAGCACGAAAACAATTTTTCACTGAACACTGATTTTTGAAATAAATTTCCACAATTTATAAACTTTGTTCTCGCGCAACTCTATTCATGGTGAAATGTCAATGAATACTGAACAGTGTTCAGTGAACACAAATGTCATATGAGCATGATAGTTGTCACGCTTGAATCCCAATGATAATCCCAATTCGAAAAAGTACCTCCTATTGGATCACTCTTTATAATGATTTCATGCGTATCGAAAGAATTTATCAGATTTCAATCGCCTTTTATTAAATAGCGTAGCCATTAGCCATTTTATCTAACATATCCTAAAGTTATTTCTTAGAAAGCAGTATGGTATAGCTGAGCACATTAAACAAAATTATCTTTGAAAATTGTATTCCAGTTTTCATTTCGAATTTGAATCACTCCAATAGAGAGAATTGTAAAATTGGTAAATCTTCGTCATATTAAATTTCGTAACCCTCCGTTCACTATCGATAGGCCACTTATGTTGAACTAAACTAACTTTATTTATTTGATAGCTGGGATGCGTGTGCTTTTTCTGGGTATAGCAGAAACGTAACATACAATTTGTATCATTGGAAATATTTTGCACAAATGTTCGTCTTAATGGCTCTATGCAACTGCAATTTACGCTCATATCTGTTTCAAAACTTTAGCTTGGTCGGTCGATTACCTAGTGTAGAACCCCCATTCTGCGGTTAAAAAAACCGGTAAATAAATTATGAATGAATATATCCAAATTTAGTTGTATAGCAAAAACTCGATATGGTTATTTAATTTTAATATCAAATTGGTTACATCAACGATTCTGATTTCAGTTTATATAGAATATAATATCTTCTTCTGTTTCGTTTGCCTCAAGAAAATCTTAAATTAAATTGTCATCAACAATACCCATGACAAGAAATACAAAATTACATTCGATATATTTTTTGTGTAAACATTTCAAAACTTGACATAAAACGAGTAGGTCGTGATAGCTGACATCATATATTGTATTGTATATTATTATACACGAAATTGAAACCAAAATTATTGATAAATTGCTTTAAAAATTAAATGTAACAATCTTATCTCTTTATGTGTATGTGTGTGTATATGTGTGTCTATAAATATTACAATCAATACACATTTGCAATATATGTACGTAAGTGCGGAAAAGCATCTTAATCAAATTATGAACAGTGCATAGTACATATATACAAAAAAATATTTTGATCGCCCTGCAATCAACATGTTGCGCAGCATGTGATCTTTAGTAGAATTTCCATAATTGATTACTGTAATAAATTTTATAAGCCCACTTATATGTTTATCCCATATGTTTGTGTACGCACAATCAACCTAAACGCGAGTCATACGAATGACCATCACACCAAAAACCGCAACTGTATGTATGTACATATATGCATAGCACATACTTAATTCTTAGTATTAAACTCGACGATCGTAAGTAAATTCGGCCACCACACCCATTTTTAATGTGTATATATTTATACCAAAATCAGAAGTCCATTCGTCGTATTGTACACGTCGAAATATTTCGACTAATTATAAATTCATGTCACATGACATTATAGTTTAATAAACATATACTTTAAAATACATTTGTCATCAAATCTGTCATTAATATCAAATTTGACTGTATGTGAATATGTACCATAAAAAAAAGCGTGGTTTTCTTCATACAGTAGATCAGGAAAAAAAAACAAAAGAAAAACTTCTTATATACTCGATCGACGTACAATCTTACGTATACTATATATAAGCGCATATAGACGAGGAGAGGTAGGGAGTGCTATTATGGTGAATGTGAAGACAAGGTTTTTGGTAAGTGTATATGTATCTTAAACCTTAGCGCGCAAATACACACGAACTTAAGTCACATACACAGCCACACACACACACACACAATTTTTTTTTTTGATACTTCTTTTGTTTATGGTGATCGATTGAACATCATTTATTTTATAGTAGTTTATCGATAAGACGGTCTTAAAATTTATATATTTAGTTTTGTTAATTTTTTTTTGGTGTTTTCGACAAAAATAAATAATTAGAGTGTAATTAATTAAAAAGAAAAAAATTATTACCTACAAGGTATTTATAGCATTTTTGATATTTTACAAAAAAAAAAAATTTATTTTGTTTTGCGATCGCGAATTTTTTTTTTTTTTTTTTGTGGGTGACGAGTGCAACATTTCATTTTTAAATATTATATTTCATGCGAATTATAATGCCACTGTGTGTGTGTGTGCGTACATATTCAAATATTGTTTGATCGCGATTGCAATAAATAATTAATTTAAAGTAGAAAATTTAGTGACGTATTTTATCATATTGATAATATTTTATCCAAATTACACATACTAAATTTATTGTCCTATGTAAATTTACACGGATATTTTATGACGGCGAGACGAAGGTTATCCAGTCTTAAAACGTCACATTGTTGTTGTTTTATACAATTTTCTTATATATATTATGCCTTCTATATAATACCCATGAACGTGAATGAATATATATATCATATACATATATGAGTCACTTTCAATTACTTTTATTCTTAAAGACGTATATGACGATCGCATGAGAATTGAATACGATGCGACTATTAGCCGGTTTTATTTATTTGTTTACGCTATTTATTTAATGTATTTATTTAAATGCACAATTAAATCAATAAAATGTATACAAAAAATGTTTACAAACGGACGTTTTGTGGTGGTGCGAGAAAACATGTGAATATAATTATGATTTTACGCAACAGCTGTTTGATAGTATTGCATCATCGATCGCCGCATTCAATCAAATTAAGCCGGAAATGTTATAAAACCAATGCGTTATATAAAATATGTTTCTATTTGGTTTATACGTGATTTGAACGATTTTTGTTTTGCATTTCTGGTACATTTTGGGCGAGAATTTCCGTTTTGAAACAGGTTTGCGAAGGTGTAATTCTATTCTAGCTTTCTGTAGCTTATCTACTTTAATCTTTATGTAAATTCGTAAAATAGGTTTCAGTTCTTTGTGTCACCACCTGCTACAACTTTTACTCTTAACACGCAATTATGTAAAATACAGTCATACGTCAAACCTTTAACATTATTAAGCTTAATGAATCGAAAATATTGAGATTGCGTTTGTATTATACTATTATTCTGTTTGAAATATATAGGAACTCCAGAATTTATAGGGTGGCACAGTTTGTGTAAGCATACGAGTATTTGTGTTAGTTTTACCTTTATGCGAGTGTGAGCTTTAACAATTGTCGAGAAGAAAACTGAATGAAAATTGTCTCCAACCGCAATTTCATTGCCAAAAAAAACAGTTTTAAGCATTATAATTGATTTGAATATCAGTGAAACCTCTGTATATTGGACACTTAAGGGACTGACGAAATTTATAGAGGTGTCCAATATGCGGAAAAATAGTATTTTGCTTTGATAAAAAAAACAAATATGTATGTACTACATATGTCTCCAAATTTTTCTTTTATTCTAGTTTTAAATTCAAATATGTAAATTACATAATTAAAGCATTCACATTAAATCATTGTATGTACAAACATATGTATGTATTTAAATTCTGTGCTTCCTAATTTTCTTTAAGAAACTGTAGAATGGATGTTTCTTTCGTTGGTTTTGAAACAATAAATTGGTTTACTTTATTTTCTGTAGACGTTAAGTTAATTTAAAGAAAATTAGTATGATTAAGTGTCTAAATTGATTTTAGTGCGACTTCTATCTTAGGACTTGGAAGTGAAAATGCTTTTACAAAGCACCGTTGAAGGTATTGGCCAGTCATAGAAGTTCAAGGATTATCAATCCATGAGACCGCATCAAGAACGTTAATGGTTTTTGATAGTTTAAAAAACAGCTTACAGAGGTAAACTTCAAAGGAATGTTTAAAAAATATTCAATTTAATGTCCAATACTTAGAGGTTGTGTAATGTATAGAGGTTGGCCAATTTATAGAAATATTTGAGAAGTTTTTTATAAAAATCTTGTACTGAATTTGAAGGGGCTAAACAAAAGTGTCTAAAATAGAGGGGTCGCGTAAATTACCCAATTCCCGCACGGGGAGGTATAGTGAACAATAACAATAACAATACAGGAGTCAATCCGAGGCCCTGTAATTGGAATGAGTACACTTTAAATCCTTTAACAAGTAACAATTAGATGGCACGTTTGGTGCCAGCAGCCGCGGTAATTCCAGCTCCAATAGCGTATATTAAAGTTGTTACGCTTAAAACGTTCGTAGTTGAACTATTGGTACATTGTAACTGGGTTCGTACATCATCTTGATGCTATGACGGATTACTGTAGATCAAAACGTAATGATTAATAGAAGCAGTTTAGTATCAAGGCGCGAGAGATGAAATTCGAAGGCGATCAGATACCGCACTATTTCTAACCACAAACGATACCAACTAGCAATTGGTTGAATTACATATATGGCTCTTTCAGTCGCACTCCGGGAAACTAAAGCTTTCGGGCTCCGGGGGAAAGTAGCAAAGTTGAAACTTAAAGGAATTGACGGGGCAATATCAGAAGAGGAGCCTACGGCTTAATTTGACTCAACACGGAGAAACTTACCAGGTCCGAAGATAAATAAGTAAGACATATTAATTAGTTCGTGGGGTGATTTGTCTGGTTAATTCCGAAAAAGAACGAGACTCAAATTTCTTAACTATATAGATGCCGGCAGGCCTATGACTCGATCAATCGAGACAGTTTATGGTCTGCCCTGGAATACCTAGGAATGCCAACAAAACTGGTACGACTATGTAGGATGACAGTGACGCAGTCCCCCAATGCTGTGTTAAAGTTGAGAACAGGCTATCGACAAGTTTTGTAGTTAACTCGGGTGTTCGGCAGGGAGATGCTCTGTCCCCGATACTCTTTAATCTCATGTTGGAGTACATCTTTCGTAAAACTGAAACACCGCAGCGTAACATCTTATATCGCCAGTCGCGTGATTGGACTGAATAGCAACGGAGTGAAAGAAATACTTGATCCGCTTGTAGAGTTTTCAGCTTCAGTTGGACTTCAGATCAATGAGTCCAAAACGAAATACCTGATCTCTGGTTTTAGGGACAATGGCACACCAGAATTTAGTAGTGGCCACCAAACGTTTGAGGGAGTGAGGAGGTTCAAATATTTGGGTTCTCTTATCACTCACGATAACAGTGTGCACTCACGATAACAGTGTGGGTGAGGATATTAAAGTGCGGCTGGCAGCTGGCAGTCGTTCTTTGTATCCTCTAAGGCCACTGCTAAAATCTAAACACTTATCAAGTGCCGTGAAGCTGAAGCTTTACAAAGCGTTGATCAGGCCCGTTGTTATGTTTGGATGTGAAAGTTGAGCGCTGACGGATGAGTACGAGAGATGGCTCCTAACATTTGAGAGAAGTCATGCGTGTGATTTACGGCCCAAAACGCGAAATAGATAGTACCTTGATCAGATTGTCTTTGACAGTATGAAGACCATGCTCGGGATCGAAACCGCTGGAGCCGAATTGTTGACTCAGTAAGGGGCCAGTAATGGCCTTTAAAACTGTTTTAATTAATTTAATAATAGATGCCGGCAGTGTTATGGTGTAGAAACTTTGCATACATTTTTGCGTCTGTTATCCATGCTTCCAACGGAGTTTTAATACGTAAGAATTGCCTGTAAATGGCGTCATACCTGGTGGTTTGTTTTAATAGTATACTTGCTTCTTAAATATACAAATTGCGTCTAGCAATAATGAGTATGAGCAATAACTGGTCTGTGACACCCGATAATGAAGGTATCAACGTATCCTCCTAGTCTAAAACGACCGGGTAAACCGCTGAACCACCTTCGTGGTTGGGATAGTGAGGTCCTCAGAGGTGATCATCGTGATGCTTCTTGTGTTGTGGTTGTTTTACCATAGTTTTCCGATCTTGTATATTTAGAGGAAGTAAAATTCGTAACAAGGTTTCCGCAGGTGAACCTGTGGAACGATTATTATTGATTTATTGATCCAAATAATGAATAATTAAATTTAACATTCCACAAGTTCCATAACATATTATGTATAGATTAAAGTATTTCGCTTGGCGGATGGAAAACACATGAATTATTATTTCTAAATTAAATAATCTAAAATCACTCTTAGTGGGGACCACTAGGCTCGTGGGTCGATTAAGAACGCACAAAACTGCGTGAAGTTATATGAACTGCAGGACACATGAACATCAATATTTTGAACGCACATTGCGTTCCATGCTAATAGTACATAATACTCTGTTTGGACAACATACGCGGTTGACGGTCACTAATATTTGCTAAATAAATTATTGTTATTAAACGTAATAATTGTTGATTTGTAAATAAGTAAAAACTTATAAGTTTATTATATCTGATCGATAAGACATACACATTACCAGAGATGAGCGGGGTAGACCACGCCAAGTCATCTACGCGGTTGTTGACGCGTAAAGTATTACGTAAATTACCTGGCAATTTTTATCGTGATGTAGACAAGTCAGCGTAATATGTAGACAACATCATTAACTTACAATAGTTTTAGCATTTTCAAATCCAACGCCCTAGTTTTTATGTTAAATAAAAGGACGGCTTTAATTAGGCAAATATGAAAAAATCCTGATATGTGCATCACTTGACTTTATCACACAACGTGTCCACAAGGAGGTTGATTTCTCGTGGCTCACCAAATATATCAGGAATATCAGGACACAATGCTACACACTGTCAAATGCAAATACTAGAGACGTCAAACTATAGCAATTGAGAATAATTTAAATTTCTAAAAAATCACCTGGACGTAATTTAGAAAAAGCTCTTTTATATTTTCTCGTTAAAATTTTAATTTTAATTAATTTGTATTAAGAATAATTTTCATAATATCAAAAAATGTATACCACTAGATTGCTTATAAAAATACGTTTCATTTGATATATCACATGACATAATCCAAATTAAAAATTTTAATCCATTATTGTGGCTTAGGTGATTTTTGACAAAATTTTGTATCCTCTCATCCATTTTAAAAAACTCCTGATTACTTGTGAAATAAAATTCAGAGTAGCCATTTTTTTTATAAGATTTCGTATGCTTTGCAAAATTTGTAATTTTTTTCACAAGTATTTGTGGAGTTTTGTAGAAATAGATTAGAGGAGTTAAAGTTCTGGATAAAATCGCTTGTACCACAGATGCTGGATGATGCATTAAAAATTAAGTTAAGATTAAGGTTTTAACGAGATTATATAAATTGATTTTGGTCTAAATAAAATATACATTCAAATGATTTTTTAGAAATATAAGTTATTCTCAATTGCTATAGTTTAAACAGCTCTAAAATTGACAGAGAGTAATTGTCTCTTGAAAATTCTAAAATAATTGGTGAACAACGAGAAACCTCCGTCTAAATGTGTCACATAACACGTCTTCGTATTTTAGTCTTTTTTTTAAATCTGGAATGAACGCGTTACTTGATTAACGTAATTTGGCTAATCCATTTGGAGTTCTCATTTATTAATCGAGTTTCATAAGCTGAATAAATTAAATTTGGTTGACCCATTTTTAAATAATTGCATTTTAGATTATATTGAAGAAATTTTTAGCGTTGTCGAATAAATTCTAATCTGTTAAATCATTTCTAAGCCATTACCAAGATCGCAAGTTGTGTTCGAATAAATCGCGGGGAAGTTAGAAATTTAAACGCATTTGTGTTTAACATTAACTGAGTTAATGAAACTAAAAAGAAACTAACGAACAGGAAACAAACTGCCCATATCGATCTGAGCGGGAATCGCCTAACGACTATTATTTGTTGTAAATATATTTTTCACCACTAAAAATACCTGTTTTGAGATTTTTTATAAGAAGCACTTCCAAACTGTCCAATATTTGATTTCGTGCGTACCACCATTGTTTTGTTTTTCAACATTTAAATTTTCTATTCGAAGTTTAAATGGTTAATTCAACCACCATATCAGAAAATTTTGTGTTGTCCACGATAATCCTCTTGTTATTTTGACTCAGATAGAAACGTATTAAAAGCTGTTCAGACAGATCTTTCGTGGTAACTTTGTATACGAACAATTTAAAAATATGTCCCGAAGGTACCCGTCATAATTACTCGACCATTCGAGCCCTATATGCGATTTGAATCATAAGTTGACATTTTCAGATATGTCACTCGGAAAGTTTTAGATTTGTACATTTTCTCGGCAGGGTAAGTAAGTCCATTGATTCATATATTGTTACATAAAATATCAAACAGCTTGTCGATATTTTAGATAGAATATTTTTAGAACTTAGAAATCCGAAACATTTATGAAAGCATTCTACATATAATTTTTATCCCATCAAAGTATCAAATTCACTCTAATACAAAAATTGGATCACAGTAGTTTTGATCTAGTTCAACAAATTACCATTCCAGAGGTTGTCTACATTATCGACGTTATCTATATTGTGACGTAGAAATTAATAGATGACACGTAAATGCCCATATATGTATGTGATTACCTCCTAAATTTACGCAAATTAATTAGGAGAGGGAAATAAATTAACTAAGATTTTCTTAGTAGCTGCGAGCGGAATAGGCATTCCCTTTTCAGTATCAACAGTCCAGCAATAGGTCGTTTTACTGATTACTGGTAGAATGGAAATTCAATGTAAAGGAGTATCTGTCATCTTATGCATTTCGATTATATGTTCAAGTCCATCTTGAATATGAGTGGGGCCATTTACTCACAGAGGGTGCCAAGAATTAATTAATTAATTAAAAATCAATTAGGTATATGTATACATTTATCATAAACTAGTCTTTTCTAATATTAGATCTTCGGCTTGACAAAAGAGAATTTTTGTTCAAATTAAATCGTGTATAATGTACCGCGACTCACGCTAAAAATAAAGAAGTGTGGAGAAAATTCGAAAAACTTGACCCACATAAAAAACTTAAATTGTCGTAAGAATTTTTAGTTTTATATAGTGAGCTGATGATCTATTTCGAGTTAAAAGAAATAAAAAAAAACCTTCACCTTGGTAAGTTTTATGGAAGTACGTACGAAATTAATTTACTACGCCGCGCATTCATTTTTTTAGTAAACATATATTTAAAGATAATATTTATGAATTTATTATTATCACAACTAAATTATATCGATGATTATTTTACGACGAACATATTTTGAGGTTCTTCCCGCGTTTCTAATCTACATAATACATTATATGTATTTAGCCTCGTATAATTCCATCGAATCGTAATTAAATTTATTCAATTATTCACTGGGCGCATTTAATATGTGATGTTGCGACACACAAATTAAATTTAATACTTTTGGAAATGATAACATAATATCAATATGTTATATAACTGAATTATCAAAAAGTTTATCAATATTTATAATCGCTGGACTAATTATAAAACGACCGCAAATTCCACTCCAATATTTCTTTAGAAAAAATTGTTGTTACCAACAAAATAAATTTCTGTATTTTTTTAAGTAGATTTTGAAGTATTTTAAAGTTTATGAATGAATTTGTGATATGCATGTCGGTCTGTATAATAAAACCAAACAAAAACATCCTATATACGAGTTTGGATCATTAAACCGTAACGAGATGATTTATTTATATAAATAGATTTCAATCCAATACATATTATGATCGATGTTCATGAGTCTCACGTTTGAAGGCCAATATTATATGTTATTTCCATGTATGATCACAAATATGCAGCATTGAAATACACAATCTGTGGTTGTTGCTCATATATTATATAGACAAAGTTGACGAGATGATGAGCTTATTTGGAAAAACAAGAAAACAAAAATTAATCCAAATTCGTATAATCATGAATGAATATGAATGAATTTATTATGAATTAAATGCTTGACATAGTAATAGCTTTTGAAGTGTAAAGTGTTTACAGCCAGAATATTATGATATATAGGCAAGTTAATCGATAAAAGGTGTTGAAACTCTGCGAAATATTTATAACTTTTTTTTTTTGATACTTAAATATAAACAGAAATATAGCAGATAAATTTTATAATCCTAGACTTATAATTTATTGATACCTAATTTTTGTAAATAAAACAAAATATTTGTTTGGACTTTGCTGTAAACAACAGTTGAAATTTGATTATATTTTTGTATAGACTTATACATATATACGAATTTTGAACGCAGAATTACCATTTTTTATTTTTTATTTTATTTTATAATCTCTACTTGTTCTGGGGCTCAAGGCTCTCCCGGCTATTTTACAGTTCGCTTATTTGCGTCCTTGCCTTACGCCATCTTGTCAGCCAAATCGAGGACGCACGGCCACAGGTCCGATTTGTTTGACCATTGACACCTTGTATAGCTCCATGCCAGCCTGCACTGACATGAACGATGACTCGGCCCATGGATTTTGCACTCTCAACAGAGATATAGATGTGTTCATCATCATCCCGATCGAAACCAAGGATGATGAATCCCTTTTGCATCCCGCCTCTATTGTGATTCCGAACCCGGTAGAATTATATATACGAATTTTGCACGCAGAATTACCATTGAACGGTTGGAAAAATCCCTCAGTCAAAATACTGAATGGTATAATTTTTGAAGTTAAAGAGTATAAACAGCATACTATTTTTCATATTCTATCCAACATATTTGTAACTTTATAGGAAAATTAATAATTGTAGAAATAATGATTATTGTAAAAATTCTTATGGTTCAAGGAGAAGTGATTATGGTGGTAACATGTTGGGTAGTTTCTGATAAAATATTAACAATCATTCCATTATAAAATAATCCTTCGAAATTAACGTATAACAATACTTGACGAATCTCAGTCTTTCAGGATTCAGATTCTCATTTTATTTAGGTTATCAACTGCCAAATCGTTAATATCAAGATTAGCAGCAGCCATCTTAAATTACTTCGAATAATATAATTTTGTTCTTAATAAAATCGAAGTTTTAAATCTACATTTCGAAAAATTTCAAAACTTGACAAAAAAATTGGCTTCAAAAATTTAAAATTCGTTAAACTATAATACATCGACTTGTCTTTTATATTTCGGGATTAGAGAACAAAATCAAATATTTATTTATCGATAATGGCTTTATTGTTTTTCATAATATTCTCCATGAACATTAATGCATTTTGGCACGCGTTTGAATCAATTTTCGTAGCAGTTTTTCCACTCGGACTGAGGTACTCCCAAAATATGCATTTTGAACGCATCAACCGCTTCAGGTGTCGAAAAACGAAGATCTCTCAATTTATTTCTGATGTGCGGAAATAAAAAGAAGTCATTGGGGGCCAGACATTCATGCAAAATTGAATCTATGCCCAAGGATTCTTAAATATCACGATAAATCACAATTAAGACGATTTTGAAGTATCAGTTCATATACAGCATCAATGTTTTCCGGAACAACAACCGATTTTGGGCCACGTTCACGAAATTCGTTACTGAGCGAAGTGCAACCACGATGAAATTCTTTAAACCATCGATAAACACTGGTTATTCGAATTATGTTCATCAATGCACTGTTGTTGAGTTAATCTACGTCGAAAGTTGTAAAAATGTTTAAGATTTAGTTCCAATTGTGCACAGATATGGAATTTTGAAATCACTATACCAAACAAAAATAGCAGCAATATAAAAAAGCCTACTGAGTAAATATACCGTCTGAAATGTCAAACTAAGGTTGCTCAATCCCGATATATAAAAGGAAACGCTTAAGATCCCAAATCGATTTAATATTTTAAATTGAATAATTCTCAAAATTTGATTAATTACGAAATTCAGAATTTTAAAAATTCCAAAAAATTGTAAAAAAACACTTAATAAAATTTCACATGGCTAAATTTTAAATTCCGAATTCAAATTTTCAAAAAATTCAAAAGATCGAAAATAGACTTTAAAATCACTAATAAATTTTTCGTTGATCTTGAAATTAAGTTGTTTCATTACCTATATGTGTACGATTAAGAAGGATTATTGTTTATAACTCGTCGGCGATTTTAACAATTTAATGAATATTGTTTCTAATTGATTTCTATACGGGTAGAAAGTCAATCAAACTGAAGCCATGGATAGATGGATGATGATTTATTAAGGCCTGATGATTTGTAAAAGAAATAAAATTTGTCATCCGGTGCATAAGCATTGTAGCAATAATCGGTTAAAAATATTCACCCGCAAAAACCAGAGTAGCACCTCTAAATCAAACACAAACACTAGCAAGGTTTGACTAAAAAGTGTTATACAAACTTTGGACATCAACCATGATACACAATAGTTTTGCTGGTCAGATTCAATGGCAGTATTTAGGTTCGATCAAAGTAAAGCCACAACATCATAAGGAGTTCGTTGCCTACAGGATAACAGAAATACAATCGCACACCAATACTAGCCAATAATATCGTGTAAAAACTAACGAAAACCTAACGATTGTGCGTCAAGATAAAAACTACGGTAACGATGCTCTAAGAACCAGCTGGTATAAAAAAATCACTGACCAATTTCCACCTGTCAGTCTTAAGGGCGGGGTCAAGTTTCCTGTTTTTTTTTATTTCTTGTGGCTTTCCATAATTAGTAATCTGTTCTCTCTGTTGCCGAGCTCACTTAGATATTTCTGATCACCTTGGTTTTCTTTTTTCCTCTGAACTAATCTTAGGCTTTTAATTGCTCGATTTAGTTTCCATTTGAGCAACGGTAACTTTTGCTGTTACCATTATGCCGTCGAATGTCTGCTTTTCTTGATTAAATTCGTGGATATTATTTGAAAATTATTTTCTGAAATACTGAAATTGGGTGTGGCCTTTTTATGATTTCTGCTGCCGCATCAATATCTACCGATGTGCTGGGGAGAACATCCAGTTCGCAAATCTGTTCTACTAGACATGTTAATGTATTCTATTAAGTATTTTATTTGTCAGGCTTTTTGGTTTTTCTGTATTTAGGGCGTCATTGATATCACTACTACTGGGGAATGTTCAGACGACAGATTATAGCAAGTAGTAGCGTTAGTATTCTTAGTATTTTCTTTTTATCCGTAAGCCAGTATATAGGATGTCCTGCTGATATAGAATCCAATGACTGTTTCACAATGCTTCATAGAGTTTTTTTTTGGAGGGAAGTATACTGCCGATATTACAAACTGTCCGGACCATTCTTCCAGGCAAATGTTCGTTGCTTGAATATGGTTTTTGTGATATTTCATAAGTTTAACGTGTTTTAATCTTTCTTCAGAGCTTTGCTTAATATCATAAGTTGAATACCCATTAATTATAAAATGTTTCTTTTGGTGAAGTGTGTTTCTGTTATTAACATTATGACAATATTGTGCTCGGAGAGAAGGAGAACTGCTTGTACAACTTTGGTTACATTAGATCTATGGTTCTCTCCATCATCACCATGAAGCTTGGCATCATATCAATGAGCTTGTTTAATGCTGTTGATATATTTCCTTCCACATTTGATTGAAGTTAAAGAGCGCCACCTTTAAGAATAGTTGCATATGAAACTCCAGGATGCGCATAACTGGTTACAGTTGCTTTTTGGTTTCTTTTTTGGATATTAGCAAATATTTGTTCTGGTTGCACTTCTATTTTAGCTGATGAGTGTAATTTAAACATTCGTTGCCCAGCTCGCTGTCTATAGGACTGATTCTTTGTCAGATTGGTTATATTTTAGTTATATATTTGTCCATTCCCATTTCACTAATTTTTCTTCATCACACTGACCTATATCAATATTTGACCTGTCATTTGAGGACGATGCACTTATTACTGGTTTTACGTTACATTACACTAAGCTCATTTTCAGTATTCCTCTGTAATTTTGGCACATCCAGCTTTATTGGCGAGTAGAACATTGTAATTATTACATATTTTTCACAACACAATAATGAATAAATAAAATTGCAGATTTCAGGTTTTCACAATAGCATTTTTAATTATTTTTTTTAAATTAATAATTTAAGTATATTTAAGCACAATTGTAACTGGTATCCAACTTGAGTGTTGAATTATAGGCATCTTCTCGGAATCATTAAAAAGAACTGTATTAGTAGCTCCAACCTCCAACAAAATGATAAATCAAACCTAACCAACAAGCGGCTACTGACTTTACGAAAATATTTGAGAAGGGTTATGAACTTCATTGACAATAATAATTTTCTATTCTCTCAACATTTTTGATTGTTTGTAATATCAACAAAAAGAAATGAAACCTTAGAAAACCAAGAGCGTTGGAGCGCCTAATATCTTGCATGAAGGAGTATCGGCTGGAACTCGTTGCTCTTGAAGTTGCGTCCCAGGGCTATACATTGCTTAACAGTAGAGATGACCTGGGAAATCTTGGAGCTGAATTTCTTCTTGGACCGCAGGTAAAGAAGGCTATTTTGGAACACCCGATTGTGTAAGCTTCGCTTGCGCATGAAGTTAACCAACCTATCGATAATTTGTGTACACGTGCCCATAGATGTTAGCCAGCCCCAAGATAAAGACTCATTTTACAATGACTTGGACGATCTGATAGGATCTATACCCGAACACGATGTTAGAACGGTAATTGGGGGCTTCAATGCTAGAGCTGGCATAAATCAGACCGACGTGACAGTTTATCGGTCAGAAACCATATTCAAGAAGGGAGAACGCTTGAAGTGTGTGAATAATCGCGGTATAGCTCTCCTTTGCACAACAAACAAGTTATATTGGATAGAATCACCCCTCTAGGGAAGGGTTTGGTTGGTGACTATCAAGAAGGATCTCCGAATCGATTCAGTATCAGGTCTTTTCGCTGCGGATGATTCTGTCTAAATATTACGAGACATCTATCTCCGTACATCAGGTGTTCCTGGATTTCCGTCAAGCCTATGGCTCTATCAATCGAGAGAGTTTATGGTATACAGTGGAATATCTAGGAATGCCAATAAAATTGGTACGACTGTGTAGAATGACAGTGATCCTGTGTTAATGTTGAGAACAGGCCATCGAGAATTTTTGGAGTTAACTTGGCAGGGAAATGCTCTGTTCCCGATACTCTTCAATCTCATGTTGGAGTACATCGTTCGTAAAACTGAAACACCTCAGCGCAACATCTTATATCGCCAGTCCAATCAGGTGCTTGCATATGCAGATGACATATCCGTGATTGCACTGAATAGCAACGGAGTGCTTCTGTTGGACTCCTGTTCAATGAGTTAAAACATAATAGATGATCTCTGATTATAGGGACAATAGCACACGAGGTTTCAGTAGTGGCCTCTCCACGTGTGAGGGAGCGAGGAGGTTCAAATATTTGGGCTCTCTTATCACTCATGATAACAGTGTGGGTGAGGATATTAAAGCGTGGCAAGCGGCTTGTAGACGTGTTTTGTATCCTCTAAGGCCACTGCTAAAATCAAAACAGCTATCAACTGCCGTGAACCTAAAGTTGTACGAAGCGTTGATCAGGCCCGTTGTTATATATCGATGTGATATTTGGGCGCTGACGGATGAGTAGGAGAGATGTCTCCTTACATTTGAGAGAAAAATCATGCGAGTGATATACGGCCCAAAACGTGAAGTAGATGGTACATACAATCAGAGATCTGCTGAAGATCCCCAATATTGTACAGGAAGTAAGATCTCAGCGAGTACGCTGACTAGGTCACGTTCTGCGTGCTGATCCGGAACGAATTGTGCAGCGATCTCTGCCACCATATGGTAGGCGCAGACGACGGCTCCACGGTGTAATGAATGACTTGGATTCTTCAGATTTTCTAAGACAGTATGAAAACCATGCGCTCAGGATCGAAACCGTTCGAGACAAATTTTTGATACAGTAAGGGGCCAGTAATGGCCTTTATTTATTATGTAATTAGTTATCTTCAGTTAATCAATTTTAATATGAGTAAATAACTGTCGTATTATAAATTAACAATTTGAGACTCTGGAAATGATCAGGTATAATTAAATTTAAGGTGACCCCAATAAAATGAAGACCGATTGGACTTATGCCATTATCATATCGCATGGTTGGCGGTATATCTTAAATAATAAAAATAAATAACCGCACACATTAATATTTATTGATCAATTATTCGTCAAGTACTCAATTTAAATTAATTATAAACATGATCTCAATAGGCGATCGATGACTATTTTATAGCCAATTTATATTTTATTGAATGCACTGGTCGTTTTTGTTTTCTTCGTGCACATACCAACTTTCAAAAGTATCTATATGTAATCTATACAACGGAACAAGTGTTCTTAACACACCAAAATCATTAAAATGAATTTTCCACCAAGCGTTAACGCAAACACTCTTCAATCAATTGTTGACCTTATGCAAAGTGTTTTTGAGAAAAATTATTAATAATTTTCTTTACTACTCCCTTACAACATAATAAAAACGATGTTTTGTTATTTTGATTTTTAATTTCTATTTATAAAGTTATAAATTTCTAAATTTATCTAAATCAAATTTAAAAATATATTTCCCAAATCTAAAAAAAAAAAAATATAATTTTCGAGGTCGTATATATACATATGTGTGCTTCTGTTTAATATATTAAGAAATATTGTTGTATATATAAACACACACACACAACAAACACAAGATCTTATCCGTCGAATAACTAACTATAGGAAATTATTTTTTTTGTTTTTGGTTTGTATTATAACCGATTTTCATTTACTTAATAAAATTAAAAAAAAAAAAATGTGTGCGTTGTTTACAAAATACACAACAAAATATTTTAAAATTTTACTTTTATAAATTAATATATGTACATACTCTCGTGTATACAAAAATTTATAACAAATAAGAAAAGATGTCTGGACATGTTATGAAAATGCAATTAAAAAAAAAAACGCGAAAATAAAAAATTTTTATTATTAAATTTAACCTATAATGGAAATGATATCATATTCTATTTTAGAAATTTTCATTTATTATTAAAACAAATTTTTTATATATTTTTGGCTCTGTGTGTAGTAGTAGTGATGTGGTGGAAATGTTACTAACAAATAATAATATTTATTCAGTTGGGTATTTCCATCGCGCACACGTTTATAATCCATTGCATGGTTAAGTGAAATTAACAAGATTTTGTTTTTCACTTTTCACTTTTGTACCTGGTACTCGACTGTCTGTGTCTCTCTCTCTCTCGAATCTAACTAACATCTATGTGCGATTCAATACGGTGATGATAAATCTATTTTACTTCATAATGATTTTTTATTTAAAAAAAAACAACAAAAAATTTATAAAAAAATGTTTTACATAAAATATTATGTATATATGTATGTATATGTATTGGGTTTGTGGAAATTTTCTACGCTTAAAAATAAATTTTCATTGTATGTCTGTATAATCGTTTTCAAACAACAACAAACCATATATACAAATTGGTAGGATTTTGTACGTTCAGTATAATTTATCAGATCGAGACGTGACGCGTTCAAACCTCAGAAGTGGTTTTCCGTACTCTGCATACGATGCTGATATCAATAGTAATCTCTAAATTTAATTTTTGTATTGAACAGAATTTTTTATCCAATCTCTCTAATCAGCGAATTCATTCACACCACACATCACAATATTGTAATCATTTTGTCGATATGTTCGGACTATATATTTAAATATATTTGACTATATATTCGGTCTGAGGTCAATGTTATACAGATTTGATGTCCGTCGCTATAAAACCCAAAACGCAGAAATAAATTTTGTTCAAAATTCATAAAAATTCTTTTCTGGAATTCTTTCAAATTATTAACAACTAATTCTTAAATTATGAATTCCCAATATTAAAAATAGTAAAAATCTTGACGTTTGAAAGTTCCTTGTAATTTACCGAATTATAATCGATGTAACCGAATTTCGATAATAATAATTAATTTTTCTAAAGTCCATTACTGAGTCAACAATCCGGCTCCAACGGTTTCGATCCTGGGCTTGGCCCTCAGAACGCAAAACCGACCGAGCCAGAGTATACTCACTGAAATCTTACTTCATGTATACAATGTCGGGGATCTTCATCAGATCTCTGATATCGATATTGTACAGAGCTCGGTATCTACGATCTACTTCGCGATTTGGGCCGTAAACTACCCGCATAATTCTTCTCTCAAATGTAAGGAGCCATCTCTCGTACTCATCCGTCAGCGCCTAACTTTCGCTTTGTAAAGTTTGAGTTTCACGGCACTTGACAGGTTTTTAAATTTTAGCAGTGGCCTTAGAGGATACAAAGCATGGCTGCCAGTTATCGTGAGATACAAGAGCCCAAATATTTTAACCTCCTCACTTTCTCAAACTTGTAGTGGTCACTACTAAAATCTGGTGTGTCATTGTCCCTAGATCCAGAGATCATGTACATATTTTGTTTTGGACTCATTGATCTGGAGTCCAATAGAAGCTTCACTCCATTGCACCTGTACTCGTGGATACTAGGTAGAATCGTGGACAGAGCATCTCTCTCCCGAACACTCGACTTAACTGCAAAAATTGGATAGCCTGTTCTCAACTTTATTTTAATTTAATTTAATTTTATAATTTAAAGAAATCATCTTAGTAAATACATATAAGATTTCAAAGAATAGAATTTACAATAAAAACAAAATAAAGAACCTGTTTGTTAAATTAAAACAAAATTTAAAATTTAAAAAGTAATTTTTCAAGTTTTTTTATAGCTGTGTCTAGATAAATTGAAATCAAATTGATGTTCCGCAATGTTGAATGATTTGGCCATTCTATTAATAGGATTGTTCTCACCATAATTTGTGGAATGGTGTTCAAGATCCAGAGATCGATGAAAATGAAACCTCCTATACCCGGAACATGAATTAAGATGTTTTCGGTGATGTACGGTGAATCAATATGGCCGAGAAAGAACAATTCTTAAAATGGCAGAGAACAAAAGAACTCTTGTTCTTCTTTCAAGAAGTCTTGCCACCTTTTGGTATTCTTTAATAGGTGTAAGAGGAATTTTTTTGGATACTTTCAATTCCTTTGTTAAGAATTAATAGGCCCCAGACATTTGCCCCATACCCTACTTAGGATCTTACGAAGCCAAAATACAGCGTTAATATAATGTTGATTTGTCATGGAATTCACTGGTCCATCGTTTGATAAACCAAAACATTGAGTTCGCTTTGGCTACGATGTTATCTATATGCCTCCTAAACGTCATGTTTGGATACATGTGACACCCAGCTCTATTGTTTCACAACCACGCTGCAATTCACGTCTTCATCTCTTGATTTTGTATTTTTTTTTTTTAAAACTTAAAATAAAGTTCAACATTTTTTCTAAAATTCATGAAATTTTATAAATTTTGATACAATTTTGAAAATCAAATTAAAACAGAAATATGTAAAAACTCCAAAATTTTGTTTAAATTTTTTATAATTTGAGTGATATTTCAAACATTGAAAAATCATCTGAAATTAAAATTAAAATTCAAAATTTCAAAAGTATCCCAAATTTCGGGTCTCTTAGATAGTGTATTTTGAATATTGTAATATTTGGAGAAATGCTGTAAAATTCAAAAGCGTTTTAACACTCAATATTTTAAAATCTAATAATTCGGATTTTAAATTTTATCTTCAGAATCTTTTAAAAGTTAAGTTAATTAAGAAATTTAAAAGTTTTAAAAATTTTTAATTTTTCGAATAATTGAAAATTGTCAAATCTGATTCCAATTCAAAAAATTTAGAATTTTCATAATGTGGAAATTTCGAACCTAAGTAGCAGATGCAAATTTTTTCGTTTACAAAATGTATTTAAAAGAAAGCAAAACAATAAATTACTTTGATATTCGGGCCCTAGAGTAATCATTTATTAATTTCTACGTTGACGTGTCGACAACTCGTCAACAATGACATAAATGTAGACAACCTCTAGAATGGACATAGAGTACCCGGGATATTTTTCTGTTTTATCAGTGCTCGAATGGGTAATTACGATGGGTATCTCCGGTTATCTCTAAACATGTTTTTAAATTATTCATCCAAAGCTACCACGAAAGATCTGTTTCAATAGCTTTTAATACGTTTATATCCGAGTCAAAGTAATAAGGGAATGACCGTGGAATACAAAATTTTCCGATGTGGCGTTTGAATTAACTAACCATCATTCGTTCGAATAGAAAATTTATATGTTGATAGAGCATTACCAAAACCAAATAATGGTGGTACTCACGAAATCAAATATTGGACAATTTAGAAGTGCTTATAAAAAATCCTACATCAACAGCCAAAGCACAGGTATGTTTAGTGGCGGAACGGTTCAATCCAACGCGTTCATTCCAGACGCTGATTTGTGGTTGTCGATAAATATGCCTGACAACTCCAAAAATAGGAAGACATGTTAAAAATTCTGATGTGTGCGAAGAGAGCTGTTAAAATTATAACAATAGAGCTGTTAAAATTGCTTATAAAAATACGTTTCATTTGATATATCACATGAGATAATCCAAATAAAAAATGTTAACCCCATCATCCAGCATCTATGGTCCAAGCGATTTTATCCACTTTCATTCCTCTAATCTATTTCTACAAAACTCCACAAATATTTTTCCAACTATTTTTTTGTATGCTAAATCTTCAGAAAAAAAAATTGTTACTTGGAATTTTACTTCACCAGTATTCGTGGAGTTTTGTAAATGGAAAATGGATTAGAGGATACAAAGTTTGGTAAAAAATCACCTGGACCACAGATGCTGGATGATGGATTAAAATTATTAAATTTGATTATGTCATGTGATATATCAAATGAAACGAATTTTTATAAGCAATCTAGTGGTCTACATTTTTTGTTTAATTACGAAAATTATTCATTAAATAATTTGAATAGCGTTTTTATTTTTTAAAATTAAATTATAATTAAGATTTTAACGAGATAATATAAAAGAGGTTTTTCTGAATTACGTCCGATTTTAGAATATTCTCAATTGTTAGTTTTGACGGCTCTAATAAATTCGCATTTGTCAGTGAGTAGTATTGTTTCCTGATATTCCTGTGATATTTGGTGAGCAACGAGAAATTAACCTCCTTGTAGACACGTTTGTGTGATAAAGTCATGGGATGCACATATCAGATTTTTTTCATATAGCTTAATTAAAGCCGTCCACAATATTTTTAGCATTTTCAGATCCAACGCCCTAGTTTTTGTGTTTAATAAAAGATTAAACACAAAACTAGGGCACTGGATTTGAAAATGGTAAAAGTACTGTGGGTTATGATGCTGTCTACAGTACGCTGACATAGCCTACATGACGAGAAATATTGCCACTAGGTAATCTACGAAATACTTTACGTGTCGACAACAGCGTAGATGACTGAACGTAGTCTACCTCGCCACCCCTGAAGACGTCGGGATGGGAACTTTTATTGGTCAAACATTTAATGGGACTGTTAGGTTAGGTTAGGTAAGGGTGGCTGTCCTAAAGGACTAGCATAGACACAAAATTGGTCCGTAGCTGTACCACATTCGAGTTTCCTCCTCTTCACTCGCTAAACCATCCTGAGCTTACCAAGAAGCGTTTAAAGTCCCGGATCTCGATTTTACTAAGATCCGAGAGGTCGTTCAAGGGGGAAGTTCCCATAAATTTTGTTCTGCTGTACGCTAGACTAGGGCAGGTGCAGAGCAGATGGAGCACATTTTCCTCCTCCCTAATGGGACTGTAATGGAATTGACTTTAAATTTTTAGAATATTCAGAATAGTTTATTATTGCAATATCACTTGACATTATATCAGTCTATAATTATTATAGATCATCATTTTTCTGTATAATTTCTAATCTAAGAATATACAGCTATATATGCAAAAAATGGGACTTTGTTTATCACATAAACTACAGTAATAATTTCTTAATTAATTTAAATATTTATTGATTTTTTTATTAATAGATCACGTGTTATCGCAATAAATGCAAATAATTTTGTGACTCATATTAAATATTCGTCATATATATATATAAATGTCTAATTATGTAAACGATATTCACCTACCATTTAGTTTTATCATATTATGAATAAAATTATGGAGTCTAATTTTAAAGTTTACTTGTGACAAGGCTAACTCTGAGTGTTATTGTATTTACAAATTAACCCAAAATAATATGCCTACACAATATGTCACACAATAAAATATTTTTAATAGTCAAATTTACTTACTCTATAATAATTAGCACACATCGCTTATAATGATGTAAACTATATAGAACATCTCGAGTAATTGCATTTAATAAATTTTTTGGCACTAACTAAATTGAGTTTATTAGTTTTTTGTGCATTATATAAATTTTGAACAAGTGTTTGGCACACTGGAATTAAGTAAATAACTACGCTGTACGAAATTCGGTTGATTTAAATTTATGTTTTACTGAACATTTTTCCGGATGTCAGTTTTTATAATATTGTGTATAGCGAAAAATTATTGTAATTGTAGATACGTGAGCTGTGGCCATTTTACACTTTTGTTGCTGCGAGCTAATCTCAAGAAAAATAGTCAAACACACAAATAAAATCTATTCTAGTTTTGTTATTCTAACACTTAATAGCTTAAGAGTAAAAATATCAACCGCAATCTTAATTTATCTACACGGTGTGTTAAGTTTTTTTTTTAAAGTTTTTATATTTAAATAATTGTTTAGAAATAATAAAAAATATAAAAATGATCAAAGTGTTTATATATTGTGTGATCTATGTATATTGATTGATATTTTTGTGTTGAATGATTTATATCGATTTTTTTTTTTTGAAATAATGTTAAATGGAAAATAGAAAAGTTTGTGCGTGCAAAATGAAAAAAAATTGTATTAAAAAATGTTATCTCTTGATTAGTTCTGCATGTCGCGATCACGATCACATTTTATTAAGCAAATCAAAACTGTTATTTTATATTTTATTAAACCACATATTTCAGTCAAAATACTAATTTATTACTATTTGCAATTTATAATAAATAATAGTTGTCTATGTTATTTGTTGTTGTCCTATACTAAAATTACATTATTTATTACAACAATTGATCATTTTTTGTTTGATCTCTAATAGAACATAATGTCACATGTATACATATATCGTATATCTCACATACTTGTGGATATGTGCATCACACGCTGTGTGGGAAGATATCTATGTACATACATATATGCATACATATATTTATAAATTGCACAAGTCGCGCGCAAATTGCATAACTTTCAATGTTCAAGAAATTGTTTTCATTCTAAATGATATACTATAAGATAATAGAATCATTTTGTTAAAATTTATTGCATGAGCTGTGCTAAGTGAATTATTAATAGCCATAATAATAATTACGCGATGATGTACTTAATTAATAATATATACAAAAATGTATCTTTGTATTTTTGGTTTCCGTGGCGCGTAATTATATATATATTCGATTATCAGTGATGACATCAGATTCATATAATTATTAAATAAGGAGTGATAATGAGACAATTGTTTGTTTAAATAATATAACAATAAAATGCTATTGTTTATTATCATAATTATACTATATATCGAAAGGGAATTATAGTAAATGATCGCGGTGATATTATCTAATGAGGTCGCATCAAATAAAGGGTTTTCCAATAAGAGAAATCAATTAATGTTTATTTCATTGTAAAGAGGAAGGTGTGCATTAACATTTGAAGACGGCTACGCTTGCAGCACCATATCCTTTTCATGAAATTTTCCATGACCAATTCGCACTTTTGCCGCTGTATGACCTCGATAACTTCCCGAATTTCATCTTTAATGTCTTGAACCGACTGTGGAGCATTGGCATATTCCTTTTTCTTTCACGTGGCCCCAAAGAAAAAAATCTAAACGTGTTAAATCACAAGATCTCGGTGGCCAATTGTGATCACCTCTTCAAGAAATAACACGGTCTGGAAACTTTGCGCCGTCTTGCTGAAAATAAACGTCATCCACATCAATATCTTCCAACTACGGCCATAAAAAATCATTAATCAGAGCTCGGTAGCACAATCCATTCACCGTAACAGTTACACCAGCCTCATTTTCGGAAAAAGTAAGGTCCAATCACACTGCCAGCCCAAAAACGCACCAAACAGTAACACTTTGATGCATTTCAACAATCATTCTTGGATTTTCTGAGCCCCAAATGCGACAATTCTGCTTATTAACGTAGCCTTCGAGGTGAAAATGACCCTCATCACTTAAGATGATTTTTCGATGAAAATCCGGATCATTTTGATGCATTTGAAGGATTCAGCAGATACGACGTTTATGGTGATCGACCGGCTTGAGTTCTTGTGTTAACTGAACTTTAAAAGGCTTAAGACCTTATGCAAAATACGGTTTTTATGTAGTTTGTGGACTGTCTAATTCCAAAAGTCGACGAGGAATCGACAAACCTGGGTTTTCTTCAACATTACGGGCTACAGCAGCAAAATTCTCAGTTGTTCTTGAGCGACACACGGTATCGATTCTATTGCCGGCCGAGAAGGCGCTTCACGACGACCAAAAAGTCGTTTAGTATTGCGAACTGTGACTGCAAAATGTTCACCATTTTTGTAGTAATTTTTAACAATTTCAATGCGTTGTTGAAGCATGATCGTACCATTTTTAGTAATGGCGTAGTTTTTACTTGTTAAATGTCAAATGATGACAACTTCAAAATAGCAGGCTATTCAAAACGAAACCACTTATTGGAAAACCCTTGCTCAACTTTAACAAGATTTTCCTTTTCAAGGAAAGAATTCTGTATCAAAATACCAAAATATTATCAAATGGGAGATTATTTTAACTTGGGAAGAACTCACGCTTAACTAGCATTAGACTATTTCTCATTATCTACCTTATAACGTTTAACAACAACAAAACGTTGGCACAATTCCAGTTAATTATAAATTAAATTACCAGGTTTTACATAAAGCTATATTAGCGTAAAAATTCAAATTATTTTCAAGATTCGTTATTTGCGTTAAAAACTGGATAAACAAAATATAGTTAACCTCAAAATTTACACGAATATTCAATTCGAATATATAACGTTGCACGTGAACGACAATAAATGTGTAACGCCATTTCTAATTGTATTCCAACCCTACTATTGGATTTGCAATAACAATTTTTAAATTTGAACTTTGGAGTGGTAGTTATTTTTAATGGGAAATTTTAAATTAATGTCGATAATTTATTTGATCAATCATTAATTTTGTTATCAAATAAATTTGTAGTTATTTTACGGTGAATTTAAATTGATATTGCAGAGGCTTTATAACTATAATCAAATAATATTCGTGTTGATACCCATAACGAAGTTATTTAAGTTTGTAAACTGACAAAACATTAATTTTTATTATTTTGACATAAAAAAAATAATTCCGCCTACCACAACATATTTTTACGAGTTCATATAATAAATACACTTCTGTCAACGTACTCCAATTGTTTTCTTTAATATTTCCAAAAATTCAAACAAATGATAAGTACATGACCTAACTGACATTCATCCTGATTGTTGCCAAATTACCGCACATATTCTCAGTCGTCGGCGACTGGCGACAATAAAAATGGGTTATTCAACAATTATTATAAAACAAGGGAAAATTATAAATAAACAACGAGAGAGTTTTCCATTACAAAATATAATGCAAAAATAGAATACACACAGTTCAATGGAAAATCGAAAATGTTAAAAGCGTGACCTTGATGTGAGAAAACACGTTTTAAATATAATATTTTTGTTAGATCTACACTTTCATTCCAGAATACCGCAAATAATTTTCACGTAGTAACCTCTAAAAATAATAAACCGCGAAACAAAATAAGGCGTATATACACTCCGCGCAACCAAAGCAATCCATCATTAAATTAATTTACTAGGACATGTTCACACACTTAAAATGGCATAACTTTGACATAAATTTCCGATTTCGCATCGCATCGCGATTGTTTTTTAAGTTATCATGGTAACACTGCTACCAAGCTTATCAGATGATCAAAAATTTTTTATCGAACACAGTAAAAATAAAAAAATCGAATTTGTATATAAATGAAAAACCCGCAAAATCTTTACTAGATAATAAATATTTACAAACAAAATAAAAAAAAATATTAATTTTTTATTCGCGTTTTAGTAGCTTACTTAGTATTGGATAGATCGGTTCTAGCTACATAAAAATAAAAAATAAAAAATTCAGTACAAACATATACACTTATTAATTATAATCGTTTTTATTTAGTTTCAATTCACACTTCATAACGGATAGAACATTCTTGTGTCGAGTGGAATTTTGTACAAATAAAATATCTGCAAAATGGTACGTGATTTAAGAAAATTTGTTCAGTGCCTACTATATAGGGATTTATAATAATTTGTGATTTTTTGTTTTTTTTTCTAATTCAAGTCAAACGTAGCATTCTGTAATCGGTGCAATGAAGAAATCACTTCAAAGGTAAGTTAATTAGCGCGACAATTTTTTTTATGGATGTTAAAATCGCGAAAATTGTGAAGAGAAAATCACCATTTAAATAAAAAAAAAAAAATTTCTAAAAATATTTTATGAATTTTTTAATCGGCCCACACAATTTTTAAAATTAAAAAAAATAATTTTTTTTTGACTTTGAATTTTGAAAAAAATTAATTGTTTAAACAAAAAACCGAAAAAATATTTCTCGGAAAAACAAAACGCTGAGTTATAAACAAAAATCATCAGCCGGTTTATGTCGCCTTGTACTAATTATTTTTTTAAATAAATTATTATAGAAAATTATTGTGTGAGACAAATCAAAATTAAAAATTATAAAATTTGTTACGTCTGTAATTTAAGAAACGAAGTTTTTAGAGAAAATTAAATGAAAAGTGGATTTGGGTCATAAAATACAACGAACATTTAATTTTATTTATTTATTTATATTAATTTGATTTAATGAATTAATTAGTTTGTTTAATTTAATTCATTTTTTTTTTCGAACATAAAGTAAATTTGCTTTTGTGTAATGATTTATTTTCGCGATTTCTGTTCTTTTCTATTAATATATCGGATACATATAGATACGTGTGTGCGTGTGTGTGTGTAAAATCGCGTGGGCGATGGAAAATCGTTAACTGTATTGTCAAAACAAATAAATGTCAAATATTAAAGATAAAAAAAGAAAAACAAAAAAAAAAACCGAAAGAAAAACGCTAAAAATAACACATGACATGATTGAGAAAATTTCGAAAACGTTTTTCTCTCATATACAAAACACACACGGAATCGAACCAAACATGTCGATTTTTTTTTTTAAAACGCAATGAATATTAATTTTCACAGTTTATTTACATTTTGCTGTTTTTATAGATTCTATCGGCGCTTGGAAAGAAATGGCATCCAGAACATTTTACCTGTTTAGAATGTGGTAACACAATTGTTGAAAAAACATTCAATGAAAGAAATGGTGAACCCGTCTGTACAAATTGTTACCTCTATAAATATTCAGCAACTTGTGCCCAATGCAAAAAACCAATTTCCGGCGTAAGTATATATACAAATTAGATATAGACGTGTTAAACATAAAATTAATTATAATTATATATTAAATATATAGAAAGTTGTGAAAGCTCTCGGACAAACATGGCATGAGGAGCATTTCATTTGCGGTGGACCATGCGGTCTTGGCATGGGTGGCCAACCATTTTATGAACGCGATGGCAAACCATATTGTAAACTAGATTATGAAATGTTGTTCGCATCACGATGCTCTGGGTGCGGTTTCGCGATATCAGACCGATCGATTGTGGCGCTCGATCGTAAATGGCATAGTGATTGTTTCAAATGTCAAAATTGCAAACGACAAATTACTGAAAATACATTTGGTGTTGAAAACAATTTACCAATGTGCACCACATGCTATAATTTAGTTTAAGCCGAAAATATAATATTCTTTTTTTTTTTTTTAACTTTTCTTTTCTTTTCTTTTTTTTTTTAATTTAATTTAATTTTTTGCTAACCTATAATGAACGAAAAAAAAAAAAAAAAGAAGAAGTGAAACGAACCATATTTTTTTCGTATATAAATTTTATTTAATTTTAACTTTTTAATTAAAATAATTTATATAATATAATAAAATAATAATATATATATAATAAATATTTTATTACACATACACACGCACACACATACACACAGTTAAAATTTAAAAAAAACAAATAAAATATCAGCGCATTGAAAAGCTGCGATATGACATTGTTATTGTATTATGTATTGTTAAACAAAAAACGTAATAATAATAATAAAAACAAAAAAAAATAATCATTAATAATTATTGATTAAAATATTGATTACTTTTATTGAAGTGGACAATAAATACCTTATGTCATTTCTATTAATTAATCAGGTAACGACGATATAGCTAAAATTTAGATGTTGGCCTGCACTATGCACGTTTCTTTATTTTAAATAATCACACAGCACTTGATGATCACACGACACCAGAAATCTCACAATATCAAATATGCAAACATTTCTTATAAGCATTATCTGCTAAGTACAATAAAATGGCATATGATAGATAAGCGGTAGACAGAAGGAACCTAAAATCTAATGCAGTAGCAGAGCAAAATAACAAATTTAAAAATACTTATCCACCCAAATCCTCCAGTTATCAACTTTTAATGAACTGATTTGATTAGTTAATTCAGTCATTCAAAGATAGTACTACCATCAATCAAGTAATCTAAATAAAACGATGATTAAAATGAAAAACAAAATTAAATTAATTAGCCAAGTGTTAGCCGCCTAGTAGCTAATAGCATAAACAAATCGTCATTAAAATAAGTCTGCGATTTAGTCGAAAATTTTGGTAACAGGCATACAACAAACACATGATTTTCAAAATAGCCGCTATCAATTAAATAAAAACCATCGCTACTAAACCAACCACACAAAACGAATTATTCTTAACGCGGGTCAAATTAAAATACACAGAAAGTATGCGATGCTCGCACACAAAGTCGGTGTTGACAGCGACATTATAAAGTCGGATTTTTTTAGGATCAATTTCTAATTTTGTCAACGGCGCTGCAGTGGTACCAACTGTTTTCTGGCTCACTATGATGGTACACAAAATAAATCAAAATCCTTTCTCCGCTTTATCGGTGACGCTCTTTGTTCTGTTTACTCAAGCGATATCGTCGAAAGGCAAATGTATTTTGTCGGTGTATTTGGTCGTTGTATCTTTGGTTCTATTTATACCTTTAGAATACATAGTATAGTTTAATGGATAGCCAAAGGCGTTGTTTTATGTCATTACTAATTAATCAGGCGCACCTTTTAACGCACTATACATAAATGTCTATTTGGCAGACATCAACGTATCGACGAATAAAACTATATATATAAAGCAATAAATGGAAAAATTAAACGATATGGACAGGAAAACGTGTAAATTTACGTAAAGTTATAACAATTATTTGCGTGCTATAAAGATATAAATGTGGATACAAATACAGACATTTAAATTTCAGAATTAGCCGCAGCGCAACATTTATGTACTTGCGGTATACGTCCTACACACTTTTTAAATACCATATAGAGTTATGGTGAGTATTATGTTATTGATAAATTCATAATGACGTAAGGAAATTCCAGTATATTGATAAATTTATGAAATTCGAATTATTTGATTAGAGCACATGATAAAAAAATATGTATTTCAATTAGCTATATATGATTGTAATGGCTGATACCGTTATACAATAAGGAGAATTTAGGGTAGGTAACAAATTTAAAAAAAATTAATTTCTAATCGAAAACATTTTTAAAAGTCAATTACTTAAACAAAATACTTGAATCATGACAAATTTCGTCATCTAGAGAGCGTAGATAATTCGTAGAAAACGTGGATAATTTAGACGATAGAGCGACTTAGTGAACTAGTTCTAAACTATACGGTGGCCAGATTTTTTTTTAGGTTTAATGCGATTCAGGTGGGACAGTTTTAGCATTTTTATCAATGAATTCAAGAAATTTAGAATTATGTACATTGTAATCTGAATGTTCAAAAAATTAGTCTTGCCTTAGTAATCTGGGAGATAAAATTAAAACTAAGACCAGATAATTTTAAGGGTAAGTATAACATCGGTTCTAACTAAAAACAAAATTCATTGCAAAATCTTACCAACGTTTAAAAGAATTTTCCTCTACAATGGAATCCCGAGCACATGAAAAGAGATATTGGGGAAAATTAACAATCGAAAAGCATTGCTTGAACTAACTAATTTAACTTGTTTATAATTACATATTTGAATTTTAGTACAGGTTAAATTATATATTTGAGTGGATTTTATTTAAATCAAATTCGAGGTAGAATTGTACTATGGAGTTTCAAACGCGTGTTACAGACTTTCCGTTAAGGATAGATTTCAACAAAATTTGAGTGATAATTTAAATATTAATTAAAACTCAAATATTAATTAGAAAATATTTTTTTGTTATATTTGATTGTGATTGAGTAGACTTTTGTCCAGTCCAGGAACCGCACCTCATTAATGGTGCGTTTCTGGTTTAAATTCGAAGCTTGGCAGGATTTTTCTAAAGCCCACTGTCCTTAAACCCAGAGCGTGCATTTATATTTCTAATGATATTAATGCCGCTCTTATTAATGAGCGCAGCACGGCTGATGTTTGCTAATTACTCCCGTGTATGCTGACTCATGTTTAAAACTTGTCGTTGCATCAGCCTATTTATCCTATGATTCCACCTTGCCCCTCCTTCAGAAGAACTGGTGGTGTATCTTGTAATGTGGGTAGGGTCATTAAACTACCTCTCATGATTGGTTGTGATGCTAATGCTCATCATACCATTTGGGGTAGTTCGAATACTAATAATAGAGGATCCTCACTGTTCACTTATATTTACTCTTTTGAGTTAGAGATTCTCATTGTTGGTTGTGAGCCAATGTTTGTTAACCCGGTTCGTAAATAGGTGTCCTAGTGTTTGTGCTCTATGACCATCGTTGATTCGTGGAGGGTGACGGATGATAGTCTCACCTCTGATCATAGTTGCATCTCTTTTAATATTAACTTTAAAAGACCACCGGTTAAACCATATAGTAATAGGAAACTAACGAATTGGGATTCATTCTCCTCTGAGCTCATTTCACCACTAGATTTGCCTAATCAGATTAGATCTATCACAGATCTCGATTTACGGGCAACCGCACTAACGAAAGCTTCGACTGCTTTTGAATAGTCGTGCCCTTTTATTTACAACCAGAAGAAGCTTAACAAACCCTTCTGGTGCTCTGAACTTAAAAAGTTAAGTAAGAGTGTGCGTAAAATTAAAAATAAAACCAATAATATGAATCTCATTACTGATTGGAATCGATTTTTGGTGGCTCAAAAAGCATATAAAAAAAGCCTAAGATCCGCGCAGAGAGCTGCGTGGAAAAATTTCTGTGAGGAAATTGATAGCTTATCTGTTCTCGCCAGACTTAACAAAACTCTGGCTAAGAATGATACTTGCAAACTTGATAGCCTTCGCCTACCTTCCGGGAAACTCACCTCCTGCAGGCGAGAAGTTGGTGAGCTACTGTTGTCTGTCCACTTTCCTGGGTGTTACACTGTTGATTCGGGTGTGGTTGCCTCCGAGCCTCCTGACATTTCTGTCGGTTCGCCGGATTACTTGGCCCGTAGACTGGTCACTACTGATGTTCTATGCTGGTGCGTTGTTATCTCGTTTACACCGTTCTAATCGAGCGGTCCTGATAGCGTTTTCCCTGCTGAATTACAGCATGGTTTTCTACCCATCAGTACTCACCTGCTCAATCTTTTCCAGGCGTTCGTTGCTTTTAGTACTGGTCCACGATCTTGGAGAAGGAGTAGAGTAGTTTTCATAGATAAAGCTGGCAAATCGGATTATACTGATCCAAAAGCTGTTAGGCCCATTAGTCTGACCTCTACTTTTCTTAAAGCTTTAGAGAGGATCATCGACAGATTTAATAGGGATAATTATTTAACTACCTCCCCTCTCAGTAACCTGCAACATGCTTACAGAGCTGGCAAGTCCTGCGAAACTGCTCTACATGAACTCGTAACTAGAATCGAAAGATTCACTAGAGCGACTTAGTGAACTAGTTCTAAACTATACGGTGGCCAGACTTTTTTTTAGGTTTAATGCGACTCGGGTGGAAGAATTTTAGAATTTTTTTCAATGCATTCAAGAAATTTAGAATTATGTACATTGTAATCTGAATGTTCCCAAAATTAGTTTTGTATTATTAAAACAAAACTAATTTTGTTATACAGTTTTTAGATTTCACAACTATAGGGGAGATAAAATTAAAACTGAGACGGTCAAATTATTATTTGTCATACGGCTTAACTAAATCGCTATTTTATAAAATAGTTCCGCTCCTACTTTGGCCAGACCAGATAATTTTAAAGGTGAGTATAACATTGGGTCTAACTAAACACAAAATTCATTGCATTTTCGAGTTCTGCGTCACTCTTCTATGTCACGCGAGAATTTTATTGTGCTGGCCATATTCAAGAACTTTATCCGAATTTAAATCCAACGTGTTGGATTTCCAACATACATATATAATTGAGTGTCATCAAAATAAGTCAATAAATGGCCTAGTGCCGTTCCAGTTGCCGTATTCCAGAACTATATCCTAAACTCATTTGAGAATCCTATTTACATTTAACATAAAGTTTTTCATCATGATCGGTCAAGAAATGTCTAGTTTCGTTCAGTTGAACAGAATCCATAAGAAATGATCAAGAAATGGTTTAGTTCCGTTTAGTTGGTCATATATGCCAAAACTCAATCCAAAAATATCTTTATAGAATCAGTAGGTATTATGCATCAGTAGTGTTGGCGCCCTCCTACAGTATATACATTAACAGAATGAAAATATTGAATATATTTTTATTTTATATGTGCGGTTAAGAAATTCAGTTAAGACATTTACCAACTCTTCTTGCTGATGTCATTAATTATGTTAAATTTATGGTTTTATTGCCACGTATGACGTCTACTTAAACGAGAGGGTAGCAAATGACAATTCGACGAAAACGACAATTCACCGAAGACGACAACTCACCGAAGACGACAACTCACCGAAATCGGCAATTCACCGAAAACGACAATTCACCGGAAACGACAATTCACCGAAAACGACAACTCACCGAAAAACATAATACATGGGAACTACTAGAAATGGGATTGGAAGATCATTTTTGGATAAAGTTCTGGAATACAACCATTCGGAACGAAACTAAGCCAATCCTTGACCGATTAACATGAAACTTGACAAGTTAAATGGAAATAGAGTTATTAAATGATTTTTGGATAAAATTCTGGAATATAGCCAACCGGAACGGATGTAGGCCGATCCTTTTGGATAAAGTTCTGAACTAGACCAATCTTTGGCATATGGAAAATTGGTTTGTGCATAAATGGTTTTCGTCAAAAATCAACTTTGAAACGTATAATTATACGAATAGATTATACCGAATTATTACTCGCTGGTAGCGAGTAATAATTCGGTATAGTAGAGTGACGGTAAGTAGAGCCTTAAATAGATGATTAGGCATCAGTTGTGGCACAATTGTGTTACCGTTCTTTGAACCATTCAAGCTTCTTTCCTTGTACATATTCCATACTTACTTATTTTTTTTTAAAGAGAACTATTTACAGTTATACCCAGCATTAAATTTAATTTTAATGCGGACTCGCAGGAGTGTTGTTCTCGAAAATCAGATTGGTGGTTCACTAGTATATATTCTATTTATGTGATTTACTAATCGATTTTTGACTATATACGTTCCGATACAGCTTATACGGTATGATAACATATTTAATGAACGCAGCTCTTCTGTTATAGTCGCGGTGTAAACGTCTTTCATTTATTAACAATGAGAAATGTATATATAAGTATGTATGAAGCTAGAATGTTGAATAACATAAAAATATCAGTTTGCACGAACTTGTGGGGTGTTTCAAATGCAAATTTTAGGATTTATATTTGGTTGGTAAATTTGCATGTAAATAATAAAATCGATTTGCCCATTTGGCACGCACTGTTGGAATTATCCTATCTGTTTTGTAAATAATTTACAAAATATTTTGAAGGACGTTTATAATGATTTCTGCCGCACTCGCACAAAATCAAGAATTGTATATACTCGTATATATAGAATTATAACCCTTAACAAATCTGTAAATCTTGATATATTGCTGAAAACCGTTTGATATTAGTAGAAATGACTGTTTTTTTTTACATTTGTTCTTATCAAATATATATACAGAGATGGTTTAACATTGGCAATGAAAATGTGTACCAGTCACGATATGATCCAAAATGAATAAAAAATATTGCCAAACACGAATAATTTATTAGTATATAGTTGCGAATACGTCACCATTAAAATTTCCATTCCTCATACGAACACAAATCTTAACTATTATTATTATTAATATTGGATGGAACACATGAGGATTCTGCACTCAATGCCACAAAAGTCCAATTCGTAAGAGCGCACTGCTCCCTTGGCAAGCTGGACAACTTAAGATCAAGGTAGAGAGGGCATCTGACCTATATTCAAAGACTTTAAATTCAATACCTGAAACCGAATAGAACTGAAAGCTGTGATTTACTCATGAAATAAAGGCAGTCGCGATCCCCCCATATATACCATATCATTAAGATTAAGATAATTAAGAAGCGCTACCAAGAATTTTAACTGGTCCTTTTTCAAAGATTCATCAACTAGCCCTTCATCATTCTTAACTAGCCCTTTTTCAAAGGTTCACCCCAAATTAGGCTTTTTAATGTAGTACGATAGCGAGAAGCCTCAAGCCACAGAAACCTCAGGTCTTTCAAAGCGTATAGTTCTTTATAGTTTTCTTAACCGGCTTTGGCTACACAATCCGTGATACCCACATCATCGTAACTTTATTGTCGGAACAAAGAAGGTTCATGAAATGTTTGGGTAAATCTCCGTCACCCTGATGGTCGAAGGAAGTCCAAAGTTCTCGTGGGAAATGCAAGAAACTGTTAAAGAAGGCGAGGAGTACTGATATGATGCTGCGGATTAAGACTGCTACAAAGAAATCCTATCCTAAATTATAATAATCTGAAGTTTCAATTTAAGGTCAAACTCAAATAAGTCCTCGACATTGGAAATAAATTTAGAATTTTCAAGTTTTCACAACTTGTCTTGGCGAAAATTACGGATGAGCACTTTTATCTTAATACTCTGAAGAATGAAAGGAGAGTCTACGTGATTCAAAAGTACATTTCCCAATAGACTTGCGCAATGTTGTCTGTGTCTGCGTCTTTCCAATGTCACAATTTTATACGCATTACAACGTACAGTGTAAGGTGGGAAAAAGGTCAGGTTCTCATGATATGGTAAATTGTAGTTGTAGTTCCAGTTTGTTTTTCTAAGAATATAGAGTAATACTCGCTTTTGTATACCCTCAATTCAATGAATGTGGCCCGCGTTATGAGGGCAACAAACTGGTGCAGCATATTCTAGTCTATCGACTTTCACCAGCAGTTCAATGATTAGGTATCTTTCCGTTAGGTACGATTGAAAACAGTTGACCAAAATTGGTGAAAAAAAGGCTGCTAGGGTACGCAAAGACTACAGCTACTATTAGAAAAGCACTTTCCACGGAGTGCTCGATACTAGCTTCGGCGAGACCTGTCATAAATAGGGCGGAAAATCATGTGGGCAATAAATAGTTTTAAGCCAAATAAGTCGGCAGGACCTGATCACATTATTCCTGCGGATATCTAGCAAACGTTGATTTAACCCTGCTCTAGCTGGGTTATTTACAAAGGCCGCTTAGAATTTAATCACGTTCTTAGTAAAAAGATTGAAGTAAACTGTAAAGTAATATCTATACCTAAGGCGGGATAAAGCTTTTATTGCTATTCCAAAGTTTTGTCTGGGTGGGGCATCTGTTTGTAGATTTTTGAATGGAGGCACACCACATTATTGTTTTGGACAGCAAGTAAAACTGGAAACCAGACATCTTAGAAAGGGTAAAGAAAGCCACAATAGCGCTCTACTCTTGTAATACATAGTACAATGGCTCTATGTCTCAGTGGCAAAACTCATACTACTATATAGGGTCGTCGTCTGGTGATTAGAGATTCTCTTTCATCTCACCTCGTTGGATCTTGTGACCAAGCAACTAATAACTTGAACAGCTATACAGCCCAAAACCATATCTATGTGGACCTGTAACTATATAGTCCACTCGTCTATCTTGTGCAATAGGGATATTCCTGATATCACTGACTACACTATCCTATCGCCATCTTTCGAGTTGAGGTTCCTAACTGAGTTTACCACCAGAGAGAGCTGGGTGAGTGAGATGGTTATGGACAATGAGGCGCTAAGCTTCCTCACGTATGGCTTAAAAAGGGATGGCGGGATCGAGTACTGGGTATTCTGCAATTCACCGGGCGTCAACCTCTCTTTTCGCCTTCCCGACTATTGCAGTGTCTTTCAGGGTGAACTTATCGCGATAATGGAAGCCATGGACATAAGGGATAACCGAATTTCTATGGACAGCCAGGCTGCTATTAACACGCTACAACCTCAGTGATTGACGTGGAGACCCTTCTCAACACACCATGTTTCTACATTATTTAAGGCATGTTAAGTTAAATCGGATAAGATACTAAGATGTTTGCCTGAAATTGTCAAACGTAATAACTATCGTAACTCAACTGAATAAAGCCAGATTGGTTCATCTAAAAAATTAAACCGTTATTGCCAAGAGGCAAGCTTTGGCAACATTGACAGAAACTAATACCCCATCCAGCTCCACCTCCACAATGAGTTCTATCTATGAGCTCACTCGGCATCAATATCATCCGAGTTGAGAATATCACTATCAGGAAAACGAACAGAAAGCATTAGCTCATCAATTTCCTTCTTGGAAGATGTATAAGTTGTTCGTCCGGTATAGGTGAAGAGAATCAAATCACTAGTGACAGTAGACGAGTAGTTAATTTCCCGCAGACCTTTATCCACGTGGTTCTTTGAGCGGATGCCAATTAATTAGTCGCTTGTCCCTTAGACGTTAGAAGTTTGAATTTCAGAAAAGTTTGGTCCGAGTCTTTTGATTAGTGATAAGCGAACACAAGTTTTCGAAGGCGAAATTGTCATTGCAAGTGGCGATGCCTGATCTTCAATGTCCTTTCTCGATCGAATTGCCCTCGGTGGGGACAGTAAAAAACCTAGTTCTGTAGAGAAAAGTCCCCAATTGGTTAATTTCCTATTGCGAAATTGTTTTAGAGGCGGTCGTTTAAGGATAATATTAAACGTCATGCGACAGTCTAAAATTAAATCAATGATGGACATGAAGCATAAATTGATGTCAATCACCTCACGACGAGCAGAGTTAACAAAAGTAGGCTCGCATCCAGAATTGAGAATTTCAAGCTTAGAAAAGCTTATATATATAGTTAAACAGAGAAGAACCCCTATGCGTGCGGTTAATGTTCATACTACTCCTGATCGATGAACATTAGCATCACAACCAATCAATAAAGGGATATACTTATGCTTATATTATATATGTGACAAGATTAGTGAGTTCCTCAAATGGAGGAGAGTAACAGCCGCAATTTTAAGTTTAGTGAATGGGGGAGCGTTCCGCCTCTAAATTTGAAATTAAATGTTCTTTTAAATCGAAAATAATTTTGTTGATTAAAAACATGCGCTGAAATTTCAAATCACCCTGAAATCAGAAACCTTGGAACTGTTAAAACCTATATATTATGAAGAGAACATTAACATTATTTACTCATCGTCTTAACACCAAATACCAAAAAAGACCACAAACAGGATAATACGGCGCCACTATTTCAAAATGTGCTCTATAACTCGATACATACATATACAGTAGACATACATACAATACAATCATTAATGTGCTGTTTAGTTTTCTATTTCATGACTAAACATATCATACAAAGTATTGATTTATGTTTGATAAGTGTGTCAGGTACTAGGCGTTCTCCCTATCTATATTATAACTATATATAGAGTCTATAAAAAAAAAAGTCTGACGTCATGATAGTTTTCAATAAAATACATTTTCATTTTGTATAACGAATTAAATTAGATTTCGAGTGCACGCGTAAAATTTTTAATCACCGTGTTAATTCACCACAAAACATTTATTCATTAGTATATAGTATGTGTGTGTGTGTATAGTTATAAGTTTTCCAGTTATAAATTAAATTATTTTAATAAAGATAATATGTACTCGTACATATATATAAAAGAAGACGAAGAAAATTCTTAATTTTCTCCTCCTCGCATATATTCTTCTGTTAAGAAATTTTTTTACATCGTCATTTGGAAAATATTTCTAATAAATACGAGTACATAGATCGAGACGAGTTTATAGTTTTGAAATGTTGGTAAAATATGTACGTTCATGTACAAGAAATAATGGTAGACATATATATTTATATACAAATCCATATATACATATATAATTTACAGGCTAAGAAGGAAAATGGAAAATTCTTTTGGTATTTTAATTTTTTTTTATGATTTTGCTGCCTTTTCTTTTTTTTTTTTTTAATTTTGTCGTTAATAAATATAAAATGGAAAATCATAAGAAAGGGGGTTAAATGATTCATAAAATGAAAAAGATTTAAGTCAGACGACGTTGATGTGCATAAATGATTTTTGATGGAGTTTTAAATATACGACTATCATCAAATAAGATAAGGACAGTTTACTTGTTGAATGAATTATAATTTTAGTTGTTAGCGTTGATGATGTCAACTAGAAAAATTGATTATGACTATGAAATTATCATAGACAGTCTCGTTTCTAACCGCTCCTCAAAAATATTGACGTTCCACATTGACGTTCAAACGTCAATATTTTTGAGGAGCGGTTAGAAACGAGATATTAATGGTTCCATACTCGTATAATGTTGCATTGTAAATTTATAACGTCAATTTTCTAAATAGGTTTAATTCTTTAAAAAAAATTCTAAATTTTAAATATTATTTCAAATTTTGGAATTCCCTGTATTTCGAAATATTTTTTGTGTATTCTCTGATGTCTCGAATTTTATAACATCCTCGAATTTGGGAAATTATGTCAGCTGGGTGTTTTTTTAGGGGTTCACAACTCGCTTTATTTGACAACCCATTTACAGCTGATAGTTGCTTTTTGTTTAGTTTGGTTTGACATTTCATTGGGGATAGACTTACATCAAAGCGCAACGCTTGCAAATGGTTGAATTTTTTTACCAAAATAATGGTTCTCTTCGTGAAACTTATCGTGCACTTGTTCCATTTTATGGCGTACAAAATCGTCCTTCAGAGCAAACAATAACAATAGATCGTTTTCGGACCACCGTGTAGCCGGTGTACAGGAAAGCATTGAAGAAGATCCAAATCAATCAATTCGTCGCTGTTCTCAGCAACTGGGATTGTGTCCTTCCACTTTATGGAAGATTTTACGAAAGAATCTTGGTTTAAAAGCTTTCAAAATTCAACTTGTGCAGGAATTAAAGCCAAATGACCATCGTATGCGCCGCCAATTCGGCGAATGGGCCGAAGCCCAAATTGATTTTGATGTTGAATTTCCATTCAAAATTTTGTTCTCCGATGAAGCCCATTTTTGGTTGAATGGGTACGTAAATAAGCAGAATTGTCGCATTTTTAGTGAGGATAATCCACAAGCTTTTGTCGAAACACCATTACATCCTCAGAAAATTACTGTTTGGTGTGGTTTATGGGCTGGCGGAGTCATTGGTCCATATGTCTTCAAAAACGATGATGGTCAGAATATTACTGTCAATGGTCAGGTCCCTATATGATTAGACATTTTTTCGTACCTCGATTAGCTGGCATTAATCTTGTTGACATGTGGTTCCAATTAAATTGTTGCAATGACGCCTTATAAAAATCGATCTTATGTGTAATACTATGCTTATGTTGCGTTGTCGGATATTTTATTGAATCAATATTTCGACGATCCTGGAAATTTATTAGTAAAGCGTGACAAAAGTTATAGCACGCACTTTACTGGTTTTGGCCAAGTATTTAGAATTTTACAATCAAACAAGTGATGTAATGCAACATGGAAACGTAAACTATATTTTAAGTTAAACTCACTAACCGACACCAGTTACCTCCTTTATTATTATTATTATTATTAAAGTTGGCTGGAACCTAAGCAGGTTCCGCACTCAATGCCACTCTGGGCCCATGGTGCAAACCGAGGATTCTATCATAATTCGCAAATGCGCTCGGCTGCTCTGGCAAACTGTAACAGGTTAAACCATGGCAGCGATGACAAGTGACCTACATTTAAAGATCTATAATTAAAAAATCGGGACCTAACTATCTCGAAAGCGGGACAGCCACAGACAAAGTGAATGCTGTCATCGTCATCTTCAAGACAGTTGTCACACAAGGAATCTTGGACAAGTCCCATTCTTTTTAAATGGAGTTTAAAACGGCCATGGCCGGTCAGAATAGCGACCAGAACTCTCAGTTGGTCTTTCTTCAAGGATAGAGCAAACTTTGTGAGTCTCAGATTAGGTTCACAAATGAAGTACTTAGCCACTCGGCAAGTAGTAGAAGCTAGCCAAATACGCTTAGCTTGCAAAAACATATAGTTTTTAATAGCTTCCTTACCACAATTAAAGATCAGGGGCATTGTCGGTTCAGGTCCAATGAATTCCATCCTTGAACCTGTTTTAGCTAAAACATCACAGCACAGGTTTACTATCACTGCATAGAATAATGTCTTTTCCGCAAACAGCGAGGTTAGAAGCGTCAATCGCACAACGTGTGAGTGCAATCAGCTCCGCTTGGAATACAGTGCAGTTCCGGCCTAGACTCCCACATGATTGTAGGTCATGTTCAGGACAAAAGGTTCCAAAACCTGCACCTAAATTAGAGTGAGACCCGTCAGCAAAAAACACTAGCGACTGAGCCACCCAGTCCTTGAATTCTTGAGACGACCACGAGTTCCTCGTTGGATAAACCACCGAGAAAGAGATATCAAAGCAGAATTCTGGCAACAATTTGTCATTAACCATATTAATTTCTGGTATATATGAATAAATTGTAGATTAGTCTATGCCCTGTGATCAGGCCGAGAGCGTTCCACACACCAATACACCGCAGGCGAAAGGCAGCGGAGCATGCTGAGCCTAGGATGACCGACTGCAGTGGAGACAGAAATAAAATTGCCTGCAAACCAAGTATAGAAGAAGAGGACATAGCACCCGTAATAGCCCGACAAGCCATACCTTGTATGCTATTAAGCTTCGCAATGACAGAAACTGACTGAACCACAGGCCACCAAACAACAGACGCGTAAGACAGCATAGGTAAAGCTAGAGATTTGTAAATAAACATCAGCATTTTGGGGGTCAGTGCCCAGGACTTCCCAAATGCTCTTCTACACTGCCAGAAAATGGAAGTGACCTTTTTCAGTTTTGTTTCAATATGAGATTTCCAGGACAGTTTACTGTCCAGAATGACACCCAGATGCTTTACTGTGTCGGATCTAGCGATCGTTTCTCCAAAAAGAGAAGGAGCAGACAGCTCTCCGGTATTCCTACGTCTGGTGAAGACTATCAGACTAGTTTTCGATGCATTCACTTCTCCAGACACCACATTTCTACAACTTGGAGAGCGCGTTGCGTTAAGTCTGATAGTACATTAAGGTATTTACCCTGAACCAGGACGACTAAGTCATCAGCATAACTCTGAGCAGTGAAGCCGAATTGCTGTAGTTTAACAAGTAATTCGTCGATAACTAAGAGCCACAGGAGAGGTGACAGAACCCCTCCCTGGGGGCAACCTTTAGTAACTTTGACCGAAATGGAAAGGGAGTCCAGCTCGGCCACAGCAATGCGCGACCGCAGCAAAGATCCAATCCAAGTTACAATGGTTTGGTCAATTCCAAAGTTTGAGTAGGCTTCAGTGAACCGAAAGAAGTACTATCAAAGGCACCCGCAATATCGAGGAAAGTGCCCACAAGAAGCTCCTTAATACTAAGCGATCTTTCAATCCTCGTAACAAGTTTATGCAGCGCAGTTTCACATGATCTCCCAACTCTGTAGGCATGTTGAGTGCTACTGAGTGGGATGACAGATAAGTGATGATCCCTAATATATCTGTCAACAATTCTTTCCAGAGTTTTGAGAAAAGTTGAAGAAAGACTAATAGGGCGCAATTCCTTGGGATCGGTATAATCCGCCTTTCCAGCTTTCGGAATGAACACAACTCTACTCCTGCTCCAGGACTGTGGAACATATCCAAACGCAAAGCACGCTTGGCAGAGTCGAAGTAAATGTTCCTGAATTAAGCGAAACCCATGCTGTAATTCAGCAGGAAAAACTCCATCTGGACCACCTGATTTATAAGGTAAGAAGGAGAAAACGCTCCAGCGCAAGGTGTTGAGAGTGACTAGCCTGCAGGCTAAGTCCCAGTCAGGTGAATAATCAGTACCATTCGGGTGGGCGTCTGCAACATAGTCATGATTGATAACATTGCACCCAGGGAAATGAACAGAAAGTAGTAGTTCGACAATTTCCTTCCTGGAAGAGGTTAATCTGCCATCAGGAAGTCGCAGCACATCGAGTCGGCAGGAATCATTTCTAACCAAGAGCCTATTAAGTCTGGTGATCCCAGAGATACTATTAATTTCTTCACAGAAGGTAATCCAAGAAGTCCTACGAGCGGATCTCAGCATTTTCTTATATTCTTTTTAAGCTGCCAGAAAGTTATCTCAATTAACCTGAAGGTCACATCTCAATTAACCTGAAGGTCTTTTGGCTTTGTTTTTGAGTCTCCTAGCAGTTTTCCTCAGTTTTTTGAGATCAGAACACCAAAAAGGCTTATTCTGAGATTTTTGCTTGGTAATAAGAGGACAAGAGTGTTCGAAGGCTGAAGTGACTGCATGCGTCAAAGATGAGGCTAGCAATTCAATATCCTCAGTCGAACATATCTCACCCAACGAAACCAGCCGAGGTTCCAACTCAAGAGAGAATAACTCCCAATTGGTAAGCTTCTTATTACGATAAGGTTTAAGAGTAAGTCTTTTCAGATTTAAATTAAACGAGATGCACCTATGGTCGGAGGTGAGAATGTCATTGGTTACCCTCCAATTACAGATCAAATCGATAATCGACATGGAGCACAAACTAATGTCAATCACTTCCCTCCCTTTGCTGAATTAATAAAGGTAGGCTTACAGCATTTGTTAAGGATTTCAAGCTCAGATGTGCTCAGGTAATTAAGTAGAGATAAACCCCTATCATTAATATTCGTGCTACCCCATAACGTGTGATGAGAATTAGCATCGCATCCTACCACTAAAGGTAAATGATTTGTCCTGCTCCACGAAACAAGGTTGCTGAACTCCTCCGAGGGAGGAGGTGACACCGAATCGTAAGGCAGATACACTGATGCTACCACCAGTGATTCGACTGAGTTCAACGATTTGTGAGAGACGAGCACAGCTGCAACGTCCGCTGAACAAAATTCATGAATTAGGGTAGCACTAAGATTGTTAGAAATAATTTTCAAAACGGGTAGAAGAAACGAGGTGTGTAATTATCGGGAGATCGCCATTATGTCATACTCAAGCTCTTTCATATACAAACAAATTATTTCTCCTGGCAAGCATGGATTTTATCCCACTCGGTCAACACTTACTAATCTGGTTTTGTTCTGTGGTAATTTATTTAATACCAGACAGCAACTCGACGTTCTTTATATATAGACTTTGCTCAGGCTTTTGATAAGATCAATCACCCAATCATTATAAATTGGAGAATTTAAAATTACACTCATGCCCGTTGATTGGTTGGATTCCTACGTACCTATATCCGACCGCTGGCATTTGGTTAGGATTTTTGATTTTTCTTCTCAATTTTTTCGACCTTCATTCGGCATACCTCAAAGTAGTCATATTGGCCCAGTGTTATTTACATTGTTTATCAACGATATTGTTGACAGCTTTCAATTTGCGAATTGCCTCCGCCGATCTTAAAATATTCACCCAGGTTAGTAACAAGTTGGTCAATTAAGATCAGATTGAGTTGGAATGTGAGCAAGTGATAAACTCTTTGATTTTATCGTATTCCCTCACCTATTACGGTACTGATGTAACGTCTAGAAGCTGTTGATAGAGCCGTGTTCATATCTGATCTAGGTATAACATTTCCGTTAAACCTGTGGAATTGTAAAGATTTCTGTGACCTAATTAGTCTATGTCTCCTTCATTCAGTCTGCTTTAGAATACACATCTACAGTATATGGTCACCGTCGAATTGAGAGTGTTCAAAAGTAGTAGGTTTTCTATTCACTTGTCCGCATTTTTTGTACGTGATATTTTAAATTCATGTATGGATTGTGCCGACCGAGCAAATAGCGCAGTGGTTAAAGCTGCGACGTTTGGATCGGGAGGTACCGGGTTCGAATCCCAACAGAGGCGGGGATGCAAAAGGGATTTTTCATCTCCCGATTACGATCGGTGATTAAATTGAAAACATCTATGACCCTCTGTTGGAATGTAGAACTCATGGGCCGACCCATCTTTCATGTCACTGTACAGGGTGACATGGAGCTATGCAATGCGCAGATGGTATACTGTACTTGTGTGAATGGGATGAATGAATGGATTGAATGAATGTTGTGTGAATGTAAGGTAAGGCTATGGACCGTAAAAGTGTCTATGCCAAGTCCTTTTAAAAAAAAAAAAAAAAAAATCGATTGTGCCGAGCTTCTCGCACACTTAAATTGGTATGCTTCCGACCGTCGTATGCGTCAACGCGAAAAACTTATAATAATCGAATTTTTATCAACAAACTAGGCGGTCTCTCGGAATCTAGAGTTCCTTGAGGATTTTTAACCCAATGTTTGAGCTATTTGACTTTTACATGTCAAGGGATTCGTTCAAGAACGTTATTTATGCTTTTATGTAATAATAATTAAGTATAGTCGGCAGTTTTATATTTTTTAATTAATGTTTTCTCCGCATTACCGATTGTAAACCTAAATAAATATCGTGGGAAAATATATCGCTGATATTTTACAGGAGTTGCGGTAATCCAGTTTTACCTTTACATAGATTTAAAACAGTTGAGGCATACTTCGACACGTTCCCCATTAATTTAAAAAAAAATATATTCAGCGTTTTCTAACTGGCGTGGTATTATAGTTACCTATGACCCACGCTTGCTAAATGGTAGGATTTTTCAAAATTATATTTTCGTTTTAATGTTTTCAGTTAAATTTTTATCGAGTTGAACACTATTTGTTTAACATCATTATCGATTCTGTCATCGACCAAGCTGTCCTTATCGCAAAATGGGATGGTTCCGAAACCACAAAGTCATTAGTCTATGGCTGTGGTAATGAACCTATGCCGAATTTAAACAAAAAAACTCAAATTGAAAACTTACGAAATTTCGTTGATTTAATTTTGAGTCCGTTCTAATTCTTAAATTTATGGTTATTTTCAAATTCTGAAAATATACCCAAACCAGAACTTTCAAAATTGTAAATAAAATAAATTCCAATATCTTTGTAGTTCGACCATCTATACAGATCTAGAGTCATTATTTTATTTCAAACCTCATCAAGGTCTATTAGTCTGCTATTGCTTCATGTAAATCGGATAAATACTTTTCTAGCTAATCTAAGGTCCAAGACCAACCAAATATTTAATTTTAAATATTTATGAACACCTTGAATTGTGATGAACAAATCTTAGCATATACACTCTTATCCTAATTCCGATCATCTATATACACCAATTTATTGATTAATTCAGTAAATAATTATGAAATCAGCGACGATCAATTTAATAATTTGTAATTCAGTTAATAAAATCAGAGAGTGTATACATTAATAATTAAAAATGACACTTGTCAACCAGCACGCTAGCATTATACGTACATTGGAGGGCATTAAATAGATATAAAATGTGATATTGTAAAATTGAGTCATGCAACAGCCATGATCGTAATGAAGTTCAAGCATGCATTTGTATGATTTTTATAAATATTTGATGATTCATAATCAACTATATATGTATTCAGGGATGGGCAAGGTAGATTACGCCATGTAATCTACACGGTTGTCGACACGTAAAATATAACGTAGATTACTTGGCAGTGTTTTTGCCAACGTCGACAATTAAAATAATGTCAACAACCTACGATATTTTAGCAATTTGAAATCGAATTGGCCAGTTCACGGGAGTATTTTGTAAAAGCGCTCATCTACAGGTGCTTTTTCATTTGTTTCTTTTTGACAAACGACGCATGAATAGTACCAAACTGTCATCGTGTTTTTATTTATTCAGTATTGTTTACCATTTCATCATATAGAAAGACTAAGCCCGGCATAGCGCCTATACAAGTTGTTCAGCTTTATTACGAAAATCATCGTTCTGTGAGGAATGTGTTTCGTGCGCTTAGACCAAGTTACGGTTGACATAATCGGGCTGTCGAGACCACTATTTGGAATACCATCGAAAAGTTTGGATCCCAGTTTACAGTATTGGATGATATACGCGACTAAATAAACTGTTTGATGTGGTTTATGCGCTTGTGAAATCATTCGTCCATATTTCTTTAAAAAGGAAGACGGTCGGAACGTACCTGTTATAGTGCTTGTTATTGTGCTATGATAACGGAATATTTGCTGCCTGAAATTGAAGCACGACCTCGATGACATTTGGTTCCAAGAAGTCGGCGAAATTTATTGAAAAATCATGTTGGGGAGCAATTAATTTCACGGTGCGGATCGTTGAATTGGCTTTTTAGATCGTGTGATACCCTAGACTGTTTTCTTTGAGGCTACGCAAAGTCCAAAGTATATGTGAATAAACCAGCTAGATTGCATTGGAAGCCAACATCATTCGTGTCATTCGTCAAATACCCCTCGATATTATCGAACGCGTTTTCAAAAATTAGACTTTGAGAAGAAGTAATCTTTATTTTTAATGGCAAGAAATGTTCCTTCGAATGATAATAAAGTTTCCATACGAAAAAATTGAATTTTTTGAGTTTTTTTAATTTTTGCACAAATCACCTCTATAGATTTCGTTATTACGGATAAAGTCACGCACATGTTGTTTGATGCTCCCTATTTCTGTCAAAACCACCCGTGTGACTTTTCACTATACCCCAAAACAATCTCGATACATCGAAAACCTGTGGACTTTTTTAGATAACATTGGTTTGAGGAATCTCGTGCAAATTTCGTGCTTCTGTTGGAATTAGAGTCGTGTGAACTAGCTATATGGCCAAAACTTTACTGCTGAATCGTGTTGAAGAATTAGCGGGAAAATACGGCGTTATGAAAAATGTGACAAATACTTGGCTTCATAACCGCAAATTGCCGGCCAAATCATACATACTAACTTGAAGTGTTTCAAAACCAATATCATGTACGTTTCGTCATCCATCAAAACACATCCACTATATTTTGTGAAAATTTTGTCATCAGTCTGGCACATATTTTATGAAACAAGTGTTGGTTATCTGAACGATTTGGCTTTTTAATAACTCGGTAGCACTCATACTCTTCCTGAACTCGAATTCGTTGTACCATGGATTGTGTTAAATTTTATGGCACGAACATAGTTAAATTTCCCCGGATTATTTTTAATGAAGGTTATAACCTTTATGTAAAGATTTCTATGTTGTTGTTCAGCAATAAATTTTAATACGCCGATGGTTGATTAAGTAGAGACCGTGCTCTTGAAAACGTGGAATCGAGTTCAAGACTCGCGAGCGCCAATATTTTCTAATTTAATTTTTTCTGTAAAATTGGTTCAACACAGCTTCTGTTGAAATCTACATTTAATTTCTGCAAGTATAAGAGCCATCTCTTGTGTATGACCGCGTAAAGAAAATGTAAGAACCATCTCTTGTGTACGATCGCAATGAATTGTCCATTTGTGTTTCTAAAATTTTCAATTTTCTCTATTGAATTGGCAAACATAAAAGACTTGTATAACATCAATTTTATATACGCCGGTGGTCCAGTAAGCAGAGCCGTTGCATTTGGAATTGTGAACTTGAGTTCTCAAGCCTCGATTTGGCATTAAATAATTTTTAATTTAATATATTTAATTTCTCCTTTCCATTGGTAAATATAAAAGTTGAGTGTAGCGGCAAATCTATATATGGAAATGGTGAGGTGGTAAAGTAAGCGGTGTCATAGGATTTGGAATCGTGGATGTTGTTCAGTGTTCGAACCTCGACTAACGGTAAAAAAAATGAACGGGCATCATCCACAAATTTCTCATTAAATTTAAACAAAATAGCTCTTTGATATAAAAATGACCAATTTGTGCAATTAAATTAAAAATATATATTGAGGCTTGACCAGTTATGATTACACAAGACAATCACACAGCTTCTTTTACTACCGAGCCACCGCCATACATAGGCTAGGTTAGGTTAGGTAAGGGTGGCTGTCCTAAAGGACTAGCAAATAGACACAAAATTGGTCCGTAGCTGTACCACATTCGAGTTTCTACCTCTTCACTCGCTAAACCATCCTGAGCTTACCATCTTCCTAAGATCCGTGAGGTCGTTCAAAGGGGAAGTTCCCATAAATTTTGTTCTGCTGTACGCTAGACTAGGACATGTGCAGAGCAGATGGAGCACATTTTCCTCCTCCTCCTCATCACCACAGCTGCGGCAGAAATCGTGGGCTGGGACACCCAGTCTGCACGCATGTATCCCAATGAGACAATGTCCCGTTATAGCTAATCAGTTATATCAAGCGATATCAGTTGGGCTGATCTGGACCGGTCAAGTACAGGCCAGATCTGCATGGTTATTGCACACGAACTGACGTTAGACCATCTGTCGTTCGTTTCTTTTGTGGCTGCTTCCTGAAGCAGCAGTTTACATGAAGCAAGCGGTATCTTTATATCCCGCCTGCCTTTGGTTATTAGGCGTGCTGTACCCTTGCGGGCCAACTCATCTGCCTTTACATTTCCTGCGATATTGAAATGCCCTGGCACCCACGTCAAGCGGATGCTGAACTGATCAGCCATCTCATTTAAAGATGTCAGACAGTTCTGGGCTACTTTCGACGTCAGGGAGTATGATTGTAGCATTTTAATAGCAGCCAGGCTGTCCGTAAAAATGCGAATATCCCTCGTATTACATTATACTTCAACCAGTCCATGACTTCCATTATCGCGATCAGTTCAGCTTGAAAAACGCTGCAAAAGTCGGGAAGACGAAAAGAGAGGTTAACCCCTAGTGCCTCACAGAATACCCCGCAACCAACCCCTCTATTACTTTTTGAGCCATCCGTGAAGAAGCTTAGCGCCTCATTGTCCATAACCGTTTCGTTCACCCAGTCCTCTCTGGTGGGAAACTCAGTTTGGAATCTCATCTCAACAGATGGCAAAGGAAAAGCGTTGTCGGTAGCTTCCGGAATACCCCTGTTGCATAGGATAGATGAGTGCTCTGCATTGTTACAGGTCCACATAGATATGGATTTGAGCCGAATGGCTGTGCAAGATGCAAGCTGCTCGGCTGCAATATCCAAGGGAGTAAGATGAAAGAGAATCTCCAGAGCTTGAGTAGGTGTGCTCCTGAGAGCCTTTCATCAATAGTTTACGGTTAGCCATAATTTTTAAAGCTGGCCACCAGACGACAACCCCATACAGCAGTATAGGCTTCACCACTGAGACGTAGAGCCAGTGTACTATGCGGGGCTCCATACCCCATCTCTTTCCGATGGCTTTTTTGCAGGAGTAGAGCGCTATAGTAGCTTTCTTTACTCTCTCTACAATATTTGGTTTCCAGCTTAGCTTGCTGTCACTGCATGCGCTCACTCAGCGTACTAGGATATTTACCGAAGACCGCAACCACCCTGAAGCCTTGCCCTTCCAGGTTTAGTAACAGGTCATTTATGACCAAGTTCCAAAGAGGGGGGGATAGGACCCCACCTTGAGGTGTCCCTCTGCTCACGTATCTGTCGGCAGACGTCCCACCCAGATAAGCTGTCACGATCCTGCCTCTAAGCATATGATCTATCCAGCCTCTGAGTGACCCGTCTACCCCCAGACACCCAAGGGCCCGAGTGATTGCCCCCGGTCTGACGTTGCTAAAGGCCCCCTCTATATCCAAGAAGGTTACCATTGAATATTCCTTATATTCAAGTGATTTCTCAATCGGACCTATAAGGGAGTGGAGAGCTGTTTCCACCGATCGTCCCTTACAGTATGCGTGTTGAGATCCCGACAGCTCACCCGGCTTGATTGAGCCCCTAATGTAAGCCTCTATTATTCTTTCCAGTGTTTTCAACAGAAAAGAAGATAAGCTTATAGGCCTAAAGTCTTTGGGATAGCAGTGAGAGCTTTTTCCCGCCTTAGGTATAAATAGTGATATTCCTATCGTTTATAGCTACCATTTGAATAAAAAAATTGAAAATTTTACCAACGGCAATGGACTGGCTTATTTGACCATCGCCGTACAATTTCATTGCCGTTCGTAAACCCATACTCATATACCCATCTTTTATACTTGCACCTTTTACATGGAGAATATTGAAGTTTTGGAAAGAGCTGAGTTGGGATTTTAGTAATTTAATTACACCAATTTGACAGGAGAAATTGAATCAAAACAAGTTTGGCTCGATCGAGAATCGAACTTAGATCCATAAATCCAAAGTCACTGACTTTGCTTACTGGACCACCGCCGCATATATATCATGCTATACAAATGTTTTATATCTGTCATTTGAATAGAAAATATTTAAAATTTTAGCATCTGAACATGCCACTACTTGCAAAATATAAAAATGTTTAACAGAAGCTGTTTGTTGATCCAATTTGAATACAGAAGAAATTAAATTAAAATAATACCGTCGCTAATGGGACTCGAACCTAGGTCCACGAATCGAAAGTCAATCACTCTACTACTTCGCCCACCACCGTATATATTATTGATGTTATGCAAATCATTTATACTTTCCAATTGAATTGAGAAACTTGAGAAATTTTTTAACAGAAGTTCAGCTAAACCAAAAATGTCCCAACATTAATATCGTTTGAAACTTAACTGAACTGCATAGTGCCAGGTGCAACATTTAATGCGGTGACATTCCAAGCAGAGTATTTCGAAGAAGTTAAAAATCTGACAAGCTACTCCTCCTTATGTTCTTAAAGATTATAAAACTTCCGTATTCTGACTATAATTTCCCTATACAAACTGAAAGTATAACAAATAGGTATAGCTGAGTTTAAGTCTCGATTAAAACTAAAAACAAATTTAATTTAATTTCTTACAAATTAATTCAATTCAGATTCTCTTAAATTTTCATTTTTCTCTTTTCAAATGAAGAGTATAAAAGATGGATTTATCAGTAATGAAATTGTACGGTGGTTAAGTAAGCAAAGTAATGGGCATTTCATCAGGGCGTAAGTTCAGGCGGCATTCGGGCTAAGGTATATTTTAAATTTAATATCCTCTTACAAATTAGTTCAACTCAGCTTCTATTAAAATTTTCAAATTTTTCCAATTAATTGCCAAGTAAATGAGTATTCTTCGCATTGAAGTCACCACCTATTATGATCCTTTTTCCCAGACGCTTGAAGAACTCTGAGTATTGTTTGTTTTTAATAGAATGTCTTGGTGGACAGTACAATCCTGCCACAATAATATGAAAGTTGTTGGGTTTTATATACATGAACAAGTGTTGGTAGCCTTCCTGAACTCGAATTCGTTTTACCATGGAGTGGGGTGTGTTAAATTTTATGGCACGGTCATAGTTAAAGTTCCCCGAATTATTTTTAATGAAAATTATAACCTTTTTGTCTGATTTTTTGCGAGCCATATTTTTCGATTTATCGACGAGCTGTTCTATACCGTTCTACCGTTATAAAGAGGACCCCACTCTATATAACGCTAAATATCGTTGTTTTGGGTCAATTGAATAATTTTATAATGGATAAACATGACGCTGAAGTAGATTCATGGTATTTAAGCACGATTAGTTTTAAATTCCGCTCTTTTTAAAAAGAGATTTAAATTCAATGACGGTCGACATTCTATAAAACTATCACCAATAACACATTGTTCCTAAAGAAAGAAATTGTGTCACTCTATAGTTTAGAACTAATTGGCAAAACCATTCTAGGAATTGTCTACATTATCGACGTTGTCTACGTTGTTGACGTTATCTATACGGGTTGTCGACACGTCAATGTAGAAAACAAAGACGCGTAAACGCCCATCCCTACGTATACTACTAATGTGTATAGTAAATTGATAGTTAGTTAGATTATTATCCATTTACAGATTAACTGCCAGTCTGTTGTCAACATATACATTATACATATATACATTTGTGTAAAAGTTCAAAACCAAACTCAAATAAAACAAAACTTTCACCAAAAGCAAACCGTAAATCTACAATTCATTTACAATTTTCCACACTTTTCTCCATATACATACTATCGTCTAAATAAAGAAAATCAACAAGTTATAATGTGAAAAATATAGATATACATAAACAGAGAGTGTTAACAACATAATCACCATGAATCATTTTAAATCACCAACCGAATTTTTTTTTTATATAACATTTTCCATATTCGCACCGCATCTTAAGTAAAGCCAACAATATTTATCCCTTCCACATACACACACACACACACTCTTATCGCATTATTCATTTTTCTCGGCATTTCACAATTTTTTCACAATTTTTTGAATTCATGGCACGCGATGGTTATAATTTTTATTTTTATTTCCCAACAATTTTATTCGTTTTCTTCATCTTCGTCGACATCTTTTTATTGTGATGATGAAAATTCCACATTTAATTCCTCCGCAAGAATATCACACACACACACGCATTTTCACCACTTACTGTAACCTCAAATAGAATTTTTTCTTCTATTGATATGATTTTCCTGTATTTGTTGTTGTTGTTGGTTTGAAGGCAGCAACAGGAGCAGGATAAATGTATGTGCGATGTATTTTGTTAGGAATCTACACATATTTTATACTTAATTTTCTCGAGTATTAGTTTGAGACTAAATTGAATAGAATCTTATGTATATATACGAGAAAGAATAAAAAAAAAATAAATTCAGTTTTATTGTTGTATTCCAATTCCAAATAAGCAAAAAAAAAAAAAAAAGTTATGAAGAAAGTTGAGAAGGAAAAGAGTAACGGGGAAAAAAGGACAAGTTAATGGTGTGGAAAATTTTTAAGTGATTATTTTCTGCTATGGATTTTTTTCACACAATAGATTTTTTTTATTTTTCTTAAGTCATTCGAATGGTTCATACACCACCAGGCAAAATCTAGAGTAAATTTATTCAATTGTTTTAATTTTAAGTTACATTTTATGTATTCTATGATTATGTTGATGTGTTAAATGTAAATTATTGGACAGCAATAAAACTTTAGGTTGTGCAGAAATCAAATAACGATGATCTTATACATTTTAATGACCGGAATGCGATAATTTGGTATATATAGTGAATGTACCCCTATAGTACTGCACCGACATTGGGAATGACCCGATAGGGTTCTGCACCCGAACCTCCAAACAAAGGGACTAATTGAGATATTTATTTAAGATTAAATATACAAAACCAAGTGGACCAATTAGTATAGCAGTGAGAATGGCCCAAATTTCTATTCCAATTTTTTTTTTAGAAAATTATGAAACCGACAGAAAATATTAAGCGTACGTAAAAAAGTGGTTATATGGTTTAGGCTCACCACGTTTAGTTCTAATATTTTCCACTCTTATATAGAGATATGAACTGCTATAAGCCCTAGATTTTCACCATTCTCTATGAAATACGAGTACAATCGATATATGCCCATACATTTTTCCGTTTTGTATTTTAACATTCAGTATTAAAATTATGCCCAAGATTATTGCAAAAAGTACAAATGTAATACAGTAAACATTTTATGTACAAGAAAATCCCACATAAAAAACCTTATTTTGGGAACCTCTGCATTAGCCACTTTTTGTCCTCCAAAATTTCCGCAAAAGTAACTCGGGTTTTTCATCATTTCATTTTTAATTTGTATTTGCCGTAAACAATGGAAAAAAGCCGAGTCTCTATTTCATTAAACGACTTTAATTTTAAATGAACTTCAAGATGGTAAAAGGTCAAAAGATTTTTATCGAAGTTACAACATTCATATAAGGCAACAATAACGAGAATAAAAAATATAAAAAAAATGAGAACAATTCGCATCAAAAATTTGTATGAATCAGAAGAAAATCAAGCGCATGCAGCCGATAAAAAATTCAATAAAAAATGTCCATGAACAATTATATTCATGGTTTTTACGACGATGCTCAGAGGCAAACAAAATAGTTTCGAACGAAAGTAAAAGCGCTGGAACTGAATATATCATTCAATGTCAATGGACACGAATGAAAGCCAACGATAGATGGCTCGACCAATTCAAAAAACGATTCGAATTCTGTTGAAAAATATTCTTGAAATATTGATACTGCTACTGAATTTACAAGGAATTTTAAAAAGATGATTGTGGAAAATGAGTTAACAGACGCATAAACTCGATATATTGATGATTGGAAAGATGTCGAAAACCCGTGGCATTACAAGTCATCTAAAAATGCTCTTCAAGAAGTGGTATAATGAACTTTTCATCCCTAAAGCTTATGATCACTTGGAAGCTAAAGGATTACCAGTAAAACCGATATTCTTGGTGGATAACGCCATCTGCCATGGCACAGCAAACACTCAAAATTTCAAAGTTATCTGTTTTCCGCCTAACAATACCCCCTTGTTGCAGCCGCTCAACCAACACATAATAAAATCTCTTAAGCAGCGTCTCCTAGCAACCCTCGCGACCCTAACTGGCAATGATAATACCGATATGATTTCTGCTCTTAAAACATCAATTTAATAGACGTAGAGTTTTTCATTGTTAAAGCCTGAAATAACCTCCCACAGTCAGTTGTGAAAAGTTCATTTAAACGTCTGTTTTCATCGACTGACGAAATTTAATTCAATATACCAGCTGACTAGTTTACGGAAGAGGATAATATCCCCCTGATGAGACTTTACAATTTAACTGTAAACGAATATAATTTAACGGAGAACAAAATAATGAACTGAGGCTCCAACGAAAGATGAAAGCACAAACTTTAACATCAATAATGTTATTGATTCCGTCAACGTCGTGGTATATGGGCAGAGGAAAGTAGAGGAAATAAAAAATAATAATTAGTCTTTTAAGGCCACTACTGGCACCTTACCATGAGGTTTTGATCATTAGCATGGTCTTTATACTGTCTAAGACAATCTGAAGAGGCCAGATCGTTCTCTACATCGTGGAGCCATCGTCGCCTGCAACGACCAGGATAATCAGTGCGCAGAACGTGACTGAGCCAGCGTACTCGCTAAGATCTTATTTCATGTACAATATCGGGGATCTTTATTAGATCTCGGATCTCGATATTATGTACAGAGCTCGGTATAAATCATCTACTTCGCGTTTTCAGTCGTAAATCATACGCTAGATTCTCTCAAATGTAAGGAGGCACTCTCGTTCTTATCCGTCACCACCCAACTTTCACATTCAAACAGACTTCACGGCACTTGATAGATGTTTAGATTTTAGCAGTGGCCTTAGAGGATACAAAGCACGATTCCCAGCTACCAGCCGCATTTTAATATCTTCACCAACACCAAATAAAATCTGTTGGGCTATTGCCCTTATAACCAGAAATTATGTGTTTTGTTTTGGACTCATTAATCTGGAGTCCAAGAGAAGCTGAAAACTCTACAAGCGGATCAAGTATTTCCTTCACTCCGTTGCTATTCAGTTCAATCATGCATATATCATATGAATATGCAAACACTTGATTGGACTGGCGATATAAGATGTTGCGCTGAGGTGCTTCAGTTTTACGAAAGATGTACTCCAACATGAGATTGAAGAGTATCGGGAACAGAGCATCTCCCTGCCAAACACCTGAGTTAAATGCAAAAATTCTCGATAGCCAACTTTAACACAGCATTGAGACTGCGTTTCTATCCTACATAGTCGTACCAATTTTGTTGGCGTTCCGAGGTATTCCAGGGCAGACCACAAACTCTTTTGGTTAATCGAGGTAAAGGCTTGCCGGAAATCCAGGAACACCTGATAGTCATCAATCCTCCTTGATAGTCACCAACAAAGCCCTCTGCTAGAGGGATAATTCTATCCAATATAATGTAATACAGTAACTTGTATGCTGTGCAAGGGAGAGCTATACCGCGATAATTCTCACACTTCAAGCGGTTTCCTTTCTTGAAAATGACGCCACTTTCCACTCGTCAGACATTACTTCGCTTCGCCATACTAATCCGAATTAATTAATTATCCAAGGTGAGCCGTTTCGTTTCAATCTCTGCATGACCCTAGTAAATTCCTCATGGGACGGATCCTCAGCGCAAATCTCCGCAGTCTGCATTAGAGGTGGCTCAACAACAGTCTGTGACACATGATGAATACGTAGCAGGTCGGTAAAGTGTCCACTCCATGCGTCAAGTAATTCGTCAATGTTGACACAGAGGTTTCCATTCCGGTCCCGAATAGCGGTTGACGCTCGCCTGAAACTATGGTGCAATCCAATAAATCCTTACCAATAATACTGTTTAATTATTTTTAAATCGTAAACCTGATTTTTACTTAAATTTGGACTCGTTTTTTCTAGGCAAGCAACAGTTTTCATAAATGAGTAAAGTTAGCACACATAGCACGACTATCGGATTTTTTAAACACAAATTTACTTTAAAATGCAAATCACAAACACGTTGCTGTCAAAATCAGCTGGAAAATTCATCTACGTGATTATATACCATTCCAAAACTATGCTCTACTTAACTGTAACGATATACAACAATACAATCAACCCAATACTAATAAACAAAATTACGCACAAAACGCACGAAAAATTATCTTGCATTAGTGGCAGACAATTTTTCGTGTGTTGTTTTACTATGTGAACGCTGGCCTGGAACGTTTTAAATTTGGTGTCGAAATTTAAATTTTTTATAAATTTCCACCATTTACTATAATTTATGAAAACTATAATTTAATTAGCTTAATAAGATGGGCCACCCCTCTTTTTGAGGCTCGTTACATAAAATGTAAAACGGAACCCTTATGGTCTCACTCCGTTGTCCGTTTGTCCCGTCTGTCACAGGCGCATAACCTTTGAAGTACCATTCGTAACGATCAAAATAAATAAATTAAATTAATTAATTAATAATTAAATGTAGGTACCAACATGTTTTACATTTATTTATATGGCTTGTGATATATCATTTTACTGGGCTAGCCAGCAACGATTCTAAAAATATTTTAAAAAAATTTTGGAGAGAAATGTTACAAATGCCAAAACCCCTGTTTCACTGTAATGATCTACACAGTCACTCAGTAAACATATGCCTGATATCATCGTTAATCTGATCATAAATGCATCGCATGTTGGTCTCTTTGTAACAACATGGAGCTGTCAACCGGATTATGTTTGTTTCATACGGTTTTCGGAAATAACTAAAGGTAACGACCCTTCAACTACTGAATCTAACCGGTGTGGGGATCAATAACAAACTTTAGGTTAGATTGTAATTGGCCTAGTGCCACAAGAAAGTGGCCATTATTATAGCAGAACAAGTTCAAATGGTAGCCATTGCGATTGTATTGAGATACAGATATCTGGAGTACGTTTACTAGCTTCATACAGACCATCTTATAGGTGTTCAGTGGACAAAAGTATTGATTGTATTGAGTATGTACTTTTCAGGCCCCATAACCCCGACATCTCTATTAGCGGTTATCGTGATGGAATATTTCAATATAGATTTCGTTAAACATCCTAATAACCAACATGGCTCCTTACATTTAAAAAAAGAATCGTCGTACCGAGCTCTGTACAATATCGAGATCTGAGATCTGATGAAGATCCCCGTCACGTTCTACCTGCTGATCCAGAACGAATTGTGCAGCGATCTCTGAAAGGAGAGCCACCATATGATAAGCGCAGAGGTCGTTGCAGACGACGATGGCCTCTTCAGATTGTCTTAGACAGTATGAAGACCATATGCTCAGGATCGAAACCGTTGGGGCCAAATAGTTGACTCAGTAAGGGGCCAGTAATGGCCTTTAAAACCTGATTATTATTATAATTAAAATTTAATGTTTAAGGCCAAACCAAAGCAAAATTTCTAAATCTTTTGTTTTATATAAAAAAAGTAATCAATTTTAAACTATTTGTTAAAGTGCAGTTCCGTTTATTTCAAGGGCATATTTATATTTATATTTTTTATATAAATTCTTAAAATGTGCTTTTTAGGCACCACTACTTGGGTCTTGGCTTTATTTTAAAGAAACTATTTATTTCGAAACTATCCTTAGTGTATAGTTGCTATATAGTGCCTATACATTGCGTGCGGGTCCGAAATGCCTACAGTAAAACCTCGATATATGAACTAATTCGAACGAGGACTGTCCGTTAAAGCCAAATGTTCATTATATAACACAGTACAAGTTGTCCGAAAGCTAATCTTAGAAAAATAGTGAACTATGTTAGTGTATCTGCTTTTAATTATGAAGTTGTAAAGGGTTTTCCAATAAGTGGTTTCACTTTTATATTTGAAAAAATCGAGTATTTTTTAAGAGAAACCAATGAGTGTTTATTTCATTGTAAAGAGGAAGGTATGCATTAACATTTGAAAACGATATCAGCCAAAATAACACGGTCAGGCATCTTTTCTTGCAAAATTGCCATTGTTTCGTTGCTTGTGGGGCACATAGCTCCGTCTTGCTGAAAATAAACGTCGTCCACATCAATATCTTCCAGTTCCGGCCATAAAACATAATTAATCATAGCTCAGTAGCGCAATCCATTCACCGTAACAGTTACACCAGCCTCATTTTCGAAAAAGTAAGGTTCAATCACACCGCCAGGCCAAAAACCACACCAAAGAGTGACACGTTGAGGATAGAGAGGCTTTTCAACAATCATCATCTTGGATTTTCTGAGCCCCAAATGCAACAATTCTGCTTATTAACGTAGCCTTTTTTCGATGAAAATCGGAATCATTTCTTGTGTTAACTGAACTTTCAAAGCCTTAAGGCCTAAGTCTTTATGCAAACTACGGTGTAATATCGTTTTTGGAATGTCTAATTCCAAAGATCGGCGAGGTATCGACAAACCTGGGTTTTCTTCGACATTGAGGGCTACAGCAGCAATATTCTCAGTTGTTCTTGAGTGACACACACGGTTTCGATACGTCACATCATTAACTTGTCCCAACAGCTAAAATTTTTCCACCAGTTTCACAATTGCCGGGAAGGTGCTACACGACGACCAAAAAGTGTTTTAGTTTTACGAACTGTGACTGCAAAATTTTCACCAATTTTGTAGTGAATTTTAACATTTTCAATGCAATTATTGTTAAAGCGATTTTACTTGTCAATTGTAGATGGCAGCTTCAAAATTGAGAGCTGCCCAAATAGCAGGCTATTCAAAATGAAACCTCTTATTGGAAAACCCTTTATAATTTGTAATTAAAGTTAAGCACGAAAACCTTAATTTCACAGAGAAATTTTCATTTTATTGACACAAAAGTTAATTTCTATATATATTCAGCAATCAACTTTTCCATGATATGTATGAACATTTGAGTTATTCATCCCAGTTTTCAGGTTGTTACTTGATGAAGTACATCCGCTTTTTATAACCGGTTGAATTATCAACATCTTATATCTTAAAAGCCAAACTCTTTTAGTATTTTTGAAGTGACGCTTCTTTGACCGCGTTAAGGTAATACTTAGCCAGACTGCAATTTAATTAAACCGAATTGCCTAATTTTTCACAGGAAAAAAGCAAAAAAAGTAAAACAAAGTAAGAAATAACTACTTATCCTTGCCTCTCCACACGCCATCTACCATTGAGTTATACCATTAATATTTACTAGTTTGCTAGTGAAGACACGAAATATTTTGAAATATCAATCAAGTTGTCCCATTTTAGCAAAATTCGATGTTATAAAATAATGGTAATGGTATAACCGATAAGATACATATATCAGGTGGAGAGACCTGTTAAATCGGGTTTATAAAACGATGGAGCTATTACATTTAGCTATTCTATAAGATAAAATTTACATTTAGCTTATTGCAGTAAATTATCAGTGTAGTAAAACACAATGGATTATCGACATTTAATTGCCAAAGCTTTTCACGCCATTCTCGTACGTCAAATGACTACGATGGCGTTAGCACCGAGATGACTGCCACGCAGTCGATAAACAATTTTGTTCCAATTATTTAAAGTGTATGTAGGATGACCAAAATCCCAAATATGTTAATATTTCTTGAATGAACTTTAATTACAATTTTTGCTAGTTACTATATGTGATTCGTAAATGCAAGTTTTTGTTTGTCTTCTCAATTATACTCGCCTGTGTTGGTCTTTTACGAGTTATACTTCACTTACAGATTACCAACGAACTTTTTTATTTTTGGCTTGACATTCATCGGTCAGATAAAAACCAAACTTTCAACTCAATATTGTTTTTATTAAAAATGTTGACTGAGACAAATTAATTCTGTTAGTTTTGTTTTAGTTTTTTATCGTTGAGTTTTCGGTCAGTGAAGCTTTAGAAGCGGCTGTTTCTGAAGCATAAATGTTAAGAGCAATTCTCGTGCAGAATTTAAATGTTGACTAATAAACTTTTAAAGTTTCGGTTAATTTGGCTTTAATTAGTTTTTTTTATGATATCTTCCCTATCAATTGCGGTCCCTTTCCATCAAGTTACATACATTCAACAGTCAAAAGAACAAGTGAAAAACATTTTCATAATCATTTTATACATAAGAAGAATGAAAGCTCAATCAATCATAAAAAGCGGAACTAAAAAGGAAAATTGGGTATGTGTGTGTGCATAATGAAAACTAAAACGAATTATATGTATGTTAAAAAAAATGAAGTCGTTCAAAGACTGGATGAGAATAAAAAGGAAAACCCAAATAAAAATTTTCGTCTTTAGGGTGAATATTTTTAGAGATGGTTTTTCCGTTTGGTTGCGATATTTAATACATATACATATATATACGTATTATTGACATACATATAAGTAAAAATAATAATAATTATTTTTTATGGTTTATTTTAAACGAGTGAAAATTATATCAAGTTCATTTTCATAATAATTTTTTTTTTATATAAAATAAAACCAAGAACTTTTTTTTTATTCTGTTTCTGACATTTTCAATAATAGAGACGATAAATAGAATTTTTCATGATTTTTTTTCCTGCTATACTGTGTGCTGTGTATACATTGACTTGACTATTATCTCACTGTACAGTATACATATAGATAGATAGATGCTGATAACACAAACAATACAAATGAATGAATGAATATAAATAAATGAAATATTCAAGAGTTTTTTTTTTATTTCTGTTTTCAATTTTTTCTAATTTAACAGCACACACAAAAATTAATCGATGAATAAATTTTCGATTTTTCAGTTTCATCTGCGTTTCGATTTATTTATTGAATTGTTGTAGAACATCTATTCAATTGTGTACTTTAAATTGGTGGAAATATAAATTATAATAAAATTATTAATTTTATTTATACTAGTGAGACACGTGTTCATGTTTGTTGAAGGGGAATATTGAAAGATATATTTTTATAGGAAAGTGGTTTGTTTCTGAACTATTGAGCTATACAACTTTTCTATTTCATTTTTATTGTACTGAAACTTTTTAAATTTAAATTTCTACTTGAATGGGAAATACATATATTCGTTTTATAAAATTTGTAGTAGTAGAGAGAATATTGATTTTTAAATTATGAATCAGCAAACGTAATGGTGATCCAATATGAGCGATTTAATTTAATCTGAAAAAAACAAATCCAAAAAGCAATTTAGAAAATACCACCTTTGAATAGGACACATCAACTTAAATTCAAGTTCATGAAGTTCATTATATCATAAGTAGATAACTTACACAACTTACGATGTTTGAAATTTGAACTTGGTGCTTACCGATCCAAACACCACTGTGTTATCTGGCATCCCATCGAATACATAATTGAATTATGAATTATAGCTGCCATATAGATTAATAAAATCAGAGTGATATCATCAGCTCCTATAATGGTACTGCGACCATCAACATAGAGTTTTAAAGCGGTGGAAATACAAACTTGACGGTTATTATAATTAATATGGTTTGACTATAGAAGGAGCATAAAATCAAATTACGGAAATAAAATTCTTATTAATTTAAAATGATTTGGATATTTAATTTTTTTACATTAAGGCGTTAAGGCGAGTGCCTCAAAATTTGTTGAGGACAGCATAATACTACCAAGAGAATAATTGTTGTAACTTATTTTTCACGATATGGCGATGTGAAATAATAGATGTATAATACCTATGTAAGTATCTTTCGGTCTTTATCAATTTACTGAATATATAATGTTTAACAAGTTTAATGAAAATATGAAATAATTAGCCGTGTCAAATAGCAATGTTTTGTTATATTGGTCAATCACTTAAACATAAATCGAGTTTCAGATGTCATACATTACTGATATAGACGACCCCAAAATATTAATTTCTTTGCACTACAATAAGAGGGTTATCTTTGTAACTAGGGAGCAGAGTGACCCGACACGCACAGAGATTCATCGCATTCACGGCTGCATTAATGAGCGTACATATATAACTTGCGGGTCAATACGTAGTAATAATAAGTAGCTTTGATATAATTTGCTACTTCAGTCGCCTAATACGTTTGGGTCGTTTAATTTTCCGTGTCACCAAACTTCTACGATGTCCGATGACTTGATGTATAAACCATAATTTCTACATAGTTATGAAAACATTGCCTCTATTATGAATCTCACTTACTCGTCACTTGGCGACTTCAAGTCGCCGTAATCATATTTTGGTATTATGGTTCTCGCCGTGAGAGAGAAGTAAGTGAAAGAAATGTCAAATATCATCACCTAGAATTTATTGGTGACTAGAGGCAAGAAATTTTTTTTTCAACAGATAAATAAAAAATTGAAGACAAAATTACGAAAGTGTTATTATTTTTTATTATTTAGCAAGAATATAAAATACAAATTTTAAAAATATGTATTGTTAATCAAAAATTTCAACCAATTTTCAAATTGGTAAACAGGAAAGTACTGGATATAAGCCTTAGATTCTCAAATGTCGGTTAAATTCGGTCAAATGTATCTAATTCAAATAAAATAACTAATTATAAAAACACCAAAACTATTTAATTTTATTTTAATAGACACACAAATGCTAAATTATTTGATTTCTACCTGTAAATACTAAATACAGAATAACTATAGACGTCAATAATGTCAATAAAGCTGCTCAAAATATACAATAAATAATAGTTGCGCCTACTTGATGACACAAAAATATAATAAACGCATAGCACCACGTTATTCACTCGCCAAAATAAAGTGAGAATCATACCAATATATGATTCACACGAGTTTAGCAGTCACGGCGAGAGAGTCGGCGAGGCGAGAATCATAATAGGGGTACACATTAAAATTGATAGCGTCTTATAACCACAACAAAACTCGATTCTAAGAAGCACTAGGTTTTTAGAAATAATTAATTGAAGTTTTGTCCAGATACGCCTTACAATCGAAAATATACGGAATAACCTATTATTACGGTTTATCCTATATTTGAACATTTATATTATTTGTTGTTCAAGAAAGTTTTAGCACCCATTTTTGAGATATCAGAATTTTACGTTCAGACACATTTGTCACAACTGAGTACTACGTGACAAACCATAAAATCATTTCTTAAATAAGGACCCCAAGAAACTGCTTCGCTTTTATTCATCCATTTAACATAAAAATACACTAGAGAACAATTCAAATCCCACAGAAACTTACAACACAATGCTATCTTCGGGAACATATTTCTTCAGTGCATCCCTTGGATACCGCTAGTTGAGCGAAGCGCATCAAATATAACTAGATGTTATTTACCGTTTAGTAATATTTGTATCGATTTTTAATGGAACGTAATTTCTGATTTAACTTTATACAAAACCTTACTATCTTATGAAATGAGATTCAATAAAATGTTGAGCTCAATAATCTTTATAACCATATGAAATCAAAGCATTTTTCAGATTATTTGTTATAGAACTATAGCCCTACACTATGCAATGTATACAATAATATATATGTAAATAGTATAATAAATTAAATCACATACCCTACACTTGTTTTAAAGTTCACGCAGAGTTAAATTTTAACTTTCAAAATACTAATACAACTTGAGAACTTCACTTAACTAAGAAAGTAAGAACTAGAAATCTTTCACAGTTTCACAGTCAAATCAGCACAAAACTGAATCAAAACTCAATCTATACAAATGATCAAAAAAAAATATTGGCTACTAACGGAACTACCGGTTTTAAGAGTGTCGTAGTCAAATGTTGGTACATATAGCTAATTAGTTAATTACCTTCGACAATAAAAACCCAAAGTAAATTATCAAATACATATTAAACATTTTAAATGGACACCCACCCATTCAACTAATGCAAAATGTGATCCAATCAAATGTCAAAAAGATTTTATTTTTTGTTAAATTAAAACAAAATTCATTTAATTTTTTTTTCTTTATTAATAATGAAAAAATTCGCAACTCTATATATTTTATAGGCTGTACAATGAAAGCAACAAATTAAGATTTTTTTCGTTTTTGTTTATAGAAAATAAAATAATTAATAAGAAAAAAAATATATATTAAATATATATATACCTATATATAAAATGTATTTATATATTAATAAAATATAATCTTTATGTATATTAGATATAGATTTTTTTCAACAATATTTTTTTTTTTATAATTTATTTATGGAATTTGTAGTTTTTTTCGCCGGCAAGAAATAAAATAATAATAAACTTAATAAAAAATAAAAGAGAGAAAATAAAATGCATTCTTTTAAATTATAATTTTATATATAGTAAAAATAAAGTGCAATATTTATTTATATAATAAAATTGTTAAGCTGTTTCTTGTAATTTACTTATATAAATAAAAGAAAATAATAAAGTAACAAAATATTAATAAAAAAAACAAAGATAAAGGAACTAAAATAGTACAGAAAATATTTTAAGAAAATAAAAAATAGTTATTTTATTTTAAAATCGCGTGATGTTCAATTTTTTTTTTTAATTTTATTTTCTATATTATTATAAATTTTTTTTTATTTATAATTGCATTTATTTAAGCATATCCTTTTTTTTATAATCATTAATCCTAAAAAATTATAATAATGTTGTAATAATAATCATAAAAATAAAAAACATCAAAAATATAAATTTTTTTGTGTTCACAGAATTTTTCATTTACTTTTCTTTTTTTTAATTAAATAATATGTATTTATTATTTTTTTATATGACATTTAACCACTAATTTTAATTATTATTATTATTTTATTTATTTCCTCTTAACTAATATAATAATAATAGATCAAAAATAAAAAATGTATTTTATTTGTTTATATAAAATTAGCTAGTTGTATATGCATTGAAGTTCAAAAAAGATTTATAGAAAGAAAATTAAACCAAGTCGCGCATGGGGTGGTTGCACTTAAAAATAATTGTTGTGTGTGATGCTTTGAAAGGAGAAAAAAATTGAACCATAATCATGTGCAACTACACGACATTTGTATATAATGTATGGTGTTGCATCGTTTATCACGGAATTATATACGGTTGAAAAATATTTTAATTAAATTTAATTTATATTAGGCTCTGCTATATAATAATTATAATAAACATTAATTTCTTTTTGTTTAATTATTAATACACTAAAAGATGGCAGTTTTATTTATTGTTTTTTTTTAAATTTTAATGAATATTTTTATTTATAAAAAAAAAATTACTTAAAAACTTTTTTAACGATTCTTTTTAATTTAACAATAAATAATCATAATTATAATATGTTTTTTTTACATTTTATTGAATAAAAGCTGATGTACATATCTTTAAATAAATGTTGCACCGGATGTTTTTAATATTTCATATATGCTGCCTCATTTACTGGGGAATTTTTTTACTCGTTTTACGGATTTTGTGCAATACCACTCGATAGTTTTGTAAATAAAATTAAAATCAGGGCTATTCATTTTATTCAAAATATGTATTATGTATAAAATATATAGGTGACGACAATCTATAGTATTTATAATATCCGTTACACTTTATTGCTTTGCAATCTTAAAAAAATATTCTTAGCTCAATTTGTTTTTATAATGCACCCATTTTATGTAAAATAAAATATCAATCTTTATTTTTTTTATTTAAAATATTGATTTTAATAAAAAATTATAATAATAAAAAATAAAATAGTTTTTATTAAATCTTTTGAAATATATAATAGTTTTTATATTTTTTTTTTTAAATTAAATATTTTTCTTTTCCATATATAAACGGATTTTTGTTTTATTATTAATAATTTATATTAATTTAAGCTTCAACACGTTTCTTATCCTTTTTCTTTTTTAAGAATGATGGCGTTCTTAATCCCTTCTTCTTTTTCTTATCCTTTTTCGGTGATCCTTCTGTTGAAACATCCTTTAAGTAAAATAAATAAAAAAAATTTACAAAATATTTAAATTGTATTTAATATTTTAAAGATAACATAGCGTATATTTTGTTAAATTCTCAATTAATCGAGTTCACCAATAATTAATTACTAATGGCTAGCATAACAAATCGGATGATTTGATTTATGATATTCAAGGATATCTTTAAAAAACAAAATTTTTGTTTGGAATGAAAATTAAATTTTTAAAAGTATGTAGTCAAAAAATAAAATCATTCTTAAATTGAGTTACATCAAAACGTAATAATTTGTATAGACTTAGATGAGTTATTTATTATTTTTATAATAGAAGCAGGTCACATACTAATTCGTATATTTAAGTTGAATATTTTTTGTGCTTTTGTAACAAATAAATAATTAAATAAAAATAATACTTACTTCTTTACTACTATGCGAAAATGTGCTCACATGAGCATCTGAATGATCACCGTTGTGGACATTTTCGCCTGAAAGATAAATAATATTTCAATTAAAACAGGCATCATGTTAAACCAAAAATCGTGATCTATTTGTTTGGTTTTATATTAGTAAAAAATTTTATTAAGTAAAAACGATAAATGTAAATGTATTATTAGCGAATGAAATTTTATGAGTGACAGACATGAGATATTTAATGACCATTTTGGCTCCCGTTTCTGTCCTAATTTAACCTACAATGTATTATATTTAAATTAATAATTTAAAACTCAAACCATGCATTTTAAAACTCTATCTACTTTTAATTAGTACTATCTACACCTAAACTACAGTTCAAACTTAAAAACGAAATATTCAATATATTTCAATATATTATATTTACCTCTGATTTATATAATTAAAATATTATTTTATAAATTATAGTTAATAAAATAAAATAAATATAGCATGCTTTTGTGTGAAATTAATAATAATTATTTGAATTCAAAAATATAAAAAAAATAATTCAAAATACAATATTTCTTTGTACATTCGTAGATAATCCATAAGTAAAAATGCTTTGAAGGAATATACAAAAAATAATCTAATAAATAAATAAATATTCTATATAATAAACAGGTAAGCATTATATAAAAATGAAAATTCAATTTTCAACGTCTGATAATTCTGGGAGAGTTCCTTTTTCTATTCGACATAGTTCTTCTTGATCATGGGCCTTCAAATGTGCTTGATATGTATTACATTCAGTTATATATTCAGTTCCTATCATTAATAGTTCTTCAAAACTGCAAGTTATTCTACTAACGCAGCTTAAATTGGTAGCCGCGGTCGAAACATTAATTGTCGTTTCGGTAATACGGTCTAAATTAAGACAACGTCGGGGAGTTCTATTTTGTGGTTTATCCGGATTCCGTTGATATACCTCATCGGAAATGAGTTCGTCAAATAATGGGGTAGTTTTGTGGAACATATCGTTTCGCTCTTTTTTTGCGTCATCTTTGGGAATTGACAGCCACATGCCTAGCGACCGTTCATTTGATTTATTCTGGAATGATGTGATATTATTTTTTGGTGTTTTCGGAGATGATTCAATCGAAAATGGATTGCTACCAAATATAGCACCATGATTTACGCGTTGTGTAATCGGTTTTTTTCTGTATGCAACTACATTTGCAACATTTTCACGAATAAAATTTCGCTTCGATCTATTCGCTCGCTTTATACTATTTTGTGGTTTATTAATGCTATTAATAGATTCAGTACTTCGCCGCGTTAAATGAAGTTTTTGCTTGGCGGAGTTTGCCTTTTGATTCGAATTATACTGGGTGCTATTCACAAGCGGCGATTTCTTAAATACCGGTATTTTAGAACACGAACCCGGTGATTTTGGCACCGACAAATAATTATTAAAATTATGTTTAATACATTTTTTATCTACTAACGGAGTCGAGCACTCTAATTTCTTAAACGGCGAATTTACATGAGCTCGGATCGATTCATCAATTTTATCAAAGATTTGTTCTTCGCGTTTAAGCCCACTTTGCTCGATTTTGGTCAATATTAATTTATCAATATCGCTTAATGCATCCAACTCATTGTCAACAGCATCATTTTGTGAATTAAAAATCGGATCTGCCAATGCGATAGTCCCATCGAAATTCGATGAACTATCCGAAAGAGCATCCGACAATACCGCGGCTGTACTTGGTATCTCACTAAAATCGATATACGCAATTTGATTCCAAATTTTAATAAAATCATCTTCGTTCTGATTCGATTCATATTGAGCTGTTGGAGCGGACCAGAAGCACGAATCAATCGTATTCACGCCAACATCTTTGTGAAAATTTAAATTCGGTGACTCGGTACTATACGTCAACTGTGTAATTTTTGTATTAAATGTCGCAGTATCAAAATTTGTAATAATCTCGTAAATTAGTTCGTCAATTAAATCGTCCAAGAAGCGAGGTGAGTATATCGAGCTTGTAATCGAGATATTTTCTTCATTTATTGTGTGTAGCGTGGGAATAAAATTAAGTTTATCCACAGCATGACACTTACCGGGAGAGATGGTATCAATATTATTATTGATTTCTATTTCTTTTGGTGTGTCTTGAAAATTATCGTATATATCAATAGCATACGATTGATAGGTTACATCATCATTTTGGACCACCATATTTTCTACAATATCTACTTGTTCATCATTAGTTTCGGTCGAACTGCTCGAACACTTTCGTGAGAACAGCTCAAATAATGAATTGGCCCGTTTCCTTGGTTTAAAATCAGTTGGAAAGTAGGGAAAATGAAAATGCATTGGTTCCGTATATCCAGGACAGTTGAATCCAAAATGTGATATAGTACGGTAAGGCAAATTTAACATTTTGTCTAAGTAACTTTCGTTCGAATAGAAATAATGCTTGATCTCTGGATATAAAACGTTAAAATTGTTAAACCGATCGATCATCTCGCGAACATTAATCGTATTACGATGGTTAAAATTCCGAAATAAAATCGGATTTGCTAAATATGCGGCATTCTCAAAATTTACATACGGATTTTTAAATTTTTCCATAGTGCACGAATCATCACTATCGGTATTCTCACAATGCAATAATAATTCGGATGTATCCGAATCATCCGAACCTGAGAAACAATTTTGACTGAATTTTATATTTTGTGTAAATTCCTTCAAAGTATTTGAACAAACCGCGTTGTTTAAATTATTCAAACTATTGATGTTAAATTTGTTATTATTGGTGTTGATAGATTCAATTTCAGCTATTTTAAATGATTCTCTTTTAGTAGTGGTATTATTGTTTATATTAAAATTATAGTTTTTCTTGGTAATATTAGTGGTAGTAGTGTTATTTGGAATACTTCGAGAATTATCAGCCTTATAAATATTATTACTAAGTAAATTTAATCTATAAGCAGCTGTGGAAATTGTATTAAAAGAAGAAAATATATGTAGAATACCAAAATAATAAATTAGAATATAAAATAATAAAGTAAAATAATAGAAAATTTGTACATAGGCGTGTGTGTGTCATGTGTACTATCAACTAAAATGCAAAATAATAAAATTACCTCGGCCTGATGGCGGTTTGCCTGAATGTGCTCTCTCCATGCTCATAAAATCGGTATTCACTATAATTAAGAAAAAAAAAAACAAAATTCCAAAAAATACAAAAATAATAAAAATTCATAGATGCAAAATTGTTATAATTTTTATAGTTGAATCCCGTTTATAGGGCGTTTACAGCAAGCACAAGATCATTGCTATAGTTTAGAATTAAAGCGTAGGTTTATTTTGCTTACTTTTTAATCGTTGTCTTGAAACAATAACTGTGCCATTCTATTGGATTAAAATTGACTTATAATTTGAAGCAACAAAACCATACCGTCACACGCTCATTTTTGGTTATCGATTAAATTAAATTATCGATAAAATTCAGCAAATAAACCGCTCTGGTAACAAAGCATTAGAATCTTTATAAACAAAATAATTAACTGATTATAAAAAATAAAGGGATAGAAAGTGTTTTTTGAGAATGGGGATGACCCATTTTCACTGAAATATTTATAAGATTAAACCTTATAGTAGTTAGCAACTGGGTTAATTGTGTATACAATTGTTATCGATTGTACCTAATTTGATAAACTGAAAAAAATATTCATGCTTCATTCTTGTTGTATAAAATGTAGGCTAATGATCGAGATTCAACAGTAACATAATTTATCAAAAAATAATATGGTGCATTACTAAAATTAATAGTTAAAAAACAAAAATAATTAATATAATTATATTAACTTTATAAATATCATGCAAGATACTTCTTAATTACATTTTATAGGTTTACGTCATGTGTTTAAGGTGCATGCCGCAACTAAATTGCGCATCTATACTTTATCAAAAACATACTACGGAAACTTCGACTATCTCATGACTAGTTCTTGATTGTATTTTTCTGATTAAACAATGAGTTTTATGATAATATGATTGATTGATAATTTATGCAGTAACACTACAGCTACAGCAATATTTTTTGTTGCTATTTAGGTATAAAACCGAATCAATTATCATACAACTCACCATACATATGTACACTTCACTTTCGTTTCGATTTATTAAATGTACGTATGGTACCAGCAGCTTTAAATAAGGGTTTTATTTATATAACATTTGATTTAATAGTATAAAAGTAATATGTATACGAAATAATAAATTCAAGCGAATTGAGAAAATTTCTTATTTGAACTAAATAAAAGAAACGACAAAAGCCAATGTTAAATAAAAATTTTGAATTTATAAAAAACGACACAATATGATGATTTCATTCATAATATTGTGATAAACAAGACAATTAAAATTAACTTACCATCACTAAGAACAACTTCGGGTTGGCTAGGGACTGGGGCTTGTTTTGTTTCTATTCTTAATACTTGGGCTTGGGGTTCTAAAAAAATAATAGCAGAATTGATATTAAAAAATCTAACCAAATTATCCGATTATTTATGATTTTGAAATTTACCAATTTGATGATTACCTTCTTCGGGTTCAGATTGACTTGGCGGACTTTTCATTTGATTTGAAATTTGAAGTGAACTTAATGCTTCGGATTCTGAAAAATCTGTGTCAGTGTCTGTGAATAAAAATACACAGTTATTAGATTTAATTTTACGAATGTATAAAATATAATTTATAGAATTAAATCATATCAAACAAAATTACGAAAATATTGTATATTGCGGTTATAACTTTATGTAACATATTATACATCCAGAATTATATCGAATTTGAAACCAAATTTTTAAAATAAAATTCTGAAATGGATTCATTATTCAAATTTATCTAAAACTCGGGTCATAATTTCAAATATACAATTGCGGTTTTAATCGGTCGGTTTTAGCGAAAGTAAAACTGAACCATTCATATATTGTGTAATTTGATGTGAAATAATTTATTTAAGTATTCCCGATATGTATATATTAGATACTTACAATCGCCCTGAGATTTTTTCGATATATTCTTTTTGTATTCATTAATATCGTCGTCTGTTACTGAATCGAATGGATTTTTAGCATATGGTGCCTTATACACAGTTGCATTATGTTGATAACCACGTTGAATAATACCCTTTGATGCTGCACCCATAAGCACAACTTGATCACCGGTCGCCGATACGGTAGCATCTTTAATTCTATTTGCCTCATCCCATGTAACACCTTCTAATATATGTGACTGTGGACCAGCCGATATTTTATCAGCACGTCTATTGTCTTTTATCTTTAGTTAAAAAATATAGCATATAATAGTTTAATAAATAATATAAAATAAATTTTATTTAAACTAAAATAATTCACATAATTCACATCTACTTACTTGTTGTTGAATTCGTTTAAATTCTTTTGGATTTGTTCCTGGTGGAACAAATTGTAATGCATTTTCTATTTTAACTGGTGTTGAATGAGCCGGGGAACTATCAGCTACCCACTGCCAAAGTAATAAAAGCAAAGAATTAGCGACAACAATTTTTTGAAGATTTGAATTTAATAATTTAACAAAATCAACAAAACTAAAATAATATAAGTAAATAGTAAAATTTATATAATTTAATTATCTACAATAAACGAGATTTTTATCTTCTTTACTTAAAAAAAAAATATTATAATTTTTTATGTGATTATTTGTTATATCCGAATTACAAGGAAAATATTAGTTTGTTTAGAAAGAAGATTATAATTATTTTGTTAACATAAAAATTAAGTTTATATTGTGCCTAAGATAAAGTTAAAAAAAATTATTAATTAGATTAATAAATTTATATCAAAAATAAGTATTAATTTTGTCGCTAATTATTTGCATTCATTATTTTGAGTAAATTAACAAAACTTTTAAACCACAAAATATTAGACCAAGTTACAGACAATCACATTACCGTAGGCACAACAAGTTTATGGAACAATAATTAACTAATTCAAATTTTGGTTAGTAAAAAAAGTCAAATAGTAAATGGTATTATATAAATACATATATATATAATGGTGCTGAAGAAATCCCAATATATAAAATAATTCTAAATTAATAAAATATTAAAATAATAAAGTTCAGGGATTTACCTCTTCAGCTTGAGAGTCAACCCACTATAAATATAAAAAAAAAACGAAAAAAAAAATCGAAAATTAAATTAAAAAATAAAAACAATAAAAATTGGTTATTAATGGTTATAAAATTAATAAGTAATCGAAAAACTATATATAAGTATATATAATCAGGATGAAGCGTAAAGTATTTTTTTAAAACATTTAATTTAAATTTTAATTATTTTTTATTATTTAATCAACTGAATATTATATTATTTATTATTATATTATGTATAATAACAAAAAGCTAAAAGCTGCTTATAATAAAATCTCTAGCCAATATAAGATTTTGGTCGAGTCTTATCTACTAACATTTAGGAAATTTTTAATCCTTACACATTTTATTCTTATAAATATATTCTAATTTGTGCTTCAAACATAGGAGGCTACCGTACACAACGGAACCTATGTAGTACATAATTTTTGGTATATAAAAGGAATGTTATATTATAATAAATTTGGAAAAATCTTTGGAATGTGTGTATATAAAATAATGGCACTAACTCATAAAATATCAATTATATGTATATGGAGATTTTAAAATAAATTTGAAAAATATCAACATAAACCCTACATAATAAAATATATAATCTGCATAAAATGGCAGGATATTGATAAAGGAATTTATAGATTTTTTAATTTGATTTTTATCCTTATTTATCTTCAAATTTGATTATCTCTACCTTAGTGATTTTCTTAGGATCTGGCGTTCCAGTTTCCAATACTTCAACTTTTTGATATACATTTGGAGAATTTAACCATCGAGTACGATCACCACGTTGTCGTAAATGGTCCCCTTTCTTCCATATGCTGCAATAAAATATATAATAAATTACAATTTTCTTTTAAATAAGTCATAATTTATTTACCCTTGACGATATAATTCTTCCTCTTCAAGTAAGTATCCCAGTGAGGATACAGCTGGAGGACATTCAATATCATTTTTCGGTTTTTGTAATTCACCCTTAATAAGTGGATTACGATAAATATATCCGGTACGGAAACCAGCATTGTCAAGCATTCGCATAAGAGCTTCATATTCGGCTCCACCAATACGCCATTTTGGAGTCTGTTGATTTGGACGTTCCTTATTATCTTGATTGCGCTTCTCAAGCCACTCTGGTGGTCGTCGTGATGCTTCATAAATTGCTTTACGCGCTTCCTCTGGGATTAACGTTAAATTTTCCAATCCAACGGGCAGTAATTTCAATTGAGTTTCACAAGCCTAAGGATTTAATAGAAGAATATAATGTATTTGTATTAAAAATATAATTATTGAATAATATGAAAAATGAGATGTAATACTTAAATATTAATATCTATAAATTAGTTAGGAATTGATTTTCAGTACTACATTAACGTTTAATTTCTTGATCGAGAATAAATTCTAAAGTAGGATCACTGTAGAAGCACATGGCAAATAAAATGACATGATAAAGTTGCATATCTAATTAAAATTTAATGAGATCGTTGATGGGTTAATTGTATTAGACGATTTGAAAAAATTCATCACCCATTCTCTTTCAAGAAAATGTGGTTTAATATTGTTTTTAGATCAATTTAAAACATAAATTCGAAATTACATAAATGTAGATCTTAAGACTGCATCAAATTTTTTATTGCACAGAAATGCATGATTGTACATTTTTATATATAAATTTACAATTACCTTAAATTATATAAAAGAAGGGATCGTTCGTTTTATAATCTTAAATTTAACAAACCGTTTATGTATGTACATAATATATGTGATCAAAAATGCAAAAAAATGCCGAACTTTGGTTAATATGCATTTTCAAATGTAGGAACTTCAGGAATTAATTTGAGGAACAGAATTTTTTAATTTAATCATCAAAAATTGGTACATAAGTTATTTAGATTTCAATAAATTCATTGAGTTTCTTTGAATGACTAATGTCTAATTATTAGAACATTCTGAAAAATAGCAAATACGATCAAAAGTATTATGTACAAATAATTTTCTGAATTCTCTTTAAAACCCTGGCTAGGCAAAACAATCTCAAATCTGTCCATCGACATATTTCACAGAATATAAAAAAATTAAAAGTGAAACTATTAAAATTTTAAATTTCGTAATATTTCAGTAGATAAATAATATGAAGTTAGTTTCCCTCCACTAGGGAAGCGATACAAATTTAATCGTAGAAAGTTAAAGTTGTAAAGTTATATTCAATATAAATCTGTATAAATTATAAACTACAATAATCAAAATAGATGTATATACCTGAACAATGTGATAAACAGCAAAGAATGCCTCCTCAACAGTTTCACCACAACATAAAGCACCATGGTTTGTCAACAATAAAACTTTTGATACTGGACCCAAGCTACGCACTAATTTTTCACGTTCTTCAGGTTCATTTAGCGCTCCAGTATACCAATGTGTTGCAACCTCACCAAGGACAACGGTATCTTTTGTTAATGGGAGTAATCCAACTTTCAATGCTGATACCGCCACTACTGGATTACAGCTAACATAAATAGCACAACGAATATCTGGACGAGCAGCATGTATAGCCGAATGTAATGTGAATTGACTAGTATTAATGCCAAAATTCGTAGTTCCTTGTTCGATTATAATTCCTTGCATATTAACTTTATTTAGCGATGAAGCTGTCACTTCATGATATAAAAGTCCATAAGGATTTACAAGAAATTCTTCTTGTTCTGCGTTTAATCGTGCTGTTATTTGTGATGATAGACCTTGGGCCCATCCGTATAAATCTAATAGTCTAAATGTAGCTGCCATTTTACAACGTAAAATTTTTTCACCTTTACCATAACCCATCGATTCAATTCCGCGTATATCGTTGATTGGTACGACACAATTTGAACTTTTGAAAATGCTGCCAACACGCGCTGCTGGAATACCAACCATATCGGATAGTTGCTGTAACAGACCACCGGGTCCTTCTTTTATTTGACTGTCGACAATTCGTTCGAGTTCCTCGCGAAATAATCGCGAACCCATTATCGCTTCCACCCTTTTACGTCGATCCATCTCCCTCATATCCTACGGTAAATAAAAATTTTTACATAAAAAATATAACGCGAACATTTATACAACTCACCGCTTCTATATCAGCTGGCCGAATTTTTTCTTCATCTTCTGGTTTATCTATCCCATTTGTTTGGGGCTGCTGCTCTACTTCAGTCATGTCTTAAAAAATTGTTATAATATTTTTTGTGTAACCAGGCGTTAATAAATTAAAATATCTTATCTGAAAATAGAAAAAAAAAGAAATGATAAAGTGAATTTATATAAGACTAATATTTGTGCATGATATTTACACTTTCATTCTGAGAATGACGTGATTTTTATGTAATTTTACTAATAAGTATGCTATATAAAATTAATTGAATGCTTAAGGCGCTGAAACACATATTTGATATGTCAACACTTCGGATTAAAGAAAACTTCATAATTTGGCTATTCAGTGTTATTGCGAAATAATAGTTCCATTAGTTGCATCTAACATTCTGAGTACAACCAATTCTTTCATTTACATTTCATAATAATTTCTGATTTCGAAAATATTTTTCAACAACCATTTTTCTTAATTTGCGACAAAAATAATTAATTGCGGCAGTAAAAAAGTAATTTTTTGAATTAAATAAATGTGACTATAATGATCTCATAATAAGAATTCATTCACATAACAACACATACACGTGTATTTTTTATATACGAAACTAAATTTATCGATTGAATAAAAAAAAATGTATATATACACATAAATATTCAAAAATAAACAAACTAAATATTGTTAAATAAAAACCTCTTAATAGATAAGATATAAAAAGAAATCATATATAAAGTGCAAAATTCTAGTACGGACTTTATACAAATCAGTCAGAGAAACATTAAAGTGTTAACTTGTGCCTTAATTTGATTTAAAACGTATTCTTTAATAATTAAATTAGCCGCATTTATACTTATGTCATTTTACTTCATATTAACGCCCTTTCTAATTAAATAAATTACTAATACTAAAGTAACTAATTATATCTCATCTTATCTTTATATACGCGCTGTACATAAATAAAATTGTAATGTGAAAATATATAATATTGCGGGCTATACAAACAATACAATCTTTTATATAAATATAATATTATTTTTATGTAATGCATTCTTATCTATTAAAAGAAACAACAAGTGTCATTCATAAATTTAATACACGCAAAATTTTTTAGTGGTTAGTAAATAATGCGAAATAAGCAAACTAGGTTACTTGTGACTTAATTTACGTTAAAGATGTCAATCCATTCTAAATCAATTGAGATCAAAGTTCGAATATTTAAAAATAGAACCGTGAGTGAACCAAAAATTTACGAGTTTTCTGAATAAATTCTAATTTTTTTTCTAGATCAAGCAATTTTATATTATAAACATTTATACAAATACCCAAAATATGATCGCGATGCATAAACAAATATTATACATATTAGAATTAAGATAGTGGGATAGATCAGCTCATATATAAAATAGAAAAGATAAGCAACACTAAATTTACGATCGCTTAGTATATAAAGTTCCATAATTACTATTCTTGGTAGTTGTATGTATTTTATAGTACATTCATATATGTACACTACCAATAATGTTTTCGTTTGGTAATGGTTTTGGTTGCCAACATACTTTATTAAGTTGTAATAAAACTGAACATGAAAATAATTTTTATTACATACATTTAAAGAGAGTGCAACAAATCTGTACATTAAAAATTTGATTCTAAGCAATTAGTTTAAGAAACTTTTAGAACACGAACAAGTAAATTAATGTGACCCTGAAATTTTCGTACCTGCATAGCATTACTATTAATTCATTTCAAGTATGTACTCCGAAATTTAAACGTTCCGAAATTGAGATAAATGGTTTCAATGATTTTTCTACTTATTTAGAGTTTTCACAACGTATTCTTTTCGTATAATATAGGATTGAAACTTAACCCATAAGCATGTATGCAGATTAATGAGACATAATATTTATTTATTCATATTGAATGGCAACTGTAAATCTAGGTAAATATTTCTAGTTTGCATTCAATGTTTTTATTACACATCGTTCAGAATATGTTCAGGTTACAGATAATTTTTCTTTGAAACTAATAAATGAAAACACAGTAAAGTTAAACAAACACATTAGAAATCCTCATTATCCAAGTTTTGGCTAAACATTCACAATAACCGTTAATAAATAATGATCTAGAGATTACCATTATTCATAAATGACACAATACTGATCATATTTCATTTATCTACTATATTTATTTTCCTTTCGCACAAGATTGACTAAAAATTAGCAGAATTAATCTAGAAACAAGATAACCCATAAAAAATGGTTTAACTAAAATTCGAAAACTAATAATATGTATTTTTAGAAAAAAAAAATATGTAAGAATAATCAATTATTTTTAGGTATAACCAAGAATTATTATTGAGTTTGTATTGCATTAAAACCGGGTTCAAATTTTGAAATTTTTAGTCGACAGAATATGCGATTTATTTAAAATCTATGATTTAATTCTCGAAATAAAGACACAAAATTTTCTAGCAAGTAAATCTTAAGTTTGTTGAGGGAAACTGCTTACAAAAACTTTTACCAAACTCTTCAAAAATTTATCGATATTCATCAAACACAACAAATTTGACGTTGTTTGTAGCATTTTTTGGTACGTTATTTTGATATTAATGTTTTGAGTTCAAGTTGTTTCGGCTTATGATTCTTTCATCAATCTTTAATTTTTAGTTAGACTTAGTTTTTAGTTTATTTAGTTTAGTTATTTAGTTTTAAATTGATAAAATCAAGTTTACTAGTTGTTTTTGCTATATTTTCTCCCTATTTAGAATCTTAACGAAATTTGACAGATAGGCAAACATTATTTAAATAGATAAAAAGTTAAATTACAGGAAAATGATACGCCATATTATAATAATCCAAAAATCAATGTCCAGACATACATAATTAAATAAAAAAAAATTGGCTTTAGTCCAATAATCCAACAAAAAGAATAAAATTATGATTCAATTTCAACTCAAATTTATCTATTACTCACTCACAACCAAAAGAATTATGAAGTAAGATTACCGATTACCATTCCATCTAGCATATAGTAAAAATGTGATAGTCCTCCACAGTTACCATCTGCTATTTCACAGCAACGAACCTCGCGAGATACTAGTTTATTTAATTTCTTATAAATATTGGAATGATGAAATACAATTCATTTAAATGTGGTAATTAAAAATGCAATTCTATTTAAGGAAATTAAAAATAATTAAATTTATGTAAGAAAATGTTTTTTTATTTATTTATATGATGAATTGTATACAAATTTGTATCACCTTTTTAATAAAAGTTACTAGATTTATTATTGATAGACAAGGTTTTCATAATATTATGCTGTTACTATCGAAAAACGCATACGAATAAGTCTTTCCTCAAGGTCAAACAAATATTAGATCATTAGGAACATTTTATGAAAAATATAGCTGATCGATTTTATCGTGGTGTTTCTATTTAAATGGCACCCGTATGTATATTACTCACGCAAACAACATAAATAAATTATGTTGTATGAAATAACGAGCAGTATCACACCAGTAAAACAAACAATTTTTTGCTTCGATTCATTGCGAATCTCTCGAGTGAAAAAAAAGTTATTTTTTTCAGAAAATATTATACATATAATTGCAACATGATAAACTCTTATTCATAAGTTTGTTGTTTTTAATGAATAATCTTATCGTTAAATGTCGCAGTGAGACTACTTAGCTCTCTCACACCACACAAAATATATAATAAAAAAATATATACGAAAACTTGACTATAAATAAATTTCAAATAAAAAATAAAAGTAAAATTTGTCGGAAAAATTTCCATATGACGAATCCTTGATTTCAACTTTAATTTTAGGATGAAAGGAGGAAAATTGGTTCTTACAACGAAACATACATATGTATATGTATGTACATAGTATACACGGATTAAATATTTACTTAGATTTATTTATAGAAACACATAAATATAGTACATGAATGAATTCTATTTGTTTATAATGTGTTTATGTAATAAGGTCAATATACTTATATAGTTTTCATAGATCTATTGATATTTATGACATTATAGTGTCTGTCATAATTACACATAATACAACATTTATGTCTATGAATTCATAATTTTTACTGTCGCGATTTGAATCAATTCGACTATTGTTTAATTTCCACACAGGAATATCCATAAAGAAATGCTCGATGTAAACAATAAATAATACGTAATGTATATGCTGTGTGCGCGCCGATGTTTGAAATTATATATACTTACATTTATATTATACATATGTATGTACTTATATACATTTTATTATACATAATTAGTAAATACCAAATAGACATCCATTTTTTGGTCACGAAATATTTTATATTTGGTTAACTTTAATAAATTTAAAACTTCTTTATGTTCGTTGTTTAGGCGTGTCAAATATACATTTTGATTTTTCGACGGACATATTGGTTTATTGATTTTTTAGCCCTCTTGCAATTTTTTCCTTTTTATTGTAATTGTAATTGATACATATAGAGTGAATTTGGGGGGTCGTCATGTGTGTATGAGTAGACAAAACATAATTGAGTTCTTAGTGTACAAAAGTAGTCCTACAAAGTATTTTCTGTTATCGGCTGTAATTCAATATTATTTATTATTATGTATATGATATGTGTTATACAAACTAAGTTGAACGATCATCGAAAAAAATTAGTTCATAAAATTTTTATTCAACTACATCAACATTAAGTATAACAATAACAAAAATGTATGAAACAGCATAAATGAGAGTAGAGATCATATAAAATAGCGTAAATAAATAAAAATAAAACTAGTGGCAAAAATTATGCAATCATTTTGTATATAGTATAACAAACAATGAATGAAAAAATTTATCGACCATGCTAAATCGGATCTGCGTACAAATATAATAAAACAAATTTAATTATTACATTTAGTTTTTACAATCGTATATAAAATATGCTGTTTAGTAAAAGAGACAACTCTATATTGCAGAAAATTTGAACTATGCGGTAAAACGTGCGTAATTAAATCGAGAGTATTTATAGATATCAACGAAAATTTAGTTGCTTATTAATTGTTTGTTTCCGGTCTTTAAGTATACGATCAAACCTTTTAGGAAATAATGCAGGTTTTTGTTTACTATTAATGAAAACAATGACTAATAATTTAATAATCTCATATAAGGTTTGTATCGGCGGCGCTATGTAATTATAGAAAATTAATTTTACGTGCATTTAATTTATAGTTAGTAATTAATTAGAGAATACAACATTTTTTAATAATAATTTATTTTCTATACCAGTAGGTTTTGAAGTACGTCAAAACGCTAGACATTTTTAGAATGAATGCTTTTAACCACCTCGTGCTATTAATTTTAACCGAACAAAATTGGGTTTGATTCCAATTGGACAGAAAGCCAAATGACCATATAAAATTAAGATTTGAATAACCTCGCACACAAGTTATGCTGCTTAAAATTGTTAGTTCAATGCAAAAATCTTGCAAATAAAATTTGGAAAAAAACCTTAACAAAAAGTAATTGGGAGTATAAATAAGCGTAATTTGCGAGAAGCTTTTCTTTTCTGCTTCAATTTGAAAAAATGTATGGCTGTGGCACATCGAATGCTCATAAAAGTATATTTTGCCCTTATGAATGAATCAACGTGTCGTGAATAGTTTCGACGATTCAAGGACGGTGGTTTTAGGTCAAACGCAACTAGAACAACAAGCCATCGCCGCAGGCACTTCGAATGATTCAGCAGGGTAACGGAGTCCCATTTACATTGACACCTTGAATGGTGTTTTTCATTTGCGAAGTGCTACTTGAACGGCAAAAACGGAATGTTTTTTTTGCATCTAATTATTACGAGTGATGAAAAGTGAATCCATTACGATAATCCACAGCGTAAGAGATCATGGAGTACACTCGGATTTGCTTTAACATCGACAGCAAAGCAGAATATGCATTATTCAAAGATATTGCTCTGTAGTTGGTGGGACCAGATGTGTTATTTATTATGGGTTGCTGAAACCCAGCGGAACCATTACCAAGGAACACTACCGACCCCAAATAATGCGTTGAAGGCGAGTAGTAAAGAATAAACGGCCGTAATATGATAAGATGATTCTATAATATGACAACGCTCGAGCTCATGTTGCGAGACTAGTTAAAAAAAATCACTTGGGAACGCTGAAATGGGGGAGTCCTACCCGATCCCCCGTATGCTCCAGACATCGCTCCATCTGATTACCACTTGTTCAGAGCAATAGATCATGAGCTGTCGTCTTAACACTGCACTTCCTTTAAGGACACCAAGAAAAAAGTCGATTCAATTCTGGGAAAGAAGCGGAGTTTTCCGGGGCGATATCCGTATGCGGCCTGAAATATAGACAAAAGTCGTAGCTAGAAAAAGAAATTATTTTAAATAATTTATCTGTAACCATTATTTAGTAATAAAGCTCTAAATTTTAGATAAAAACGCCTCTCTGCTTGTACGATAAATTAGAATACTATTAATTCATTAAACAATTTTCGTTTAAAATCAATTAAAGGCTGAAAGTTCGGGTGTTTATTATAATAGCACTCAAAGTTTCAGCCTCTAATTGATTTTAAACTATCTGATGTATCAGAAACGTTCTATAGAATAACTAAGGTGCATATGATTTAAGTTTTACTTTTCAATTGAAACGTTCGATTTATTTAATCATTGAATTGATCTTAAAATTTAATCAATAAGGGTAATAATCAAAGAAAATGTAAAAAATTTGTTAACAGTATTTAAAAATAATAATAACAGTCTTTAAAGTCCAACTGTAGTCGTTCTATACACCGTGGAGCCATCGTTGCCTGCAACGACCTCAGCCCCTACCATATGGTGTCTCAAATTTTACAAATTCCTGCAAAATTTGTTCCTGATCCGCAAACCTTCCATACATGTATATGTATAATAAATTTATAATAATTTTAAAAGAACCACATATTTTAAATTATTAGAACCATTTCACAAATAAAATTATCTCTGAAATGTGTTTATTTTATATACATACATAACATTTTACCATTTTTGTCGACTATATTTTCATAATTGATAATCTTTAATAAAACTATTAAAATCTGAATTTGTAAAATCCTTAATGAACCGATGATCGTAAAGTAATACATTATTAACAATTAATATTCGACCAATTTACGCAACTGTGCCAATAACAAAGATTTATTTTTGGACATCAAACATAATGTGCGTTCAATAACGATTAGCAATCGAGACAAAGTGCTTCATATCGGTTACAGCGTTAAAATAACAAAATTTTGATGCCAAAGATTTGTAGAAACTATTTGTTGAAATAGTTCAAGTTTCTCACTAATTAAATCGTGCTTTGTTGAAAAACAAGACTCCATTACACCTAATTCAAACTCGAATAACATAATACAACAGATTTACTAATAATTGGTTAACCATATTCTCATCACATTTTCTAACTAATATTTTCAGAGAATATCTGGTTACGCTAATTAATTTTTGATTTATATGTACATATGTATATGTATATAACATAAGAATTTTGTCGCTATTCATAAACAATTATTATGTAAACAAAAAACATAATTTAATCACGTATTCCAAACTAAATTATCAAATTTGATAAATCAATTTAACAAATCATCAGTGTGAAAAATAGTTTAATTTAAATTAATAACCCAAAGAATATATCGTCGATAGACAATTGTAGTTGTTGTGCTTACGTTTTTGATAATCAAATTTTATTCTTAAATTAAATTATCCACAATTCTGTTGACCCCAGTACTAACATATTTTGTGTAGACCTAATAAAAATCGATATCGAATTGGTTATTGTAACTCCAAATTGATTTATCAAATTTGATCTGTATTTTTAAGGAAATCTAATTTTAAGATGATTTGATAATTTTTGTTGTGTTTTGTTAGGGGGATTCATTATAATAAAAAAAATTTGTCCGGAAATTATTTTACAATCACAGAGATAACCGTAAAAATACAAATGCTACAATTAATTCAAGCATAATTATGCTGTTTTTGTTGTTATTAGTTTTCACAAAAGCATATTTAAAACAAAGAAAAGTTCGATAACCCACCTAAAATAAAAAATAAATATTTTTTTTTTTAAATAAAGAAATGTCTTTAAAAAATGCTTAAAGGTAATTGCAAAACTCTCATACAATTTATCATCATCTTTGTTCATTTGTACAGAGCTCGATTAAAAACTCCTAATACTAAATTTGAAGGCGCTCAATTATTACTCAACCATGAATGTTAAAGCAAAGTAAGGTCGTGTTTGTATGTATGTTGCAAAAAAAGTTTATAGTTTATATAAATATTAACTTTTACATGATGATGTACAGTGTGTCAAGTATAATAATGTAATATATGAACATAATTGGTTATCTAATTTCACATACTTAATTATATAAACTTATTACACAAATTACAGTAACTTCCTGTGAATGTAAAATAATGGTATTGACAGGTAAAAGAATAAATTAAATTACTCCACACGACTACTTGCCAGCATTATTTTTCTATAATATATTGATAAGAACTTTATATATTTTTAACTAGTTTGTCAATATAGTAGAAATGCATAAATGAGCAAACACAATTTTTTTTTTGTACAGAGACAGACGACAGACGGTAATAAATTTTATTCATAATTTCATTTTATCTAATAAAATACTTACTTACATAACAGTAAATTTCCAAACATAATAGAATCGAGAAAGAAATTCTTGTTGTTAAACAACTTATTCGTAAGTAACATAATAATCATTTCTTTAGGCGTTTTTCATTACATTTTGTATACGTACGAAATATATGATGATGATATACAGGCGTTAAAATTGAAAATGTATATAATCCAAACAGCACACAGTGACTACATTATTTTCGTACATAAAATTAGAATATATACATATTATATTCCATACTGTATGTAGTGTAGTACATAAGATAATCCCAATTGATTGACATTTCAAAAAGAAATATATAATAACATAATATGTACGAGTATATAACGAGTATGTATACATATATATTATAAAGCTATTATTATTTACTCGAATACAAAAAAAAAATTGCAAACAAAAATAAGCACAATTATATTATGTAACAAATAAAATAAATAACAACAAACAAAAAATTTAGCTTAATTTTAAATTACATAATTAATTCGGCTTCTTTCACTTTTACCAAATTGTACACACATGATATAAAATAAAATATACAAAAAAAATCATTGTGTTATTCGAGCTTAGATTTTTAGATATTTATTTAAAATGCTTGTTGCATTCTCATTGGGTGCGGTCTTTTGTGCACATACATATTTAAAAACCGGCCAATTTATAAAATCTTCAACACTCAAAATGATTGCTAAAAAATGTGACGATTTTGTGCTAAATTATAGGGCATTTGTCTAATTTAAAATAGAATTTATGACTCAGCATTTAATTAAGATATACATATAAGATAAGAATAGTTGTCATGTGAATAAAAAGTTAATTAAACGATAAAAGCAAATTATATTATGCAAGTAAACATGATGGTGTTCAGAACAAAGTTGCATTCCATGCTGAAATATTTAAAATCATATAGTATTTGTATTTAATGTTTTTATTAAAGATGAAAATGATTCGAGTTACGAATTGAAAAAATAATTAGTTTTAATTTGTATTTTTTAATTCAATTATTAATTACCAAATTAGTTTCTTATCTTAAACAAATGTATATCGGGTTTATTTAACTTTGTAATATTAACTAAAAGAATTTTAAAATTGTAGGTTGAAATTTGATTTTATGAAAACTTCCTATTCTTGAATTTGCTGATAGCATTTCCTGATACATTTGCCGATAAAAAATCGGTAAATATATGGAATTTAGTTATCTTAATATTTAAACAAGTTCCGTATTTAATACCGATATTTTATAATTTCAGTGTATTGAATTCCATATTTAAGGAAGTTATTTAGTTTTAATTAAAATATAAGTTTAGAATTTAATATTATGTACTACATTTCAATTATGTAATACATCTACAGAATTATTTCGGAAGAGCTGAAATATTTAAAAAGTTGCTCAGCCAATTCGAATGTTTACAGATGGTCTGCGAGTTGATAGTACTAATGAACATAAAAATATAGGCAAGGAAACACACGAAAAACACATATGGAATTGTTTATGCCAAGATTATGAGGTTGATTTAACTATTGATATTTTCTTATTTCTCTTTTACAAGATATGTAAGTATAAAGATGAATATATTTAAAAAAATATATAAATATTTATTGAATATAAATAAAAGTACAATTGAATCTAAAATAAAATAAAAACGTTGTTATTTAAACTCAGGATTAACTTGAAACCCTGCGTACTTATAAACACGACGTATTTTAAAAATCGGTGCTACAGAATTGTCGAATTTGAGAATTTAACATTTATTTATGTACGGCTAAAAACGGAAACTAAAAATCGTGAAACGAAAGTAAGATTTTACATACATATTTTCTATTTTTCAATTTCATGCTCCATGGATAGACACATTATTACACGGTAAATTATTTATAATTAATTACAAATGACGACCAAATCCAATAAAATTAAATCAATATTTTTCCGGGACAATATTAGGGACCGTTTAAATTGATTGAATACCATACTCATACATATGTATATTCAAAATTGTACATAATTCCAGATATACATATGTTGACCTACAAGTTATCTGAAATCTTATTTTCTAAAAATGTATTTAAAATCAATAACTATCTAAAACACTCTAAACGTCTGTACATAGTACATAGCAAGAACGAAAAACTGAATACGAAATGTATTATAACTTTAAACTTATATGATTATATCATTATCATATAGATGCTAAGTATATTAATCAAATTAAATTTTTGTTAAAGAATTCATATTTATTTTTAGCATATTTTTTTAGTTTTATAAAGAGAAAAAGAGAGAATCGAATAGTTTTTTAACTCAACACTATAGAAATAGCTGGTCTGTATATTTAAATTTATATAAATAGTGTAAGAAATACAATTTCATGATAACATTTTTATACATATATTGTGCCTGTTACAAATTTGTACCAGGAGGAAATAATAATAACAATAAAAATACAAAAACAACCAACAAATTTCCTTGTGATAAAACCTAAATTATAGAATTTATTTTATTATCAAAATTCTTTTGAATTACACCCAAATGATTTAAAAGTAAGTTTTCATTTAATATCAAATGTAGTAATTATAAAAAATAAGTAATTTTTATTTATAAATTATATAAATTTAACACGTTCAAAATTCGAACCGCAAACCTTATATCCGCTGATCTAATATATAGTTTTTGATTAACTGATTTTCAAGTGAAACTACCACATTTAATAAAATGGTTGAATAGGTAACAAAATATTATCATTTATGTGTTTTTAACATTATTTATTTAATATTTGAAACGTTTTTTCTCATGCAGTTGTGAAAATTAATTAGGAAAAACATTAACGGTATTATTTTTCACTTGTAGTTAATAATTTATTTAGCTTTTAAAATATAAACAATAATTATGTATTTCTTAGTGGAATTTATTAGTAGAATCGCGCGCACACGCCCTATCATGTTGAAATTATTATATACAAATATATTACGTCATTTTACATGTCATATGTTTTATAGTTGAGTGACTACCGTGATAGGGTACCACAAAAATAAAAACACAAAACTAGCTATTCTGTATGCATGCTTACCTAATATATGTATACAAAACCAAACTGAAAAGGTCAAGGACTTTTAGCTGGCCTGTTTACTAATTCCGATTTATTCGACTTTGTTTGAGATATACATATAACGAAATGAATATAAAATGAGCAAACAATTTAGAAATGACAACAGCAGATATATAATGTGTTACACTATTTTTTACTGAAATATTAATAAAAATTAAATTATTTAATGGAAAATATTAACTATAATTTTTGTGTTTTGTGTGTTGAAATTGAAATACTACATCATCATTCATAATGATATACATATTGTAGTTTGTGTAAATATATAGTTTAGTGTATTGTATAGTGTTTTCGCCAATGATATATTAATTAGAACATTCAGCATATATTGTATAAGGTCATACAATTTGTGCTTATATCGCAATTTTTGGTGTATTACACAATTATTTTTAGTTTTTGTTAATAGTTTTATGATTACTTGTTAATATTTTTTTTACGAAAATTTTTCGTAGATTAGCAATTATATTACACTTTTCATAGTTTATTAACTTCTTGTGCTAGTTTTTAGAGTAATGAAAATAGGTATTCAAGTACGTGCTTTTTCATTGATTTATTACGATTTCAGAATATTTTTATTTTATAATCAAATTTTCCAATTAGTCATAATACCTAGATCGATTGAATACTGTATTTAGATTTCAGCTTCAAAAACTTGATATAATTAATAGGTACACAGAAATTATCATAGCCTAAAACTGTAACAGAATTTTAGCTTATTTGTAAAAAATGTAAAATTTGTTCATTGTAGTCTCAGATTCATAAAATTAATTTCCAATTTAGGTTTATTAAAAATTTAAATATTAGCTTTCGTAGAATAATAGTAGCCACCGTTTAAACTAATTTTGTTCTTATAATCCGGCATGCATGTTAAATGCAAAATTAACTATGTATTAGCAAGTAACTATCACTTAGTTTAATCATCAGATTTAATTGAAAATGAATTATCATATCGTTTTATTGAACCCAGGCTATATATTTCAGTTTATGTTTGTTACATTTAGTTATAGAAACATAAAATTAGTAATCGCGATTGATAACACTTCTATAATACAAAAAATTACATTTTTTTCAGTTGCTTCTATTAATTTAATATTTCTTCAAAAAAATCGTTTGAGAATGTTATGGTTAGATGCAGCTTATATATAAGTAGATGTAGCTTTAAAAAGGAATTTAATAACTCAAATAATTTATTTTTCATGCATTTACTAAATCGACTGTAAAATATTAACGAACAAAAATCAAATCAAATTCCGTTTGTACATACATAGTTGAATATGCAATTGAAAAGGAAAACAATAAGTTTCCGTAAATTTGAAAAAACAAAGCAAAATGAACTTTCCTGAGTAACGGGAAATTAAAAATTATTGATTTTTCCAGGATCCTAGACTGCAGTTTTTACTACGCATGACATTTAAACCCAATGAATATTGATATCTATGTAAAATTCAAACAGGTGTCAATAACCTCCAGGAAACCAACATTTATTTTTATGATACATAAAGGTAGTTTAAATTAAACTTTGTTCAAACAAAACACTAATTTAAATATTCAACTTTTTGATTTCGAACGTAGATCACGAAAGGTCTTACAGCCAAAATTTTCGAACACTATCGATAAGAATTACATTTTTAGTATTTGACTTCATCTCACCTCCTTCCACAATAAATATATTAATGTATAATGACATATTATTATGTAATAAGGGTATTATATATGTAAATACCAGCACCCTGAAGCGAAAAGTACTGCTATTATCGCCGCTCTTTTATTATTTTCCATAACTTTACACGCCTTTTAACCATACTGTATCGAAACATCACATACTAATCAGAGGGCGTATAGTTTGCTAAAGAAAAAAAAGATAATTTTCTTACTTTCCGTTCCATTTAAGCTGTCATTTAATTTAATAATAATGCACTTGAAAAACACAATATACATATTTACAATTATTATTGCCCAATGTTATTACTCCATACATACAGTTGAAGTTCATAAAACTAAACTATGAATTGTTTCTTTTAAGCATTAAAATATTAGGGAATTTTTTAGGTATACAATTTATTTGTAGGATCAATGAAATTTGACAAAAAAAGGCGAAAATTAAAAAGATTTAATTAGAGTATTCAAATTAGAGTATTCAAATTAGAGTATTCAAATTAGAGTATTCAAATTAGAGTATTCAAATTAGGAGGTGGGCTCCGGTTAAATGAATACTTTAATAATTTTGAAAGATTTAGTACTTACAGAATTTTATTTATCACCCATTACGTAATACAGCGGAACAAAATAATTGGATGTTATTTTTTATGGGTTGCCATTAAGTCTAACAAATTTATTGGTTTTAGAGTAGAATGAGGAAATATCCATAATATGTATCACGTTCTCCTCTAAATCGAATTATACAATTTAGAATAACGCTTACATAATCCCACATACATAAAAACCTTGACCTGAAAAATTTAACTCAAAATGACGCAGGCCTACAACACAATAAGGAATAAAAACAAAACCACAACAAACGTTCGTCCGTATTACGCACTACCAAAATGATTGAATAATGTAAATAAATCTTTAACAAAATTCATTTTTTATTGAAAAACTAATCCATTAAATATTCAAATAAATTATATAATTTCAGACTATATAACTAGATAGTCTATATTCTATAATGTACTAAATGTACATTAAATATTCAAATGTTGAAAAAAATTTGATGATAATCATCAACATTTCACTTTCGTAACATAAAATTTAATGAAATGCATACTACTCGCGTTTTATACGAAACGAAAAAAAAAATTAAAGTATAATGTAAAGACAAATAGCTAGCTGTTATTTAAAGATGTTTTCATTTTAGAATAAATAATTGACAATAATAACAAAAATAATAATAAGGAAGGGCAAGAAAACGAAAGAAAAAAAATGTAAATAATAGTATGTACTTATATTACACTCAAATCACAACACCACATTAGATTTAATCGGTTAGTGTATAATGTAAGTAACTAGTGACAAAGATTATTGAAATTTTTATAGTTTTTCCACGACTATAACTTTAATGTTCGTCTGTCTATTTCCACTTCAGATTAGAAAATTATATGTATAAACAATTTATAAAACATTTTTCAAACAACATTCAAAGTTTTTATTTTAATGTAAGAAACAAAAATAGAATATGATGATGCGCGCGCAATCATTTCTTTTTTTTCTACATAAATTTTCTCTTCCATCGCCTCTATAAAAAATAAAATAAAAACTACAACTGAAATATTCACCGCTAAAATGATGTCATACATACATAAGTAAATGTATTTTTATATAGAGAATAAAAAAAAGTTAGTCAATCCTAAATTTATTCCGAAGCTGCACTTCGTTGCCGTCTAATTCAACTTCTTACCGAGAAAGATTTGACATGATTTAAGATTTCAGGTTTTATTAGTCATTGCAATAAAACTTATTTTTTATAATATAAAAAGCTATCAAATCTTAAGAAAAATTTTAACATAAAAGATTTTAATACAAATTAAAACGTGTTCTTGTACATCGACATACAATTTAATTTCTTCGATTTCAGGTGGAATAAATGAATTGGCTATGGTAATCTTAAATTTGGTCAATACTCGGATATACAATTAGACTGATATTTTTTAATGTTTCTTGATAATAAGAAAGTAGTCACATAATCGCCACTAATGTCCATGATAAGGTTACGATTTACGGGCGTTAAAATTCAATCGAAATAAATTTTTCTGCCTTTCAAAGTAAATTCAATTATCAAGCCGCCGTCTAATGGTAGTTGGTGTTATATTAAAAACAATCACGGCACTATAAATTAATAGCTAACAAAATAGAGATATGAATATGATGTCAATAAATTATTATAAAGACAAGAAAAATTTATCAACCTTATGACTGACATGTACATGATAGTAATAATTAGGCCTAACGTACGCGTCTAAATTTATTAGGTCAATATTTACTTTAGTACGCCGCAATGTTGGTGGTCAAACAAATACATATTATAAACATTAAAATGATCAAAAAATTGTCTCTTTTGACGTCATTATTTTATTTCGGCCATTTATTTATTATTTATTTTTGTTACTGTGAAAATAATGTAGCTGTAAAAAATATTCGAGACTCTTAATGCACTTGTAGTATTTAATATTTCACTTCCAGATAGCAAGTATATAATATACTGTTTCATGAGAACATGACTTTGCTCGAGGTAGTATATTGAAACACCATATTCCAAACAAATATAAATTAAGGCTGCTTCAACCAGTAAGGTAATGTTAGGAGAATTTATGATTATTCAATTTATAACAGTTAAAAGTCGTTACATTTCATTACTTACTGGTTATTTTAAAATATAACGAGGAATACAGTTTAAACTTAATCGAAATTAGAAAACGATTTAATTAGTATTAACTGCAAACTCTGTGTGGAATCTTGGTGGATGAAATTGATGAAACAACCAAACTGATAAACGTTTGTTTTTTAAGAAAAACATAGTAAATTAAATAAATTTCCACTGAATGGCCCATAATTCGTAGGAATTGCAAATACATAGTTAGTTTTATGGCAATGCGAAAACATCAATTTTGAATCCAACAACCAAGATAAATTCCTCGTAATATGTATAATTTCTGGCAGAGAAAGCTGGCAGAAATCAGGCCGACTTGTGTGAAAACATAGGTCCGTACTCCCGACACGAAACTGTGACCGATAATGGTGAGAGAATGATGTACTTTGCAATTGCCCATGATCTTAGAGTAGCAAGCACATTCTTCCCTCACAAACAGATACACCTAGAGACATGGACACATCCTCGCAAAACATCCCGGAGCCAAATTGACCACGTGTTAATTTCAAAAGGGCGAGCTCGGGTTGTGCAGGATGTGAGAACTTATCGGTCAGCAACCAAATACGTAGGCAGCGATCATTATTTGGTCGCTGCAAAGCTACGGTGGAAGTTTTCGTACAGGTCGGGGAACACAGCGAAACGGATGGAACGTTTCGACTGTGAAGGTCTGATAAATGAAGATCAAAAGAAACGATATCAGGATCTTGTCAGCGACAACATTGAAGGAGCTAATTACCAGTCTGACTGCGTGAACTCTGTCTGGGAGGTACTGAAAACTTCGGTTGTCAGTGCTGCTCAACAGACTTTAGGTATAGTGAAAGTCAGACCCAAGAATGATTGGTTTGATGACGAGTGTCGTCTTGCAGTTGAGCAACAAAATATAGCCCATAATGAAGTGCAACAACGTCTCACAATCGCAAGGAAAAACAAGGCAGCTCTTGCAAGAAGGGCAGCTAAGCGGATTTGTAGACGGAAGAAGCGAGAATGGTGGAAGGCCGAGGTTCTGAAAGTACAACAACTCAGCAATGAGCGTAGTTCACGTAATTTCTTTAAATGAATTACTGGATTGCACCATACTTTCAGGCCTTCGTCAACCGCCATTCGGGACCGGGATGGAAACCTCTGTGTCAACATCGACGCAGTACTTGACGCATGGAGTGGACACTTTACTGAGCTGCTTGATGTTCATCATGCATCACAGACTGTTGTTGAGCCACCTCTAGAACAGTCTGCGGAGATTTGCACTGAGGAGCCATCCCATGAGGAATTCACTAAGGCCATGCAGAGAATGAAACGAAACCGCTCACCTGGAGTGGACTGCATTAATTCGGAGCTCTTGATATTCGGAGGGGATACTTTGTGGAACTGTCTTTTCGACCTTATTCGATTAGTATGGCGAACCGAAGTTATGCCTGATGAATGGAAAGTGGCCGCGATATGCCCCATCTTCAAGAAGGGAGACCGCTTGAAGTGTGAGAATTATCGCGGTATAGCTCTCCTTTGCACAGCATACAAGTTACTGTCATACATTTTATTGGATAGAATCACTCCTCTGGCGGAAGGCTTGGTTGGTGACTATCAGGGAGGATTTCGTCCGAATCGATCAGTCACTGATCAGTTATTTTCGCTCCGGATGATTCTATCTAAATATTATGAGACATCCATCTCCGTACGACTCGATCAATCGAGAGAGTTTGTGGTCTGCCCTGGAATACCTAGGAATGCCAACAAAATTGGTACGACTGTGTAGGATGACATTGACGCAGTCTCAATGCTGTGTTAAAGTTGAGAACAGGCTATCGACAATTTTTGCAGTTAACTCGGGTGTTCGGCAGGGAGATGCTCTGTCCCCGATACTCTTTAATCTCATGTTGGAGTACATCTTTCGTAAAACTGAAACACCTCACCGTAACATCTTATATCGCCAGTCCAATCAAGTGCTTGCATATGCAGATGACATATGCGTGATTGGACTGAATAACAACGGAGTGAAAGAAATACTTGATCCGCTTGTAGAGTTTTCAGCTTCTGTTGGACTCCAGATCAATGAGTCCAAAACGAAATACCTGATCTCTGGTTTTAGAGACAATGGCACACCAGATTTTAGTAGTGGCCACCACACGTTTGAGGGAGTGAGGAGGTTCAAATATTTGGGCTCTCTTATCACTCACGATAACAGTGTGGGTGAGGATATTAAAGTGCGGCTGGCAGCTGGCAGTCGTTCTTTGTATCCTCTAAGGCCACTGCTAAAATCTAAACACTTATCAAGTGCCGTGAAGCTGAAGCTTTACAAAGCGTTGATCAGGCCCGTTGTTATGTTTGGATGTGAAAGTTGGGCGCTGACGGATGAGTACGAGAGATGGCTCCTTACATTTGAGAGAAGAATCATGCGTGTGATTTACGGCCCTAAACGCGAAATAGATGGTACATACCGAGCTCTGTACAATTTCGAGATCAGAGATCTGATGAAGATCCCCGATATTGTACATGAAGTTAGATCTCAGCGAGTACGCTGGCTCGGTCACGTTCTGCGTGCTGATCCGGAACGAATTGTGCAGCGATCTCTGAAAGGAGAGCCACCATATGGTAGGCGCAGAGGTCGTTGCAGGCGACGATGGCTCCACGATGTAGAGAACGTTTGGCCTCTTCAGATTGTCTAAGACAGTATGAAGACCAAGCTCAGGATCGAAACCGTTGGAGCCAGATTGTTGATTCAGTAAGGGGCCAGTAATGGCCTTTAACACTGTTATTATTTATGTATAATTTCTAAACAAATTTTATATTTTTATACATATGCATATTTTCAAAGTTTACTAAATTGGGTTCACAAAAGAGTTAAATATGTAAACGAAAATAGCAATTGGGGAAATATTTATATCGGAATTTAACTAACTAGCGTTTTGGGAAGTTTAATCCAATAACATATCCATAATAAACCGACCAAACAATTTTTCACTATAAACCCGAATTAGTAAGTAAAATTCATTTCGATAGTTTTTTAATGATTTTACTCATTACCCCCTTTTTTAAAAGTGTACTTATATACTTCTGAGTGAGTACAGTTGAAGCAACATATAGTAGAATTATAAACTAATAATGATGAAGATTATAATGCGCTTACAGAGTTTTAAAATTATCTTAATGTAAGTAAAGCAAAAGATTTTAATAGAATATATGTAGATAAGATATTAAACATTAGCTTCAGATAGCTTAAAATTAAATTAAATGTTTTCTATAATTGCTACGACTCTCAATCACGACTATTAATCACTTTTGTTAGAGGAATTGAATTATACTAATTAACTAAATTTTTATATAGAATCGGTGAACAATTTTCAGCATTGCCCAAAAAAACAGTTCATACATTTACTAATCTATGTACATACATATTTGCTCAGAGGAGACCAATTCATTTTACATACTACCAAATGATTTAGTATCATTTTGGTCAAAGAAGAAATTGCGAATATCCTCTGATGAAGCTGAATAGTTTTTACCAATTGCTTACAAAAATACATTTTTGTTGGTTATCAGTTTTATAGCTGCCATACAAATTTATTCAGTTTTCGGGAATGATAAATTGGGTTTATATTTTACGCATCATGTACAATTTGTAGGTAATTGTAAATAATTAACACCATTACTTGATTAATGAATTTAATTTTAAATTTTGCGTTTAAATAAATTTATCATGATTAAAATAATGAACCGCATTTGAATAAAACATATTGCATAATGGGAAGTTAGAAACAGTATTAAGAACAAACAAAATTAAATTAATGACCACAAAAATGATAAATTTTTTACAAACATTACAAAATTATTTTTTTAACCCACAGAGGAAGAACGACAGTCGACTTATTAGTAAAATTATTTTAAAAAATTAACAGACAATTCCCCAATACGTTTGAAACACATTGTAAAACATAGTAGTATGCATGTATATTATGTAAACATAATACATACTTAAGTTTTACCACTTAAATATATAAACTTATTAAAATATTTGTGTTCATTTCCAAATTGCAAATTTAAGTCAAATACAATCGAAGCAAATTCAAACTACGCTCACCTGTGAAAGTGCAAAATTATGAACTAAGTATATTCGCCATACAACAGACATTGCTATTTGGCAGTTCGTTTTAAGCACTCTTTTTCACTAAATTACGGTTTAGGCATTAACCTTTTTACGGACAACGTAGACTGATTATCGTTAATCCGTGAAAATGTGACGATGGTCACCACAACTGAATCAGGATAACCATATAATTGTGTTAATTGTGTGTGAACCTATATAAACAACTTGATGACAACCTGTACACTTGAATCTTGCGCAAACAACACCAGTGGCTCATAAAACTTTTCTTTGTGATAACGATAAGAATTGATTTAATTTAATATTTTTCGTAAATTATATTATATTTCTTATCAATGTAGGTATATGCTATATTTTTTTTTATTATTTATGTTATTATGTATTATATTATGTAGATATTACAAGGCAATGGAAATTTATATATAGAAATTTTGGGAAACAAGTTTTTATTGATTACTTTATGGTTCCAATCAGATTCCTATACAAACGTCACACATACAAACATATTTTTAGTGAGAGTAAATTTTTATGACCCATCATTTGATGAGAATAAATTGCCAATTTGTTTTTTGTTGCAGAATCAGCGGATCTTTATGTAAGTCAAACGAACGAGAATAACGAACAAAAAAATTTAAATTAAAAAAGGAAACAATACAGTATTACGTAGCGGTCAAAATTAAAGTCGTCAATAAATTTGAAATAATGTTCATATACCCAAAATGTTCGTTCTCTTTCTCAAAAATAAAAAAACTAACGAAAAAGACGAACAGAAAAATTACATTCACACCACACCCAAACAAAATTGAACAAGATAATTGTATTTTGTATTTCGTATATGGAAAAAAATTACAAAATTAACCGGTAATATTGATAAAGGAGAATGTGTAGTTTAATTTCTTCGTGATTATCTCATTTTTTCCAGTCAACATAAGAATTATCGAAATGCAAGTTTTAAAAAATAAAATAAATCACGTACCTTTTATTATATTGATTTTCTTGTATGTTTCAGTTTTTTTAAATATTTTTAACACATATATTCTTTGATAATCCAATTTTGAAATTCAAAAGTATACAAAAAAAATAAGATTATTATTACCAATATTATTAATAATTATACTGAGCATACGCCCATGGACGTATTTATATATTTTATTACAAGAAAAATCAGAGAACTTTACAAAAAAAATGAGACGAAAAAAATTTCTTTTACGTTATTTTTTTTTTCGTTACCAATTTTCTTTCACACAAATTTTTTCTAATTTATTAATAAATCAAACAATCACCTTATAAATTAATATTCACTTTATAATTGTTTTTTTTTTAATAACTTAGTATTTAATACAATTAAAACATTTATATATATATATTATTTTTAGTAAAAATATACAAAAAAAATCAAAAAAATTGGAAAAATTTATTAAATCGTTCGATCCAGTAAGAATAAAATTTAAAATGTCCGACTTTTCTTCGGTGGTGAATCTGAAAAAAAAATATAGCGTCTCTGTTCAATATTTTTTCACTTTGGCAATAAAATTTCCCGCTACCAATGTGACATCTATCTGTGATCATTTTACCACAATTAATATCTACAACAGTTTTTGTGTATAATTTAATAATTTAATTTAAAATTGATATTATTTTCTATTAATTGATGTTAAACCAATTACAAATTAATTAATTAGAATAAATATTTATGAAAATATTAATGTTAATAAAAAGCGAGGGAATTTGTTTGTTGTGACGTTTTCGTATAAATATGATACAACATTAAACATACGAATTGATTTTTGTCAAAAGTAACCCAAGTAACCACAAAAATATTAAATTATATTGACGATTGCAGCATGGCGTATTCCACGTAGCGGAGTTATCCATAACTATCTATCCATTGACGTTTAAAAACACACAGCCACCTAATTTCGAATACAACAACAACACAAACTTCAAATGGATTGTTTTTTCAAATGATTTTTTCCGCGAGAGGAGCTTAGCCTACTTTTACAATCGTCAATACCGCGACTCGAAAAAGTGTGAAATATGGCGTCAATTTATGGTGACAAACTATTTAAAAATATAATATGCACATACATTACATATTTGCCTTAAAAAGCATTAACATTTAGGAAGCATGATATGGATCAGGTTTATCAAATTTTTTTTTAATATTTGTTGAAAAATCAGAAATGTATACTGAAAAATAAACTATGAGCACGATTATAATAATTTGTTTAACGTGAACTATGTGCACTACGATCTTTTCAAATTGTCCAAAACTAAATATGGCATACAAATATTTCAAATGTTAATAGTTACAAATGTCTGCATTTAATTTTACCTATGCACAGTTCATAAGCACATCATCCAACTTGTATTATAAGACGTATTTGAGCTTGTTATTATGTTACCAACTATTTATTCGGAGACGCCACAACCTTTCATTAATTGCATCTCAACAAATAATGTACTGAATTTTGTACCGACAACAAATCAACACCTGAATCAAGGACAACTGAAGTAATATGTATATCATAGTTTTGTCATTTTCGTTTTCGTCGAGGTATTTTTTGTGAGTACAGTTGGTGGTTGTTAGGGTACTGTAAAAAATTTCCCATACACAACAAAACACGACGTTTTCAAATGTTTTTAATTTCATTGTAAAATTTTATTTTCAAGAGTTTGGATGGGTGCACGGTGAGAAAAATTTAAATTTTTCTTTTTTTTTGGTTTAATGTATAAGTTTAGAATTAAATTACAGAAATGTAAGTAAAAATTTAATTATAAACTAAGTGATTAAGTTAAAATAAGTTTTAATATTATTGTATTACATCTAGAATCAAAATTAGGAATGGGACGAACACCATCTCCACCATCACGTAGAAAACGGGACAAGGATAGGGATCGGGAGAAACGTAGAAAACGTTCAAAGGACCGTTCACGTGATAGAGGAGGAGGAGGAGCTGGGGACAGAGATAGAGAACGAGAACATCGAAGGCATCGTGAACGAGAAAGAACAAGACGTTCGAGGTGAACAATAATAAGTGTAGCGTATTGAAAATTTATTTGAACTATTAACTATAATTAATTAGATTAGTAATTTATTTATCCCTTTGATATAATATCTATTAAAATGACTAGCATTTAAATCAGGTCAGTCATTTTAATAGTAACCGGCATAGTTATAACATGAGGTTCCAGTCTTATTGTAGTAAATTTAAACTTATTTTAATACAAAATTCTTAAATTAATTTTAGATCCCGCTCATATGACAGAGAATATGAACGAGACCGAAGTGGACCATCGTCATCGAAATCACGTGCACCCGAACGTCCACATATTACGGAAGCGGATCTCGAAGGTAAAACACCCGAAGAACAGGAAATGATGCGTCTGATGGGATTTTGTGGTTTTGATACGACCAAAGGTAAAAAAGTAGAAGGAAACGACGTTGGTGATGTACATGTTATATTGAAACGGAAATATCGTCAGTACATGAATCGAAAGGGTGGATTCAATCGTCCCCTCGATTTTGTTGCTTAAGTTTACTATATATACTACTAATTATTATTCTTTAAGTTTTACATTTTTTTTTTCTTATTTATACGTAAGACGACAAACAAAACAAATCCTGCAATTTTATGGAAACGAATGTACATTTTTTCACAAAATATGCAGCATAGACAAACAGCGGGTATATTTTAAATTTCTAATCAAAAACACATAACTGAATACAGCATCAGGTACAATAGTTAATTGCAATAGAACGGGTTTTCCATACACACACATACACAATCACCTCATTTCACATTCACACAATAAACAATAGTACAAGTTAAACACGTATCATGAAGTATGAAATTCGCGAAACGTTATGCAAATTTCATATTTTGTGATATAAATCAAAATAAATCAGGGTTACTTTTTAAAAGGAGCGGCTACTGGCTACTTCTTTTAAACCAAAAAACTTACAATAGGCAATAGTTATATACAATATTTACCCCTTATCCTCCATATATTTACAATAGATTCACACAGAGATTTTATAATATACATTTACAAAATAGAATGCAAATATACCTCATTTTATTTTAAACTTTTTTTTTAATAAATAAATAATTGTTGATTTATATTTTACTTGTTAAAATCGAAGAAAAAAATGTTATAAGTAATTGCAGGGCTAGCTAGCTAGTAAGACATCGTTTCTTATTATTCATTTAATTTAAATAACATAATCAATTATTATTTTTTACTTTATTATTAAATAATCACAATCAATAATTTGTAATAGACTTTAAGAATTAAGTTTTGTTTTTGAACAATATTTGTAATTTGTTTGTTTAAATACCAAAAAAAAAAGTAGGTTTTTTAATTTTGATCTTAAAAAAAAAAATTAATTTTATTATTTTAATTTAATTATATGCATATTTTAAATATACTAGCCATTTAAAAAATTTGTATTTGATATAAAGAAATAAAAATTTATTAATTCTAAATTGAATTATGGTCATAAATTTGTAAATATTCAATAAAATTACTCTGAACCCATTGCTCGATCAAAAGCATAGTTAGTTATGTTCTTATGGGCAATAGGGCTTTTGGAGTAGGAGCTACCGGGTTAATGGCTGTTGATTGGAATGCAATTGGTTTACAATTGACAATTGTAAATGAAGAGTATCTACTTAGTGCTATAGTAAATTAATGATACCAAATGAAAATAGGTAATATGTAGTACAAAATGTTTATTGAAATTTAAAAGTTTAATACAAAATGATTTCTGTAACGAAAAAAATTAAAGTTTATTCGTATCAATTCGTCGATTCATTTTTCTTCTTCCGAGTTGAAAATCTATTTGCCTTAGGTTTCGGTTCATTTTCATTGCTTTGTACATCCGCCTCATCAGTTTTTCGTTTTCTTCCCTTGGTTCTCTTTCCTTTGCCTTTCTCAGCCATATCTTCATGGACTTTCGGCAAAATTATTTCCTTCTCGCGACCTTTTTTCACCGCTGATTTATTAATTTTAAGAATATTTTGCATTATAACTGAAGTTGGATTTGGTTGAGTTGGTGGCGGTTCTTCTGGCTCTAGCTGCTCTTCCTCGTCATCATCATGATTCTCATCGAGCATCTCACTTTCCTCCTGCTCTTCGGTATTTATTTTTGTTACCGCCTCTCTGAGATCAGACGTTTTTATACGAAAATCGCGTACCGTACCAATGTGCAAATAGGATGATAAATCAGTTTTGGTTTTTTTACCGAGATTTAAAATAAACTTATTGAAATTTTCCAAGCATAAAATTAGGCGAGGTACAAATTTTGAACCTAATAGTACCTTAGCTTTATTCGCGTTCGGATTTTTACTAATTCTCGCCTGGGTTTCATTTTCGGGAAGTAAATTTTCTTCGACATATGTTATTAGTGCGTATATTTTTTCCGCTAATGGTTTGCCCGCAGATTTAACGAGCTGATCAAATTTAGATGCTTGATATACGACTGGTACTATCGGATGGCGAGCAACAAAATGTTTTGTTAAATTTGTTATGCAAATGTATAATTGTGTGATAACTTTGATTAAGTTATTGGCACACGTTCCTGGCGGCAATTGAGCATTGGTCAAAGGGATTAAGGTTTTCGACACATGAATTAGTTGTGAACAAATCGATCGCTCAATAGATTTCATAGAATGGAGATCTAGAAATAAATAATTAAAAATGAATCATAAACAATTTATTTAAAATACTTCTCCTTACATTCTTGTGCATTCGAACTGCTTGAAGATGTAATTTTGTATCGCAAAAAGTATCCTTTCGCTTTAATTACAAAATATTCAGCATTGTCGATTTCGTCCTTTAATATATTACAAAGATAATTGGCACACGATTCAGCAGTAAAATGATTAATAGACTTTAGTCGAAATTCTGCCTTATATGGTTCTTCTTCGATTTTCCCCATTTCTTGCTGTATTTGAATTGCGATAGAATTGAAAAATGGACCAGTTTGTGTCTTAACACGCTGTGTAAAGAGCAATTTATTTATCAAATGGAAATGTTTAAGTTCTACCTTTTGCGTTTCGCAAAATTTATACAGCCACGTATATATTTTACGAGAGTTCTCATCACCGCCGGGAATGTAATCGTATATAATTTCTAAACATTCTAATAATCGAGATGTTATTTTCTCATTATCCAAATCACTATTCTCGACTACACAACATTCCAGAAGTTTCTGTATTATGCAAATAATTGTATAACAGTTTTCGGTTTCTATTTCGCTTGGGCCATTTTGGGACACAGTTATTTTAAAGAACTCATTGCTTTTATGTTTAAACAGCCCTTCTAAGCTATGAAGGATTTTATAAAAGCATTCGACACTTAGTTGTCCTGTTAAAGCATCATAGTTGGCGCATAGGTCTTCTAGACGTGACAAACAATTTTTCAACAACAAGCACGATGTTTGGCTTAATAATTTGAAAATATGTCGATTATGGGCTACATGTTTGTACTCAGGCTCATTTTCCAAATTTGAGATTTTGTTAATTGCGCACTGAAGCACATACTGCCCAAATTCTATATTCTTTTGCATTGGAATCCTTTCCTCCAATTTGCCGATCTGACAATCATCGTCGTGGGTTATTCTCAAAAATCGTTCTAGAGTCACCAACTCCCAAATATTTTGAGGTTTGAAATGTATATTAGTCTGTCGTCCCAAAGTTTTATTTTGAATTGAAAGTGTTGGATCTGAATCTTCTGAGGCTTTACGACCGGCAGGTCCTTTCTTCGCTGATTTTTTATTTGAACTTAAGTTTTTCATATTGTCGTACCATTGCTGGTGAAATTTAAAAAGCTTAATACATTTTTTAAGATAATTTGTTTTGCTATTCGGTCGGGCCATCCAAACGCAGAAACTCATTAGCGCTTCCAGACAATTTAAAAATTGACATCCAATTAAATTCATTTTATGATCAAATGCACCAATCTGTGAGAAGAATAAATAATTTAAAATGGTACTTTCCAGTTTCTATTTTACTTACGAGTCCAAGATGTTCCAATGAAATAACATCGATTCTATCGACTAGAGATTCGAGTAATTTTCTAATGAATGGGTTATTGTAGCTCAAACAGTGATGTTCGCATAAATATACGGCATGTGTGACAAGGGCTATTAATCGTCCGAGAGATTCTAATTCATCGACGTTCCCGTTCGCCGTTTCTTTTATGACCATATGAAAATTAATATCAAATGTTATTTCTTCGACATTGAAATACGACCGGAAATGTAAATCTAAAAATGCAAGCACGTGCGGAATGATAATCGGATTAAATTCAATCGCATCTGTCAAGCTTTCATAAAGAACTTCTTTCATATCTTTTGGATGATTGAACGCTTTGCGCAGAATTCCAATAATTTCAAGGGTTAAGATATCTAAATGCCTTTGTGGATTGTCTGAATTGCTCAATGATTGAGACATTAAGGAAAATCCTGAGATACTGGTCGATTGACTGAAAGTCATCGATCCACCCGAGGCTCCGGATGCTCGGCGGGAATTATTCACTCGTAAATATTTTAAGAGATTACAAAATCCGTATACGCCCATCTTTCGAGTAGAGATGTTCCTAAAATGAAATAATAATTGAAATATACTTCCTAGTCTAAAGATTACATAATACATGATTTACCTGTGATACATGGCTTTTCTAAGATTTTCAATTAACGCATCACGAATTGTATGTGAAACTTTTGCTAAATGAAACACGAACGTCATCATCCGCATAGCAGTTTCGCCGGGTATCTAACAATTGACGGAAGGTACATTTTTATCGACAATATTATAATATAATAAACAATCAAAGAACTCCACTCACAAATAGGAAATGTTCCAGAATACTTTTAATGGTTTCGATACACTCAGAAACGGTTAGAGTATTCGATAAACTCAATGTTGCTAAGCATTCTGCATACTGAGCCGCATCCTGATCGGCAAATAAAAATTCAGATAAATGTTTAACAATGCCTTGCCCAAAAATATATCGCTTCTTTAAAAAATGTTTAAGAAAGTTAACCGCCATTGTATTTATGACGGAGAAATTCTTAGCTTTAAGTAATATAAAAGAAAGCCCAACTATTCCAGGCGTGACCACATCATTTCCATCACGATTCTGGTCGATTAGAACATTTAAAATTTTTTCGGTATCAATACTTGGATTCGAAATAATATCTCGACACCACGCCGAATTTTTTATCATACTCTTTTCATCCTCATTATGTTTGATTACATTTCGAATAAATGGTAAAATTATTGAGCTTGATAGCCGTGTAGTTTCGGGATAGCGGTTTACATTACACATTGTGAGCAGAGCGCTCATTATAAACGGCGTTAGGATGAAGTTTGGTGTTGCAGCAAGTAATTTGAAAGCGTTTGAAATGTCGGTTTCGTTCATCCGGTCTTCGGTACAGTTGGCCAAATGAAATAGAACAGTTTCTTCAGCCTCTCGAAATTCTTTATCGGCATGATTATCAATACTATCAAAATCTGTTGTATCGCTATGCATTTCGATGTACATTTTTTTGTAGTAATGTTTATGGAAATACTTCTCGAATGCCATAATTGGTATTAGAACTTGGGATGAACTGGTACATAGTGAAAATAGCTGGAATGCAAGAGGGGGTAGTTCGAGTGGCTCCATTTTTTGTAGATTTTCACAGAATTTTACGAGAATGGTGTTTCGTTCCTCCGGAGTAATTGTAAGAGTCCTAATGATAGTTACATATTTAAAAATATTGCTCTAGTTATTCGTGATCTATGAATACTTACGTGAACATAATGGCCAATGGTGTTAGCAATGGTTTAGCCCACTTCATTGAATACAAATTCCGAACTAAAGTCGAGCGATACTCTTCACCCGTTGATTCAATTCCATTAACATCAAAACTCTCGCTATTTAGTAAAATTATCATGAGCTCGGGTAACAAATCCTTCCAGCCAATGAAATTGGAGTCTCCACCACGAATTGAATCCACACAAAATTCGCACATTTCGATTAATTGTGCCGTAGTAAAAAGTGGAAAATATGTAAATATACGAGTAACAATATCAAAACTTTGGCGTATGCTTAGTTCGACATCGGGTAGTTTACGAAACACAGCCATAACTATGTTGAATCGTTTATCGACTATGTCGTCACAAGCGAACAGACCCATCAGCATGAAATTCCATAAGGTTTTTGAATCCACATGACTGAGTCGATCAATTATCAGTTTGGTTAACTGTGCCTCACTTGCTTCCTGCATAAGTTTTTCTAGATCATCGAGCTGTCGTTTATTACCAAACGAAATAATCTTAGCTTCCAGTGCTTTGGATTTGCTCGACATAATTCTACGTATTTTTACTTTATGCCAAGAATTTATAGGTATTTATTTATAACTAATTTGAACTTTACTGGATTTATTAACAAATTACATAAATTGTTCAGAATTGCAAAGAAATATGAAATTGCGACTTTAAATTTCGCAACGAATTGACATTTAAAACCGCCAAAATGTCAAGTATATCTAGGGGGCGCGAACCATTTTTTGGAGGATAATTGGTATAATACATAAGAAATTCAAAATTTAAAATTTTTATTTTATTTTTTAAATAAATTACACTTAAATATAGAAATTTTTTTTATAAATATTAAACTAAAATAATAAATACAAATAAATAAAATTTAATTAGATTTAAGATTCATGAATGCTTGGTAAATTAAACTATTAATTTTGTGCCGTAAAATTTCTCGTTCGTAAATCGGAAATTGGCGCAGCTGTCTCCCAATATGAAATCCATATGCTGCCTCCTCTTCTTCTAACGAAACGGTAGGATTTATTTGGCGATCTTCTAATTGTTTTTCGTCAATATCGAGCGGATCATCATCCTCGTAATAGTCGGGTTCATCGTTTGTATATACTACAACCCGGTCTGGGATTAATTCTGCTGATTTTATTAGACGTAGTGGCGGCGGCTTTGAAACCGAAGTATTAGCCGTTTGGCTCTTTGATTGTTGTTTTGCAGGGCTTGATTTAAAATTTTTAATTTGTTTTAAAGTAATTTTTGGAGTTAATGTTTCTTCAAGTTTGTCTGGCGGAGCTTTATGATTTTGTGAGTTTTCATCTGTCTCATCGTTATCCTCGTATTGTGTTGAATTTTGATTTGTCGCTGTATCGTCTGGAAAACCATCGAATGTGTCACTATTCGGATTCGTCTCAGTTCTATAAACATAAATTGTTAATAAAATTTACAACCAAAAATATTTACATTCGATTACTTAATTGCGTCCAGAAACCCTAAATACGGCATCAGATACCATCCAGTACCAACCTTTTTACGTTTAACTTTTGTGTGAGTATCTTTAATACATCTCCATCGGGCTTTCAATGCATTAACCGGTATATCGAGTTCGTCTGATATAGATGACCATGCATGATCTCGGACATTTTTCGATGGATCAAATGTTTTACCGTACAGGACCTCGTATTTCTGAAACACACTCATAAATGATATCGACTGTTCCGGTGTTGAGAAATAGAGATTACGCTTCTTGAATGGAGGCTCATCCGGATGCAGTTGCATAAATGAATCATCCTCTTCACCTTCGCTTACTAAATCTATACTAGATTCCATATTATATATGTTGTTTGTTTAAAATTACGTATTATAAACAATAAATAGATTAAAAATCATTAATTTAAAAAAATATATTTTGGTTATACCGACTACTGTCAAACTTTTTTTTTCGCCAAATGTCAAAATTGCATGTTTACAAATTTACTAACCTGTTGATGGATGAGAGAACTAAAAGCCTAATATATTTTTAATTATTCTGGTTATAAATTAAATATTCGCAAACTATAATTCGGATTAGTTAGAAAATCATGAAATTACTAATTAAAATTGTTTGTAAATTATATGTTTACTATACAAGTATAAATTAGCACATTATTCGATATTTTAAATAATTAGTACACACTGTGTAAAATAGCAAAACAAAAACAAATTTTGACATTTCTGCATCAACAAAAGTGAGTAAAATAATTTTTAGTATTTTTGTAGTCGCGCTTGTAATTTTCTCCCGATTATTAAAATAAAAGTGTTTTGTATTAAATTAGTGTTATTTAAATAAAAAATTATATTAAATTATAGATTATTTTATATAGAATTATGTGTGTGTGATATATAAGTGAATAATATAATTAAAATAGAGAAAAATGGTAACACCGTTGTTAAGAACCGATGTAAGACAATCACAAGAATATGAAGGGTTACTTCCACAACGTAAGAAAATCATTTTTATTTATATTTACTAATTATTAGTCTATTTACTGTGGTTACAATACATTTATTATCAGTACAAATGTATAAATTTCGTTATCATTTTTATGTAGAATAGAGTTTTGCTATGTACAATATGATTAGCCGTAATCCATACTAAAACATTATCATTTTGAATGTTCATATGTATTGGACTTCTATAAAATTCTCTCTGTATAAATAAAAATAGTAAATTAATTAATCTCCGATTCATTGAACTAATTTCATACTGTATATTACAATTATTTATTATTTTTAATTAGATTAAATAGCGATTGGAGGATTTTTTGTTGTTGTAATACCTACATAAATATGCAAAAACAAAAATTAACCATGCAGTGTGACATCTTTATGGTAATAGTTCAACTAGAATCTTATTTGAAAATTATTAATTTCAAATAAGTAGTTCTAATAAAAGAAGAAATGATAAACCTACTCAAATGTTGTTGTGAACACTATTTAATTTAGTAAACTAATACTAATGATTGTAATTAGCTGTAAAACAGATATTGATAAGAAGTATGTATGTGCACGCTATGTATTTTACTAAACCACAAATTTTAAAGCTATGTGAAGCCGTATTCATACGGTTTACACTCAGTTCTATAAATAAATAGTTTTTTCTGGTTTTACTGCATTTTGTATAAAGTAATTAGTAATCATTAAATTTTATTAATAATTATGACTTCTGAAGTCAGCAATGAGTTTTTTTTGAATTCTAATGTAGTTTAAGTTAAGTACCGAAACACTTCGTCTCAAATCCCTTTGTATGTAAATCATACAGAAGCTTATTATTTTGAAATTCAATTTCATTAAAAATTAATTTATTATTCGTAAGAATCATAAATTAGCTTGAAGTCCAAATTCAATATCCATTCTCGATTAAATGTCTTGTTCTCGTGGGAATCAAACGGATAATTTCAATTTGATTAAAAATTTAGTGTATAATATAAACTGAAGAATTATCTGTAACTTATTCATTTAAATTGCATTTTTCAAAAAACCAAAATTATTATTATTTTTGGTTTTTGGTTTAAATTTAAGTAACATTTTTCTATTGTAATTCATGTAAAATAAAACTTAACGGAACAACAAATTTTATAGATTCATTTTAAATTCTGTTAAATAATTTTTGGTTTAAAATAGATTACATTTTAACAAGAATTATAACCAAAAAACTATTTAATAGAATTTAGATTGAATCTATAAAATTTGTTTCAAATTTTATTTATTTAAATTCTTCTCAAAGCTATGAAGTTTTCGAATTAGTGATTACGAACAATTTGACTAGTATAAACATTAAATATTATTACACATTTGTAAAAATATTTAATTTTATGTTGATAGTGGCGCGGGTAACTGAACTACAAAATAAAATATTCTTATCTATGTACATACGTTTTTATGTTGTTTCCACCCTCATGTACGTGACAATGAAAGATGTAATTTGCAAATGGCATTAAAATACTTCATAAATTAATTAATGTTACAAAATGCGTGTCAAACATGTATAAAAATTAGGCTAGTGTATGGTTAACACAGATTTGTTAAATTATGAAAAATTGGTCATTTGTAATTTGTATAAATGTTCCAAAAATAGTTATTTGAATTCATTATCATAAGTTGTAGTCGTCGTCAATTTTAGTTGTTGGAAAACCTCTATTGTCAGTAGTGTAATCGGATATTTTTAATACTATTGCATAATTTTTCTAAAATCTGAAAATGAAAAAATTATTATTTTACGTTTACAATTTGTAGTGTTACAATCTGAAATTTTTGTTTACCGCATTTATTATAATAATAATAATAATAACAGTGTTAAAGGCCATTACTGGCCCCTTACTGCGTCAATAATCTGGCTCCAACGGTTTCGATCCTGGGCTTGGTCTTCATACTGTCCTAGACAACCTAAAGAAGCCAAATCATTCTCTACACCGTGGAGCCATCGTCGACTGCAACGACCTCTGCGCCTACCATATGGTGGCTCTCCTTTCAGAGATCGCTGCACAATTCGTTCCGGATCAGCACGCAAAACGTGACCGAGCCAGCGTACTCGCTGAGATCTTATTTCATGCACAATACCGGGGATCTTCATCAGATCTCTGATCTCGATATTGTAGAGAGCTCGGTATGTGCCATCTATTTCTCGTTTTGGGCCGTAAATCACACGCATGACTCTTCTCTCAAATGTAAGGAGCCATCTCCTGCACTCACCCGTCAGCGCCCAACTTTCACATCCAAACATAACAACGGGCCTGATCAACGCTTTGTAAAGTTTCAGCTTCACGGCACTTGATAGGTGTTTAAATTTTAGCAGTGGCCTTAGAGGATACAAAGTACGGCTGCCAGCTGCCAGCCGCATTTTAATATCCTCACCCACACTGTTATCGTGAGTGAGCCCAAATATTTGAACCTCACTCCTTCAAACGTGTAGTGGCCACTACTAAAATCTGGTGTGCCATTGTCCCTATAACCTGAGATCATGTATTTCGTTTTCGATTCATTGATCTGGAGTCGAACAGAAGCTGAAAACTCTAATATCGTGAGCAATTGCAAAGTACATGATTCTCTCACCATTATCGGTCGCAGTTTCGTGTCGGGAGTACGGACCTATGTTTTCACACAAGTCGGCCTGATTTCTGCCAGCTCTAGCATTAAATACTTAGTAATCAAATTTATAGTATCGTCACATTGTATCGTTCAATCAACCGTATTCTAATTGATATAAAATTGTTTTTAGATTACTGTAAACTATTTTCAAACCTTTTCAAAATAAATGTTTCTATTGAATTAAAAAATCGAAGACGATTTTATCTATTCAATCTTTCCTAGAAATAAAACTAATGAATATAACTACAAAATCAATGTATATAATGTACATATTTGACTAGAAATATTGAACCACAAACTTTTCGTAGTATTAAGTACATATAGTAAAAAACCATTTATTCAATAAATTAAAAGCAAAATCCACTCTATAAAATAATTTCATACGTTGGTTGGAAAAAATAAATTTTTGTATTGCACCATAAATTATATTTAAATAATTAAAGTTTTTCTTATTCGAGTACATCGAATATTTTAAAAACTCTCTGTAGAGTTTGCGAGGAGAACATTACAAAATCTGTAATTAAAACATTCTTATAATAAAAGAGCAACATTTTTTTTTCTGTTGTTGTTTATTAATTGAATTAAGTAATTTGTTTGAAAAATATATTTTTTGTAGGTACATAGTTGTATCTTTACCTAAGGGAAATGACTCAGGTAAAAATGAAAACTAATTAAAACATTCATTTAAAAAAAAAAAAAAATATTATAAGTCAATTAGGTATCTGTGTGCTGACAATTTGTCATATTGAATAAAATATAAAATGAATCGTCTGAAGTTTGTAGTTGTATAATAATAGCAAAACATAATTTTTAACTTGCTTATTCTGTGCTTATCGAATTCTGCCTTCAGTACTTTCTGTGAACAATTTATGCTAAATTTTTGGCAACTGGAATTTCCAGAACTGTTTTCTTGCATTTTTGGTAAATTATCAAATTGAAACCTCAGCATTGTAAGATGCAAGTTGCAATGAGTATTATTTACATACATAATTAACTAACATAACTTACTAATTTATATTTTCAGCAAATAAAGATGTGGTAATTTCATCTTTACGATACATATGAAAATTTAAGAAAAAATGAAGATTTAAAATTTTTGAAGAAAATGAAAACAAATTGTTAAGTTTTTTCTATCTATTATATTCATATGAGCATATTTCCAGGCAATATATATGTATATACAAAATACAATAATTTTTTATTATCACTTTGCATGAAATTAGTGAACTGCTTCGGCTTTACAAACTTTTAAATATTAACATTTAAAAAATATATTCGCGTTATATAAGTTCGAATCAATTACTTGTCATCAATAAATTGAAAAACAATTAACCTTTACAAACATTGTATCCTATAGAACTGATTAAATAGAGCGTGATAAAACTGTGACTGATGTAATACATTTTAAGTGTTATTGTAAAAATGAAAATTATTATCAAAATAAGTCTCTGGATTGAAACAATTCTATTTTGGTAAAATAATAGGATTTAAAAAGCTTCCTGTTGTTTGTAATACTTTAAGTAATCAACTAAACTTATTTTCCTTCCTACAGTTTGTGTTTGGCTAAGACAAACTTATATTTCCCTTACCACAATCCATAATGCCCGCTTCGCAAATCCCACTGTTAATAAAACAAAATAGTTTCAATTTCGTTACAGTAAATTCTACATCTCTTGTTGACTTTTACGTGTGCGTGATATGTATGAATAAACAGGGTAATTCAAAATGATAGGTGATATTATTAATAATGTTCGTATCTGCTGTTACAAGGATAAAAAACAATTGTTGTCCTAAACATAAATTTAACAACGTTTATCAGTTAAGCTAATTTTTTATATCTTTTTAAGTTTTTATAAACTTTGTCTCTAATTTCTGATTTTGTGTGCAAAGCAAGTGCTTTAAACTTTCCACTGTATTTGAAATTTCCAAGTGGTTGTAAGTGTTGCATTATACAATAATTACATTGTTCAATTTTCTTTGTAATAATAGATAAATAATATCTATAATTATATCTGTAATTATTTTTATTGAGTATTAATAAACGAAAGTTGCGTTGTATTTGTAAAAAAAAATTTCAGAATTTTTCAGAATCAGAATATTTTTTAAAATCCAAACTTTCTGAGTCACACTATAGATTCTATTCATACACATTTTTTTAAATTATTTCCTAAACTATAACAATATAGTTATATAGAAATGACTACCGAAAGTGTTATTTATATAATTTTATTTTATTTTTTTTGGACAAATGGTATATTTCTGTAATTAAACTTAGTTGAGTTAGATATCGCATTTATTTCTCTTGTTTTCTTCGTATTTTTTTTTGTCTGCAAATGGTCACACCTCGTTGAAACTAAAATTAATGAAAATCATAAAAAAAGTAGGCAACACACCTTTATGAAAAAACAAATTAATGGAAATCACTTTTCACCACAGATTTCCGGAATCAATATGTATAGCGAAAAAACTGATTACAGTTTTTGATTTGATGTATTTATTTTTTTTATCAAACATGAATGGATTGGATTTCTGGTTGGATTTATTGCTAATATTAATATTGAATTTCTACAACTGTCCTAAAAATATGCGTTTAGTTAAAAAAAAGTTTAAAAAATATAAATTTGTATTCAAAAGAAAATGCTTTAGCCATATAACATTTAACTCTAATAATTTTTTAAGAATATAGGTATATTTCTATTTTCGTCCTCGCATATATACATACATATGAATTCATTTTATTTGCCGCGCCCAAATATCGCATGATAAGTTCTTTTTAAATAATATGTTATTTAGTTATCCTACCAAAAGTAAACGCACTTAAAGTTAAACTAAAATAAAATAATAATACATATTATTTATATATGTATCAAGAAAACAAGATACTAAAAAAAGGTCAACATTATTTAAATTGTTATCATCGTCCGTAAGCTAACATGTTGAACAATTTCTAAAGTTCTGTACATCTGAAAATTAAAATAGGTATGTGAGATTAAATTACATCACATTATATTATGTACATATATACGTATGTTAATTATAATATTTAAAAAAAATGTTCTAATTAAAATAATGATGTTAATGATGATTTGGTGAAAATGGCAAAATATTTTCATACAGTGATTTTATACATTTTGTTTTATGTATATAGTGGTGGATATATAAATTGCTGCTAAGGGAGATTACACAATGACTACGTGGAACAAACAATTTTTTTTTTAATTCGAATTCTCCAAGCCATTTGAATTTGATATACTTATTTATTGTAATTAATTATAATTTTTAATATACCTACGATTTTTTTTTATCGGGGCGTAAAATTGATTTGTAGTTAAAGTGCAACTATATCATTGTTTCATATTATTTTCGTGTTTTCTAAAAATTATACAATTTTATGATTGATTTTGTGGCACAATAACTGGGTCTTTATTTTGGTCTTAATATTGTGCTCAAGATTAATATTTATCGAGTAAAAAGCAAAGATTTTAAAGTTAAAGTTTTGTCAATTGCGGCAAAACGTACCAAGAACGGTCCTAAAATATCTATGGGGATAATTTAAAAATAATTTCTGTAGCAAACTATTATTTCAAACTACACAGCTACATATATAAGAAGGTTATTGAATTTTAAATATAAAACTACATTTCAGCCAGACAAAATGTTCTGGGCGTTGATCTTAAGTATATTTATATCGTCTTACTGACAATGGCGCATTTAGCTTTGTTTTTAATGATCCCCTTGTACAAATGAGAATATTTCACATGGATTTCGAATTAAAATAATATGCAATTTCTATGACATTCGGTGATTTACAGAACTTCTTTTTGTATTCTCACCGCATCCGCATCTCGTTTTCCATTTTGTTCTATAATCAGGCAACTTAATTTATTTAAATGAATAAAACGGGTTGGAAAACTTTTGTTTCAAATTAACCGTAAATAGTAAATCCTATATTTTCAAGAAATAAATGGATTTTGCCTTAAAAATTGTGCTAAACCCAATTGTTCTAGCTCATTTCCAACCGACTTACATTTTTTTATATTGTTTATTTTATTAAAATGGTTGTAACTTACTGAGGTTAATGCCACAATGGGCCATCGGTACAAACCAAGAGGATATCTATCCTAAATCTCAGGACCATACTGCAGTCTTAGCAAACTGTAAAAGTTTGAACCAAGGACTAACTGATCTATGTTCAAAGATCCGGAAGAGAACACTTGGGATCTAGCTCCGACAAAGGCCGAACATATGCAGGGGTAGTGTAACCAGTTGTCCACTTCCTCTAGGCAGTCGTCACAAAGAGCATCCTGTGCTAGTCCCATGCGTTGGAGATGAACCTTGAAACGTCCATGGTCGGTGATAAGTGCGACCAAAATTCTGGGCCCGTATTCTTGAATTCCACATCAATTTCCCCGTGTGAACATCTGTCAAAATTCCCCATCCAATTCTTTAAGCCGGAGCATAATAATTGAAATAAAACGATTTGGTATAAAATAAATTTAATCATTTGTTTAATTTTGACAAAACAAATCCGGCAGTTTTTTTTGTTGCCCTTTGATATTCTCAAGGCTTTCCGCCATTCTCGTTTTAGCCAAACTGCTTGCCACTTTCGCCTTTGTTGCTTCTAACAGCTCAAACTATTCTTAAACCCATTTTTTTCAATTGATTTCCTTATAACGTCGGCTGTTTCAATTGTTTGCGTTAGATGTTGAGCTGCAACTCCTCGCTTAGGTCCTAAAATTATTACAATGATTAATCATTACATACCATAATCTAAATTTTTAAATTAAAACTTACTTGGTGGGGTTTGACTAGTATTAGCTTCAGTGTATTACTTAACTCTACCACGTTTTATGTCGCTAAGCTCGTCTGGGACGTAACTAAATAATTCTCGTCAACGTTAGTTCGTGGTAACACAAATTCCTCTTCAGGAAATTTCTAAGAAAAAATTATTATTATTTATCATAAATAAATTAGGGTAACATCATTACAAACCATAACAACTAAGCTTTCGGAAGTTGCACTATGTCCCGAAATGCAGGTCTCCCCAATTAATTCACGAATTTTTTCATCAGTTTCACTAATAAAATTTGTACTAGGCCCTCCTCCCCTAGTTTTGCCACGTTTTAAATACCACTGGAATCTAATGTAGAAAAATTTTAAGTTAATTTGTCGCCGCCTCTTCCCATGTTTTAGCGGCTTCTTTTACTGTATGGGCATTATCTAACTTTTTTATTAAAATATTTTTATACCCGTCCACAAATTCAATAAGCGCATGTTTTTGAGTCCCTATAAAACTTGTTTGAATATTAATTAATAATTTTAGCTGAAAAATTCTCACTTCCAACTTCTAACGCTTTACAGTTTCAAATAAATAATTTTGACATCTAGATGTCAAAACTCCCCGTTAGGAATTTTTTTCCACATACATATACCCATTCGGAAATTTTCCCTCAGTGTGATTTTCAAGAATACATGATTTAAAATATCACATATTTTTTTTGAATTTTTTTGGAATTAAAGAATACGGGCCCTGACCCGAGTTGGTTCTTTTTAGTGAACCTCAGGTTGGGTTCAATAATGAAATGTTTCGCCTTTCGACAGCTAAGATTTAAAAATGTACTTCTTCAAGGTTATATTATTAGATACGGGTCGGTTACCTTAATTACTTTCCGGACAAATTTTACAAAATTCGAGGTGAGCCGATTTTTAACGATTTTTTGGTTTGATTAAATATCATTTTTAAAATTATACGAACATTTTCGAATTAAAATTGGATTTCAGTGACAGTAAAATGAAGTTGAAAATGTTTAGTTATAACAAATTAAAACGGAAAACTTCATTGTTAACATGAATAACATAAATACACGTAGATCTTATATGTTAAAACAATACAAATTTTTCACTTTGGGAGGTAAAATAAAAAATCAATAGTACACTATGATTATTAATACTGAATAATATCTATACTGTCAGGAAAACCATTTTTTGAACTTTATAAAACCTGGTTTTCAACCTATCTGGTTGAATTAGTTTGTAATTTTAGGTGTGGCATTACTTTTAATTTTAGAGACGATTTAGCTAGGATTTACAATTTTATTTCAACTTTCGATCAAATTCTATTGGGAATGATCTACTTTAATTTTCTAATTTAGAATGAATTTCTAGTAATTTTAGGTGAACTTGAATAAAACTCACTTAAGTACTTATACATATAGTAATATTATAATTAATTTTATTACGATGTGCTACAACTAGTTTGAAATATTTGTGTTTCCACAATTAAAATTTGTAATCAAAGTGTAAACGGAATATGCAAACTATATCTTTAATTTTTTAAGAACATAATTTACTTTTGTTTTCGAAGACTTGCCAGGGTTTTTATATACATAATTGTTTTAGCTGCCTATGTTTATCTTATATAGAAATGAATAACCTTAAATCATTTGAGTGCATTAAATAATGCTCTGCTATTAAAAATATATTACTGTTTTATCTTGAGGTTACTCAACCTCTAAAACCTAGATTAAAATATAAATAAACCATTCTGGCACATGCATCTATTATGGTGAATTAGTTTTTCTTAGTCTGCATCATCAGCATTGATGAATAGATTCTATACTATATCTTAAACTAATTTGTTTACTAAAAAACCTAATTTATTTACTGAGATTGATGAATAACACTATCCCGCTACTATAATAATTATTTTAATTTTATTTCATTCGCCTAATGCATTCAGTAGAATTACAGAATACTGAATTGTCAATTACTATCTTGCTCTTCCTAACCTCTTGAATTTATTATCATATAAAAATTGATAAATATTGAATGAAATGTTCGATTTAAATCAATTCGAAATATTTGATTGAAATTAATTGTGCGTTTTTCAAAGAGTGATAATTTAATAACATTTCGCGTTTATATTATGTATACCAATCGCAATTATCGAATTAGGTATACGACGCTACTGACATATTTTTTCATATTGTTTTAAATAAATTAAACCTACAATTTTGAAATACCGGTGATAGATTAGAAAAATAAAAAAAACAAAATTATATGATTTTTATTTTTATTACCATTTTTAGTTTTTCACTTTCATATAATATATAATGCCTGTACGCATTATACTAAATAGGAAAAAATAATATCCACCAATGAAAATAAAATGAGAGAAACTATTTGGAAAAGCTCATAAAATGAAAAAAAGCTAAAAGTGATGGGCAAATTATTTAGCATCATTATCAAAAAGCATCAAAGTCTTTTTATTTTATTTTTTATTTGACGAACATAAAACTGGGATGGGTCGTGTAGTATATGATAGTGCGGTACGTACACTAAAAGTTCATAACATTAAACAGTGAGACATCTCTCAAGGGAGGTGGTTTGTTGTTGCCTGATTATATTTGATAAAAAAAAAAAAAGTAATAAGGATAGAGCTTGGTATTGTTTTTAATTGTGGTCGTTGTGTTTTGGTGGTGTTGGATATTTTTTCTATAAAAGTCACATAAAAAATGATTCTTTTTAATTTAGTTTAGTTCGATTTGTTGAAACGGTTGGATCAGCGCGATGTTCTAATAAAATATTTTAGCGGTATTTTGTTGTATTAAGGTGTTTGTGTGAAAATTGTCACATATAAAATAAAAAAAAAATAAAAATATATTTTATTATGTGCGCTTTCTTAAAGCTTATTGTTGTAAGATAATATTGTGTAAAAAAAGTAATTGACATTTTCTTTAAATGTCAGAGATGTTCCAAAATTCGAATAAAACCCTCCAATATATATTATATTAAGGATAATATTATAATACTAAAGGATATTAAATGTTAGTATTTACTAATGAATACAGTTTTTATTGTAATGTTTAAAAATGAATTCATGTTTTCAGTTTTTATATTTAATCTGTGATTTTGTGCCTTAAGAGTATATCTAAAAAAAAATATTTTTGAAATAAGTTATATAAAAATATTATAAATAATGTCCGATCGTAAAATAAATCAAAATTTACCTATGAATTTAGAAATTGATGATGCAAATCAATCAATTAATAATCAAAATCGTTTATCGATAATTAGTGATTTTCAATTGTCACCGAATAGTAGTCAACCGCCTTCCCAGACGCCATGTGCATCACCATCGTTGAGCGTACGTTTTCAGGGTGGCAATCAAACACCAAATGTTGGTAAACCGCAGAAAAAAATTCGCCGTTGGTCATCGTCACGAAGTTCAAAAAGTTCCATTTCAGAATATATTGATGGTGCCCGACGAAATAGTGATGGAAAACGAGTTTGGTTTTCGCGTATAAACCGTGACGAAGTGCCAACATTACGATCGTCTTATTTAAAAAAAAAGAAAGAAGAATATGCAGGTTAGTGTAGTATGTTCGTACGATAGCGTACATAATATATGACTATTTATTTTGAAATATTTACTTTTTATGTACCTAGATAATATGAATATGACACAATTTATATACTCGTAATTGTACAAAATAGTTTTGAAATATATATCTAGCGTAAATACGATAGTAATTTTCTATGAGAAAAGGTGTGTTTGTATAGTTTTGTACGAGTCGAACGTCAAACTTAAATATTGATTGACTGCACGCTCTGGGAAAGTTCAATTAATGTTTGTTTAGAATGGTCAGGGTTTTTATCAAGTTTGTGTATATATTCCGTGCACACAAAACCTTATTTATTGAAGTTTTGTTTAACAATAATAATGAATATTTTACGCTGTGTGAAGGTTTTGGTCGAATATAAGCGATAACAGTGGCAATTATAAAATTCCCAATTTCATATATTACTGACTGAGTCAATTTATGTATGATGCGTGATTTTATATATTTTTAGTTTATAATTTGTGTTCTAAAATAAGAAACAAATTGCTTTACAACTTGCAATTTTTTATAGGATACCTACATTATCTGAATTTTTTTTAAAAATTGGAATAGCTATATAATGTTATATTACATATATATATATATATATATATATATATATATATATATATATATATATATATATATATATATATATATATATATATATATATATATATATATATATATATATATATATATATATATATATAGCTGTTTGGTTAAATGACATTTTGTTATGTCATGACCATGATTACTTAGCTAAAATACTGCTATGGAATAAAATCTAAAATGTAAACGAATTACATATTTATATATATTTTGGATGTACAATTAGATTTTCTATCACTAAATCTAAAACAACACTGTTACAGTTGATGCCTTTGGTAAATTTACAGAGTTGGTTGTGGTTAAATTATGGTTTTTTACGCTTATCAATAGATTTTTTGCTGTTTTAGTTTTATTGTGATTTCTGTGAAAATGTTTGAATTTTTTTGTTATCCTATGCTAGTTTAATTCTGAGAAATTTAGCAAACTATGTATGTATTCTATACTGGCCTATGCCAATTTCTCAGAATTAAACTAATCGTTTATATTTTACAAATTAACGTAATATTCTTATAAGATAACTCTTAAATAGTTTTTGTTAATGAAAAAGATAAATTACCTCTCTATAAGAGATAATTACAGCACAGAAATTTAAATTACATGTACATATTCCCGAAAACATGAATATGTCACGCGAACTATCGATTTTAAACCAAATTTATTTCGATTTAAATTGGATACATTAATTATTATAATTGTTGTTTATATTTTACTCATATTTAATGAAGGCTAATTATTGAAGAACTTTATCAATTACTCATTTAATAATATTTAACGTGATCAATTTGAGTCTATTGGTTTACAATTTTTTCACTCAAAATGTAAGCACACCAAAGTATATTGGAACCTTCCAACAATAAATTTAGTGTTTTTCATGGAAAAATTACGAGTTTTTCATCTAATAACTTCCATTTATTTAACCAAAAAAGCTCTCAAAAATATAATATCTTTTAACCATTTTGTTAATGTTATATTGGTTGCTGATTCAAACTATAGTTAAGTGTGGAGTCCTAGAAGTCTAAGAACTTTAAGTTAAGCACTTAATTGGCTTTTCGTTATTATTATTTTAGGTTCATATGAATTTAAAACTCGTTAGTAGCGAGTAAAATACAATACTTGCCGAATAATTCTAATTCTATAATGATAAGTAAGTGTCTATATAAAAATTAAAAACGTAGCTTAGAAAACCTTGGAAAATTTAGAAAAATTACAACAACAAATGCATTGTATTATGTCCAGAAAAAATATAGCTAAATTGAAAGAATAATGGATTTATGAATCATAATCCGATTTTTAATTTTAATATTATTCAACTCAAACTTATTTTATTACAACGTAACACATCATTTTTTAAAATTGTTATATCCGCAATTTGATTGATTCTAAAATTAATCTAGTTCATAATTTGTTAATTATTCAATACAGTAAAAATGCCTAAAAAATCTGAATGTTGAATGAAGTCATTGTAGCAATGGTCGCTGATTACAAAAATGGAATTTCGGCTAATGAATTATCTAAAATGGTTTGCACAGAAATACCATTTAGTACCAAATAAAAAAGAATTCATCTAACAAAACAAAATGTCGCTGGGAGGTGCCAATTAATGCAACACAACGCAGAAACATTCAAGATTAGAAATAGACACATCAGACGACCAACGATAGATAAACAGGAGATTAAAAGAATAGAAGATTAAAAAAATTACCACTCAGAGAAAGCCATTATGTATTTAAAGCTAATAAACTAAAAAGATTAAAATTTGCTCGGGAATATCTTAATAAGCCGTTGCAGTTTTGGAGGAATATTTTATGAACGGAGTAGACAATTTTCTCACTTGATGGAACTTGGGTAATATAATTTTTTTATTCGAAACCAGCGTAATTCTGGTGGAGGCCACTCAGCGATATGGGGAAGCTTATCGTATGACAGTGTTAGTGCGCTTACTTTACTAAGAGGGAAAATTGATGAAAGCCATTATTGTGATTAATTATGGGGCACTAGAGCTGGATTCAGGTTAATTCATAAAGCAGAATGATTCCATTTTTTTTTTGAAAAGATTTGGATTACTCGTTATTAGAATGGGAACCTCACCAGATATTAATGTAATTGAGAATGTATGGGCGTATTTAAAAAGAATAATCCCTTGTGATATTATATATAACAATTCCAATATCACAAAAGGACGAAAGAAGCAACTTGGAATGCCACAATCGATGCGTGAAGCACCATTTCAACTGCGAGTTCTTACGGAATTAAATTGATGCTATGTCCAGGCACCTCACCAATGTTCTGAAGGCAAAAGTAGGAAACACATCGTATTAATTGGTGTTTTAATGTGTTTTTGTCTAATATATAATTCAAATCTAAATTATTTATATTATAAATGAGTTTTTTATAATTTTTATCTGCACAAATAATTTTGTATAAAAATAAATTAACTGCATTTTTCCTACAAATAAAATATACATTTTCTTTTTATTGGAATGTAAAGTCAAATAGTTATGTTAATTAAATTAAAATTATTAATCGAAAAGTTTGTTATGTTTATAATTTTTAAAGTGATCTCTGTTACGTTGCAAATAAAATTGACTTAAATAATTTTGAATAGGATGGTATAAGTAGTCGATTCCTTTTCAACACAAAACAAATAACTACATAAAAAAATCCAAATCCAAAGCTAAATCTAATCTTTTTTTGTCAATGCAATAAGTTTTTCTGTTTCAGTTAGCGATTATAGGAATTAAATCGCGATGAAGCGGCAGTAACAAAATTAAATTTAACTAGTTTTAGTTTTTTCTTAATGTCTTATAGCCAATCAAAAGGATATCGATACGTCCAATATTTTATAATTTTCGCAACTATTAAACCGTAGACGTATTTAACCAATTAAATTACAGCTTAAATGGGTTTGTTTTGGTTAATTAGGTTTCGAATTGCGACTAATTTAACATTTTAGAAATTGATACACTTTAAATTTGAATAGGAGAATTAACATTTATTGAAAATCATAAATAATCGCTTTGGTCCAAACAAAATTAAATATTTTTTGTTACTTCTATATTCGTTCGAATAAAATATTTCTAAGTATTATTTACTAATTTCTGATTAAAATATCAATCATAATTGTGTAGTGTGTTTAATAATTTTATTCGATAACAGTGGTGTAACGATTCACGCTGCACCGATGATAATTCTTTCAATTTAATTAATTCAATTCTATATACAAAGTTGAAACACGGCGAAAATCGAATTGCGTATAGAATAAAAAATTAATTGTTGCCAAATAAGTAGTGGGATGTATCGGGATTTAAGCCCAATAGTGGTGGTATTCAAAAAATTATTTTTATATCGTAGTTTTGAATGATGAATTTATCCACTACCGCGAGAAGGTTGATTGGCCTATCAATTTTTTTAATCTCTGCCAGCCGCGGAAACTGGCTGAAATAGATTTTTCTTGTTCCATTTTGCAGTATGAGGTCAACATTAAATCCGTCGATTTTCTAACTTCAATTGTTCATCGTGGTCGGTCGGTTTCATCAAATACATCTATAGCTAGGTTTGCGACCTTTTGAAAAAGCCAGAAGAGGACAGTACAATTAAAGTTTTTCATTTGATATTTAGAAAATCTTAAACACTGAATTACTGCGACCGCTGTAAAAATCAGAGACCATTTGAGCACTAAAATGCATTTAATATAATCATTCAGCTTTTTTAAGATTATTGTTGTTTCGAATATTATTGTTCTTATAGCAGTGTCATTTTGAATTCATTTTAGTGCTCTTTTTTTCACCTACCTCAACAGTATTTAAGGATAATATGAATGAAGGTATTCTATCTGAAATTACTTGTCTTTATCTTACTGCATCGCAGTAGATTTTGAAAATAGATATTCTCCTCAAGGACGATCTTTTGCTCAAAATGAATCACCTCTAGAAATACTTCAAGTACATAACTTCATTTATAACTTTTCAGGGATGTACAAACTTATTTATAATAAAATAAATAAATGATTTGTTATCTGAAATGTGACATGCTATTTTTGTAGCGTCGGTATAATTAAAATAAATAAGTCGTTGAATCTAATTTAATATAACGAGTAAATAAACTTCTCATACATGTATTGAGATTATCCTTAAATATGTGCTATTTAAAAACGTACGGCGTAACAACCCAGAAAATAAGAGGGGTTTATCACCGAAACTGCAATCTTCATAGAATGGACCGCTCATCGTCTTCAAAAAGATAAACGAAATAGTTTACCGGATTAGCCCTCTACAGGGACGGTGAATTTTTAGGGTAATGATACGATCGTGGCAACATCTTTATTTGAGTAGAGACACTACCGTTAATGTAATTATTAAAACAGTTTTAAAGGCCATTACTGGCCCCTTACTGAGTCAAGAATTCTTCTCCAGCGGTTTCGATCCCGAGCATGGTCTTCATACTGTCTGAGACAATCTGAAGAGGCCAAGTCGTTAATGTAAACTGTAGTAAATTAGATGTGTCTAGACTATTCAGGAATAATCTAGACACTCTCGAATATTGTGGGATATTCTAGTAGGTTAGAATATGTGATATAAATACGAGAAGAAATTTTAAGAGTTAGTTAGTTGGGTTTTAACAGTGATATAGTGCTAGTAAGAAGTAAAATGTGAAATAGTTGTGTTTTAATCGTGATAGTTCTAGTAGTAAAAAGTGAAAGTTGAATTAGTGAATTAATTAAATTAGTGTTTGTCGTAATAATTCGGAAATAAATAAATTTACTGTTATCTAGAATTTAAATTGGTTGTTTTATTCACAATTCAGTCATCGAACCTTGTTTGACAAGGCTAAAACGTAACATTAATTTAACCTCTTCGTGGAAGTTGCTTTTCGTTTTAATTTTATAAAATCAAATTCTGCTGAAAACCGAACTCAAGACACTTTTCATCAAACTTAATTTAAATTCTTAAATTTTGAAAGGCTCAGTTATATAAATTATTTAGTCTAGTATGAGTCTAGTCTCTAATTTATTGAAGGAAAGTGTGATGTTTCTAAATTATATTATTCAAATAAAACGAATTCGATTTTAACTGCCGTGCGGTTTAGACTTGAAATCGATGCACGTGATAAAATTTAAATAAAATAGGGAAAAAGTGCTGTGTCAGCTTCTTATTTATGCAAAATATGACGATCTTCGACTAAAGAAAATGGAACATTAATTACAATCATTCCGTGAATTTTAACCTAAATCTGTTCTAAAAAAAAATGTAGGATTTTAGGAAAAAATTGATTGTTCGCAATCCCGATTATGTGGCTTTTTTATAACTCATATACATATTTCGTATAAATAAATTCAAAATTGTCTTGGGAAATCCCTTGGACGCTAACACCATAATGACGTATATTTCAAGATGTCATTGGGTCTAAGCTATCCGAAAAATATTTTAATTTGGAAAAAAGTAGTGGATTTTGATCTTTCGAACAAACATGTTTGCTATGACCTCATATAGAAATATATCAGATGGTTTTCTCGATTAGCTTAAACCGAAAGACATCTTATTAGCTTCCTAGGATGCTCCCTAGAAAATTCAGAAAATCATGTCGTACCAAATATTGTTATCCCAATGATAAAATTCGTTATATCGAGACAGTTTGCTTTGCACACCAACGCATATGAGCATAAATTGATTTTGTTGCTTTTTAGGACAGCTTTATGAGAAATTTTGCATATGTATCACAATCAACGTTAAACTTAAGCCAATATAGGTGTGAACAGAAGTGTAAATCTCATAAGACCAACGACCTCGAAAGTCTGACCTAATTAAGTGCTACATTTCGCTAAATGCACAGCTGCCTGTGACGGAGGATCGAAAGAAAGATCGCTTTCAATATACTTATAGAAGCCACCATTCAGACAAATGATAGCTGTGCATACTGAACAATCGAACGGAAAATATTTTATTGGCAAAATTAAACGGCGTAATATTTACGAAACTAGGATACAAGCCAAAATCATTAATGCCTACAGAAAAATTGTAGAAGTTCTGGAAACATTGAAATTAGGCTAATTTCTGAAAAATATTTTACTCATAGGAGCTATCTTAATTTTAAAAGTTTCATTTACAATATCATTCTTACTATCGCTAAGGTTTTTAAATATTTTCTCCATCGTCATTTTCTTTAATTATCTTAAAATTCATATAGATATGATCTTAAAAATTACAAATTCATCTAATTCTAATTTAAAATTGTGTAGATCATTGTCATTTTTAAATTTTTTTAAATACTCTGAAAGCGTCTTCAAGTTTAATCCATAATTGATATTCTATCAAATTACTCCACCTCTCCAAATTATCTCAAAACTGATTGATTGATACAATCCGTCCATGATTTATTTCCCTGATGGAGGACATTTTTGTCCCCGTGGAGGATGGAGGATATTACTTACGAAAGGAGGACTGTCCTCCACAAAAGAGGACGGGTGGCATGCCTATCTATAGCAATGGCTACAAACACATCAACAGGGTTTTCACATTGAATTGTAATACTAATTATCAAATAGAAATTCTTGTTGCTCAGATTTACTTTTTTCACATGCCTTGATGTCTCATGAATGCAAGTTGACCATTTTTGAAAAATGTTTGTCTGTGTGTCTATAGTGTCCGTCATAAATTTTCTGTTGTCGAAAACTCAATATCCACCAACGATGTTTTATATACATACATTATTCATACATACATACATATATAACTTATCCTTGTGTAGGAAATTAGGTGGAAATCTACTCAAGATGTATTAGTCAAGATAAAATGTTTTATCAAAAATGATCTAGATTAGTAATTATCCTGTGTAGATCTTGAGATTTATATATTATTCACGTGTGCATGATAAATTCATGGTATGCACACACCAGAATTTTTGATGTTACGACTTTAGCTAAACACTATTTTGCGAATAAAGCCATTAACTTGGAAACGATGTAAGATAGGAGAAAATTAATTTTAATAAAAGTTATTGAGTGTAAATAGGCGTCTAATGGTCATTTTGAGCGGTTTACCACATTTTCCTATAAGAGTTATTAGCAAATGATTTCAATAGCCGATTTTAATTTTGTCATTGGGCTATAGCCAACGAATTGACGAAAGTTCAAATTTCTTTCATCGTGTAATGTGCGGAGACGAATCAGCATTTAAGATTGATCCATATTTAATCTTTCATTCTGAAAAATTTGTGAAATATTTAAAATAAAATTGTCCCAAAATTGATTTATTGGAAGGAATTTCGAAAGATAAGAAAGGGGGCTTCTGTTGGATTCTCATGTTGGAAGAGCTTCACGCAACAACTGAATTTAATGTTTCCGAATAATCTTGAACAACTGAATTTAATGTTTCCGAATAACCGGAAGAGGTGGCCTTATTGCTTTTCCCGCACGATCGCCAGATTAAATTTGTATGGATTTTTACTTATGGAGAAAATTGAAAGACTGTCTATTTTAATCAGCGTATACCAATGCAGAACCTGTTGAGACGGAAAGAAACGTTTCGAATTAAATGGCAGACGTTTTGAACATTTACTAAAGAATAATTATATTTTTATATTTTATTTGTGTTCTATCTTGTACCGTTCCCGAAATAAAAGCTTGGCATTTTTTAAAAAATTTTATATTTAAAATTGATATTACCTTGTAAGAATAAAGAACTCCATTCAAATAATCGTAAATAACTTTGATTTTTGCACAATTCATTGTGTATAATCTTCATAAACTGGGGTATGCTACTGAAACCAGAATTCAATTTTAAATTCAACCAAATTTTTTGTAACGCAGATCTGCTAAATATTAACTAAATCGGTTTGCATTTATGGCTTGGCATGAATAATTTTTTCTAATCGATGACAATTTCAAAAGTTGTAATGGTAAAATATTGAATAGAATAAATAAAAGTGTAGTACTATCGATGTACGCGGGAAATTCGGTCGTTTTATTGGAAATGCGTTATCTTGAATTTTTTTTATATGTACTTTATATATCGTTTCTTATCATACTTTAATATGTATTTTAATGAAATATACATGTAATTTAATATGTCATAAATCGTATATTTGTTAAAATGTATATTATACATAAGTGTACACATGTATGTATGTAATATGTGATTGTTGACCTTGACAATGATATGACTAATGGAAAATATTTTGTAATAAACGATTATAATGAAGTAGGTATGTACTACCGGGAATAATTGAAATATATATGCAACATTGCCAACTATTTTATAGTTGTTAATTACTATTTAATTTTCTACATATTTTTAGTACCCGACGTATACGGAATTTATATAAAAATTATTTGTAAATAATTGATTTATACATATTTAATGTTCTTGTTTATATACAAAATTGTGTTTTAGTATTAATTATAGACCAAGTTGTAATTAAACTATCTTAATTATTTTTATTTTTATGTAATCATTCATTTTCATTATATGTACATATCTACATATGTACGTTCAATCATGTGAAAACCAAAAATGTATTTTTAATTTTATATTTTTATTGTTAATAGTCCCGTTCATTAATTTTAGTATTTTTTGTATATGTACGTACATATTTATTTTTAATATTCTAATTGCGGTTCAACAAAAAATAAGTAAATTAGAAATTTTTAAAATCATAGAACTATAGCAAACAAAATCTATTTTAAATTTGGGTTTTTGACATTACTACACAAAAGCATCAGTTAAATTAATTATTAATTTTGTCTTATGTTCGACTGTATATCAATATGTAATAAGCGTGAGCTATTAGTGTAATTTATTTCACCATTTATGACGGATTTTACAATGTAACGACGATGTAAGTTCATCGTTGTTGACTTGTATTGTTTTTCGAATATTTAGTTCTTTGAATTTTTTTATACTTGTGACTATTTTCTTTTTGATTTCTTATTTCGTTGTTTGTTCAAATTTTTTAGTGTATTGTAAAATTTTGTTATAAACAAATGATTTTTATTTAATATGTTTATATAACTTATATATATTTTCGTAGAATTGTTAAAAGCCACAAGCCATGTGTTTTTAGCGAGATTATTCAACGAGATTATAAATATCAACTTTCTTATAGAATGGTATTTAGCGGTATTCCGGAAATACCAAATAGATGATTGGAAAATTATTTGTCAATTCAGGAATTCAGGAATTGAAAATCAATAATTTCTACTAAACATATTTTAGAGTGAAAAGAAAATTGTTCATCTGGACCAAATATCTTTAAAAGCATTTCTCATTGAAATGCATAATATGTATTTCCACAAAATATGGCATATTTACTAACACATCAATTCTGAAAATAATTTGTGGTTTTAGGCACTCACATAATATATTCGTAGCTCAATGATTTTAATCTGATAAACAACTATATCTAGGGCATCAATAAACCAGAATATGAATTACGAGATACATGTTAATTTCCTGTTCAAATATAATAATACTTCAAGAAAAGCCGGGCTAACCGTTATATCTGCTCTTTATAGTGAAATATATAATGACGTTGTTGAATCATTGCTGCGTCAATTTTAAATTGTGCTGTAAACTTGGCGTCTAACTGAAATTAACTTATTTATTTTATTTTCTGCCCTTACATGACTTTATGTCTATTGTTTGCAAACTAGTCAAAAATTCTGCAGTTTTTATGTAAAAACTAACTTACTCAAGTATGTTTTGTATATAGTTTTGTTTTGTCGAAACTCTTTTGAAATCTGTCAAGAAGTTATTTGGAACCGTAACATAATAAAGTATTATTTACCTGTTAGTGTTATCTTGAAATAAATGTATTATTTTATAATTCTATACTGTCCTATTGCCTGTGACAAACTAATTAATTGTTTGGAATTAAACAACCTTATCGTTATACTAGATTTCAGTAACAAATAGCAATTGTGAATACATTCATAATAGAAGACTATAATATAAATGAACTCAAACCTCTTTTAATATCCTAATTAAATCAATTAAGTAAAATAATTTTCTAACTCAACATAGTATTATAAAGTAATAACTTCTATAAATATAAGTTAAAAATTAAAATTTAATTTTTTGTTACTATGATTTTATTATATATAATTTAAAATGATTTAAGATATACAGCCATACAAACAATTATTCGTACTGCACCATTGAAAATCATCAATAATGGTTATTTTTGTTAGTTGGAGATTAATTATCCAATAATTAACATATTATGTATATTCAAAATTAAAATTATCCTCTAAGGCCACTGCTAAAATCTAAACACTAGAGGTGGAAAAATATCGATTTATTTGCAATATAATAAAAATATAAAATATAAATATCTGCGGGTTGTAATTCATTTATGGTTGTTTTTTTCCAAAAAATCCGTTCCCTTTTCTCTATTATTGTTATATTGTCACTTTTTTTCTCTATAATAGTTCATGCGTAACTGCTTTCACATTTTCCTGTGAGCGAAAACCTTTTTTTTCAATTCTGTGATATAATATTGTGGCCAGCCAGGCACGGTAATGGATGTTAAAAACATTTATAATTTAGTATCGTTCTTTCATCTAAAGTTATATTGGCAGATGCTTTTGGTATTTTGGACAGTAATAGAATCAGTTACTTCTAAAGTGCGTTCACCACAACAATGTACTGTTCCAGCGCATTGAAACCTATTGAATTAATTTTAAAGAAGTACTGTTTTTGGCAACTTGTTCCTCATTTAGTTGTGTATAGCTAGATTACTACATTTTTTAGTTGTGTATAGCTAGATTACTACATTTATTTTGCATGCTGTGGCCATCGTTGAAGCATTTTCCCAATTTCGACCGTAATATTGGCTGCTGTGTGGTTTGAGTCCGTTCCATTTGTTTGTTGTTAACGTGGCGCATCGTATTTTATAACCATCGTCAACAAAATGGCAAGTGACGGTTAAATAGATTTCATTAGCCCGATATACGACCATAAATCACAAATTAAATTTACAGCAAGCACCTCTCGCGGGTTATCGGCAATTTAACTTTGCATTCTGCGTAGTAATTCTTAGGGAGTTTATCTCTCAATTTTATTTTACTCGGGAGTTCAAGATTTGCATCCAACGTATGGAGACATTAAAATCCTTCATCTTACACTAAAGAAAACAACTGAAAATCGTTTTCGTTTTTTTGACGACTTTAGTTCTCGTACACATACTTTGCCGGTTAAAATGGGGCTCAATAGATGTTCCAATTCCCGAATTTGAACCATTTACACTTGAATTTGTATTAGTGTTCTCAATTTCATTCGTAGTTAGGCATTCGGATTGAATTCTTTTAAGTTTATCTAACAGATCACTGGTATTACCACTTGTTTTATACTCCTTACTGCACTTGGTGCATTTCGCTCAATTTTTTGTTTGTCACGGTTCGTTCGGCTTTTTCTGATGCTAGTTTTTTTTTAAGTTTTAAATTTCAAAGAACGGTATATGTAACTGTCGAAAACTACAATAATAAAAATTTAAAGAATAACCAATGAGTCAGTAAGAAATTTATGTAATAAGGCGACATCTGTAATATGTATATTAAATGACGTTACTGACCAGGGAATTCTTTAAAGCCCGGTACACGAAACCGAATTCAAATCGTAGGATTCAAAATTCGTACTATGAGTTCGAGAATATTTCAACTCAAGAAGAGAAAAAGAGGCGTTTTATTTGTCATTTTAGTTGATTTGATTGGAAGAGAGATCGGATTTAAATTTCTTGGATATGAATCCGGTCTCGTGAATAAGGCTTAAAAATTGTTTGATCTGTTCCGTTAAATTGAATTTTCACACCGAATAATTTCTCCCAAACTGAAGGAAACGTCAAAATAACATAACAAATTGAATATATAGAACTTAAAAAATGCATACTTGATTTATAAGAAAATTTATTTGAATTTGACATGTGACGTTACGGTAACGGAGACTAAATTTCGTCAAATTCCATAAAATTTCTTACTGATTTGTTATAGGTTCGGTGGTTATAGGCAATAAATAATTGACGACAGTTGACTGATTGACATTCAAGGAAAACGGTAAATTCGAAATAAACCAAAAGCTTATCATTTATTTTCCGTTTCTAAAGGTTAGGTTACACTATAGCTAAAGATTGAGTAACCAATTTCAAATGTTTGTTTGATAGAAATTTCATCAAGTGAGTAATCACTTATAAATGCAGGTAGTTATATGCTAAATTAGTATCCTCCTATCCATAAAATTTGGTTGTAAACGAACCAAGACAATAAACAAAAACGTAATTCAGAAATAATTTTGAAAAATACTGAATTTACCCAACACGCATTAAAATATGGACTATCGAAAACTATCGATAGTTAAGAAAAAACAATTGATGGTGGTCGATAGTCAAAACTACCGATAGTATTCAATAGTGTTGATCAGGCCTGTTGTTATGTATGGGTGTGAAAGCTGGGCGCTGACGGATGAGTACGAGAGATGGCTCCTTACATTTGAGAAAAGAATCATGCGTGTGATTTATGGCCCAAAACGCGAAGTGTAATAACTTCATGTACAATATCCGATCCCGGATATTGTACATGAATTAATTAAAGTAACAAAAAATTTAAATATCTATAAAATTTATACAATCAATTATTCGTACACCTCGTCAAATTTCAAATATATTTATCAATCAAATTCATTTAAGGTTATTTTAATATTTTGTATCATCACAATATTATTCTGCACTGTGTTTTATTATAGGATATATATTTTATTTACACCACTCTGTCCTGAGTCTTCTCCAAACTTTTTGTACTTCATCAGCGCCAAAAATGTTGAAGTTAGGTTAGGTTAGGTAAGGATGGTTGTCCTAAAGGACTAGCATAGACACAAAATTGGTCGGCCAAGTCCAGGCCAGATCTGCATGGTTATTACACACGAACTAGCGGTAGACCATCTAACGTTCGTTTCTTTCATGGCTTCTCCCTGAAACAGCAGTTTACATGAAGCAAGCGGTATGTTTATATCCCGCACCTACTTTGGGATAAAAGGCGTGCTGTGCCCTTGCGGGCCAGCTCATCTGCCTTTTCCTGCGATATTGAAGTGCCCTGGCACCCACGTCAAGCAATGTTAAACTAATCAGCCATCTCATTTAAAGATGCCAGACAGTTCTGGGCTACCTTCTACGTCAGGGAGTATGATTGCAGCGTTTTAATTGCAGCCTAGCTGTCCGTAAAAATGCGAATATACCTCGTAGATATTACATTATACTTTAACCAGTCCATGACTTCCATTATCGCGATAAGTTCCGCTTGAAAAACACCAAAAGTCGGGAAGACGTAAAGAGACGTTGAGCCCTAGTGCCTCACAGAATACCCCGCAGCCAACCCCTCTATCCCTTTTTGATCCATCCGTGAAGAAGCTTAGCGCCTCATTGTCCATAACCGTTTCGTTTACTCAGTCCTCTCTGGTGCGAAAGGTATAGCGTAGTCAGTCGGTATTATTTTTCAAAATATCCCTGTTTCATAGGATGGATGAGTGCCCTATATTATGTTACAGGTCCACATAAATATGGATTTTAGCCGAATGGCTGTGCAAGATGCAAGCTGCTCGGCCGCAATAACCAAGGGAGTGAGATTTAAGAGAATCTCCAGAGCTTGAGTAACTGCGTGCTCCTGAGAGCCCCGCACTTATATACAAGTAAGCGGTTCTTTGGAATTTCATTAATAGTTTAAGGTTGGCTATAATTTTTAACGCTGGCCACCAGACGACAACCCCATACAGCAGTATAGGTTTTACCACTGAGACGAAGAGCCAGTGTACTATGTCAGGCTACATACCCCATCTCTTTCCAATTGCATTTTTAAAGGAGAAGAGCGCTATAGTATAGCTTTCTTTATTCTCTCTAAGATGTTTGGTTTCTAGCTTTGCTTGCTGTCCAAAAGTAGTCCGAGGTATTTCGCTCTATCCGTAAAGATCAAGTACCATTTAATATTGGCGGGTTATTGAGACAGTTTGTGCTTTCTGGTAAAGAGGACCAGCTCCGTTTTCTGTGAATTTGCGTTCAGTCCGCAAGTAACAGAGGTAGCTGAGTGCACACTGAACAGTCTCGCTTTCTTGAACAGTCTCAAAGGATGGTTTGCTAGTGGGTGTTGCATCCACTTCGTACTGGAGATAAGAATGGTCAGAAAAGGAATGGTCTTCGGACACTTTCCAGTTCAATACCCTCTCCTTAATAAAATTCGAGACAAGTGTGATGTCTAGCACTTCTTGTCTAATGTAATGAAGGTTGGCTTACATCCGATATTACATATGTATATTTAGGTTAGTACTTAAAATAAAATCAACTCGCCTGTTGATATTTGTACTTTCCCAGATTGACTTCCCCGCATTAGCATCACTGTCCATGATAACTCCTACTTTTCGTCTTTGGCCTCTGTTATTGCACTGCCCAACCCACCTGGTGGTATATTTTGCTCCTTGTATGGTAGGTAGGCCTATATAAGCCAGATATTTTGTCCATCCATCTCGATGCTAGCCACCACTACATCAGCGTTGCTGTAATTTACTAGTATACAAATATTCAAATTGTTTCTAGCGGGAATACAGGAACGTATCTTACCTTAATTTTTCCCATGTAATATTTTATGTTTGGGAGTTCTGAGCCCCAGCACTCGGACACCCAAGGTTCCTGGACCAGAACCACATCAATGGACTCAGATTCCATTTTGAGCAGAAGGGCCGCTGAGTCGGCTTTACAGTGATGGAAGTTGATCTGAAGGATCTTAAGCATTAAATAGTGCTTACCTCCACCACTGTTGAGTCAGACTCGATTCGAGACGGCGATTCGTCCATTCGGAGCGCACAGTGCAGCCCCAATGATCTCGATATCTCTGAGCATCTTTCGGGATCCTCTGGACTTCTGGGTCACCAACACCAGGCGGGGCACCATAAGTGGTATCCTCACATGCTGCAGATGCCTCAGATCTGTCGGTCTCATCACGCTAATAAACCTTGAGCGTAATCGCTCCAAATCCATAGCTGATTATAGGCCTCCAGATTTTACCACAACATCCAAGGATTCTCTGTTGATGATAATGACGGCCGATCTGTGATCTGCTTCCAGATCCAGATTGCTGATTTTCAGCAATTCCAGGATCTCCTTTGGATTGCTTGGCTCTGCAGGAATCTAGGTTCGTGCCCTAGGCTTGCAGGTAATTTCTTCCCTCGTCACCACTTCCAATTTGGTCCCCGGCCAGAATTCGCCCAGACTGCCGATCACCTTTTTATAGAGGGTGACAGACCTTTCGTCGGCACAGGCAGTCACTTTAATGTGACCCCGATGCCACCCTCCGTCTCGGCAGGACGAAGCAGGTCCCGGATTCTCCCTCATGATGTTTAGGAAGGTGACGGCTAAGGCCTTCTCCACCGTCCTCCAGTTAAAGGCCGTGTTGGTTAAAACCTGCGACTTTTGGATCGGGAGGTACCGGGTTCGAATCCCAACAGAGGCGGGATGCAAAAGGGATTTTTCATCTCCCGATTACGATCGGTGATTAAATTGAAAACATCTATGACCTTCAGTTGGAATGTAGAACTCATGAACCAACCCATCTTCCATGTACAGGATGACATGGAGCTATGCAATGCGCAGGTAGTATACTGTACTTGTGAGAATGGGTTGAATGAATGTTCGTGTGAATGTAAGGCAAGGCTATGGACCATAAATGTGTCTATGCCACGTCCTTAAAAAAAAAAAAAAAAAAATTGCCCATAATCCTTCCATTACGCTTCCATCTTATTGAGTCGTGTCAACGACTGCCATGATCAGGTGCACCTCGTTGATGTTGGTGATATTGTCCGGAACCCATTTCTTTTTGCCTCCGTAGGCGGTTCAACATCAGATCTCTGCCATTTCGACTGTGAGATCTCAGCGGAACCCTCCTGCTTTGGCTCAGTGATACGTCTTGACCACGCGAGCGTATCCTTATCTCTATCCTTTCTCTGCTCCAACGGAATGTTATTTATCTTGGAGATCATGCGCCAGGCTCTCTTCCTGGTCTGATAGTTTGATACTGGAGGGCCAGCATTCGTGCCTTTGCCTTTTGGTTTCGAGGAGCAAGCTTCGTTTGTGCTTATGCCCATTTTTGCGCTTTGCACTAGATGCCTGTTTTTTAGGAGTGCCGGTCTCTTTTTGTTTTTTGTTTTCACTATCCATAATAGGTCTCTAGGTCTCACGATCCATAATAGGTGTATCCGGATAAACCGTTAGAGAGTGGGATAGTTTTTAGACTGGGCCCCCAGCCTGGCCGGCTATCAGCACGGTACGGTTAACACTTTAACCTGGCCCAGTTGTTTAGCGTCGTGTTTTCGCCTAGCACATAAACATGGTGTACTAGTTGCCCGGTGGTCACCACTGGGAAGTGACACGCACTCTTGCGGAAGCTGCAAGATACGGAGCTGGCAACAAGTACCAACTTGATTCCCCCAAGACAGCTTCGCACCAGATCACCAAGTCAAGGTAAATGTAGAAATTACTTTCGTCTGGGAAAATTATTTTCAAATTGACTTTTAGAAAACAAGAAACTAGTTTGACTATCAGTTGTACGAATAATTGTTTGTATGACCGTATGTATAAGGTAAATTATCAAGCAAACCACTAACAAATGAACTTTTAATATTTTCATTACTTTACATTATGATTATACATTAAATATGTAGAAACAAAAATAAAGCAACGTACCTATATAGAAAATACAAATCTAAACGAATTATAAAGTTGGGCGCAATTCATGCGGTCAGAATAATATTCGTATTTAAAAAATTATTACTATTAATTTTTTTTGTTTAATTTTAAATGTTGATGAAGTCCCTATATATAGTGTCTCGTGCGCGTCTGTGTACTAAATAAATAGTTTTGAGTTTTAATTAGCGCATATATATGTACATGTGTACAAATAATATTTTTTTACTGACACATAGTATTTGAGATTGGATTTATACAATACATTATTTATATAAATCTATATTATTGAGGTTTTATGTTTTGTTTTTTTTATACACGATTTAGTCATATATTCGGTGTGTAATGGTTACCATCAATGTGAAAAATATTTAAATAAATAAATAAAATAAACACTCACTACTCGCATACTAGTCACTAGTCGTATTGTCGTCATAAATATTTAATATCGTTTTTAAGTGCAAAAGTGAAATTTACTAAAATAATAAATAATAAATTAAAAGTGGTTTTTATTGTTTCTAATCTTTTTGACATAAAATTTAAAGAATTATTTTGAGAATTTTAATAAAACGGCGCAGTGTGATTTTTATATTGTACACGAAAAATGTTTTAGTAAGAAAATCACGATATAGAATCGTTTTTAGTTTAATATATACATACAATATTTTTGGTTGGTTGGTTTGTAAATATAAACTATTTATGTATATACTCGTAGTATATAAAAAATAAAAAAAAACATAATTTTTTTTTATTGATTTTAAGTGACATCATTAAGTGTACGCGAATAGATTGTGTTTTAATGTGTTGTGTGTGTTTCGTTAAACTATATATATATAAAAAATATTAAATAAATAAAATGATAATAGCAATGAAAACATCACTTTTACTCGTACGCTATATTTTATAAGTTATTTTATTTTTTATTGTTTTAAATTAAAATGTTGGTGTTTTTGTTGCATACGCAAGTCGCGCAAAATGATTTAAGATTTTTTATTTTATATATTAATCCACTGTTTTTATTTTATTTTAAATATACAATTACTTTAAATTGATTAATTTGATTAAAAATGATTAAAATTAAAAAAGAACAAGAAAAAAAACAGCAACAACTGAATATATATTATGTTATATGGCTTGTGATATACCAATTAGATTATCTTATTCATAAGCGTATATAGTATAAGAAAGTATATAGTATAATACAATAATTCATAAAGTAAATTAATGGTCATCAAATATAGTTTTTATTATTCTATTATTACAAAAATTCAAGGTTAATATTTAAATCTATTTTGAATATAATTATAATATACCCTGGTCGATATTAAAAATTTTTGTGGTCATGGATTCAAATAGTTTTGAATTTAATATTACTTACGAACAACTTTGGTTGATCAATCCGTTGATAATGAATGCGTATGTAAATCCAATCACGCACATTTATTTTTGATCAAACTATTATAAAGGCTATATTCGTATACTATTTAAAATAATTAATATTGATTTAAGGGTACAATGAGGGAAATATATTTGGCTAGTCGTTTTATTTTCGGTACTGATTCGATAGAACTATATATGTAGTTACATATGCATATTCTGCTCTTCGAAAATAGGGCAAATAGTACGATTATCTGCCAGAATCACAAAATCGATTTTAAAAATTCCTATATATAGTTGGCGCATAATTGGAATTATATTTGCAGCCTTGAGAATTTTTATGGTACCAGATTAATACGTTGGTCAAATCTTAAAGTAGTAAAAATTTTACACGCCCATATTCCATTATAATAATTTAAATTATTTCTATACACGAATAATGAATTTTATCAAAATATTTATGTTGTACGTTATATAGTTAAGATCAATTAGGACATAATCACTAGGGAAGCTAAAGGCAAATTTACTCTATCCTTTTTAGTGTAGATAAAGTTAATTTAGTTTTGGTAGGGTTTTGTTGTAATTTCGAATGTTTTATTGAATAAAAAGGCCCTTAATAGGCTCTGATATTGCCATCTGATGGGACATGTTAAATAACTTTTTGTTGTTGTGATAGTAAAACTAAAGCGAAACACACTGTATATAGTAGAAAAATTAGTTATCTTCATTTATTTAATTTGGTGATAATTTTTAATTCTTAAGAGGTTCAAATTATTTTCAAAATATGATTCAAAGGGCTGAATTAAATATGTGAACATTTCGCCGTGTGTTCCGTCCCAAATTATATTGGAAGCCAGGCGTTTTGAAAAATGTGTTGTCTCGGTTTGATGGAGCTAAAAATAATTATATATTTTTTTAGGGTATCTTGAAGGTTAATGCAAAGGTCAAATTATGTTAATAGCATTTTATTCTACCCCAAAAAATAAACAACTTTGTGTGAAATAGTTTTTATTTGACATCTATTTTTTGGATATGCAACAAATATGAAAACCGTGGTACGGTTTCAAAACATTATTTCAAGCTAAAGTTGTTTATATATTTGCGTAAAATAAACAGTTGCCGGTTCATTAAAAAAATAATTTGGCCTGGAAATCATATTTTAAATACCTTCAAAATAAAAACTATATTACAATGTTCTCTGGCCTATCAAAACTACACAACGTTTGTTTGGAAGATTCAAAATTGCTTGGTTTTCTAGATAATTCGGGTGGAAGCTTGTCAAATGAACTCACGGTGTATGTTGGTTATCTACTCGTATTGCCAGCATATTTGTTTGTAAAGGGTGTTTTTTTAGTGGTTCACAATTTTGAGTTGGCAACACTACTTTATTTGACAACCCATTTAACAGCTGATAGTTGCTTTTTGTAAAGTTTGGTTTGACATTTCATTATGGATAGATTTATAACAGAGCAAAGCTTGCAAATTGTTGAAATTTGTGATCAAAATAATGGTTCTGTTCGTCAAACTTAACGTGGACTTCGTCCATTTTATGGCGTACATAATCGTCCTTCAGAGCGGCTAATTCGAATAACAATAGATCGTTTTCGGACCACGTTTACTCTTAATGATAATGTGCATCCCGTGAGACGCCGAATAGTGCGGACTGGAAAGGATCTTGGCTTAAAAGCTTTCAAGAACTGGTGCAGGAATTAAAGCCAAACGACCATCGTATGTGCCGCCAATTCGATGAATGGGCTGAAGCACAAATTGATATTGATGTTGAATTTAATAGCTAATTTAAATTAGTATATTTATTTGAAATTTAAATACGAGGGCGGAGTGAGAGTCTGGTTAAATTGAAACAAGGAATAATATTTTCGGCCAAAAATAATTTTTCAACGTAGTCGCCGTTTAGCTCGATACACTTAGTCGTTTTTCCAATTTTTCGATCCCTTTCGAATAATACGATTTCTCCAACCCTTCAAAATAGGCGTGTGTTGCATCGATGATCTCCTCATTAGAGCCGAATCTCTTTCCGCCGAGCCAATCGGCGTAGATTCGCCAGTAGAAATCCACTGTTTAGACTGATTTTTGGTCTCCGGTGTATAGTGATGAATCCATGTTTCATGCACAGTTATGAAACGACGCAAAAACTTCTTTTTATATGGCTTGTGCATCGCCAAACCTGCCCCTAAATTTGTCGCACGTGTGCGTTTTTGGTCGATTATATAAGCAAACGCGGCACCCAACGCGCGGATAGCTTTTTCACCCAACGCTTGAGATGCCTACTATCTCAGTTATCTCGCGCATTTTCACTCCGCGGTCTTGCAATACCGTATCATTGATTTTCTCAAACCATTTTTGGTGTGGTGACTTCATTTGGGTGTCCTGAACGTTCGGCATCAGTTGTGCTTGTACGATCACAACGTCAGTAAACAACTTATAAATCATTTTAATCGATTACGGTGAAGACTCCCCATAATATTTATCAAGCTTGTTTTGGTTGGCGTAATGGTTTTTCCGCGCAAAAAATATTTATATAAAATTCTATTTTAATTAACACACTTTTTTCCATGTTTGCAAAAAAACAATGGGTTGTTTGTTTTCAATGGCTGTCAAAACTGAACTAAATGACAGATCTGTCTGAAAGGTTTAATTTGGCCTAGCGACAGATGGTATTGACACATGACATCTGGGATTTGCGATTGTGGCGCTCTCTGTTACAATTTTACCAGACTTCTCACTACGCCCTCGTATATAAATTATAGAATAACATCAAAAAAGATTGTTTTATATTGTAAAAGATTTCAAGTCAGATTAAACTATCCTCGCTCATTTTATTTTGTTTATTTGATACCTTCAATTGTGCTCTAGGTGTAGGTAGAGAAATAATGACACTAAACATGTCATAAACAATAACAGACTAGAGAATGGTTTCTCAAGCGTTTAGTAAAATCATAACAAGAAATTCAAAGGTTACATCGACATTGAAATTTTAATACCGAAGACAATCAATTCTATTAATACGTATATAGGTACTAGCAATTTTGTATACCATGAATTAATGAACCATCAAATGTTCAGTGTATATAATGAAATACAAATTCATTAGAAACTCGTAAACATTTCATTCATTTATCGACATGACATAATCGACAAGAAATGATATCACTAGAAAAGTCGAAATTAATATTAGATGTGTTCATTTTATATTCGGCAATTTTGAAAAAAAAAGATGTTTGTTTTCATCATCATTTACACAAAACAACATTTACATACTTAAATTTATTTTTCTGTACAAATAAAATACCATAAAACATTGTTTTGTATCGCTTAATTGTACAGTCGCGAAAAAAATCTAGGTGATACAAAACTAGTTATCGTAAATTCTACATAATATACTTATTTGTTGAACGAATTTAACAATACAGGTTGTATCATAGAGTTTTACTACGAGTATAATAAATCTATAAATTTGTTTACAAACTATTTCAAGCAATATAATAGTGTTTCATTAAAATTAAACTGATACTAAATTTTTATTTTAATATATATATATAAATATTGGCTTATAGACAAGTTAATAATAAATCGATCATAATTAAAATGAAATTTTATATTATAATCTAATTTGTGTTGTGTAATTAAATTGAACACCCATTTTCATAAAAGGTGACTTAATAATAAATTAATATGTTTATTATGTATGTACAATGTACATACTCGTACATGAAATGATAAATCTTTTATGGGGTACATTTTTATGTACATACATCATCCAACATAATTATTGTTTTCTTTAATTTAAATATGTAGAAGCATAAAATAAATTTAAAAACAATATTTAAAGTGAATATATTAGATGCAGAAAAAAATATACATATATTAATATCTTGTTTGCAAATTATCCTAATTTGAATAAATTTATTTTGTGTGTGATTTTTTTGTTATAAATATATTAAATTTCATAAAACTAGAAATCACCCGACCCATATATGTTTGTACAAATATTTATATATATTAAAGTCAATTATAGTACTGGCACGAGTTGTTAAACTAAGATCTAGTTAATAAAACATAAATGTTGTTGATTGACTAGTTTTTACTGATATACGAGTATATAATTAAATTCAAAAGTCAATACTTACATATAAACAAAATGAATTTAAGCTTAAACATATAATTAAGGTAGTTTTGACTGTTGCCTAAAATACATAATTATAAAGACATAAATTAATAATCAAAAATCATATTTGTTTTCATTTTGAAATTGATTTTCCCCCTAAACTAGTTATTATTACCATTTTCCTCGTAGAAAAGTGATTACGAATTACTGCTTTAAATTTCAAGTGAACCCATTTGTTGATGACTTATTAAAGAGCTCGTTGCGCTTATCACAAATCATACTTGCATAGTAAGGATGTACTGTAATCGAAAAAAATGGTTTTAGTTGTTCCACATAATTCTATGTTTCCTGAATACATCTACGTCCATTGAATCCATAAATAGAAATCTACTTAAACTTTAGATATTCTGTCAAATAAAAAATCTACACAAAAAAAAATTTAAAATTGAAATTTTATTTCACAAATATTCATGTTTTGTAGAAATGGATTAGAGAATAGCAAGCTTAGTTAAAATTCATCTGGACCACAGATGCTGGTGATGGATTTTAATTTGGGTTATGTCAAGTGCGATATAGAAAATGAAACGTATTTTTATAAGCAAAGTGGTGGTACACATTTTTGATCGATTAAGAAAATTATTAATTAAATATTAATTTGCATAGTGGTTTTATATCTAAAATTTAAATTAATATTAAGATTTGAATGAGAAAATATAAGAGTACTTTGGTCTAAATTTCATTCAGTGGTATTTTTTAGAAATCTAAAATGTGCTAACGTTAGTAATCCTGAGATATTTGCTGAGCAACGAATAATTAATTTCCTCGTATACTATACACCTGTATGATAAAATCATGTGACGCACACGGACTACATAGTTCACATGAAATCTATTGAAAATTATTAATACTGAAAAATTATTAAAAAATCTCGATTCAGCGATTCTAAAATCGTTTCTTTTATATATTCTTAGATAATTTCTTCATATTCTGTTAAGAATTGAAATTTATTTGTGACCATCCATAATTTATGATTGATTCGTTTTAAAATCAATTTATAATTAGTCTTACTAGCACTTATAGATTAATGACATTTATTTAAAATATTTTAAATTTTAGTTTTAAAAGTTTTTAACTTAAAACAGAATGAAATTAAAAATGAAAATTTACAAAATTAAACTTCAAATAATATTGAATAAACTTAATGGAAATGTTAATATTTTAAAATCTTTTTAAAATTATAAGAATATTCGTTTCATTCAAATATTTCAATTATAATTTCATTCACAAGTTAGAAGACATTAGAAATAAATTTTAATAAATTTATTGACTATAACCCTGTGGCTCCTCAAGAAACTCGCTGGCATAAAAGTGGAGACCATGTGTCCCAGAGCTATACGTTGTTATAAAGTGGAGATGATCTCGGAAATTTTGGAGCTGGATTTCTTTTTAAGCCAAATTTAATGAAGGCTGCTGCTTTGGATTTCCAAGCAGTCAATAACCGATTGTGTAAGCTTCCGTTGCGCATGATGTTATAGCCAACCTGTCGATAAATTGTGTACATGTGCCCACGGAAGTCAGCCAGCCCCAAGATAAAGACTCATTTTACAGTGACTTGGACGATCTGCTGGGATCTATACCCGAAGACGAAGTTAGAATGGGGACTTTAATACTGGAGCTGGCAGAAATCAGGCCGAGTTGTATGAAAGCCGTTTTTTTTAGGTCCGTACTCCGGACACGAAACTGCGACCGATATAATGGTGAGAGAATGATGTACTTTGCAATTGCTCACGATCTTAGAGTAGCAACTACATTTTTCCCTCACAAACAAATTTATTTGGAAACATGGACACATCCTCGCAACATTTCCCTCAGCCAAATTGACCACGTGTTAATTTCAAAAGGGCGAGCTCGGGTTGTGCAGCGTGTCAGAACTTATCAATAAGTAGGCAGCGTTCATTTTTTGGTCGCTGCAAAGAAGCTAACTACCGGTCTTAAAGTGTGAACTCTGTCTGAGAGGTACTGAAAACATCGACTGTCAGTGCTGCTCAACAGACTTTAGGTATAGTGAAAGTCAGACCTAAAAATGATTGGTTTGATGACGAGTGTTGCTTTGCAGTTGAGCAACAAAATATAGCCCATAGTGCAACAACATCTCACAATCGCAAGGAAAAACAAGGCTACTCTTACTAGGAGGGCAGCTAAACGGATTTGTAGACGGAAAAAGCGAGAATGGTGGAAGGCCGAGGTTCTGAAAGTACAACGACTCAGCAATGAGCGCAGTTCAAGTAATTTCTGTAAAGGAATTACTGGATTGTACCATACTTTCCAGCCTGCGTCAACTGCCATTCGGGACCGGGATGGAAATCTCTGTGTCAACATCGACGCAGTACTCGACGCATGGAATGGACACTTTACCGACCTGCTTGGTGTTTATTGATTGTAGTTGATTTACCCCAAATACAGACTGCGGAGATTTGCATTGAGGATCCATCCCATGAGGAATTCACTAGGGCTATGCAGAGACTAATACGAAACCGCTCACCTACCGTGGACTGCATTAATTCGGAGCTCTTGATATTCGGAGGGGATACTTTGTGGAACTGTCTTTTCGACCTTATTCTATTAGTATGGCGAACCGAAGTTATGCCTGACGAATAGAAAGTGGCCGCGATATGCCCCATCTTATAGAACGGAGACCGCATGAATTGTGAGAATTATCGTGGTATAGCTCTCCTTTGTACAGCATATAAGTTACTGTTCTACATTATATTGGATAGAATCACCCCTCTAGCGGAGGGCCTGGTTGGTGACTATCAAGGAGGATTTCGTCCGAATCGATCACTGATCAGGTCTTTTCGCTGCGGATGATTCTATCTAAATATTATGAGACTTCCATCCAAGTACATCAGGTGTTCCTGGATTTCCGGCAGGTCTATGACTCGATCAATCGAGAGAGTTTGTGGTCTGCGCTGGAATACCTAGGTATGCCAACAAAAATGGTACGATTGCTGTGTTAAAGTTGAGAACAGGCTATCAATAATTTTTGCAGTTAGCTCGACTGTTCGGCAGGGAGATACTCTTCAATTTCATGTTGGAGTATATCTTTCGTAAAACTGAAACAGCTCAGTGTAACATCTTATATCGCCAGTCCAATCAGGTACTTGCATATGCAGATGACATATGCGTGATTGGTCTGAATAGCAACAGAGTGAAGGAAATACTTGATCCGCTTGTAGAGGTCTCAGCTTCTGTCGGACTCCAGATCAATGAGTCCAAAACCAAATACATGATTTCAGGTTATAGGGACAATGGCACACCAGCTTTTAGTAGTGGCTACTACACGTTTGAAGGAGTGGGGAGGTTCAAATATTTGGGCTCTCTTATTACTCACGATAACAGTGTGGCTGAGGATTTTAAGGTGCGAATGGCAGCTGGCAGCCGTACTTTGTATCCTCTAAGGCCACTGCTAAAATCTAAACACCTATCAAGTGCCGTGAAGCTGAAACTATACAAAGCATTGATCAGGCCTGTTGTTATGTTTGGATGTGAAAGTTGGACGCTGACGGATGAGTGCGAGAGATGACTCCTTACATTTGAAAGAAGAGTCATGCGTGTGATTTACGGCCCAAAACGCGAAATAGATAAAAACAAATATCACCATTTATTTGAAACGAATAACGAATTCTTACATATCTGTAACACCAAATTATAGTTTAACTACGAATACCGAAACTAAATAAAATTCTTATAATATCGGTAATTTATTATTTGGTTTCTTTATATTTCTTATGAATTAAAAATTTTTATTGATTATTTTTGTCGATTTATTATTCTATAAACATGATTGTCATTTTTTAATTTTTATTAATGAAAGGTTAGGTATCGACATGATGATTGACAGAACTATAATTAAAGTCACGTGGTACCAATTATTTTCAATTTATCATCGTATAGAAATTAACAAGGTCGTCCGTCATATTTATAATTTATCTAACTATTTTCTTATGCATAATGTCTTTCCAAAAATTTTCATTTTACTAAGTATTCCTTATGTATTATAAATATACATTATAATTTCTAAAATAACCCTGACCTCTCAAATTTTATTATTTTTTTTTAATTATTTCATTTCTATATTAAAACTAAAATGTAGAGAAATGTAATTTGATGATTTGCATGAAACGATATGTAAACAGTAAACCCATATAGCTAAAGCGATAATATTAGAAAATATACATGCTCGTATGCTATAGAAACGAGCTGAAAAATTGAAAATACTCGTGTATTTGACTAAAAATAAATTAGTAGTCGTAGTATTCACACTAGAAAATAATTTTATAATCATAAAAATGAAAATTAATTAATCACATATGACCACACCGCTTTAGATTAATTAAGAAAATTTGTTTATATTTATTTTATTTACCGGCGTTGTGCGTATATGCGTTATGTTGGTTTAGGTCAGTCTCTTTAACACTTGTTAAATTAATTTTAGTCTATGAAATCAAATTAATCATTTTAATTAAGAAAAAATATATCATGTTTGTGTGTAGATTGTTTATTATTAATAATATTTAAAATACATAATAAACTTTTTGAAATTGAAAATGTTAAAGAAAATAAAAACCACTTGTTGGAAAACTCAATATAAAATTTCCCTTGATGACACAATAATATTTTTAAATACAATCACTCGTAAAAATTTAAATAAAACTTAAATAAATAAATTTAAAATTAACAAAATTATAAAAAAACAAAAATATTTAAAATAGAAAACTTTTCCGTTGTAAAACTTTTTTTTTCTGTGTTGTTATTTATATTTTTCCACAACACACACGCTAAAAGTGACTATCCCCATAAAACATACAACATATGGATACGTCAGTGTGTTTTAATTGGTGTTCGCAACAAGTGAGAAATGTTTTGACTTGTTTCGGGCCATGGATACGAAGAAAAACAAAAATTGGTTCGAGAGGATCAAAAACATCAACAAAAAATTGTAGAAATGACTGTACAACATCGGAAAACAGTAAGCATGCGTTAAAAATATAAGTTTTTTTTTTTTATTATTGTTATTATTGGAAAATATAGGGTAACCGAAAATATGTTGCTTTATTTTGTTAAAAAAAACTTCCTCAACTTGGTGCTAAATGTTAATAAAAAAAAATTTCGTTAAAATAATATTTTCATAATCGTAAAATTTACTAAAAATAATATTTAGTTTATATGTTCATATTATTTATACTCGTATATAGTAAATAAACTTGTGTGTCTCTCTATAAATTAGCAACAAAAAAAACATGAAAAAGCAAAAAAAAAAAACTGAAAATTAAATTTTCCCCAACCGAAGAAAATTCGTCCTTCTAAAAATTTTTTCTACATTTCGATGTCATATTTTTGTATACATGGTCGCCATACAAAATTTTAAATCTATATAGAAAATAGAAAATTAAAACAAAACATTTTATTATAAAAATACATTTTTCGGAAATACTTTTCAGTTTCTTTTAGTAAAAACTATAGTGGAAAATATATAAAATAAACAAAAGAAAAATGTGTGTTATAAATAATATTCGTCTTAATAATAAAAAATTACAGTGAAAAAATGAACTAATATATTTCTTTTTTGTGTTCGAACGAGAAATAGAAAATTAATGGAAAATTTAAAATTTAATTTATACAAAAAAATATAATTAAATAAACGCCATGTAAAACAAATAAATAATTTATATATTTATATATCATGTGAATTAAATAGTGACTTTATTATTTTATTATTATATATTTTTTTTTATTTATGTACTACATAACATATAATATTAAAAAATGTACTGTAAAAGTGGAAAATTATATTATTTTTCTTAGGAAAAATCGTATATAAAAAAACATACATATATGTATATATATAATATATGGACGAACGATTGACAATTACTATCGACAATTTTACTACATTAGTAAAATAAAATCAAAACATGGCATTTTCATCTGTGTACCGAGCTTTAAGGCTGCGATTAAGCCGTAAGATATAATTTTAAATTTTATATTTTTTTCTGTTTTTTTTACTATATTAACCGGGTAATACGAGTATATTTGTGCAGTGTATGTTGTGTTCAGAACAACAAAAAAATCGATTGAGCTATACACAAGACAAATATATGTATGTAAAATAAAATCAGCTGGTTTTTCATTTTTTTTTTGTTACTTTTTCATTTTGATAAAACTTTTATAGTGTTTTTACCCGCAATCAAGATTTTGGTGATGAAAGGTTATTGTTCGACTGTGTCTTATATTATAAAATATGTACAAAGAATTGTTTCGTTATGGATTTGTGTCTGGAAAAGCTGTTTTTTCACTATTCTATAGGTCAACTGTATTTTTATTTTAATGGCATCTGTTGATAATTTTTGTATTTTTTATTTTATTGATTTTTTGTTTTTCCGTAAAACAACGTATTTTCTCGCACCAATTAATATTTTATTTTTTAATTTTGCTTTTTGTATGTTACTATAATATACATATTTGGTATAGTTTTTTTTATTTAAATAAAAATATTTGTTTTTTTATATTCTCAACGCATTAAAGGAAACTACATAAAGTTTTTAATTTTCTACATATCCATATTTTATTTATAAAACTAAACAATGCAAGATTATTATAAAGCCCATTGTGAATTAATTGAAATCTAAGCTCTATTCTTAAACATACACATTGATAAAATGCTATTTATCCATTATTGCTTAATTTTTGCGTCTTTATCACTGTAATATTTAAATAAATAACAAACTTTTTTGTGTCAATAATTTAGAAAATAAATATATTTTACAAACAAATTTACAAATTAAAAAATTGTAGTTTAATTCGTATATGTGATATAATTTTTTATTTATTCCGGAATACCGGTTTCGGACTTCGTCCTTTGTTAATTCCAATTTTACTACTTATTTGTTAACACGACCTACTCCTTTATATATGGTTTGATTTTATAGTATTTTGTCGTTGTGTAATATTAGGTCATTTTTGAATTACCAAGAAAAAGAACACATAACCAACAATAGAAATTCACAGAAAATAGCATAATTTACTGGCACAGGTATGTTGAAGACATCTTAATATTATTCAATGGAACGATCAGGCAGCTCAACATTTTTCATCAATACATAAATAACATCCACAATAGTATTAAATTCACCTTAGAAGTGGAAACAGAGAAGAGTATAAACTTCTTGGATTTAAAAATACAAAATATTAATAACAAGCACATCTTCAAAATAAATCTAAAACCCACACAAACCAGTCACACAATACACAATACGTCAAACCACCCATTCCAAGACAAAATTGCTGCCTACAATCACATGCTGAATCGCTTAAACAACATTCCGATGAACGAGATGAACTACTTGAAAGAATTGAATACAATAAAACACATAGCATTGGCCAATGGATACACCGAAAATCTAATTGACAAAATAAAATACAAAATACACCACAGACATTTAACAACATTAAACACAAATGACGATACTGTCAAAAAGTATATGTCAACCATATACGACCAAAAGACAAATAATATAATGGCCAAAATACTCAATGGATATGGATATGGATACATATTCGCCCAAAAAACCAACCAAACGTTACAATAAAAATTAAAACCAGATCGGAAAAGAGAAATAGACAGTGGGATATACAAACTGGTATGCAACGAATGCGACTAATTTTATATAGGGCAAACCGGCAGAACAACGAACAACATACCTATACTGACATGGAAACAATTCTCCGAATATTAGCGAAAATTAGCAAGGGCGACATGATGAAGTGGTTCGAAGAAATGGAAATATATCGTGAACGCAACAACCCACTACTGTTAAACGATAAATTAAACACAAAGACTAATAAAATCTATGACCTAATATTACACAACGAGAAAATATTATAAACTCAAAACATATATAAAGGAGTAGGTGGTGTTAACAAATTAGTAGTAAAATTGGAATTGACAAAGGACGAAGTCTGAAACCGGTATCCCGGAATAAATAAAAAATTATATCACATAAAAGAATTAAACTACAATTTTTTAATTTGTAAATTTGTTTGTAAAATATATTTATTTTTTAAATTATTGACACACAAAAGTTTGTTATTTATTTAAAAATTAAACATACACTTTGTGATTTTGGTACAAGTTTTTGTAGAAAAAAACCGCACTGTTTGCAGATTTTAACGCACGAGAGTTCGTAATGATTATAATAAGAATTTTTAATATTTACTAATTTGCCACAATCAATCATATTAATTTTAAAACATAAAACAATGTAGGTTCTCTAAGTAAAACCGTCAAATTAAAATTATTTATCTTTAGCATACAGTATCAATTGTATTATAATGTTATTCATTCTATTTTGTATTGATCCAAATGGGTTGGGAGCAACATTACAACATTGCTAAAGGCAAATTTTATAAATGATTTGATTACAGAAATTAATTTGCTAGTAAGATTTTTGCTATAAGGCAGACATTTTTTTAAAATTAGTTTAAATTATTTAAAACAAATATAGTTTAAAATAATTAATTATCTACCGTGCTTTCATCCCTGGTTTAAACGCGCTATCACTTCAAATATTCCAATCACTGACTATTTTCCATTGTTTGAGACGACTCTCTGTCGTCGTCGACACTGTTTCCTGTCTTCTTGTTTAACATTAAATATAGCCATAAGCTTTCCATTTAAAGCAATAAATTTGACTTTTATTTATTTCTCTTGTTTATTAATACGCCAATACGTTAATTTAATTAAATAAATAATTTTCTTAAAATATCATTGTGCGTGTTACTGCATCATTAGCGCGGAATTATTCAACCATTGGACATGATAATTGTAACTTAAAGGGTAGACCTTGAAATTGTAAAAAATAAAACAAAAAATTAAAATTTTATGAAAAATATAGTCTAGCAGATCTCAATATACTCTGGCAAATCATCATGAATAGTCTCACGCTTGAACAACGCTACGAAATTATTAAAATTTACTTTGAAAATGGTCGATACGCGCAATTTATAGACAACTTCTTAATTTTATGGCGCACATAATCGTCCATCTGCGTTAGCCATCCGTCGAACTGTGAATAGATTTCACATACTCTCCTGTCAATTATACGGACCTGTCAATTGGCCTCCAAGGTCGTGCGATTTGACACCTCCCGATTATTTACTGCTGGGCTACGTAAAGTCACTGGTATATGCTGATAAACCAGCATCACTTGACGCCTTGGAGGCCAGTATTGTTCATGTTATTCGTGATATATGGCCAGCAGTGCTCGAAAAAGTGGCCCAAAATTGGACGTCCAGAATGCGTTTCGTCAAGAACAGCCGCGGTGCCCATATGCCCGAAATCATTTTCAAATATTAATGCCATGTTTTGATCTTTCGAAAAAAAATTAATGTTGACCACAATTTAATTTTTTGTGTTATTTTTACAATTCTATCGAGCTTAAATACACCCTCTATATTGTTGACATAATCGGCACAATATTGAACCACCTGGCCGTTTACTCATATTAGAATAGTACTATGCCATACATTTCAGTTATTATAATTTTTGATTATTTGATTTAATTTGTTTAATTTTGTAAAGGATAGTTTCGACTATGAAGTATAAAACGTACCAATAGTACCTGCGTTCGTAAATTTTTTATGCTGTTGGATAACTTTTATTTGATTTCAACAATGAATTATAAAGGGTTTTGACAAGTTTCAACAATGAATTATAAAGGGTCATGCCAAGGAAGGCATGCCATTAACATTTGAAAACGATATGAGCCAAATGGCCGCGACAACTACGCTTGCAGCCCTATATCCTTTTCATGAAATTTTCCATGACCAATTTGCGGCTGTATGTCCTCAATAACTTCACGAATTCCATCTTTAAAGTCTTGAATCGATTGTGGAGCATTGGCATATACCTTATCTTTCACGAGGCTCCAAAGAAAAAAGTCTAATGGTGTTAAATCACAAGATCTGGGTGGCCAATTGTGATCACCACTTCGAGAAATAACATGGTCAGGAAACTTTTCTTGCAAAATTGCGATTGTTTCGTTGCTTGTGTGTATTGAATTAAGATGTGAATATTTTCCAATTCCGGTCATAAAAAATCATTAATCATAGCTCGATAGCGCAATCCATTAACCGTAACAGTTACACCAGCCTCATTTTCGAAAAAATAAGGTCCAATGACACCGCCAGTTAAAAAACCGCACCAAACAGTGACCCGTTGAGGATGGAGAGGCTCTTCAACAATCATTCTTGGATTTTCGTAGCACAATTCTGCTTATTAAGGTAGCCTCCGAGGTGAAAATAGGCCTCATCACTCAAGATAATTTTTCGATGAAAATCCGAATCAACTGAACATTAAAAGCCTTCAGATCTATGTATGTCTTTATTCAAAATGCGGTGAAATATCGTTTGTGGATTGTCTAATTCCAAAGATCGACGAGGAATCGACAAACCTGGGTTTTCTTCAACACTACGGGCTACAGCAGCAATATTCTCAGTTGTTCTTGAGCGATGCACACGGTTCCGACTCATCACATCACTAACTTGTCTCAACAGCTCAAATTTTTCCACTAATTTCACTATTGCCGGCCGAGAAGGTGCTTCATGACGACCAAAAAGTGCTGTAGTTTTGCGAACTGTGACTGCAACATTTTCACCATTTTTTTTTAGTAAATTTTAACAATTTAAATGCGTTTTTGAAGCGTGTATCGTACCATTTTTAGTAATGGCGCAGTTTTTACTTGTCAAATGTCAAAAGATGACAGCTTCAAAATTGACGGTGGCCCAAATAGCAGGCTATTTAAAATGAAACCTCTTATTGGAGAACCCTATATATATTAAATTCGATTATTCATTACATGTGGCAAATTTTGTTACTTTGTGTTATCGAACATCATGGTTGTGCCATAATTTTGGTCTAATTTATTATCTATACAACTTATTTCATTTGTATATACGTATATAAATATAAATAAATAAATATAATTTATTTGAATTAGAGCTAAGCGTAGAGAATAACTAACAACGAGTTGCTAGCTATACATATTCTTTACATAAAATCAATAAAGAAAATAAATTTCAAGTTTGTTAGCTTTGGAAATACACAATATTTTAATGTACAGGTAAAATTATGAAATCTCGTTTCTTCGGTTTTCTGAAGTTAAAAGATAATACATACTTTTTTTATCCCTTAAAATATTAAAAAGTAATGTTTTTACTAAAATTTAGAATAATTTTGACCTTGCTATGGATAAATCCATAAATATTTTACAACTTATATAAATCTTTGTATACCCTCGCCATGAGATAGAACTGGTGGCGACTTGTTGTCTGGTCGACATTTTTTTTTTCCTCTTATTGATACATCACATTGTTTCTTTCCATTCACACTGATAGCAATTTTCTTAATAATTTCTTCATCATATCAACAATATATCAGAGAATAATTGATTTTTCTTTTTATTCTTTTTCCTATTAAACATGTAAAGAACTATCATATCGCTTCAAGCTAAATTTAATACCATATTGTCCATATACATGTACTGTGTTGTATAAGTATAGATAAGTACAACAAATACATAATGGTTTTGTAGAAATACGATCATTTAGATTATCCTTCCAGAATTATCTATATAGATTAAATGATACACATTTTATAATAATAAATTATAATACATAAAACGATATAGATTTAAATCTAGATTATTGTTGTTAGTATTTTATTAAAACTGAAAATCCTTTGAATTAAACATTTATACAGAAACACAATGTAGTAATATTTGATATCTCTCTAAAATTGAAAAGCGGTTACATTTTAATCGATGTCCAAATGCGGTAATATTTTAATCGATTCAAGTTATTAACTAAATTAAGATTGACAATACAATAATTTATTATTTAACACTGTTATAATTTTACAGAATGTTATAAATAAAATTGTTATTCCGAAAAATCAATAATAGTAATTAGTAGGAAAGTATGTGTGCTGATGTAGTTTTCCTGTTTTTTTCGAGGTCATGGATAAAATTATTCTTATTGATTTTATGGAAAAAATCAGAGATTCACGTTGTTGAAATTTATTTGAGTCTATAAACGATTCGATCCACTGAAACCAAATCATTGAATATCAAACTTATTTTTATTTTTGTCATATCAAATTAGAGGATACCTCAAACACACACAAATGCCAACAGAATTAATTATCTTCAAACCAATTAAATCACATTCTCTCGATATTCATTACTTACAAAATACTTGCAGTTCAAAAGTATTTTTATACTTGAAGAATAAACTAAAAATGAATTAAAATTTTGAATAAGAATAAAATGTTAAATAAATTATTTTATGCATACAAATATGTAATTAATATAAGTTGGGATATCTTTTTGAAGCAATAATACCGGCAAGTCTTTGCTGCCTCGTGTCCACCAAGTTTATCAATTGTTATTATCTTTCATGCATCACTTCAGGCATTGAACAGTTGTACTTTATTTGAAGTTTTGAGTTCTGATGCATGCGTCTAGCTGGTTGCCGGCATAATGAAATTGAAGTCGGGGCTTATCGAAAAATTATTTTGCTACAAAATTTGTTTTTGGTTATTGTCCTACTGGAAAACCCGACCACGGTGAATTTTTAATTTACTAAGAGGTAGAAATACTTAGCTATATTAGTCTGAAATTACGAGCCCTATGCTTTAATGTTGGTATCTTCTAAAACCAGACAACATTTCGTTTATTCTTGGTGCGATTTATATATTGTATACCATCCGAGAAGAAAAAGTTAAACTTGCTTAAAATTTGCTTTCATCGCTCCAAAGAACCTTAGACCGTGCCTTTCGAAGTTCATGAAATGTGGTTCTGGTTAAATTCGAGTTGTACCGTCTGGTTTTTTGGATATATGTTTGGCTTCTAATTGGTGTGCCATCAAAAGAGACCCTTCTTTCCAAGCCGACGTTTAACCATCGAACTGATGCGATTAAGTTAAATTCGGGCGTTATTGCTGGTTCATTCTATATTTGTGATTTCTAGTTGACGTTCTATATCTTTCCAAAAAAAAAAAAAAATATCTTTCCATCTTGTAATAATAACCTTATGTAAAATTTTCAAAAAATATATGACTATAAGTTGAATTTTGAAAAACATGTTGATAAATTCTGGATTTAAAAACTTTAAATACTGAAAATATTCTCAATCCTTTGAATAGAAGGTTGAATTTACACCTAAAATTCTTTCAATTTTTCCCAAATTCTAAAATTTTTATTAAATTCTTGTAACATTTCAATATCTTCCACGAACTAACCAAATCCTGGAATCGTATAATAAAGCAGGGTCCATCGTTAAATTCTATTTCTTAAATTAATTCTCTTAATAATTACAAATCTTCTAATTCATTAAATTTCCAAATATTCTTAAAATTTCTAAAACTGTTAAAATTAAATTCTCTTAATTCTACAAATTTCTAAACATTCAAATTCTAAACACTAAAAAAATCTTGCAATTCCTACTGAACATCAAATTTCTTAAAATTCTATAAATTAAAAATTTATAAAATTCCTTCCAAAAATTTACTGAAAACTTTTCCAATTAAGAATTGTTACTTATACTTCCTGAAATGCTGCAAATTCTTAAAATTCTTCAACAATTTTTCTAACACTCATTTGTTTTATTATTAAGTTTCCTTAATTTCCTTTACTTTTAAAACATTTTAAAAGGTCGACAATTCTTAAATTAAACTTAATTAAATTCTTGCATACAAAAAATTTAAAATTCAATTAAATTTAACAAGTCTTTAGATTCTTAATGTTCTAAAAAAATTTGGTTTCTAATTTCCAAATTTTTAAAAATCAGAAAATTGGTAAAAATTCGAATTGTTAAAAATCTTAAAATAAAAAATGAAAATTGTAAAAACACGAATACTAAAAATACAATTTATTATAAATTTGTTCTTTATTTTATTAAAATTATTTGAATTGTTAAACTTCTAAAAACTCGAATGACAAAAAATTTTTAAATTTAAAAAAACTATAAAAACTTTCAAAATTGCTTAAATTCTTAAGTATCTGAAAATTATTAATATTGTTAAAATACGTCAGAATCGTACAAAAACTCCTTAAATTCATATTCAAATGTTTTCAATTCCCCAATGCATTTTTTAATATAGGTAGATAAAATACTTAAGAGTTTTCCAAACCATGTATCTAAATTTGTAAAGTTACATTCTTAACTCCAATTCTACAAATTCATGAAATTCCAAAAATTATTTATAATCAAAAAAAATAAAATAAAATTCCTGTCGATTCTTGTTATGTTCAAAAAAAAAAAAAATTAATTAAAACTAAGTTTTCTTTAAATTTACAAACTCTTAAAATTCAGTTCCAAGATATTATAAAATTACAACACTATTAAAATTCATAAAACTTAAGTGCTCCAACTTAAACTAATTTCAAACTCCTTAACTTTCCAAAAGTTTAAAATCTTCAGTTTTCTAAAATTCTTTAAATTTCGCAATATACTTAAAATTTAATTTATTTCTAAAACTGCAATGACTTTAAATTCCTAACGAACTTTAAATTCATCAAATTTTCGAATTCTTTAATTCTTCATCATATTATTAAATTTCATACAATATTTAAAATTCTTAGACTTCGTAATTTTTAAAAATGGTCAATTTCCTAAGGTTCCTAAAATTGTCAAAGTTTTTAACAGTCTTAGTATTCTTAAAAATTTAAAATTTCCAGTTCTAATTCAAACTCACAATATTATTTATGTATTTTTTAAAAAGGAACCATCTTTCAGTTTATCTATTTTTTTCCTTTTCTAAAATTTTAAAAATTCGTAAAAATAATTTAAATTTTAAAGTTTAAATTAGGAAATAAAATTAAATTTCTGAAAATATTCTTAAAGTTGTTTAAATTTGTATTTCCAAAATTCTCAAAATGTTAACAAAAAATTAAAATTAAATTTTCTTAAAATTTACAAATTCTTAAAACTCTAATTCTTAAATACTATAAAATTACAACACTCCTGTAATTAATAAAATTCAACTTTTAAAAAATTTAAAACTGCAGTTTCAAATTTCGTTTAAAATTATGTATTAGATTCGCAAAATTATCAATTTCGAAAAATTGTCAAAATTTTTAAGAATTTTAGTATTCTTAAAATCTTAAATTTCCTGCCGTTTCAAGTTCAGAAAATTCTTTATTTTTTTAAAATTTACTGTTTATCTAAATTCTTTCATTTCTAAAAGTATTAAAAATTCATAAAAATATTTTATATTTTAAAATTTCAATTATGAAGTAGAATTAAAATTCTAAAAACATTTAATATTCTTAAAGTTCTTTAAAATTAAATTTCCAAAATTCTCAAACTTCCAAATAAAATTTAAATCCTTCTAAAATTTATTTAAATTATTATAAAACTAATAACCTTTAAAATTTCAAATATATATATATATTTATATATGTGTATATATATATATATATATATATATATATATATATATATATATATATATATATATATAAATGTATATATATGTATATATATATATATATATATATATATATATATATATATATATATATATATATATATATATATACATATATATATATATATATATATATATATATATATATATACATATATATATATATATATATATATATATATATATATATATATATATATATATATATATATATATATATATATAAATATATATATATATATATATTATATATATATATATATATATATATATATATATATATATATATATATATATATATATATATATATTATATATATATATATATATATATATATATATATATATATATATATATATATATATATTATATATATATGCATATAGTTTTGAAATTATGTATTTAAATTCTAAAAATTCCTAAAATATTTCAAATTTTCTGGACCGCATAAATACTCCTAAAATTTGTTTTATTTTAAAAATTCATAAAATGATTATTAGTTTAAATTTCTGCTTAAAAATCCTAATAATTTTTAAAATTTTGTATTCTTGGCAATGTTATTTAAAATAGTATAGTTTTTTAAATTCTTAGAATTTAAGATCAAAATACGAAAATTAAATCTTTTTATATTTTCACAAATTATCTTTATCTCCAAATAGAGCAAATTTCCAATACACTTATAATTAATTAAAATTCAAATTCAAACTACAACTGATCATATAACAATTTTTAAAATTTCATAAAATTTCAAAACTTTTAAATTGAATTAACTAAAATTACAACCAAGTCCTTTAAATCCATCAAACTCTTAGGCATCGATTGCTAATTAAAAAAAAAAAATTCTAAAATTTTTCAAAACTATCAAATCTTTCAGGTTTTCTAAACTTTTAAATTGAATTAACTAAAATTACAACCAAGTCCTTTAAATCCATCAAACTCTTAGGCATCGATTGCTAATTAAAAAAAAAAAATTCTAAAATTTTTCAAAACTATCAAATCTTTCAGGTTTTCTAAACTGTTCAATTTCTAGAATTCGAAAAATTCTTAAATTTCTAAAAAAAATTTATAATCATAAAAATTAAAATTCCTAAAAATATTCAAAAACAATATATTTTATTAAAGCGTTATAAGCTTTAAATTTAATAAAATATATATATGTTAATATTTTTAAAACAATGTATTTAAATTCTTAATATTCTTAAAATTTTTAAAATTACTTTTAATTGCATAAATACTCCTAAAATTTATTTTATTTTTAAAATCCATAACAATTTTGAAATTTTATTTTGTAATTCTGCTTAATTCCTAAGAATTTTTAAAATCAATTTTGAGAATTCAAGATCAAGTTAAAGTTTTCAAATATATAATAATATTAAAATTTATTAAAATTCGAACAAAGAACTTTACACAAATTCTTTATCTCCAAATAGAGCAAATTTTCAATACACTTGTAATTAATTAAAATTGTCCCTTTTCGAAGACGTCCGGGCCTATTAGAGATTTGCAATGTTCCCCGGTCTTCAAAATCTCTATTCCACTAGTTTTGAAAAAACTGTATAATGGAACTATTTTTTAAATATAAATTAGTAAAAATAGTTTGAACGCTAGTGTATGTATATATCCAGCGCATTTATTTATGAGATTGACGAAATAATAGACATGGCCGCACACTGTAATGTAGCTAAATTAATTAATTATTATCTATATACTATTAAAGACATTAAACCCAAATCGAAATGTATATATGTTCATACATATGAGTGAATGTAGCATCTACAATTGATATTTTCAGAATATCTGCTGGAAGCGCCCATTTTCTTCAGTTTGAAAGATTAAATTTTATATTTTTTCGCGTGACGCTTTAAAGTGCTTTTACATTTGAATAAATAAACAGTTCTTATAAAAATTACACAAAAGAATGATAACGATTGGTTCATTAAATCTTCATAAAAGATTCATAAAATGTTTATTCAATATCGACATGTTTCATACCATAAAATAAAATATTAATGACTAATTTTTAAATGTATGTTATATAAATATATTCTATACTATAATTTAATCAAAATGTTGTGGTTGTTTGGAGTCGTTAATCTATTTTTCGATAGATGATTGTATTATCAATAACAAGATTGTTAAGTTACGCGATATTTAAAATGAAAATAAATCATTGATTTGGGGTATGATAATTTTTATGTACATTAATCTTTAAATAAAAACAGCATTCAAACAAAAAATTAGTAACACAGATAAATAGTAAATGTAATTTGATCGGAAGAAATAGCAGAACGATTACCCCAAATGAAACATTTTCTTACTAAAATACATCATTATAGATTTGTGGGGATCAAATATCCAAGGAATATCAGCAATTTTACCTAATCAAAGTGAAGTTAAAATATACTATATTGTTCTTGGTTACCACTTGATATTTTCAGATTACATTTAATCATTTTATTCGAATGGAATATCATAAGGTTACGTTTAATACGAGAAATTGCGCCCACCTTATATAATTTAATTTTTGGTTATAAAAAAAATCCCGAATTTATGTTTAAGACCATTAGTCCATAAACTAACAAAACTGAATATTTTATTTTACAAAATATTCGTAAGACAAAATAGAATATTTTAAAAGTTGTATTACTTAATGGATGCAATTCAAGAAAATCTACACATTAAGGATACTGGGATAAAAGTTATATTGCCAATTTGTTCTCCAAATCCCATTCCATTAATTACGCACTTCGTCTTATTAATGGCATAATAATGTATGCATGTATAATAAAATAACTGCTGATCCGTCATATTGGTGATAAACCGTCTTTAAAAATATAATTTTTTTTATTTAAAATTCGAGAATATGTTCTTGTTTCATCATATTTTTTATTTTTATCAAAACGGTTGTAACCTGAGGTTCCGCACTCAATGCCACAATGGGCCCACGGTGCAAACCAAGAGGATCTATCCTAAATCGCAGGAGCGTACTTCAATCTTAGCAAACTGTAATAGTTTGAACCAAGGAATGGTTACTAACTGACCTACGTTCAAAGATCCGGACGAGAACACTTGGAATCTAGCTTCGACAAAGTGTAAGCAGTCGTCCACTTTCTCTAAGCAGTCGTTAAAAAGAGCATCCTGTGCTAATTCCATGCGTTGGAGATGAATCTTGAAACGTCCATGAAACGTCAATTCTGAGTTGGTTCTTAATATATATTTAGTGAATATATATTTAGTGAACCTCAAGTTGGGTTCAATTATGAAATGTTTCGCCTTTCGACAGCTAGGAGTAGAACGCCACTTTAGTTAGTCCCAGTTCAAGTAGAGCGAACATCAATTGATGGTTCGCGGCCAATTAATTTACTACGCGAAACAGCTTTCGCTAAAAAGTCAGCAACCTCATTTCCCACAACGCCACAATGTTCGGGCATCCACATGATCCTTTCTCGTATTAAAGCGTGGTGCCTGCAATCTTTGATCAGTGTGGGCACAGTCAAAGGATTAATGAGGGTATAACATATCTCTCTAAATCGCTAAACTTTAACGCCTTAATCGCACTATGGGTAAGTGCAATTAATTCAGCTTGAAAAACCGTGCAGTGTGTGCCCAGACTACCCGAGAATCTTAGCTCTTACTTAGGACAGTAAAATCCAAACCCTGCACTGACTTCCAAACAGTGCTAAAAGCAACGCAGGTCTGGAACAGATTGAGCAAGTAAGTGTTTATGTGTAGAAATTCATGTTGTAATTCAGCAGGGAAAACGCTGTCCGGACCACTAGATTTGAAAGGTGCAAACGAGAAAACACTCCAGCGTTAAACATCAGTAGTGATCTGCCTACGGGCTAAGTTACAATCCGGACTACCGACAAAAATGTCAGGTAGCTCGAAGGCAACCACCTCTAGTTTAGTAAATGATATGCAAATAAACGTGCAAAAAACAATGATTCATATTACAGTTCATTAAAGATTAATAAACAAATCAAAAATGAATCTTCTAAATTTCTAAGATTTATAAATGAATCATAAGAGAGTTTAACTTTATAAAATATACTTACTCGAATATAGTTTTAATAAAAAAATTGTACATATACTAATTTCATAAAACTTTTATGAAATATTCATACACAATTCAAAAAGGACTCCAATTAATGCAAATGATTATCAGCGTTCGTATAAATTCTAATTGCTAGTTTTAAAACTACAACGAATGCCTTACTACAATTCTGTTTAATTTACATAATTTAAACATGTTGCAGTAAAATAATATTATTCATATTCATATTATACATTTAACAAAATAATTATACATAATTTGAATTTTGTTATTTAGAGTTCATTTGTACCACCCCAATTATGTGTAGCAGCCATAATGAAATTGCATTTTATGGTGTGGAAAGCAATAATTACAAACATATACGTATTAGATAGACGACCTAACATTTTTTTGAAATGTATTCAAATTTTCTTGAAATGTTTGAAATTTCAAATCAAGTTTCTTTATTAAAATGAATCGAAACCAATTCCGGCTCTTCTATGATACTTTGATTACTTCTTTTGTAGACTACATTTTGCAAATTTTTTCTATAAAACAGAAATTCACGTGCAAAGTACATATATCAATATCTAGGTTAAAAAGTAAATACAACAAAACTTAGATTGGTAAATCAAATTTTATTATGACTACACTATAGTTGGGGGTGTTTTCTCCAACAATGTAACATAAATTATAAATATTTAGTTGTTTAATACGAATATGAATAATAATTCTACTACGTGTTTAAATTACGCTTACGAGTATGTAATAAACGATGGTAATAAATTTTTATTAAAACTTCTTCAATTAATAAATAGCTATTGCCGGTAACGAGTAAATAGTCACCATTTATTATCGAGGGATACGGAAAATTTCCCCGTTTTTTTGTTAGCAAACTACACCAACAACGATAAAACTGGATAATTCATATTTGCGACATTCGAAAAAATTAATTTTATAACATTTTTAATGGTGTGAAAAATTGTTAACCCTTTGGGTATAAATAGTAGTGTAACAATTTTATTTATGGTTAATTAAAATAAATTGTTGGAAAAATTCTCAATTTAATTGTCATTTAATCTAAATGAATGCGCGCTCAATTATATTTGGTAAATTTTAAATAATTTTTGTTTTTGTGTATTTACAGATGATGATGATGCCACAACATCAGGTGCAACATTGGATGATATAGACAAGAGAGTTATATTTATAAATAAGCCACAACCACAAAAATATTGTACAAATCATATATCAACAGCCAAATATAGCCCATTTAGCTTTATCCCATCATTTTTATTCGAACAATTTCGTCGATATTCAAATTGTTTTTTCTTATTTATTGCATTACTACAACAAATACCTGATGTATCACCAACGGGACGATATACAACGTTAGTTCCATTAATATTTATATTATCAGTGAGTGCAATTAAAGAAATTGTTGAGGATTGGAAACGGCACCGGGCCGACGATGAAATTAATCATCGAGAAGTGGAGTGTTTCCGCGATGGGCAGTGGCAGTTAATAAAATGGCGAAATTTACTTGTTGGTGATACAGTTAAAGTATTAAATAATAAATTTTTTCCAGCTGATTTATTACTTCTGTCGTCTAGGTAAGAAAACGTAAAAATCAAACGTAACTTGTATTTTCTCTAATCGGTTATTGTCTTATATATATTTTAGCGAACCACAGGGTATGTCTTTCATAGAAACATCAAATTTAGATGGGGAAACTAATTTGAAGATTCGTCAGGGTGTGCCTGCCACTGCACGTTTATTAGAAACTCGTGATTTATTACAATTCAATGGTACATTAGAATGTGAACCACCAAATCGTCATTTATATGAATTTAATGGTGTACTAAAAGAACAAAATAAATTGTAAGTGTGATAAAAGTGTTTTACAAGCGTTTTTTTTTTTAATTTTTATTTTTCATTTATATAGATCAGTATCATTAGGGCCAGATCAATTATTATTACGTGGTGCTATGTTACGTAATACATCATGGATATTTGGTATTGTTATATATACCGGACATGATTCAAAACTTATGAGAAACTCTACCTCAGCGCCATTAAAGCGTTCTACTGTTGACAGACTGACGAATACACAGATTTTAATGTTATTTTTTATTTTAATTGTCCTATGCCTTGTTAGTGCCATTTTTAATGAAATTTGGACGCGAAAACATTTTAAAACGGATTGGTACCTTGGAATTGATAGTAAGCCAATATTATCTGATAATTGAAACGAATTTCAACACTAATCCGATTTAATTTTTATTTCAGATGTTCTCAGCAAAAATTTCGGATACAATTTGCTAACATTTATAATTCTATACAACAATTTAATTCCCATATCGTTACAAGTAACGCTAGAATTGGTTCGATTTTTACAGGCCATATTCATAAATGTTGATATAGAAATGTATCATGCTGAAACGGATACACCAGCAATGGCACGCACATCAAATTTAAACGAAGAACTAGGTATGGTAAAATATATATTTTCCGATAAAACGGGGACACTGACACGTAATATAATGGAATTTAAAAAATGTTCTGTCGCTAAAAATATCTATACGATTGATGATCGATTGGATAATTGTCAGCTGGTGCAACATATATTAACAAATCATGCGTCAAAACCATATTTAGAAGAATTTCTAACATTAATGTCTGTGTGCCATACGGTCATACCGGAAAAAGGTGATGCGGGTGAAATTAATTATCATGCGGCTAGTCCGGATGAACGCGCACTTGTTTATGGGGCCCAGAAATATGGATACGTGTTTGATACACGAACACCATCGTATGTTGAAATTGACGCGCTCGGCAAACGGGAGCGATACGAAATTTTGAATGTGCTTGAATTTACGTCGACACGAAAACGTATGTCTGTAATTACAAGGAACGCAAAAGGTGAAATTAAATTGTACTGTAAAGGGGCGGATACTGTAATTTACGAGCGTCTTTCGCCCAATGGGCAAGGTTTTCGTGAAATAACACTTCGACATTTAGAAGATTTTGCAACAGAAGGTCTACGTACATTATGTTTAGCTGTTGCTATAATACCCGAGGATGTGTATGACGATTGGAAGGATACGTATCACAAGGCTGTCACATCACTTCAAAACCGTGAACGAAAAGTAGAAGATGCTGCGAATTTAATTGAAAATAACTTAATGTTACTCGGCGCTACGGCGATTGAGGATAAATTACAAGAAGGTGTTCCAGAAACTATAGCCGCGCTTATTAAGGCGGACATTAATATGTGGGTGCTAACGGGTGATAAACAAGAAACTGCGATTAATATTGGCTATTCGTGTAAATTGCTTTCGCACGGAATGGATTTAATCATTTTGAATGAGGATAGTCTAGATAATACGCGCGAGTGTATTGGTCGGCACAGTGCTGATTTTGGTGATCAGTTACGCAAACAAAATAATGTGGCTTTAATTATAGATGGAAAAACATTAAAATATTCGTTAACCTGTGATTTAAGGCGAGAATTTCTTGATTTGTGTATATCGTGTAAAGTGGTTATATGTTGTCGCGTTTCACCGATACAGAAAGCAGAAGTTGTTGAATTGGTTACAGTGAATACAAATTCAGTTACGCTGGCAATTGGAGATGGGGCAAATGATGTTGCAATGATCCAAAAAGCACATGTTGGTGTGGGAATTTCTGGTGTTGAGGGACTGCAAGCCGCATGTGCCTCAGACTATTCAATAGCACAATTTCGTTTTCTATTACGTTTATTATTAGTTCATGGCGCATGGAATTATAGTCGTATGTGTAAATTAATTTTATATAGTTTTTATAAAAATATATGTCTGTATGTTATTGAGCTGTGGTTCGCCATTTATTCCGGCTGGTAAGAAACTGTTTAACTGTTGCCATATTTCATGTATTGTAATCGAACATATTCCAATTTAGGTCAGGTCAAATTTTATTCGAACGGTGGACGATTGGTTTGTACAACGTATTATTTACAGCATTGCCTCCATTTGCAATGGGGTTATTTGATAAAGTTTGTTCCGCGGAGACCATGTTGAAATGCCCGGCACTATATAAACCATCACAAAGTGCACAGTTATTTAATGTAAAAGTATTTTGGGTGTGGATAGGCAATGCTCTTATGCATTCCGTATTATTATATTGGTTGCCCATGTTATCGTATGATACAGAAATTATATGGGGTAACGGAAAGAACGGTGGATATTTAGTATTAGGAAATATGGTTTATACGGTGAGTATTCCAAATCTATTATTTATAATTATTTAATTAATAATTCTAATTCATTAATTTTAGTATGTAATAGTAACAGTTTGTCTGAAAGCTGGTTTAATTACCAACTCGTGGACACGATTAACACATTGTTCTATTTGGGGTTCCATATTACTTTGGTTCCTGTTTATTCTTATGTATAGGTAAGTGTCGTGCATCGGTAAATGATCAATGCCGAAAACTCTAATAAACATTTCTTTTGTTATATACAGTAATTTATGGCCTCGAATACCAGTTGCTGCCGTATTCGTTGGTATGGATGTAATGGTATTTACATCACCAGTATTTTGGTTAGGATTATTTATAATTCCAATTGCAACAATACTACCCGATATAACTGGCAAAGTGTAAGTTTATGTTTAATTTAGCCAGATTTCTTGTATGTTTTGGTTCAAATTTTAATTATTACCGGTTACACATTAATATGGAAAATAACTAAAATACTTTCTAAACGAGTTTATCTAATTTTAAATATGATTTTCAAGATTATTAATGGCAATGGCCTATATTTAAATTATTGGCTGCACGCCAGGATTGGTGTCTGAATAATACAAATTTTATAATATTTCATTCATTATTGTTTACCTAAAAAATATTAAACCGTCCAAAATATAAATAATCATAATGTGTCATAGCTCAGTCACAAATCATAAAATATAAAAAAACATACATGCAGCGATTTTGCATGACCAAAAATATTGCACGATAAATAAAGAATGACGGCCATTTAATTAAATTACGTAAATTTAACGATTGATTTCTTTAAATAGCATACAAAATACTGTGTTCAAATCATTTACTGATGCAGTTCGTGAATCGGAAATTAAACGGTCTGATCCTACTCATGTGTTAAAAGAGTCACGTTCATCGTAAGTACAAAACTTTATATTTTTAAATAATTCAACAATCATATTTAATATTAATATTTGTTGTTTAATTTGTTATTTTATTTTAAGTAATTTATTTATTTGTTGTTTATGTTTTTTTAAAAAAAAAATAATTTTCCATTACGTTTTTGTTATTTTTATTTTAATTAATTAATTAATTTAAATGTGTAGCACATAAAAACAAACTTATAATACATTTAATTAATTTTAACAGTAATTATTGCTCCTTAAAATAAAAAAATTTAAAAACAAATATTAACAATATTTAATAAAATTTATTATTACTCTTTTCATTCCATGCTATATTTTTAATATTTATATTATTTTAATTTGGTAAACAATATTTTAATTTTTATTTACATAATATATTTTTTTTTATTTCTTAATATTTGAGAATTAAAACATAAATAAAATCTAAACGAAATAATTAAAAATAAAAGGAATGACTTTAAAAATTATTGTTTTGTAAATAATATGAAAAACCATTCAATATAATTTATTAAGATTGGATCAAATTAAAAATAATTCATTATATCCTTATTTATTATTTTAATTAATTAGTTAATTTGCACGTTATTCAAGCATGCTCCTTTGGTTTTTTGTTTATTTATTTTTAAATATCGTTTTTTTTTGATATTCATATTTTTTGTTATTTGCTTTTTATAATTATGTTGTATAGTTTTAAGTTTATTGTAAAACGCTTTTATTTAAAAAAAACTACTAATATATTTTTAATTCACTAATACTGTTTGACATACGCGAATATATTACCAATCCAATATTTTACATAAAATCGTAACGTTCTTTTAATATAATGTCTAATTATTATGAAAATAAAATTAATTGTAATATTTCTCAATAGATAAATGCAGATATAAGTAAGTAAGCCGTTAAAAGCTTTAATACTCAAAATTTCCGAGGTTTCTAAAATAAGCATTCTTAAATTTGTTTATTTGCAATTATCATTCATGGCATATGAAAAATGATTTGAAAAGCATACCTTTTGAATATTAATTTAAACCGTAACTTTTTGTAATTATACCGAATTGATAAGCGGAAACATTTGTTCCAAATTTTAGTCATTCTCATTAGGAACAAATTTCAGAATCTCTTAGTTCAAGCAAAATCGATAGATAATGAATAAATATAACAGTTTAAAAAGTGTCTGAAATCAGCAAATATGGTGATATCCATACTTAATCCACCCAATATCGTTATGTGTTTTAACAAATCAATGTATGAACTTGGTTATTGGTCCATTATTAGTTACATAACGTTTTTTCGTTTATTGATTATTTCAATGAAAGCTCGTGTTCAGACATAGTTTCCATTGGAGTTTCAACCAAAGTATCTATCTAGTAGAACATTAATGTATTGAAATAGTAAACGATTTAAATCCTTTGCATAAGATCGTATAAAAAACAACCAAATTTCAAAGCAATATTTGATAAAACAATTTTTTGTGATAGAATAGAATAGAAGAACTTATAATTATTCGATCTAGTTTATTATTTTGTAAACGAATATTGTATCTTTTTTGTGTCAAACAGTATCAATATTTGTATAGTAAATAACATTTATAAAAAATTTTAATATTTAATATTTAGAGTTAACGGACAATATAAAGTCTAACATTATTAAATCTGCTTCTAATCTCTTAAAAATTACTAACATCATAACATGCTGTATTATTTACAATTTACATCTATGTATATGTTTGGTGAAGTGCTTTGGCAGTTTAATCTTATACAGATTAATTTCGAGAGACTAAGAAGTAATTTTGTTAAAATTGATTTTCGGAAATGGATTCAGAAAAATAAGAAGCAAAAATTATTGTTAAATTAATTAAGTCTTTATTTTTTTTGTTTTGTTATTTTATTAGAAATTGTGGAACATGTTTAATTAAAAATAATATTATTAAAAAATATAATTTTGACTTGTTAGAAGTTTCAATTTTATTCACATGACTGAAAAATAGTTTTGTTTTGGAATTTTCACTGTGTGCCAATATATAAAGAAAGAAGTTTTTTTTTTTTTTTGATTTTGTGTGAATTCTTCAAATTTTTAAGTTTTATGTTTTACTGTCTTAGAAGTTACATATTTTAAAATTAAATTAAATTGTAATAATAATTTTTAATAAGAAAAAAATTGAAATAGTGAGACACATTTAATACAGTATGCGATTCAAGCTTTAAAATCACGGTGCGCGTTTTATTTTCTACCGAGGGATAATTATTAAGGAATGGTGTAGAATATGATGCATGGGTTTAGAAATTAATAAAAAACTGATATTGCTTTATGTGGGACTAAATAATTTACACTTTGCTTTGTTAGACATATTATTATATATCTTTAGGATGAATGTTGTACGTATTCTAATACTAGATTACGGTGTGAAAATATATTATTCGGCTTGATTTTAGTCGAAACAGAAACAGTTTCAATTTTACACAATTTTATGACGATTATAATACAGAAATTGTTGTTCTTTCTAAGTGTAAACCACAAAATTTACAATTTTGTTTTATAGTAGAAATAGAAAAAATTCGACACTTGTTTTGCTAATTTCAAGACCAAAATGGAAATCAATGTATGAATTAACTCATTTATAAATGTATCTATGACCCAAATGTATTATAAGATTGACTTATACCAAAATTATACAACATGACTTAAATGCTAATAGATTACCTAGTAGTTGTAAATATGAAAAAGCTCAGATCAGGAACAAAATATAATGAACATTATATACCACAGTCACTCGTCATTTCCAACTTTATTGAATTAAACTTTTACCTAATTCGATGAGTCGTGTATTTTTGTTTTTGGTAACATGAATCATACTGTATAAACTATAAGTCCCTTATTCCTTATATACATATTTGATTTCACTATTGTCCGATCGCTCTATATACTTTAAAATCATATTTCTTCACTATAATGCTTAGAGCTGGCCAACAACTTATGTCGTATACTGTAATTCAATGTGGGCCTTAATTGTTTTTTTTTTTGTTATAATAAGAATACTAGAACTAATAGTTATTAAAAAATTAGCAAACTATTTAAAAATGTGGAATTGTTTTTATTAAATTTAGTTTGACCAAAAAAAAAAAATTGAATTAATAAAAATAAAAAAAAACTATTTCTAAAATCTTATAGAATATTTGCAAGAAAATTTACCTGGAAGACAAGTGTATCGGTAGGACCTACTCCTGATTTGGATGATGGATTGTACCGTCAAACTAGTTTACATATATGACATTTATACATTGAACATTTATAATTTTTAAGTTAATTATTTTTGTTATTAATTTTTTATATATTATTCTCGTATTCACTTTAAAAATCGAAATTATTTGTATATTAAACAAAAGTTTTGTTGAATAAATTTAAATATTAAAATGAATTAAAAATAAATTTTCTGTGATACTCAAAGAGTTACATACAATACATATAAAAATTATTTTCGTAATTATTTTTTAAGAATAACAAAATTTATTATTAATTTAGAGTCTAAGATTATATTTAGCAATAAGGTATTTTAATATTGTTAACAATAAAAATTAAATGAAATTGTCTTCGAAATTTATAAGCACAAAATTTTATTAATAGACAAATAAAATAATATATATTTACAAAATTATTTACTATACTTCTTAATCTCTCGATAAAAAAAATATTAGTTAGATAATGCGACATTAGTTTTTAATTAAATGTGAATTATTTTAATATTTTTTTTTTTAAATCGAAATGTAAATATTATTATTTTAAATACTGTACTATAATAATTGACTGAAATTATATTATTTTTTGTTAAAAGATGTTCCCCAAATTAATATACATAATATAATGAATGCAATTAAATAATTTACATATCATAATTCATAATGCCGTACCAAATATATATACTATATTTTAATAATACACAGTAAAATGTTGTAAGACGTGAGATATCACCACATAAAATTGGTTAACATTTTTTCTGTGTATTTTTATTTTAATATTATTTACACAGTTACAATATGCGAGTGTACTGGGCATGGAACATATGTACCTATTTGTTTAATTTATTTCCTTCTCAAATCGGAAATTAGATTATCTGGACTCGCTTTTAATTGTTTTTAAATTCATAATATTTTTACTATATACAATTATTTTGTTTAATTAATAATTTTATATTTTTTTTTTTAAATTTATTTCTATGTTTTTTCTACTATAAAAACGAAACAAACACTACATTTACTGTTTATTTTTGCTGTTTAATTATTATTTTTTGTTTTGTTCAAAAATACCAACCAACCATTCAAAATTTATATCTTCAGAACAATGCATGCGTTGGGATCTCTCGTCAGGTGTAAGTAGAAAAAAGTTGATTTTTTTAAAAATAGAAATCAATATAACAGAAATGCATTTTAAACACTATTCACACAATAAACAAAGTCTTATTTTATACCATGTTTTTTTTTTTTGTTGAAAATCTACACTCACTCAAGGTTGTTTTTTGTGCATATTAGTCACACTGTCCACATCACACAGCATACTACTTAGAAATCACAAAATCAAATAAAATTTTAAATATACAATTATTAAATTACAATTTTACTATAAAATTAAATTAAAAATATTTTTCGTTTGTGCAATTTCCTTGCTTTTAACTATTTTTTTTTGTTATTAAATTTTAATTTAGTTTCACAAATGTTTACGTAGATAGTTGCCGTCAGATTATAATTACACACAATCTGTAATAATTTTTTAATTTTTATTTATTTTGGTCAGCTCGTCAACACATGATGTGCTTTTAATCAGATAAATGGTATGGGTGGTTATTTAAAATGAGACTGAGAATGTTTGTAGTTATATATATATATGTATATATATATATATATATATATATATATATATATATATATATATATATATATATATATATATATATATATATATATATATATATATATATATATATATATATATATATATATATATATATATATATATATATATATATATATATATATATATGTATTGTAATTCGACTATTTCAAGATATAGTATCTATAGTATGAAATGCTATAAAACATTAGTAATAATGTACTATGTTAAATAATTTTTAAATAAAATAATTTCCAATATTACAATATTTAGAATTTTAGAACCTGAAAAGTTGTAGGGGTATAGTTGGATGAATTCTTTTTAATTGCATGGTGTAAGTGCACCAAAAGCAAGTGTAGTTGGATTTTATTTATTTCAGTTATATTAAAATTTACCATTTTAATTCTTCATATACATGTCGTTTAATTGTATCTTCTAGTTTATTTTAAATCTTGAGTCATTGATCTATTTTAGTACTGGTAGAAAGTTTGCCTGCAAGACAAATAATTTTTGCCAATTTCTTGAGAAAGTAACTAATATGATGATAATGAATTTATACTGACAATGCCTGAAAAATCCAAATGGACCATGTCCCCATTTTTAATTTTAACGTAACCTGCATAATATTCATACAATTAATAGACTTGAAATTTCAGCTAATAAGAAAATAGCTGAACATCGGGTAGCTTTATCGAAAATTAAAAATTAAATATTTATTTATTTTTTTTAAATTAACGCTTTAGTTTCGTTCAATAACGCCAGTCTCGTTTTAGTAATCGTCCTTTTACCATTCCGCATGAAATATATATTTAATTAATGTAACAAAAGTTTTGCTTATTCTTTAAAATTTTTTGTTAAGTTTATTTATATTCATTGTTTAAGTTAACTCGACCTCATCGCCAGCTATTTCTATTATTTATATTAAAATCGTTAAATATTAAATATATAAACAAATAATAATAATATTAATTTAAAAACAAAAAATAAACAATTTCAAATAAAATAAATATACATATATTAAAATAAAATTGGTCTGTCTTAATTATTTTTTTGATTAAAAAACATTAAATTAAAATATTGTTTAAAATAATAATTTATTAATTTTTTTTTAAATCAAGTATAATTTTATAATTTTGTATTTGTAATTATAAAAAAACAGAAATTAACTAAACCAAAATTTTTATTGTATACTATGTATGAAAATTCGAAGATTAGAAATTCCAATAAAAAAATATTCCAGATTAACTGAAACCGCGCGTCTTCTGAGGAATGTAAGAAATGTATTTAGCCGAAGATCAAACACAAGAGTTAATATGGAAGTTGAATTATCCCGTGAGTACACAAGATTAATAATCAATATTTGTCTTCTTTTTTTTTAATTTATTTGTTGTTGCTATAAAAATAAAAATTGAATAAAGATGAGAAATGAGGAGAAATCACGGAATTTTTTTTTATAAATAAAAATAAATTTTTTTTTTATACATCCTCCTCTATACATAATTATATAATTTAACACAAAATTCATTGACTCATTTTAAGTTTACATTTTAGTTTATTTTATAAATATAATATATATTTTTTAAAATCTATTCTTGTGCTTTTTTGTGTTTTTAAATAAAAATCACGTTATGATTTTGTTTTTTAATTTAATTTAATTCTTTTTTATATTCAAATGAAATCGCACAAATAAATAGAAATACAAAGAAAAACACTTTATATCAAACATTTTATTTTTATTTATTTTAATATTTTTTTAAAATTATTTATTCATAGATATCCAGATAAATAATTGAAAATGTATTGAAAAAATATAAATATATTATACATGTCGAAAATTAAAGCTCGGCCTAGAAACACATATTTATATATAATATTTATATTTAATTAATTTTTACAACACAAATTTATTATTTTAAATATGTATAGTACTCTTTTCATTTTTCATTAAAATTAAACATAAAAAATCAATTACTTTGTGGTGATATTTATTTATTTTAATTATAAACGTGGAAAAACTCTATACCAATTTTATTAATGATTTTACTATTTTATTGCTAATAAATATTGCATGACTTTGTGTATTTATTTATAATTAAAAACCCCAAAAATATTAATGAGTATTACCACAAGCTAATTTGTACAACAAAATCGATACAAACAAAAACGCACAGAAATAATTAAATATTTGCACTGAGTTTAATTTGTTAATTTGGTATACAATGCGTAAAAAAAAGATATTGGCTTAAGATAATTTTTAGCTTTTTGTTTTAGTCAAATATACAAAATTTGTATATTTTTGAAGTGGTATTTTATAACAAACCACTTTATTAGCTATATTTTCTTGTCATGTTATTTCATTGCGGTTGATTAGTTAATTGGCTTAATAAAATTAGAGTTCATGTGAATGAAAATGCACATTTTTGTATTGAGGACATGATTAGCAAACTGATTATGCTATTTGTTAGGACCATTTATTTATACAATTTAATAAATTCTTCTTTAAACTAAACGTCTTTAAAACATTGTCATCATTTAAGATAATTTCATTATAAAATAGTGGGACTATTATGGTTTGCAAGTTCAAAATTAATTATTAGAAAACTGATCTCGTTCGCACTTTTTACTTTAGGATTTTAACTGAAAATATTTTAAGGGAATATTATTGTATATATTTATCGAATTATGGCATAGCTAACAAATAAAACAGTTGATAATTTTTTTTTTGTAGGATCTGTTATCGTTTTAAAAACCAAACCAAATATATTTATTATTCTACGTTAGAATCGCAAATCATTACCGAAATTATCTCAGTATAAATCTTTAATATTCCATCCATCATTTGTGATTGCAAATTCATTAAAAAATAAATATTATATTATTCAATTTATTTAAAATACTAATTCTAATTTTTTTTAAATTATGTTTATTTTTATTTTTTAACATCATCACTAAATCACAGATGGTTACGCGTTTTCACAAGAAGAAGGTGCAGCGGTAACACAAACCGATATAATAAGAGCATACGATACAAATATACCAAAGCCCGATGGAAAATGAGGAAAAAGGTATGAACAATATGAACAATTTACAATAAATTGTTATATTAACACTAATCCAGATGAGGAACAAAGCCAGTTTCAAAAAGTATAATCAACAAATAATATGTAAACTTATTTAAGATTATTAATTATTTTTTTTTTTTATTGATTTTTTTTTTTAAATTTATTATTCATTTGTTAATTAATTTATAATACATTTTTTTTCTATTTATTTAATTGCAAACAATTTATGTGAAAAATTATTAAATATTATGTATAATAATAAAAAATAATATCAAACCAAACCAAACAAAACTATAGTTATAAAAAAAAAATATTTAAGAATTTAATTCCAAAATACTTCTACTCGATAATAGATGTCTCTTATGAAAACTAAGAAGATTAAAGAATTTTCTACTATTTCAATAGGGTGATTCAATATTAAAAATAAAATTATTTCTCTTTTTGCTACAAACAATATATTTTAATTAATTAATAATAAACAGAGTATTCTTAAATAAGTAAACAATTTAATTAAAATAATTTAAATATTTGCAATAAGAGTACCACCAATTTATTAATTTTTATTATTAATATTATTTTGTATAATTACGTTTTATTGTTTTAGTGGCCAAATTTATATTGTTTTTGTTAAAATTATTATATTTTATTACAAAAATATTATTAAAAAATAATTAACTAAAAGAAGAAACCACCTATTTACCACAAAAATGTAGACACTGTCGACAGCCAGGGCAGTTTAATTAAAAAACTCAAATTAAAACATAAAAAAAAAATTAAAAAAATATTAATAATTTATTTCTGTGTAATTTCAATGTGATTATAATTAATTAATAAATATTAAACTAAATAAATATAAAAAATTTTTTTTGGGGGATAATTTATTTCATTTCATTCTTTAGTATTTTATTTTTCATAACGTACGTATTACATTTGAATTACACATGAAATTAATTATAATTCATAAAATGGAATGAGTAATTTTAAATTTGATTGGTTTATCTAGTATCTAAGGTAAAAAAGTAAAACAAATGGTATATGTTTGTGGTTGCGAGGGATATTAGAATTTATTTTGAAGGGCGGTTTACTTTTAAAATACAAAATTAAATTGAAACATTTTAAGAAACTTCATTCTTCAATGAATTTGCACACTCTTGTGTAGTATTAAGTGAGTCTGTGGTGTAAAAGTAATTTAATTATTGGAAATCCAGTTTTCTTCCAATGAACTTATTTTAGTTTTGTTTGTTAAATCGGAAGTATTATACTTAATTGATTTAAAGTCTATTAATTCTATGATAATTAAATTATTCCTTAAATTTGTATTTGTTTTATGAATTCAACTCCAAACGTACTTTATTTTAATTATATGTAATTTGTCAACACACTGTACGTGTACTGGTTTTGTTGATGAAATAAAAATATATTCTCAAAATCTCCCAAGAACTTCTTCCGAATCTCCTGATTTACTATTTTGATAGGTGCAGCAAGCTATTCCCACTTACGATTTGTTGGTACTTTCGTGAGATTTTATGAAATTTACTAATAGTTCCGGCACCTTAAAAAATAATTCCTTGGGCAGCATAATAATATTCCGATTTAGTTTTAAAGGTAAGTAATTGTTTTCAGGTACACTTTGAAAATTCAAGTGTTCATATAATTTTGTGCCTAACACAACAGCTCATGTTAATTGGGTAAGTATGTATGTCAAAAACCGCAATTAATAAGTCTAAAATATTTTGTCCTCTAAAATTAATTCTAATTCCCACAACTATTCGGATTTAAAAAACCAAAAACCTAAAAAAATAAAATAAAATAAATTCCAAAACTATAAATTTATTTTCTTGTCATTTTAATCAATTTCTTGTTAAACTATATATTTAATACAAAAAAAAATCATTAAATGTGCTTTATTTTATTTTATTTATTTTGATATAATTTTCGTTTCAGTTGTACATTTATTGTTTTGCGTTTTATAATTATTTTTTTTAAATATCGATGTCTCTTATTTTTCAAAAATACTTTGTAATAATATATTAGATCAATGCAAAATTTACAAAAAAAAAAAAATGTAACATTAATTAATATATTTATATAGTTACGTCGCAAATTATATTTATATTTATAAATAAAACCAGAAACACTATAAATAGAAAGTATATTTGTAATAATAAAATAAATAAATAAAACCAAAATCAAAACAATCAAAATAAAAAATTAATAATTAATATGTTTCATTTATATTTGAATTTCGTAAAATTCAGTAGGTAGTCGAGTTACGTGAACAGATGTTTAATTAAAGTGATCTTTCATAAATTATATCTCCCTTTAAAACTTAAAAAAATTAGTATTAATTATTCATTATATTTTATATGTAACATAATTAATTTCAAGAGATTAACATCAGCAAAACAAAAAAAAATATTTAATACAAAATTTCTCTGGATGATTTTGTTTTTTAAATTTATTTCTTTAAACTTTCTTTTATAAAACAACAATATTTATTATGAAGGTATAAAAATATAAAAAATAACAACAAATTAATGTGTATTTTCTAAAAGAAAATATAATAACGGATCATCTTAAAGGTACAGACATAAACAGGTGTAAAAATTTAATATTTTAATAAAACATAAAAAGAGGAAAGTCAAAATGGTAAAATGTATAATAAATTGCTTTCGTTTAATTTATTATTTAATTATTGATTTAAAGGTAAGAAGGGATAATATTAAATATATTTAAGATTTAAATCGATAGACGATTTCTTGGCAGACATTCAGTATTGTTCTGGTAAATATATCGAAACAAAATTTTCAAGTTCCCTACTACCAAACCAATAAATTTATTTAATATTTAAATTTTTAAATCACGAAAAACTAATTTTTCGGTCGCATTTTAAAATTTTTTTAAATTTCTACCGATTTTAAGTCGAAATTTGAGTTTAATAGTACATATTTTAACCTATCATCAGTGTGGCTGTATGAAATTAGAATTAAAACATGGAAGCCGCGCTTTTTTATCCAGGCTACAGTCAGTACTCGATAGCAGCCCTAGATACACGTAAATATGGTTTAAATATTTTTTTTAATCAAATTTTGATATGCAATTGAAATATAGTTTACTGTCAAATAAATTGAGTTTATGCTGGGCAGGAGAAACAAATTGTTTGGTATGGAATAGAACTTTGTGAACCATGTATTCAAAGAGCTTGGGTATGGTGGAGAGAAGGCGATCCCCCCGATAATTATACACCTCGTTTCTTCTTGCCCACCTTAAAACTACAGGAATTTTTATAATTTCTGACCAAAATCGGTGGAATTCCGTCGTGACCAGCACCTCTGTCGACGTCGTGCTGTCACAAGCAATCTATAACTTCTGACTGCGTAAATTTAAAAACGGACCTCCGACAGCTTTGACACTTGACAGAGGGCATCGCTAGTGGTTCGTACACTGAGACAAAAACTTAGTAAACAATTTACATATTTCAGAGGGGTGATTAGCGGTGGAACTCTGATAAATCATAGACAACGGAAAAAACCAACCACTTTTCTCTTTTGCTGTTCATAAGATTTCAAATTCTGTAGGACTTGTTGTGAGTTCCTCCTCGATTCACACTATATATTCGTTGTACAAAAACTAGTTCAAGCTTTAAAATTCTTTACGGGCTCTAACAAAATCGGAGTAATACTCCATACCATACAGCCTATATAAAGAATGTAGCTTATTATGCCGTTTCTCGAGATGCACCAGCTCATTGTTAAACCACGGTTCCCGAAATCTAGGTTTTTTTTTTAACAAACGGAACGTAGCCGTTAAACATCAGCACAATGTCATTTAAATTCGAGCAGGGTTGAAGAAAGCTCCAATCGAAATTGTTGAGGACATTGTTCAAGGAAGCGTAATCAGCGTTTCAAAAATGAAAATAAAAATTATTGGGGCGATAATTAGTATTACAAATACCATTGAAAATATATATTGTGATCGGCATGCATGGAACCTCTGAATGCATGCCGTCGGTTGCAAATAGCAGGTCCAGGAATTTGCCCCGATTGTTACCAGTACGGTTTAGCTGAGTCGTAGAGATGCTAGCAAAGTAGTCGATGACGGACAATGCTCTTTCGTCGGTGGAAGAGGAGGTATGAAGATGCCATCAACGTCAAGCCAATCTATGTTGGGCAGATTAAAGTCGCCCACAATGATAAGTTGGTCGTTGGGACGAACTAAAGGCATCACAGCTGAATCAATGAAGTTGATGATCATGTTGTAGTAATCCAAGTCGGACCCATAAACAGGATGACCGGCCACCAACTCATTAGGAAGCGAATTTTTCATAGCAACCATTACATCGAATTCATATTAATGGTATGACAGGTCTAGCTGATTATAATGATGTCATAATCGCTGTCAAGCACGCCCAAACAAAAAGCTTTTGCTTTACCATTTTTCGTTTACCGATGCTGTTTGTTTCGTTGTACCCACTTGAGGATTCAAAGACGTCAAGTGCTGGTTTAGTGGAGCATCTCGGTTTATTAACCGAGTACGGCGTAATTGACTCTGCCGAAAATTTGTATTATTGAACGGTCTAATGCATACATCATTAGGCCAGTTGCCCGCGGACATGACTTTATTTTATAAATCGGGGTCGACTCCTACTTTGGAACAAACGTACTTCATGTCGGTAAGTTTACGCCCATTCGGTATCAATTTGGTAGCTGCGGTGTTCGAAATGCCAAAGTTATCGTTAACAAAGTCTGTAATAGCCACTTCCTCTACTATGGGATCGAACTGTGATAACTGAAACCAGAACTTTGCTTTGACCATCCGGATGCTGTTTGTCAAAGAACATGGTTAAGTTCCACATATCAAGGAGTATGATGGTTGATTTGCGGCTGGAGCGCAGAAGACGTTGACATTGAAGTAGACTCGTTAATTTGGGCGACCTATACACATTTCATAGCTTCATATAGTATTGTGATGGAAGGTGGGCCGAACTATGAATCTCGCACTCTAATTAGAGATCAAAGATATGTCCAATCTAAAAAGAAAAGTTATGTATCCTGTTCCTATTGATGGAAGTCGATTATCTAAACTTTGCTTTTATTTTATTATAAATATATTATATATTATGATCACTATATGTAGAGAGGGCGAAATCTGGAATAGAGAAGAAGCGGCCTTACGATGCAATCCGCCTACTATTTTTGACGGCTATCGTTTTGCAATTATGTAAGGGAAAGTCTAGTAAATTATTTATCAATTTCTAACTTTGCTTACTATTATAAAACGATAGCCGTCGAAAAAGGTATGTGAATGGCATAGTTAGTCCACTGGTTTCGAGCAATTACATCAACATCATTCGATTCGGCGAATTTCGAATACCAATTATATTCAGAGATCTGCCAATTAAAGGTACATAAGAAAGTCCTCAAATATATTTTCCACCCACGAGGATGTTTTGTTTAGTTTGGTAGATCAGATGCCATTTATCCATGGTTAATGGAATACTTAGTATATATAAATATATGTGTTATTGTCCATAAGAATTGAGTTAATAAATTTTGTTTTGTTGTGGTTTTGTAATAAAATTTTATAACAAAACAATAAATTGACCCAGTATTTACTATTAATGGATGAATAAGCTTAGGATTTGCATAAAGCTCAGCGTTTACTTAATAATGTTAGTAAGTTCTATAGATTAATCAACCTACATCTGTAGTAACTTGAGGTGATACTGCGTTTGTTCTTAAACCATAAATTATTGTAGATGTAACTCTGGATAAGAAATTCCTTTAGACAATTTGCTATTTTTTTTATCTCGTTTCGTTGGAAAAATTCCAACGAGAAGGAATTTTAGCTTCGAATTTAATTTTGTTGGTTTTGCTATTCTGTAACTAGATTTCATTGGAATTTTTGATCAATTTTGTAGAAAAAAACTGTAGAGGAACGATTTAAAAGATTGCAGGGACAATAATAAATAGTTTGTTGACCGTTGAAACTTCTGCTTTCTTCGAAAAGTTGGCAAAGACTACACATTTATTTATATTACGGAAATTCCATCGGTCCAAAATTATCAACGCTGATCAACAAGGTCTCATATACTCAATCGCTATAAAAAAAACCGCCCTTACAAATGCTTGGCCATACGATTTTTTCTTTAATGTGATTTTCTTTGCAAAATTAGCAAAGGTAAATATGCCACATTTATTTATATTGCAAAAATTCCAACAATCACAAATATATCAACGCTGGCAAAATGGGGGCCAACAAGATCCCAAACTTAATCGCTGTGAGAAAATAGCCGTCCCTACAAAAGCTTGGCCAAACGATTTTTTATCGATTTTAATTTTCTTTGAAAAGTTGGCAAAGGCGACACATTTATTTATATTGTGGCAATTACAACGGTCTGTAGCCACACTATCTACGAATAAAATTGAATTTCTCTTTTCTTTCGATATACTCCTACATGCCGAAATAAATTTTCGTCTCGGCTGTAAGTCCAATTCGAAGATTAATTTCACTACCAATAAAACTTAAAGAAAAGCTTCCAAACCATTATATTACCATTCTGTTACCACTACACAATGATTCCTCCTTATTTTTTGCTTTGAATTATTTTATATCCGTTTATTTAACTTATAAGTAATTATTATTTCTCCAATAAATCACAAGGAATATTCTATTTAAAAGAGTTTATTATCCAATCAATATTTCATACTGTAATTTAGGATTTTATTTTTATATATAAGGATTTAATAAGTTTCCTTCCCTTCACAACTTTATTATTATTTCTTTTAATTTTCAGGGAAATTAAGTTTTAGTTAAAAAAAAAAAAAAAAAAAAAATTAAAACCAGAAGAAAAAATTAAATTAAAATCCTATAAATTTTAATCCAATAAAATATTTTACAAAAGCAAAAATAGAATTGAGGCAAAAATCAATTTCTATCATTTTTATTTTATTATTTTTAATCCAATAAACATTAAATTTATATATATGAATATTGACGTAAATATTTATAGTAAAAATTATGGTTATGAATTAAAATATATTTACGACAAATTTTATTGATTTCCAAGGACTGTTCCAAGTACATATTTAGGTTATGTATATTAAACCATAAATTATGAAAAAATGGTCTCGTATATTTTAAATCAAAAATTCTTACAAATAGTACCTGGTAATAAGAGGAAAATATATATGCATATAGGTACAAATTGTCATTATATATACACACAGAGGCACATACAATGAAAATGTTAACGAGATAATATATAACAACATCCTTCATAATTTAAATCCTTAAAAACTGATATAAATATTAATCGGTGAAGAAGTAAATTATTATCATTCCTTTCATTTTATTTTATTTTTTATATCTTTTCATCCGCTTGAGTATTAAATATGGTTATCCTGAAAAATCTATATAAAATGCCTTACTCTCATCTCGAGCTATGTATAGAGTACATAATACATAGTACAATAAATTTGTTTTCTTAAAAAAAATTTTTTTTTAAATTCTATTGTTATGATTTTTTATATAAAAAAATAAAATATAATATAATATTATACCAAGAATAATAAAATATTGTAAAATAAAAAATTCTATCTAAATTCTTATAAGTAAAATATAAATATCGCTTGACCTAAAAATATTTCTTGTAGAAAATTATTTCAATTATGCGGTTGACCATTTTATAGAAGAACTACTTTGTACAGATACAGATGTATGTATATATGTACTTTAAATGGAGAGTAGAAAAAATTAAATAAATACATGATATTATATTTATTTTATATAAAATAATATTAAATTGTAAACTATACAAACTCTAATTTGATTTACATTTTTTTTAAATTTTTTGTAGGTTAGAATTGTTTTAATTTATTCAATTTAATTTTAATTGTTACTATGTTTTTCAAATTAAAATCGAGTTTTATTTAAATTATATTGTGGTATTTATATAGATATTTTTAGTTGTATTCTGATTTTAAAATAAAATCTGGAACTAGGGATTTATATTAAAAAAATATGTCTGTGAAGTTAGCACTTAAATTGCTATACTATAAGAATTTGAATAATTCCGTACTAGAAAATGTGCCTTAGAAAAATACTGATCACAGAGATATTAAACGCCAAAGGATTATTCTTTAACCTGAAATCAAAACTAGACTTGACCAATTCAAAATTAAGGCTAAATTGAGCTTTTAGTACTTTCAAATTATGTCTCATAGAAAGTTTTTCAATTTGATGTAAATTTGAATAATTCCTTACTCGAAAATGTGTCAGAGAAAAATTCTGATGACATACACATTAAACGCCAAAGGGTTGTTCTTCAACCTGGAATCAAAACTAGACTTGCGCACTTAAAGATTAAGGCCAAATTGAGCTTTTAGTACTTTCACATTGTGTCTCATAGGAAGTTTTTCAATTTGATGTAAATTTGAATAATTCCGTACTCGAAAATGTGTCAGAGAAAAATTCTGATCACAGAGACATTAAACGTCAAAGGATTCTTCAACCTGAAATCAAAACTAGACTTGACCAATTTAAGATTAAGGCTAAATTGAGCTTTCAGTACTTTCGCATTATGTCTCATAGGAAGTTTTTCAATTTGGTGTAAATTTCTTCATCTTTTATACTCTCCATTTAAATAGAGAAAAACGAAAATTTATCAGAATCTGAATTGAACTAATTTGTAAGAAATTAAATTAAATTTTTTTTTAATCGAGACTTAAACTCAGCTATACCTTACCGTTTTGTTATTCTTTCAGTTTGTATAGGGAAATTTTTTATTTGGACGTTATTCATGTACTGACTTAAACTTAAAACTTGTATGGTGTTCAATATTGTGGCCCGCCTAGAAAATCGCATGAAGCATCATTGACTGGAACGCAATTTTTATAAGTTTTAAGAACATAAGGAGAAATAGCTTGTTAGATTTTTAACTTCTTCGAAATACACTGCTTGGAATTCATCGCATTAAATGTTGCACCTGGCACTATGAAGTTCAGTTAAGTTTCAAACGATGTTAATGTTGGGACATTTTTAGTTCAACTCAGCTTCTGTTAAAAAATTTCCCCAAGAACATACAAGATGGGTATATGCGATGGTGAAATAAACGCATAGTCCATTGCTTTTGCTAAAATTTTCAATATTTTCTATTCAAATGAACGATATAAAAGATTTGTGTAGCATGAAATATACATGCATCGGTGGTCCAGTAAGCAATGTCAGTGACAAACATTTTTTGATTTAATTTCTCCTGTAAAATTGGTGATGGTGAAATAAAATTACTCAAATCCAACTCAGCTTCTGTTCAAAACTTCAATATTCTCCATGTAAAAGTGGCAAGTATAAAAGATTGGTATGGATATAGAGCTGTAGTGAAATTGTACGGCGATGGTCAAATAAGCAGAGTCCATTGCCGTTGCTAAAATTTTTAATTTTTTTATTTAAATGGCAGCTATAAACGATAGGAATATCTCTATTTATATGTATGGCGGTGGCTCGGTGGTAAAAGAAGCTTTGTGGATTGGATTGTAAATCATGACTAGTTCAAGCCGCAATATATATTAATTTAATTTAATTGTAAATTGGTCATTTTTTAATCAAAAAGCGATTTTTTCATAATTTAATGAGAAATGTGTGAATTCCCTAAAAATTTTTTTTACACTTAATATCTAGGTTCTAACACTGCACAACATCCACTATTCCAAATCCCATGACACCGCTTACTTTACCACCTCACCATTTTCATATATAGATTTTCCGCTATACTCATCCTTTATATTTGCCAATTGAAGGGAGAAATTAAATTAAAAATTATTTAATGCCAAACCGAGGCTTGAACTCAGGTTCACAATTCCAATTGCAACGACTATGCTTACTGGACCGCACCGGTGTATATACATTTGGTGCTATACAAATGTTTGCCAATACAATAGAGAAAATTGAGAATTTTTTATGGTCATTACGGTCATACACAAGAGATGGCTCTTATACTTACCGAAGAAATTAAATTAAAAAAGTATTAACGCTGATGAGAATTGAACTCGAGTCCATTCATGCAAAGCAATGATTCTGTTAACTGCACCACCGCCGAATATACATAATGCTATACAAATCTTTTATATTTGCCATTTCAATAGAGAAAATTGAAAATTTTAGCAACAGGAATGGACAATTCATTACGGTCATATATAAGAGATGGCTCTTATACTTGCAGAAATTGAATGTAGATTTCAACAGAAGCTGTGTTGAACCAATTTTACAGCAGAAATTAAATTAAAAAAATATTGGCGCTGACGAGTCTTGAACTGGAGCCCACGATTTCAAGAGTAATGACTCTGATTACTCGACCACCGGCGAATTTAAAATTGGTGCTGAACAACGATAGAAATCTTTACATGGCCCAACTGATAGAAATCTTTACAAAAATGTTATAACCTTCATTAAAAATAATCCGGTTGAAATTTAACTATGACCGTGCCATAAAATTTAACACATCCCACTCCATGGTAAAACGAACTCGAGGAAAGCTATCAGGAAGGCTATAAGTGCTACCGAACTATTAAAAAGCCAAATCGTTGAGATAACCAACACTTGTTCGATAAAATATCTGCCAGATTGATGCCAAATTTTCACAAAATTTAGTAGATGTGTTTTGATGGATGACGAAACGTACATGAAATTGGTTTTGAAACACTTCAAGTTAGATACATTTGCAAAAAAATGTATGATTTGGCCAGCAATTTTGTCATATTTTTTATAACGACGTATTTTGCTGTTAATTAAGCTGGTTCAAACGACTCAAATTCCAACAGAAGCAATAAATTTGCACGAGTATAATCAAATCAATGTTATCTCAAAGAGTCCACAGGTTTTCGATGTGACACGAGTAATGTTGGCTTCCAATGCCTCAAATCTAGCTGGTTTATTTGCATAGTCTTTGTACTTTGCGTAGCTCCAAAGAAAAGAGTCTAGAGGTATCACACGATCTAAGTATAGCCAATTCAACGATGCGAACCGTAAAATTAATTGCTCGCCAACATGATTTTTCAATAAGTATACATTGCTTCGCGCGCTATATGGCATATAAGGGTTTTTCTTCAACCTGGAATCGAAACTAGACATCACTTTTTAAAGATTAAGGCCTAATTGAGCTTTCAGTATTTTCACATTTTGACCTATAGTAAATTTTTCAATTTGAGGTAAATTTGAATAATTCCGTACTCGAAAATGTGCCATAGAAAAATTCTGATAACAGGATGTCATTTAACCCATAGTAATTTTTCAATTTGAGTTTTATTTGATAAATAATATTATAAAATTTATTACAATATTTTGATTTAGATTTAAAATATTAAGAAATATTTTGAAGTTAAATAATTGTTATCTAATATAGACAATTCATTGTTTTAATACAACGAACAAAATATCCATGATTCAAACCACTATAGAGCTCACAGTGTCATTTTCGTGCTAACTATTAAGTTCCATGCTTAAGTGAGACCGTGGTGTAATTACTTAGTATTTTCATACTAATTTTCATAAGTGTATAATGTTCATATAGCATCAAATTATTATTTTAACAAAATTATATTCATTATATAACCACCATTATATAAATCATAAGAATATAATATCTTAACCTATTTTCATTTATGATATATATACATATATACTCGAAAAATGTGTTAATTTAATATAAGTATATATGTATCTACATAATTATAAAACAAATAATCTCGTACTATGTGCGGTTTATTTAACCCTTTCGAAAACTTTTCGAAAACATTCAAGGGACGATAACAAAAACTCCTATTCATATATGTGTATGTATATAATATATGTAAGTATATATATCCTATATACAGCCAAGCAAAAATTTGTTATCGCACGATTTTTTATTTAATTTACATTTCATACGTGATCCTGATTAAGTTAATAGAGGAATTCCGGATTAAATTAAGATCTTATATATGGATAAATTTATATATATATATATATATATATATATATATATATATATATATATATATATATATATATATATAAAATATAACCACACCAACATATATGATTTTTCTAGTGTATCGTACCGGTTTTTTTTTGGTTCTACATTTCTACAACCCCCTATAATTATTTTTATTTTCTCCTCTTATGTTCCACTCGATTTTTTTTCATAGTATTTCATTATATATATGAGAATATTTTTAAAGCTCAATTGATGTCTATATATGGTTGGTTATTCTTATATATATACAATAAAAAAATATCCTAAGGGATCTTCCGGATATATAGTACATAGTGAAGATTTTTATTTTATTTTAATATAAATTCTATATATTCATATATGTACGACTATGACTATATATTACAGATGTTCCTTGTAATTTAATAACGGCATGGTCAAAATAGTAGAAGAAAATTTAAATAAATTTATGATATCCCTTAGAGAAAATTTCAACCGCAATTTTACCTTTTTGAATTTTCATATAATTTTCGTATACGAATATATATTTTCATTTGTTTTTGTTATACTCGTCGTATATAAGAAGCAAAAACACTACTTTGCTTCACAATGAGATTATTTTTAATTTTTTGATTTTTATTTATGAAAAGTTATAATTTTTAATTTTCAAATTTCAACCGGTACACAGTGTATGATTATTTTAGTACATGTAGACGTTAAAATTGATTTTATTTTACAACTTTTCAATTTTAATTAAAAATGTATATATATATATAGTAGCTATAATACTGACTCATCTGCTATATATATGGAGCGCAGGGATGGAGCTTCGATTCCAAAAAAATAAATAAAAATTATAATAAAAATAAAATACACAATTTTGTGTATAATACAATATAAACTCAGGTATTTATATTTATCTTATCAAATTATAAACGAATTTGTGTTCCAAAAATACATATATATATATATATATATATATATATATATATATATATATATATATATATATATATATATATATATATATATATATATATATATATACATGTGCTAAATTAACAAAAAATATAACAAATGTAATTTATTTTCTATGAATAATTTAAGTTATTTATATTCATTTATTTTGTACGTTCCCCGTTCGTTTTTCCAATTATTTTTAATTAAAGTTAAATAAAAAATAAAATTATTATCCAAAAATAAAATTAAAAAAAAAGAAATTAATTCTGACACTTAAAGTTTATTGATATACATATACATACATACTTATATATACAACAAAAAAATATATGTACATAAACAATTAGACTTTATTTGGATGAAAATTGAATTAAAAACAAATTCTTAAGATGTATCTGCGGAAAAATTCGTAAGCAATTGTTTGTTGTGTCGGTATATTTAAGCGTTGAATTGATATAGTGTTGTTTCCTGTTCATCCGCAATGAATATCCCTTATAACCCAAAAAAAGCATGGATCAAAAATATATAAAAAATATAACGATTAGTAATCATATAAACTATATGTCTGCGGATTACGAAACACAAACAAAAACTTCATGTTGGAAAAATCTCTTTAATTTTTAAGGAATTTAAAGAGACCGAGCACGCTTACAGGACAAAGCTCAGCCTTTAGTCCACTCCCGCGTGAGTTCGTGAGAATAAAAATTAAATTAATGTTTCTGAGATCATAAAAAAATTGGAATCATAAATTTCACCAATTTATAAAGAAAAATATTTATAAGAAAGCACTTTGTTTTATTTTACTTATATTGAAGAAAATTTCTTCTTTAAATAACAATTAGCGTCGTATTTCCAATATTCAAAATAATCATCTCTCTCCCGTGTCGCACACGGTTTGGGTTTATATACCCATTTTTGTTGGTAATGCCGGATGTCTCTCCATCTGCCATGTTCTTTTCATCCATTTCTCAGTCAAGTCGATGAACTTTTCTATAATTATCCATGAATCTTTCCAAAAGTGTTACCAAAAATTTATGTTGATAAGTTTTTATTCTGTTTGGAAACCTGCATTAAGCTTTGACCGATCACAGCTAATGTCATCTATATATAAATGTAATATAAATAAAATACCGACATCTCCAACAACCAAAGTGTCAGAACAAATTCCGAGTACATCAGCAAATATTATAAAAGGCGAGGAGCTGTTGAATAAATTTCGAAAAATGGAGAAACTAATCGAGACTTAAGAGAGAAAACTCTACACTAAAAGAGATGATTAAAAATAACAATTTTAAAATAACATCTGTCTTCTGATCATATTCAGCAATCAACCATTCAACATGATCATTCAAATAATTTCAACTGGTTGCTGTGGCAGTTTCCATCCAGTTTTCAACAGAATACTAGATTCAATGCTCTGAGTCAAGAGGGATATTGCATAGATGAGGAAAAACTGGAGAGCGAAGTTGGCAGTGCTGATAACAGAAATACCAAAAAACGTTGGCGCACAAAAACGAAAACGCCTCCAAAACATACTACACAAAGTGTAAACAATAATACTGAACAGAAAAATATAAACATACCACTGCCTCCACCCATTAACGTGCGCAGCATCAACAATTTCGAACTTTTTCGACAAAAACTAATAAAAACCACTAATGAACCAACTAATTTTAAGGCGCTTTCAAACACCGACATTAAAATTACCGTTCAAAATGAAAATGACTACAAAATGTCAAAAAGCTATTGGAAGAATTAAAAAATGAACCCAGCAACCACCAACTAGAAAATATCGAATATCACACCTATCAGCTGAAGAGTGAAAAGGCTTATAGAGTGGTTATCAGAGGCCTATACCATCATCCATTAGTCATGATAAAATTAAAGCAGACTTAGAAAAAATGGAACATGAAGTCGCAGGTTTTACTAACATATTCAAAATGGTCACAATTGATGGTGTAAAAGTTAGGAAACACATTGATTTAAAACAAAAAGACAACAGTAAAGAAGAATTCAACACCAAGAAACTTGCATACTGTACAATTAAAATTGAGTCACCTAACAAGACAAGGGACGTTCAACAATGCACGAATTGCCAACAACTCGGAAATACCAAGAATTTTTGCTATCGTCAAACCAAATGCGTGAAATGTGCTGAAGATCACCACACAACAAAATTCAAAATAAAACCAAATAGCGCACCTTTATTTGTCAGCAAGAAGGACATACTGCAAATTATAAAGGATGCCCTGTTTATCTGAAGAAATTTAAAAGTCAACAGAGGAATAGAACAAGGGTAGTACACCGATTACAAACCAGAGCAGCTAAATCTCACACATCAATTACACCATCCACAGTTGGATTATCTTCTCAGCCAAATTCAACAAACATTTGGTCACTTAGCAGAAAAGATGGCAGAACTGGAAATTAATTTCTATCCGCCAAGTAAAAAAGTCAGCATACAGAAAAATGATTAGCTCGTTCCTACGCATTGTAACTTGGAGCCAATGGGCTCAACCAACGAGCCCAGGAACTGGAAATATTTCTCCATACAAGTAATATACATAGATATCGCGCTGATTTCAGAAACGCACTTCTCCAACAAAAATTCTATTAGAATAAAGGGATTCAATTCCTACTGGACAACCCATTCTTGTAAAAGAGCTAGAGATGGTGCAGCTGTAAATTAAAAATAATATCGAACATAATCAACAAGAGGATATTCGGAAAGCATATTGTCCTCCAAGGCATACATCAACGAAGTTAAAATTTAATCTAATAACGCCTCCAATTTCTACTGAAAAAGGAAATGCTCTGTTCAATGCCATTCATGAAAACAAATGGCCAAATTGGCCAACCGATGTAGGAAAAATACCAGATCTACTTGATTTATTTATCATAAAGGATATTTCATCCAGTTACAGTATAACGGATTAACAACTTAATATCTGATCTCATTCTTGTACTGTTGTCAGTAAGCGCTATAGTATAATCATAAACAAAAAAAGCGAAACCTTACTAATAAATTTACGGATTGGAATCTCTTCAGAGAAAAGTTATAGAAGAGCTAGTTGAATTAAAAGTGCGTATCAAAAGTAATGAGGAATTGGAACATCAAACAAAGAATTTCATTAACTACACTTGAAAAGCCGCCAACCTCGGCTACTTTATAGAATTAACGGCAAAAAGCGAACAGGGAAGTGAAATGCCCTGCTGAGATCAGGGAACAAATCAAGGCAAGAAGAAAGGCAAGGGGAATATGGCATCTCACCAGAAATATATATTATCTTAAAGTTTTAAAGCTTACCTTCATCATTAAATATGTCTTATCGGAAGCAAAATTTAGTCGGTTTGTCGATTTTTTTCTTTCGATATCTACGCCGTTTTGATAATTCAATGTGGCCTTAACCATTGAATACTGCGCCCAAAGAGTCGAACTTGACATCGTCGTCGACAAATTGGTAAAGTATGCTAATAGAGCACTTTCTAAATATAATCCAGATTATACATTTTTTTCAATACACTTTTACAGTGGTAGCCTCTAACCGCTTATATGCTCACTCATAATTCTTACGTGATTTTGATGGCAATAAGTTTAACACAATTTCTTTTGCTGTTTGAACCACATCCGGTGGTAAATTTGATAAATCTTCTGATTCAAGCATTTTTTTCGCAAGAAAGAAAATATTGTAATTATAGCTTTGCAGTTTGATGCGTACAATAGTCAAACCAAACAAAAGTCATGATTTCCTTAGTTTCACAAAATATTTCAACAAAATCATAGTTTCAATTTTGAAGTTTTAATTACAAAATTTGTACTTACTCGTATAATTAGTTTACAATGAGCTTTTCTTCATTGGAGAAAAAATAGTATGTGTTATTCGGATTAAAAGTGACTTTGTTTGATTCGCAATCTTTGCTTTTGCTCGGCTAAACTGCCCTTCGCCTCGCATGCAAATATAATTGCTCGTCAATTAAAAATATGTATTTGGTAATAAATCGTTTCCGTACAAAATATTTCATATTACCCCTTAATGTTAGCTTTTGAAAAATTGTTGTTGTCAACTATACGATGTTGTTGTTGTCAAAGGCGATAATAAAATTTTGTCACTCATTATTTCATGTTCTGAGTGCAATAAAATGTGTATATATTTAAAATCTTTTATTAAATTTGATCTTGTAAATAAATCAATATAATATTGCTATCGTTTTATTGTGCCATTGAAAATAACGGCATAGAAATTTTGTTAAACTAACCATAATATATAATAAAAAGCGACAGTTAATTTTAGTATATAAACTATATTTGTAAGTTGTTATAAGTATAATCACCGGATTGCCGTCAAATTAGTAATTTTGTTATATTTGATGCTTATAACCAACATTGAATGGTTATACGAGTACGATACACCACAGAAAGATTGTAAATGGTCCTGCTTGATTTATAAAATTGTTAGTGTATTCATTTCAATTGGCTATTTCATATATTGTATTAAATTCCGCTTTGTATATATAGTCTTCTGCGCGTTCTTTGAGACATATATCAATCGTTATATGATGCAATTGAATGCTGCTTTTTTGTGTTGAATATGATGGATAAGGAATTCGTCGTGAAAAAAAATTGTGTTATTTAAAATAATTATTGAAAATTCAGTAAATTCAATTATTTTGTGAGTATGCTGCATTTGCTAAAATTATCTCTTAGTTACAAAGCATTAATAAATTCAAAGTTAAGCTTAGTAAGGATAATTTGTAATATTTATCCACTATAAATTTTACAATATTCGTTTACAAAATTTAACTAAAATTTACTAACCGCCTCTAGATAATAAAAGTGGGCGTTCAAACTACATCGGAGCCATTTTATTAATCCCAATCCATGTTTTATCACGTTGGGTGTTCTCTAAGGCCTGTTGTGCATCAATATCAAACTAATTTATTGATTCTTTTCTCAAAATTAATAAAATTCTGATGCAATGATTACTTAAAGAATAAAACTTAAATTACCTTTCCAGTTTTTAAATATTTGTAAATTAAACGTGTATGCTTAGGTACTCGTAATGATTGCAGAAATAGTTCACTCTTTCAATTCAGTATTCCATTTTATTTAAATCAACTGAATAAAAACAATAAGACCGCATACAATAATCTATTGACAAAAGGCAAGTTAAAATATGACAAGTTAAATAAAAATTACATTTCTAAACTGCATAATTCTGAAACTTCTAAATTTCGAATTGAAATTATGTGCGAGATGGGGAATACCTATATTCGAAATTAAAAATGGCGTTTACTGAAGTATAACTCTATAAATATTAACTCGGTTTTGAAAGATAAAATTTTTTTGAAACTTAAATTTCTTAATTTAATTTTAAAATTCGACAAATTTTGAAAGTGTTATTCACGTTGTTTGAGTTGTTTATTTTTTAAAATTTACTTTATAGTGAAAATTTTTACGTGTTTTCTCCAAGCATTTCTCCAAATTTTGCGATATTCAAAATTCACAAATTTTCAGAAGATTTAACTAAAATTTTGGTAAATTTTTCAAATATTGTTTTTTAGGTTTTCGGAATATCGAATATACTCGACTTATAAAAAATTTTAAGAAAATTTTGATAGAAAAGTTACTTTGAAACTATAAAATGCAACAACAATTTTTTTGATCATCTTTAAAAGGGTAAAAACCAATTTACTATTGAAAAATAGTATTTTGAAAAATCATAAAGTCCAAAATCAACTTTGGAAAATTTGTGGAATTTATCAACAAGGTTTATGAATTTGAGGAATTATGAAACTTTACCAGCATAGAACTGATACCTCTGAATATCCACATAATTTTCCTAAATTACTGTTGGATATATGATCAGTGTTAATGATATTAGTGAAAATAAATGGTGGCCTCAGATTTAAAAAGCGTATTTGTAATAAAGTTCCCAATCATCAGAAGTGTTTAAATTGTATGTGAATATGAATATTTTAAAAGCTATTCTTATGAATAGGATCCAACATTTATGTAACTCTGTAAAATTTGTATCGTGTTAGATAATATTCTCCTATAGGACTTCCTTCTGTCGCTTGTTTAGGTGCTTCGTGAAGTGAAAATATTGCCGTGTCAACTGCAAATGTTGCTAAAGTTACTTGATTGCTTGTACATATCATATCAGACCAGGCACGGTTACCTGTTTTATATTAAAATATGGATTTATATAGGATTTATATTGTAATCCAACATGTCACACTTATTATCAAAGGTGTGTGCTATATATCCAAAAAATAGCTGTGTTTTTCGTTACTGACGGTTGTAATAAATACATATTGTAATTGTAATAAATCTTAGTTTGTTCATATATCTTTAACATAACTTGAGCATTGCACTATACTTCGCCCAATCTGTGGAGCTTATCGACTTACACGACTGAATGCATCAGTCTTGTTATTGAATATGGCTTAATTAATCGGACTCGTGTTTCGTGTGACTTTGAAGAATTGCAATGTTTTTTTTGTACCACTTCGTTTATAATGTTGATGGTAAACAAAACTTCGAGCTCATTGAAATTAATTCACATCTCATCTCATCAGTGCTAATTGATGGTCTTGAGCCGCAATAGCTAGTTTACTTGTTGCGTTAGTTGAAATATAGATATGGTTTGTATTGACGGCGAAGACGATGCGTATGGTTGTTGTGTATATTTTAGGTGCCACACTTGAATTGACTTAAAATCTAGGTATTGATACCTTACACTGTACCGCAATTCGGAAACATTTTTATTTTTGTTGATCACTGCAATTAATAATTGTTAATAAATTTTTCAAACAACTTGGCTATTGAAACGAAACCTGTTGTGCGAAAATGTAATAATTGGCAACGCACCATGAATTTTATTATAGTACCTAAATATTTATACCGAATAAGTAATAATTGAAAGGTATAGGCAGAGGTCTTTTTGCCAATGCACAATGCGAGAAAATATATAGAATAAAAGAAAATTTCGAAAAATAAAAACAAAAACAGGAAATTCCTTTCTTAAGTGGGTATACTCAATATATGTTATGTATATATACATGCGTATGTATAGCACAACATCGCAATATATAATATATAGAACCCGGATGAAAATCGCAAATGATTGGAATGATCAAAAAAATGAAAATTGGAATTTTATTTTGATTTGTTTTGTTCAAAGGAATTATTTTTTTTTGTTTTTGGCATTCATTTGATCTATTTTTTGTGTTGTGTGTTGTGCGCGATGAATACAATTATTTTTCCATTTTATTATTTATTTTCATGATTGGGTACAAATTTAATTGAAATATTTTTTGTTGTTGTTGTTTTGTTGTGTATTTCAATAATTAGATATATTAGGTATTAATTAAATTTGTTTTATTATTTTTAGGGTGCTTATATAGGGTATGGTTTATAGCGCACATTTAACATAAAAGATTCGAACATGAAGTTTCTATGGAGTTGTTATGGAACGGTACAAATGTCGTATTGTCTCATGAAAAAATATATAAAATCAATTTACTAAAAGTATCAAATAAAAACCCAAATAAATTAATAAAATTAACAGCTGAAGTGTTTTAATAATTTTTAAATAGTAAATTTGCACAAACAGCCACCATATAGGAAATGACCATAAGGTTAAGAAATCTATAACAGGAAAATGCCAAAGCAGCTGAAAATATAGGCTTTGAAGAGTCCCACCCCTTACCAAAAATCTCCAAAAATAGATATGAAAATATGACGCCACCATCAACTTAATAATTTCTATTAAACTTATTTTACGCAAACAGCCATCATATAGGAATTTACCTTAGTCTATTAAAAAAAATCAACCGATAATTTATAATATAGACCAGGAACGGTGTTTAATAGACAAAATAAGATGAATATTCATAACAATCGATAGTAACAACCAAAATAGTTGTTATAATTGTTCTATTTTTTTTCTCATCAACATTAAGGATGATTTTTATTTAGTTTATCTTATTTCATCCGGATGCTTATATTGAAACAAAACCTCTCTTCAATTCTTTAATTAATACCTCAAAACTATAAAAAAATAGTTAAAGAGTTAGCCATCTTTTATGTCGGTATGTAAACTTTGAATAACTTTGAAATTAAAGCAAAATGTGCCATATGTACACTTTGATTTCAAAAAACCCCACTAAAAGAAGTCAAGAGGGGTCAAATCTGGAGATCTGAGTGGCCAGTTAATGTCGCCTATTTATGACATCAGACGTTCAGGGGATTTTCGTTGCAGAAACTGAATTGTTTGATTTATAGTTGGATTCTCCGTTCCCCCAATGCAGCAATTTTGATTATTAACACCACCAGGGAGTGTAAAATGGGTCACGATATTTTAATTACATTCGGTATATTATTATATACAAATGAAATGGCCTATATATATATATATATATATATATATATATATATATATATATATATATATATATATATATATATATATATATATATATATATACAGCCATTCCACGCGAAATCAGCCAAAAAAAAGACATTTACGGGGGAGAGGTGTCCAATTTTTTTGAAATTCGGGGAGATGGTAGATATAGAGAAAAAAAAAATAATTTGAGTAAAAACTCGTTGGGGTCAAAATACGCGGAGTTCCGTTATAATTTGTTTTTGTCGGAAACGCAAATGTTCACATCTTTAAATTCGTGTATCTTAAGTATTCCTTATCCGATTTTTATCCGACGTGTAATAGCTCGTTGGAAAGACAATTGTACATACTTTCAAGTAACCGTTTTAAACTTTGGTGTTAATGTACAATATATCGTTTAAATTTCAGTTTTAATTAGTATTTTGCTGAAAAATCAAAATGCTCACCCTTTTTTTTGATTTTTGATTTTTTTATCGTAAAGCACTAGACAATACCTTTCAAATAAGCCATCTTTCACGATGGAGACTCAACGCGTTCGAGTTTTATAGATCAACACGTCATAACAAGTTACGGTGGAATTCAACATTTCAGTACAATTATTAATTCTAAACTACGAAATTCGTGTTTTGGTTCTTACTTTTACAGTTTTATTCAATAAAGTTAATTTATTTACAAATTATTTTAATTTAAAATTATAAAAATTATCAGAATTGGAAAATCGATGCGCTGTGATGTGGTTGTTACCATTGGCAACAAAGCAATGGTAATGCGTTCCTCTGTTGGCTTTTACTGAATCAAATTTTTTTGCTAGTGATCGTGCCACCCTTCTGTACCCTTTGGACAAAATCAAAAAGTAATGTTTGATTCATTTTTTGTAGCCCAATCGAAAAGTTGTTGTGCTGTCGTTTTTTGACCAGCGTAGGCTTTCGTGGCATTTTGTTTAAAGGCACCCCCAATTCCGTCGTGTATGTATAATTTGCATTTCATATATTGGTAACGCCGATGTTGAATTCTGTTCTTGGTAATGATGTATAAGATATCGCCGATGTTGGTTCTGCTAAAATTTTCAGGCTGCCTTGGACTGGGATCTTGTAATACGGCGTTTCTCTTAAGGCAGAGGGAGCTGGTGGAATGGCTTGGATGGCACTCATCAGACTAACTTCGGTCTGGTTAATTCTTCCAACTCCGGTTGCTGAATTAGATATTCCATGAATTGGATTCATTAGACTTAATTCTGCAGCGCTTAACCCATTTTAGAATAGGCATCCATCATAGCAGTCCTTGATTCTGGCCAAAATAAACGTAGTCCAGGTACACTATCCATTATTATTTTGATGACTTTCTTAACCTTATTTACCAACACTCTTTAGCACTTTTGATTAAATAATTTTTCGTTTGTGTTATGTAAGTTATTGTTTTGGATTTGAATAAATTTTAGGTAAGAAATTAAAATAAACAATTAAAAGTAATTATAGGACTAATATAGAGTAGATTGGTAACAATCGTGAAAAAGAGTGAACATGCTTACATTCACAATTTACGTTTTATTACAATTTAAGATTTTCTGTCAGAGAAATTTGTTTGAAATTCTGACATTCTATCGAGCTTTTGTACAAGTTGTACCCAACAAAAATATTTTTTTGATAGAACCATACATTATGTAATTTAAAGCTTTTAACAACCGTATACATTAAAGAGCTTTTCGATCAAGTTTGATTATACATAAAATGGCGTCCTTCCGCTGTTTTATTAATAAAATATTTATTAATTACCCTTTTAGGATATATTAACTCACCGTACCTTTATGGTACAATTACATATTTTTATACATTTTTAATCATTTCTATATCAGAGGAAGTTAAAAATCGAAACGAAATGCCACGAAAGCCAGCCTTCAGTGACCATACGCTGATCAAAAAACGACAGCACGACAACTTTTCGATTGGGCTACAAAAAATGAATCAAACATTACTTTTTGATTTTGTCCAAAGGGTACAGAAGGGTGGCACGATCACTAGCAAAAAAATTTGATTCAGTAAAAGCCAACAGAGGAACGCATTACCATTGCTTTGTTGCCAATGGTAACAACCACATCACAGCGCATCGATTTTCCAATTCTGATAATTTTTATAATTTTAAATTAAAATAATTTGTAAATAAATTAACTTTATTGAATAAAACTGTAAAAGTAAGAACCAAAACACGAATTTCGTAGTTTAGAATTAATAATTGTACTGAAATGTTGAATTCCACCGTAACTTGTTATGACGTGTTGATCTATAAAACTCGAACGCGTTGAGTCTCCATCGTGAAAGATGGCTTATTTGAAAGGTATTGTCAAGTGCTTTACGATAAAAAAATCAAAAATCAAAAAAAAGGGTGAGCATTTTGATTTTTCAGCAAAATACTAATTAAAACTGAAATTTAAACGATATATTGTACATTAACACCAAAGTTTAAAACGGTTACTTGAAAGTATGTACAATTGTCTTTCCAACGAGCTATTACACGTGAAAATCGAATAAGGAATACTTAAGATACACGAATTTAAAGATGTGAACATTTGTGTTTCTGACAAAAACAAATTATAACGGAACTCCGCGTATTTTGACCCCACCGAGTTTTTACTCAAATTATATTTTTTTTTCTCTATATCTACCATCTCCCCGAATTTCAAAAAAATTGGACACCTTGCCCCCGGATGGGTGTCTGATTTCGCGTGGAATGGCTGTATATATATATTATATATACTTACACAAGAAGTTTAAAAAGAGCATTCATGGAAGAACACCTTCAGCAACATCTCTATACAACTCTATGCGGATGTCTATAAATGGCTTTACAACACCTGTAATTTTTACAATTTTGATTTAGCAGCACTACCAGATGTTGCAATGGCTTAGTAGAAACATTTATGAATAAATGAAAAATAAATTATTTTTAGTACATGTATTGTGATAAATGAAACAAGTCATATAATCAAAAAAATTTATGGAGAGATTCCGAGAGTCAACTTACGAATGTATGACATTTATTTATCAAGAAACACCCCAAGATATTTATATTTGTCGACTCGTTGATGTCTTCAATGATATTATTTGTCGTACATGATATATTTATTATACTTGCAAGATATGTAAAACACAATGTGGGGAGGAAGTGGGGAGCGAAATGCAATAAATTTTACTCAGATTGAATGAAATTTTTTGCAAAAAAAAAAAATTCGTTAGTGTAAGGATAACATATTAATGATGACAGTATCATCAGCGAACAATTTGATATGACCTGGCGCAGAGGTAATTGGGATATAGCATTTATGAAAATCAAAAATTAATTAACTTATTACCAAGTCACAGGTTTCGTAAACTATCAACGAATTTAAATCGCACACAGAAACTGTTTTAAATTTGATTATAGAATAATGTACTGTATAGTCCAAATTTTGTTGACAACTATCTTGACGGAAAAGTGACTTCTGCTAAGGCTAAGGTCAATAATATACAGTTATACCTGCACTTCGTTTCTAATGATATTTTGTAAATCTCAATCTCTCGACGAATATAGCTGACCTGTAGTTTATCGAAAACTGTGTATGAGTATCGATTTAAAAAATTTTAAGATTCTACCTATTAAATCAGTTAACTCTATAAACTACGATTTTCTACTTTTAAGCAGAAAAGTTTATAATTTAAGTAAGAAAATTCGTAATTACGAGTATAACAAATGTGTAATATGTAGTCAAATTGAATTTTATATTTTTAGTAAAATTCAGGATATATTATTCGGTACTATCGTTATAGTTATAGTTTTCAAATGATGCTGTAGTTATAATTACTAACTATAATAATTATTTAACTATAATCATTTTACGGGAAATATTTTCGGGTTAATTTCACAGAGGTTCACACACTGCCATATGAATATAGAAATTTGTAGAACCATAAAAAAAATATTGAAAAATTTAAACACTATTTTTGTAATTAATATTCCCATTTAAATTTTTTGAACCTGCGCAAATTTAGTTTGAACTTTGTTTGGTATTTAGAATTGGCATTTCAGAGTTCTACATCCGTTGCACTACCACGTCATTTCCATTTGCATATGCAGTGTATTTTTACATGTATAAAATTATGAAAGTGTCACCTTATTCCACAACTTCAACAAAGAACCGATTTTTAATTTAAATTTTAAAAGAATTTAAAACTTCAAAATTTGATAGACTCAAATCCAAATTCTAAAAATTTGAGGTCGGCATTTAAAATTTATTTTACGTTATATGCATCGAAATTTATAAAATTAAAAGAAAACAAAATCTACCAAATTTCTGTTGAATTCTATAAATTCAGAATTACAAATATATACGAAATTCCAAAATGTTAGAAAAATTTCCAAAACACGAATTAACATTTTAAATTCTGAATTTTATTGATCCAGAAAACGGTGATCCAGAAATTAAATAGATAGATAATTTTGAAATTAAGAATTAAACCATTAAGAACACTTAACCCATTAAGAATTAAAGAAGAAGCTTAAGAATTTAAATAAAATTTGAAAATAGTTTGAACATAATTTTAATTTTATTAAAATTTCTATATTTATTCAAATCGAACATATAATTTATTCGTGTTTTCGTTAAACTACAGGGTTTAGCAGAGGCTCATAAAATTTAATATTGACTTATATGGGGAAATCAAGGGGGAAATCAGAAATATTCAGAATTTCTTAAACATTAATAATAAAATTTGTAATTTTTAAGAATGTACACTTGTGTCATTTAATAAAATATCATGAAACTTTAAATTTTTGAATTCGATACAAATTTTAAAAAATGTATTTTAAAATTTAGCAAATGTTTCAGAATATGTTAAAATTTGTACAATACAATTTTTGAAGTATGTATGTGAGCTGGAATATAAAATGAAGTAATTGGTTTGCGATAAAAACAAGTAATTTTATATAGGTAAGAATTCTTGCAGTGCAACGGGCAGGTACACATTCAATGAATAATAAGATTAAAATGAAAAAATTGTAGTCCCAATACCAAATATGGATTTCGAAATCCATAATTTTGCTAATATAAACATATTTAGACTGTGTCCGAAACCGGTGATAAATATTTTTTAGTACAGAATTTTGACATTATTTGATAATTATTCCCCTACATTCACAAATTTTTATTATGCCGTCCGAAATGTATAATAAATCTCCCCACCTCAAATGCCTCACCACGTTTAAACGTCAAATTATTATTCAGTCGTGTTTTTCTTGTAATAATAAATTCGTGTCGATATTTTTATAAAATAACAACTAATTTAAATAAAGTTTTATTAATATTTATTATTATTTTTATTAATACAAATTTTGTTGTGTTCTGTGTAAAATTGTGTTTGTGATAAATAAAAAAATAAATTTTTACAAATAATTTTTTGACATTGAATTTTTTTTACAATAAAATGGATCCAGAAATAGCAATGCAAAACCAAGCATCAAAATATTCATCAAAATATTTATATACAATTAAAACCTATATTAATTAGTTCAAAAAAATGGCTAATGCTGAAACAGCCCAAGTAATACCACTACCATTACATCCGGCCCAGTATGTGAATTTATTTATTTATCACAGTGGAAAATATACGTAAAAATTGTGCCACGCGACCTCCACCACCCATCCATGAAACATACTCTATGTTTGGCAATTCGTTTAACAACGATGACACTATAATCAGACCTCTTGAAAGTCAAGGGTTCAAGCGATTATATCCACAGCATTGTGATCGACGGAAAGAATTAAAGAAGCCGAATCATTCGTTATTTGTAAATTTCTTGGACCTTACCGACCTACTCATTCACTACCCGGACAGCCCGAGGCTAACAGAAAAGGTATGAAGGACTCCTTTAGTTTATATAAATCATGATCATATTTCTAAAAGTATATTTCATTTAGATTGAAAATTTAAATCTTCTATTCGTCCACATCCACCACCACCTGCTAAATGAATTTCGGCCACATCAGGCGCGTGAAACCTTTCGCGTCATTATGGAGATGCAAAAGAGGCAACGAGTTGAGACTGCTGAACGATTCCAAAGACATTTAGAGAAGGTGAGAGAGATTGTCAAAAATCCATTCGCAGCATTACCAGACAATATAAATTTGGACAATAAACTCATGTTGCCCGATAATTTTCTCGATATGGATAACGATTCACAGAATAATGGGGCGGGTGAAGATGGGATTTATCCTCACGACAGACTTATGTGCAGTATTGTAGATGATTTACTCTTATAATTAAATTAATAACATTAAATATATTAAATTGTAAAGCTTTTATTTATTAAAAAAATCATTTTTGTATATTCGAACTTTTATTTATTTTTATTTATCTATTAATCATTTCATTTTACATTAATTCAGTGTGTGTGTTCATATAAATTATATATATGCTCGTATGTATATAAATAGTATCATCCCGCCAAAAACATCATAAAATTTCGATCCATCCGCCATTTTATATGCATACAAATTTTTTTCTATTGCTCGGCCTACAACACAATGATATAAATTATTCGTACGGATCTGTCAAAAATTATGATAGCGATAGACTATAATAATTTGGGTGTCTTAGGTTTTTGCATGTAAATGTCAAAATTCTGTACTAAAAAATATTTATCACAGGTTTCGGGCACAGTCTTAGTAATAAATATCTGTTGAATTTAAACGGGTGTGAAGTTTGTCCTAAAATTGTCCTAATTTTTTTTTGTATATGAGAATGTATTAGTAAAAATTATAAATCTCTCGTTATTATGAACTTTTTCCCAAACTAGTATAAATTTTTCAAGAAGAATATTTGAAAATGTAATATTGCCGAACTTAAAAAACTCTTACGTCTACACAAAATTTAGTAGCAATTCAAAAGCTTAAAGTTAAGTGATATAGGACAAGGGTGCATTTTACAGCCTATAGTATTTTAGTACAAACTCAAAATTTAAAAAAGAAAATCGCCCTGCTGGGTAGGCAAAATTTCAATTTTTACTAACATTAGATTTCTTGTCTTTGAGCTTTGCGGTAATTTTTCGACGGTTGCTATAATAAGACAAATAGCTTTTAATAATTGATCGGTTTATCCGAATTTTGTTTATTATTGTCACTAATACAAACAAATTTATTTAGTATTAGGACAAACTTCACAATTTCAAACAGACGTGTGAAATTTGTCCTAATTGTTGTTTTTGTAATTTAGGACAAAGTTCACGCGAATGAATTTAAACTAAAGAATTTGTGAAGTATGTTTTCAAATATGAAAGATTGGTGTCGCGATGAAATGACAAAAATAGAAAATGATATAGTACCTCTTCTTTATGTATATATATATATATATATATATATATATATATATATATATATATATATATATATATATATATATATATATATGTATAGACTTTGTGTAGATTGCCTTTATACATATATGTACATAAATAGGTATGTACACTGTGAAACCAGATTGTATTGTGTGTAATTGAATTTCTCCACTCATTCCGTTCCATTAAAGATATATAAAATAAAAAAAAAGCTTTTCATTTCTCATTTTCATTCGTTTTTGATATTTATTCTTTGTCAATTGATGAGTTTCTTTGATATTCTAATAAAAGTGTATATATATTTGTATGTATGTACCAGGAAAAATAAAACTAAAAGCGTGGAAATCGAATTTCGTATATTTTTTTGCTATCAAACAAACAAAAAGCACAAGAATTCTTATTATTTAATTTCATTTGTTTTATTATTTGCTTTTGAACCAAGTTGCTCAAAAGAAGAAGAACATTGTTCAAAATAATTGTGTGTGTGTGTGAGTCCTTGTTTTCCCGTGTAAAATATAATATATATATATATGTATTTAAAATCGCGGGATGGGAAAGTTAAACATAAGGTATAAAATGGGGAACGCATTGAGGAAGGTTATGCGCATATCGTTTGTATTATATGGAACTAATTATATTTTTAATATATAACTTATACATTATCGTGTATAAGATGCGCGATATCACATTCTAAGATGTTCTAAAATTAGTTTTAGCAGGCAAAATTTACTGTCACACGATATCAACTTGATTTAATATATAAACAGAAATAGGACTAAGCCACCGGTTTCTTCAATTTTTGTACCTTTCATAGAACAATCTAAATGCATTCTAAATTCTATTATTTCATAAAATTGACAACAACAACATAATTTCGATGACAACAACAATTTTCCCTCTACAAATCAACATCTAGGGGAACTACAAATTTGGTTTCAATATATATATTGAGAAAGTTACTTTAGAATTTTTCAATACGACATTGGTTTGTGTTTCACACAGTTGATTTGCAATTGATCAAAGATTAACATTTATGATTAAATTCATTAATTAAAATTAATAATTCTGTAACAATTTTTGAAAAATTAAAATTAGACAATTTTTTCTATTAATTGGGTTTTAAAAATTTGTAATTTTAAATTATTAAAGCCATCAGTATTTCACAAAATACGAAATATTGTCATCATTCATAAAAGCAAATGAATTTTAATGCGCTATCACGTCTGTTTCCATAAATGTTAAAATCTCCTTTGTAAATTCTTCTGCTCAGCCAACAAACTTGACAAAATAGGGTTACATCTAGCAGGTTGTTCTCAAAATTGCACAAATCTGTTTTAAATGACAGCCGCACATAAAATAATAGGAGGCAGCTATATGAATATCATGTGAACACTATACTTTATCAAATAAGCAAAAAAAATGTTCATGATACAGTTAAAAATGTCGGCAGACTACAACGACCAAGTGTTACAATACAACGGCAAGTTACTCGTGGTGTATATCATTCGAACTAAAGGGTGTCCCAAAATTAACGCAAGATTTGAATTAAATAGAAAACACAGTTTTTAGTCTTCAGATTGTTATTTTTTTTATTGAATATCAAATCGGGCAAATGGTCTCCACAGCTGTGCTGGCACATACGCACTCTTTTATCGAAATTCTCCATGACCTTCTTTTTGCATAAATGTGGCTGAATTTCGTTAATGCAGCGTTTAATTTCCTCCTGTAATGCACGGGTGGTTGTGGGCTTGTTGACATAGATCTTTGACTTCAAATAACCCCATTAAATGAAATCTAATGGTGTTAAATCATAAGATCTAGGGGGCCTATATAATTCTGATCACCGACACGAGAAATTACGCGACACATAGAGTACATACGAGAGTATGGTTAACAATACATCTATAAGTCAGATGTCTATAAAACATAATCCAACTCGTTTTGGGCTATTTTGTATAAACTAGTATATAGCCTGGCAGGTGCCCGTGACAAGTTTCGATAAATTTCTGCATGCATAATTAGCACATAGCGCAAGAGAATGGCATGAATATTTAAGGACGACTAAATTAGGACAGCCATGTTTTTAATAACCTGGCTATGGAATGGTTTGCTCCTGTCAGGGCATTTGACATTTCAATCCCATCATCATTTTTTATAATTAATTGATCTCTCGGTGAAAGTGTCCACAATTGCTTGGTAAATCCCAAGCGCATCACAATTTTTCACTTTATTGAGCGCAAAAAATAAATCGTTGATTTTGTTGTTGACCGATATTCGAACCACTATACTAAGAAGTTTCGTAGTAGATATATTTGTGAATTCGTTTACACAAATAGAAAACGGCGTTTTATTCATTAAACCGCATATAGATTGCGTTTCTCCAATAACATTTTTTTTGACCACAGATGTGGTTTTTGTTGGTGCACGTGAAATATCTTTTACAAGTGCGGAATCATTGTGTCCTTCACAAAAGACACTTAGTTGGATTTCGGCCATACACACTGTTTCGGCCATACGAGCAGTAAGCTCGTTCATATTTTTGAAATTTAGTGGATTTTTATCGTGATGACACATACCGAGCTCTGTACAATATCGTGATCAGAGATCTGATAAAGTTCCTCTATATTGTACATAAAATAGAGCCACCATATGGTAGGCGGAGAGCTCGTTGCATTAGACTATGGCTCTACGGTGTAGAGAACGACTTGGCTTCTTCAGGTTGACCAACACAGTATGAAGACCAAGCCAGTAATGGCCTTTAAACACTGTTTATTATTATTATCGTGTATATTTAATGTTGCACCACGGTCAATGTGCTTCTTACTTTTGCTGTGGTTGTATAAATCACGAATCCCGCAGCTTTAGCTTTTAATTCAGATTTGCAAATTTTGCAAAAAGCCAAATTATTCGCACTTTGTGTTATACACAATTTTAAAATTTTACCATTTGCCCAATTTTTGATGTAAGTGCGGAGGAAAGGCGCAGTTTTTTGCTTTTCTTAGATTTCTATAAAAGGGACAGAATATTTATACATAAAATATAATTTATTGAAAAATATCTGATATCATGATTGTAATAGTGAGTGTTCTCGGTTTTAATCATGTTTTGAACCTTTTAACACCAAAATAATGTTTTTGTGTAGATATTTTCACAATTTATAAAACACCGAAATTATCATATTTGCACGCTTTACGGAATAACGGAATTTACACATTTGATCTGCAATTATTTCTGTTTATTCGTATAATGTCGAAGTCAAACAAATAACTGATAGAACCAAAAGTTCTACTTCTTCAAATATTTACTGCCAGGAAAAATTGAAATATTCTGTAAATAATAAACTTTAAAAACAGAGTTTCAATATAGAAAAACTTCAGTTTACGGTAAACAAAAAGATTAAACTTATATTACATATGGCGAAGCTGCTGTGACGGTTCACTGTTAAACAAAAATTAACGCGATTGCTAATTTAACACGAAAATTCACAATTTTATTAAAATCTTCACTATTTAATAAATAAAAAAAAATAAAAATAATAAGTCTCGTATACCAAGTTTTAGTCGGCCTTCCTCAGCAATCACATAGTTAAACACACAAAAAACTGTCTAGTACTAGTGCAAGACGATTTTTCGTGTGTTTTGTTATGTGAGTGCTTAAAGGTCGACCAACAATTTGTTATCGACATATAATTTTTTTTTACTAAAATGAATTATCCCGCCGGCCATTGAATATGTGGAAGTAAGCACAACTTATGGATCGGCCTTTTTAGATTTCCAGATTTGGTTTTTAATGGTGACAACTCTAACGCGACCATCTGGACCAGGATGGATGTCTTCAATTTTACCAAGTACCCAATGAGTTGGTGGAACATTTTCATGCTTAAGTAATACGATATCATCCAGGTAATTGAGTCAGAGGAAGGCCTATTAAAAAATGTGCAGGTGTAAGTGCATCGAGGTCAACAGCTGAAAGAACACATAAAGGTCTCGAATTTAAAATTGATTCGATCTCCGCTAGCAATGTAGTCATCTCCTCGTATGTAAGAAAATTCCTGTGGAAGAGAGTTTTTGCTCTTCACATGGAACTTGAATTTTACGGCGGCTTTCCATATTCCTCCGAAATGTGAAGCACTTGGTGGATTGAAGTGCCAATTAACTCTAATTTTAGGGAGGTATGTAATTGGTTATAAAATTATTGTTGGATTTAATAAATTCGTGAAGCTGCAAAAGCTGGTGGTCGGCACTACCGAAATTAGTGCCATTGTCGCGGAAGACATCACTGCAATCTCCTACGCGAGCGGTAAATCTTTTAAAGGCACCCAAAAATGTGTCTGTACTTAAGTCAATAGGGCCAGCATAATCGATTCTAACTTTCAGGAAGGGTCTGGTTTGCTTAATTCTGACTGGAGGCAAATCGGCCATTAACTGCTCTTGTAGCGTTGCTTTATTTCTGACGCAAGTTATACACATTGATGTACCACTTTCCGGACTAAGTAGCGACAACCTAATATCCAATATGTTTATTGCCGTATTGTGCTGATAAGAAATGTTGTCCAGCATGGTGGTACTGATGCAGATACTTAGGTAGAATGACTGGATGCTTACTATCAAACGACGTCAAAGAGTGTTTTATTCTACCTCCAACCCTAATGATTACTTCGTTGTCGAGAAACGGGCACAGGAACCTCTAGCTTACTGGATTTGGATACAAGATCTCAACGCTTCATGCTACATAACTCAGCTGAGAAATGGTTTTGTTGTATGTTGCTCAGGACTAGCTTTTGACTTAACTAAATGTCCGCTACTTTGATCATTGAATTTTAGTGTTGCATGTTTTCCCGTTCTAGTTTCGAACATTTGGCTTTAATAATAAACCGTTTCATGGTGGAAAGTGCCTTCAGGAGTTTGAACCAACTAGAGAACCTTGTTGCCATTTCCTCAATAAAGGTGGGTACAGATACGACGTTCGATACATATAGATTTCGTGAAATAACTGTGGGTTCCTCTGTTGGCCAATACTCCGATGCTTGCGACAACTATTTGGTCCATTCCGCGAGACGTACAGTCGGCTGAATTTCCTTGTGACGGAACATGGTACCAGTTCTCTCGATCAATGGTTCTTTTTAGAGTCTGACCAAGCATATACTCTATTTATGTTCATCTCTAGGGCCTCTATAATAGTTTGATGCATCTGAAAAACCATGAAGCTCCATTGATTTGGTTTTGTTGGTTGACAGCCAACGTGAATTCTTATTTCTCTGTAGATGTGGCAGATCGCTATACAGTAAAAGCGATTCATTTTGCAGTTCATTCGGTAGTTGATCGTCCCAGCCAATTTTCTGTAATCAAAGATTTTAAAACAAAATCTTGATTCGAACGATAGCTGGAGCGATCCAACCCAATAGGTCGAAGATTCGCGAAGCTTCCGATAGATTTGTCATTGAGCCGTAGAAGCTGTCATCTTATGGATTCCACTGAAGACCTAACAGTTTAATCGATTTAATATTCTCTTCAATTTCCTTAGGCAATACTTCGCTCTTCAGGAACGTCTTCAAGTAATTGTTGATTGTAGGTTCACTTACGCAGCGGAAAACCAGCTTCTGCACCAGTCATAAGATCATCCACGTAAATGTCAGCTTTTATCCGTTTGGCTTCAGGAAACTTAACGCTACTCTCTTCTGCTATCTGTTTTGTGCTGGAATGATGGACCCATTCCGAAGGTTACTTTTCTTAACTTATATGCTTTTGATGAGGTAAAAGTTTGATAAATACGTACATCGTGGTGATCTTCGGTGTCACCAGCAACTATCCATCCAAAAATTGTATTGAAGGCGACTGGTTGATTACTGGCGCCTGCTATCTTCCCATCGCTAATGACTTGGAAGAAATGGTCAGCTCCGATCAGAAAATCAACATTCCCAGGAATGTAATTCGCCATTTGAAGGTTTTTCAGGTGATCCCACTGATCGACCTGTAGCTTATTATTTGGTAAAACCGAAATTGTGAAATTTATCAAATTTTAAATTTTCATCAAATTTTTAAAATTGTAGATTCTAAATATCGTAAGCAGGATTGCCAACTTCAAGTATGATATTTTACCATTGTACTATTTCAATAAATATAATTAATGGCATTACGAAAAACCTCTTTAATCCATTTTTAAATAAAAAAATACTTTTCGCTTAATAATATCATAAATCTATTATTATTCCTTTAATCATTTAAAAGCTTTTAAACAGCTTTACACAAAAAATGCAACTGGCATGCAGCACCGATTATTTTTATTCAACAAAACTTCTTATATACTGGTATAACAAATCATATCTGTGTCTCCGACACGTATATGTGATTGCCCTTGTCGTTTTCTCTTATCGCAGAGCATAAACTTAAAAAAAAAGCTTTTTATTTTATTTTTCCAACTTTAACGGTACCTTATCATTCAATGTTATTCATATGTGGTTATATATGTAACTTTCAAACAAGATAAAACCCCTATCACACACACACACATACTATTATAGTATGTATATAAGATTATAGTATGCTTATTTGTGTATGAAGATTGTCTGCACAAATATTTTTCGCTTATCCCTTTTTTTCTTGCTGGGAAAATTGAAAAACTTGAAAATAAAACGCAAGCAAAATCATAATAAGATGAAGAAACCAATAAAACAACCAAAGATAATTTTTCAAATAACATAAAGTAAAATAAATAAAAATTGTATATGGCTTTTGTGGGTGCAACGTCTTAATGTATACCGCACCAAGCGCACCAATCAAATTGAACGAATATCGTCATAGTAGCATGGAAAGGTTTTATTTTCTTAGTACAGCATGTTAAGTTATGTATATATAGTGCGGTGAGGAGATACACGAAAAAAATAAAATTCATCAATTTCAATGACAATTAAATTAATATATATCCTTTTTACTCCTTATATGTATCTAGTATTTACTCGCATATATATGTACATATGTATGTATATCTCAAAGTGAAATATAGTTTATCAGTGAATTTGTTAACAAAATGAATTTTCATCATTATTGTTTTGGCTTTTCTTCTTCTGTTGCTGTTATATACGATGTTGTTTTTGTTTAGTAGACACATCTTCTGTTTTTGCCGTTCCACATCCATTTTACATTCTACATCTTCCATTCGAATTTTTTTTTTTTTTTTTTATGTTTTGGAGAGAAAATCTATTTTGTTTGAATATCCAAATGGATTTAATTCCCATTAAAACCTTTTACTTGTCTTCAATTTTTCTTAATTTTTTTTTTGTGTTATGCTTTCTTTCGTCGTTCTCGATGTTTTTATTTGAGTTCGTATGTGTCTATATGTACATATACATAGTGTTTTGGGTGAATTCCATGTGAAATCGCACGAAATGTAAAATCTTGATGTATTTTTGATGATTATATCATGGTATATATGTATATGTAAAGCAAACTAACCCATCAAGGCATCGAAACGGTTAGCCACGATTTAAATTGTGTAACAATTAATATTGCTTTTCTTATCTGCCCATAGTTATTTACGTTTGTCTCTGTACCGAATGTCTCAAAAACGATGTGTCAAATAATTTTGGGGGTCACTCTTTTATTTCAAGGTCATTTAAAAGTCACCTTCATAAAATAATTTTTTTTTTTCAAAAAACTAAATTTTATAAATGGAAGTCTGACTGTCTGTGGCCGCCTGGACCAATTAATTGGCTAACTCGACCAACCTGAAGTAGCAGCACATTATTAGCTTTTTTAAACTGAAACGTGTCTTCATTATATGATGGTCAGCTATATTGTCAAATTTTTTTACATTTTTCAAAAATTTGGATTAGGAATGTAATATTCAATGAGCTACTGTCATATACGTTATACATAAATTCTCAGAGAACAATTCGAAAAAAAATCTTCAACTTTGTATTTGTTTAATTTTAAATTTTTGAAAGAGATTTTAGATGGAACATATATATATATATATATACCCTTAACCTTATTTAGGGGTTTTCTTCAATTTTGTTATAATATTTGAGGACTTTAAGAAGAGTAGAAAAAAAAAGCAAAATAAATAAATTTAGTGAAGAAAAAAAAAGCTTTTGAATGTCAAGTATATATGAGGTTGGTTTTCATTTTATTTTATTTTTTATGTGAAATTGATTTAAATATAATGGGCCTCTTTAGGCTGAATGAATCATTTAAGAACTTTAAAACTATTAAGAATATTTATTGAGGGTTCAGTTTATTTTATTTTTATTTGGTGCGTATTATATTCATCATATGGGAAGAATGTGAATTAATTTCGAGTGATTGATCATCATTAGTTAGGTTTATATATATGTATGTATATTTATAGAGTGAGTATATAAAATGATGGCTTAACTTAACCATTTCTTTTTTTTTTTTAGTTAATGCGAGATGTGCTGCTGCCAATTTTCGTTTTATACATACAGATGTACGAGTACGTATATATACATTTTTTACGATGTGCTGAAAAATAATCAAATATGTACACATTCGTAATTTATTAAATTTACGCTTGTTTTAAAATATATAATAATGTTGTGTGCCTATTTTCACTTAAAATTTCTTTTTTTTTGTATTGTATATATTTTTTTAAACCTTCTTAACACATTTAAATTTAAATTTTTTATGAACTATATACATGGCAACCTCATTTCCTAGAAATTCGTATTAAAATGTTTGCGTTGCTTGTTTGTGTATATATAACGTACCTACCTACCTGCGTATATATGTATGTATGTACATACCTACCAGAAATTAGATGTAACAATTTATTTTTTCCCCATGAAAAGACGAGAGTTTCCATAATTTGTTTTGGTATTGTATGTGCGTGTGCTTATATATGCTTCTCGGAAAATCTCGGTAAATCTAATCATGGAAATTGGATAGATTTGTGAGATTTGGAAATAAACTATATAATGCATAGAATGAGATTCATATCTGTTTTAATAACAAGTTATCTGTTATCTAATAATTAATTTATTTTTCACAATTTTTGTTCGTATGGTTTAAAACCCAAAATTTGTCAGATATCATATTTTGAGATCCATTTAATTTTATTTTATGAAACCTAATATCTACAGTTAATTTATTATCTTTCATGGCTGCTTGACGTTTATAACTTCATACCAAATTTATGGCAACAGATTTCAAGGTAAATTGAAATTCTGTCAATGGTAATTTTTCTACTAATGTTTTAAGAATCTCAGAAAAACAAAGTTCATTTTAAAATGCAAGTAATTTTAAAGTTTCGTTTCCAGATCAAGCTTATAAAGAAATTTATTTACTTTGGAATTATATTTTGGCAAATGAGGGGTTTTCCATACTTATCATAATCCAATAGAATTTTAATCGAATTTTACATTTAATTTTTTTGATTTTAAATCTGAACACTGTACTGCTTTTGACGTTTTATGAGACAATTTCAAATTTAGAGTAAATTTTATAATTTAGACTCTATATAGTGATGTAGGCATGTCCATGAAAAAATTGATTAAAAAATAAATCTACATTTGACATTATTTATAAAATCGACCAGGAATTTTATTAAAGTTCATGAATTGAAATAGCAAGTTACAAATTTATTGACTATACATTTTGAATTATTTTTGAAAGAAATTTAAAGTACATTTATCAAGTAATGGCTGACGAATGGATAGTGGCCGCGTCGCGATATCCCCATCTTCAAGAAGGGAGACCCCTTGAAGTGTGAAAATATCGCGGTATAGCTCTCCTTTGCACAGGATCAGTTGCCTAAAACCTAAAATTTATAAACCAGCAAGAAAAAAACTCCATAAACCCAGATTTTTCAAGAGACCTAAATTTATCAAAATTGGATTGTTAGAACTGAAATTGAATTTTCGTAATCATAAAATTGGTTTTAACAATTTTAAACTTATTGTTAAATACCCAAAAATACATGACTTCAGTTGAATGTCGACTTACAACTCACGACAATATAAAATTTCGGTTTGCCAAGTTAATAGTTCTGAAAAAAATTTCGTATCCTGTATGTTAATACATTTTAAATGTGAGTTGTGTTTGAATATTATGTTTAGTGGTTGGCGCAAAAATATTACTGCGCTTCTAAATTTTATTCAAAGTTAAACTTTAGTTACAACAAACTAAATTTAACTGTAAATTTTAGCAATTTCCGAATGTTTCGAAAAATTACAAAACTCTAAACAATAAAATTTCAAATTTCGTCTTCTCAAATAAAAAATCTGGAACAAAAAAAAAAAATTAAATTTGATTTAGGTCGAACTCCGATTGGATGTTGAATTTAATAATGCATGTGTTAATTTAGTTAAATTAATTATTTTGTGCATTTCAAATATTATGAGAATTTTATTGTTATGCAAAAATAAGAATTTTCATATTTAAAAATTTAGTAATTATGATTTAGACTTAAATTTAGACTTTTATTTTAGCGAACCTACTTTGCACTAAGCTGCCCCAAAATTTGTAATTTAAAATGAATCATAATTAGGTTAAAACAATTCAAAACTCGATAAACTTATCAGCATGTCACAAAATAGAAAATACATAAATTTTAGTTCTAATTAAAATTTCAATTTCTGAGAATTTTAAAATTAGTTTTAAAATTTAAAATTTTCAGAAAGAAAAACAATCATTTTAAAATAAAAAAAATACATCTAATAATTTTCATTCGTAATCCAGAATCGCAAAAAATACAGTTAACACGTTTTAAAACAAAAACACAGTGTATATAGGTATATGCACAGTTCTTATTTAGATAATCAATACCGTTTTGATTCATCTTTGGTGTAGCGCCTTTAAACAGTGTTTAAAGGCTATTACTGACCGCTTACTATGTTAACAATCTGGCTCCAACGGTTTCCATCCTGGGCTTGGTCTGCATACTATCTTAGACAATCTTAAGAAGCCAAGTCGTTATCAACACCGTGGAGAACGACTTAGCTTCTTCAGATTGTCTAACATCGTTGCCTGCAACGACCTCCACGCCTACCATATGGTGGTTTTCCTTTCAGAGATCGCTGCACAATCCGGATCAGCACGCAGAACGTGACCGAGCCAGCGTACTCGCTGAAATCTTATTTCATGCACAATATCGGGAATCTTCATCAGATCTCTGATCTCGATTTTGTACAGAGCTTGGCATACCCCATCAATGTATCAAAAAATAAATGAAATATAAATCAAAATTGGATTCTTGAAATTAATTTTGCCAATTAATTCCAAATATTTTTTTAATCGTCTCACTAAATTGTTGATTTTGTTATTAATTATATTACAAATGGTTGCATTTGGAATTATGCCGAAACCAATTAAATCATTTAAACTGCAGTATGCTTTTATGCCCAAAGCCTCTTTTGGACTTAATGAACGTAATGTGTTTTGTTCTACAAATTGGGGATATTTTACAATATTTTTTAACGACTTGTCTAATTCCTAAATTTTCGAACAACTTCAAATTTGATCAACAATTTTGCTTATGTTTGCGTGAGTGATGCTCTATTTTGTCTAATTCTCGATGCAATTACTGGCACTATCCGGAAACTCCTAAGCAAAGGCACCGAGAATCAGATTAGGTGCTTCAAATTTGATTAATTATTCTGCGACATTTAAAGATTGTTTGAAGTAGTGCTATATTACTTCGGATCTTTGCAATTTGAGATCACGATATTTCTGGAACTCAAGGTCTTCAGCTACTGCACTATTTTCAATCAAATCTACTGGTTGATTAATGGTGTCATTTTCGTTGTTCTTTATAGGTGCGTTAGGTATTTCCGTTTTAATGTCCTTCTTTTCGTATTTAAATGTTTTAACTTTGTGTGAAGATGGATGGTATATGGATCTGGACTATACAATTAATCAATCCCTCACAGAACTACTGTTTCCTGTTTATACGATTGAATAAGTTTAATCGGGTCAGTAGCAACTGCTATTTTAGCACGCAATCGATGGTAGAATTTAATTTTATAAATTTTCTAATACTATCGCAAACAAAAATCACTTTAACAAAACATTCCATGATTTGTTTAATTTAACGATCACAGCACTAGCACTAAAGCTTAACGTTATATTACCATGTGAAAAGCACCCTTCTTGGGATTAAATTTTATCTTTATTCGAGTACGAGAGTTCAATTAATTGGAAAAGTTACTCAACCGATGATTAAAACTAATGTATTAAGAAATTTATTGATAAATTGAGGCTAATTTAACAATAATAGATTTACATCCTCTGCATTGTGCGAGCTTTTACTTCCGTTTAACAATCCTGCTCTGTGGTATAGTGCTGCTGGAGATTTTAAATGTAAGCCTCTTGTTTTATACCATAAAAACCCTCGAGCTCTAGACATTAATAAAGGAGGTTAAATCGAAAAGCTTGGATGACCGTACAATTGTCACCTCAATTCAAGAATTTTGGTTAAATTATACAATATCTATAATGCGATATAAGTAACGTGTCAAAAATCAGCATGGAGAAAATTATTATCGGACTCAACTGAGCATCAACTTGAAGAAGATGAACCAAGCAGAAGAGAAATCGAATTAATCAAAATCGGTAGTATATAGGTGGAGACGGATTTGGAAACTTTGTGTGAGGTTGTTGTTCTCGAAATGTTAACGAAGTGTTAAGTTTTCCAGAAACATGACCCTATAGCAATGGCCCCTACGAGGGACTTTATTTTATTTTGCTAAATAAGAATTTCGTTCTAAAATTAAAGAAGAAACTAAAATTGTGTCGCTGTAAATTTATTGAAATAAATGTCATATTTTAGGTTTAATTGTCTGTTGTCTGACTTGCTCTAACTTGTTGAAGAATTGTTGAATTTGAAGAATACCAAATGTACACAATTTAATTTAAAAAGGATTAAAAGGGTGCCATCTAATACCAAAATTGCTTTAAAATATTTTAATACAAAATGGTTATTTTAATTCAACCCAATATTTTATGTCAACGTCGAGTAAAACTTTCAATGGGTTTAATTTCTAATCTAAAACAATTGTACCGCTAAAATGGAACAGTGCAGAACTATAAGTGTGAATTATTTTGCTTTAATGAGTATTTAATTCTACTTGCTTAATTCAACAATGCACTCAAAAGTTTATAAACTCTAATTTAGCAAAGCTTTACTTTAGTCTATATATCTCCGAAACTGATAAATTTCAAGGTCAATCAATCTATTTGGACCAGTAGAAGTTCCAGTGGGACAAGGAACGTGTGCTACCGGATGGAGTTCAAGAGAAATTAACAACTCTAAAGTGGAATTTTTTACCGCCGGCCTCTCCTCACATGTGTGGTTGATGAGAGAGGTTAGTCCGCTCGGTAAAAACGTGTTTAAAACCAATTCTACCAACCTGAAAGCTTAGCGATGTACTGTTGCGAACATGTTTCCATGAATGTCGAAAATATCATCAACTCACGTCCGCTAGCCTTCGACTCCCTTGACCCAGAAGAACAAGAAGTTCTCACACCAAACCAGTGCCTATATACTCGGTTTTCGAATGGAACAAAACCAGCTGGTAAATTTATCGATAGTATGCTAACTCTAAGGAAAAATTGGCCAATTTCACAATGCCTGACACCACTCTTTTCCTGGAAATCGGGTATCTGGTGATGCTAATTGCCGACAATACACCAACTCTTGGAAAAGGGGGATTGTTATAGACGTCGTCACTGAGAGTGGTTGAGAAGTTTGTCAAGTGACAGTTAAAAGCCCGAATGGAATATAGGTATGCCCGGCTGTGGAGGTACCTGTATTAGACATAACTAGAGAAACGAAAGAGAGTAAGCAGAATTTCCCCGTATAATTCTGCATACCAGAGCGGAGAATGTCATCGACTCATCGAGTATTTATCGCTTCAGTGACTATCATCTCCTCGGCAATCTTGACTCCATCTACATGTAATTTAATATTTGAGACCTGAGAGTGGAAAATATAGTAACCGGTAAACAAAAATTAGGGTTAACTTTCTTTTCGTCGCAAACTTGGCTGACATCGGATGGATAACATGTTATTATGTATTTATGCAAAAAAAATTTCTGAGAGTCATTAATAATCATTTGGCTACAACACTACCCATCAAACTTCCTTCTGCAGTGTTGCCAAAATAGTATAAATTGATATACAAGTATGTATTTCTTCAACACTCCACCTCAATTTCTACCGTTGAAACAAGTTCCAATAACTTTCTAAATCTTCCGACTTTTATTTTATATGTAATGGCTTCAAATCAGATCTTGTATTTATTCCGTAAAACAATAAATAAATGTTAAGCTTTCTTTTTCATTTAAATATCTGATGAAGCTGGACTTTGTATCAATATGCTTTGATCTATTACTAAACGTTGTTTTGGATGAGGCTTAAACAAATTTGATTGTTTCCATATAAATAGTTGTTGCACTACCTTGCTTTGCATTCAAATCTTCAAGAATCTTTCGAATGCATCTAATTAAAAACAAATCCACTATTCGGCTTTCTATCTTGTTTACATTCTGCCCAGTCCGCGTCTGAATACCCAATTAAACATTCTTTGGCGTTATTATTGCTAACTGCTAATTTCAAATATCGTACAAAGCGTTTTAGCTCATTCCAGTCTTGATTTCTATAGGTTTACTTATTCTGCGACAAAGTATCGATATACTGGCTGATATATCAGGTCTTGTATTTATTGCCACACATATAGGCAGTTGGCCTATTAATTTTTGATATCTTTTGTTATCATCAAGTAAATATTTATCTGTCATATTCCTAAAATATCCGGGATTCAGAGTGATATTTGTCGTTTTAGCATCTGCCAAACCACTCGATGAAATGATTCCTCAATATAATTTTTCTGATTTAAAAAATAATTATTATTGTCCTTTTCGATTTGAATTCCCAAATAATGTGTTAGACTGCCAAGATTTGTGATTTCAAAATGGTCTGATAAATTTCGTGCAAATCCTTCAATATGATGTTCGTTATCTTCCACGCAAAAATGATATCATCAACATAAATAAGAACATAACATTTTTCAGCTTTGCCTCCATTAATATATAGACATGGATCTGACCTGCTTGGAACAAAATTAGAATCTAGTAAAATTTTATGGATTACTTGATTCCATGCTCGTGCTGCCTGTTTAAGTCCATATAATGCCTTTTTTAAATTACACACCTTATTAGGCGTAACTGAATCTTTAAACCAGGGTGGCTGTTGCATAAATATTTCTTCTTCGATTCGGCCATTTAAAAAAGCTGCCTTCGCAACATAATGAATCACTGACATCCGCCTTTTTGCTGCAACTGATAGTAGTATAGACGAAATGTTGTTTGACTTGCCACAGGCGCAGACACTTGATCATAATCACATCCATATTGCTGACTAAACCCTTGAGCTACAAGCCCTGCCTTAAAAACCCCTTTGCATCCAATTGCTTTACGTTGTGCAGGAAGATCTACAAAATCCCATGTACCATTTATCTGAATAGAATACAATTCCTCTTGCATAGCCTATTTTTGTCCTTATCAGGCTCTGTTAATGCTTCGTTATGATTCTTTGGTTCTGTTAGTACTTCTGATGAGTTGCATACTGAGTAGATGTATCTTTCTGGCGGTACACCATTATTAATCCTTTGTGATCGTCTTTCAAATTAAATTTCTGATCCAGAAAGTTCAGAATTTACATCATTTACCGGCTCGACCACCTTTAATTTATCAACTATATCACAGTACCACAGTACAGTTGTGGTTCGATTGTAGGCCTCAACTGTAGTATCATTTATGAAATGAACATCCCTACTGACTATGATTTCCTGTAGTATTTGCATCATAACCAACGAATCGTAACTTTATTGGCTTTTCATCAAACATTTTACGTTTCTCGTTATCCAATATTTCTTATCCAACTTTGCATCTATATAAGCATGCATCGAGCACTTTCCACTAAATATCGATTTTTACACTCTTCTTACAAACTTAATGCCCTCACTTAATAGAAATTGCTACAAAGTTTTGTTCACATATTCGCCTCCTCGATCTGAACGAAAAGTAACAGGTTTTTTGCCAAATTTTTAGTTGACTGAAGTCATCTATAAATGTGTCAAAATAACGATTTTTGCTCGGTGTTACACTTTCCATTGAATTGCATACATCACTATATGAACTAAATCTAACATTTGATTTGCACGAACTTGCAGTGTTGCCAAAAATGGTATAAATTGATACACAAGTATGTATTTCTTCAACAATTACTATTTAAAGAATTCTAGTGAATAAATGTAGTGCAAGAATTTTCAAGTGATAAAATCTAAAAAGTAAGAAAAATTAATGAAAACACTCGTAGCGACCGATACAATTAACGTGGCAATCGCCTTAATTTCAATTGTATCGTAATCACTACAATTTCGCGTTTGCCCATTTCCACTTATTGAAGAGGCAACGCGTTAGCATTACAATCATTTACTTTCTATATACAACTCATACTCTTGTTATGTATATAGAACATTTTGCACTCTCGTAAACGATATTTTCATGTACAACTTAGTCATCATCTCTAATCCATAAGCGCTTTATATAATCATCAATCGACACGTCATTGCCTGTTTCTAGATTCTTCTCAGACTTCGCATAGTGTAGCCATAACGTGTGCATACCGTGGTGGTTATCGAAAATTAATTATCTAAGTTATATTGTATAATTAAAAATATTATAATTTAAAAAATAATAAATTGCAGAATAATTAATTAGTGAATTTAGTTAATAAAAAATATAATGAAATTAACAAATTAAAATTTTTATTGTATTGACGAATTAATTAAGTGTTAAATAAATAAACTAATAAATATCTATATTGTGGGTTGTGTGTGTTTTTATTTATTGGAGGAGTCCTGACCGGAAAATAAAAGTGTAGAAACCTCCTACACACTTGTGTAATTTAGGAAATTTGGTTTTCTGTTTCAATAACTGTTGTTGCCTGTAAGCAATATTTATTCAAAAATAAACGCCACAAGAAACTGCTCGAATTCGATTTTATTTGAATATCACCACAGACTCATCCCATCACCTCAATACTCATCAATTTTCATTCCAACTATTTCCCTTCTATTTATAGCACCGTTTACGAGATAACGCCATTTAATTTTTTTAAAATACCCACCCTGTATAAGTTAAATTCTGTATATACGGTCTGCATTGCCTCATTAATTTTAAACTACCATAAACATCCAAAAATAATTAAAACCTAAAATTGGCAACACCACAATAATCCAACGAGCCTGAATATATATGTCGAATACATACTCGTACATATAACAAAAGTACTAATATATCCTCAAAGGAATTAATTTAGCGTAATAAATTTTTTGAAATTTCCTAATTTTATTTTAGTAAAATTATGACAAACATATAAAAATAAGAAAACATAACTCTGGAAATAAAACAAAAATCGCCTTATTATCATTACCATTATTATTATTGTTATTATATGTTCATCATTACTATTAGACTATTTTATCGTCTACATACAAACACACAGACACACACACACACAAACAGAGAGCTGGAAAAATATTAGGAAATAAATAAAATGCCTAAATATATAATAATAATAAACGCCTAAATATATAATAAAAAATTAATTCGAGAAATAATAAGAACAAGAAAATTGTATTCATTAAAATTGGACATCATTATGAAGGTATTAACGTTATTCCAAATAATATTTTTATTTTTATTGTATAAGATTGGCCAATTTTTTATCCTTCAATTAAAAATATTGGAAGGATTATAATTTGCTTGGATAAATAAAAATGGCAAATACTCCTATATGTTACCCATTAAAATTAATTATTCTATTATCGATGAAAATGTTATCGAGCTGAGCTATCTACAATACGTATGTATAAGGGAATGAGTTGAAACGCACACAAAAATCAAAATAAACAAATAAATTTTCTTAATGGCAAATGGTTAAATGAATACAAATGTGAATACATTATTTTGTTGTTGTTATTGTTAGAATATTTGATGAAAAAAAAAAACGAAAAAGGAAATTCAAGCTGTATAATGGAAATAATGAGTTTAATATTTAAATAACTAAAATGGAAATTATGCTGCTTATTTACTTATACTTAACAGTCGCACAACAATCGCATATATAACGTTGGTGTATGTTGATTTACCAAAAATTTTGCTATATGTACATATGTATTGAAGTATATCTATGTAATAAAATTTTTTCTAAAACATTTTTATGGATTTAGCATTCCAAGTCATTGGTTGTGAAATAAGGGCACAACACCTAGAATACATTAGATTTTATGTGTGTATATATTTAAAATTTGAGACGTATATAAGGGCGGAATTAACAGTCATATACATATATTATTGCTCAAATATATAGGTACAATAAGCATACGCATTCGGCTAATGATATTCGTATATATGCAAGACTAGCATTTTAATAATTTTTGTCAACTTAAATTTTTCGGTTTAGATAAGCAAAAATTCTCATTCGCGTTAATAAACAAAAATGACAAACTAGATATATACGTTCAATAAAATGTTATGCGCGTGAGCTTTTATACATAAAGCATTCCTAAAAAACAAAAAACCATTTTTAGGAAACATTTAAAATAAATTTCACGGAATTGCATTGTCAATTTCTTACTACAAATAACAAAGTGCACATGTACACATTGAACGCAAACCGTTCTAATTGCATTATTATGTATGAACCAGATTTTTATGCCACTAAACTTTAAACTCCAAAATATATTTAATATGGTGCACTTTCAATGATAAGAGTTAAGCTTTCAATATGGTTGTGTTGACCGAAGTGAAGTTTCTAACCAAAAATAAAAACAAAAAATATATCTGTATTAGTATCACTCAAAATACAATTCTTATTGGAAAAAATGAGTGACTTTTAATATTGTGTATTGGAAATATAAAAATTTGTATGTCTACTTTAATTGGGAGGCCCTCTCGGAGAATTGGGCAAGATACCGCTATATAGGTCTAATAAGCCTATTACTAGGGAACATTTCATAGAAGAAGATTTTTCCAAACGGAGGATTTGAGATGAGTTTTCCAGCATTTGTTTTCTTATAGTTTGAGTTATTTCTAAAAATTGTTTATTATTTACACTAATTAACCAGGAACTCTCGGAGATTTGGGCAAGATTCCGCTATAAAGGACTAATAGGCCTATCACTAGGGAACATTTCATAGAAGAAGATTTTTCCAAACGGAGGATTTGAGATGAGTTTTCCAGCATTTGTTTTCTTATAGTTAGAGTTATTTCTAAAAATTTGTTATTATTTACACTAATTAACAAGGAACTCTCGGAGATTTGGGCAAGATTCCGCTATAAAGGACTAATAGGCCTATCACTAGGGAACATTTCATAGAAGAAGATTTTTCCAAACGGAGGATTTGAGATGAGTTTTCCAGCATTTTTTTGTTCTTATAGTTTGAGTTATTTCTAAAAATTTGTTATCATTTACACTAATTAACAAGGCACTCTCAGAGATTTGAGCAAGATTCCGCTTTATAGGTCTAATAGGCCTATCACTAGGGAACATTTCATAGAAGAAGATTTTTCCAAACGGAGGATTTGAGATGAGTTTTTTTTTACTTATATTTTGAGTTATATCTTAAGATATTAATTTTAAAAAATAACACAAAATTTGTTTAAAAAACGTTGGAAAACTCATCAATTTTGGAAAATCTAAATTTCCCAGGTTCCCCACATGAAACTTGGACCAAAATAATTTTCTAGTCATAGCTATTGGAAAAACACTTCAAATCAAGCCATCTCCAGACATTACACTCTAGAGGCAGAATTTTTATAAATTTTCAATTATTTGCATACGATTTTGGAAAATCTAAATTTCCCAGGATCCCTACATGAAACTTTTCCTATCAGTATTAATAAAAAATATTTCACAAATGTATCGAAATAAATTGTATCTCTTTTATTCAAGAATTAATATTCTTCTTTATCGACATTCGTATATCGGCTGGAATTTATCGGTAAATTTAGGAGTATGATAGAAAGAGAAGATATACTTCAATTCTATTGTTCAATTCAAAGCAAAAATTTATCTTCATTATCGATTTTTTTCGGCTGGAAACTATCGGCTAACTTTAACAGGGTGTTGGAGACTAGTAATGTGGTTTGGTGGCAAATTATTATTGTACCTATAATAACCATTTTTAGCTGCCCCGTGAGCTCCGGTGAATTATTTTTCACAATAGTCCGATGCAATAATCAAAATATAGCGCAAGGAACCTGGAATCAGACATGACCCACTCAAACTAATATTTTTTTCTTGGTTATAAGAACAAACAATGCACACGTGCGTTTCGTTTAAAGAAAATTATTTCGAAAGTGTCAAAATTATTACACATAGCTGCTGTAATTATTTGGTTGCATAATTTTTACAGTAAAAATATTTATCACAGAAATCGGGCAGGGCTCAACGCTAGTATATGATTTGCAATTCCGATCGCCCAATTTTGTGAATTAAAAATTTAAATGGCAACAATAGATATAATGCTGTGTCTTATTCAGCAGAAAATTATTAGCATAAAAAGTATACTTTTTCTACTAACCACCAGAAGCAGCACTATAGATAAAGGGAATTTTTTTGTAATTTTATTAACTAGAAAAATAATGGATTTGATAATCTTTTAAAAAGTATTTTTGTAACTAGCAAAAATACGTCAACAGATTTTTTTTTTATTATATTAAACATTACCAAACAAAAAACAAACGATCGGGTCGGAAAAGTCCCAGAATTTTTTGAAATCTCGGCTGTATGAAATTTTTCAGGTTACTCAAAATAATGTACGGAAATGCGCCCCTGTAACCATGGTTCATACGGCCGAGATACAAAAAAATTATGTGGCATTTCGGACTCAGTATAACATACGGACTCAGCTACCAGAATAGAATCACAGTACAGGAGGATTTTCCTAAATAGAAATTATTAAAATAATAATAGTCAATTAGTTTGTTTCTCGGGATAATGGATTCATTTTGCGCAATAGTTGGTCAAGAAATTTATTGGGCTATTTCATACAATAGTATATGAGTCCAACTCTCTAGCAAGGGATGTTAATGCCTGTTTTTCATTTTCTGCCATACTCGAATGTTTTAGAAAAAATTTCAGGGCCAATTTAATTCTCTGAATAATGGATTCATTTTGAGCTTACGCAGGACCAATTCTTTTTATCTATCCGATAGTGCTGCTCCTGATTGTGAGTTGAAAAGTTATTAATTTACCCACGTGTATTTATATAAAATTAAAATAAAACAGAAAATTCAATACACGGTCATATACTACAGGGCAGTGTTTCTCAAGCTTAAAATTGTCGATACACAAATAAACATGTCATCTTGAGAATTTTCCAAAGTAAATTAAAATCGACGAAAAAATATGTGAAAGTAGCAACAATTAATTTTCATAGCGATTGCATTGCTATCAGTCCCTACAAAAGCTTTCAGATGGGATTGTTCTTCGATTTGAATTCTGAAGTTCTCAAAGGTGTGTATATACATTTATTTATGCAGAGACAATTCTTCGACAATGTTTATCATTTGCAGATGATATGAACATTTTTTTGGCGTATCCTGCGAAATAGTTCGAATACGGTTTCAACACCCCTTAATGCCCCTTAATGATGGGTAAATGCCAAGTCATCTTAGTTTACATCTAAGCAATCATTGATTTTAGAGTATTTCCTTAAACTTTCCAAGGCGGGTTAAATCGGTAAATGATTTAAGAGTGGTTTCTGGCTATAATATGTCGTTCATCAACCATATGGACGGGCTATCATTAATATAAGGCTATTTCAAAGTTAAAGATTCGTTAAATTTTACTTCATTATATGCTTGCATTTGTGCTTTCGCATATGTATATTGTTATGGTCTTCTAATAATTGATTTAATTCGATATGAGATCATTTTGTAGTTCGTCTATTGCCTTCGTTATTCGGTCAATGTAAATTATAATTCTCCATGGTCCAATATGCGTTCCTTGAGTAACACCAGATGTCACTTTGGTAACGTCAGATTACTTATTATCAATTAAAACATATTGCCGACGATTAGTTGTAGATATCACTTGAACCATTTAATGTATTTGAAAGAAAACCGGAATGCAAATAGAACTTTATGATGTCAGATAAAATCAAATGTCTTTTTATCTTATTTATTATTTACTGGTTAATTCAACCCATGCTGGCGGATATATGACGAGTTTATGTGGATTGATACTTCCCTATATAACATTTAGATATTATCACGTCATCACGTTGGCCCGCTTTAAAGAATGGTGTTATCTCTGAAGTTTTCTATTTATCGGGAAACAAGGAGTGGTTGAACATTTTGCCCAATGTATGTACTAAAATATTACCACACATTTTTACCATAGAAAAAGCTATATCATCCAATTCACAGCCATCTCCAAAATCCTTCAAAGCTGTTAGAATGTAATTTCATAATTTTCGTATAGGCCTAACAATTCCGATTTTTTAGATTTATTAGCCGATCATCGAACCATGGAGGATGCGCCGTTTAAGATTTATTTACATTTTCATTTACATCATTTGCATTCAGTAACCAAGCCAATGCCCAGGCCAATGTGGTTTGTCTGTTTAAAGTTCTATTTGAACCTTTCGATACAGTGGGTAGCGTCGAATACAATATTCAACTGTTTGGTGAACATCATTTAAGACAAATTGATTTAGTAACTCTGTTTTTTTAAACGCTTCAAGCTCATTGGAAGATAAGATCTTAAAACCTGAAAATCATAATGCTAGATGATATTTGGAAGATAGAAATCACCCAATAAAATCGAGAACTAATCAGATGAATTTAACATGCTCTTGATTTGCTCTATCGAGTCAACGCATGATTTTCATCACAGCTGTTTAATAAAAAAGATGTTTTTGTTTGTATTCAAATTCCCTAAGAAAGATTGGCCTAGATTTGCAATTTAACATTTGCGGTAAGGATCCATCATCAACACTAATGCTGTAGGAAATATAGTTGTAATGGCCTCCATTCCTAGGTTTAGGAATCATTCTGATTGTATTGACTTCTTCTAAATTAAAGGTTTTTTTTATTGATGAATCCTTTAAACTGCTCATCATTAACAGACGGTCAATCTAAATTACCATCGTCTATATACGTTTTACCACACTATTTGTGAGTAGATCGTCGGAGTGTTCACTTCCATTGTATCGTAAAAAATATATTAAAGTTACCGCAGCAACTCTACCATGATATATGTGTTAAGCATAGTAGACTAAACTAAAACTTTATTAATCTATCACTATATGTGTATATATATGTATATATAGTTTTCCAAAACATAATTTAGATGCACAAAAATGTTTAAGAGACAAAAAAAATGTAAAACTTTAAAACAACACAAATTTTGTTAACGACGGAAAAACTAAAACTTAATTTAATTTCTAAAATAAAAATATAAACATTAAACTCATAAAAAACTAAATAAATAAAAATGTGAATATGTATATACGAGTATATATGTATTTAGGTACATAGTTACACACACGGTACAATATTTGATATAATTTCCGTCTAACTCTATTTCGTTGTGTTATTCGAAAATTTCTTATTTGTACATACATATGTATATGCATATACGGTATACATATTACATAGAAACGGAAGAACGGATCTAGAATAACGACATCGAAATTGAAAAAAAAAAAAGTTATAACAATTTTTTTTGTTATTTTCAATTTTCTTATCCAAAAATAAAAATTTTAACTTTTTAACTCAAAGTACAAAATATATATATGCTTCCATTTTGTTCCTCGTCATTTAAGATTGGGATCGTATATACATACGTACATACATATGTACTTAAATACGACAATTTTTTATAATATAAGAAATCTAAACAAAGTTTCCTAATATGGTGCAATGCATATGCCTTTTGATGTAAATACCGAAAAACTTTTAAATTATTTATAGGTCGCCTAAATCAAACTACGAGCATATCCATTTAAAACTTGCAGACATATATATCCGTATATACCTACACAAAAAGATACGATCTCGAATCGCTAATCCGTATCCAATCTAATTTCTGTATATACCGCACACCACATACAAAATCGAATAATTTTATTTAAAATTCTATTTTGATTTGGATTAGGATTAGGAGCGCTTTGTTGTATCTCGTATGTGAGCTTAAGCGTAATAGGAATTATATATAAATTTAGTTTATACTATTATGTGTTTCACACTATACATATATCTATTTTATGTAGTATAAAGTCGGATATACATAAACACTTTTTGATAAAAATTATTTCTTATAAATCATAATTCCATATTCCATTTTATTTAATTTAAATTTAAAGCCTTAGGAAATTCATAAATTTTCAACAAACCACATTGACATGTGCGATATAAAATTCGAAAAATTTATGTAAAAAAAAATAATTTTATACCTACATATATGGTATGTACTAACCTAAGTACATAGAACTATTATATTATGGCAGAAGTGGTTTTAAATAATGAGAATTTATTACGTTTGATTGAAGTATTTTTAGTGTTACATAGGTTTTCTCTTTGTTTTATATATAAATATACATACGAGTACATATTTACTAGGTAATTTAATTCATGTATGAGGTGAAAAACTCCATGACTACGACCACAAGTTAATTTATGATTTATTTTAGGATTACAGTATATACGAACTGAAATAATTATACCATGCGCCGCACATAATTATATACATTTCATAAGCAAGCGACCACAAACAAAATTTTTTCAATTTAGGCAACTTCAAAACGAGCAAACTATAAACATATAAATAGTACGCAAGACGTTAACCAACACTGAAAATCTCATTTTTCAAAATAACAAAAAATATGTATAAGTATGTGTGTGTTAACAAATAATAATAATAACAATTTGTCATGGCCATTACTGGCTTCTTACTGTATCAACAATTTGGCTCCAACGATTTCGATCCTGAGCATGGTCATCACTCGTATGATTCTTCTCTCACATGTTAGGAGCCATCTTTCGTACTAATCCGTCAGCGCCCAACTTTCACATCCAAACATAATAACGGCCCTTATGGACGCTTTGTAAAGCTTCAGCTTCACGGATTTTAGCAGTGGCCTTAAATGATACAAAGCACGACTGCCAGCCGTAAGCCGCGCTGCAACATCCTCACCCATACTGTTATCGTGAGTGATAAGAGTGCCCAAATATTTGCTATTGGCATGCTATTGTCTCTATGACCAGAGGTCATGTATTTTGTTTTGAACTCATTGATATGGTGTCCAAAAGAATGTAAAAACTCTATACAAGCGGATCAAGTATTTACTTCATTTCGTTGCTATTCAGTATTGAGGCTGGGTCACTGTCATTTTACAAAGTTGCACCAATTTTGTTGGCATTCCTAGGTACTCCAGACCACACATACTCCTTGAGATATGGAAATATTGATAATATTTATATAGAATCAGTGAACTTGATAGTCACCAATATAATGTATAGGACAGTAACTTTTATGCGATTTCGCGATAATTCTCATCCTTCAAGCCGCCTCCCTTCTTGAAGGTGGGGTATATCGCGGCCACTTTTCGTTAATACAAATAGTATTCATTCAGGCGGGTTTTATGCAACAAATGGTTGTATTATATTGCGATACAAATTACTTATATTAAACAAAAATCAGAATGGGGTGGTGTTTCGCACGGTCTATTGTGTAGAATGTGTATTGAAAATTTGAAATGATCGATTCGTGGGGTCGGAAAGATAAATAACGTGCAATATACGTATATGAAAAATGTTGCACCGAAATTCAATGAAGAAATCTGTAAACAAATATCAGTAGATTGACACGCGGATAGGTGTTTCATATATTCCATTGCATTGACTTTACTTAGAAAATTTGAAGTGGTTAATCCCTGAGGTTGGGATCAATAATGTGCAAATTATAATAATGAGAATGTTGTAGCAAGATTCAATGTTAAACAAAATTCAGAAGGTTGACATGTCGCCCGTAGGTGTTAAGAACAGATTTAACCTTGAATAGAAGTATACATTTTGACTAGAAAATTTGAAAAAGTCAATACTTGTAGCGAAATAAATAACGCGCAATATATTTAAAAAATGTTGCAATAAAATTGAATGAAGAAATCGGTTAAACAAAACTCAGAAAATCGACATGCGGAAATTTTTCAAAAACTTATCACTTCATTGTACTTTCGCAATGGTAATACCTATTATGAGCAAGATGACTTGAAACTGTTGTATCACGTTGTATGTTAGTACAAAATTGAAATTATAAAAAATTTCTTCTACTAAACCAGGGGTCGTACCCAGTTAGCGATATACATTTTTCGGTAGCTGAAAACCATATCTAACTACATTAGCTAACATTTAGCAAGTTTTTAATTGAACATCTACACATTGTATAGCTCCATGTCAGCATGTACGTCATGACATAAACGATGGTACGCCCCATGAATTCTGCACTCCAACAGAAGGTCATATAGATGTGTTCTTAATCATCCTGAAAGCATGGATGAATAATCAATTTTTCATCCTGCTTCTATTATGGGAGTCGAACCCGGTACCTCCCGATCCCAACGCCAGTACCTCGATTTTGTTGCCTTTTTGAGACTATGAGACTGCCAAATATTTTGTATACGTACACTGTGTAGAGTATGAAAAATTGTTGTTGTGTGTTGTCATTTTTTGTATGTGTATTTGTTTTGAGAGTGTACAATAAGCATCAAAAATTATCGATACGGTATAAAAAACAAAAATAATTCAAACATTTTTGGTGCTTACACTTCGTTTTCTCCTGCTATTGCGACGGAGAATTGACGTTTATGTCATTAGTATAGTCAAAGCCATCTTAATAAATCAAGCCTCCATGTTCAAAACGAACTTTTATTAAGATACCTAAAATGACAAAAATAATCGCTCTCTTCATACATTTTATATGGAGAGACATGATTTTCGTTTATAGAAATATTTGAATGAAAAGTAACTCAAAATTATAATTTTTTGAAATCAATTGAAACTATAAACATTGGTTTTCACCTGACTTGAAGGATTTTTCCGTGGGGTTTTCCATTTTATTGTATTAATTAAAGGAACATAAGATACTTTATTCTCTAATAAAGCTCAAATAGAAATAGAATAAAAATTTGTAAGAAAGGGACATTGTGTACATAACCAACAAAATAATTTATTCCCATCAAACAAATAAACCAAAAGAAGAAAACATCAATGAATTTTTAAAAAATGGAACAAACATAATGATCATAAAACAACGCAAAAAACGAGAAAAAATATATGAACACAATTTTTTATTTCATAGCAACAATAAAAAATTATCGTATAAAAAATAATATTGAGAGCGTGATCAAATTGTCCCTCTCCTAATCCTAATTGACATATTGTATACAAATTATGTAACCTTTTGTAACCTTCAAAACAAAACACAACATTTTATCATTTATTTGATCGCTACGATCAATATTTTTGTTTTGGTTTAATGAGAAATCTACTAGCGTTTATCCGATTAATCTCCTAAATTTTAATTTATCGTAGTTATCATAATTTTTATACATATTTTTCGATGTTTAGATTTTGAATCAAACTATTTTATTTCTGTGTTGGAGTGAATGCAGTATATTGAAAGAGAGTATTAGAATATATCAGATATATATTTGTATATACAAATTTAAAGCGCAAATAAATTAAATTAATGACAATTTTATAATCATAAAAATTATGTTTAATTAATATAGTTTCGAAAAATAACCCTGGCCATCACCTAATTCAATTCTTTATCTATTACTTTATATAATAAAATATTAAAAGCTCTCACTATTAATAGTTGAACAATTCAAAATAAGTTTGTATGTTTTGCCATGGGATTGCATAGACTTCTTTGTAAATTACACATTTTTTGGTTAACTAAAAAAAGCTCGTTTGAAAATATCGCTCAACATGGAGGCTTTATATATTAAGATGGCTTTGGTATAGTACATAAATTATTATGTTTACTTATTATCCTATTATGATATTTTTGCATCCGAAAGCTTTTGAATTTTTGTCAAAATAAAATGTAAACAAATTGAACAGCGCATGCGCACAAATACGCACATACTCACTAATATTACTATTTTCCGGTAAGTTTTACTCTCCTAGTCTCATAGTCTCAAAAAGGCAACAAAATCGAGGTACTGAGCTTTAACCACTGTGCAATTTGCTCGGTAAAGGTTATCATCCAAGCAACTAATATCTGCCCACAGGAATGGTCTGGAAATTGTGTAATATAGACTGTTTACTGTTCACCAAAACACGCAATCAAAAAGCAGCATTTTATCGATTATTTTAATCAGCTGGGCATTAAATTTCTCGCAGGGGGCGACTACAAAGCTAAACATCTGCAATGTGGTTCGAGATTAACAACACCTAAAAGAAAGCAACTATTTGAAGCAATGAACGAAAAAAATATAGATTATTTATCGTCTGGGCACCCAACTAGATTTCTGTATAACAAAATTAATTGCACGCACCTCAGGTAGAAGATTGCTATGACTTATCATCCAATCAGTCACCAATACTAATACATAACTCCGGATGATATTGATAAGGCGGCGAATGATTTAACACATATATAGAAAATAGCGGCAAAATAGGCCACTCCTGATTATATAACAATTCTCTAATAAGCCTTCACCTAATATACCGCAGTTAATCCAAGAAAAATGAAAAATATACGCCGGGTATGGCAGTAGCGAAAACCTCCATTACTAAGTTGGAAATTGAATAGGGCTATTAAAGCCCTTAAACGAGCAAGCTAACAACAGTGAACTACCAAAATTTACGGAGGACCCTTCAAAACCAATTCCTTTAAAATTTAAGTGGAAAAGAGTTAAAATAACCATTAAAAATTGTATAAACCCAAAGATAGCTCCAGGACACGATTTTATTACCAGAAAAATGATCAGAGAATTACCTGATAACTGCATAAAACTCATTACTTATATCTTCAATGAGATTATAAGATATGGGTATTTCCCTAAAAAATAGAAAATATCGCAAATACAATGATTCCAAAGCCTGGAAAAGACGAAACACAAGTCGCATCGTGCAGGCCAATAAGTATACTTCCGATGATTTCTAAACTTTTGAAAAATTGGTTTTACAAAAATTAAAACCAATATTATCTGAAGGGCCAATTTGGGTTTCAAACCAACATGGTACTGTAAAGCAATTGCACAGATTTGTTAACACAGTTAAATTTGCATTTCAGTATGGTATAACGGCCATATATTACAAATTATAACTCGTCTGCCAAAAAAAGTCCTCCTTAGGTTAGGTTAGGTAATGCACTCCTTAAGTTAGGTTAGGTAAGTGTGGCCGTCCTAAAGGACTAGCATAGACACAAAATTGGTCCGTAGCTGTACCATATTCGAGTTTCCTCCTCTTCACTCGCTAAACCATTCTGAGCTTACCAAGAAGCGTTTAAAGTCCCGGATCTCGATCTTACTAAGATCCGTGAGGTCGTTCAAAGGGTGGAAGTTCCCATAAATTTTGTTCTGCTATACGCTAGACTAGGACAGGTGCAGAGCAGATGGAGCACGTTTTCCTCCTCCTCCTCATCACCACAGCTGCGGCAGAAATCGTGGGCTGGGACACCCAGTCTGCTCGCATGTATCCCAATGAGACAATGTCCCGTTATAGCTCCCACGACCATACCAAGATTGTGCCGTCGAAGCGATATCAGTTGGCCTGATCTGGACCGTTCAAGTCCAGGCCTGATCTGCCTGGTTATTACACACGAACTGGCGTTAGACCATCTGACGTTCGTTTCTTTTATAGCTTCTTCCTGAAGCAGCAGTTTACATGAAGCAAGCGGTATCTTTATATCCCGCCTGCTTTGGGTTATTAGGCGTGCTGTACCCTTACGGGTCAACTCATCTGCCTTTACATTCCATGCGATATTGAAAAGTCGGGAAAACGAAAACAGAGGTTAACCCCTAGTGCCTCACAGCATACCCCGCAGCCAACCCCTCTATCCCTTTTTGAGCTATCCGTGAAGAAGCTTAGCGCCTCATTGTCCATTACCATTTCGTTCACCCAGTCCTCTCTGGTGGGAAACTCAGTTTGGAATTGCATCTCAACAGATGGCAAAGGAATAGCGTAGCCGGTAGCTTCCGGGATACCCCTGTTGCATAGGATAGATGAGTGCCCTGCATTGTTACAGGTCCACATTACCGAGCAAATAGCGCAGTGGTTAAAGTTGCGACAGCTTCACACCAGACCACCAAAAAAAATTGTAAAAGAAAATCAAAAAAAATTATTAAGAAATGGGATGGAATTTTTTTTTTGTATCTTTTTATGTAGTAATAAAAAGAACTGGGATGGGATGAAGATGTGTTGCTTGATGAATATTTTGTTTTTTCTGAGATGAAAAACTGGTAAAACTTCGCATGCTTTTATTATTCATGCATACTAATAATAAGTATTTAACATAGGTGAAGGACTTAGGTAATAAAGGGTTTCCAATAAGAGGTTTAATTTTGAATAGCCTGCTATTTGGGCAGCTGTCAATTTTGAAGCTGTCATCTTTTGACAATTAGCAAGTAAAAACTACTCCATTACAAAAAATCGTACGATACACGCTTCAACAAGGCATTGAAATTGTTAAAATTCAAATTTTAGCAGTTACAGTTCACAAAACTAAAGCACTTTTTGGTCGTCGTGAAGCAGCTTCTCTGAGAATATTACTGCTGTAGCCCGTAATGTTGAAAAAAACCCAGGTTTGTCGATTCCTCGTCGATCTTTGGAATTAGACATTCCACAAACCACATTACACCGTATTTTGCATAAAGACTTAGGTATTAAGGATTTTATAGTTCAGTTAACACAAGAACTCAAGCCGGTCGATAGAGAACCCGACGAACTGGTTTAATACAACTGAAATTATATTCGGGTTATCAGATATAACGAGCGACAACAAAAAGTTTGCTTATGTATTGTCAGCACTGTCGCCATAAGCAAGTTCACACATTTCCGACCTGCTCGCCAATCCACCAGAGACAAATAAATATATAACATTAAAGCAAACACTAATAGACCGGCTAGCACCATCCACCGAGCGAAAACTCGAGCAACTATTAAGTGGACAGAATATGGGTGACCAACGCCCTACAGAAATACTGCGCCACATTCAAATGCTAGCCGGAGGTCAACTCACCGACCAAGTTATAAAACAACTCTGGATCAGAAAATTACCGGAGGTAATAAAAATAGCAATGGTTGGTCAGGCGGAAAAGAACAAGCTCGGCAACATAGCAAAAATTGCTGACAAAATGCACAAAGCAATCAACCCCAAATTATCGATTTCGGCAATTAATAGGCAATCAAAATCAGCACAAGGCACTAACGACATTCGATATCGACCACCCTTAAATAGAAACATAAATACGAATCCGGCCAATTCGATTGAAACTAGGTTATCACGACTGGAAAGTCGAATTAACCAGATATTCATTAATCGCCGCAGCCGGTCAAGGGGTCGATCATCATCATCGCAAACACGTAGGCAAAATAGCCGCAGCCCCAGCATGAGATACCCAACGTGCTGGTACCATCATAGATGGGGTAAAGACGCCAAAAAGTGCATTAAACCATGTAGTTTCGGGCAACATACCGAACACATGGAAGTTGATACCCAAAAAACCTCCTCGCAAACCGGGTAGAGTCGGCCACTAATCACACCCAATCAAATAGCCGACTATTTATATTCGTGAAAAACACAAAACTGAATTTTTTAAAAGATACTGGCGCTTACCTCTCGGTCATTCCAGTTACGATTTTTCGTAAATCCATATTTAATCATACAAAAAATCCTCAAAAAGACTCAAAAGAACCTTCACACATGCATTTATTATTGTTAATGTGAATCGTCCGATCATTGGAGCCGATTTTCTGGCAAAATTTGGCTTACTAGTCGATCTACGCCGTGGGCGGCTGTTTGATTCAGCGACACAGCTGTCAATCAATGCCTTCATACAAAATATGGTAACCAAGCTATTATTTAAGAAATTTGCCATTTTTTCTTATAATTTCGGGTTTTTTTCTGCAAAATAGGATAAAATAAGGAACAACTTCCTATCCTTCCGATCCTATTTTGCAGAAAAAGACCCGAAATTATGAAAAAATGGCAAATTTCTTAAATAATAGTTTGGTTACCATATTTTGTAAAATGGCTAAATTATGTAGAGAAATGGCACTTTACCTTAATATTACCTCGATTTTATCAAGTTGTTCCTTAATTTAGCCTATTTTGCAGAAAAAGACCCGAATTGTGCACACCACCACACCTACACCAATTCATTACGCAATCGACAACTGCTACGGAAAATTACTCAAACAGTTTCCATATTTAACAGCAGAGCCAAACTAAAAAGCGCCCGTCAAACATAACGTGGTACAGCATATAGTCACGGAAGGCCATCTTCCGGTATCACGATCCCGCAGACTAGATCAAATGCGACACAAAACAGCGCTTACAGAATTCCAACATATGGTTGGAATTAGGGATTTGTCGGACACCGTCATCTCCCGTCTCATGTCCACTTCACATGGTGAAAAAGTAAGACGACGATTGGAGACCATGTGGGGATTATCGCAGGCTTAATACGGTCACAAAACCTGACCGATACCCGATACCCCACATTCAAAATTTCTCCATGCACTTGCATGGTTGTAACATTTTCTCCAAAATCGATTTAATCAGAAGTAATCACGATATTCCCGTCGCACCTGAAGACGTTTTTAAAGCGGCAATTACTAAACCGTTTGGCCTATTCGAATTTACACGAATGCCATTCGGATTACGCAATGCCGAACAAACGTTTCAGCGTTTCATGAACGAAGTAGTTCGTGAACTTGATTTCGTGTTCGTCTACACTCTACATTGACGACATATTTGTGGCATCTAAATCTGAGGAAGAACATAAACTGCACTTAAACCAACTATTCAAAAAGTTAGTGGAGTTTGATGTACACATCAAGACCGCCAAATGCGTATTTGGAGTAACAGCTCTTGACTTTCTCAGCCACAAAATTACTCCTGATGGTATTTTGCCATCAGACGAACGAATCAAGGCAATCTCCGAGTTCCCAGCTCCACAAACAATAAAGCATATTCAGCGTTTTGTCGGGATGGTAAATTACTTCCACCGATTTATACCTAAACTCGCTGATATTGTGGCACCAATTCATAACCACTTGGCAGATCTAAACAAAATGCCCAAGACAGCGAAGAACTTTCACTTGGCCTGACGTATGCCATCAGGCATTCACGTCACTAAAACAAGAATTAGCTAAAATAACACTGCTTGCGCATCCACTGAGCGACTGAAAGCTCAGCATTACAACAGATGCATCAAACACTGCTGTCGGAGCAGTATTACAACAATACAACAATGAGCAATGGGAATTATTCGAAAGGGTATTACTCGCAATATATCAGGCAGTCAAACACTTCCGATATTTTGTCGAGGGCCGTGAGTTTACAATTTACACCGACCATAAACCTCTGACTAGAGCAATTCAGTCTAAAACTGAACGCAATCCGAGGCAATCTCGCCATCTGGATTATATTAGTCAATTCACCACCAACATCCAGCATGTGCAAGGTAGTGACAATGTGGTCGCGGATACACTTTCCCGCACCACAGAAAAAATAAATTGTAAACCAAGTAATTAGTGAAATATAGTATGATAAAAATATAGTGAATTTAATAAGTTAAAATTTATATTTAATTAATAAATTAATGAAGAATTAAATAAATAAACTATAATAAATAATTATATCGTAAATTGTGAGTCCGGACCGGACGCATAATTAAAGGTGTATCAACACCTACCATAAGGACTTTATGGTTTGAATCTCCTAATTATAAACACACTTCACCTGATAGGTTCATCAATCAAATATATAATATATTCTGATTTCTTTGAACTTGAATTGCAACAAATACCAAAACCAGCAGGCAAGCAATTTATAATAAAACTACCCAAACTATATACCGCACCATCTGATCACATTCTATTTAAAACCAGAATAGTAATTATTTCATTTTAATCAATATTTTATTTATCGAATTTATTTTGAATATAAATAAATTATCTCGAAACCATATTCATATTGTACATATAACTACATATTAAATGAAATTTTTGGTTCCGACATTATATTTAAACAAAAATTTATTTTAATTTTGAGCTTTTGTCTGTGTATGTGATATTTTCCTTATTTTCCTCGAATTATATATTTTTTTGTTTTGGACAATTTTTTCCAGATAACAACTAATATAATAAATGTGTTTGTGTGTATGATGCCTGTGTTTTATACCGTAATGCCAAAAGGACCAAACCTTAGTCGTTTTTTTTGGTTCCCAGTAAAAAGTCAAATCTTGTTTCAAACGAAAAAGCAAAAAAAAAGCTCAACACACAAAACAAAAAAATCTTATCGAGAAATTATTTGTTTTTGTGCCTCGGGTAAGGTTTATTGACTCTATATATGTATATATACTCGTATATACATACACTATCGGTCGACCCATTTCCACCCCGGTCTCAACTTAGTGAGAGAGACGTACATATGCATACACACATATATAATTTAGCAGGAAAAATAGACAAAAAAAAAGATTACAATGTTATTTATCCTGTATATAGAAATGAAAGCACAATTTTTTTTTTCTTTTTTAGTGGTTTTTCTAAATTGAATTTTTACATTTCTAAAACAAAACTTTTTTTTTTTTTTTTCTGTGCTCAAGCTCTAAAAGTAAAGTTCACTAATGAAATTTTATGACTTTATTTTTTTATTGTTATTATTATTTTGGCAACAAACTTATCTATTCGATATATTTTTGTATATGTATATATTCCTTCTCTACATATATATAGTTGAGCTTTTTGTCTAGTTTTGTGTTTGGATGAGGAACAACATATTGTTGTTGTTATATACACTATTGAATATATTAATTTTATTTTGTACTTTAAAATGTTCTCAATGTTCTCATGTATATACACAAATTTCTATGTACGTACATACATACATACATAAATTGGAAAAAAAGTAGTTTACAAAATGACTAATGAGGTTGGATGTTAAATGGAAATTTTTATTTATTTTTTCCTAATTTTCTGTATAGGTACTTATACTCTACAGTGTAACTTTTGTTGTGTTTGATGTAGTTTCGAGTCGAGTTAAACAAAAAAAGGAAATACCTCAAAAAATTAGTTATCGTTAGTGTTCTAAATTTAATATACAAAATTGAATTTATTTGGGCTAAATTCTTGAGGGATGAGAATATATTATACAGGTTTCATTATATAAATGTGTGTGTGTATATATTTTAAAGGTGATGAATTAGGGTCTTTTAAATGGGATACTTAAAAGGTTTATCTATTATATATAGCTCTAATAAAGCTTTATTTACGTGAAAAGTCAAAACGAATTCATTTAGATCAAAATATCAAGATTTTTTAGAATAACTCTTTTTATTTGTGTTTGGAGCTGAATACGTGAACAACTCTTATGAAAAAAAAGTGATATGCGGATGCATTATGTAGTATTTCGCCGGCCTGGACATTTCTGAGCGCGATATTATTTCCAGGCCGGCCATTTGGCAAGAATATTTTTTTATTTAATTTAATTTTGGACAGTTCATGAAAAAGCATTTTTCTTTTTAGTTTCGTTTGTCCGAATACTGTTCTCAACGGTGAGTGAACTGTATTTAGATGGTGGTGTGGTATGTGTGGTCAGACACTTGTTTTTCATAAAATGATAAAATAAACAGTGTTTAAAGGTTTATTGGCCCCTTACCTTGTCAACAATTTGGCTCCAACGGTTTCGATCCTAAGCTTGGTCGTCTTACTGTATTAGACAACCTGAAAAAGCCAAGTCGTTCTCTACACCTTGGAGCCATTGTCACCTAAAATGTTGTCAAAACCAGCATACTCGCTGAGATCTTACTTGATGTACAATATCGGGTATGTTTTTCAAATCTCTTATTTCGATATTGTACAGAGTTTGTACCATCTATTTCCCGTGTTGGGCCGTAAATCGCACGCATGATTCTCCTCTCGTAAATGTAAGGAGCCATCTGTCGTACTCATCCGTCATCGCCCAACTTTCCAAACATAATATGGGGCCTGATCACCGCTTTGTAAAGCTCAGCTTCACGGCACTTTAATTGAAATTGTTATACATAAATCACCAATCATGATTGTCATGTAATAGGTATTCACAACCTTCGAGATTCGGAACAAATTCAACAATTCAAAAATTCGGTTTTATAGCAAAAATAGATAAAATCTCTCCGCGATCGATTCGGTGTAAATCTAAAAAAAAAATAAAAGAGAGATTTCATCTCGAAATTAATTCGATTTAGGTTTATATATACCTATCCAAAAACCTAGATTCTGTATGTCTACCAATCTCCATATATAAAATTGAGCTTTGACCGGCTCAACCAATGCGACCTTTCGGAAACATCTGGATTTCAAGTGATCAGAAATAGCTGTTTCCATTTATATGAATGAAAATAAATTCGGAATTCAAACAAAAAAATCTGATGTGCTCATCACATGATGGTTGCTCGGTAATGGTTTGTGTCAAATGCGAATTTATTAGAGCTGTCAAAACCAACATTTGAAAATAATTGAAGTTTCCATAAAACCACCTGGCAGTAATTTAGAAACAGCTGTTTAATATTATCTCGTTAAAGTTTTAATCTTTGTTTAATTTTTAAATATAAAAACGTTATGTAAATTAATAATTCCCAAAATTGATCAAAAAATGTGTACCACTAACATTATTTATCAAAATACGTTTCATTTGATATGTCACATGATGTAAAATATTTTTTTTTTTAAATTAAAGTTGGGCGGATTATTCCAGCCCTCAATGCCACATGGGCTCACGGTGCAATACCCGGACAAACACATATACTTACACATTAAAAACACCCAACCGTGATTTTTGGTCATCACCGGGAATCGAACCCGAGACTCTCCAATAACAAAGCAAGGACGCTACTTACTGTGCTAATGAGGGCGGCGAACTAATGAGGGCGGCCAAATATAATATAAATTAAAAATTTTGATCCAGCATCTGTGGTCCAGACGAATTCGTAGAAAACTTCCTATCCTCCAATCTATTTCTACAAAACTCCACGAATATTTGTCAATTGTCTATATTAGACCTGCTTTTTAACACAAGTATGTCGAATAAATAAAAATTATTTTAAACATCTGAAATAGCTGGTGCTGAGAAGGCTTCAATAGTCAGGACGCATTGTCTCAAATAATGCCGAACACAAGTGGAGCAAGACAAAAACGATGGATGCTATTGGCCAATGTTGTCTCATCTATTATGCTATATGGAGCTCTAATTTGGGCTGACGAAATGAAAACCTCACATAGACGTAAGTAAAATTCCGTCTATCGACTCCGCACAGTTTCGGATGACGTATAGCGTGTGTTATTGCAGAAATGCCTCCTATAAATATTCTAGTTAAATTTATACAGAACGTGGAAGTGATGCAAACATTACAATAACCTGAAAGCTTGATCGAGACACAACTATGGTCGAGTAGCAAAACAATTGGAGCCAATCAAACAAAGGTCGATGGAGTCACCGTTTGATTCCGCAGATTACAATTTGGATGAAGAGAAAACAAAGGAAGCCGCCTACTATACCTTTCTCATAAGATAGGATATAGGATTCAAGCACAAACACGACGACAGTCCTATAATTACCCGACACGCACTGGTCTAGTGGAAAATAACGAAAACATATTTTTCGAATGCCAACGGTTTGGAGAAATTCGTTTCCAAAATTGCTGCTAATGAAGCCATCTGGAGTGATGCAGCAGATTTGGAGGCACGAAAGGTAGAGATGCGACAATCGATCCGTGCCAAACGTTGATGATTAGAAGAGCAGCATTTCTGAGCACCTGCTCGCGGTGTAATGTCTAGCGATGGTTCGACGGGGCTGTATGGTACGGATATTGTAGGATGGTTTTGGTTGGTAAAAATCCAATAGTCTTACATATCAGTTAATGGTTCACAGGTAAAAAAAATTGAAAAATTAGACACAGACGCACATACAGACATTTTTCAAAAATGGTCAATTTGAATTCAGGGGACTGTGAAAAAAATAAACTTTTACAAACACATTTTTTTTATTACAGTACCTTACTTTACTGCATAAGTGTGATAAAGTAAAGATACATTTATATGGGTTGCACTAACCCAGATGGAGATACAGTTAAACTATAAATTTGATTCCAGCGGTGTAATCAATGTTTTCAGAAATGGGCTTTCACAACAAACACGCTCATTACTAGACAATTTAGTGTGAGAATCCGTTGTTTTAATACTTATTAGCACTTCCGTATGCTGATCCTGGTAGCTGTTAATCCGAGTTGGAAGTTATAGCTATAGCAGTGATGATTTAACTATTTGTGCTTCTTCAGATAGTTCCTTTTTGTCAACTGTCAATTTTTAAGTTGACCATTCACTTTGTGATTTCCTCAACAAATCTGAACGATGACTCAAAGCCAATGAGTTAAGAGGCTTTGTAAATCAACATGGTTCCAATACCATATGGAGGTTTTTAATAATATGTTAGATGTGCTCGGTTCACGATAAACGTTTTGCATCTCCGTACAGGGCAGGATAATCATCATTAAATAATGATCGAGTCACTCCATAATGTGGTTTTCACCTTTGGAACTCCCAACGCTTCTCTTTTCTGATACAATCAGTGTGCCTATTAAAGATACAGCACACAGTTCATGGAGCTCAAATATTTCTCCGCTGGTTCTATTCCCATATAGTTCACCATAACTCGGCTTGATCTGGAGGCAAGTTGTCTTCCCAATTTAAATTCATCAACCATCAACTTGGGAATAATAAATAATAAGCAGTATTTAAAGGCTATTGCTGGGCCCTTACTGAGTCAACAATCTGCCTCCAACGGTTTCGATCCTGGGCTTGGTCCAACTTCATACTGTCCTAGACAACCTGAAGAAGCCAAGTCATTCTCTACACCGTGGAACAATCGTCGCCTGCAACGACCTCTGCGCCTACCATATGGTGGCTCTTCTTTCAGAGATCACTGCACACGTGACCGAGCCAGCGTACTCGCTGAGATCTTACTTCATGTACAACATCGCGGGGATCTTCATCAGATCTCTGATCTCGATATTGTACAGAGGTTGGTATGTACCATATATTTCGCGTTTTGGGCCGTAAATCATGAAGAAATCAAGGCATGACTCTTCTCTCAAATGTAAGGAGCCATCCCTCGTACTCATCAGTCAGTGCCCAACTTTTACATTCAAACATAACAACGGGCCTGATCAACGCTTTGTAAAGCTTCAGCTTCACGGCACATGATTAGTATTTAGATTTTAGCATTGGCTGCCAGTTGCCAGCCGCACTTTAATATCCTCATCCACACTGTTATCGTGAGTGATAAGAGAACCCAAATATTTGAAACTCCTCACCCCCCCAAATGTGTGATGGCCAATACTAAAATCTGGTGTGCCATTGTCGCTAAAACCACAGATCAGGTATTTCGTTTTGGACTCATTGATCTGAACTCCAACTGAAGTTGAAAACTCTACAAGCGGATCAAGTATTTCTTTCACTTCGTTGCTATTCAGTCCAATCATGCATATGTCATCTGCATATGCAAGCACCTGATTGGACGGGCGAAATAAGATGTTGCGCTGAGGTGTTTCAGTTTTAAGAAAGATGTAATCCAACATGAGATTAAAGAGTATCGGGGACAGAGCATCTCCCTGCCGACCACCCGAGTTAACTGCAAAAATTGTCGATAGTCTGTTCACAACTTTAACACAGTCGTACTAATTTTGTTGGCATTCCTATAGGTATTCCAGGGCAGACCACAAACTCTCTCGATTGATCGAGTCATAGGCCTGCTGGAAATCCAGGAACACCTGATGTACGGGAATGGATGTCTCATAATATTTAGATAGAATCATCCGCATCAAAAAGACCTGATCGATTCGGACGAAATCCTCCTTGATAGTCACCAACCAAGCCCTCCGCTAGAGGAGTAATTCTATCCAATACAATGTATGACAGTAACTTGTATGCTGTGCAAAGGAGAGGTATACCGCGATAATTCTCACACTTCAAGCGGTTTCCCTTCTTGAAGATGGGGCATATCGCGGCCATTATCCATTCATCAGCAGGAATAACTTCGGTTCGCCATACTAATCGAATAAGGTCGAAAAGACAGTTCCAGAAAGTAACCTCTCCGAATATCAAGAGCTCCGAGTTAATGCAGCCCACCCCAGGTGATCGGTTCCGTTTCAATCTCTGCATGGCTTTAGTGAATTCTTAATGGGATGGTTCCTCAGTGAAAATCTCCGCAGTCTGTATTAGAGGTTGCTCAACAACAGTCTGTGACGCATGATGCTCATCAAGCAGGCCAGTAAAGTATTCACTCCATGCGTCAAGTACTGCGTCGATGTTGACACAGAGGTTTCCATCCCGGTCCCGAATGGTGGTTGACGTAGGCCTGAAAGTATGATGCAGTCCAGTAATTCCTTTAAAAAAATTACGCGAACTGCGCGTATTGCTGAGTTGTTGTACTTTCAGAACCTCGGCCTTCCATCATTGTTGCAAGAGCAGCCTTGTTTTTCCTCGCGATTGTGAGACGTTGTTGCACTTCACTATTGGCTATATTTTGTTGCTCAACTGCAAAACGTCACTCGTCATGAAACCAATCATTCTTGGGTCTGACTTCTAATATATCTATAGTCTGTTGAGCAGCACTGACAACTGAAATTTTCAGTACCTCCCAGACAGAGTTCACGCAGTCAGACTGGTAATTCTTGAACTCTCAGAATCTCTGAAGTAGTTTTGGACACTGTTCTTTGAGCTATTAATCTATCACTATCCATTTTAATAATTCCTGGTCTCAACAGACTGGCAAAAATGAATGAGCTTACCTAAAATCCCAAAAGCATATAATTTCACTTGGTTGACTAAACGTAGGATCGGCTAATGGTATAGATGTTGGAATTGAATAAACTTTGATCTATACATACAGGCATTCTAATTGTAAACTACCACATCCCTTTGTTATCTTCACGGTTAAGTGACCAACTCCTTTGATGCTAATAAATCAAGCTCACGAATGATGATACCAGTCTAAAAGAGTACGGCGTAGCTTCCATTCACCAAGCTCTCTTTTATTTGTATCATGGCAGTTGATAGTAATGCTTGGTTGAACATGTTGCGATATTGGTATATGCATATGTACATGTTGTAATTACATCACTCTGTTTTTGATTAACTGTTTGATTTGCAGTGCTTTGTTGTAACTGCGAGATTGCGGCTTGTTGGTACCTCCGCAAAGATTTAAATTTAGACCATTCAAATTACGTTGATTTTGAAAATTGGTCACGTGACATCTGATTTTACATTGAATCCCTTTACTGTAGCAATTCCTTGTAAACCGTGTTCATCAGATGAATATAGAGAATCTTTTTTATTGATGAAGAATTTACAAGACAAATAGGCTGCTCCGTATTGATCAATAATTTAATTCTATGTAAATTCTTTCCTTTGAGATTGTTGTGATTTAATTTATAATTAATTGGTCCGCAACAAATACTACGAAAATATTTTTGACATTTATTGTGAAAAATTAATAAACCAATAATACTTTTAGATTCTCGATCTTCAACACAAAAATATATTTGAAATAAGCTTTTTTATACCACGAACAGATTAGATTCCAAACAAAAATAAAAACACGATTCTCCATTGTTGAAATGAAAATGTATCATTCCACCGATGGATTGAGTGTACGCAGAACATATGGTGGAACTGATAAATAAGCTTTTGGTTTGGTTTCTGGTTTGTTTTTAATTTGAATCTGTTCTTGGTATTAGAAATATACGATGGAGAAGATGAAGCCTCTATATAAAATTGCTTATTTTTATATTTTATTCAAAAATTACAAATTCTTTGTGACGAAGTAGAAAATGAAATTCAATGCTGTTTTCGTGCGGTTAGAATATCTTTTCTTTTGAATCGAAGTTCAAACTGCTGTTTATATAACTGGGGTCTATCAAATTACAATCCGCATATTTATATCCATTTACAATCAAACAGTCATAATCTTGAAATTCGATTCTTTTCTGCTTTCCATCCTATATATATAAGTAATGCGGAAGACATCATCCGGTGAATAGAATTTTTTCTCAGTACCAATACAGAATATGTATAACATATATAATATTTCTACTTATATGGTTGCCTTTTATTTTTTTGTTGTAAAATGGAAAGATCCAAAAACTTTATCAAGCAAAAAATTACAATTTTGATAGAAAGTTAAAAAATAGAATTTTCTTCGAATTTTTATACAGAAACTGTTACGGTTGACATGCTATTAGATTGGTTTTTGGATACACATAATATATGTACGTATATATGTATTATATTACATAAATAGGATTTTTAATTAATGAAATTAAATTTCATTTTGATTCAAACAATTTTATGTCCTAAATTAAATTTATAAATTTAAAAGTCAATAGATTTTTGTTCGAAATCTTTTACGTATTTTTATTTTTGTGTTGGTAATTTCCAATCCAATTTGTACTGAAGATACGGAAATTACATTCCTAACACTTTAATTTAAATTAAAAAAGATTAGACCGAAAATTATTAGACCGCATAATTTAAATTTATTATACTTTTAAGCATGATGTGTGTGTGTACATCCATGTATATATAAAATTTCTTAAGTGCGCAAATTCATTTTCATGTTAAATATATTAAATAAAAAAAAAAAATGTAAAATTTATATTTCCCCAGAATGTTATGGGCCGATGCGGTGCACAAACCTGACTACTATTATCTTACGATTTAATTATAGCACGCAGATTTTATTTATAGAAATTACAAAGGCGCAAATCTCTTAAATTCAGAAGGACAAATCTTAAATCATCCACAATTAATATAAAAAAGCTGAGAAGCCTGACTAAAGAGTTCAATCCAAGATCCACGCCATCAAAAACACGAATGGAGAGCTGAGAACAAACGTGGATGATGTTAGTTTGGCAAACCCACTTCCACCAGGTTTTTTTTTTTTTTTTTTGACAATCTTATTTATTCACATACAATTTTACAATGTACCTAGTCTATAGACTAACAACATTTCTTTTTTGACCTAAATTGCTAAATTGTGTTTAATTAAGGTATCCCCATTGGTTTTCCTTATGTTCAATTTATACTGATGTTACTGCCTTACGCTGACTATAGTGCTAACTCAAAAGGTTTTACTCTTTTCAGTCTTCTCACTGCTTCCCTGTGGTCGAGTAGTTGGTTGGCCTCAACTTTCGGGTGATTCTGGAGCTTCACTTCATGCTTCCGTGCAGCATTGTTTGCTTCTCTGGTGACAGATTTCACTCTAAGGTCCCTGTGGAGGTCGCTATTACGTATGTACCAGAGGGCATTTACAATATCCCTTAGCACTCTGTTTTGGAATCTTTGAACGATATCCATGTTGCTTGGTTTAGTACAACCCCACAGCTGAATTCCATACATCCAAATGGGCTTTAATATCTGCTTATATAGCATCAATTTATTGTTTATTGATAGATTGGAATTCCTTCCCATCAGCCAATACAACTTTCTATATTTGAGTCTGAGTTCTTCACTTTTTTTCTTGACATGGACCTTCCATCTAAGTTTGGTATCTAGATTCATCCCTAGATATTTTGCTGAGTTAGCATGTGGTAATGGGACATTATTTAATACCACAGGCAAATGATTTATTTTTCTGTTGGTGTAGTCAACACGTATGGATTTTGTTTCATTTAAGCTGACACGTCATTGCTTCGTCCATCGATAAATTTTGTTCATCGCACTTTGAAGCTTATTGGTAGCTCCTTCTATGGTATCATCTATGGTGTCAATTGTGGTATTCTGAGATAATGGAATATCGCTTGTGAATAATAAATATAGAATGGGTCCTAAAACACTTCCTTGTGGCAATCCAGCATTAATCTTTTTAATTTGTGAGTATGATTGTTCCTGTTTAACACGAAAGTGTCGCTCTGTAATGTAGGATTTTAATATTTGGCAAAATTGTGAAGGTAGAATGTTCTGGGGTTTGTGCAGAAGACCTTTGTGCCAAACTTTGTCAAACGCCTGGGCCACGGTCAAGGAAGACTGCTGAGCAGATTTTCTTTTGTTCGAGTGATCTTTCTATGATATCTGTTATTCTATGAATTTGATCGATTGTAGAGTGTCTATCTCGAAATCCAAATTGATGTGTGGGGATTAATTCCTGCCTTTCAATTATTGGTTTCAATCTTTTTAAGAGAAGTCTTTCAAATAGTTTTGACATAATAGGCAGTAACGAAATCAGTCCATATGGGATGTTATTTCGTTTGGTGGTTTTCCAGGCTTAGGTAGCATAATCACCTCCACGAACTTCCATACATTTGGTACATATTTCATCCTGAAAGCTGCATTGATTAGAGTTGTTAATTTTTTAATGCCCTTCTTCGATAGCTGTTTTAAGATTTTTCCTGTTATCAGGTCATAGCCTGGCGCTTTGTTCGGATTTACATTTTTTTTTATTTCATTAGTTAATTCCGCAGGGGTGGTCAGAGCGATTTCTTGATCAATAGTTTCCTCTACTTCTTGGAATTCTTCTCTCTCTTGTACCTCATTAGGCTAAAAAATACTTTCTAGATGGTCAGCGAAAGCTTTTGCCTTTTCTTCATTGCTTCTGGCCCTATTTCCATTGCTTGTTCGTATGGGTGGTATTTGAGTTATTGGTCTTTTCATTCGTTTGGTTGTCTTCCACAAAGAATAGTCAGTATCCTTTTCATATGTTAATGACTGTAGATATGAGTTTATTGTATCATTTTTAATGTACTGGATTTCCCTCCTGAGTCGCTGTGTCAGGTTATTCAGTTTGTTTTAATCTGCAGGCGTCCTGGTGTATTGCCATATCTTCCTGGCTCTCCTTTTTTCTTCGACAAGCTCCCTGATTTCTTTTGGGTAATTTGTACCTATTGTTCTTCTTTTGAACTCCGGCGTATTATCCCATGCTGACTGTTGTACGTCATTTATGAATTTTACGATTTCTTGATCTAGTTGTTTTTCTGTTTTGAACGGTACATTAAGTTTTATTCTACTATTCAGCTCTTCTTTGAATCCCTCCCAGTCTGTATATTTATTTGTCAGAGTCGGGTTGCATTCCTTTGAGATTATCTTTTCACTGAGAGTAAGTAGTATTGAAGAGTGATCGGAGCTCGAATCATACCCCTCTTCATATCCCACAGTGGAGGAGGCGAAGTCTTGTATGTGATTTCATGATCTCGTTATGATGATCTGAGTCCAGGAAGAGTTGCCTGAGGAATGAAAGACCGCATTTATATGTCCTTTGCATAAAATAGGTGACCATCTCAAAATTCAGAATTATCACCCCCCTCCCCCTCCCGCCGAAAATATCATTGGTGACTATACCAGTGTGGTTTTCGCCCCAATCGATCAACCACTGATCAATGTTTCACACTACGGATGATCTTAGAAAAATTTTGGGAGGACAGCATAAACGTTCACCAACTTTACATAGACTTTCAACAGGCATATGATACTATAAATTGAAAAACCTTTGGACCGCGCAAATTTGTCTAGGGATTCCAAAAAAACTTGTCTCTATTGTCGAAAATCGTAGTGCGTAATGGGCAGTTTCTAACTGCTTTGAAATAACATCTGTACATCGATTTTGTTGCCTTTTTGAGACTATGAGAGCGTAGTCAGTTCAATTTGTTTGTATTTTATTTTGACAAAAAATCAAAATCTTTCGGATGCAAAAATATCATAATACTCGCGACTGTGTTGTTCAACCTGGCGCTTGAGTACGTAATAAGGAAAAGTGGTATTGTAACACTTTTCCTTATTACGTACTCAAGCGCCAGATTGAACAACACAGTCGCGAGTATTATGATATTTATGCATCCGAAAGATTTTGAATTTTTGTCCGCGGTGCATATCAATAATTCAGCTCAAATTCTGGGATATATGCAGATGATATAGTGCTTCTTGGCAGAAGATCCAATGATATCAATTACAGTTTGGTACCACTTGACCGAAACGCGAAACGAGATTTTAGAATCAACAGCAACAAAACAAAATGGTTATCAATACTTATAGGAGCAACCTTATGGTTAATCTCGGAGAAAACGACTACAGATTCAACAACGTAGAGTATTTTAAATATCTCGGGTCTATTGTAACATCCACAAATGATATTCAGGAAGATATAAAAACCCACATACCTACAGCACATCGAGTCCTCTATGCACAATTGAGGTTGTTGCGATGAAAATATATTTCGCAGTCATGGCAACTCGCACTTTATAAAGCACTTTTAAAACCTGTGCTAACTTTTGGTTAATTAATTCATTTTGGTCCTATATTAAAGTTGCGAACGTCGCGCACGATTTAAGAGTAATAGGATATCGAAATTGGAGAGAGAAGGCGGCAAAATCCCTTCATGGGATGGGAAAGCCAGACAATAGTATACAGATGGCCCACAGTTGTATATTAACACAACAAAAATCATATTTAAAATAATTCACTGATAAAATTGATTTAAAATGTAAATTTGGGAAACTATATCTAATACAAATATTTAATACCTAATCAGTGGTTTATTATGTATTATGTGTATGTTTATACGTTGGTTTTGTTATTGTATCAATTCAGCAAAATGTATCGAAAAGCACAAGTTCCTGTATATACGAGTAGATATATCGAAAATTTTTCAATATTCAATCGAATTCAATATATAAAAATTTGGGGCGTTTTTAGTTTTCATTTTAAAATTTTCAACAAGCACAACCACTAAAAATAAAAATCATATAGCGATGGTAATAATAGCAATACTAAACTAGATAATAGTGCAACAATAGAAAACAATTTAATATGATATAGGTCTCTACAAAATTAATCTATGGATACGTGATGCATTATACCGGAAGTTATAGTTACCAATTTAATGAAATATCTATAAACTTCTTTAAACAAATGAATAAACTAAAATAATATTACACAACGAAATTGTTTTAATTTTTACTTTTTAAACTTTAGTCCTTGTTTGAGAATTTTAAATTTGACAAAACTGGCAAATAATTCTCCAATTGTATACTCTATAAAATAAATTTGTTGTTGATATGATCGCTGTAATTTTGATTATTTGTTCAGGTTCGCCACAGCAGGTGACGCGTCTATGCAAAATATTCAAACAAAACTTCCATTTATGTACACACCCCATCTACACATTTTGCTGCTGTGAAATAATTCATGAGTAACGTTTAACAAGACAATCTGTATATTAAAAAAAATCAGTGCGTTTTTCTCGAAAACTATGATCATATATATAGACAAATCAAATATAGATAAAATCTAGGGCGTTCTTTTTATTTCATTATAACCAATGCTATAGTTCAAATCGACAATCAACAAAGGTTACAGTTTATCGGTTTTGTTGTATTTTAAATCCATATTTAAATTTATTATGTTTATGTAATAAAAGCAACGCCCTACATTTTTTCTTTTTTTAATTTTAAATTAAATAATTTTTCATATATTCTTATATGACATAGCGGCTAGCGCCTAAGCTAGCATACATTAACTTTCAACATTTTTGTGGTAAGAAGGGAATATTGTCCCGATGAAATACATTATGGAGAAGCTGTATACAACAACAAATATTGCCAATTATGTATTAAATTATTTATTTATTATTTTGTTAATTATTATTTTAGCTTTATTTTAATTATTATATTCAATTATTTAATTATTTTAAAATTAATAACTCATTTAACAAGTTATGTGAAATTATTAAAGAGTTTAGGTTTTCTTAAACAAGTTAACGAGTCGATTACTAGTTGATTAAAAAAATAATTTTATTATTCAAATTCAACATAAGACTAAATTATTACAAAAGTATTTCAACCTTTTATACAATCAAAATAGTTTGTTTAGCATAAAATGTGTTACACATTAAAGAATTACACAAGAAAGAATGTATTATCTTACACCTAACAACTCACGTTGTGTTGATTCGGCAAATTGACGAATCACGTTGTGCTGGTATGACAGAACAGATGAATCACGTGGTGCTGTTATGACAGAAATGATGTTGTTAACTCCTCCCCCCTCAAAGACCCACGTCCAGGTTGATTAGCGAGAGTTTCTTCCTGAGGATTTGGTTGTTATTGTTTTAAGCTCTTAATCTGCGCTTTATGAACTCGTTTCCCCGTTGTAGTTGTAATTGTGACTTTACTGTCCCTGGCCACAGTCTCTTTTCTGAATTTATGTTTATCCTTACCTTAATTTTGCTTGATTGCAGTATAGATTAATTCGCGAGGTTCATATATTTTATAGGTTTAGATCTCTTAAGATCCTCTCTATAGTTATTTTGATTTGCTGATTTTTCCTAATCCTTTCTAGTAGGTCCTCTTTTATTTTATCCTTGAAGTTGAAGACTTGATTCGGAAGAATTTGGCGAACTTTGAAAATTTGTTCACACAAGAAATACATTTTTCACTTTTTATCTCCATTATGTCTATATGTGAAGAATTTAAGACGGATACTTTGGAAACGTTCTAGGATTTGCTTTTTGTTTTATACTTGATTCCGGTGCTCCCTTTGTGTTCTTTCTCTATATGATGGAATTTTTTTTGATTTTGAGTAAAGTTAAGTGTAACCAGGCTTATAGATGAGCTCGTAATTATACTCTTTTAGACTGGCTTTCCATCGCTTCAACTTGGCATTATTGTTTCTATTACTTAATTAAAACGTCAGTGGTTGATGGTCTATTAAGAATCCTAATTTTTGCACCATATACATAGGTAATTACGAAGGTTATCCTATGCCCATATACTATTGCCAGCATTTCCTTTTCATTGGCTGCATAAGTTTCTCGGTTTTGTTAAGCGATCTGGATATATAGGTAATCGGTCTTTTTCTATCGTTTATTGCACCGAGTTCTTTTAGAGTATCGTCCCCTATTGTACCATCAAACGATTTCAGTCCTGCGGTAGAATGAAGAATTAGACAGTATTGTTGATGTTAATACTTTTAAACGATGGCCCGCTGATTTTTTTGCTGATTTCTATGTTACCTCCAGCTGATCTTATTTTGAAAACTAGCTTGGTCGGAATGGCGTTGTTGGCTAATTCTGACTTGTGATTTATTGAATACCATATCGCGAACACCACCTTTCTTATTGGATTCAAAATCAAGCGACGATGATATTGAGGATGATCCATTCAAATATCTTGAGGATGTCCCATTCTCAAAATCAGATTTACCCGTTCGAGTTTCTTCATAGGTAAGACACATTTAAAAAAACGGTTTATTTTATTATACTAACATGTGTATCAATTCATTATAGGCTCCTCCATTATGTTAAGCATACCCGCTGAAGGTGTGGTTGATGACACCATTTAAAAATGCTGTGTATTCTAAATGTCGAGTCGTGGGTTTGCTGAAAGGTCGGGTTCGACGACCAACATATTTGGATGCATGAAATCAGGTAGTGATTACATTAGATGGAGATTGATATAGCAGTACTTACAGTATAGTTAACGCTATTACTTGTCTGTTATATGGTTACCGACATTTTCAATCGCTACCTACAACATAAGTTTCCATGAGATAGCTACTTTCTTCGCCCTAAATTTCTACCTGTTTTGATCGGCGACGTCGCTTAGACTTCGCTTGCGATCAGATCCGTTTTGTATACGTTGGTTTGATGCGTAGAGATTTGATTGCTATTTATTGCACAATCTCGTTAATAACGTCAAAATACGGCCATACTCTATCGCTGTTGTATGTTGTGTTGTTCTGGTCCTTCATCGTCTTGTATTGTCGCTTTAAACCTTTCCATTTGGTTTGGTGTAGCGAGAGAAAACAAGTGCACGCCACGAACGTTGGACGAATTAAATGAAAGCATCGGCATTATTGATTTCTAATAGTGTAGTAAGAATAAAATTGAAGTATGTACGATATCAATGAACATTTTATTTCATTCAATTTCAAACGACCAACACGTTTTTTTATTTTAATACACTAAACTAAAATTTTGCTCAAATGTATTCAATAAATAATTACCACGTGCCGGGTTGATGATACGATTTCTCTACCAGACGGATCGTGATTGGCTTAGCCAACGGAATAGACGCGGCTCAGTCACCGAAATACTAGTTAGTGTTCGATTAAAGCGTAGTATTATGGCGGTGAAAAACATCTACTGCTTTTAAAAATAAATAAGCAAAAGCGCTTACATTTAATAAGACGAGAAATAATTGGAGGATTGTTTGAAAATGGTGTGGGAGTGTTTGGTGGCAATAAGGTAGGTGGTTTATAACGATATTAATGAATTAAATAATTGGTAATGAATTTTAATTTTATTTTTTTCTTCAGGTTAACTGCAGACCGAGCTGACAAAGCCTCGTTTTAGGTATTACGTCTTACACCTGTACACGGCCTGTCTTCATGAGCAGCAATATATAGTTCATGGGGCTGTCGGTGGCCACCACACGCATTTCGACCCTACATATATTTCATTTTCATTTCATTTAATGGTGTGTCGTAGAAAAGACGTCTTACATTCGTTTACATTTATTTACTAATCGGTGTGCTTAGCCATCCCCGTCTACTATTTATCTTAGTTTTATTCAATGTCTTTAAATCAAATATTACTCGTTTAATTTAATATAGTGATAGTCCGAAGACCAAGCTCGTTATTGTGACCATCTACCGCTTAGTATACGGTAACACTTAATTTCTTGAAACAGTTGAGGTTGTTATTGGCATCATCCGCAAGTAAGTTTACTTGCTGGCTACTCAACTCTTATGTCAACTAGTAGTTATAGGGGATATGATCTATTGTGTCCCCGCCCTGTCCACAGGTACTGGAAACTGCTAGACTCAGTTGGTGCATATTGGTTGCCATGCTTCCATATCCTGTCGGAATTTGCGTGAACCAATTCTTATAGATACCTTTTTCTTTAATATTTCTTCAATATTTGGTAAATAATTCTAAGTTATTTTATCATCCACTGAGTTCATTCACCTTTCTTGCCATAGTACTATAGACACTTTTCTTGTTTGTCTCTTAAGTGAGCTTAAGTTTAATTCTTTGACCATTTACGTAAATCAGCTGTGGTTTTCTAATGTCAAGTGATCCCATTAATCATGACTAATTCACCTGTCTACCATCCTGTCTAGGGCCAGTTGTGTTTTTTCTTGATTACTTTGTTTCGAGTTCCCAGCAAAGAGCATACCTTGCGTCGGCGGCACCTTTGATATAGAGCATTTTGTAACAAAATTTCAGGATTTATAAGTTAAACAAACAAATTTGTCAAACAAATTTGGTAGTATTATTCATGTCCAATTTGTACAAATAAATGTGTGAAGGACAGCATTATATGCGACCCAAAAAAGGAAGGAAAGACTTTTCAACTGACCGGCTTGGTTTTTCTCCTGGTAATTTTATTTACTTGAACCATAGTCTCTGTGCTGCTAAGCGGATAATCTTCACGGAAGTCTGGAGGTTGGAAAAAAACATGTCATCAAGTTTGGTATAATAATGGACGTATTTGTTTGAAGGTGAACGATCAAAGATATATATTCCAATATGTGCATAGGTTGTTGAAATAAAAACTATAGGGCAGGTGGTGTATGTGTATTTTATAACTCCATAACTTAGATTGTGTGCATGAAGAAATTTCGCTTCGATCGGCTGACATAATTATTCTGTCGATGAATGTAAATAATGCTAAATATGTTTTTGTTAGGGTATACAGGTTACATATCTGTTCGGTATCTACTTTTGTGTCTGAATTTAATGTTTTAATTGCTAAAATTAATACCCGGAATGTAATTATTCCAGGTGATATAAATATAGATATTTTACATTTACCACCATTAATTGACGACTATTTATTTATGTTATCTTACCGTGGCTTCCAATCGAAACTTAACGTAGCTACGAGGGTAACTCGTAACACTGCCACTTGTATTGATCATTGTTTTGTACGTGGTTCTAAATTTAAATATGCTATTGCTTCAGAAGTAAAGCTTAAACTCTGGATATCAAATAAACTGTTATGTTTATGCAGAAAAAGCAAAAAGATGAAGAAAAATCTCAAAACACATCCCCAGAACATGAAACTTAAAAGTTATTTTAATAAGCTTTGTCGCAAGGTTGATGATACCATTGTTTCTCATAAACATTATTATTATAGTAATAGATTTAGTAAAAGCGACAGTGATAGCAAGCTGACTTGGTCGGTTGTTAATGATGTGTTGGGGAATGGTTTCAAATACTCTATATTGATAAGATAATGTCTGTCGATTCAATACTTTTGACTGGCTCAGATGCAATAGCCAATGAGTTTGGTAAATATTACTCTCAAATTGTATTGGATTTAAGAGCATCTAATAATTTTGTGTGTTCATATGACTCATGCTGTTCTAATGATTTCGCTGACAGTTTTTTTGTGAATCCTGTCGATGACACCGAAATTATTAATTTGAAGAGTAGTAGTAGTGTTGATGTTTTGGGTCTTACTTCCAATATGATAAAATCTTCAGTTAATGTTATAACTCCCAATTTAGTGACATCCATTAATCAGTGTTTTGTTAATGGTGGTGTGCCAGATGCTCTAAAAGTAGCAATTATTATTCCGTTGTATAAAAAGGGCAAAGAAACATAATTATGGATAACTTTTGCTCTATTGCTATCCAACCTACCATTCTAAAAATGGTCGAAAAAACAATGAAATCACTATTGATCTCATATTTGGAGAAACTTAATGTCTTAAGTAATAATCAGCATGGCTTTATGGCACGGACAAGTACTGAGACAGCGTTAAATGAGTTTTTGAATTGTGTCCATATAAATGTAAATGAAAAAATAAATGTTGATATTAGAAGAGCATTCGATATGGTTGATCCCAATATACTGTTCAAAATACTATGCGGTCACTTGGATTCAGAGGCAACTCGTTGAACTGGTTTGAGTCATATCCAAGGATGGGCATTAACGAGTCATCTATTACTTTCTACGTCGACGTGTCGACAACTCGTAGACAACGTAGATATCGTAGACAAGGTAGACTATTCGTAGAAAACGTCGATAAAATATGATGGCCAGATTTATTTAAATTTAATGAGATACGCGGTGCCGGGTTTGTAGTCTCTTTCAATGCATTTTAATCTATTTTCACAATAGGTTACGAGTATATTAAACAAATTTTAAATTAAACTATTTTCATAATCTATTTGTTGAAATTTTCAATTATATTGTAATCTGGATGTTCACATCCATTAGTTTTATCTAGGAAAGTTAAAATTAAAAGTAAACCACTCAAATTAGTTCCCTTGAGATGTGTCTTAAACTCCTAAATCTGTCCTAAAATAAAAAAAAAATAATTGAGGATTTTTTTAGGACAAAATCCACAATTCTATATACGAGTAGGCGTTTGAAGTATGTCCTAAATCTTTAATTTTTTGATACATGAGTAATAATTTAACGGATTATATGACTTTTTCCTGCCAAACTATTTCTTTTGGCATAGGCCTATACCAAATAAATAAATTTCCAAATTTTATACCATATAATGCCTTATATACCAAGTTGTCATTGGCTCTAAACTGCCCGAAAAATATTTCAATTTTTAGAAAAACAGGGGATTGGGTGGTTTAGGACAACCAAGTGTGATATGATTTTATATAATTGTTGCCCTAAGCCTCCTACATTTCTTAAAACTGAACTAATTTTCGGATATACCTTAGACCACAAATTAAATAAAATTTAATTTCTTCTTAGACCCATAATGACTTATGTATATATATATGTATGTTATTATGATGTTACTTTCCTAGAATTTTCTGTATAGAAACTGTATACCAAACTGTATACAACTACCTAGGATTTTCCAAACAAATTCCGGAAAAATCATATATTTGACATATATGAATCGAAACATGATTCTTTAAATGCGTCCTAATCCACTAATCGCGTCCTTTATTTTCCAATATTGAACAATTTGCACTATTTAGAGATATTCTGCTTTGTACACTAACGCATATCTGAGAAAAACGTTTTTGATGCTTTTAGACAAGATTTAGATCAAATTTCACATACGTTTCAAATTATTATTTGCCAAATGGCTGAACTAAATCCCTAGTTACTTCGTGCCCTCTTATATTTAAATAGTGTAACTTAAATCATCTTCTAGCAATAACTTTAAAGCCAGCATCCGATATTGTGTCGCATTTGGCGATCGATAAATATCATAAAGTAGCACCTAATTTATCTAATTCATATAGTCCAAAATAGGTCTAATATTCGAACAATGAGATACACTTAATTCATGCGGAGCAACAACAAAGTTCGCCAATTGTTTCAGGCCAATATCTGGATTAAAAAAATCGGGTTGTGAGGAAAGTTTTGTTATGAGATACTTATATAGAAGCTCGGAACCCCGAGTCATGTTGTACATGTTATGTTTACTAGTACATTGTATTTTTATAATTTACTATTACATTGTATTTGATATCTGTTAAATCTTGTATATATGTTTATATTTTTTACTAATTTAGCCCCACACTACAATTAATTATCTTTTAATATTATGTTATAGGCTGATCGCTACTGTCTATTGACACAGATTAGCCGTACTTCTTTACCATTAGTTTTTAAGTACTTGTATATCTTAATGTAATATAATGTTTTGTGGTTAAGAGAATAAATAAATTAAAATAAACTAAATAATTATATTGCTTGGTGTTGGTTGTACCATTAAATCAAGAAGACATTTAATTCTACAAAATGGACCGAAATACGTTGAGCCTAATAGATTTCAAAGCACCATATATTTCGCTCATCGAAATCTGGTGCTATTAACCAAAGAACGGAAGGTGATAAGTGGGATCCCATAGGGCTCAGTGCATCGCTCAATACTCTGGAATTTCATGTATATGGTATTCTTTGATTGTATGCTTATCATTTAAAGATCACCGCATTTATGCAAGTGAGAAGGCTGTAAAAGCAATACTTGGCCTATACCTATAACTACATTCAAGCAGTTTTTAGATGGAGTGGCAGAATACATTTTATTTTATGAAGGTAGGCTGACGCATCGCGGTTTTAGCCATGGAATGGAATCGGTATACATCGGTGGTTTTAGTACCTATACCCCGTAGGGAAAACCATTGCACATATCATCGAAAAACAAGTAAAATATAATTTTTATTTACACGATAAAAATCGGTCAGTTTAATTTTGTACGAACCTGTTTATTCTGTATACCAAAAATAGTACATTAGAGTTGGTTTATCAACGCTAATAGTGCTATTGACTCTATATATACACTATATACATTGTATATATGCACAAATATATAATGCAAAGATATGAATTTGTTAATATTGACTTTAGCTACCGCATCATCGGCAAACAAAACCATAACCTATCTATGTAGGTATATATGTATGTACAAGTATGTGCGATTGTATGATAAACAACAATAAAACTAGAATCTAATTTTCTATATTTTCATGGTTAAATGAGCTAATAGATTATTAATTTTGTACATATCTAAATATTTTGTGTTGTTAATTGATTTTTTTTTTGTAATGTAAACCGAAAAATGCAATTTAAAATTTAATTTTGGATTTTAGTTTGTAAATATGTACGTATGTAGACGTAAAATCATGACTATCATCATCGCAGCATAATAATATAATCATCAATAATGTGAACATATCATCGCGCGGCGTGATTATCGTGTATGTATAAATATAGTTTAGGCGACGATTATGAATATTTAGTAGTTTTTTTTGTTAAAGCTATTTGGTCGACAATCTGATGTGATGAAATTTATTCACAGAGTGCATATGAACCCGAAATGGATTAAACTCAGGGATGGGCGGGGTAGATTACGCCATGTAATTTACGCGATTTTTGACACGTAGAATATTACGTAGATTACTTGGCAATAATTTTTATCAACGTCGACAATTAAGACAACGTCAACAACGTTTTTTTTGCATGGTGAAATTACAAATAGAAGACTGTTCGGCGGTCGTTGATCGTTGTTAGTGACTAGCGATTCAGATAAGCCGTAGGACAAATAATAATTTGACAAGTGTGTGAAATTTGTCGTAAATCTGTCCTCTAAAGCCATGAAAACAATTTCCAAATTAACACCAAAATGCTAGCACCATGGGCCTTTGTGGGATTCAGCGCGGAATCCTCATGGATTCCCACCAATTTTTAATAATAACACCTTAATGACATACATACCACGATGTCATTGATTCTAAGTTATTCGTAAATTAATTTAGTTTTGTAATTTGGTGTCCTTAACCTCTCAATCGCGTGTTTTTCAAAATTGAAATATTTTTCGGTTAGCTTACCATAATGACATATTGGAATATTCGGCATTTTGATGTTAGCTTCCTAGGATTTTCCCAAGAAAAGAGCCGGAAAAATCATTTAGTCGACATACCAAACTTGTTTGTCCTATAGGGATTTCCCCAGACATTTTGGAAATTTATTTAATTGACATGCATGCGAGTTGTAGAAAATTCACATAATCCGTTAAATTCAAGTTACAAATAATAAACTTCTCACTTGCACATGTAAACATTTTTAGGATTGACTACCAAAAAACCCTCATTTTTTTAGACACATTCGCATTGTCAGTAAAATATCTGGCTCAAGTAACGCCATACCTATTATTACAAAAATAGTCTACGTTGTCTACGATATCTATACGATTAAACTTCTAGGTTTCGTTTATACGAGTTAGAGCGTCTATATATTGTATTGTCTTTGGTTGTATTTATTAATAAATTTAATTGTATATTTTTATAATTCGAGTGATAAAGCAATGAGGTTTAATTATGGAATTTAAAAGTGTTTACAAAAGAAAATTAATTAAATTATTTTCTCGCACCAGGATATGCAATTTTTAGATGAATATAGTTTCATGCCACCCAGTTAAAATATTTTGTATTGATACCAATATAGGTATATAGGTGTAGGATTTACGTAATAAATGGAAATTTTAACTATGTATGTACATACTCGTATATGTGTATGAAAAATAATAGTTAGACTGTATTGTATATAAAATAGTTAAATAATTTATTTTTTATACCAAATAACATAACCAAAAAACAAAACCAAATTGTTATTTTTATTTTAAACGATATGCATATAAACTAGTATTTGTATACATATATACATAGATAACCAATTTTGTGCTTACGACTATATCCAAAAATTTATTTCTATTTTATGATTTTATCAAACTGGAAAAAAATATTATTTATGGCAAAATGAATTTTCATCATAAAAAAAAAAAAAAAAAAAAATCGGTCCCAACAGTTTTTTTTTATTTATTAAAATTAACATTTTTAATGGATTTTTATTTAAATCAAATTAATTTAAAAACACTGGCAAAATATAATAACCAACAAAAAAAAACAATACAAAATCATTTTGTTTTAAAAATATAAATCATGTAATTATTATTGATGGATTTTACATTTTATTTAAATTTTTTTTTAAATTCTTGTAGATTATATATAAAATAATAAATATACATGCATGGTCGAACATGCTGTGGTGCTTGTATTAATTTGTAATTGCGAAAAATTTAAAAACATAAATTAGTCACCAAAAAAATTCAATAACTTTATATCATTGTTAAATTTTACTGCGGGAAGCAAATTTTAAAAAATTTGGACAGTTCAATATAAATTGGAGGTATATCTTCTTTAACAGAGAGGCCAGGCTTCACAGGTGGAGGTGATTTCCAATAATCTCTCGTTACGAGAGACAACATAAAAATAAAATATCAAAAACATCAGTTGTTATGGAATTTATATTTTCTTGAGTATACGTCTTCAAACAAATACATACTATTACGTTTTTGCTTTGTCAAATTCAAGGTTCGATCATTGGATTGTGAATAAAACAAACAATGCAAATTCTAGAACACACTAAATTTATTTATTCCGATTATTTACACTAAACACTAATTATTTCACTTATTTAACTTAATTATTTAACTTCACAATAATTATTTTACTACACTTTAACACCACTATATTACACTTTAATATCACTTTATTAACATTTTATAAACACATTTAAAGGAAGAGTTGGAGCGACGTGGTTTGTCAACGATCGGCCAGAAAAATGTATTGAGGCAACGATTACGAAAGCATTAGAGCTGGAGGGTGTTGATCCGGCTAGTTATAATTTTGACGAATCGACATTTTCCGACCACGCAGAAGGGGACGAAGAGAATGGAGAAAGTAAAGAGGCGGTAGTGGAGGTTGCATCGGTACCTTCTGGAAATTTCAATATGGCGCAGTAAATGGCAGTTATGATGAGAACAGTCCAATTTGGAAATGAAACAGTCTATTGAAACATCAGTAGAAAAGACAGTTGAAAAGTCTGTTGAAAAATTAAACCATAAAATGGAACAATCTAGTAATCAATTAAATCAGGAAATGAAAGAAATTAAGCAGTCGATGGGCGAGATCAATAACAAAATGGACGAGAAATTCAATGAAATGTATATCAATTTACATGAAGAAGTAGAGCAAATTGAACAAAAATTACAAAAGGACATCCAAGGGTTGGAGCAGAATGGAAGAGTTGCAAGAGAAAGTTCTAGGCTTCGAAAAAGAACTTCTTTACTTCAAAGTTAACGGAACAACGTCGCCAGTATCTCAGCCAATTCAAGCAATTTTAAGCCACCGATATTTGATGCCACAACATCGTTTGCGGTTTTCAAATTTCAATTTGAGACTACGGTTAACCAAAATGGGTGGAATGACGCAAATCGGGGAACAGCATTAATAGTGGCTCTAAAAGGAGAAGCGGCTGAAACACTGCAGACTATTCCGCAGTATAACCGTAGTAATTACAACGAAATAATGAAGGCGCTGGATCGAAAGTATGGAAGTGACCATAAGCGAAAGATGTATCGTATGGAGCTAATGCCAAAAGGTCGGAGAGACTCTTCAAGAATATTCCGCAGCAGTAGAGCGGCTAGTGCATTTGGCACATGTGAATACATCTCCCGATTACATGGAGAGGATTAAAATGGACGCATTCATCGATGGAATACGGGATCCGGAAACACGTAAAGCAGTGATGTTATCACCTAAGGCGACTTTTGCCGAGACCATCGCGTGTGCTTTAATAAATGAGACTGCGCAGGCTATCATAAAACCGTCGCTTACGGTATGACGAGTAGAAATGGATTGCAGCACCAAAGTCGAGCGGTCGGTTCCAAGATACAGAGAGGGTGGTAGCAAAATAAAATGTTGGACATGTGACAAAATGGGTCATATGTCGAGAGACTGTAAAGAAAGAAAATGGAGACGTACAAGTTCACGATCTCCTATGCAACGAGCAACAAGTAGAGAGCGACTACAGAGCTACCATTACCAGATTGAACATCGGAAAGGGAGTACACATGGAAATGCCGATGCATTGTCAAGACGACCATGTCAAGTGGAATGGACGGATGAAACGGTTAGGGACGAGCAGTTAGCAGATCCAGATTTGGCAATAATCATGCAACTTAAGAAGACAGGAAATCGTCCAACTTGGTGTGAAATTGCGGATAAGAGTCCCACAGTAAAGGCTTACTGGGCACAATGGGATAGCCTCCAAATCGAGAACGGATGCTTAAAACGAATATGGGAAAGCTTGGACGGTAATGTGAAACAATTGGTAAAAGTGGTGCCTAAGTCTAGGATTGCCGAGATATTGAAGGAGTATCACGGAGGGGCAAGTGGGGGTCATCTGGGAATTAATAAAACACTTGCCAAAATACGTCAACGATTTTACTGGTCAGGATGTAGACAATCTGTAGTGGAGTGGTGTTAAAAATGTGATCAATGTGCGGCGGTAAAGGGTCCCGCACGGAAAAGTCGGGGAGCAATGCAGCAGTATAAAGTCGGAGCGCCATTCGAAAGAATCACGATGGATGTGGCAGGACCATTCCGGACTATACGGATGTTGGTAACAAATATGTTCTAGTAATAATGGACTACTTTAGCAAATGGCCAGAGGTGTATCCCATACCCAATCAGGAGGCAACCACGATAGCCGACGCCGTGGTTAATAATTGGATAAGTCGTTTTGGAGTACCAATGGAGGTTCACACAGACCAAGGAAGAAATTTTGAGTCAGTTGTATTTTAGGAAGTCTGTCAGTTGCTCGGTATAAATAAAACAAGAACAACGCCTTTGCATCCTCAGTCGGATGGTATGGTGGAAAGATTCAACGGGACTTTGGAGAAATATTTAGCAAAGGTCGTGGATAATGATCAACGCAACTGGGATCGACATATTCCGATGTTCCTGATGGCGTATCGGTCAGCAGTACATGACTCAACGTTAATGACACCAGCGAGAATCCTTTTTGGAAATAATCTGCGATTACCCGGAGATCTAAAGTTTGGAGCTGTTCCGTCAACAGCTTTAGGTAGACAGAATTATGTTGACCAGATGAGAGAAGAACTCGACCAGGTACACCAGTTTGTACGAGAGAAGATAAGAGTATCAAGTGACCGGATGAAGGCTCGATATGACATACGAGCAAATAATAAAGGTTTCGAAGAAGGAGAGTTAGTATGGCTGTACAACCCACAACGGAAGAAGGGTTTATCACCAAAGCTGCAACCTTCATGGGAAGGGCCATATACCATCATCACTAAAATAAATGACGTGGTCTACCGGATCAAGAAAGAGCAGCGAGGAAAGTTGAAGGTGGTGCATATAGAGCGATTAGCGATCTACAGGGGTAGTGAGTTGGATCCTGTTCGGGACGAATCAGGATTAGGTAGGGGGTAATGTTACGATCATGGCGATATCTATGTTTGAATAGCGACACTATCTTTAATGTAAAATTGTTATAAAGTAGAACAGTAGAGGTGTCTAGACTTATCTAGACTAATCGACTATTGTAGAAATTTCTAAAATGGTTAGAATATTTGGTATAAATACGCGACAAACATTTGGGAGAAAATCGGTTGTGTTTTAACCGTGAGAGTGCTAATAGTAATTAAAAGGAAAAAGTGAAGTATTTATAAAGTAAAATAAAGTGTTATTAAAGGGTAATATAGTGTTGTTAAAGTGTAGTAAAATAATTATTGTGAAGTTAAATAATTAAGTTAAATAAGTGAATTAATTAAATTAGTGTTTAATCGGAAATAAATAAATTTAGTGTGTTCTAGAATTTACATCGTTTGTTTTATTCACAATCCAGTGATCGAACCTTGAATATGACAAGGCAAAAACGTAACAAAATGTTATCAAGTGCACTCTTAATATCAATTCCACAGAGTAGTATTTTTAAGTGCTACCAAATCCAATAGTTCTTCGTTCACAATTAAAGATGCGGAAACGTGTCGGATAAATACAGCTAACTGTGGATTTTCCTGTATATCGGTTAATCCATCAAGGGCTAACTACCATCTTTTTAATAAATTCTCCCTCGTTGTCCTTTAGCATGGGCGATGTTCCCAGCGATCATAAACCTAGCTTCCGTAGTATTATCAGCTTCTTCACTAAAAGATGATAATCATATTTGCCGACCATTTTACCCATCCAGATTTTATAGATTTTATTTTGTTTGTTTGGATGTCTGTATTTAACGAATAATTAGCCAACAATTTACTATGTGTTGTCTTATGATGACGTTTTAAACTAATAGCTTTATAATGAGCAAGTGACTTATTGCAGATAAGACACAAAGGTTTTTCCCCTTTATCGACGATTGGAAATGCTTCTTTCCATTCTTGCTTGAAGTTACGAGTTTCTTTTTCATTTCTCTAAAAATAATCATTCTGTCATGTCGAGTCAAACAGTGTCACTGTACACTAAACACTCCTACTAAAGTTCCGGTTTGTGCTTAAAGACTAACACCGAAGTATATTAATATACAGGTCGAACTATGCCAAAAAATCATGGAATAGTGGTTTGTTTCCTTACTTTCGTTTCGTAATACAGAGTAGTGCATGAAATCATCATCTTCATTCCATGAAATCAAGGCAGTCGCTTCTCGACGATAGCTCTTCGTGAGCAAAATAGTGAGATCTGTCACCATGTAATAAATTGAAAATTTCATCAAAATTAGAATGAAAATGGATAGTCGTGTGTCAGTTTGCCTGCTGAACAATTTACCAATTCCATTAATTCTACATTCTGGCCACCTGGACTGTTGATCAAGGAATTTGAATGGTCTGTGCCTTAAAAAATTGTCAAAAAATAAGCCCTGCCAATCACCATTAAATTAATGTTTTACAACTATGTTGAAAAAACTGATATTACCCATTTTGAATTTTTAAATTTAATGGAATATTAAGAAGAAAATTGCTTATTAAATTTTTAAAACTATATTTTAAATTAAAATATTTAATTATAATTACACCTTGAACAAATTAAAAATTAAAAAATTTGCCATAAAATTTAGAATTTCAAACGTCGGTTTAAATATTGATAATTAACATTATATTTTGATAATTAAAATTAGATCCAAACTGGAATTTAAGTTGAAGGAATGTAAAAATTACGTAAATCGTGAAATAATCTTATGTTTTAAATTTTGTTTTAATTAAAATTTTAATGTGTAGACTTTTAAATTATTTTGAACAAATTTCCAATCGGAATCTTAAATTTTTAAATATTAAATTGGGCATTTATTTAATTCCGGATTTTAAAAAGAGTAATTTTAATTTTCAACTGATTTTTATGAATTAAAACCTGGAAATTAATTTTTAAATTATTTTAACAATTTTGAACCTGAAAAATGTAAATTAATAAATACATTTTTAAATTTTGTATCTTGCTGTTCTGGGTGGGAGATTTCGTTCAAAAAATTATATAACAAATTTCTAAAGCCATATTTTGAATAAATTAAAAAATTTTGAATTTAAAATTTACGATTTATTAATTTTGAATTTTTAAATGTAATTTGAAATTCGGACTAAAATCCCTTAAAGATTTTTGGAAACTATATAATAAAAATAAAAATAAAAATATTTAATTAGAACTTGAGCCAAATTCAAATTTTCGCTCAAAATTTCGAATTTCAAACGTCGTTTTGAATCTCAATTTTAAGTAATTTAAATATACTTTAAGTTTAGATAACTTAAATTTAAGTTTTACATTTTTTTTAAAATTAACATATTGATCTGTAGACTATAATTTAAATTCTGAAAGTCTTTCAGAACTTTTGAAAGAACAAAAGTTTTATCCCGTCTTGAAAGTTTTGAAAAAAGTCCAAGAGCTATAATTCTACACCCAACGAATTGGGCTTCAGTTCTACTAAAGCAAATTCCGAAGCGCTTTAAAAGTTAAATTTTCTAAAAGTTTTACGTCTGAAAATTTGATTAGAAATATTATTTAATTCTAACATTACGTCAAATTCTGTTTTTCTCATTATGTATGTACGTTAAATTTAGTCAATTCATTTCTGTTTGTGGCATTAACATTTTGTAATCGATTTATCCCTCATCTATTTTGTCCTTAATAGAGAACTGAAACTGATAGACGTATCCAATTCTGCAGTAACAAAGTACTTTCTTAAAAAAGTTTTCAAAAATTGTTAACTTAAAAATAATGTTAAGGACGACCTGCAAATAAAGTTAAAGAGGTGCGGGCTTTGAGTAAATGTTTCCACCGGAAAAGGGGCTCTTAACGTGGTAACCGCAGAAAGGAAGATAATACAACTTTATTGACTGAGAAAGCTTTATACAATTAATGACACCAACAAATTGTTCTGAGCCATAAACACTGGATATTGCACAAGAAAGTTTCAAATATATGTACTGTAACCCCCATAATTTAATAGTTAACTGACCATCAAAACTGACGCAATGTTGTTTACTAAAATCAGATGTATATATCACCATATGGGGTTAAAAATTTACTTTCATGGGAATAACATCTTCAAGACCAGGCTATTCTGGAGTCCTAATGTTGACAACAATATATAGCGAGCTATGTGTCTCTGTCTCTGAATTTACGCTGCAGCCGATAGAATGGGTCACTATAAAATATCAGTTGAAGAAGATTTCAGATGCCGGAAAACCCAAAATTTGTTTTAATCAGATTAGAGAATACATGAATTGCCGCACGGGTATTATTACTGAATATCTGATTTAAATAAACATCAATGCGTTGAAAACTTTAAATGCAGTGGGATGACGTAATAAACACTTAATTTGATGTGAACACTGCTAATGCCAGAGAGGAGCATCATGATAAAGCTATTGTATTTGCAAAGAAGACCTCATTAAAAGCTTACTTTCATGGGCTATTTTGCAAATGTGGATTAATCTATCCGAGAATTAGACCGATCGTTGGATATCCTATACATTGCAATGTCGGAGCGATTCTGGTCTAAACAACAATTCAGTACTAAATTGTAGAGGTATAACCTTAAAATTTATTTACACAGCCATTCAAAAGTTGAGCGATATAACACCGCAGCCGAAAAATATTGCATTCATCAATCGCCCAAGAAATTTTCCAAAAATATTTTTATAGACAAAAATTTCAATCTGGAATAGACATATATAGAAGATAAACCCAGGAACTCTAAATTAATTTTTTTCTGTTATCAAAAAAAAAAAAAAAAAATTTTCCAACATAAATCCTTATATATTTTATGGCGTCGTCTCGATAAATCATTCATAAAAATGAATGTATATACCTTTTTGTTGTTGGTATAAATTTTTTTTGTTACCGTACCTATATGTATAGAACACAATGTCAGTATTCGACAGTTTAGTTTTACATTGTTGTTGGTGTTGTATGTACAATAGTCTAAAATTACGATTTATCCTTTTTATATTCCATATATATAACTTTAAATCACAGATACACCTTCGTAGATTTAGATCTCGCTTTTGTATATATACATACGAGTATATATATATGTATATATATACACATTACAAAATATTTTGCTTTTGTTTCGTGAGCTTTTATTCAGCTTTCTAGTTAATTTTTTTGTTTCGTTATGGAATTATGTACACGGTACCTATAAAAAAAAAAAATAAAGCGACCATCAAAATCAGGCCATTCCTTTGTGTATACATAGGTACACATACACAATCCGTATAAAGAATATTTTTTTGTTACTGGTTATATGGATGGATATGTACACATGTACATATATGTATGGATTCGATATAGAACGAAAAGTTCGAATAATTTAATTTTTTGTGTGCCCAGCTGTGTTATTTGGCTAAATTCTATAGGCCGCACACAATATAATAAATAATCGCGAATTTTTCAACTAAATTGAATCAAATTTTTTGTTCTAAGGCTAGTAAATCTAACAAAAATTATTCATTCATTTCAACAACGGTCGTATACATACATATATTATACACACTGGGCCATATAAGGAAGAAATGAGAATGTAGTGAATCAAATCCTAAAAAAACAAATTTCCTATGTTTTAAAGGTAATTTTTCATTGATGAAATATACGTGTGTAATGTGTATACGAGTATGTGTTTAAATTGCATGAACATGGTGAGATGGATACCAAACCAAAAAATATGTGTCAAACAGCACAAAAAATTCTAGGATTTCCTAATATAGAGGTGATTTTCAAATATACTTTCGGTAGATTAATTCTATGAAATTTTGCATACATGGTGTAAAATCAATATTTTTCATCTACATACATATGTATATACCAACCGCGCTAATATAATATTTGATGATGAGTGTATATATACGCTACAAACGGAAAAAGCAATGCTGTAAGTGGTTATAAAAGCAAAAATATTTGAACAAATAGCGCCAAAATAACGAAAAATTAAACACAAATTCGTGCATTTTGTGATACGGGAATTAATGGAAATATTTACGTTTCAATGAATGCGACATAATCCTTTAATACTTTTAATCTTTTTCCCCACTTCACATCCTTTAAAAATGAAAAAAAAAAACAATTTTTTGTCTGTTGTTTTTGCGTATATGATGTATGTGCTATGTACCTCCAGCGCGGAACATAATACTTTGCTATTTTTCGGGAGTTGATTCTATATGTGTACACTGGAGTATCATGCTCCATTGTACGTTTCTATAGTATATACGCTATTCACAAATAGAATATTGTTGATTTTGAATTTGTTAAACAAAAAAAAAATATTTTTTTTTTGATGCACTTGTATTTATTATTTTATGCACTTTACTGATATCGCGGAATCTGAAGCATTGTTAGTTACCTAATTGTTTGACTATATATATACTTTTCGACTATATGTTCATTTCAGTTTTTATTGAATGATGTCATTTTTTAATGATTTATGTAATATGCATACGTATATACATATACATATATATACCATTCAATTGCTCAAACTAAGCTTTCAAAAGCACTTCAACGGTTTTTTGTTGTTGTTAAAATAATTATTTGTATTTAGTAAAGTGGATCGGTTATATTCATCTCTATTGTGACATAAACTGATTACAATTCCTGAAAGGTTAAAAAAGAAGTTGAGAACTACTCACGTTCTACGTCCGAAATATTTATTTCGTATACAACTTAATCTTTCGTCGGTTCAACTATACAGCATATGCTGCAAATTAGACAAAAACTTTTTTAAAAATTTAATACTTTAAGTCAAATCCTAGAATATCTTGTAAATATAATTTATAAGATCGTTGTTTGTGTTTGATTTTTGAATTTATGAGGATAGACAATGTTATTTATAAATGAAATAAAAATAACGAACTCAGATTGATGGACATAACAATACGAGGATTTTCACAACTATGGGGAGAAATGCCACTCTTATGAACGTAATCCTATACCTATAAAGATAAGTTAGGTGGCAACCAAGAACCAACAAAATAGAAAGGCCAAGTAATTTTTCGAATTACCAGCTAGGGCAACTATATCCACCGTAAACGAAATTCTATATGGATATTAATGACAGGATCAGAACCCACTGACGATACATGAAAGTGTATCTGAGTAAACCGACGTAAACTCTCTCTTTTCTTGTAATTTAGCGATTCGCAGTAAAATGCGTAGGGTTAGGACATCATGATATCAGACCGAATACATATATAAATAATTACCATGAGGGAACTGGTTCAAAAATACGAGGCTTTTCTTTGGCTTTACGCAATACTCAATTCGCTATCCGTACCATTTAATATACAAATTCCCGAGAACTATAATAGTATCTATACAGTTGCAAAATCTTAGTTTTTCCTTATTAATTTTACTTTGTTACCCCAAATAAAGATTTCGAAACCATTGAACCATCGATTATCTAAATTTAAGAAGATCTTGATAACGTTCTATAATGTATAGCATGATCAAAAAATAGCACGCAATTTGCCCTTGGTCGCAGGCAATTACTCAACAAGTGCACGCATTACATTTAATCTAAAGACATGATTGCGTAGATTGATCCTTAATGTCAAAGCGTCATTCATAATATTACATTGAGGTCATCAGAATGTGGAGGAAGCCATGCCGCGAACCTCTTTCGAGCGATTTACTATACATAAATAATTTGTTGTTGATGTGGTTTACATTATAATAATAATGCATACATTCAGGCGAATGAACATTAAAAAATTCGTTCAAATAAAGAAATATTTAAAAAAAATAGTACGCATTATTGTAGTAGATGTCACGCCGTATCCTCTCAGATATATTCGAGCTTTAGAGTATACACAGGTTCCAATTCTAATATAATTTATTGAAATACTGGAATTTTATAAAAATTCCCAAAAATACCAAATTTCAGAATACCATTATCATGCAGGCAATTTTAATTCAACTTAAAATTAAAATTTCCATGCATGATAGATGGCCTTCAAATACCTATAACTTCTGACAAGTGAGTCATATTTCGCCATAAAAAAGAACAGTTCCTAATTAAAAAAAAAAGTTAAAATTTTTTTAACTTACTTAACTTTTGTTACAAACAAATATATTATTATCTTGTGTCTCCCCTTGATATACGTGAACTTTGTCCTTAATAATTGTTTTTGTATGATTTTTTAGTATATACTTTGATATGTCAAGTTAAAATAGACACCCGAAATTTTTGGTACCTCAAATCGCTTGGATTTAAGTGATTTTTAAGCTTATTAACTGAAATCAAATTAGTTTTGTAATTAAACCCCGTGTAAATCGAATAAAAACGTTAATTGTCATTTCTATATCCACGATTGAAATCCACGGTGAAAATTTCGAGACTGCGAAAATTCGAATATTAGAAAATTAAAAAAAAAACTGTAAATCAGAGTAACCATATAGAAAACGATATATTTTCATTTGTTTCGTTCTTAATGACTCGTAAAAAACCCGAGTATTTTACTGCGCAAATGAAATGTTTTCTATGATGTCAGTGTGTTTGTTGGACGTTGGATTTTTATTTGTGATGAACAAATCAAACAAATTTTGCTGTCCTAATTTTCATTTTTAACGTTTGTTAATCATTGTTGGTTTATTTGAGATGCTCAGAATTCTGTATGCAGCAAAATTAATTTGAATGGAAATGCGTATACGTATTCTGCAAGCTATATGTAGTATTATACTGCAAGTCGTCTCTATTCGTGTTTTAAGTGCCGCCAGTGGCGCTAGAAATCCACACGAAAAATTTGTTTTTATGTGAAATTGCCTAGGAAAGTTTAATTTTATATGGGTATTTGCTCTAGTTTTAAAATATTTCCCTAGATGTCAGACACTATGTGTTAAAAGACAAATTACTAATCTGCGGTGCGTACAGGCTATACACTACATGAAATAAAACCAATCTAGTACACTTATTTACTGTTTTGCTTATTGGGCAAGATTTTTTTTTATTCAAAAGTACAACAAAAACGTTTTATGTCCGATTTAGATGTAGAAAAATTTTTGCCATGCAAAATTTTGCATGCAAAAGCGAGCTACACACAATACAAAAAAAATCAGTTAAACTGAGAAAGAGTATGTAAACAAAAATGGCGATGCTATAATAAAACATAACCTCAATAACATTTAATTATTTTGTTATTTTGAAATGGATAATTATATTATTATTTATTAATATATGCATCTTCATTAGCCAAACAAAAGAACAAAACTCCGCTGTCATCAAACATATATCTTACAATTATTATGGTTATGCCTACGAAATAATTCGTAGAAAAGTAGCAAATAGAAAGTGATGGTTGGTCAAAAATAAAACTCTTTATAATTTACACACGAATTAGTTAAGCTTAATTTAATTTAAATTTCTAGCAAAAATTTTATTATAACATTTAATTTAAGCAGAAATATACGAACTTATTTTATAATTCGATCAATTTTGGTTTGTGTTTCTCACAGTGAATTTCTCAATCCTGTGGTACAGTTCCGTGTATATAAAATATTCAATGATGCTGATATCAATTCTTGCACTTTAGCACCAACATTTGATTGTTTTGTTAAATATGATGTGAATAAATCAATTGTTTTAATTTAATTATATTCATCGCCATTGGTTGACTACATACGATCATTTAAAGATACTAGCCGAGTAAATGTTTCCAATTTATCTTCCAAGACCTTCAGTAGTACATCATTATGGGCAAATGAATCACCGGTGTCATTACGCATACACATTACTGCGCGAGCCAAGTATTCAAAGGGTTGGTTCAATTTAATTAGATTGCTATAATATAAACAACATTTTAAGTCCTCACAATAATGTCAAAGTATTAGAAAACACTCACCTTTGCATAGACGCTAAATTATCAAGTACTTTGTCGGCAGCTGAATGTTGTAAATTGTTCATGGTATTTCCATAATAAATCAGTCAAAATGAGATTATCGGGATTTTTATCGACCGTCTGTTTCAAATAAGCTCCCATTGACAGTTCGGAAATTCCCAAAAGCCTTCCAAGTAATTGATGCGACAACAACCAATTGTAAACTGAATAATTCAATAATTGATCAGAGGTTTGCAATGCAATTCCACCAATAGGTAAAATATTCTGTGAAATGGTATCTTCTTCAACACCAAGAAACTCATTCAACGTAGTATCCACGCAATTATTTCCTGCATTAACACACGTTGCATTTATATAAATTTTCTTAAGCATTTGAATAATTTCTTTATAACAATTTACTTGTTATGTATACGCAATATAACGCTCTTGATCTTCAACTTGTTCATTTTGACGATTATAATGAATTGCCGCATCATTTGGATCTAGTTTTGATGCACAAATCGCACATAATTCAATGACACCTTTATAAAATTCTGAATCAATAAATAGCTGACATGTATAACTTATAAGCCATTTCTGTTATTATTTTAAACTTAACTATAAAAATTTGACGTCTATTCGCTGATTGGTTGGATATATATTTTCTAAAAATGTTACCATAAAATATACTCGGGTTGAATATATTTTATGGTAACATTTTCATTATTATGGTAACATTACCGGAAAAAAAAAGACAAAAACGTATGCAAAATTTTGCATGTTTATATTGCTGTTCTTGTCATTCACACATAAATTGTAATAAACTAGTGTCTTCTTTTTTTGATGCCAAACATTTTTCTACATCTAAATCGGACTTTACAAATCACGCATTTTGAATCAAATAAGTGCAACATTTGTAACATGTATACAATGCCACGACTGGCATGATTAAAATTTTGTATTTTTGACAGTCTACAAAATTTAGCGTCAATTTTCTGTTGTTCTTCGGATGTTGGTGGTTGAATAGTGCATATGTTCGACAAAGTAGGTCAATTTAATGTGGAGAACTTACTTAACCTTGAAGTTATAAATAAAATATATTTGTAAAGGGGAAAATGTAATATCTTAATATCTTTATGCTGTAATCTGTAAACAAAGCCACTTAGATATGGTTTACATGTTTGGCAAAAGTATCAAAAATTCAATCAATGATTGGCTGCGTTCATTTCACAATTAAATTAGCTCTGTGCTGGGATGTTCTATCATCACTTCGATTCGCTTCGATAGTCATTTGTGTCTCTTTTTTTACGAACAAAATTGTATTCTATTTCGCAATTTATATTGTAATCATAGCCTACTCGATTCTATTTCTATAAATTCATTCGATAAAATATCACCAATATTTTTATTTTCGATGGCAAGTGAAAAGAGGAAAAAGAGATAGTTTGCAAATTTATTCTAACAGGCTGAGATCGCAATGGACAAAACGTAATTCAAAAAACGCAATGGAGCACAATTTTGTTCGTAAAAAAAGAGACACAAATGTCTATCGAAGCGAATCGAAGTGATGATAGAACATCCCAGCACTGGCTATGCTATAAATGTCAAAATCGCAGCAATCCACATTCCAATAATAAATTCTGAATCTATAAATGTAGAAATCAAAATTTATGAAAATTATTTCAAATCTTTCAATTTTATATTTTGAAATTTCTTAATGCCTGATTTTATATATTATGTTTTTGAGTTATAGCACTAACAAAAATTACACAGTTAAATTTGGGATTTAAATATTGTGCCACCGATTCTAAAGATTTTCCAAATGCTCTCGATGTCATATTCGGATAGGTTAGTAACGCTCTTTGTCTTTGTAGATTAAATTCTAAAAGGCTATGTGCAACAGTTTGTAGAAGTTTTTTGCTTTTGGACGATTTTTAGTATGTTCTTCTGCGTATTCTAGGGATTTAATTTTGATAACCTTTACTATTTGTTTTACAAAATTTACGTACTCGTATCTATCCAAAGTCTTATCATTATGGTAAATCGTACTCAATTCTGATGGATGTTACTATAGTTTTGATTTTAATTATTTTTCGCAAATTCTCGAGATGTCTGTACAGGTTCTAAGTTGAATTTTCAAAAAACTTAGGATTATATGTAGACCATCTTTGTGGTCAAGTAGACTTAATTAGAAAGGAGCTTACTATTGGTTTTACAGAATATGAATGTTACGTAATTTTGATCTATTTTTAAAATTTTGTATCGCTTGTCCTATAAAAAGTGATTATTGATCGATTGATGAAGTTATATTAACACATCAAATTCATCAGATCTAGTACTTATGCTTGACACAGAATTGAGTTTCATCCTTCCATGCAGTATAACATCAGATGCGGAATCTTTATTCATTGATGCAATGCTTGGTTACAGTTACAGTACAAACCAAATTAACATAATTGCTAATACCATAGCTGTTCAGATGGTGTCTACATCAATGAACTATATAGATACTTAGATACCTATATAAATGTAACAAATCATTGAGTAGTTTCCATGGTTTGTTGACCGGCTCAGAAATTTGAAGAATCAAAAATCTAAAGTATTGGCTAACATGTTGAAAAGTGGGAGAAGATGCCGAGAAAAACAGAATCCTATACAATATAGCGGTGAATTTGAGCTATATACTACAAATCAAAATACAGGACGTATTTAGCAGACATGCAAGAGAAAATCAGATTGAATACAAAAAAATTACAACCAACAAACAATAACAATTTATCAATCATTCCTTCGATTATCTCTGATGGGAATATTCTATCAGCCTGGACGAGTTTTGGAGATGGGTGTGGGTGGGCTAGATTATAACCATAATCTATATTAAAAATGTATGGAAATATGTTGGTAAATCCACTTCGCGATCTATTTAATTACTTGTTAATCATTGGCGAATTTCCCCAGAAATAGAAAATATCAAAAGTTTTCAAATTCTGAAAAAAAAGAATAATAAATTGTATGCAACGCTTTTAAATCGACCTTATTACATCATTTATTCATTTGTGCTTGGTAGGTCTATATCTGCAAACCTGGTTGAGTTCACCAATACGATAAAAAAAACCATCAAGTATAGATGTAGCTTATATACGGATTTCAATAAAGCGTATGACTCTCTCTGTCATCATAAAGCAATCCAGAGTCTATATTTGTAGTCGGTGTTTAGATTCGAATACATTAATTCGTTCAAGTCATTCCAAAATTGGATAATGTAATAATTGGAAACGAAAAGTCCTATGTTATCACAATTACTTCTGGTAACACATTGGACTCTGCTAGGTCCAACCAATTTTTATTGTTTTCTTCGATCAGATAAACAAAATAATATAGAATTCAAATGTGCTCATATAGCAAATATGAGCTAAATTTTTTTTCGTACTATTGAAGGAAACACTATGCTGCCATACTACAACAAGTCATCAATACACTGAATGAGTGGTGTGATTGAAACTCATTGTACTTAAACATCAATGGAAAATCATGTCTTTTCATCGTAAAAATAATTCTTTTTTTACTGAATACAAAATCAATAACATATAGAATTCAGAGTTTATGAGATTAATGATTTAAGCGTCATCGAAAAAGTTAATTTAAATCGGCACATTGGCACTTTTTGCTATACAAACTCTAAATTTTTGGGTTTGTAAAAACTTTATTTTCATTGTAATCAAAAGAATTAAAAAATAATTTCTGATATTCCTGTTGTACAAAACTGATTAGAACTATGACCGTAGAATACCATTCTATGAAAATGTAGCTCGAGCCTCTTCATAGATGCTCCAACACTTTTACATATTTGGATATGAAATATCCAAGTTAAAAATCTGTTGTGAATGACCGAACAAAATAATATCAGCCCAAGTGGGGCCACGGTCAATTTCATTAAAAATGTCTCCATAAACTGCCCACTTCTTACGGAATTCGTACTTTTTCGGACTTTTATACCTATTTGGATATGAAATATCCAAGTTAAAAATCGGCCAGGAAATGGAGAAAACAATGGTCTAACAAAAAAATATGAGACCAAGTGCGGTCACGGGTAATTTTAATAAAAATTATTCCATAAACTGCCCACTTTTACGACTTTTGGGCTTATTATTGGTTGGTTTAGTATTGTTTTTTATGCAATATTATGATGAGCGATGAGCTTACCAAAATTTAATTATTTTGTATTGTTTAAGGTTGCGTTTAATATAAATTTTTGTTGTTGTATTTATTAATTGTAATTTATTAATTGGCCAGCCGGAGTTTTAAATACTTAATTGAAATATGAAATAAATCATTTCCACCCGAATTTATGTTATTTATTTAATATTAACACCAATTCATTTATACCATAAATTAAAAGTTAGGACACTTTTAGTACAAACTTCCACATCGTCGAGAACATCGCTACACCAACTATAGCGAAAATTATCCAATCAACAGGTTACCTAAATGATTCAACATCGCTGATGATCAATTTGATTTTAATTTATCGAAGACTGTTATCTGGTTGTCTAAATTTCTAAAAATCTTTATGGTATTTCGTTAAAATCTTAATCTTAATTAAATTTTAAAATATAAAAACACTAGCTATGCAAATTAATATTTTATAATTAATAATTTTTGTAATTTATCAAAAACTGTGTAAAACTAAATTGCTTATAAAAATACGTTTCTTTAAAAATTTTGACCCATCATCCAGCATCTGTGGTCTATGCAATTCTTTACAAAACTTTTTAGACTTGAATCTAACTCTATACTATAAGCTCCACGAATACTTATGATATAAAATTCAATTTTGTTTGTATGTAGTTTTCTTGGGTATAGATTTCTTCTAAAAGTCTATATCAGACCTGCATTTTAACTCAAGAATGTGTTAAAATAACAAATAAAAAATCTTTTGAACTTCTGTAGTAGATTTTAAGTTTTTGGTGACAGAAAAATCAACCACATACAGACACACATACAGATATTTTTCGAAAATGGGCAATTTGGATTCAGGTCCCCTGAAGTATGTGAACAAAACAAAACTAAAAAACAATTTTTTTTCCATTACAATACTTTATCCTTACTACGTAAGTGTGATAGAGTAAACACTTAAGGACCTTTTTTTTAATTTTACAAGTTTTAGTTAAATTTCCATTTTCAAGACAGTTTCAAGGACTTTGACGATTTTAAAAATTATTAATTTTTTAATTTTATTTTTTGTCTTAGTTTAAATTTAGTTTTTTTTGGTTTTTATAAAACAATGTTTATTATATACAATTGATTATTTTTTATAATAATAAATAAATAAAGAGTGGATTTTTTAGAAGAAGTATTAAATGATATAATTATTTTAAAAGCTAATTTTCGGTTAGTTCGAGTTAAGTTATTTTCAAATTAAAGTCATGTGCTTACATATTTCAAAAATTATAGTATAGATTATATTTTTAAATTTGCTGTGAACAAAATAAACAACCGCATCCCAAAAAATATTTAAAGGTTAATCTTCTTTACAAAAATCTAAAATATTGTTATCCTAAAATTTAAAATCAATTCTATTTTATAACCAGAAAATACGCTAATAAAATAAAATAAAAGCTCATAACCCCAAACGTTATATACGCATATATACGTTAACACAACAAACACACCATAATCTTGCCAATAAAATATATTTTTGCAGAAAAAATATATTTCTTCGTCTCATCTCTCATCGCCCGCGCATATAACAACAACAATAACGTATTGAAAATTAATTCAACTTACATGAAATAATTCATAAGCAAACTACTTAAGCACAATAAAATGATATAAATTTACAGATTTTTTTTTACTTATATTTAGCTGCAATATATACACATACATACATGTATTTTGTACACACATAGCATAATGATGCTGAAGCTTTAATTTTTTTGCTGCCGCGATAATAGGTTGAAAGGTGTTATAATATTCATTCAATTTAAAAAAAAAATAGAAACAGATTTCATTACATGAACATGAAAATGAACTTTAGACATGCATTTTCTTTTTGTTATAAGTTGAAATTAATAATAAAATGCACTTTTATCTATTTTATATGTTTACTTATTATTTTTGTTGTGTTGTGTTTTTTTTTTGTTTTTTAATTTTTAATTTGCAAAATAAAAAAATTATTTAACACTATAGAAGACGAAGACAGCACCTTTTAATATTTTAAAAGCTTTTTACATCATTTTCAAACAACTTTCCCATTTTTTTACTCTCATGCATTTTCACTGTGTTCAAAGATATTTTGTGTTGTGTTTTTATATACATATTCCATTTTCCGTGTATACACACATACTTATATACGTACACACATATACGGCACAACAAAAAGACAACGAGTTAAAAAAATTTTATTACTGACTTTAAAAAAAACAAAAAAAAGTTTAAATTGTTTTTTGTTCATTTTCATTAATTTTATTTTAATTTTTAGTGGAAAAAATTCATATTATGAACATGGGAAATTGAAAAATATGAAAAGATTTTTTGTACTTTCGATGTGAAAAACGACATATTGAAAGCTTTTATGCGCTTTTTATTACGTACATATACTTTAAAGTTGTTATATATGCTGAAACGATTTTTTTTTTGATTTGTTTGTAAAAGAATGAGATTTTTGTTTTGATACCGTCATGTATAAGTGAATTATGTGACGTATAGGAATTTACAAAAGAATGTGAATCCCTATACTTGGTAGGTGTATAGGTATATGTATAATGCAATAAACTGTTCTATTAGCTTTTATTAACTATATCTTGTTTTAATAATTATATTGGATTATTATGATCTTATATTATTTGTACACTGAAAAAAAAAAGTTGGTGAATTTGAAAAAAATATAGTTTAATTGGATGAATAAGGGATTGATAATGCTCCAAAGCAAACAGGTTATCAATATGAAGAATATTCTATTGTTTGATAAATTTGATTCTTTCAACTAAAATAAAAAAAATATTATGCGTACACATTGAATCAACAGACGTTGCGGTTTAATTTGAAAATGTGTTTTTAATTGAAATATAATTTTCATCCAAATGACGCTTCATTTCCTTTGAAAAAACGGAATAATGCAACTTTCGAAAAACAAAAATCTTTAAAGTTACTGCTAATTTTATCAATTTGAATAAATAATTTATAATTAATGTACCACCACTTTATTAAATTGAAGAATTTGTTTCAAAACTAGAAACCTGTATTATCAAAATGAGAATAAAAAATTGAAATGAGTATTCCACTGATGATTGTTTTTCTAAAATTGATGATAGTTCCATCAGTTGGAATACTGACCATATTTAATTCTCTCTTTCTTTCTCCTTCTTTCTCTCTCTCTCTCTCTATTCTATACATATATATATATATATATATATATATATATATATATATATATATATATATATATATATATATATATATATATATATATATATATATATATATATATAAATATATATATGTATATATATATATATATATATATATATATATATATATATATATATATAAATATATATATATATATATATATATATATATATATATATATATATATATATATATATATATATATATATATATATACAAATATATTTATATAATAAACCAAGAATTCAAGAAAGCATTACAAAAAATATTTCCAAGGTAAATGACTGAACAAACTGATGTAAGTGAAACCAATTTATTAAATTCATTATCAAAATACAAAACTTAACTTAATTTAACTTAAACTTAACTTTTTATTTAAATCCTTTTTTTAAATAATTACTATTTTCAAAACTACATTATAATATGTATATTGATGGTTCTTTCTGCTAGGTCATAAACAAATATAAATTCAACTTAAATGTATTGCGTATGTATTTACATAAATTCTAATAATTAAAACAAATCATTGTCGAGCTTAGCAATAAGCAGCTCAATTGCCGAATGATTTTGGTCAAATTTTGTTTCTATTTTATAAAAATATTTTTTAATAAAATTCCAAACTAATATGGATGGTTTCGGATAGGTCAAATTAAAAATTTGATAAATTTTGAAATAAGCATCAACAGCGACTCATTAATCCAAATTTAAATTTTATTCCGTCAAAATATGTACAGATTTCATTCGGATTTATTAGTGTTCCAGTAATTAATATTAGTGGTTGTGTAACGGTTAAGATTTTTTCAAAATATTCTGCAATAATTCTTCTGTTTCAGGAGCAGTACTCCCAATCACCATAAAAGAATTCTGCGAATCTTTAATGGAATGCTTAGTAAGGGTTCGCTTATTATTTACAAACTTGAATTCTCTTGATGTTGGGGTCAATATTGCATGAAAAAGATAAAAAATGACTGCATCTCGTCCATCTGTAAATAGGCAAATTAAATATTTTCTTTAGACTTATTTAACGATTGGACATAATATATTTGATCGCTAATTCTTACTTTCTAATATATTTGTTGATTCTTTAAACTGTGTAAACAAATTGACGCACGCTTGACCTCTAATTTTTTCTTCGCAGATTCGTAGTATTTTGGGAACAAATAATTGATATTTGTCCAAAAAACTGCTCGCATTTGGATATAAATGCTGAAAATCAATATTAATCTGAAAAATAATAAATCATTATATTGTTGTATAAATATTTTCAAATATAATAGATTACCAATTTATATCCCAATGGACTTTTATATTGTTTCCAATGGTTTGTTAGCTCGGATGTTGTTTTTGACATTTTTATATAATTATTGACTCGATATGCTGCCGTTTCAGCTCAATGCAGCTCCAAGTCTCTCCACGAGCAATTATTTCCCTCTATTTCTTTTAAGTGTAGGGTTATTTAACCCTCCACCCCCATTCATCTATTTCTACAATTAGAAAATCGTACAGATCACGATAAGACAATTAAAATTTTGACGCATATATGGATACTGATAAAAAAATTACTTGGAGATAGTATCCATGAACCACGCGTTTTTATAGGGATATAATAAAAATCTTACCGGAAGTCTGTGGGTCAGCAATTTGCTCATCGCAACTTGAATGCCTATAAGACCGTTTACCCTGAACACCACCTGTTTTAATATCCGTTGTTTATTAAAAAATCCACTATATAAAAGCCCCTTAGGTTTACATCCTTGACATTTTAAATACCAAGTGCTCTGAAAGGTAATAATGTTTTAATATTTAATTGTATTATTCCTCTAATTGTGTAATTCGTCTATAATATACATGAATGTATAAACAATATGTATATTATAAAGGGATACATACCTGTTTTGCCGAGGGAAAAGTAATAATAATATTTTCTGATAGTTGCTTTGCCAGAGCAACTGACATGTTAATTCCGTTAGTGACGATATAATTTAAAATTAAATTTTTTTTTTTTTTACGCTGGTTTGGATCTGCTATTTATGTTTCCATAGCCTGCTTTATGATATCATTTGCTGAATAATTATATAATAATTAATAAACTGATGCAGTTGATCTTTTTTTATTGTTTTTAATGTTGCACTGTCAATATCACTGGCTGCGAAAGAATGATGAAAATTCGGTTAGTTAATATTTTCAATAAAATTACCGTTACAAAAACAATAGTAAAGCCAAAACCAACACCAATGCACAAAAAACGCGCGGTATTATAGATTTCACATACGCAGTACTTCTGCACTTAGTCTATCAAACAAATATTATAGTCGTCTTCCTTTTAGTGGTAGTGCTTAATACAATAGAAATGCATAAAACAAAAATCTGATTTTTTCTATCTTGCTTTGATATACGACATAATAGGTTTTGAGTAAAATATTACATAAACCAAATGCACAAAAATAATGAGAAACATAATTATAAAACAAAAAGAGAAATTAAGGACTGATATGTATATGTAAATATTAATAAAACCGTGCTAAATCTATTGTATAGTTTAAAATATCTCAGTTCGCTCTCTCAACAAAAAAAAAACATAAAAATAATAAAACTGTTAGAAAGAACAGCAAAACATTATTAAATTTTGTTCACTATTTCACGTTCTATACATACTATTATACATACACAGACAAATCGACTAAAAAAAATTAACCACTTTTTTAATATACGTATATTCTGAATTGCATTTCAACAAAAATCCATTTTAAGATAAGTTATGTATTTTATTTTTTTATGAAACACTTTTTATATAGCACGGTTTGAAAAATAATGGACCGGATTCAATGTAAATATTATAGGCATCTATTTTCTTCTATTCTGCTATTATTTCTATGTAAAACCGATTTAAAAAGTTTTTAGAAATTCTAGTAAAATAGTAGAAAAAATATAGATGACTTACATGACAGCACCAAAAGACTATAATTTATGCTTTATATGAAATTATAAATAGAATTTAACTAAACTTATCCAACAAATTTTCCGAAATATGATATCGTAGTAAAATATTTTCTTTTGTGTTTAGAAACTTAAGAAGGTTTTCTAACTTTAATTTTTCTTCCATTTTTTTTTTTTTTTAATTTTAACTGTAGCACTTTCTTCACAGACACCAAATGACGCTCTGAAGCAATTTTAACATTTTCATAATTTATAGCAAAGATAATAAATTGAGTTTTATTCAAAATAAACTACCTATTACTCAATTTTATTCTGAAATCATCAGCAAGACAACATTTTTATTCAAATATAGCTTTTCTTTTATTCTGTTATAAATTCGAAAAGCACTGAGGATTAAAATTGAATAAAATGTTATAAATCAATTACGCATTTCTAATAATAAAACAAATTGATACTTTTGTGAATAAAATTAAAGATTTATTTTTTCAATTTGCGTGTTAAGGATATTAAAATAATAATAGCTTACAAAAAATAATTGAATAATATTTCTTAATTCAACAGAAGTTTTTTCAAATTAAGTTTTAACGTTTTAATTTAAAAATAATATATCTGAAAATATATATGATAAAACAGGTTTACCTAAATGAAAAATGTTCCATCAACATTAGTAAAAACGATTTTAAAGTAAAAGATTATTTCATGAAGTTTTATGAGAAAAACACATTAATGGAAAGTTTTTCTAATTGAATAAAACTACCTTAATTTTGAAGCAAAAGTATTTCAAAAGGATAGAAATATTTTATAGAAATTGATTACATGAAAGTATTCATTTTCACCTATTTATTTTTTTCAGTGTAAAGAGTCTCCTTCAGTTCTAGCATATATAGAAGGGATTAATAGTAAATAAATAAATATTGTTGTGATTGTTGTGATAATCACAACAATATTTATTTATTTACTATTAATCTCTTCTATATAAATTTTAACGAATTTGATCAAGGGACCAATTATGTAGGCAAATATAGCTCATCGGAGTAACCCATTTAATAATGTTAAGCAAGAACCATTATATTGTAAGTGAACTATAATTGTCATACACAATCAACGACATTTACATTTAAATTACCATTGAAATCCAAGTAGCACCATTATGTAATTGAAATGTTATCCAAATTAAACGTTTATTAGTGACAATTCTAATTATTTTATCATTGTTAACGGTGGTGTCATCTATTTTGAGACATTTTAACTATATATATGAAAAATTGAGAGAATAATTATTGTTGTCTATGAAATTCGATCCAGCGCAATCACAACAAAAGTAAGTACATATTTTAATTGTTTAATTTATTCATATCTAGAGTGTGTTTTATTTAGAAAATTATCGAGTCTAATTACCAAGTAAAATAAATTTAAAGTACGGCGTAGGTAAAATTTATTTTTCGGAGACATTTTTGTTTGTATAGATTTAGGGAGAATACTACAAACGGCGTGGTCCTAACCAAACAACAAATTTATTATTAAAAATGTACTCCAAATCGAGAGCTGCAATGAACCGATAAGTATGGAGGGGTGAAATGAAGAGAAGCAACCACGGTGAAGTTAGTTATAATCTTCTACCGACGGCCACTTGGGCAGTGCAAAGGATACGCACAAATAGTGGTTGTTTTACCATCAGTTAGTGGAATTGATCTTATGTAAAGTAATGAGGAATGGTTTCGAAGAAAAAGATCGAAGAGGTCGGTATTACTTACGAATGGGATAATGAGACCATACGTATGTGTTGCTCGGCGTGGTGAACGTGGCCAAGGAGTGGCAAACCAGTATTAAATACTAACCAGTGTAAATCGGAGCTATAGAAACTACTACAACGATATTACTTACATAAAGTTGGCCCTGTGTTATAACGCCAAAATGTCAAGTGAAGAAGAGATTGAATTAATTGTCGAGGGTTTAGGATATTTAAGAATTAATAATTTCTTAGGTCCAAGTAGCGGAAACGTAAATAAATGATGTCGAAATCAAAAGCGAGGGAAAGGTGGTACCAGATGATTCTCAACGAGTTCAATTGTTTGTTGGGCATCAGTTTATAGAACAGCCGCATATCAAAATCGTGAGTGACAAGTTGGGACTTCACATAAGCAATGTCGAAGTTCGAGATAATACGGAGTTAGAGCAAGAGAGTTGTAGGAACGAAATTCGATTTTTGGAGGATACTATAATCTCCAAAAATACAGTAATGTACGTCGCGGTACAGACTGATAATTTTGACACGGACTGATTGTACGAAGAAAAGTGCAAAGAAGCTGAGTTGACTCAAAGTGATTATGATGTTCTAATCAATGCAACCGATGAGACAAATCAAGCCAGAAAGGACCTGATCAGGAATGTAACATCAGGAGTTATATTGTTTATTATACAAGTATATAGGGATCGAGTCACTACGAAATTAAAAAACATCGGATTGATGGACAAGGCCGAATTAAAAGTCAGACTAGTGGACGACATACCGATTGAGTCGAACACCACGTAGATGAACTGAAGACAGCCGACCTATTTGAGGATTCAATTTCTAACTATGTCAGTCCTGTATATTATTATAGTTAGGAAAGAATCTGGAGATTGCCGTATTTGCGATGACTTTACGGCCATAAACAAGAAAACAGTATGTTAGTAATTTCCAATTGACTCGAGACGAAAGCTCGTTTCTATAACACCAGATAGCCATTTTCAATTCAAACGTACATCCCGTGCGTGGTACGACAAATAGTTCAGCGGTTTTGCAGTACTTAATTAATAAATAATAGACGACATTGCGATTCCGAGTAAAACAACATCGGAAGGTTTGGAATGATTGGAGATAATATTACAAGTTCCAACGAAGCAAAACAATTTCTGACTTCCAAAAGTTTTAGAGATTGGCATTCATTTATTAGATCATCCAGTTATTTTAAATGGTGCATTGAAGGATATGAATTGGCTTTTAATAATAAAAAAGAACTGCTAACAAACAATCCAGTTTTGGGGATGTATATTCCGAGTAGGCGTGTTATAGGTTTAAGTGTGGTGTTATACCAACAGCAAACGTCTTTATTATTATGTTTGATTGAAGCACTGATGGTAATATCTGCGATGTGCGTGTTTCTTGGTTTATGAATGTTATGTTGTTAATTATTATGGATTCATTATTGTATTTTATTAAAAAATTTCCTTGAAGATGCTTGTTTGTGTTGTTGCCGTAGATCTCTCCATTAAAGTTGTTCAGGTAGGTTGTGTTGTTGTTCAGCATTTCAATGATCTGCTTTGGTTAAATTGATAGTCGCAATTCGCATGCTCACCCCTTATAAGTTGGCTGATACATAATGATTGTCGTTTATTTCTTCTAGACAGTTCTTCTCGCAGATGATAGTCTCGTAGAACATTTTGCATTTCTGCGTTATATCCCGAATATCTGGGTCCCTATTTCTGAATATGATGCGTGTCGTTGCTCGAAACGAAAATGAATTGGTATTTCTGAATTCGATCGAATCAAATATTTTTACACTGTCATGTACGAGTATTCATTGGGAAATTAATTTTGAATGGTTATACCTCTACGGATTTTAAACCTTGGGTATATGTTTTTAACGTTTGAATATAAAAAATATTTAGTTTTCAAAATAAATCGCCTCAATTACGAATTGCGATACAATAAATTCAATAAGATAAGTATTTTTGAAAACAATTTTTGTACGTCTAATTTTAGATGGAAGATTTTATATTCCATTTATGTCTTCCTAAATAGCTCAATTGAAATTAAATTTGATGACTGATGCTTACAACCAATTACAATTAATTACAACCAATACGGCACCATTGCAAATCCAATCACCGTTTAAATTAAATATTTTGTGTTCGTAAACGAATACGTATATGTATGACAAAATATTAATTTATAGTTATTTCCGTAACACAATTAATTAAATTAACTAAGTCATGTAATTATTAAACAAAAATTACTAAAAATTATCTCAAGTTCATCTTCAAATGTCTCGATATCCGTGTTTTCGTGGATTTGTTGATTATATTCCTCTTTTTCTTGTGTCTTCAAATGATACATTTTTTGCTGCCTTTCGGATTCCCCGCTGCTGGATTGTTCTACCTTTGGTGACTGATTATTTTGATATGCTGGTCTATTCATGTAATTTACCCGTTTTGGTTTGAATTGATTGATCAGTTTAATTTGTGAATTTGGTGGGTTGATATATGAAAATTGGTTGATTGGAGCTGTTACCGAGTAATTGATGTTTTTCTTATGAATTGTCAAATTTCTGAAATTCATGTTTTGAATCCCGAGGCAGGATCCATTTACTTCAGGAACTGTGGTCGGTTTTTTGGAGAATTAACATTCTTGATATAGTTCTCCATTTAGCCCTTTGATGAAAACATCCAAAGCTCGATTCCTATAATTTCCGACTAGAACGTTGGTGGTTTCTGTCGAATAATCCTCTGTTTTGATGTTATTTACCATCAATGAGAATTGGTGATTCACATTGGCATAGAATTCATCGATCGTCTTATTTCTTTGTGCGAGGTTATTTAATTGGTGTACCAATGGTTTTTTGAAGGAATTTTTACTACAATTTGGATTGGAATTTTCATCAAGCTAGCCAAGATGTGAATACAATGGTTTCACGATTCAACGAACGTCTCAAAACAGGTATCGTAAGGTATATTCTGTCGAGGATAACTATAAACAGCGATTTCGAGAAACATGGTATAATGTTTATTTGACATATACTCGTACACTCGTTATACAATTTACACGGCAATCAGCACTAAGTTCAGTAAAGTTCGTAAAGAATTTAAAATTTTATACAGTTTTCTTTATAATAATTACGTTCTGCCCAGTTTCAGATGGTTACACCCTTACTTTTCAGATCGTTGGCAATTTGTCAAGTAATATACAATTCGCGTTCTCCCTTGTTCCGTACAATATCCGGGGTACCTCAACGCACCCATTTGGGGCCTTTGTTGTTCTTACTTTTCGTATATGATGTGATGAATTGTTTCAAATTCGTAAGATGTCTTTTCTACGCTGATGACATGCAATTTTTTGATCCAGTTGCCGATAAATTAGACTGTTTGCTGTTGCCTAAACAATTTTTGTTGTTGGCCTATCAGCAACAGTTTAAAGCTAAATGTAAGCAAATGTATAAGGCACTTTCATTTTGTAAAATCCGATCCCCATTAATTGATACAGTATTTCTTGTAAATGATATGTTAATTGATCGAGTCGAATTTATAACTGATCTTGGTGTGACGTTCTACTTCTAAAGCATACATTATGTTGACTTTTATCTAGCAGATTTTTTATGAATTTTTTGATTCATTAACATTTTTGTATCATTTGTTCGACCTATTTTGGCATACGCCACTGAGGTTTGGTTACCTTCATATCTGTGCCACTATATAGGGCAGAATTGAATACGTTCAAATTTGTTCTGTTTGTTTTCTATGTGGAAGCGCAAACCTTAAATAGGACGTACAGGCCCCGTGAACTAGAGTCTAAGGAATTTCAACAAATCTAGTTCGACCTAACTATAGGCTACAATTCTTTATATAAAATATAAAACCGAATTGGTTTTTGGAATTAGGTCGAAGTTGGTTATGTCAGTATTTCGGTCTCCGACATATATTTAAATGACCATGATCATCGTCATTAAGTATATGTATGCGTGTAATATTCCATATACTGGAAGCTAATTTAATTTAGTTTCTTTTGGTTTTTAGGATGCATTGTAAGTTTAAATAAGTTGTAAACTTAATTTAAAGCAAGACACACAATTATATTTAATTTGGTGTCAATATACAGAGGTCATGACCCTAACACTGTAAAAAGGCATATTATATGCACTAACAAATTGTAATAGTTAAGTCACATATAAATTTATATTTTACTTTGAAAATTGCAATACATAAAATCAAATCGAAAACAGAATGTATGCATATATATGAAATAATGGCTTCCAAATGCAAAAACCATAAAAATCGTAAGCGAAATGAATAAATCTGTGTATGTAGAAACAAAACAACATCACAAAAAATTATAAATTTCGCGAAAAATGCATTCAATTTTTTGTTATGAATGTGCATGTTTTTCCATTATAGCGCTGATTATTCTTCAAAACTAGACATGCATCACAAAAACATATATATCAACATCGTGCACGAATGCTGTATAATACAAAAAATTATTTAAAAAAAAACTGTGAAAATAAATTTCCTTGTTGTATACATATATGGTATAGTGCACGAAGAGATAAAAAATCAATACTATCTACTATATCGCGAACTGATTGTTGCCAGCGATGAACAATATAGCTTATAGTCTCGAGATAATTTTTATGTATACATATACATATGTATAAAATGCCTGTCAATAAATTTATAGCTCTCAACAGTATACTAAAACCAGTCGATATACATATAGACAAACATATAAATAAGAACAAAAAGAGATTTGTTTTCTTGAATCCACATCACTAGCAGAACATTTTCTTATTAAATTATTCTGCATGAAAAAACCAAGCACTTAAACCAAATCTATATACATATAAGTATGTATCCCCATATATACACATTATGGGAATGTGTCACAAGTTACTGTCCTTTCGTTTATCCGAAAATGTAACCAAACCAACCAATGGCAAAAAAAAAAAAAAAATGTAAGGACAAGGTAACCTATTTTCCGATCAATTTCATGACTGGTACGCACATACATACATAAGTATGTTTGTATATACACATATTTAGACACATTTTCGTCCCTTTAATCTAATTTTATTTATTTCCTTTTTTCGTAGACCATTCATTATTAAACGCATGTTTAAATAATAAAATAAAAATAAGATTCAATAAATTTTCTCCGACCCAAACAAAAAAGAAAAACCTAATTTTCTTGTTACACCGCACACCGCACGCCCTCTTACACTTTAAACAAGTACAATTGCCCATGCCTATGTACATACATCGGGCTCTCGTCGACGAAAACACGGAGAAAAAAAAATGTACACAAATAAATAAATGAAACTTAATTACCAATCGTTAAATTAAATACTTTGGGAATTATTAACAAATTATTTTGGATGAAAATAAATTTTTATTTTAGTTTAGTTTTTTTTTTTATGTTTTTTGGAATTTCAGGAAAGAAATTAAAACCCCAAAACAAAACAAAAACAAAAAACTGCTTAATAAATAAAATTAAAAAAAAGAAAGTATATTGCCCTTTTATTTGCGCGCGGCACAGCTCCTTGTATACACAAAATTTATGGATATACGTCTTGGTTTATGGTTTTTTATTTTATTTTACCACCACGGTTGTTATTTATATAATTTTCACATAATTTTAATTTTATATTTTCCGTTACACTTTTTTTTTCCCGATGCTGATGATGATGATGATGATAATTTTAATTAATTTTCATTTACAATTTTTTTATTTTATTTTTTAAATAGTAATCCATTTAAATTAATTAGACTGTTAAACAAAAAAAATATAAGGAATTGAATTAGTGAAATTGATGAGAATCGGAAAAGAAGAACAAGCAGCAGAGCCAGCGAGAGAAAATTAATTATGGTTGTATTATAATAATATAGAAACAGAGATCTGGAAAATTAATATTGTATTTAAGTTATAAAGCAGATTTTTCGTTTTTTTTGCGCCTTACGTTATATGTATATGACCTCAAACCACTATATTTAGGTTAATTTTGTCAGAGGTTTCGATAATTTATTGGATCGAGGATATATTCTGTATACAATGTGGGACACAATTATTGGAATTTATAGTTTAATTTGAAAATAATGTGGCATCGACTGAGATAAATCGTTGACTTTTTTATTTATTGCGAAATTCAATTTGCATCATGACATAGAGTCCTATATTTATCAAGACTCAGTAATACTTGTTTTACTAATACATGCACAACATTTATTGAATTTCTATGTAATTTAATGTTTATAGTTTGAATTATTCATACATTTATTTTGAATTCAATTGTATAATATCAAAGAATATCTAATGCTCAGAAGCGAAGACATGAACATAAAAGTACTTATGTCAATATTTTAGCTGGAATATCCACTTTTTCTAAATCCATCTAGTGAATAACTTTAAATTTATATAAATTAATTTACAATAAAGCTCTCCTGTGATATATTCGCTTTTGGAATAAAATTTTATTTTCATTCATTTTGCTCACAAATGTGCAAAATTAGTTTTTGTGATAATACAAATAAAAACAAAATTATTTGTGAATTGCATTTTGAGGAAAAGTATGTGAAAAAAAGAAATTTAACAAAATATGCGATTCCTACCTTATTATTAAATAACCGTAAACACTTTGGGGAAAATTAAAGTTTATCCAGGCTCAAAAAATAGAGAAAAAAAAGATATTAATATTAAGATAAGATTTTTAGTACCAAGCAAAGTAATTCAGTTGGTTTGTGTATTTGATACTTATTATTCTAATAAGAAAGTGTTATGCTTAGTATTTGAAATCAAATCAGATGCAAACTAAGCAAAATCCTAAAACGTTAAAAGCCAATTAACATCCCTAACCGGAGATTTGGACTCAGATTATGATATAACCTGAAATAGTATATTAAATTCTTCGTCCAATAAGCCCCCAAAAAATCAATTAACCCGAGAAATGCATTAGCGCCGAATTTTTTTCTGGAAAGTTCGAGTTTGACCGAAAATGATAATTGGCCATTAACACCCTTTGCCAGAGATTTGGACTCAAGTTCCGATAGTACATGAAATAGCTCAATAAATACCTCGTCTAACTAGTTTAAATTGGATCCAATAACCAGAGAAATAAAGTGGTCACGAATTTTTTTCTGAAAAGTTCGAGTTTGACCGAAAATGATAAATGGCCATTAACACTCTTTGCCACAGATTTGGGCTCAAGTTCCGATAGTACATGAAATAGCTCAATAAATTCCTCGTCTAACTAGTTCAAAACGGATCCAATAACCAGAGAAATAAAATGTCCACGAATTTTTTTCTGAAAAGTTCGAGTTTGGCCGAAAATGATAAATGGCCATTAACACTTTTTGCCAGAGATTTGGACACAGGTTCCGATAGAATATGGCATAGCTCATTAAATTCCTCGTTCAACAAGACTTAAAGGAATCCATTATTCCGAGAAATAAATTGGCCAAGAAACAAATTGGCCACGCAAATAGCTTAATAAATTCCTAGTCTAACTAGTTCAAAACGGATCAAATAACCAGAGATATGAAAGGGCCACGAATTTTTTTCTGGAAAGTTCGAGTTTGGCCGATAATGATAAATGGCCATTAACACCTTTTGCCAGAGATTTGAACTCAAGTTCCGATAGTATATGGAACAGTTCATTTAATTTTTCGTTCAACTTGCTTATAAGGAATCAATTATCTTGAGAAATAAATTTCTGAAGAATTGTGTTCTGTAAGTTTTTACTTTGGTTGAGGTAAATGGCCAGTAACACACCTGTCCAGTTTTGTTTACTCTAGTTCTAGTAGTACTTGAAACAGTTTATTTGATTCCTTTTCTAACAAGCTCATGTGATATGTTTTACCCTATAAATTTTTTTTTAAATTCATTTGTTTTGTCTAAGTTGGTCTTATTTCAATAGGAATCTTATTTTTTTCTTATTGGAATTCGACTTAACAGTGTGATACTAACACATAAATAAAATCTGTGAATTTGTGAAAAACTTCACATGAATGTTATGCAAATAGATTCTATATATCAAACTCTAATTCAAATTTTCCGATAGATTCAATATAGCTAATTCAATTTTAAAGTCAATTATCAGTACTTCAGCTCTCCAAGTATTAAAAGAATAATGCGCCAACTTAGTAATATTAATTATATACTTTAATCGTTGTTCTAATTGCGGTATGCACAATTGAATCCATTCCCTTTCAAAGCGAATTTTTAATGACGCACATCGATTTGATTTATTATATGCATTCAAGTTTTCAATCTGTCTGTATTTATATAGGTTTAATTTCTACCAATATAGAAGCTACCGAAAAAACAGTCTGATGTCCGCCGGTGAGTTAAATAATCCAATTGAGAGTTGGAATCAGGGATGAGCGCTTACGCGTCATCTATTATTTTCTACATTGACGTGTCGAGAACCCGTAGATAACGTCAACAACGTTGACAACATCGATAATGTAGACAATTCCTAGAGTGGTTTTGTCAATTAGATCTAAACTAAAGGGTGACCAAATTTCTTTAGGGACAATGCGTTATTGGTGATAGTTTTATAGAATGTCCGCCAATGCATTTAAATTCTTTTCAAAAAGAGCAGAATTTAAAACTAATCGTGCTCAAATACCATGAATCTACTTCAGCGTCATGTTTATCCATTACAAAATTATTAAATTGAAAAACAACGATGTAAAGCGTTTTAGAGAGAGGCCCTCTTTATAACGGTGGGACGGTATATAGGTAATAGGTCGCAGAAAAATTGGAAAAACGTCTCACAAAATCAGAGAAAAAAGTTATAACTTTCATTAAAAATAATCCGGGGAACCTTAACTATACCCTTGCCATAAAATGTAACATATCCCACTCTATGGTAAAACAAATTCAAGTTCAGGAAGGCTATAAGAGATACCGAGTTATTAAAAAGCCAAATCGTTTAGATAACCAACACTTGTTCATGTATATAAAAACCAACAACTTTCCTATTATTGTGGCAGGATTGTACTGTCTACCAAGACATTCTATTAAAAACAAACAATACTCAGAGTTCTTGAAGCGTCTACGAAAAAGGTTCATAATAAGTGGTGACTTCAATGCGAAGAATACTCACTGGGGTTCTAGATTAACTACACCTAAAGGAAAAGAATTACTGATTGCCATTAAAGAAAATTGATGTGAATCCATTTCAACTGAAAAACCAACATATTGGCCTACTGACCAAGGAAAAATACCTGATCTGATCGATTTTTTATAACCAAAAGTATTTTTGAACTCTGCATTTTCATTGTTGCTACATCCTTCTTTTATATGCGTACCCTGACAATTAATTGGAAAAATTTGAAAATTATAATAGAAGCTGAGTTGAACTAATTATATTAAAAAAACCTTAGCCCGAATGCTTCATGAACTCACGTTCATTAATCAAACGCCCATTACTTTGCTCACTTGACCACTGCCTGCTACAATTTCATTACTAATTAATCCATCTTTTGTACTCACCATTTGAATAAAGAAAAATGAAAATTTAACAGAATCTGAATTGAATTAATTTATAAGAAATTAAATTAGTTTTTAGTTTTAATCGAGACTTAAACTGAGCTATACCTATTTGTTATACTTTCAGTTTGTATATGGAAATTTTAAGTTTGGACATAATTCATGTACTGAGTTAAACTTAAAATTTGTATGGTCAGTGGTCAATATTGGCGCCCGCCTAACTTCTTTGAAATTTTTTACTTCTTCGAAATACTCTGCTTGGAATGTTATCGCATTAAATGTTGCACCTGTCACTATGCAGTTCAGTTAAGTTTCAAACGATATTAATGTTGGGCATTATTGGTTCAACTCAGCTTCTGTTAAAAAATTTACCCAAGTTTCTCAATTCAATTGAAAAGTATAAAAGATTTGCATAACATCAAATATATTTGTACGGTGGTGGGCGAGGTAGTAGAGTGATGGACTCTGGATTCGTGGAGCAAGGTTCGAGTCCCGTTAGCGACGGTATTATTTTAATTTTATTTCTTCTGTAACATTCAAATTGGTTCAAGACACAGCTTCTGTTAAACATTTTAATTTTTTTGAACTAGTGGCATGTATACAAGATGGGTATATAGTGATGGTGAAATAAACGCAGAGTCCATTGCCTTGCTAACATTTTCTATTCGAATGATAGATATAAAAGATTTGTATAGCATAATATATATACCGGGAGTTTCTTTTAAACTGAGACGATCAAATATCTCGAAAAATAGCCACTCTACGGAAAAAATGCCCATAATCAAAATTTAATCATACCACGGGGAAAATACATTAGTGCAAAAAATAGTCCCCCACCCCCGCTTTGTAGGTGGGGCGGGGGTAACTTTAAACGCGTAACGTCAAAAACAAAGTTTACACACAAAAACCAACAACACGTGAGAACATGATTGAGCGAATCAGAAATGCGTGTGCAGAAATTCAACCAGATACACTTCTCAGTTGTGTACAATCATTTGAAATGCGGATTAATAAGTGCATTGAAGTCGCAGGCCATCATCTTGAACACTTATTTTAGATTTACAAAACTGAATAAATTGTTTTGATGACGAATTTCGAGTACTTCCAATGAAAACGTGATGTTTTTTATTTCAAACGTATTGCAGAATCGAATGCGTGTGTTCTAAGAAGGAGAAATTGAAAAAATTGAATTTCGTTGATTACAACGCCATCTATCATGAACCGAACAAAATATTTCATTCAAATCATACGTACTTTTAGTCGTAGAATCCGTATCTGCAATAAAAAATATGGCTTCCTATCTTAGTTTAAAAGTTACCCCCGCCCCACCTACAAAGCGGGGGTGGGGGACTATTTTTTATGCACTAATGTATTTCCCGCGAGGTATGATTAAATTTTGATTATGGACATTTTTTCCGTAGAGCGGCTATTTTTCGAGATATTTGATCGTCTCAGTTTAAAAGAAACACCCGGTATATGCGGCGGTGGTCCAGTAAGCAAAGTTAGTGACTTTGGAGTTATGTATCTTAAGTTCGATTCTCGATCGAGCCAAACATTGATTGAATTTCTCCTGCCAAATTGATGATGGTGAAATAGGAAAGATGGGTATATATATATATATATATATATATATATATATATATATATATAGGTATATATATATATATATACATATATATATATATATATATATATATATATATATTATATATATATAATATATATATATATATATATATATATATATATATATATATATATATATATAATATATATATATATATATATATATATATATATATATATATATATATATATATATATATATATATATATATATATATAATATATATATATATATATATATATATATATATATATATATATATATATATATATATATATATATATATATATATATATGTATATACATATATATATATATATATATATATATATATATATATATATATATGGCAGCTATAAACGATAGAAATATCACTATTTATATGTAAGGCGGTGGCTCGGTGGTAAAAGAAGCTGTGTGATTGGATTATAATCATGACTATAGTTCAAGCCTCAATATATATTTTTAATTTAAAATTAGTCATTTCTAAATCAAAAAGCGATTTTTTAAAAATTTAATGAGAAATGTGTGCATGCCCGCTAATCTTGTTTGCCGTTAATCGAGATTCGAACTCTGAATAACACCAACGTTTCCAAATCCTACGACACCCCTTAATTTACCTACTCACCATTTCCTTATATGGATTTGCCACTAAACTCATCCTATATATTTGCCAATATTGAAGGGAGAAATTAAATAAATTAAATTAAAAAATATTTAATCTCAAACCTTCAGAATTTCAAATGCAACGACTTTGCTTACTGGACCACCGGCGTATATAAATTTGGTGCTATACAAATCTTTTATGTTTGCCAATTGAATAGAGAAAATTGAAAATTTTAACAACAGGAATTGATAATTCATTACGGTCATACACAAGAGATGGCTCTTATACTTGTCGAAGAAATTAAATTAAAAAAGTATTGACACTGATGAGAATTGAACTGGAAGTCCACGAATGCAAAAGCAATGACTCTTAACTGCACCACCGCCGAATATACATAATGCAGAGAAAATTGAAAATGTTAGCAACAGGAATGGACTATGCTTATTTGACCATCATCGTATATTTTCATTACGGTCATGTATAAGAGATGGCTCTTATACTGGCAGAAATTGAATGTAGACTTAAACAAAAGCTGTGTTGAACCAATTTTACAGCAGAAATTTAATTAAAAAGTAGTGGCGCTGACGAGTCTTGAAGTTCACGATTTCAACAGCATTAACTCTGCTTACTCGACCATAGGCGTATAAAAAATTGGTGCTGAACAACGATATAGAAATCTTTATATGGCAAAAATGATAGAAACCTTTACAATAACCTTCATTAAAAATAATCCGGGAAAATTTAACTCTGACCGTGCCATAAAATTTAATACACCCCACTTCATGGTAAAACGAATTCGAGTTCAGGAAGGCTATGAGTGCTACCGAGTTTTTAAAAAGCCAAATCGTTGAGATAACCAACACTTGTTTCATAAAATATGTGCCAGATTGATTACAAAATTTTCACAAAATTTAGTGGATGTGTTTTGATGAATGACGAAGCGTACATGAAATTGATTTTGAAACACTTCAACTTAGATACATTTGTATTTGGTACATTTTTCATAACGACGTATTTTGCCGTTAATTCTTCAACACGATTCGGCAGTAAAGTTTTGGCCATATAGCTCGTTCACATACGGCTCTAATTCCAACAGAAGCAATACATTTGCACGACATTAATCAAATCAATGTTATCTCAAAGTCACACCGGCAGTTATGCCAGAAATAGGGAGCATTTAACAACGTATTTGCGTGATTTGATCCGTAATAACTTGTCGTTTATTTTTTTAAGATTACTGCTCTCAAATGATGGCCAATTTTTGATGACGCGTTCGAGAATATCGAATGGTATTTGGCGAATGACACGAGTAATGTTGGCTTCCAACACCTCACATCTACCTGGTTTATTTACATAGACTTTGGACTTTGCGTAGCCCCAAATAAAAGAGTCTATTGGTTCGCAAGCAATAAGGCAAATAGCGCCGACTTCTTGGAACCAAATATCGTCTAGGTCGGGCTTCAATTTCAGGCAGCAAATATTCCGTTATCATGGCGCAATAACGAGCCCTATTCACAGGTACCATAAACCACACCAAACCGTCTTTTTAGTCGCGTAACATCTAATACTGTAAGCTGGGATTCCAACTTTTTGACTATTCCAAATAGTGGTCTCGACAGGCCGATTATGTCAACCGTAACTTGTTCTAAGCGCATGAAACACATTCCTCGCTGAGAACAAATCCACAGAACGCTGATTTTCGTAATAAAACTAAACCACATAGATTTTTTTTCTTAGACACTAAAATACTGATAGATTTATGATAGGTTCATTAGTGTGCGTATGTCTGTTAGATCTGTATATCGTTATGTAATTTCGATGGTTGCAAATTAGTATATATTACATATATTACATGTGTATATAACATGCGCCAATCTGGCTTTAAACACACCGTACAATAGACTTTGTTTATGCGTAACATGATATTACTCAAAGCGTCGTAAATATATTTATATTTTCCATAATTTAATGTTTTTTAAAGAGTTTCTTTAAGAATAAGATTTAACCATATATAGTATAATATATATATATATATATATATATATATATATATATATATATAAATGTATATATATATATATATATATATATATATATATATATATATATATATATATATATATATATATATATATATATATATATATATGTATGTATGTATATATATATATATATATATATATATATATATATATATATATATATATATATATATATATATATATATATATATATATATATATATATATATATATATATATATATATAAAGGGTGATTTTTTTGAGGTTAGGATTTTCATGCATTAGTATTTGACAGATCCCGCGGGATTTCAGACAAGGTGTCAAAGAGAAAGATGCTCAGTATGCTTTAACATTTCATAATGAATAGACTTACTAACGAGCAACGCTTGCAAATGGGCCCTAGAAAAGTTGGCAGAAAATCCGCTTTTTTATCGACAAATTTTGTTCAGCGATGAGGCTCATTTCTGGTTGAATGGCTACGTAAATAAGCAAAATTGCCGCATTTGGAGTGAAGAGCAACCAGAAGCAGTTCAAGAACTGCCCATGCATCCCGAAAAATGCACTGTTTGGTGTGGTTTGTACGCTGGTGGAATCATTGGACCGTATTTTTTCAAAGATGCTGTTGGACGCAACGTTACGGTGAATGGCGATCGCTATCGTTCGATGCTAACAAACTTTTTGTTGCCAAAAATGGAAGAACTGAACTTAGTTGACATGTGGTTTCAACAAGATGGCGCTACATGCCACACAGCTCGCGATTCTATGGCCATTTTGAGGGAAAACTTCGGAGAACAATTCATCTCAAGAAATGGCCCGGTAAGTTGGCCACCAAGATCATGCGATTTGACGCCTTTAGACTATTTTTTGTGGGGCTACGTCAAGTCTAAAGTCTACAGAAATAAGCCAGCAACTATTCCAGTTTTGGAAGACAACGTTTCCGAAGAAATTCGGGCTATTCCGGCCGAAATGCTCGAAAAAGTTGCCCAAAATTGGACTTTCCGAATGGACCACCTAAGACGCAGCCGTGGTCAACATTTAAATGAAATTATCTTCAAAAAGTAAATGTCATGGACCAATCTAACGTTTCAAATAAAGAACCGATGAGATTTTGCAAATTTTATGCGTTTTTTTTTAAAAAAAAGTTCTCAAGCTCTTAAAAAATCACCCTTTATATATATATATATATATATATAGTTTAACCTGCTAATAAGACCACTCTTTAATCGGACCAATTCTAAATCGAAGCGCCCTTAGTGCTATACATACAGTTTGTCATGAGAAAACGCCTTTTTAATCGAACCACCTCCAAATTGGACCTATAGACCACTAGTTTCCTTTTATTTTAAGTTCTCTAACCTCCTAATAAGACCAAATTGTTATTATTTTTTACAAACGTATCTACATTATGCTTTCATGTATTTTGTATGTAAATAATCTGATCGTTTTTAGACGTGAGAGAACTCAAAATAAAAGCAATACAGTGATCTATAGGTCTAATTTGGAGCAGTATACCTATACGTGCAACCCAAATTTTTCTCCCTAATATGACGTTTTCTTGCAAACCTTTAATCAGGAAATTATTAGAATAGACGTACTGAGAGTATATTATTTAAATGAAATGCCCTAACAATTATTTATGTTTTGCTCAAGCATTTTATTAATGAGAAATAAAAAGGTTGATTAATCTCATTAGTTCACGACGCCTATTAGTATTAAAGCTGGTTTAGCTTTTATAAGAGATAGTCAATTTATAAAAACAATTTACTCCAATTAGCTCTTATCACTTTGCTATCAATAAATCCTCATAACTATAATTTAATAATTCTCATATATTTTGTCATAAACTATATTAAAATATTTGTATATGCATTTATTTAATTTGGATGTCCATAATATGTATATATATGTAGTACATATTATAATATATAGAAATATGTAAACAATTTAAATTAATGAAATAAAAATAATGATAAAAAATAAAATAAATTATAAAAATACAAAAATATTTGTAAATATTAAATTAAATAAACAATAAAAAAAAAAAATGTAAAATGATAATTTTTAATTAAATGTAAATATTTAAATTTAATCAGATTTAAAATTATACATATTTTATTATTATTAATAAGAGAATTTGTTATTTTTAAATTTTGTGTGCCGCAGTATGTCTTTTATATACATATGTATATACATATTACATACAAAAACAATAACATAAATATTTTTTTTATTAAAATCATAACCAACGATATTATATTGTTTTGTTTATAAACATTAACACTTAGCAGTTGTAGGTATGGACAAGAGTGGTAAATATTAACCAAACAAAAATTGTGATTTTTTGCACCTGTCCGCACCTGATATACACTATTTTGTTTATATGTACATACTTCTTATTGCATCACTCCACATATAAATTAATGTATTATTAAATTAGTAACATAAAAATGTTGCCTTACTATTTTAACTTTTTGACCTTTTCAAGTAAATTGTTTCAACGATTATATAAAATTGTAATTAGGAATTTTATTTAATTTAAATTATTCATGCTGTTTATCAGATTACATGTATAACGGAGAAATCTTTGGAAAATTAAAAATATAATTTTAATTAATTTAATTGGATTAAAATTTATTAAGGAAAATGTATATTTCTATATATTTCGCATAATTTAATTATTTATGCGCTAACTTAATTTTATGGATTGGGCATGTTAAATTTATTGCTGGTATAACATTACAAATATATAAATGACGGTTGCTTGATGAAAATTATTTTCATTTTTTTTAGGCGGAATTGCTTTGTTTAATTTTACTCACAAAATAGTGGTTGAAATAGCTGAGACGCAAACCATTAATGAATCATCAATATTGATTTTGATTTCAAGTATTTTCAATGGTAGACATGTATACAGAGCTGGGATGTTGTAACATTACAATTTTCGATTTAGTTTAAGCTAAAAGTGTCCTAACTTTTTATTTATGGTGAATGTATTAGTGTTAATATCAACCAAATTGCATACATTAGGGCGGCAACATCTTGTTTTATCTTTTAATTAAGTATTTTTTCTTTATTTTACAATCTATTAGCATACATTGTCATGATTGGAGTATTTTTATCCATTGATAAAATCTCACTTACATATAATAGTAAAAATTTATATAACAAATAAATTTTACTATTCGATACGTTTTAGAGGTTTGAAAAAATTAAAAATTAATGACTATAGATATAGGTACTTTTATATGTAACACCTATTTGTCAGATTAAAATTGTTATAGGTCCTAGCCAATCTTCCATTACTACAGTTGCTTGTACATGCTCCTTCTCATACTTCATTGTGTTCATTGTGTTTGATTTTGATTATAACTGCTGTTCCATCATGATGGTTTGTGTCATAGATGGTGTATCTTGATATTTTTAGGAAACTTCTGCTGCTGTTATGCGTTTCGGAAATTAGCATTATATCAATTTCTTGTTCTAGAAAAAAACTTTTAACTTCTTGTTCATGTTGTGACAAGCCGTTGGTATTCCTGATTGCTAGTTTAAGGGTTCTGTACATTGACTGATTTGTAGACAATGGTCGTTAGAAGGTTAAGGATAGTATTTATTTTGACCATTAACTTTTCCATCATATTTTCCAACCGTTGTGTGGAAGACTGCTCAGGCTGCTGGTTGTTTGTTTTTGAATTCTCCGTTGAGTGGTTTACTTTGGTATGATTTCCTTCTGAAGTTTGGTTTTTAATTGAATCTTTCAGTTTCTGCGCATATGTTGCCCCACTAACTTATTGATACAATGGATTCGGATTTGTAGTGGGTTGCGACTTCCGCTCAATGTTTTCCCTGAGAGGGGGAAATCTGCGAATTTGAACTTCTTCTACACAATAGAATGCATCAATCAACTCTTTATTAGTTTTACTCATTCGAAGGTCCATTTTAAAGAGTGGGAGTGGGTTTTTCATACCACTTTGTCATATATTGCAGATGTTAACAACATCGTGACCCAACAGTTTTGCTTTGGCGAATGTTATCATGAAAATGAAATTCTTACTGTTAAGTCAAACTCTTTGAAGCTCAAACTCATGGGGGCAAACGAACCAGCTCACACTGATAAAACAATACTTAGAACGTTTGGACCAAATAGTAGAATAGTTTTCTAATTTAGTTATATCACTGGGAATTTTAAGATTAATTCGTTAAACAAAAATGATCCTAGTATGATCAATTATACCAGCCTATTGCAGTCAAATGGATTCATGATCGTAAACAAAATTAAAGTGAAACATGCTACTAACCTCAATAAATATTAGTTATATATAGTTGATGTTGTGAACTACCCATTATTGAATTTTATTGTTGATAAGTTTCTCTCAAATGACATAGATCATAACCAATTTCATTATCAATTAGTGAATTGTATCAACAAAGGGCCGAAAATAATGGGTGGGACAAACAATGAGCCATGGTTCAATAAACCACTTCATAATTTGTTCAAGGAACGTGATAAGCTTTTTAGACGTGGTCAAAGTATATCCCCCCAATTTAAACTGTAAATTTTTGTTTTGTTTTAAAAGTGTATGTAAAGCTGAGCTTGTTGAATCTAACCAATTTTTTTTTCTAAGAAAATTGATTCTATTTCGAGGTACTTCAAAAAATTATGGTGTTTAACAAACTCTATCTTAAAGAATAACTATTTTTCAATTGAAAAAGGTCATATTCCTATATATGTCAGGGGGTTTTATAATGCCTGCGGCGCTTTTAGATAGATAAAATAGGCCAATAAAAAATGTAGCAGTTCAAGTAAATATGTTTGAATAAAAATAATTATGTGACATATATGATATAACCAAGTCTTCTCAAAAATATGACACGAACGTTGAAGGGATGCCACCACAGCGAGGAACCGTAATACCCAGGAAATAACATTGGCTGCGCCACATTTTCCAAAATAAAAAAGAAACCTGAAATTTGAATATAAATCAAACATAAATCGAAATCAAATTTGTAAAAGAAACTGTTTCTCACGTGTTGGCGAGAAAGTGAGAAACGCTAAACTAGTTAGTTGACTTACCAATTGTTAGTAAATGTTGTACTTTAATCCGTAGATTAGGATAATCTTTCCATAGAAAAAAATAAAAGCACGAATGCCATCTTTTACACAGGAGTTATTAGCAATTAATAACTCCTTGGCCTTGCACCCACGAAACTCATATATATATATATATATATATATATATATATATATATATATATATATATATATATATATATATATATATATATGTATCCATTCTCACCATTTTGATAGAGAAACTATTGGTCTGCCTATGACCTATGACTGTTAGAGATTGAGCAAGCTATCCGTTTACCAAATTATTATTAAACCTATTTCAAAATTAAATTATACAAATGATTCTAATCAACGATAACTAGAATTTAATACGATTTCAGGAATTTGTTTTACTTCATATATCTTCGGAAGACGAAACTTGGTGACTTTTTTTAATATTCTTAAATTTTCTTCCATATACATCAAAATTATCACAAATCAGTTACATAGTCTTATAAAAACTATTAGTTTTAATACTAGATATTGGAACTGAATATTTGCGAGGGCAAGCGTTTTTGCCTCGACCGCTGAAGAATTAAAGAAGGTGAAGATAAAATAACAATTTCCAATTGATGGGCACACCAAAATGAAACACGTGGCTGAAGTTTATAAATTTAGTTTATTTTACATTGATGTGCCTTCATCGATGGTTGAAGCAGAAGAGAAAGTAATTTATTAATTTTTAATAATTGCACAAAAAAACAGTAATAAATATAATAAATACATAAGTTAGTACATAACAAATACTATGACAATTTAAAAGAACAGGAATTATATACATTAAAATGAAAAATATAGAAATACATAATAATAATAGGGGAATGCGGAGTATGGTTGGTATGCGTGTTCAGGAACATTATACCAACTAACAAAAAGTTTGAAATTGTTAAAGAGATAAATTTCGTTTGATTGGAGTAATTTCAATTTACTTGATCGTTTAAAACGTATATACAATTCCTATAATATCTAAGACAAATTAAATCGGGTCACCCCTAAATGTTGATTAATGCAAAAAATGTTGTTGTTGTCAATACAAGAATATGTTGTTGTCAAAATGTTAATGCATTTATATAATTTGAATTCTTATGGATTCGACAAAATTAAAAACGAATGGCTATACTAGTATAGAGTGTCAGTATCAATTAAATGTTAAATGACGAACATGTATAGTTTATGTCATCCCTATATAAATCACCACATCTATATGTATATAATATTGACAAAGAAATTTTCACGAGAAACGAATTATTATTTTTATGTCTTATCATCACACCCCGTTATTACTATTATCATTATTACATATTTTATAAAAATTTAATTTTGTGGAAAATAAGGATATATCTATGTTATTTTGATTGTTTGTCCTTTTTAGCTCAAATATTTATACTTTATATTTATAATATTTACTGTCGTTAGTGTCCCATTGTATACATATATATTGGCTATAGTATATATATATGTCTATATGTATACATATATTTATCACGTCTATAATTCGGTTGTTTTAAGGATAAAACATGTGTGTGTTGTATGTGTGTATGCGGAGACAAACGAACATAATATTTTTAGTTAAGCAACAACAATATAACCAAAGCACAGAAAAGCTTTTCCTAACACTTAAAATTTATAGATTCTGTATACATATATACATGTATATATGTATATTTCGAAATTATTAAAAGTACCAGACCAATTTTTGGGATATTACACACAAACACACACACACACCCAAAACTACAAATAATAAAAACTACTCGACCCAAACTTGTTCGTTGCTCTTGTTGTTGTTGTCAACTCCTTCTTTTAGGTTTGTTTTGTTTCATAATTTTTGTGTGTCTGTTTTATATAAAGCTTTCTCCTATATATTCTGATCACACACAGACATATATATATGTAGTAGCACATACACAAATACACATACAGTAGAAACAAAGCTCACAATTTAATCAAATTTATATTTTTACGATTCTTTTGACACAATGACATGTTTTTCAACAATTTTCATTTTTCACATGGGAAAACATGTAATCTTATTATATTTATAGTATCATACCAATTTTTTTTTTTTTTTTTTGTTGGTTCGTCGTCATTCTCTATTTATTTATATTTTGATTGGAGATAGAGTTAAGTAGAGAAATGTAGTGTTATTGTGAAGCTTTTCAGCATGCAAACATAATATAAAATAATAAAAATAAAAAACGAAAATCTGTCGCATATTTTTTGTTAGTATTCTTCATTTCTTCACCAAATCTGAATGGATTGAATAAAAAATGGGTTGTGGTTATTTTGTGCTGTGTATTACGTATACTATATATACAGAATAGTTTGGATTGTATATTACAATAAATGATAATATAATGGATATGTTAATATATATAGGATATGTAGCCGGCTAATAACCAATTTCATTTAGCGATAAACTTATAAACTTTATCTTTTTGATAAGCGCATGAATATGCCAACAAAAAAATACATATAAAATTAGAGACGACACATACATTACTAATGAAACGGAAATAATTTTTCTATTTTCATAAAGCCGGATATCGATGTCATTAAAGTACTTTCCATTGATTTTTCCGTTCTCCTATATACATTTTCTTTTGTGTTTGAGTTATTTTTTGTGCTGCCATAAAATAGACAAAATGATGAATAAACGATGATTCTTTGATCGGTGATAGATTTATTAGAGAGACTAGAAATATAGATATATATAGTTATATACGAGTTATTGGTCTATTGGAAGTATATATACGAGTACGTATATTTTTCAAAAATTATATTTAATCAATATATATGTATGTACCCATTACATAATATATACAAACCCGATAAATACGATGGCATTGGAACGAGTACATATCGAAATAAAATTATTTATTTTTTGTGTATATAACGCAATGTCGAGTTTTGTTTAGATTGCGAGTTTTTCAAATGGAAAAACGTGAGAAAATTATTGTTTCTCGCTTTTCATATATACTCGTATAGGAGCTTGTTAAAATAAACTAGAACTTTAGAATATATAACAACATTCCATTTCAACTTGACTGTATGACAACATATTACATACAGACATATATATACATATAGTTCTTGAATTTTTTATATGCTACTTTTTTATGATGTTACATAAAAATTGATTGAAAGTTTTTTACGAGTGTCACCAATAAAATGAACATTCGTTAAATGGACTCAGAAAATTGACGTTGCGGACATCTCTTTGAAAATGTAAATTTTTTTTTACGACAAAGCTTTTAATAGTATATTTATGTGGTAAACAGGTATAAGTGGTATAGAAAAACAATTAACAATAAATTTTAATTATATTCCATTATACATTTTATCCTTATTTTTATTTTTATGGGTTAGAACCCATACGGATTCCGCACTGAACGCTGGGACGGCCCATGGTGCAAACCTTGGATTCTATCCTAATTCGCAGCAGCGCACTGCAGCCCTAGCAAACTGTACAAGTTTGAACCAAGGTATGGAGGACAACTGACCCACATTAATAGAACTACACCTGCCAACCTGAAGCCGAATAATATTGAAAGCTGGATAACTGCACACAAAATGCAAGCTGTCATCATCTTCCCCAAGACAGTCATCACAAATAACATCATGAAATAAATCCATTCGATGGATATGCCTGATCCTTTTTCAAAGATAGAGTATATTTAGTTAATTTTAAATTGGGCTCGCTAATGAAGTACTTCGCTAAACGACAACTAAAAGTAGCATTCTACTGTAGTCTTAGATCTTTCAGTGCCTAGTTCTTTATAACTTTCTTGACGTATTTAAAATATAATGGAGCCGCGGGTTCAGGTCCAATTATAGGTAGCTGGGAACCGGATTTGGCTAAGCAATCTGCGATCTCATTCCCTTCGATGTCACAATCTGCTGGCACCGACATTACCGTAACGGTATTGTTGAAGCAAAGAAGATTAATGAAGAGTTTGCAATCCTTGACAAGATTAGAGACAGTCAATGGATTTTTATATGAATTGAGCACAGCTTTGCTATCAGAACACAGAATAATTTTTATGTTTTTAACAGCAAAGTTCAATGCTTCCATAACACTATACGTCAGCGCTATGAGTTCCGCTTGGAAAACAGTGCAATGCAAACCAAGACTGCCAAAAGATCTCTGATTGTACCAAGGACAGTAGATTCCAAATCCAGCACTGAGGCTAGAACGTGAGCCAAAATTCTACGAAAATCACAAATCCCTTGAAGGATAAACCATCTTGAATAAGTTGGAGAAGTGTAGTTTTTAAAGATTTGTCTATGTCCCACGATAGAACCGAGAACATTCCAGGTCCCAATGCACCTCAAGCGAAACGCTGCAGAACAAGCAGTGCCACGAATAAATGTGTGTAACTGCGGGGTTAGGAAAGAATGGACTCCATAGCAAGAAGTGGAGTGGAGGACATAGCTCCAGTAACAGTCCTACACGCCGTGTTTTAAAAACTATAAAGTTTAGTGAAGAAGCCTTTAGATTAACAACTGGGCACAACACAACAGACGCGTAAGATAATATCGGTAAGAACAGCGATTTAAAAATAAAAAACAACATCCTGGGTGTTAGACCGCAGGATTTCCCAAAAGCCCTTCTAGATTGCCAAAATATAGCAGTAGCTTTTTGTAGTTTGGAATCAAGATGCGGTTTCCAGGAAAGTTTGCTATCTAAGATAACACCAAGGTGCTTGACTTGGTTACATCTGGTAATCGGTCTGACACCCCCTGGGGATAGCCCTTGGCAAACTTGACAGAGACTGCGACGCCATCCAGTTTAGTCTCTACAGTGCGAAACTTGAGCATGGATTCAATCCATTTGACAATGGTGTGATTAATAACAAAATTTTTACAGGCAATAGTAATCGAGATAAACGAGGTGCTATCAAAAGTTCCCGCTATATCTAGAAAAGTATCTATAAGAAACTCCTTATTATAGAGGGAAGCATGTTGTATGTTACTGAGCGGGAAGGTAATTAGGTGCTTGTCTCTAATATATCTGTCGACGATTCTTTCTAAGGCTTTAAGAAAAGTTCAAGGCAGACTAATTTATCGAAAAGACTTGGGATCCGTATAATCGGATTAAAAACGAGTCTACTCCTGCTCCAGGATTTTAGGAACAGCGCAGAAAGCAATACACGCCTGGAAAAGGTTTTTCAGATGGTCCTGAATGATAGGAAAGCCGTGCTGTAATTCAACCACGAAAATACTATCAGGCCCACCAGCTTTATAAGGTGCAAAGGAAAATAGACTCCAGCGTAGAAGATAAAGATTGATCAGCTTGTAAGCCATGTCAAAATGAGGAGCCACAGAAGGAACCTTACAGGATACGGTAGTAACCTTATCTGAGTTGAAAATGGCACAACCAGAGAAATGAACAGATAGAAGCAGCTCACCAACTTCTTTAGGACAGGAGCTGACCGTCAGGTAGACGAAGTGTATCAGGTCTACAAACACCATTCTTAGGCATAGCTTTTTTTAGTTTAGTCTCCGCCGACAGGCTAATTTCATCGCAAAAATTTAACCACGAAGCTCTGTGAGCGGATCTTAAACTTCTTTTATATACTTTTTGTGCCACCAGAAAATTATCCCAATCAATCTGATGGTTTAAGATTTTTGCTTTCCTAGCGGATTTCCTTAACCTGTTAAGATCAGAATTCAAAAGAGTTTGTTATTAGACTATTGGTTCGTAATAAGAGGACAAGAATTTTGAAAAGAAGTCGAAATTGCCGACTCAAGTAAAGACGCATGTACCTCAATGGGATTACTCTCGGTGAGGTAAGTAAGGAAGCCAGCTCGAGAGAGAAAAGTCCCCAATTGGTTAATTTCCAGTTACGATAAGGCGTTATCGGTGGTCGTTTAAGGTTAATGATAAATGAATGTTCGGATTCATCAGCCTAAGGTTGTTTGTGACGACTCGGGGATCCTCTGGTGGTCCGGGGTCCAAGTCAGTAAAAGAAGTTTGATTGTGTTGCGCCAGTGGCAAAGTCAAATTGACACCATTGGTACCGCCATCACCAGAGCCACTACAGTAATTGGTTTGTGGAAATGGGCCAGATTCTAAACATTTTTTTATTCATATCCAGCAATACAATAATGGGTTTCGAATGATATCATTTGGCGCAACAATCAGCATGATTTATCAAAATAAAAAGGGTGTCAGGAATTCAGGGTTTAATCCTAAAATTACGTCGTTTCAAAACTGCCCGCTGGTCTTGCATACCTCTAGTTTACTAATTGCTTTCTATTACCTAACTCATTTATATGGTAGTTATGAGAAAAGCTCTATTTCTCCTGACAATTAATTTCAAATATGAGGTTAATAGCATTATAACGAACTGATTTAAATTAATTTAATGATAAAATAAAATTTATAAAATGTCTCGATACCAAATTTTAATTGACCTTTGCAAGCACTCACATACTAAATCACGCGAAACGTGGTCTTGAATCGGTCCTAGAGAATTTTCCGTGTGTTTACAAAAATACATTCACCAAACCTATATTATATATAGGATTCGACGTTATATAACAAGCTGTATATACATGATAAATAATGTTCTGTCTGTATGATGAAATAATTACCATTGACGAAGTAATAATTACTGTTCGATAAAATTTGAATTTGTTGAATAATTTATCAACTTATGTAAGATTTGTGACACGAAGACAAAAAATTCTGTATCGGGTCAAAATATATTTTCTTTTTTAAAGGAACCAAGTTAATTTATTCATTAATTTACATTATTTGATTTTGATTTATATTTTATTTATCATAAGGTGACCTTTTTTTTGTTTTATTTTGGTGCTGAGCGTTCATTTCCAATTGTCAATTCGCCGCTTGATGAAGATTTATTATATACATCTCGGTATAAAAATAAAAGGATGTTAATAACGTTTGTGTGTACATATATAGGCCTATATAGTAAAAGTATAGATAATTTATAGTCATACCGTTTAAATGTCCATATTTCATGATGATTTGTGTTATTTACATTATATACTTGCATACAATTTTAATATTTATCGATTATTTAAAAAATTTAGAATTTTGCAAAATCATATTATCGTCACATCCATCATTTATACTATCACCAATGAACAGAAAAAATAACTTGGCATTTTGACATATCCTCATGTATTCGCATAATATACGCACGCACGCACGCAGCACTACATTTATTTATTAGAATAAATTATTGAAATTTATTAAATAACAACCTTATGTAGTATTCTAGTTGTTTACATGATATTTAATATATCAAAAATATTATTATTTTAACAGACGTTTTGTCAATATATTTGTGATTTTTTTGAAAAACTAGTTAACTACACGGTTAGTAATTTTCGATACCAAATTTTAGTTGACATTTCGTAGCGCTCACGTAGTAAAACACACGAAAAATTGTCTCGAACCAGCGCTCGACAATTTTTCGTGAGTTTTACTATATGAATAACAGGAAAAGTCGACCAAAAATAGGTACAATTTTCGATACCAAATTATAGTTGACATTTCGTGGCGCTCCCGTAGTAAAACACACGAAAAACTGTTTACGACCCAGTGCTCGATAATTTTCCGTGAGTTTTACAATGTGAGTAACAGGAAAAGTTGACCAAAAACAGGTACAATTTTCGATACCAAATTTTAGTTGACATTTCGACATAGTAAAACACACGAAAAATTTTCTCGAACCAGTGCTCGACAATTTTCCGTGAGTTTTACAATTTGGTCTCGAACCAGTGCTCGACAATTTACCGTGCGTTTTACTATGTGAGTAACAGGAAAAGTCGACCAAAAACAGGTACAATTTTCGATACCAAATTTTAGTCGACATTTCGTGGCGCTCACGTAGTAAAACACACGAAAAATTGTCTCGAACCAGTGCTCGACCATTTTTCGTGAGTTTTACAATGTGAGTATCAGGAAAAATCGACCAAAAACAGGTACAATTTTCGATACCAAATTTTAAAGGGACTCAAACGAACGCATGCTTTCGTACTAGCTGCGGTGGACCATCCGATCATTGGCGCCGATTTTTAAACAAATTCGGACTTCTTTTCGATGTTTAGTACAAAAGGCTGATTGATCCATTTTAACTTCAATAACGGCTACGGCACTCTGCTCAAAAAGTACCCACTAATTTTAGCAGTGCCGAATTACAAAATGCCAGTATGACACAACGTGACTCATCACATCGTCACAGAAGCTCATCTTACCATGTCGAGACCACGCAGACTAGATCCGCCATGTGGGGATTATCGGCGTTTAAACACGGTTACGATACTGGATCGCTACCCGATACCCCACATTCGAAACTTCACCATGCACTTGCATAGCTGCAACCTTTCTCCAAACTCGATCTCATCAGAGGTTATCACCACATTCCCGTGGCACCTGCAGACGTCGTTAAAACGGCAATCACCACTCCATTTGGCATCTTCGAATACACCCAAATGCCATTTGGATTACGCAATGCCGATGTAAGGTGGTAGACTGCTAATATTCTCGTAGTATGGTAAGCTTCTGTCATAATTCCATCCATCTTTCCGGGCGATGTATAGTAAAAATTTATTTTGATTCATTGCGAATAATATGCGTTTGTTGATAGGGAGACCCTATGATGAAAATCCGTGGTCCTAGATGAGAGCCTTGTGGGACCCCAGAATGTGTGTAATGGAATTTGATTTTGTATATACCACCAATTTCAATATATTGTTGTCTGTTGCATAAGTAAGATGAGATACATTTGACAAATGCATTGGATAAACCAAATTTTGACAAGCTTTGAATTATTAATCCATGGTCGATTGAGTCAAAAGCTTTGTAAAAATCTGTGTATATGGTGTCTACTTGCAGGTACTCTTCGATGGCTTTAATTGTTTTGCTATTATAAACTCAGTCAAATTAGTTTAAGTAGACCTTCCTTTTTTAACGGATTGAAAAAATTCAGCAAACATGTTAACGATACACTGCTGGTCACTTGTCTGTTTATTATTGTAATACATTATGGCGGGATAGCCTTTTGTCTGGCATTTTGTATTAAAAAAGTTCCAAAAATACTTTGGATCGTTCTTGATATTGTCTTGTAGTGTTGCGTGATACGTTCTGTATTTTAGTTCAAAGTACTCCTCGTATAAGATGTTGTTTCCTTGAAATGAGTTTCTGTAATCTTCAGTATCGTTAATTTTCATTCGTTATTCTTATTCTTCTTATTTTTCAGGTTGATAAGAACGTGGTCATCATATACCACGGTGGATGATTGATTTTCGATATTCCGGACAGCTGATAAAAAATATCCACGGTCACGTCTAGGTTATGTTATTAAATAGTTCATCGAGCCAGATGATATTATTGAGTGAGTTTTTCAATACTGGTAGGTTATCTATACATCTATACATGGTGAGAGTACCGCCGAATTCAAAGATATTTCCATTGTTTTATGATGGTCGTTGATTGCTTTATGATCTTTTACATCAAAAATATCAGGATCATTCGAGAGGACAAGGTCAAAATATCTGCTGTGCATATTGGAAATCTTGTTGATTTGATTAAGGTTAAAATTGAGGATGGTATCAATTAAAATATATTTCAGAATCTGATTTTACATCGAAAGGAATATTAAAGTTGATTTCGGGATCAAAACACCAGGAAGTGTTCGGAAGATTAAAATCTACTGCAATACACAATATATCAGGTGGTATCACAGAAGGTTATATAATGACAAACTTAATTTTCGTTTTCTCTGAATTTAGGGAGCTGGAATAATTCGTATATTTTAGTTGGTACAAATGAAAAAACCATAATACGTATGGTATCACTCAGCACAATTTCTAAATTTGTTTTTTTCGCGGAATTGACAACTTGAATCGGCCTAAAATTACATTTTATTTTATAATATAATTTGTTTAATTCATTTGTAATTCCGCTACTGATTGTATGGGATAAACAAATTAAATAACTCATTTTTTTAAAAGAGCGATTGTCGACACGGCGCAAAATTTAGATCAAAATTTGTAATTACAATCGGCAATCAAGCAACAGTAAATGTGTCAAATGGAATTTATCTTACTAAAATTTGGAACTTCTAAAATCAGTTCAAATTTATTTGTTCGTGCATGTGTTGAACTTGACATTAAATGTGTTATAAAAGGTAAGTCTATAAAAGTGATGCTAAAACATGATTTTGCATAATATGATTGACTAAATCCCATTAAAATACCTTTACCAAAATTAAACCTTTAAAATAATTTAATTTTAGGTATCAATGGAAAACCAATAGATAGCACCAGCCAACATTAAATTATTAAAAATAATTTAATTTCAAAGATTTGTTAATACTTGTATATGGTTTCCGTTTCTTCGTTATTTCAATAAAACAACAATAACAAACAAATTTATCTATATACGAAATACTACAAAACCGTAAAAATGTTGAATCTTAATTAATTAACTATGTAAACCATAAAAACACCAAAAACCCTTTATAATTATAATAATAAACAAATAATATAAAAAAATTAATGAAATTTAGAAATGAGAAACTATAAACTTAAACGAATAAAATTATGTAATTAATAAAAAAGTTGGAATTTATTCATTCAGTTATCGAAATAAATTTTATTAAATTTATTAAAATAAATATTTAATTTTATATAGAGTTTATGAGCTTTTTGAGCTTTTTGGTTGTATTAACAATTTTTTATATATATACATACTTTAAATTTGAAGCATCTTTTATATACATAGTATACATAAATTTTATGTTGTATTAGCATTATGGAAATTTCGTATTTGACTTGATTTTCAGTTGCAAGAATTTTAAATTCCAAAAAGGAAAAAAAAATTGAAAATGAAACCTAAAAAAAAAATTTAAACAAAAAACTTTATTTTTTAGTTGATTCTTTAAATTTTATTTTTTATTTTTAATTCACATAATAAAATTATATTTATATAAGAATTTTTAATGAATAATTTAGTTAGAAACCGTAATAATATATTTTAAGGCTTTTTCGGTAAAAACGAATAAAATGAAAGCATATACATAAAATGAATAGCTGATATACATATTTGTGTATGTTTGTATATGTACACACATATGTAGCATTATTTAATATAATACACCACTGGAAGTTTGGTACAACAAGTATTTAAAATTTATGATTATGCTCAGGTAAATAAAATTCAAGAATTATTCAAATTTTCATATTTAAGGTTTTCCGAATGAAAATAAAACAATTTTATTCGCCAGGTTAAACATTAATTGTAAATTTGTTATCTTAATATTTATAAATACATATATATGTATAGGTACAGGTGTGTTATAACTTATTAAAGATTATTTCGAATTAATTTTATAACAACAAACGAATATTTTTTACAAATGAAATAAGCTCACGCACACTTATAATAATTATAATTCAGTTCATATTGAGACGCATTAGAATCGTTCAAACAAACCGGATTAGAAATCAAACACAGGCCCGAATTTTAGTATTTATTTAAACCGCTGGCATAAATTGTGTAGGAAAATATTTATTATTCCATGGACGAATTTGTTAGTTTGAAAAGCTTCATTATATTCATATCTTAAATTTCAAAGGTGTTTTCGAGATAAGCAATTATTTATTTCTCATTTTAAACGTGGAACTAACTAGTTATTATTTTTTATTATAGCTAGAAGATTCTGACTTTAGAGGAGCCAATGTTGCGATCACATCTTACCAAATTCCGAATTAAACCCAATTGACATCAGTTTTATTATTGTGCCTAACATACCTCGACTCACATCTAAGGCCAAGTTCAAAACTACTGTGATTCAATTTTGGTAGGGTGAATTTGAAACTTTGATGGAATATAAAATTCTTGTACAAAAATTATATTATAAATAGAAAGCTTTCATAAATATTTCGGATTTCTGAATAAAATCGGAAAAAGTGGAAATATCAACAAGCTATTTTATATTTTATATAACAATGTATGAATCAATGGACTTTGCTGAGAAATTGTACAAATCTAAAACTTTCCGAGTGGTATATTTGGAAATATCCAACTTATGATTAAAATCGCACATAACGCGCGTATTTTCTGGTATCGAGTACCCTGGTACTCTGATATTCATCTGTTTTAACGGTATAATTCCAAAACGTGCTTTTAAATTATTCATACAAAGTTACCACGAAAGATCTGTCTGAACAGCTTTTAATACATTTATATCCGAGTCAAAATAATAAGGGAATGACCATCGATCATTTAAATTTATCAAAACAAAATAATGGTTGTACGCACGAAATCAAAATATTGGACAATTTAGAGCCTTTAGAGATGTGCTTATAAAAAAATCCTACATCAATCATGAATTTTTAGTGGAGAAAAATATATTTACAACAAATAAAAGTCAGTTAGTTTCCTATTCGTTAGTTCTTTATCTGATTGTTAGTTTCATTAATAACTTCTCTGCGGTTTCTTCGCACACAACTTCCGATCTTGATAATTAACGGATTAACGGAATATATGTATATTTTCAGTCAGTATAACACGTCCGTACCAAACGTATAGCTGATTTATGGTTGTCGACAAATATGCCTGACAACTCCAAAAATACGAAGACGTGTTAACAATTCAGATGTGTGCATCACATGACTTTACCACACAAACGTGTTTAGACGGAGGATAACTTTTCATTGCTCACCAAATATTTTAGAATTTTTAAGAGACAATTAATTTCTGTGAATTGTGAATTTGATAGAGCTGTTAAAATGGAATAATATTAAGTTTTGAAAAATCATGTGAATGTATAATTTATTTAGGCCAAAATCAATTTATATTAGCTCGCTAAAATATTATTCTTAAGAGCTATTCAAATGATAATGTAATTAATAATTTTTATAATTGATCAAAAAAATGTGCACCACTATATTGCTTATAAAAATACGTTTCATTTGATATACCACATGACGTAATCAAGTAATCAAAATGTTGACCCATCATCCAGCATCTATGGTCCAAGCGATTTTATCCAGAACTAACTTTCCTCCAATCTACAAATTTCCACGAATTTTTTGTTTCAAATTTTTTTTGTATACTAATTCTTCAAAAAAAAATTTGTTACTTGGAATTGTATTTCACAAGTATTCGTCGAGTTTTGTAAATTGGATTAGAGGATACAAAGTTTGGTAAAAAATCACCTGCACCACAAATGCTGGATGATGGATTAAAATTTTTAATTTGGATTATGTCATATGATATATCAAATGAAACGTAATATTTTTATAAGCAATCTAGTGGTATACATTTTTTGATCGATTATGAAAATTATTATTAAATATTAATTTGCATAGTGTTTTTATATTTAAAAACCAAATTAAAATTAAAATTTTAACGAGATAATATAAAAAAGCTTTATTTTTTTTAATTTAAATAATTCTCAATTGATATAGCTTTGACGGCTCTAATAAATTCGGATTTGTCAGTGAGTAGTATGGTCTCCTGATATTCCCGAGATATTTCGTGAGCAACGAAAAATTAACCACCTTTTGCGCCCTCGTTGGCGCAGTTAGTAGCGTGCTTGCTGTGGTATTCGAGGGTCTCGATTCAATCCCCGATGGTGCCCAAAAAACATGATTGGGTGTTTTTAATGTCGAAGTATATGTGTTTGTTCAAGTATTGCATCGTAAGCCCGTTTATGGTATTGAGTGCCGAAGTGATCTGCCCAACTTTAATTTTAATTTTAACCTCTTTGAACTCACGTCTGTGTGATAAAGTCATGTGATGTATCAGAATTTTTTATTAAACACAAAATTTAAGTCATTGGATAAGTAAAATATTGAACATGCTTAAATTATTGTGAGTTATTGATGGTGACTACATAACGATAAAATATATTTCCAGGTAATCTACGTAATACTTTACGTGTCGACAACCGCGTAGATGACTTGGCGTAGTCTATCTCGCCCATCCCTGATTTTAATCCCTTTTGTAAAATTAAAATTGTAATTGTTGAATTTTATAGTACTTTTGTTTTGGTTTATTTGTAATTTAAATCTTCTTCTTGTTCATCCTGAATAAAATCAATTTCTATATTATGTCAATATTGCTGTTTTTGGGCATCAATTAAAATCAATAAATCTACCAGATCCTTCTTCTTCGTAGCCGTTATTAAATTTGCTCCTGTAAACCTATGAACGTCGTCTTCTTTCACCGCCGTTACATCTCTTTTTGAAATATTAATTTCCAAAAATGGTTCATTGCAAAGCATTTAATATGTCTCCAATTCACTTTATTTTTTAAATTATCCACTTTTCGAATCACGAACTTTTCATTGCGGAAAACGATTTGAAATCTTTCATTTTGGAATTTATTTCATTGACTTCAAACCTCTTTTTTGTAGTACTGCAACTGCGGACAAATTGGTACCACTCTCATGGATGTTGAATTTGTCTACTCGAGTTTTTCTTTCACCATTCGTTAATTGAGTGATCTTGATCCAACTCCATATGGGTGTGACCAACTTCAAGAAATTTACGATCAACAGTCTCAACCCACTATCACATTGGCCAATAATTGGGGAATTTTACCGAGCAAATAGCGCAGTGGTTAAACCTGCGACGTTTGGATCGGGAGGTACCGGGTTTGAATCCTATAATAGGGGTGGGATGCAAAGGGTTAAAACATTTAAAAAAAAAACAAATGCATTTTTATTTTAACCAAAACAATTGTCGCTGTGTTCGAAGAGACTTGATGCTATCTCATTAGATCCACGACCAACCGGACCTTCATGCCATATATAGTAATGTTCTGTCCCGATGGTAGCAGTATTATAGGATTTCTCATAATTTCGTTTTTGTTGCCGAATTTTGCTTGGCTGAATGTTATTTCGTGTTTTCGCAATCCGATGACAAATTTAAATTTGGTGGTTCAAAGCTTGAATCAGCGTCGCAATCGTCTACATTAGATTCACTTTCAGACGAAATTAATTTTGATTCACTTTCACTTTCTTCGGGTAGAATCAACTAACTGGCTTACCAAAATCATCTATTGTGTTCAGAGTTTTTGAGCTGCAGGCTTTGTTAAGTTTTAATAGAGCTGACTGAATGCTGGCCGGTGATGAAGTATTTGCTTCATTAATCACTATTGGATTTAATATAATAACTCTTCTTCGACAAGGCCACATTTGTTTTTATCAGGTTTATCAGGTTTATAAAGGAAATTAAATTAACTATTATCAATTAAAATTAATTTGTTAAATGTACAAATATTTTCCTGAAATATACTTTCGTTTACAGTGATTATTGGCATTTAAAGCCATTTGCATCAATTTCTTTCAATACATCAATTAGTATGTGAATTAATTTCTTTAGAATTTAAGGAAAAGGGCTTAAATATACAATAGTTAGCCCCAAATTAAAAATTTATTATGCATATATACCTGATTTTACCGAGCAAATAGCGTAGTGGTTTAAGCTGCGACGTTTGGATCGGTAGGTACCGGGATCGAATCCCAACAGAGGCAGGATACAAAAGGGATTTTTCATCTCCCGTTAACGATCGGTTATTAACTTGAAAACATCTATGACCCTCTGTTGGAATGTAGAACTCATGGGCCGACCATTCGTTCATGTTAGTACAGGCTCTGTGCAGATGGTAAATTAAAAAGACGGACCTGTAGCCGTGTACAAATAGAGATACTGTTCAGGTTTCAAGGGACGATAAATCCACTAGTCGAACAGTCCCTAAATAATGTATGTATGTGTTGGTATTTATTTAAAAAAAAGCAAAAAAAAAGAAGAAAAGTATATCATAGTATTTGGTATATCAATTTTCACGAAACAAGCATTTTTTCCAAAAGCAAATATGACATTTAATAGATTAAGCCCTTTTTCGGTAGAACAAAAGATACGTTAAAGCAAGGAAATAATAAATAACGGCTTTTATTTTTGTAGTATCTCATTTTTCGTTTATTTCGAGTTAAGCCATTATTCCATGTGAATTGAGATACGTTACTCATTTGCTCAATTCCTATTTAACAAAAATTAGGGCGTTTTCTTTATTTCATAATTCTTGCCAAACAAAAATTATTATTATTTATCCAACTTTAAGCATTTCAAATAAGTGGATTAACGTTGTATTTTGACATTTCGTTATTAATAATTATGATATAAAATCAACGCCCTAATTTTTATGCGCTTTCATTTTTAATAAAATATTTTTTTTCTATATATTCTTGTTAAGAACTCTTTAAATTTGAATTTTTTCTTTACAACAATTTCCTTTTTTTATAAATTCTTCATAACATAATTTTAAGAAGACTCAAAAAGTTTGTTATGAGTGCTACATAATTGTTCAATTTTACGTTTGTGAAGTTTATCCTAAATTAGAATTAAACTATCAAAAACAACGTAATATGTATAATGTATGTATATGGATTAAGTAGTGACACAGAAATGACATTGCCTTGAACATTAAAATATTTTCATATTTCTATTTATTGAAGTAAGTAAAAATTAGATATTTAAATATTTGTAAGTGCGCTCAACCATTTATAAAACTAATGGCTTTCACATGGTCAATTTGCCGTTTAATTAAATTTAGATTACAGGATTAAAATTTCAAATGTTTATGATTAATGTTTATCATTAATCTCACTATGATTTTTTGATAGCCCTGAAATAACACTACAATCATACTATGTAAGCCGTTTAGAAAGCTATTGACTTTCACGTGGTCAAATGACTTTCACGACCCGATCGATTTTTCTTACACTGCTCCTGTAGGTGTGTTATGATCCCAGCTACCAGAAAAACAACATGGCATACTAATTACAGGGGGGTATTTTTATATATTATGGTCAAAAAACTGAAAAATTCTGGAGCTCTTCTGACCCGATCGATTTTTCTTAAACTACCTTTGTCGGTGTATTATGATCCCAGCTACCAGAAAAACAACATGGTAATTTTTTTTAAAATTAGTTTTAAGTACTAACTTCACGCGCATTCAATTTGCATATTGTTAAACTAATTTAATTTGTAAATTTTAAAATTCTAACAAGAAAAATAAAAATAAAATTTAATTAAATTAAATATACAACAAAATATAAAGCTTTAAATTATATGTGGAAATATTAATAAAATCATAATTTATAGAACTTCCACTCGGAAATTCTCAAAATTACTCTTCCTTAATATATAAATAATCTGTAAATGTTAAATTTAAAACCAAATAATATTATAGTATTGAAAAATTTCTTAATTATTAAAAATCTTTAAACGGAATTTTTAATTTTGAATCTCTGAAAAAACTAAAATAAAATTTAATTTACAGATTCAAAATTTTGCATATACTTGGGTACTACTAAATTTCTATAATACCACTGTTTTTTAACAATTATAAATACTCGAGAAATGTTAAAATTTGTTTTTAATAATCATATTATATTATTTAAAATCTAGAAATGTTTAATAATAAATTTTAAAGATTTACTTTTCTATATTTGAAATTTATAAAATTCTAAAATTAAAAATATTCTTTTTGATTATGTAAATTTTGAAACCAAAATTCCAAAAAAAAATGTATCATTGGGTTATAATAGTCACACTATTTAAAAGGAGAATTTGGCAGTTAAAATTTTCTTCTAAAATTTAAAAAAAAATCAGAAAATTAGGCTTTTGGATTTTCAACTCAAATATTTTAATGATTTATAATGTTGCAACATTGCAATGCTACTTCATAAAATTATTTAAAATTCTGATTTTTTTTTTAAAGATTTTTTAGGAGTTGTCTCCAATTATACACTCGTATTTATTTATAAATTTAACTTTTAATTATTTATTTATATAATTTTTTATTTATAATTTTAACTTTAATTTATTTATTTATATAATTCTTTATTTATAATTATATTTATAATATATTACTTATAATTTTATTTTTAAATACATTAAATTATTATTTACATATGTATATTGTTATAAAATTTATTTTTATTAATTTTTATTTTCCACCACGTTTTTCGCACTTGAAGTTTAATCTTCAAAATCCAAAATCATTATGTTAATTAAAAACTTGGCGCACCACATGCGCCAACCGAAAAGAGAGAGAGAGAGAGAGAGAGAGAGGATTCTGGTACATATTTATATACATGTACATGTACTTAAGTATATAAAGATGAGCAAGGAAATTCGCGCGCAAAATCCTAATCATCAAGACGAATTGCATGTATATGTGAATTCGTTTTGTTCGGCCCAAATATTAGAGAAAATAACAGTAATGTGCCGAATGATGATTGGCCAATAAAATATCACGCGATATGTATTCGAGAGAGTGATCAATATGTACGTAATATAAAATTAAATTGTACATAGAATTATCGAATACTAAGTAGATGTAAAATGTTCTATATACATAATATAAATATAAATTGTATATAGAAGGTAAATAAGTGTAACGTTAACGCGTTGCTTACCAATGTGTGGAAATGGGCAAACGCGAAATTGTAGTGATTACGATACAATTGAAATTAAGGCGATTGCCAAATTAATTGTATCGGTCGCTACAATTTCTTATAATTTTAATAATTTATTTTTTTAAAAATTTCTAAAAAATTAAAGTTATCAAATAATTTTAATTTTAATTCAAAAAACGAAATTAAAATACCGAAACTAATAAAATAATACAAATTATTTTTAAAATTTTGAAACAACCGGTTAAAACCGGTGAATTAATTTAAAATTTGTAAAATTTATGAATCCGCAAAATTGAGCAGCTATTTAGCATTTTTTTTAAATAAATTCGAAAAAAAAAATTAATTCGTATAGAATTTAACTTTAAACTAATTTTTTTAGATTTAATCAATTTTATTTGGGTTATACGTTTTTAAATATGCTACTATTACCAAATATACTATCTGACATTTTTAAAATTTCATAAAATCCTAAATATAAATTTAAAAAATCGGTAATATTCAAAATTTAAATCTTTCAAGTCTTCAAATCTGAAAATTGTTAAATTTTGGTTTGAAAATATTAAAACAAAATAAAAATTATTAATTATATAATGACATCGTAAAATGTTAGTTACATTGTTTCAATTTTAAAAAATTTAGACATGACTTGGTTTATATAAATATGCAACGAAGGCTAATTTCGAAATTTCTATATACATTTACCATATACATTTTATGATGCATATGCATATAATTTACATACATAATTACTGTATATATTATGCATATGCATGCGGTAAATAAATCACAAATTTAAACAAATTTTTATTTATAATTAAATTCATCTATTTGATCAATAAATTAAAATTTTTATTTGTTAATTAGCATATATTACGTTATTGATGCGTTTAGATTGTATACAATTAACCGTGAAATGTATAGGTAATAGGTACATAATGTTTAATTTATATAATATTCCATTTTATGTGTGCAGCAGAAAATGTTTTTGTATCGCAAAAGCCAATTGACCACGGCAGTTCATTTTAGGCATTTTTTTCTTTTAACAATTTTATGGCAAGTGGTCGACAGTATTACAGCAGCAAATTTTGTGTTTGTGTGTAATTTAGCTTCAATACATAATAGTTCAACTTGAAATACCCTAGGTGGTATACTTGCTGATAAGTTGTAAACTGATAAAATTTTTGGGTGAAGTGCCAAGGTTTCAAGATAATCAAGGAAAAATTTGATAATCCGCTATAGGCGAAGCGAAATTGAGAAGTTTACCGCTCATTTTAGTAATGAAACTGTTATGCTTAAGTAAAAACTCTTTACAAGTCGAGGCACCGGATAAGCCAGACTATGAAACACAGGAAAGTGAAAAAGAATGGATATGAATGGGAAACCGAACTCAAAAAGGAAGCAGAACACTCTCCAGAAATTGCAGATTGCACGCAATAAAAATTAAAGGAATCAGATAGAACAATCAACAACAAAAAACAACAACACGAAAATTAACTTGTCAAACTTAAAGAACCTAACGAGATAGCGGATCTGCAAATCAATATTGTAACGGTTATTGCTGACGCTAAGCACAATTATATGATAATTGTCATTAATCTGGTGGTTGGAGTCGCAGCTACAGAGTATTGTGTGGATACTAGATGCAAAAGCGATCGAATGGTATATACACATATGAAGATAAAAATTAACTCCCAATTAAGTAATAAATAAGAACTGTAACTTTATTATTAAAAAACTTTCTAAATAGAGAGAAAATAGATATATGCCTAATAAGAGAGCCATTTAATAAAAACAACATGAATACTTTTGTTACCAATCCAAAGACTCATCTGGATGGCCGCCAAGACGGTCAACAATACTTGCAAAACAAAATATCAACCACTATTAAAGCCTACAAATTTTAGATGAAAATATGGAAGTAATAATATAAATATATATTTAAATAAGCAATAAGGAATATATAGTATCACGTATAGTGTAACGTTATTCAAATCACTAGAACCGAACTTTATCATTGGTGGCGATTGTACCGCGAAAAATAGCTACTGGGGATCTATACTTACAACTTCCAAAGAGAGATAGTTGTTTGAAGAATGACGAATACCAAGTTGTGAATTTAATTCCGGTAGTAAACCAATATACTGGATTGTTGACCCAAATAAAATACCAGTTCTTATAGTCTTTTACTATTAAAGGAATATCCGTAAACTATATATCTCTAGAAAACAGCGAAGAACGAAATAAGTCTTCTAAACAATAATATTTAATGCGCAGTGTGGAACAGTTCTCAAGGAGGTGAAAACAAATAATTAGAAATTACATAAGTGGCCTTACTGGCCAAAAAGACACCAATTACTCTCTTGAGAAAGCGACAGAACGATTAAATCGACCTATAATGCAAGTACGTCTAAATATAACACCAGTAACAAAGTTGATGAGCATAACATACAACCTGTAACACTTTCAGAGTTAAAATGTGAAATTAATAATAACAGAAGTACATAAAAATCTCCAGGTTATGACTTAATCACAGAAAAAATAATTAAGGCGCTGGAGAAAAGAAGTAATAATCTAAAAATTTACATTGCTGTTGAGTTTAAAGAAGAATACTCTGAATTAAACAAAACATTATCAGAAATACCACAATGTAGAGTTCTGAGACTAATTTTATATCTTTTAAATATTTAACAATTATTTTAATCATTATAAAATAAGTCCCTGATTTTGAGCCAAATCAACTTGCCTATAAGATCAAAAATCGTTATTTCATTTTTTTGTTAAATACCAACATACATACATATACATTAATTAGAGACTGTTCGGCTAGTGGATTTATTGTCCTTTGAAAGCTGAACATAATCCCTATTTTGTACACGTCAGCCCACGAGTTCTACATTCGAACAGAGGGTCATAGATGTTTTCAATTTAATCACCGATCGTAATCGGGAGATGAAAAATCCCTTTTACATCCCGCCTCTGTTCGGGTTCGAACCCGGTACCTCCCGATCCAAATGTCGCAGTTTAAGCCACAGCTCTATTTACTTGGTAAAGTTTTGTAAAGTTGTAAAGTTGTTGATAATTTAAGCGTAATTAGAATTTTAAAGCAATTCATTTATGAAGATGGTTTTATTAATTCAAATACATTAAATGGAAGAATCAACTCTTTCGATTTTGGAATATCATTAAATAAACCACCAGAAATTAAAAAGTTGACGTTGCAGCATAGCAGTAAATTAAAATATTCAGCTATTCAGAGATGAGCAATTTAATAATTTGCTTTAACTGTTTAGTTGGTGATTTAGTTCCCAGAGGAAACAAACAGTGGGGTTTGTATTTAAGCTTAAGGCTCTACTTTACCTAGAACAAAAATCAAAATTGATGTCTATATTTAAATGCCAAAAAAATGCGTCTAAAATAAAATTTGAAATAGTGTAAATCTCCGCTATTGAAAATTACAAAATATTCCATGAAAATATTGTTTTTTTGTCACTTATGAGTATGACATCTAATTAAAAAGGGATGAACTAAAAAATACACGATATATAGTTGATTCCTAAACCATTTTTTCATCGAAGATACATTTTTTTCAATAAATTGATTTATCAGCTTATCGATATAAAATAGTTTTCAATTAAATTTTCAATTTTTTCGCTTATTAGAACGAATTTTTATAAAAACGTGTGATAATCGCTAGATAATATCTTCCTGAACGCTCCCATATTATATATAAAAAACTAGAAATGCTAGTTTTGAAGTTTCATGTCAATATTTCATTATGATAAAATTATGAAATACATATTTTCCTAAGTATCGACAATTGATAGAACTAACAGAGTTTTTGTACCTAGGATTGATTTACGAAATATTTCACGCGCCTCATGCGTTCATTTATTAAAAATTTACAATACCATCAAATAATTACACGATGGTAGATTGGTTTGAAATAACAAATATATAAAGCACAAAGCTGGATTTCTGTTAACTTTCGAAAATTATGAAGACGAAGTTCCTTTTTTTTCAGTTAATACAGGATGTAATTAAAATAGAAAATGATTTATTTTTGTGCTGCCAAGCTTTAGAAACAGAAATTTTTCATCGACATTTGCAAGTTTTTTTATTACAAAATCGAATGAATATTCTTTTACTTTCTTTGAAACTTTTTGTTCAAGTCAAAGTGAAATATTAATTTATTTTATTACTCACACAATTCATCTAAAAAACCTTTAAAGATTTTGGGTCAAATTTATATTAGAATTCTACTTAGAATTTCACTTAAATATATCCACTCAAAAAATATATACTTCGAAGTCTATATGCAAACTCAAATATTAGTAAATATTTATAATTTAAATTGCACTCAAATTACAAACTTGTTTCCTGAATTTAACTTAAAAAGTTCCAATCAAAATATTAAATTCAATGTCTACTCGACCCCAATCAAGTTTAACAAAACTATTTTCTAAACAATGTATTGTATTAATTTGTTATGTTTATACAGAGTGTTTGTAAATGTTAATTTGTATATATTTATACGTGGGGATTGAGATAGCGTCGATATTATTAAATGGTTGTTATTTTAGATGTAAGAGTTTGGATATTGTCGATATATTGTTGATATTAGGGACTATGTGTGTATGAGATCTGTAGAGTCAATCTTTTCTAGATGTTATTGTTAGTGTGTGTTAATTGGGTGAGTTGTCTTGTAGATACATTTTCCGATATATGGCGTAGTATTAAGAGATATGTAATGATTGAGGCAGCAATGAAATACTATTAAGTAAGTGTATTCGTCAAAAGGGGAGAGGAAGTTTAACTGTATTACATATGTTAGTAAGTAATTTAGGAATGAGTAACCTTAACTACCAGAAAGGAGTCTGCGCGCCCACAGACGCTGCGTATCTGACTCCGCCTTGGCCGTGGCAGGTAATTAAAAGGAGACTCACTCGGTGCCTTGAGGTTAGTAGTTGATGCGTTGAACAATACCCGCTTACCACTGGTGGGGGCTGTGACAGTATTGTTTTGTTTTATTTAATGAGAGATACTTACTTGTCTGGTGGATATTCCCGAATTTTGATTTACAACACCGGATTTTTATTTTTGACTCTAACTTAACTATTTTATTTATTAACTTTGACTGCAACTGCTACAACTCATTTTGATTACAAATTTTTGAACTATATATACTAAAATTTTGGTTAATTTTTGGGTTAACTGAACTTATAATTAATTTTGTCAAATGTGCATTTTATGTAGTTTTATGTATTGGGTAATTGACATACTAAAATTTTCACTGTTGATTTCAAAATTTGTGTTTTGTATTAATCTGTTGACTATTCGATTTATTATTTAGGTTAGCACTGTATTTTAAAAAGAGAGTGCGCGTGTAGTATTTAGTCTACATTTAGGTGTTTTAATTTAATTCGATTTATAAATGGGCGTTTACTTTTGAAATTACTTTTATATTTATAAAAGGTGGTAATGAATTGAATGAATGAATTTCTTTATCAGGGGTGCACAACACCTTCCCCCTTTATTAGTGAAATCTTCTTATGGAAGATTTCGCAGTTATGGGATACATAGGGTCTATATTTTAAGGCTTATTACTATTATTATAATTATTGTTATTTTTGTTTATTATGTTGTGGGTAATTCATGTTGGTCTGGTAGTTGGTTGTCTTCTGTCAGTCTTCTTTGTATCATAAAATTTAGTTCGGTCATGGATTCAGTATTCCATTGTTTAAATGTTGTATTGTTGTATATGGCTGTGGTTGATGTTCTGGCATCGTTTCTTGGCTGTCTACGGTCCAATCGTTATCCGTGTATGTTCAATTTTGTGGTTTGTTAGATGCGGTAAGTAGTTTACTATAGTGATTCTGTGCCAAATCTGTGCTGTTATGGCTGCTTCGTCAGTATCGTTTGTCTTCATCTTACATATGTCTTTGCGTTTTGCCTTGTCGTGTGCCTCATCGTTTTGTATTTCTTTTGTTGTGGTTTTGTTTACAATGTCATGTTGAATCGTGACCATGAACTATATTTTATTTTTGCTTTGGAATTCTGTCGTTTTGCATTTTATTGCCATTTGTATTATATTATATTATTATTTCATTAGGTTATTAACTTATATATATTTTATAATTATTTTTTGTAATCTAAGCTAATTTTGTTTATTTTTATTTTTACTGTATGAATAATATAATGAAATGTATGCATTTTGTAATATGAGTTAATATTTATATAATTGAGGAAAATTTATGAGAATTTTATTTACTACTTTGTATAATTTGTATATATATTTTTATTTTGTTTTATTAAAATTGCTTATCTTAGGGTTTTGTATGTAATTTTAGTCACAAGATTTCTGTTTTGTGTGACTGTGCTACTTTGTCATTTTGATCTTTTACTCATTTTAAGTTAACGTTTGGTGTTTGTGAGAAGAAAATTGAAAAAATGTGTTTCTATTATTTAATTTTTTGGCTAAAAGTGTTTTTATTTTTTTTTTTGTGTTGGATTTATAATTTTGAGTTTAATTTAACGTCAATTTTTAAGTGAGGTTTAAAAGTGTGGAATAAAAGGTGTAATTTGTGTTTCTTATGGAAAAATGTTTTTGAATTGTGCTTTTAATAAGCAATTTATGAATTTTGAGCTTATAAATACTAGGTATGTGCTAGTTTTAATTATTTTGTTTATATATTTTTCATCTTTATCGAATTATAGAAAAATTTATTTTAAATTGAACTCTGATAATATATGTTTTTGATTTTTTTTTGATTATCGTTATGGTTTTTGACTTACAATTTTTCTAATCTACACAAATGATTGATTTTTGTTTTTATAATATAATTTATTTTTTGCTTATGTTAGGTTTGTCTTAATTATGTGTTAGTTTTATGTTTTTAATTTCTTAATTTTTAGCTTGTTCTTCCTCGAGTGTTAGTGTTTGTTCGATGAAGAAAAGGCTAATTTGTTTTTTTTTTTTTTTTGAAAATATTTCCCGCGTGTTTTATGTCGGTTAAAGTTAATGTTGTTGGTATTTTGTTTCCGTTGTTCGTGTTCTCTCATTTCTTGGATCATATTTTGTATTTCCAGGCCTATTGTTCTCATTTCATCTATTTCTGTGTTTGGTTGTTTCTGGTGTGGTGTTTTTCCTATTTCTTCGATTATGTTCCATATTGGATCATCCATTCTAATTAGTGACTCAGGGTCGCCTCTTATTAGTTCGATCATTGGTTTTATTGACGCTGTAAATTTATTTATGATGCATGAGTTTCGGTTATGGAATGTGCGGGTTGTGGAAGTATTCTTTTTTGTCTGGAATGGTTTTTATACAGTGGTGGTGTCGTCGTCATTTTCATGTGTTTTTCTTTTTCTTGTTTTGTCGTTGTTCTGTTTGTTTCTGTTGCCGTGTGATTCGTTGGCTTTGTGTGTTGAGTTTAATATTGTTATTGTTTTTGTTTTTCTCCGTCTGTATTTTATTACTATTGCGGTTATCGCTATAAACATCAGTAAGCTTGTCCCTGATAGTATTCCAGTTGTGATTTTGGTTGTTTGGTTATGGTCTTCCTGTAATTTTAGTTCGTCTGTGCTTTTTTTTAGTTGAATTATTTTGTTTGTTTGTTCTAAAAATTGCTTGTTGTGTGTCTTGTGGTCGATGAGTTGTATTCTGCTGTTTTTGGGTTCTTGGTCGTCTTTTTGTGTGTTCCTGATTACTTCTTCACTTGACTCAGTCAGTATCTCTTGTTGTTCTAGCTCGATTGTTTCCGGGTATCCTATTACTATTATTGTGAATTCTTTTGTTGTTACTTTACATGTTGTTTTGAAGATCAGTAGTCCGTTATTTATAATTTGCAACTTTTCTGTGTTGTTTTGACATTGTATTGTTATGTTCGTTTCTGTGCTCATCGAGTAAAGTAATGTGTTTGTGGCTTCTAATTTCACTATCATGTTGTGAGAGTTCGTTGGTAGTGATTTGCAGTTTTGTTCTGCATTCCATGGGTTGTTCCATAGTGTCGCTATACAGTGTGGATTATGGATTGGTAGGATTGGCTTCGTGTTGTGGCATATCAGGAAATCCTTTTCTAGGCTGTCGTTTATTTTTTCACATCGGTTGACGTCTTCTGTGTGTAATTCTATTGTCTTTGTTTTTTGACTGTTTATTGCTACGTACTCGGTGTTTATTTCGTATATGTTGTATTCGTTTCTTCTGACGACTGGTAGTATGTATGGTTTGAATAGTGTGTATTCTTCGTTATCGATTATTGGGATTGTGATTTTAATCATGACTTGTCCTTTTATTTCTATGTGGTCTGTTTTTACGACTTGTCTTAGGATTTCGAATCTTTCCAGTTTTGTGTTTGCATCCGTTGAATGGGTGCGTATTATGTCGACTACTTTGTTATGGGTTATTATTAGTGGGTGCAGTTTTTTCATGTTTAGTGCGGTTATTATTTCTGTTGCGTCTTCTTGAAGTTTATTTATGTGCATGCATTGTATAAGGATTAGGGCTGTTAGTTCCGCGGTGCGGTGTGTAAGGTTTTGTTTCCTTTCTATAAATGTGTCTTGATCATTTGTTCTGGTGATCAACTGGTTCAGTTTTTCCTGTATTTCGTTCGTTTCATTTTGTAATTGATCTACTGGTTTTGATAGAGCTTCGAAGTTTGTCTTGATTATTGCTATTTGTTGCTTTTCTACGTCTAGTAGTTTTACCTGGTTATTTTCTAAGGTTTTTAGTTTACTGTATATTTCCGTAGCGTCCTCCTGATCCATTGTTCCGAATACGAATTTTGACAATTTGCCACCTACGTCGATAAGTCCTCTTTTTTGTCTTCCGTACATGTCATTTAGCTTGCCCTCCTGTCGCTGGATCTCGCTTACGTGCCACTTTAGTTCGTGTCTGAATGACTTGCATAAATCGTCAGGGTTTTTTTCCGTTAGCTCTTGGCATAGGGTTTTTAACATGTGTATGCACTCTGTTAGTGTCTCTGTTAATTCTTTTGTCTTGGGTATGCCGATTTTGGTGATTATTATTAAATTTTTGTTGACCGTGTCCATTTCGGATATACTTTCAAAAAATGCTCCTATGTTTTTGATTTTCCTATTTTCGAAATGAGTTCCTGTTGCCAAGGAGATTAGTCCGATTATCGCTAGTATGTTCATTTCTGTGGAAGATATTTTTTCGGTGTTTTATACGTGTCTGTTTTTCTTTTTCTTTTTTTTCCCCTTTTTTTTTTTTTTGATTTGGGAAGTGGTCGTCTGTTCGGTTCGGGCCGTTCGTTTGTCTGGTTGCCCATTTGTTTGTTTGTGTAATGTTTGTTTCGTGGATCGGTTCTTGTGTGGTACGTTGGTGTGTATGCGTCAAGATTCCACAGTCTTGGTGGAAGTTCATCTGTGTTCCTTAATTGTTTTTTGTCAATATTGTGTGTGTGTTGGAGTTGGATTTTGGTTATTGTTTTTGTTTGTCTGGGGTTGGGTTGCTTTGGTGAGGATTTTTGGGTTTTTGGTTATTCCGCACTTTTATAAAAACATTTGTTTCAACAAAAATTTTTTTTTTTTTTATTTAGAACATTTATTGATTTGTACATTATTCTCCTTCAATCTCTTCTATTCTTATGATGACGACATCACTGTCGTCATCCTGCTCGTCCCTGTTGTTTTCGTGTTCGGGTGCGGCCTCCTCGACTGGCTGTGGCAGTGGTGGTTGGGCCTCGGCTTCTTGCCGTCGAGCCCTTTGGTGCGGTCGTCGTCGTGCTGGCCTCCGCCAGCGGCGTCGGATGTTCCGGACCTGTCGGCATCTTTCGCCGAAGCTGTCCGGTGCTTCGTGGCTGACCCCGAGTATCGTCCCCTGCTCCCAGTTCCGCCTGATGTCCAACATTCTCTGGATTAGGCGGTCGAACGACCCCCATCTGTTTGTCTCAATTGTTAAACGGCTTTCCATAGTTACAGCTTTTGGCTTGTTCTGATTTCATATTTGGTTTTTGCGTCGTTATATATTCTTTTGTTTTGTTGAGTCAGGGTTTTGTTTGGTTTTTTTTTTTTTTTTTTTTTTTTTTTTTTTGTTTTGTAGTGTCTTGTGTCCGTTACATGGAGTTTTTACTGCATTTTTTTTTTTTTTGTTATCAGGTTTCGACTATAGTTTTGCTTTGTTTTCGTTTTTGTGTTCTTTACCGTTGGGAGTTTACTCTGGTGTCTTATTTATGTGTAGTGTGTTAGGAGTTATGTTTCGCATTGTTTTGTTTTTCAGTTCTTGGAAATGGAAACGCGTGTTTTTTTTTATTTTTTTTTTTTTTTTTTTTTTTTTTATTTATTTTTTTTTTTTTTTTTTTTTATTTATTAATTTGTTTGTTTTAGACATTTTTCTTGATCATACTTTTTATTTCTTTTAATTTGTTGTTTATGGCTATCATATCTCTTGGTTTGGTGCATATCTTATTTATTCTTTCCAGTTCTTTTCTTTCTTTTTTCAGTTTGTTCACTCTTCCTCCTCTGCTCCTTTTCTTGTTCGGCCCTGATTCGGTATGTGTTTTCTCAGTGCTATTTTCCCTTTGTATGTTGGGAGAACTTCTTTTTCTTTCTCTGTATTCCTCTATTGATATTTTTTTATTTGTTGTTGTTGTGGTTTTCTCGGGTTGTTCTTTCATTTTAGTAGTCTCCATTGTTGTTTACCTGGGAGGTGAGTTGTTATTATTTTGTTTTGGCTTCTAGTTGTGGTGTGGGATTAATCTGTTGTTGTGTACTTTTACTAGTCGTTTGTTGATTTGGACTGTTGTGTTAGTGGGAGAGTTTATTTCTGTTACTCTGTATGGGCCTAACCATAGCGGGTCTTGTTTGTTTCTTCTCATGTCGTTTTTTAACCATACAAGATCGTTGACTCTTACGTGTATATTGTTCACTTTTTTGTCGTACTGTGCTTTGGTTATGTGTTTCTTTTGAATGAGTCGTTGTCGAGCGATTGCATGCGCAAGTCTTAGTCTGGCTTTTAATTCTGAAGCGTAGTCATCGTAGTTGTATGTAGGTTCTGGGTCCTTTTTTATCGCTGTTGGTATTAATGCTGGTCTACCGTAAATTAATTCGTGTGGTGTATAATGTGTAGCGCAATGTGGTGTAGTGTTATAGACGAATACGGCGTAGTGACACATTTCATCCCAATTGTTTCTATCGGTATCAGTGAAGGATCTTAAGTATTCCTTGAGCGTATTGTGGGATTTTTCAAGTGCCCCGTTAGTTTCAGGGTGGTATGCTGTGGTAGTTAAGTGTTTAAGTTTGAGTACTTTGCATACATCTTCAAATGTTCTGCTTTTGAAGTTGGTGCCCTGGTCGGTTAGGATTTTCTCTGGAATGCCGTGTTTGGTAATGTAATACTCGCAAAGTGCTTTTGCTACCGTATTTGCATTCTGGTTTGGGATTGGGATTGCTCCAGAAAATTTGGATAGGTCGTCTTGGAATGTGAGAATGTAACTGTTTCCTTTCTCTGTTGTCGGCAAAGGGCCTACGATATCGAATGCTACTCTTTGAAATGGATATTCTGACGTGGTTGTAATTTGTAGTGGGACTTTTGTTTTTCTATGGTTCTTGTTTCGTTTGCATAGATGGCATTTCCTTATAAATCGGTTTATGTCTGTCAGCATGTTGGGCCAGTAGTATAACATTTTTATTCGTTTGTACGTTCGCCATGTACCTGCGTGTCCACCTAATGGTAAATTGTGGTACTCGTCCAGTATTTGTTGACGTTTCTTCTGATCTAATACGATTTCTATGTTAGTTTTATTTGTTATATCCGTTTGTTTCAACCTAATTTGAGCTTGTTCGTTCCCGTCTTCTTTTCGTTCCGCAGTTTGTTGTTCTATTGTTTCCCGAGTCTTCTGGTTCTGTGCTCTGGTGATTGCTAGTACTTCGTTATATTTGATTCTGCTTAGTGCGTCGGCGTTTGTATTTAGTTTCCCTGACTTGTGTATTATTTCAAAATTGTACTCTGACAATTTTAAATTCCACTTTAGTATGCGGTTTGGTATTTTTGTTAAATTTCCTGTGAGTGGTTTGTGGTCCGTAACGATAGTAAATTTTTTCCCGTATAAGTACGGTCTGAAATTATTCACAGCCCAATATATTCCTAGCATTTCTTTTTCTATGGTGCTGTAATTTCTTTCTGATTTGCCTAGCGCTCTGCTGGCGTAAGCGATTGGAAATTCTCCTGTCACGTGTGTCTGTGATAGTACGGCTCCTAAGCTGTAGTCGCTTGCGTCTGTTGTGAGGATGAATGGTCTATTTAGATCGGGATACTTAAGGATTGGTGGGTTTACTAGGCATGCTTTGAGTGTATTTAAGGCTTTTTCACTTTCTTCTGTGAATACGAATGGTACTTTTTTACGTGTGAGTTTCGTGAGTGGTTCTGCTATTTCTGAGAATTTTGGGATAAACCTGCGGTAGTAGTTCGCTAGGCCTAAAAATGATTGGGTTTCTCTTATGTTTCTTGGTTGTGGAAAGTCTTGTACTGCTTGTGTTGTTTTTGGATTAGGTTTGATGCCGTCTGGCGTGATAAGATGTCCAAGAAATGTGATCTCTTTTTTGAGGAATTGGCATTTCGCACATTGCAGTTTCAAATTATTTTTTCGACAAGTTTCAAAAATTTCGATTAGTTTGGTATTGTGGTCATTTAAATTTTTCCCGTAGACGACTACGTCGTCCAGGTATACGAATCCTTTTAATCCTTGGAATCCACGGAGGATGTGGTTAATGGCTCTTTGGAATGTGGCCTGGGAATTTTTGAGTCCAAAAGGCATTCTCGTGAACTCGAAATGTCCGTAATCTGTGCTGAAGGCAGTTTTGTGATAGTCGCGTGGGTTCATTTCAATTTGATGGTAACCACTTGCCATATCTAGGGTTGAGAAATATTGAGCATGTCCTAGTTGGTCTAGGATGTCGTTTATGTTTGGGAGTGGAAATGAATCGCCTATTGTTGCTTCGTTTAATTTTCTGAAGTCAACTACTACTCTCCATTTCGGTATTCCGTCCTTTCCTGCTTTTTTCGGTACTGCTAACAGTGGACTGTTGTATGGACTGATGCTTGGTTGGATTTTTCCTTCGTCTAACATTTCGCTGACTTGTCTGTTTATCTCATCTTTGTGTGTTTGTGGAAGTCTGTATCTTTGAACGTGGATTGGTTTGGTGTCTGTGTACAAGTTTATATCATGTTGTACGCCCTTAATGCTTGTCAGTTTGTCTCCTTCCAAGAAAAATATGTCTTCGTACTTTGTGCAAAGTGTCAGTATTGACATGTTTTCTTCGACGTTGTTTGTTAGATCTAGATTTTCTGATATTATCTTAATGACTTCTTCTGTTCGGTTGTCGTTTGGTTTATTTTGTGCTTGTGTATCATGCTGGTGTGAGTAAAGGCTTAGTTCAGGGTAAAATTCGTCTAGTATTGTGTCTTCTGGTAGTGTGTTGGCGATTAGGATTTTGGCTTTTCTATTTTTGGGTTGTAGAAGTATGTGTGGAGTGTGTATTCCTGGGATTATTTCTGAAGCATTGGATATGTATTGGTCGTCGGTCGGGGTTTGTATTTCTATTAATGTTTCGCTCCTTGCTGGGAGTGTGATCGTATTTTTAGAGTCGTTCGAAAAATGTACAAAGTGTTCGTTTATCTTCAGCATGTTTTTGCTGTATAATATGTCGATTTTATGTTTTTCGAACATGTCTCTACCTATTATTCCGTCTTCCGTTATAGGGAAATTGTCTTGTACTACGTGTAGTCTGTGATTAATAGTTAGGTTGTTGGTGAGTTGTATGTCTGCGTCGATCGTTCCTATCGTTATTACTTCTCCTTCTCCTATTCCTGTTAATGCTGTTTTCATGTCAGTGTTAATTTCTTCTTTCGTTGCGTATTTGATCTTAAGTAAGGATACGTCTGCTCCTGAGTCTATTAGCAGTTTCGGTTTGTGGTCTCCTATTGTCGGTGTAATTGTGTCGCGATTTGTTTTATATTTTGATATAAGTTTAATGTGTCTAGGTTCTTCTAGATGGAATAAGTCTGCTAGTATGTCTTCTTGCTCGGCAAAGATATTACTTTGTTCTGGTTTATTTGTGTCATTTTTAGTTGCTTTGCAGGGAGTTTTTTCATTTGAGTTTTCGTGTATTGTGTTTCTTTCGTGTGGTTGAATTTGTTCGTATGCTCTGGTTTTGGGTTCTTGGGGTGAGTTTTGTTTGTTTAGTAGGGACAGTCTGGGAGCTGGGATGGGTTTGAAGTTGATATTTCGAGTTGGTTCACATTCGTGTGTGCTTGGTTTGATATTTATATTGTTTAATTCGTTTATTTGGTAAGCGTCTGGGCTTGTTTCGTTTGTGTCTTCGTCTGTTTTCTTAAATTCTACTATTTGCGTTGGTCGGGCAACGGCTTTGTGTGTCGGGCTGGCGACTGTTTGTATTTGCTTAATATCTACGTTTGGATTCGTTCGGTTAACGTGAGTGGTTGTACTCGGTCGGTTAACTTGAGAATATTGGTTTTGTGTCGGGCTGGCGACTATTTGTGTTTTCCTAATAACTAATTTTCGATTCGTTCCGTTAACGTGAGTAGTTGTACTCTGTCGGTTAACTTGAGAATCATGTGTGTTTTGTCTTGCGTCTTTTGTTTTTGTAGTTTTCAGGTATGCTTCTGGAATCATACCCATTGGGAGAGAATATTCATGTCCATTTGTTATTTGCGTTTGGTGTTCATTGTTATTTGCGGCTGGATCCAACTGCGGCGGCTCTCCTACTGCTGGCTGGATCCTTGGTCGTTTCCCTGGTTTCTATATTGTCTGTGTGTAGCAGTGTTTTCCATCGGCTGTTGGATGACTGTGTTGAGTTTCATTGCGTTGAATTGGTTTCCTAAGTTCTCTACTTCATTTGATCGCGGTTGGTTCCGATATTGTCCCGTGTTGTAGTTTTTATTTGTTTGAAATTTGCTTCTGCACTCGTCGAATGTATGTCCCTTTGTTGTTTTGCAGTGTGAGCAGTATTTAGGAGGTCTGTCTTGGAAATTTGGGATTGTGGGTTGTCGGTAGTTTGTAAAATTGTTTTGTTGCGGTGGAGTGTATGTGATTTGTCTTGTGGGGGTGTTTGGAAATTGTCTGGGTGGTGCAGTGTATTGATTTTGTGGGGAGTATTGATTGTTCTGTTGTCTTTGTGTTTGATAATTGATTGGTGAATTTCGGTAGTATGGTTGGTTCGTTCGGTATTGGTTATTTTGGTATTGAATGTTTCTTGGTCCCTGTTCTCTAAATATCCTAGTGCGGCATATATCCCACGTGTGGTTTGGTTTTTGACAGTAGTTACATATTATTTGGTTTCTTCTAGTTGGAGTTTCCATGTGTTGGTTTTGTGTTGGTTGTAGAGTTTGTGGTTGTTGAGGGATTACGTGTTGGGTTGGTTCGCCAGTTATTATTGTTAGTATTTTCTCGATTCGCTCTGTTTCTTCGATTATTTTGTCTATATTTGTTGCTGCAATTGTTGCTACTTTTTCTTTCAATATTGTGTTTGTCAGTCCTCTTTTGAATATTTCCACACTACTTGCATCTAGGTGGTTGGTGTAGGTGTCGTCCAGGTTTGCTAATTCGTACTTTGATCTGTAGCCAATTTTGTACAGGTCTAGTGCTTCGCCCAGTCTGTAGCCGTAACTTTTGATAGACTCTCCGTATTGCTGTCGTATTCTCATGTAATTGTTTTCAAGTTCTGTCAATGAGTATACTGGATTGTACATCTTTTTCAGAGTGGTTTTCAATGTTGGGTAGTCTTTTATTCGTCGTCTGTGTACCCTGGTGAAAGCGGTTCCTGTTAGCCGGTACTTGATGATTCCGTTGAATTCTTCCTTTTCGTCATTTGTTTCTAGTCTATTATAGATGTTATCTGATGCTCCGAGGAATTTCGCAAGGCTGGTTGCGGTTTGTGCCGGGTCGGTCTCGTCTCCACTGAATTCTGGTACTAAGCTAGTTACGCTCTGGTGTATTTGTTGCGGATTCATTTTGTTAAGGTGTTGTGTATTACGGGTGTTGGTTATGTTTGTAGGTTGTGGTGTATGTGGAGTTTGGATTGTAGGAGTAGTCGGTGTTCTGTCGTTAGTTTTGGTTGATGGAAGGTCGTCTGTCACTTCGATTTTTATTGGTCGGGGGACTTGTGTATTGTCGTTTTGACGTGCAGTCTTACTACGAGTATTGTGTACTGTAGGTGTGTCGGTAGCTTGTTTAGTTGGGGATCGCGATGTCAAACCGGATTTTGATGCAAATGGTGAATCTTTGAACATGTGGGTCTCTATTGTTTAATTTTAACCTAACTAATTCGCCACAGGTGCGAATTTCGGCAGCGCCAATATTGTATTAATTTGTTATGTTTATACAGAGTGTTTGTAAATGTTAATTTGTATATATTTATACGTGGGGATTGAGATAGCGTCGATATTATTAAATGGTTGTTATTTTAGATGTAAGAGTTTGGATATTGTCGATATATTGTTGATATTAGGGACTATGTGTGTATGAGATCTGTAGAGTCAATCTTTTCTAGATGTTATTGTTAGTGTGTGTTAATTGGGTGAGTTGTCTTGTAGATACATTTTCCGATATATGGCGTAGTATTAAGAGATATGTAATGATTGAGGCAGCAATGAAATACTATTAAGTAAGTGTATTCGTCAAAAGGGGAGAGGAAGTTTAACTGTATTACATATGTTAGTAAGTAATTTAGGAATGAGTAACCTTAACTACCAGAAAGGAGTCTGCGCGCCCACAGACGCTGCGTATCTGACTCCGCCTTGGCCGTGGCAGGTAATTAAAAGGAGACTCACTCGGTGCCTTGAGGTTAGTAGTTGATGCGTTGAACAATACCCGCTTACCACTGGTGGGGGCTGTGACAGTATTGTTTTGTTTTATTTAATGAGAGATACTTACTTGTCTGGTGGATATTCCCGAATTTTGATTTACAACACCGGATTTTTATTTTTGACTCTAACTTAACTATTTTATTTATTAACTTTGACTGCAACTGCTACAACTCATTTTGATTACAAATTTTTGAACTATATATACTAAAATTTTGGTTAATTTTTGGGTTAACTGAACTTATAATTAATTTTGTCAAATGTGCATTTTATGTAGTTTTATGTATTGGGTAATTGACATACTAAAATTTTCACTGTTGATTTCAAAATTTGTGTTTTGTATTAATCTGTTGACTATTCGATTTATTATTTAGGTTAGCACTGTATTTTAAAAAGAGAGTGCGCGTGTAGTATTTAGTCTACATTTAGGTGTTTTAATTTAATTCGATTTATAAATGGGCGTTTACTTTTGAAATTACTTTTATATTTATAAAAGGTGGTAATGAATTGAATGAATGAATTTCTTTATCAGGGGTGCACAACAAATGTTTGAGTTCAAACACAACTAATATTTAAAATGCACTCAAATTTTATTCAAATCTAGTTGAAATTGTTATTTTATTGTCACTCGTATAATTAATCTAACAGAACTACAGATTTTATTTCAGATTCATACTAGCATTCTTTCTCGAATTTCACTTAATCAAATTCACTCAAAACATAAAATTCGAAGTCTACGCAATAAGACTAAATATTTCAAATTTAAATTGTACTCAAATTTAGTTGAATAGTTTTCGTTTGGAAATTTAACCTAACTCCATAGTACAATTCTATCTTGACTTTCACTTTAAAAAACACACTCAAGATATGTAACATTTACTAAAATTCAGATACGTATAAAAAATGAAATTTCCAAAGGGAGTTTGCTAGTTTTATTCGGTATCTCTTTTCCTGTACTCGGTATTTTCTGGCGAACGTTATAGAGAAAATGAGACTCATGTGCATCTAGCCCTTGCTTGACACAGTACCTAAAGCCGATGCTTTAAATTCCCAATATACTCGTATTTTAATATTTTAAAGCAAATTTAATAGTTCAGCCGGCATTGCTAACATCAAGCTTTATTCTAGATATGCCGAATTGTCTTGCAAAATTAGTAAAAATTTCTATTCTTTCGATTTTATTTATGTTTACGTCACTCTGGTTCATTCCAAATTCAAAATTTATTTAAATAACTCCTCAAAATGAGAGGAAAACGAAAGAAAGAATAATGAAGTGCATTGTGTAGTTGTTTACGGAATGTTTGATAGTTGGTTTTTTTGCAACGATTCTTGTTTTTAGTTTTAAACGTGTTACTTACCTTAAAAATTGTCTAGTCTATAGCGAAAGTAGCAGCGAACATTGTAAACTAGTTGATCGCTAATCACAGAACTCGAATTTAGTAGTGGATTTCTTTTGGCTTCCTATGTTATTAGCTTCTATACTACATTCATTGATATTTTTAAGATTGGCTGCGCCCATACACTTTGTAACCAAGGATGGATGAGGTAGATTACGGCATGTAATTAACGCAGTTGTCAACACATACAGTATTACATAGATTACTGGGCAATGTTTTTTGTCAACGCCGACAATTAAGAAAACACTAGCAACCTATGTACGATATTTTGGTATGGTAAAATTGAATGTTCTCAGTTGTATTAATTTACAATATCGTGATTCACATAAGCCGTATGACAAAAACAATAATTTCACCGTCTCAGTTTTTATTGTGTCTTGCCTATATAGTTGTGAAATCAAAATTTGTTTAAATAGATTAACGGAGAAACGGATTACAATTTTCCTAACCTAACCCTAAATTGGAAAGTGATTAAAAAGTAGTTCACTAAATCACTCTATCAATCGTCTACATTATCGATATTTTCTTGGAATTGTCTACGTTGTCTACGTTATCTACGTTGTCTACGGGTTTTCGACACGTCGACGTAAAAAATAAGGGATGACGCGTAAATCCATCTCTGATTATAATCCGAAACCTTTATACTAATTGTTTTTTTATTGGAACCTCTATTATATGTAAATATGTGCAGCGATCTCTGAAAGGAGAGCCACCATATGGTAGGCGCAGAGGTCGTTGCAGGCAACGATGGCTCCACGATGTAGAGAACGACTTGGCCTCTTCAGATTGTCTAAGACAGTATGAAGACCAAGCTCAGGATCGAAACCGTTGGAGCCAGATTGTTGATTCAGTAAGGGGCCAGTAATGGCCTTTAACACTGTTTATTATTATTATTATTATATATAAATTGGCCTCTGTGGTCGGGGGCACACATGTCTCGTAAGCCCAAATTGCACGAACATGTTTTCCAAGAATACGGTTGGATCGCTGGGCTTACGACCCGCATCCGTAAAAATAATAAGCTCTTTATAAAGTCAACAAAACTAAAAATGGATACCGCCAAAACAATACTGAACCCCCGCTCAAGTACCCGGACACGAGATCAATGATCGGCATGCAGAGACTAAAACGAAACCGCTCACCTGGAGTGGACTAAGTTAATTCGGATACAATTCTTGATATTCGGAGAGGATACTTTGTGGAACTGTCTTTTCGAACTTATTCGATTAGTATGGCGAACCGAAGTAATGCCTGACGAATGGCTCTCCTTTGCACAGCATATATGTTACTGTCCTACTTTATATTGGGTAGAGTCACCCCTCTATAGCAGAGGGCCTGGTTGGTGACTATCAAGGTGGATTTCGTCCGAATCGATCAGTCACTGATCAGGTCTTTTCACTGCGGATGATTCTATCTAAATAGTTTGTGGTCTGCGCTTGAATATCTAGATATGCCAACAAAAATGGTACGATTGTGTCTAGAATGACAGTGACACTATCTCAATGCTGTGTTAAAGTTGAGAATAGGCTATCAACAATTTTTGCAGTTAGCTCGGGAGTTCGGTAGGGAAATGCTCTGTACCCGATACTTTTCAATCTCATGTTGGAGTACATGTTTCGTAAAACTGAAACACCTCAGCGCAACATCTTATATCACCAGTCCAATCAGGTGCTTGCATATGCAGATGACATACGCGTGATTGGACTGAACAGCAACGATGTGAGGGAAATACTTGATCCGTTTATAGAGTTTTCAGCTTCTGTTGGACTCCAGATCTATGAGTTCAAAACGAAATGCATGATCTCAGGTTATAGGGACAATGTTGCATTAGATTTTAGTAGTGGCCAATACACGTTTGAAGGAGTGAGGAGGTTGAAATATTTGGGCTCTTTTATCACTCACGATAACAGTTTGGGGGAGGATATTAAAGTGCGGTCTGGCAGCCGTGCTCTGTATCCTCTAAGGCCACTGCTAAAATCTAAACACCTATCAAGTGCCGTGAAGTTGAAGGTTTACAAGGCGTTGATCAGCCCCGTTGTTATGTTTTGATGTGAAAGTTGGGCGCTGACAGATGAGTGCGAGGGATGGGTCCTTACATTTGAGAGAAGAGTCATGTGTGTGATTTACAACCCAAAACGCGAAATACATAAATGGCACATACCGAGCTCTGTACAATTTCGAGATCAGAGATCTGATGAAGATCCCCGATATATGTGCATGAAATAAGATTTCAGCGAGTACGCTGGCTCGGTCACTTTCTGCTTGTTGATCCAGAACGAATTGTGCAGCGATCTCTGAAAGGAGAGCCACCATATGGTATAGGCGCAGACGTCTAGAGAATGATGGTGTAGAGAATGACTTGGCTTCTTCAGGATCGAAACCGTTGGAGCCAAATTGTTGACTCAGTAAGGGGCCAGTAATGGCCTTTAAACACTGTATTATTATTATTATATGTAAATTATCTCATTCCCATGGTTATAAATATATAGTTTTAAACTAATTTGCATTTATATAATTAAAAGCATTCGTGTATTAATGTGCTTATACAAGCATACAGTGAAGTATGTACATTGATGATGACAAAATCACCTTTAATTTTTGATGATCAAAGTATGATATATTAGTTGAAATAATTAATCATTTATGTAATAATATAATTATTTATTAGAAACATTATGAAGTTAGATAAAATCATTTTTACCAATTTTCTTATTCTTATATATAGACGAGTAGTATAATACAGATGGAATAGATAATTCCCTTTTGTATATGTCTATGCAAGAACGGTTATATAGATATTGCTGTTCTATATCTTCACCTGCGTTTCAATGGAATATTGTTCAATTGCGAGTTCAAAATGATACAGCTTCTGCTTGGTTTATTATACGTAACAGCTCTCTAAGAGACTTGTAGTTTTTGTTATTTTTTAAATCTATAATGTATATAAAAGCTTTTGTGTGCTTTCATTAACATTTCTAGATTTTTATATACTGTTTGAAGAGGAAAAAATTTCATAGAGTGTGTTAAGCGTATATATTACAGAGGGACTAGTGATGGCTATAAGTCTCTTAGTTTTATATATATCTATATGTATGTCCGTATATATTTTCAAACCACTGACCTATTCACTGTGAAACTATATTCTATTATAAAACTGTCGAACATCGTCTATATACCTTTGTAACATGACGTTCTGTATATGTATATATAAAAACTAAACTATGTATTTTCCATCACCATCTCTATATGTACACTGTACACCTACGTAGATACATATAAAGTTTTATAGTTATTTATACGGACGGATGGTGACATCCCCACACATATAGACGAAACAAAAAAGGTAAGCAAAATTATTTAAACGAACTGCAAAGCTAAAAAAAAAATTACTTCTATCAACTAATGTGTCCCAAAAGGTTTTATGAATGATGATATTGATGCACGTTTTATTTTTTATTATTTAATGAAACTAAAAAAAAAAAATTGATGTGCACAGTATATAAAACTTAAAACGAAAATTAAATTAAAAAGACGAACGAAATTCAATTTATGTGTACGATCGCATATATAAAGGTGAAGCTGTATGTATATTTGTATATATGCATACAGATATCAAATCAAGAATCTATATACATATATATATATATATATATATATATATATATATATATATATATATATATACATACATACATATATAGTATATGTATATAGATATATATAGATAAAGCTCATTGGGAATTTTGTTTATATTTTAGAAATAAATAAATAAAATCCCGCGAGCAAAGTGCGGTATATCAACAAAATATTTTTTAGAAATGTTGTAATTTTTAATCAATTTATCGAATTTAAATGAATAAAATCTAAACAGATTCCCACCCAACTCGAAAAGTCAATTTACCCATAAAGACGGAGACTAATCTTTTCGCCATTTCGATACTATGTAGCGAATATTTCTTATGTGTGTATATACATATATACGACAGGGTAAATAATAATATTTTGCAATCAATATTTTTTTTTATATACACAAACATATTTTAAAATAATCGAACTTTTTATTTTGTGTATAAAATGTATCCCAGAAACCAAAACCGAGTAAAATTGTTGAGAAGTACGCGAAGAAGAAAAAAACGTAAGTTTGTGCTTTTTTGTTGTTGCTTTTTATATTCAACCATAAAACGATTGTGCCAATAAATAACAGATGTTTCAATGGCTTTCTTTTCGGTTTTTTATATGCTCCTTGGTATACATACATATACTCGTAGTATATACGAAACGAAAATTGTTCCATTTTCTTATATTAAAATGAATTTAAATGTGTTTTTCTTTAGTCCTGTTTATTGAAAAAAGGAAATCGGTAATGAAATTAGAGGTAATATAATTGTTTCCGTATGTTATTTTTATATATTTGAAAGTTTTAAAATTTGGGTGCATATTGACAATATTGAAAGCAAATTTTATTATTAAATCATCAAGACAAATAGTCTATAGGGGAGGAATATGTTTTTATAATTTTGGAACAGCTGATCGTTTTATTAGGGTAAAATTTATCGGAAGATGTTAATATATTTAAGTTTAAAACGTTTATCAATATTTATGTTTTACTGCGGCAGATTGCAAAGTTTGGTAGCCACAGTATAGATACCTTTACATCTTCTCTTTTCTCATAAAATATTAATATATTGGATCTCCCCATTCGTCTATATCTCGGGCCCATTTATTGAGACGAGTTGCTATATAGCTTTGAGTAATAGCGTAAAAGCTACAGGTTTATAAAAAAACTCTGTTGTTTGCATCGCATGACTTTATCACACAAACGTATCTGCAAAGTATTTAATTGGTTGCTCAGCAAATATCGTAAGATTATCAGAAGACAATTACTCTCTGTCAAATGCAATTTTATTAGAGCCGACAAACCTAGCAATTGAGAATAAATTAAATTTGTTAAAATCCATCTGAACGTTTAAGTTAGAAAAAGCTCTTTTGTATTATTTCGTTAAAATGGTAATTTTAATTTAATTTTTAAATGAACCCTTACATTCTTGATACTGCGTGCTCTGCTGCGTTTCGACTGAGGCGCATTGGCGTATTGAATACCTGGGACTTCTACATCAATCTCCTTTGCTCATTGTTTTGCGAAAGCTGTATCTATTCAATGGTGGTAAGGCCGCTATAAAGAAGTTCGTTTTACTTGAACTGGGACTGAAGTGGCGTTCGACTCCTAACTGTCGAAAGGCGAAACGTTTCATCATGGAACCCAACGTGAGGTTCACTAAATATGGGTCATCCTTAAAAAAGAGCCAACTCTGCAGATTTCTGGTTCACTTATTACGGGTCATGGACGTTTCAAGGTTCATCTCCAACGCATGGGACTTGCGCAGGATGATCTATGTGACGACTGCTCGGAAGAAGTGGAAACCTGTCTTGTAACGAGCGGTTTCAAAATTTAACCTTTTGAAATAAAACGCAAGGTCATATATAAAAAAAACGCGGTTTGTTAACAGAATCTCTTGTTGGTTTTATGGTGGACGGATGCATTCCTGCATTAAGGTGTGCACTAATTGCGGTTGGTAGATTAAGTTTGGTTAGAAGCACCTCGGCAATAGAATTTATCTGTTCTGAATTTAAAATTTCTAATTCAGTGGAAGTAGTTGTTGTTTGAGATGGATGATTATTTGTCTCTAAAAAATTGAGAATGCCCTTATCTCCAACTACGGGTTTCATAACAGGTAGATTATCTTTGTGGGAGGGCGCGTTACTGGATACTATTTCTCCTTCATCTTCTACACCAACGGGAATAAATATGATTAAATCCTTGAGCGATTTCTCTACATCTGATATCGTGCTTTGTTTGCTACGCAAGTCATTGAAACATCCCAAAAGTTTATCACAGATCTCTAATTATTTTGAGCTGCTGCTAGGGTATTTCCTGTTTTGGTTTTGGAAATTCTGTGTAGACGCCCTGAAACATGTTCTACTCCAGTTGCTAATTTTCCAAGCTTTACCGGGTTTACAGTATCCGAAATTTGTATTAAATTTTCCATAGTACTATGAATTTTTTTTGAGTTTATCAGCACAGGTGGACAACTCGCGTTTTGGAAAACGAGCCGGATTGAAATGCGGTTCTGTTGAACTTTCAACTTCCCCTGAAATCTCTTTCCGAACTATTCGTATTTCGGTAAGTGAGGTTATTCTACTCGAAATGGTTCCGACTATATCTCTAATTTGGCATTCAATATCCAATTCATCACAATCAAGATATTGAACCTAAATTTTTCAAAATGACTATGAGTTTAAGTATTTACACAAAAGTAAATTAAGCCATTTCATATATGTATATAGTTGGTAAAACTTAATAATTATCATGAAAATTGATGAATATGGAATGTAAATGACTTGGCACGTGGTACAATCTTGTTTCATCGATCACAATATTGACAATGTTAATAATATCAGAGACGCAATTAACAATAAAAAGGGAAATGTCTACTCACCTAGTCATAATCACGCTAAGCACAATTACACAAACTGTAATTGGAAGCGATACCCTCCTAGCACACACTAGATTTTAATGCAGCAGGCAGACTTCTAAATATAATTGGAAGAAGCGGCCAGAATATCTTATAACCTTGCTGTATGTAGATAAAGTGCAAAGAAAATATTCAGCAACCTATATTTAAGAAAAGCAAAAGATTCAACGGTAATAGGCAACTGAAAAATTTGCCTGAGATTCATTTTTAGGAAAGACGAAACGATTTGAGCCATTTCATGACAGCAGAGCGAGCAGATAGATTACTGACTATATTGAAAGGAAACAAATTTAAAAGCTCGACTTTGATTTAAATTTAGAAATTTAGAAAACATTGAAAACTGATTCAGTTTTATAAATACCCCATGCTAATATTGTGAAATATATGGGAATATATACCTTATCTGTACTAATATGAAAACGATAACGCCCAATTTTTTTTTAATTATGCCTAATTATAAAAAATTGGTTTTATAATTATGGTAAACTGTTAGTTAGTTCATGATTTTAATAGCCATAGAACGCGAACTACAATTTCTTTCGGTCACTTTCACTTTTCTAATAGGAAGTAATATATGAACGAATTATTTTGAGCTCTGAGCCCGAGAGAAAAAAGAGACAGGATTTCCTCCATATAAAAATGGGTTGTCCTACAGCGTTCATTAAAACATTATAATAAAATAAATAAATAAATATTTTATATATATATGTTAATAAATAAAGAAAAATACTATAGCTCTACTACAAAAATTATACGTACAGTATTCGTAATATAAATAATTTAGTTTAATAAATATTTTACCATACTCACTTAAAATAATAAAAAACTCCAAAGAAAAAATATATTAACCCATGATTTCAAATTGGTATAGATCCTTGATATAGTATTCCAAATGTTATTTGGAATTAAATTCTTGACTAAAACTATACGGATTTTTCAACAAATTCCAATCTGTAAACTGCAAATTCTACTTTCAGACACGAAACTTCAATATTCTGGGTCACATATCAATTCTCTAAATTTTGTTGGAGTCAAACAATTGTCTCTTGCGATTTTCACATATTAATTTAAGACTCTAAATCTAATCGCTTCTCCCCCAATTTTGATCGCTATTTAATTTAATTAAATACAAAAATGAATTATTTACAGACTTGCTTGTTTAGTCAGTAGGTATGTAATGTAATGTCTTAAGGATTTATATTGAAACAATCATGACCCTGCGTTACTAACCTATGGGTATAATCGACCCAATTTATTTTCGAGTTCGAAAAGTTGGATAATAAACAATCATCACCAACTTCAGACCAATATGTATTTTAGCCTTGTATATTTCCTTGCATTTTAAAATTATTTTCAGTTGCGTTTTGTCATTCAAAGGTTTAACATCGGCAGAAACAAAAAGTGTTTGGGTCGCTTACACCCAGGTTAGTAATTACGCTTTAAGTTTTAGGGTGTCTTACACCCAGGTTAGTAATTACGTTTTAAGTTTTTGGGTGTTTTACACCCAGGATAGTTATTCAATTTTTTGATTATTCTGTGTCTTCTAGGTTATATCTAGGTTATTTGTTCAGGCAGATTATTATAAAAGTAAAGGTAAATAGAAAATAACAATACATTTTAAAATTAACTGTAAACATATATGTTTTTATTAGATGTGCAGTTATGAGAGAGAACAGGAAAGACTACGACAAATATTGGCGGATATAGACAGTGAGGATGAGTTTATTGGTGATCAATCATCGAATGAGAGCGATAAAGAAATACAAAGTGACCATGAATCAGACACCGAACAAGAGCTAGATACCGAAAATAATTATGATGAACCGAATGAAGACAGCTTTATTGATAAAGACGGGTCAATTTGGAAAAAAACGCCTTTTGTTGTTAGGAGAGCACGGTGGGAGAATATATTTAGAACTTTACCAAGTCTAACGGACCATTCTAAAAATGTTAAAACTCCACAAGAGAGTTGGGAACTTTTTTTTAATTTTGTCGACCATATAGTAGAAAATACGAATTTATTTATAACGAAACAACAAGGAAATTATAAAAATATTAAGCATGCGCATACTACCGATACAATAGAAATGCACAGTTTATTTGGATTACTGTATTTATGTGGAGTGCATAAATCCTCCCACGTGCACGTCCGTGACCTTTGGGCTACAAACGGGATGGGAATGGAAATATTTCCCGCCACAATGTCCTACAACCGGTTTCAATTGTTGATGCGGAGCATTCGCTTTGATAATGTGAACACTCGACAAGAAAGGCGTCAAAATGACAAATTAGCCCCAATCCGAGAAATTTTTGATAAGTTCAATACAAATTGTGAACAAAACTACAATGTTGGGTGTTATGTGACGGTCGACGAAAAGCTTGAAAGCTTTCGGGGGCGTTGTAGCTTTAGGCAGTATATTCCAAACAAACCAGCGAAATATGGAATAAAAATATTTTCAGCTGTGGATTCCTTAACGTTTTATACCTCAAAACTGGAAGTTTATTGTGGTCAACAACCTCCTGGGCCATATAATTTATCCAATAAAGCAGAAATTATAGTGCAGCGATTGACGAAACATCTTCAAGGAGCTGGCCGAAACATAACTACCGATAATTGGTTCACAACTTATCCATTGGCAGAGGAGTTGCTGCGAAACAAAACCACTCTCGTAGGCACTATCCGAAAAAATAAGCGATGTTTGCCACCGACGTTCACGATAGCCAAAAATCGTGCACTGAAGTCAACCATTTTTGGTTATAAAAGAAATGCTACCATTTTATCGTATGTTCCCAAGAAAAACAAATGTGTGTTACTTCTGTCGACGCTGCATATGGATGGTAACATTATAAGTGGGCCAAAAAATTTTCCTGAGGTCATTGAGTTTTACAATAAAACTAAAGGCGGGGTAGACACCACCGACCAATTATGTGGAAGCTATAGTGTTGCCAGAACCTGTCGTCGTTGGCCTTTAGTCATATTTTTCTGTTTGCTTAATTTATCAAGCATAAATGGTCGCATTGTGCTATTGTCGACCGTAGATTCACCTCGGAAGTACCAAAAAAGATCTTTGTATATTAAAGATCTTGCATTGAGCCTTATCCAAGATAAATTAATAGACGCAGCAAAATAAGTAAATTGACATCAGCTGTAAGAGACAGCTGTGTTAAATTTGCCACTAATCCTGCGAATAATCAGAACCAACCAACTGGAACCTTGCATATGCAACGTGACTCAACTCAACCTTCTTATAAAAAAAGGAAAATGGAAAAATGCAGCCGATGTCAGATATGCAGCTATAAAAATGACCGGAAGACAAAAACAACTTGCATCGAATGTGAAAAATACATTTGCGGTAGTCACACTATATCGATTTGTACTTTGTGCTATAAACAAATGGGTCAAGTAGCCCCAGAAACCGCGTTAACTAGTGAAGAAGAGTAATTTCGGAAAAAAAAAATTTGGTAAATTACGATTTTTCAATCAAATATATCTCAAAATGTTTGCTCTATCAATAAAAAATGATCTACTAATTAATTTTTATTTATCATTTCAGCTTTCCAAAAATATATGAAACAATATTGTGATTATGAATTTAAACGACTGTGATAAAGTATACAGAGTAACCACCATTTTCTATATTATTTTAACTGAAATTTAACGTTTTATGTTTAATTTACCAAAAATCAATTGAAACAATAAAATGAATTATTTTTGATTTTAATTTGCTGTTTAATTATTAAACTTTCATGAAATTAAACTTTTATTAATTTATATGGTTCTGTTCTTTAAATTATGAGTAAAAAAGTTATGGGTTGATTGCACCCATGGTTAGTACTTTATTACCAAAAATGATGGTTAGTAACGGAGGGTTAATATATTATAACAACAACAACAAAAATATTGTGACAACAACAACAACGATCAAATAAAAAATAATAATTCAATTAAAATTGTTGTTGTTGTCATATTGGCAACAACAACAATTGTATACGAATGTATAATGCATGAGTCAACATTTAGGGGCAATCATATAATTTTAATTTTTTCATTTTATTTCAATTTATAGTGATATTTTTAAAAATTGTGTTGGGTTTTTCAATTATTTCTGTGTAGCTTTACAATGAAACAGGAAATACGCGGCGGATCAAACCTTCACCGTAAAAATCTAATCGCTCCTCCCCCAATTTCAATCGATATTTAATCAAATTAAATACAAAAATGAATCCACCTAGTGCTTGTTTAGTAAGTAGGTATTTAATGTAATTTCTTAAGGATATATGTATAAACAATCTATATGTTCATATACTATAACAACAACAACCAAAATATTGTGAGAATTACCAAATTGTTGTTGTCATATTGACAACAACAACGATTGTATACGTATTTATAATACATGGATCAACATTTAGGGGCAATAATATAAATTTAATTTTTCATTTTATTTCGATTTATAGTGAGAACTTTAAAAATTGTGTTGGGGTTTCAATAATTTCTGTATGCCTTAACATTATAACAGGATATATACAGCGGATCAAACCTTCACCGAAATTTATCTATGTAAGCAATTGGAACAAGATTTTACGTACACAGTATATGATATAATTTTTGTTGAACAAAGAGGAACATTTATTGTAATACATAAACGAGATTCAGATCTCTCTCTATATACATATACATATAAAGGGTGTCCCAAAATTAACGCAAAATTTGAATTAAATAGTTTTCAGATTGTGATTTTTTTATTGAATCATAAAACACATAGGATAGGGTTATTTATGGAATATCACATCGGGCAAATGGCCTCCACAGCCATGGCCTCTTTTATCGAAATTCTCCATGAACATTTTGCATAAATGTGGCTGAATTTCATTGATGCAGCGTTTAATTTCCTCCTGTAATGCACGGGTGATTGTGGGCTTGTTGACAATAGACCTTTAACTTCAAATAACCCCATAAATAGAAATCTAATGGTGTTAAATCACAAGATCTAGGGGGCCAATTCTGAACACCGAACATCGTCTATGTCATTATCATAAAACTGAGGCAGAAAGAAGGGTGATATAATGTCGCGATATCAAGCACCAGTAACAATTACTGCTTGATCGGCCTCATTTTCAATAAAGTATGGTCCAATGATGGCTCCAGCCATGCATTTGTTTTTCGACAATCACATGTGGGTTCTCCGTACCCCAAATGCGGCAATTTTGGCAATTAACAAAGCCATCAAGGTCTTCAATAATGAAAATACGTTGTTCTGTCGTATAACGCAACATTTTTACTATAACCCTAATCTCTCAACTGTCATTTTTTTTTTGGGGGGTTGCCAACACTTCATTGCACATATGGCGGCAAATTCAAATCTTGCGTTAATTTTGGGACACCCTTTATATGTATATATATATTTTGTTCTTTTATTTTTAATAAAAAAAAATATAATAAATTTGTTGTAAATTCGCGAAAAACTAAAAGTTAATCGAGCATTTAATAGAAATTCGCTTCAATTCATTTTTTTCTATGTGTACAAATATAGAGTAAAAGAATAGATCCTTGCTATTGTTTTCATCTCTGTTGTGAAATAAAAAAAATTGTTTCGTTTCCCCAATCTCCACAAGAAAATGATGGGAAATTGCTATTCTTGCGTTTTTTGTGTATAATATTTTTGTCTGTATCTCTATTTTCTTTTTCGTATTCGTTTTTTTTGCAAGTTTTAAATTAGAAAATTATTTATACGATAAGAGATAAATTGTTTTTTAATATAAAAGCGGAAGTAATATTAATTTAAACGAGAAAATTACAAAATGAATGCAAGCAGCAACATTTATGTTTGAGATAATAGCGGAGGGGTAATATTATAAAAGTGTTGAAGTATATGACGAAAGAAAATGTATAATTTGTGTGCAGTATATAAATGTTAATATATGAGAACTTCAAACGCTCGTAAAATAAATTAGTTGTATATTTATATTTAAATTTTCATGAATATTATCATTTTTCCAATAATATATATAAAAATTATAATGAACAACATTTACATGCGAGTTGTTAATTTAACCAAGAAATTGAAAATAGAACGTGATGAATTAGTTCCTTAAAATTATACATCAAAAAGATTTTATTTACCATAAATATGGTAATAAAGATTTTATTTTTTGCAATTTTTTTTTTTCTTAGAAACATTAACAAAATTAAATTTCGATTGATTGAGTTCGAATATGTATGTTCGTTGTTTCATTTTATTTAATATGCAATGTTTAAAATAAATAGAAAGCGGAAAATTGGTTGTATGTGTTTCATACGGTATTTTGAATATTATGGGTGAACATAAAAAAATAAAAAATAAATTTACATATGCTATAAGCAAAATTAATCTAAAGCGAATCTTATGTACGTTGCTTTTTGTATATATATATATACTCGTGTATGTATAATATTATATAAAAGTGGGAGGGTTACGATTTCTATACGTTAAAAAAAAATTTAGTACCAATTTCTTTGTGATCGAAAATTGGAAAATGGCTTATTATGAATATTTTTTTTTTTACGATTTCATGAATATAATTTTTAATCCACTACAAAACCTCGAAGGTATATTATTAGACGAACGAACGCGGTATATATATATAGAAATAAAATTCTTGGTATTTAAGGCACAGCTATATACTTAGCACCAAATTGTATATACACTATTTGTACATTTTAATGAAAAAAGCTCTGAACATAATTCAATACAGGAATTACATAAATATAAATTTGTTAAAAAGTTTTTGTAAAACCAAAATAAATAATTTAAATTTTTTTTTTCTTCATTTCTTAATGAATTTGATGAGTTGTATAGTTAAATATATGAAGTTGGTAAACAAATATTTATTTATTTGTTATAAGTGAAGATTTAATATTTAAACATTTTCGTAGAAATTTTTAATTCTCTCATTGTTTTTGTTTAAATATTTTTCCGTAACCCTTAGAGATATGATAAAAAAAAATCACATATGTGCATTTTATAATTTTTTTGTACCTAGTATACATAACTTAAATAAAATATTCAAGATAAATCTACTAGAAAAGTTTTTAGTAAAACTTTTACAACAATAAATAAAACTTTATATTTTTGTTATGTATATATTTAGTTTGTTCTTATTTCATATTATTTTGTGTTATATAGTGTGTGTGTATATATGTGTTATTGTTTAAAATTAACTTGAAGTTTGTTCTTAATTATTTAAATCAAACATAATCAGAAACACAAAATGTAAAAAATTAATTTCAATTAGAAATAAGAAAAACATTTTTAAAAGTAGAAAATTCCAAAAAAATAAAAATTTGGTTTTTTAAAACATTGTTCTTTTCATGTTCTAGATTTTTTTTTTTTTTTTGGTGTAAGTAACAAATTTAAGTAAGTTTTTAAATTGTGTCGGCTAGTACCACACAACATAATATACAATTTCATGCTTAGGAGTTTTACAAGTTATTATAGTTGTCAATTTTTCACTTAATAGTATCATACCATAGTATACTATTATATGTATATATACTATACAAATGTCAACTACGTATATTTTATGCGTTTGATAAAATTTTACGGCTAAAAAGTTCCAACTATACTAATATGTTTTCGGAGTTTACTCGAGATGCATCTTTGGTTTGAACGAGCTCGTGTCTTTGGTTCGATTGCCACACAGAAGACGCTTCTCAAATGAATCACCTAAGAAAATTGTTTCGATTTTTAAGAGTTGTAGGTATGTTATACCAATCAATATTCCAGCTGGTATTATATTCTTTGGAATGTTTATCAATGTTTCCTTACTAGTATATCATTCATTTGAAGTTTCGTTATATTGAGCGCTGCTACTGCATTGTTCTTGTAACTGTGCGCTACTCTGCAATAGAGCGAAAATGTTTTCTGTGCAGTGTTGCCAATTTGGCACTGTCCAATTTATTTTAGCCCCATAAAAATAAGTTTTGCATCCAAGTGCAATTTGGCACTATATAAATCTTTTTCGCTCTAATTCTAGCACTTTCAAAATTTTTTTAGAAAATGTATAGGCCCATTATCGATATTAATTTTTCTAAAGTTTTTCATAAATTTGAGGGAATAAACCCACCTTATTCGAATATGTATGCTAAAAAATCTACTTCATTTTTCTTCATTTTCTACAAATGTACTAGTACAGTTAATCTTAACGTTAAATATTAAATATTAACATAATCAGCGCCAATTTAATTTTTCGTTTTCTATACCTTGCTTTTCGCGGAGTAAAGTAACCTCCATGGTTCCAGCTTCGGATCAACATCGGTTCTATCATGAAAAATTGAGCTTTTGGCAAATAACTTTCACAATTGGAAATTATATTTTTGATATTTGTAAATTATTTAGTCCTTTTAAACGACAAAATATTTTAATTGATTAAAGTTATTTTATTAATAGCTTTTTGATAAAAAAACTTGAACACTGGTCCTACCAATTGAAAATCAAATTTTATAACTAACTGCGACTTTAATTAGAGAATATTTATTGTAAATATTTTATTTGATGACAAAAATCTCATTTTATGAAAAGTGAGCTTTTTTTTTTGAAAATTTTTTCAATTGTCGTTGAACGTTTATGGTAAGATGAACATTTTAAGAAAGGTTTTACAATTGTCCTTAAACTTTAGGTATTTGTAATCTTCTATAATTAAAAAACGAGTATAAATATTTTATTTCACTCCGATCTGACATAAAAGCTATTTCTTGAAAAATTAAGCTTTTAAAATTAAGTTTCACATTATTGTTCTTCGAATTGGAAATCAACTTTAAGAATTTTCAATTTAAAGAGAATAAATATTTGTTTCCGATCCAATATAAAACTTATCTTATGAATCAATGAGCTTTTTGAAAAAAGTTTCATGTCTGCCCTTAAAATTGAAAATTAAATGTTTAATAATTTTTGAAAAAAAGTGGCCGTTTCAGTTCGAAAACTTATATTTAAAATTCGCGACCATCGAATTATTTAGTTAACGCACAAAGTGTTAATATTCCAATTGACTACAATCCAACTTAAACTTCATTTATAAAAAATGAGCTTTTAGTTAAAAAATTTCACAATTGTCCTAATTGGAAATTAATAATTTAATATTTGTTGATCAATTCCTTTTGTAATTAAATAACACGTGTACATTTTTTATTCAATTACGATCCAACATAAAAGCTCCTTTATGAAAAATAAACACTTTTTGAAGAAATATTTTGCAATGTTTCTATTTTGTAATTATCTGTTTCTCTAAATTAAATGATAAGTATATTTATTTTATTTTAATTGATTCCAATTGGACATAACATTTTTTTTTTATGAAAATCTAAGCTTTTTAAGAATATAGGCTTCGCAGTCTCTTCCAATTGGAAATATTAATTAAAACATAATGTTAAACAATTTAATTGATTCCGACATGCTTCAATTGATTCCGATCCAACATGCACGTTCTATTGTGAAAATAAAGAGTAAAGAGTAAATAAAAATATTTTATTAAACAGATTCCAATCCGACAAGTTAAGTTTTTTGGAAAAAGGTTTTACAATATTGTTCCATTAGAAGTACACACATTTTGATATTTGTAATCACTTATCTGGGTCTTTAATTAAACAGAAGTGAAAATATTTTATTTACCCCGCAGATTTCCTTTAAAAGATATTTTATGAAAAGTTGAGCTTTGTCAAAATAATCTTCACAATAATGTCATTCTAATTGGACATTAAATTCTTGATTTTGGTAATTATCTATAATGTGTTTATAATTAAAAAACAAATATTTGCTTCTGATCTGATATAAAACTTCTCTTATGACAAACGGAGAGAACAACATTTATTAATTTTATTTATTTGTTCTTCCAATAGGAAATTAAAATTTTGAAAATCAAGTGTGAATATTTGATTTGACTTCGATCTCACTTAAAAGTCCTTTTATGAAAAGATGAGCTTTTTGAAAAATAGTTTCACAATTATCCTTTGAACTGGATATTAAAGTTTTAATATTTGTAATCACTGGCTGCTTTAATTAAAGAACAAATATTTATTTTGTATTCTGAAAAGTTCTTTTATATGATGCAAAAATCATAAGTTTTACCTTGGCGTGTGATTAAAAATTTTAAACCAAAAATGTATTACTAAAAGTTTATTAATTAAAAGCTCTGCTATATGGACATTTCAAAGAATTTTTAAAATGGTTTTTCAACTGTTTGAAGTCCAAATTAGTGATAACGAAAAAATTAAATCAGCTCAAAAAATTGTTTTATGGTAAGAAGGAGGTATATTATCAAACTACCTACACCCAGTTTTAAATACTATTAAATATTTGTTTACGAAACGAGAATTTTCGCCTGCTATACATACTTATACATAGGTTATCATCAAGATGTATATACGTACTTATGTTTCAGACGTGGCTGATCTCATGGCATGACAAGTTTTAAATTTTAACATCTTATATCATATTCTGAAAACTCAATTCGAGATGGAAATTTAACGTTTAAAATTTAAAATTCGAATTGATGAATTTTGAAAATTTGCATATTTAACACTCATGAATAAGAGTATTACATTTTTAAAATTTTGAATTTTTATTCGAAATTACAATGAGATTTCGAATTTCGGTATATCACTCAATTTATAAAAATTAAAACAAAATTTCTGAAATTTAACAACTTTCTGTGATTTAACAAAATTCACCAATATTTAAAAAAAAAATCCGAATTAATAACAAAATTTTCACGTACCAAAAATTGAATTTTCAAAAATTCATCAAAATTTATAAAACTCAATGAATTTTATAAACATTTTCGAACACTTACACTTTAAATATTACAAAACTTCCTCAAATTCCTAATAATAATTTTAAAAAATGTATTCAGCGCTGAATATTTTGAAGGATACTTCAATTTTTAAATTAATTTAATAGTTTGAATATGTTTCGTATATGATTAAAGTTGAGGTAAGAATTAAAATTTTTAGTTGACTTTGTAATTTCAAAGGCTTTTTCAGAGGAGCCATTTTTAACACAATCTCTTGCCCAATTTGTTGGGTAAGTAAGAAAAGTCTTAAAGCTATTAAATATCTGACAAAGAAGCTACAGAAGAAGACAGTTGATATGTGATGGATTCTAGCTATATATATCATGCTTATTGGAAAGAGAAACAAGTAATTTCCAATTTCTGAAATTTCGAAATTCAAAATACGAAATCAAAGTTGTTGTTCACAATTCTGAATTTTAATTCGGTTTTGAAAAATTAAAAATTCTTGAGAAACATTCGATCCGAATTTCTCGTATACGATTCTGAAAGTGTAATTTAAAATTCGAAATGTCAAATTTTGAAAATTTGAATATGAAACACCTTATGAAAAACTGCAATTTACTGTGAACATTTTTTGAATTTTATTTTTAATTACAAATTTACAGAAAATCATCGTATTTGATGAGGCCAACTTGCAATGGAATAACATTCAACATTACTTGATTTAAGTTGGTTGTATTGTTAGTTCAACTAATTTGAAGACATCCGCATTTCAATCCAAATTTCAAATCGTCCATCAAACAAACCCAATTCTCAAATTTGATTTTTTAAAATAAAGTTAAATATTATTTCACTTTTTAATTTTGAAGATACATATTTTACCACTACGTTTAGTGGTGAAATTTCTATAAACGGTAAAGTCAGAATTTTGAATTAAAATTTCTAACTAACTCTAAAAATTTAATAAACTTACACTTTGACACAAGCTTTTAAAATTCTATAAAATCTTAATATTTAAATGAAAAGTTTTAGCGCATAATCCAATAAAATGTTTAAAAGGGACCTCAAGAACTATATGTGAAAAATTTGTTAATGTATGGAACACCGGTGCTCTAGGATTTTTAGAAATGTTAAACTTCGCAGAAGCTTTCATAATTTAGTGAAGGTGATAGAGGAAAGGGGAACGTCTGAATTGAATTCCTGATAATATGATGTCAAAATGTGATTAGTTTATTCTGTGGGTCTATTCTAGAAGTCCCTGGGAATAAGGGAAAAAATAAGTTTTGCAGTAAGGAATTGTTTCCCTAATATGTATTCTAGCGATAGGGAATTTTTTTTTAGATATTTTGAATTATAGGACCACCTTGCGTATCACTCAACAGTTTGCCTAGGCTAAGAATCAACATCGATGATGGTGCCTTTTGGTGAAAAATGAATCTCTAGGGTGTATAGAAATTTCAACCTCCATAAGAGCGGCAAATAGTAGAATTAAAAATATTGAGTGATAGGCAACTAGTCTTTCAGTTAGAAGTCGGTTAATTGTCAATACAAAATTTTGTAATCAACAAAAAGTAACTTTCATTTTCAAAAGAAATGAACCGTAAAATTCTGCATATTAACAAGGATCGTCGAAGGTGTTCCAAAACACAGTTTTTTCGTTAAACTTGAGGAAACCAAAGTCTGGTAAAAAACCGATCTGTTTCTCAATCAGTACTAATTTTACAAATTGTTTGTCAGGTATTATATTTTTATATTTTATTATTAACAGCCTGTTTATGTTTGCTGAACCTAGAAGCCTAGTGTCGTTAAAAATTGTTTGACAGGAATATATATTTTTATTCTATTACAATTTGTAGAAATTAATTTAATAAATTTAGTTTAAACTAAATTTTTATTCCCCAAAAATGTTTTCCCAACACTGCCAGAATGCACTTTTTCAAATTTGAGGAAAAATCATTGGAAAAAATGCGATTCCTTATTCCTATTTCCTTATTGTCACGGAAAACCGGAATAGAAATCTATACAAATTTTTTGAGAATTTAAAATTCTTGTAATAATTATAAAATTATTGCTTATTTCAAAATATTTGTGTAATGAAAATTTGGAGTGGTTCAAGTAACAGATTCCACAAAAGACATTCATGTCGAAGGTTATATCGAAAAGTAACCACCAACCGTATACGCTCAGCATAAATTAAAATCTAATTACACCATAATTAAACGAACAAGCAAAACATCTATTTTTCATGTCAATATAACCTTATCCCAATTTTTAAATGTATTCGTATATACAGAATATACGGATGGTTTCCTTTTTTAGAATATTCATCATAATGTTGATAATTGTTATGATTTTAACATAAATAATGACCTAATTATCATTCAATTAGAAAATATGAATTTTTCATTTGGTTGAATATTTCAACATTTATTTTTGGAATAATATATAAAAGAAAATAGGGTTTTCAAATTTTAATAATTATGTTCAATCGTATTTTTTGGTTAAATTGGTGACAAATGATTTTCTAGAGTTTTTTTTTTGCTTTTTTTCGTTACAAAATAATGATCGATTGATTTATTCTTGGTTGGACGGACAGTGGTTAAAAATTATGTTTTGTTCGTTAAGCATCGCATGTATGTATATATAGTATAGTACATAAATATATATTTTGATTGGGTCGAACTTCGAGCACTATGTACCCTCATTAATTAGAAAAATACTAATTCCTTCTATAAAGTATCTTCTTAAACAACACGTGTGATTTTCTAACCGTCTGAACACCATTTATATATAGATTTTAATTTTGATGTATATCAATTTTGATCGTTGTACGAGTAGCGCAATCTAGCAACTATAGACTTTAATTTATTGAAATAAATATTTTGGATCAAATTTTAACTGGATGATCGATTGATGAAGCATCTTTGATTTTAAATTCAATACGGTTGGTATTTATAATATCCGAGATCGTTAAAATTCTGCCTATACATTCCGATATAATTTTATTTGTTTCATTTAAATACAATTATGAACAATAACATTATTGTAAATTTTATATCCATTATATCGCCTCATTAACAATGATTTACCAGTCATCACCAAATTTGTTTATCTAACATCTATATCACGTAAACGATCATTGACAAATAAAAAATTAAATTCGTAAAAAATTAAAATTTTCTATCAAATCTATTTTATATTTAAATGACTTTCATTTTACAATTAAAACAGTTAATTAAACTCATTCCATCGCGTACCTAAGTATGTATATCTATGCTGTGTATATATCGTCATGATATTTCACATCGCAAAAACACAACCATCGTCAATATAATAATGAAGATAATGATGGGAGTTGAAAATAAAAATAATAAGCTCAAACCCAAAATCGGATAAATATATAGAAAAAATAAAGCTCGAATACTAATAATGATAATATAATAAGAAACCGTAAAGTAAAGAAAGCTTTATATACATATATATATATATGTATATAATATAAGAACATAATAATATTAAAGAAAGACAATTAATTTAATCAATTTCAAAATTCTCATTAACTCCCTACTTGACATTGACATTTTATGCGATATTCAACAACACAACAAAAATATGCTTCCTTCCTATCTAGTTATTATGTATATGTCTATTTATAGATACTTTATCCTAATTTATTTTTACAACAAAAATAAAAATAAAAATTAATCATCCATTTGTAAGTTTGCATAAAAATAGCTTTTGTGCTTCCCACTTAATACATGTATCTGTATTTATGTATATATGTACATATATAGTAAACCGCAAACATCAAATAGTTTTAAATCTATATGCGGATACCAATATATCGAATAAAGTTGATTTCCTTATTAAAGAACAAAAAGCTTTAAAAGCTCTATTTAATAGAGTGTTCATCGTAAATATCAATTATATAGCGCAAAAAGTTGTCAAAAGCATTATGTCGAAAATTATATATGTAATGTTTAATAAAACTCTTCCTGTGTTACGCGCATACTAAAAAGAGAATAATTGGGTGAAAAGCAAGTGAGAAAAGTTCTTAATATATACATATAGGTATTGAGCTTTCAATTATGAAAATCAAAAAATCAACCAGCAAAATAATTATGTATATCTACATAAACAAATTGGTTATAAATGAAGACAATTAACACTCTACTGATGTACTAAAATGTATATCTTTGTATATACCTATACGTATATGTGTGTCATTCAAAAAGGAATCGTTGAAATGAATTAATTGATTTGATTGGGAAAACCTTTTTACTATATATGACGGCAAAGTGGAAAATTTTAATGAAAATCAATGAATATTGTTTTCGATTATGGTGATTTATTTTTAATTAATAAAAGAGGGTTAAGTTTTGATTGTGGAAACTATACAATAATATAGTGATCACAGAATTCCATAAAGGCTATATATACCGACATCATTCGTTATGGATTAAATCAAGATTCTCCAGTTATATATATAAATATAATATATATATATATATATATATATATATATATATATATATATATATATATATATATATATATATATATATATTTATATATACATATATATATACATATATATATATATATATATATATATATATATATATATATATATATATATATATATATATATATATATATATATATATATATATATATATACACGGTTGAAAATTATCCAAAAAATAATAATAAATTTTTCTTATTAAACTTGTGTATACGAATTTTCGACTAAATTTTTATAAGATTCAATTTATCATTGGAATTTATAAAATAATCAAATAACTTTAAAACGATTTTTATATAAATCTAATAATAATATTGTCTAAAAACCATAAGAAATAATTTATAAATTAAGGTTACACAATATTCGTATTAAGTATAAACCCACTTCGTATAAAACAATTTTGTAAATCCTAATAGTATATTTCTTATTTAAATTCATATATCTTTTAATATGAAAAATTTATAAATTATATACAAATATAATATGAAATGTAGAATTACCGTTAGAGGTAAATTAATTAGCGAGAGGCAAAAATTGGCATAATCAAATCCAAGTATAAAAAATATAAAATATTTGGGTTTTCTAAAATGGGGTTTCTGGCGTGATGCTCGCATGATTTTGATGGTTTGTTCTCTAAATGTTTCAATTTGATTCGAATAGATGAAAGAGTTTTCTTTAATTTTGCCTAAAAAAAAATTGTAGCAAAATATTTTAATTAATAATTCAGATCAATCTACTAGTCGATTACAAAAGAAATGAATGACATTTTGCTATAAAACAATCGAACAACCCAAAGTTATATTGGTGTGTGGCAAACATTACATTAGCACACAAATCAAACCACGTGTGCGGTAGGGTGAACCAATAATTGTCGACGTTCACCAATAACCTTACCAAGTAATCTACGTAATATTTTACGTCTCGACATCTCGCCATCTCACCCATCCTTAACGCTGACACTAGTTAAGATTAGTTAATTCATAGTTAAGATCTTCGATGTCTGAAGACGGGTGGAATCGTATGGTATTAATGCATGTTTATAGAGAAACAGATGTGACTGTCGAAGGTATAATTACAGAATTATGCAAAAAACCAAGAAGAACCGATTTTTAATTTAAATATTTTAAAATTAAATATTTATATTAAGTAGGTAAGTATTATTTTGTTACTTAGCTTAAATAAATAAAAAAAGGGCACCTACTTTAGGCAAATCCTGCGTACGCTACTGATATATATGTATATATATACATATATCGTAAAGAACAAAGATATTTATCTAATACCCTGTGCCGTAATGTGAAATTAAATTTTCTATAAAATTACCCAATTTTAGACATCGATAAGATAATCTATCTAACATACACACACACACACACAAAACGATAAAATTAAAAAATTTACTCTAACAACTTTGACCGCATAGTTAAACCCTTAAATGAATCTGATCTAAATACATATACATACATATATATAGAGAGGAAAGGGGAGGAAAATAATTTGTTTTCTTATTTTTCCTAATTCTCCGATAAAAACGATTCTTTAGAGATTTTTACTTATCGTACCGAAATAATCATAATCCTTTTGGTGTTTTTTTTTTTTGGTTCGGTTTAATTTTTTCGGTTCAACATTTTATGTAATATGAGATACAAAATACCTTTAACTATATGTGTGTACGTACGTATTGATAACGCACAATAAAACAAAAAGTGTCATATTTATGTTATACATATTTGATTTATACTTTATGTGCTTTTTGTAACAAACCGAATATTACCGCAACAACAAAAAAATTACCAATAGAGACTTTGCTCTCTATCTCTCATTCTATATATACATATGTTGTATAAGCAGAAGGACTTAAATTTTATATCTAAGATATTTTTTCTTGTCTCATTTATTTTTTTTATTATTATGGTTTTTATTTGTAACAATAAATTTATCCTTGTTTTTCACATACATACATACATACATACATATATATATACAATACACACTGTATGAAAATGACTGAAAACTATAAACAGCTCGTAAAATATCCAGAATAAAATATGTTTTATTATTGAACCGTGTGATTTATGGTGTAGCATAATAATTTTTTGGTGTATTACACGTCTCGCATTTATTTATATGCTGGTATAATAATAATAATTTGTCAAGAAATTAAAAAAAATAATAAAAATTCTAGATTTCGATATAATATCCTTATCACTTCATTCTTTTTAGCATCGTTCCTTAAAAAATATCAATAAACGAAAAGACACAAGACGTACGAATAAAAAAAAACAAATATATTTAATAAGATTCAATTTATTGACATAAAATTTATGTAAACAAAACTACTTGACTTCTTCATTCCCATAATGTTTCCTTCTTCTATATACATATTTGGAATGTGTGTCTATATGGATGTGTTTGGATGTGTTGTGTGTTAAGAATCTTGAAACATTTTTATTGTATTCGATTCGATAAAATTCTACTTTAATTTTTTTTTTTTTTATTTCTTCGTCTTATATTCAATACAGATTTGATGCTTTATATATCCGTACGTGATGTGTGGTTCAAATAAATAATAGCAATAAAAGTATATAAATATAACAACAAATATATAATAAAAAAAAAAAAAATAAATAAACAAATAAATTTTCACTAAAGCTTGGAAAAGCTCGATTTTATTCTGCTTTATATTTTGTGAAATTTATTTTCGATTTCTGTATGTACGTAACCAATAAAATACGAATATAACATCAGTAAATTTGTGATAATTTACGTAAATGGTACAAGTTAAATTTAAAGTATAAAAGTTTTCAGTTTTATTTTATTTAAAAAATTTTTATTTTCATTTTCATGCCTTGAATCGTAAAGTCAGAGAATTATTTATAAATAAAATCGCGTATTTATCGAAAATTGTGTCTCATGTACATATATTATGTATAAATATTTTAAAATGCAACGTTTTTCAAATTAAACGAAATCTCTTTTTGGATCATGTATAACATTATGATCTGTGCTGATTTTTCATCTGGAACAATTGTTTTAGATCAATTTTTTTTATATATAGGTAACTGTATTTCTTACGACCTTCTTAAAATTATTTACTTCTGAAATAATACCTATTCATACGAGCATTTTGTGTACCATACAATGGTGTGAAGTTTGTCCTAAAATTGTACTAACCTTTTTATCTGAGAATAGATTAGTAAAAATTATAAATCTCTCGTTATTATGAATTTTTTCACAAACTAGTATTAATTTTACAATAAGAATAATTGAATATGTAATAATTCCGTAACTCTACACAAAAAAAATTGAGTAGAAATTCAAACCCTTAAAGTTAAGTGACACAGGACAAGCGTGCATTTTACAACCCTGTACTTTAGTACAAATTCAAAATATAAAAAAAAATCGCCCTGCTGAATATCTAACTAAAAAATATTAAAGCTTTCTTAAATCTAGAAGATATAAGTATCTTAGAACAGGAGTGTTTTACCACGTTGTATAATAGTACAAAATTGAAAAGAAGCTTCAATATTTGTTAGTTATATATAGTCCTCAACTACCCAAAAATGTATATCGCTATCTGGGTACGATCCTTGGTTTAGCAGGAGATTTTTTTTAAAATTTCAACGTTGTACTAACATACAACGTTGTAAAACACTCCTGCCTTAACATACTTATCTTCCAGATTTAATAAAGCTTTAATGTTTTTTAGTTAGATATAGTCCTCAGCTACCCAAAAATGTATATACACCCTTGTCCGAAATCATGTAGCTACTAGATAAAGGATTGTTATTATTAATCGGAACATTAAAATTTCCGTTCATTTACTTTAAACAAGTTCATGCTCGTGTTTATCCGTTGAGTAAAATTTGTAGTTCTTCAAATCTCATTCAATCTTTTTACGTTTGCTAATAAGAAAAATAGTTTTTAAAAATTCACTATTACAGTAAAACTTGTCAAAGCCGGAACTTTGATGTGCCGGAAGTTTCTTTTATACGGATTTTTTTTCTCCAGAATGAAATTTTTTTCTAAATTGAACTTGTATGTACCGGAAACTTCTCAAACCCGGAAGCCGGAACAACCTTTTGGTACGAAAATTAAAGTTTTCATCATTTGGTACTTGTGTAAGGCGGAATCGAATTCCATACGTTTTCGGAGTGAAACGTTTTTTTGGGTTTAGTGAAAAATAAGATATGGAAACACCAAAAACGAAACAAAAAATTAAAAATGACATTTGTATGTGGTGTCCCTCTAAAGAAATTTGCGAGGCCTCGCATTTTGACTCAAAAGCGAATCGCAAGCGAATTATATTTTCATACGACACCACTACATAAAAATTTAGTATAGTATACGAGCATATTGATTTATTTTTGGTTTCTTTGATGGGTAGCCATTTTTTTTTATTCATTAAATTGACGTGCTTAATTCCTTTTGAATAGGTGTGAAAAATTTGATTCTTGAACAAAGTTATAAAAATATTAAAACAAGTGTTAATAATAGTTCGCTATAATGAACATAATCAAAGGTTATTATAATGATTCTCTTCATGAAATATTTAAGGCTTTATGTTTTTTTTATTCATTCTAGAAACCACACTACAACGTTTCCCAACAGTGCCTACATATGAAATAGTGAATATTATAAAAAAATGGTTTCACTATGCGAACGACCGAGTGCGTAAGGCAAATATGCATTCAAATAAATAAATAAATGTAATGAAACCTATAAATACAAATATAAAACATGAAATTTTTGTAAGGTAGAAATTAAATTCCTATAAGCTTTTATAATTTGATAATGAATGATGAAATATAAAATTTTTATGAGGTAGAAATTAAAATCCTCAATAATTCTTTATTTATAATTTTTATTGTGATATTTTGAATAAAATAATAAATAAATTTCAAGCATTATTTTTAATTTTTTAACAATATTTTAAGAGAGAGAAATGAAAAGCTGTTCGCTAGTGATTCACTTTAACATCGCCTGCATTTAATTTTTGTGTCGCCTGTAACTCGTTTTTAGCTCACCCGTATTTCGTAAGTGACTCTAATGTGAACTGAATACGAACTACCAATACATTTACATGGGCTCGCTTTCATTTTAATTTCCATATGCCAGACGAAATACCAGCGAATCGCTATTGACTCGCCAAGGCGAGTCGTTTGCGAGGTCTTTCATATAATAATGACCTCACTTACGACTCGCTTGCGATTCGCCATGTTTAGAGGGGTGTACTGCCTTTAGTTGTTATGTGCTTATTTGGTTTATTGAAATCATTATTAAATTGACATATTGGATTAATTTATTTGGGGAATCACCATATTATGTAATTACATAACTAATTCAAATTGAGTGATTAATTTATAATTAGTGGTTAATGTGTTGCGTAAGTTCAATCTACGTAATCAAATTAAAGCCTGGATTGATCTACAATTTTAAGATGTGTATGTTTTTTTAATTTTTAAGAGTAATTCTAAGAAACTGAAGAAGGAGACATCCGAAATCGATATTTAAAATTAAAAAATAAAAATAAAATAAAATAAAAAATAGTTTTATTTATATACATAAATTAAACAGTGATAAAAGCACACAAAATAATAAAAAATGGATATCCATAACTCAAAATCAAATCAATAATTTATCGCTTGTGCAAAAATACAAAATAATTAAAATGATAGATACTGGAGCTAAAGTAGCCGATATAGCGCTTCATTTTTAAATGTGGCAAAACACAAGTGTATGACACGATTAAAAATAAAGAGGACATTAAACTTAGATGCCTGTCATCGCGAGAATCTGAAAAGTTAATTTTAAAAAAAGCAATACAAATACGAAAAAATAAGTGAATTAACATTTGAATGGTTTTGTGCGGCAAGGGCTAAAAATTTTCCTATATCGGGTCCAATTTTAAAAGAAAAGGCTTTACAGGTAGCCAAAAATCAAAATCAAATCCCTGTTATGGATTTTAAAGCATCCACATGGTGGTTAGACTCTTTTAAACAGAGATATGGCATATCATTCCAACAAATCGCCGGTGAATCAAATGATGTTAACCTGAAACTGTAGTGGCATGGCATTCCAAAATTAAATACATTATAAGCGATTATACGATCGACAACATTGCTAACCTAGATGTAACGAAATTATTTTATAGAGTGTTACCAAATAAAACATTGGCATTTAAAGGTGAAAAATGTTACGGCGGAAAACATACAAAAGAGAGACTCACCATTTCATTAATAGTTTTTATGAATGGGGTAATCAAAAAACCTATTGTTGTTGGTTATTCGAATAATCCACGTGCCTTTAAAAGAGTAGACAAAAGATCTTTACCCGTCGAATATTTTTTCAATAAAAAAGCGTGGATGACATCTACGATCTTTGAACAAATTCTACGGGATTTTAACAATGAAATGATCAAGCAAAACAGAAACATTTTGTTGTTTCTCGACAATGCAACGTGTCATCCACGCAAAAATTACTCAAATATAAAATTGATGTTTTTCCGGCCAATACTATACAGCTTCTCTACAACCTTTAGATGCCGGTATAATTGCAAATGTTAAATTCAACTATAGAAAAGTTATGCTTCAAAAACTGTTGTCTGCAATAGAAACAGACCAATATATTGGATGCAATTTACTTTATTGTGCATTCAATAAAACAAACTACACCAGAAACAATCACAAAATGTTTCAAAAAATGTGGATTTGTTTGGGACGAATTTGTTGAAACAGTGGAAATTGACCCTATTCCAACATCGGAATTGCAGAATATAAAATACGTACCATGTCCATTGAAACCTAAAACTAGACTTTAATTTAGATAAAATTTGGTTAAGAACTTTCGAGCGGGATACTTCCCAGTGGCTGAAATTTTATTCGGCCCCGTACGATTCCGGCTTTGACAAGTTTCACTGTACAAACCAATTTAGTTAGTATTAGGAAAAACTTCACACTTTTAAACAGACGCATGAAATTAGTCCTACATTTGTCCTAATTGTTGTTTTTGTAGTTTAGGACAAATTTTGGACAAACTTCACGCGAATGTACCAAACAATGTATTTTCGTCTCAAATCAAAAATACCTATATAGGTTGAGCTTAAATTCTTTAAAAGTTGAATTTTGTTTTTATTTTTATTTTATTAGAAAATTAATTAGGACCCAGTAGTTCCAGTACAATCTTAATTTAACAATTAATAAATAAAAAATTGAAATAGTCTTTTTTCAATGATCGTCTGATCTCACACTTATTCAATATTAAAATCATAAAATTTATTCAATTCATTGTAAGTCTTAGATATCTGATTCAAAGGCTCATTGTCTCCATAATTAGTTCTGTAAGACTAAGTTTTCAAAAAAGAGCTAGCTCTTAAACTCCTTTCCGGGGCATATAACCCAAGGTTTATTAATAAGAGTGAACTCTGGAAATTAAAATTGCACCAGCACCCTGACGGCGAATTGCAAGTGGCTTAAGCTTTGAAATTTAGCACCTTTTGACATAAGAAGGTAAATCCCTAACGTTCTCTCACCGTACCTTACGATGAACAAATTGGTGTGTTTAGCACGCATAAAAAAAGAGATTTTTTTTGTGTATCGTCTCAATTCTACTAATATTACTATAGTCACGTTCAAAGCATGTTGTACCATCAGCTATATATATGACTTCAGTCCAAAATACATGTGGTTACAAACAATTGTTTCGAATAATTTAGCAGACAGCAAATAAATGCCCCTATAATTAGAGATATCGTTCCAATTATCGGATTTGGAAATAGGAACGATATACGAGAGGATTTTCAGATAGGTTGTTCGAGTTGTATATGTACTCGTATGTAGCATGTCTCAACCTGAAATAAAATCACACCCTGGATATTAATTCCTAATTGTTTATAGTTATCGTGTACTTTCATTTGACGTTTATTAATTTGTATAAATGTCAAGAGAAAGATTCTCGCTATAAAAATTATTGTTCTATATAAACCAGTATTTTTCGAATTATAATTATTGTTCTAAAATATAAAATATTTCTGTCAATCTGTTTGTACTCGCACAGAAGAGAAATCTATAATTATTTTTATTGTTTCTTATTGAGCTGATCGAAGACATGGTCCTTCGAACCGGATCCGGCCATTTTGCAATATAATTAATTTTGCACTTACATACCGTAAGTATGAAGCGAATCCAGTTAATAGTTAAGCAGCAATTGATCCAGGAAAAATTACAAAGGAGCCATTCAACAAATATTTAATTTGAGTATATCAGATGCCTATAGTATTTGTTGGGCATACATCTATTAGGAGAGGAAAAGGCAAAATAACAGGCAGGCACAACGCACACTTGCAAATCTAAATTGTAAGTAATTTGCATTTATCAATTTGATAAAACATAATTCACTACAAAAGAAGTCCACGTGCTAATTTGGTTTAGTCACATACGGCGTCGGTCATTTTGATCGTGCGATTATAAATAGTATTGGCATGGTTATCAGACTACCCATCAAGATGGAAGACATTTGTGGCCAATAGAGCTAGTGAGATTCATGAAAGTGTACCGTCAGCTAATTGGAATTACGTACCCACAGAAGAAAACCCTGCTGATCCAGCTTCGGAGGGAGTAGTACCCACAGACCTAATAAATTCTATATTGTGCTGGGAAGGGTCGATCTGGCTGTGCCAACCGAATGACAAATGACCAATTACAAAGAAACTATAGATGTCGATTTAAATCAAGAACATTGAAAATCATTACCATTGGCTATACCTGGCATGCAACAGTTGAAACGGGGTTAATTGAGCAGAGTCTTACTGATACGTCTTCGTTTCAGAAATTGCGACGGGTTCTTGCATACATATTCCGGTTCATCTATAATGCCAAGCGAAATGACACTTTAAGACAAACTGGGATCCTTTCTGTTCAAGAATTGAAAGAGGCGACAAATGCATGTGTCAAATGTGTCCAAGAGCAACAATTTAAAGCCGCACTCAATTATCTACGCAAATACGGCTGTGTCCAAAAAGGAAGTAAATTGGAGTCTTTGAGAGATCCGGATTTGATACTGCGAGTTGGTGGTCGACTGGAGAAGGCGAATGTAGCATAACATCAAATGAATCCAACAATATTATCCAAGGCGCATAAATTGAGTAAACTGATAATTTCTCACGTTCATATTCAAAATTTACACATACTCAAACATCAATATTGGGTAATTAATAGTAGTAACACGGTTCGACATATATAACGAAGTTGTGTTTTATGTGTCCGAATGCGAGCGAAAACAAGCCAACAAATCATGGCAAACCTACCAGCCGAGAGAATCAACCCATCCAGACCCTTTAGTAAATGCGGCGTGGCATATACGGCGCCTATTACGATAGTAAGTAAACGAGGAAAAGGAGCAAAATCAATCGCCAAAACCAAGGCCTCCATCGCTCAGTTTCTGTGTATAGTCACGAAAGAAGGGCATCTAAAACTTGTGAGCGACTTATCCACCGAAGCATTTATTGCAGAGCTTAGAAGATTTTCAACGAGAAGAGGAGTTGCTGGTGATATATTTAGCGATAACGGGACCAATTTCTTGGCAGTCAAAAGAAAACTAGACGAACTTACCAAAATCTTATAATGTGGTCATAAATTGGCACAACATACCTCCAGCTGCACTTACATCCGGCCTCTGTTTAATAATCGTCTTTCAAGATGGTAAAATATTCAGAAGCGACTACAAGGCTTTTGGTAAAGGTACCAATTGAAATATCTTTATCATCTCCAACAGCGATACAAATGGAAAAGTCAAGAAAAACACCTAAAAATTGGAGATGTCGTATTGATGAAAGAACAAAACTTACCGCCTTGCAAATGGTCTTTAATGGGAACACCTGGCCAGCAACAATAAAAACTGCAAGTTCCACGTCAAACCGACTCATTATAAAACTGTGTTCACTTCCAACAAGCGAAATAGATTAACGGTTCCTGTTAAGGCCGGGAATTTGTTAAGGTGAGATCAATGATCGGCCTAAAGATAGAAAATAAAACCTCAATAATTTAAATTACACAATACCCAATTAGTTTATTTGATTTATTTATTACACTTTGTTGTGACATTTAAATTTGACATTTGATAATAATTGTAGCAGTTAAGGATTTATTGTAATAAAGTGGTTCAACTACTGCAGGTAAGATGTCGCTATGCAATATATAGCAGTTGGTTGGTGTCACAGAAGCTTTTATTGTATAAATTGATGAATGTTAGATGTCACTGTTTAAAAATGTAAGTGTTCAATTTTCAACAATAAATAAGATGCGGTGTTCTTTCCGCAGCTGCGAACGAGCGAACATCGAATATTAACATGGTCCTTCGAGCCGGATCCTCTGATATTCTGCACTAGATCTTCTCTTACCACAGCATGGTGTGGTAAGTAGTAGCATTAAATAAACCTCATTTGCCTCAATTCTCTTCATATACCTCAATTGCATGTACTCATCAATAAATAATTTGTATTCTGTTTTCATGTTTTGGGTTTAAATTCCTTCAAAGTCTCTCCTTCAAATTGTAGAACCTCCGAAGAGCAACATTCTAAAAGTTGCGTAATTTTGCAGTGTTTTCTTTAAACGGAAGATGGACCGTGTATCTTCCAGAAGTATCACGTGAAAAAGATGAGTCAAAGTCTGTCTCGCATGCTATTCCGTAAGGGGTGTAATGTAGTTGCTTTTTTGGTTCGGTGATTTCCCAAAACTTTCGAAGCGTTTCGTCAATATTTGCTTCTAAATCGACTTATAACTTGTTCGATTGTATCGGCAAGTTGAAATTTAGATCTATAATTTCTTCATATACATCAAAATTGACATTTGGCAATCTTGGTAATTTATTTTATATGAACGCACTATTCGAAAGTATTCGCACTGCATTTTGATGCTGAAGTCGAGAATGAAGTTCTATTTCTGTTGTTCTCTTTGTATGGATTCCAGTGCTGGAAATTCCTCTCACAATAATATTCGCGTGTCTTCTCTTAAGTCGTGTCTTAAACGACAACTGTGAACCTGAGTCCAACAATATAGACGACATTGAACAGATTCTCCGAAAGTATCGCAAATTACTGCTACTGCAGTTGGTAATAATGCACGGAGAAAGAAGCGCTCGCTCACGCGTATATTTGTCTTAATATCACCCGAAAATTGAGCATTGACACCACTCGCAGAAGACTGTTCACGATCATTTGGTATAGATGTTGATTCTTGTCTGCTGTGATTCGCCTGGTGTAACAATGTGTGGTGTCGCGCCTTACATAAACCACAGCTCCACTTAGACCGACAAACTGTTGAAAAATGTGTTTTGCTGAGACAGTTGAAGCAACATCGTTTTTCAGGGATAAATCTACGTCTTTGGTCGACAGTTAGCTTCTTAAACTCAGAACATTTATATAGACTTGTAGTAGCTACTGAGGGCGGCATTGCTTTCACCTGAATCCTGCCTTTATTACTAGATCGTACTTTATTATTGTGGGAAACTCGTCTTTATTAAAGCCCAAGCCAGTTTTGTCTCATCTCAAGACTCAGCATTTTTGCCAAGAACCTTTAATCCTCGGACTACATCATCACTGGTGTCGCATAATTGCCTTAACTGCTTGGATGATCCATCTTTAACTTGCGATCGGTGGATGAATTGATCAAGAAGCTGCTTCACGACCTGGTTTTTTTCTCTCGAATCGCATTTTGATTTTGTCTCAAGCTTCAGTGTAGTTGTTTTCGATTATCTCAAAATGTTTTACTAATGGGCTGCTTCATCTTTGAAAAGACCTTTCAAATATTGGAGTTTGTGTACTTTCGGAATTTTTAGATTGCTGTGTACCGAATCCTCAAACAAACCTTTGAATGATGCGGAACCCAGAGAATGGGGGAATATTTACCTTCTAAGAATTGTTTTTGGTTTTCCAAAAAATCCACCATGGACATATTGTTTGCATCGCCAGCACGTGGCAGCGGTCGTTGTGATTGTTCTGCTTCCAAAGAGCCCTTTTTACTTTGATATATCTGTCTTCAATCTTAGTTTGAATCTATACGGTTTTGTCTGTTTCTTGAATTTTATCACAGGACTCTGTATTTGTTCCATTCATTTTCAACTTGACAATTACATCAATTTCGGTACCTTCTTCAATTTGATTCACCAAACTTCCAATGGCAACGATATCATAATAAATACGTTTAAGGCTGCGCAATTATGCCATATCGTTGCAAAAAAAATATCAGCAAATAACTTATAAATTTGCTACACAATTTTTAATTTACAGTCTCACTCGGTTTTTAATACACAGTTTTCACAAAATCACAAATTAGCGTCGAAATATTTTGTGCCAGTTTTCGGAATGGTTGGAGTCGGAGTGGAGTGATTTTTTGACAAAGGTCCACTTGTTTTTCTTTTAACAAAGTTAATAATAATAAAAGTAGTAGTTATATATCTATGCCTTACCCTGTACATCAAAAAAACCAAATAGCTTGTACATATTTACATAGTTGTTCAAAAAACATTGGATCGTTCAATTAATGGAATTATTTTTTAATTATAACGTCGTGTTTCAACGGTTAAAATGCTAAAAGAGTGAAACAGTTAAAAATTGACAAAATGTTGAACTATTTACCTGGTCCATGAGGTGATTTAAATCATGTAAGCAATGAAAACAACTTTTTCTTGAAAATCAGGAAACATTCTGTTGTTTTTTGATTGCCTTTGGAGGCAATTACCTTAGGAGGCAAAAGGAAAAGAATAGTTAACAGTGCCTACACATAATGTAACAGTAATCCAAATAACTAGAAGTCAACAATATTAATGGAAGTTCTATTTTTAATAAAGGGACAGAAGCTGATAAATATTTATTGATAGAAATCAGGAGCCCTATTCCTGAATATCCTGAATAATTCGTATAAAAATTGTACAAATTCGTACCATTGGTATTTTTGAATATACGAATTTGAATAATTCTAATACGAATTCGTGCCTACTTGAAATACGATTCAAAATTTCCCTTATTCCGCAATACGAATTCGAACCAATTTTGTTCGATCATGAACGGATTTCGTACGTTGATGAATTAGTTTAGACTCCATATAAAAAAATTTTGTAAAAAGTTTTTAGTGATTTTATTTTTATATATAATTTAATTAATTAAACATAAAATACTACCATAATCGTTTTTGTGGTAACTTTGTCCGAGCCTTTTATCAAACCTCTTCAAAATCAAGGGTCGGCCACGTATTTTCAATTCAAATCGAGCTATAGTTAGAAAGATATATGAAGGGAGTTTGAATAAAATAATTTTTAAACTAAAATTTTAAAAGTTTTTTATCAAAAATACTTATGTTAATTTTGAGTTCCTTGTATCGTAATTCGTATAATTGAGGTGATTTATTTTTAATAGAAAAAAATGGTTGTGTTATGACACAAACAACTAAATGAAAACTACATATTTAGAGGTATAACCATGTAAAATAAATTTCCAAAAGAATACATGACAGTGTAAAAATATTTGATTCGATCGAATTCAGAAATACCAATTCATTTTCGTTTCGTATAGCATGTTCGTATCGAGCAACGATACGTATCGTATTCAGGAATAGGGACCCAGAATAAGATTGGACCACTTGATATATCATCGAAATAAAAGACTCCGCACGCAAAATAACCCATCCATATAAACCTCACGTCATAAATCTTAAAGCACACACACACACAACGAACCAATTATCCACTATCGTTTTTCAGTTTTGTAATTATATGAATTCTCTAACCATTCAAGAACTTCCTGTATCCATAAAAGTTAAATGTCTTATACTCTAATAGTTTAATGGATTCCATTTACATTCTCCGTTTAAACCAAAGTTCGATATGATATTCATTCATTAATCATATAGTTTCGATTTAACAATAAAAATCGTTACATATTATTTTTCTACACTATAACGACAAAAAAAGTTGTGCACAAAAAATAAAGGCAGCAATCAAATCCCATTAGTTTTATACCCCACTGATTGATTTAATTTTTTATTTTTACGGTTTTCCCGAAGTGTATAATGTTCTCGTCGTCTGTAAATTACTTCCACCATTTCGTGTCACTTATTTGTTTTACAATATATAACACATATATGTACGTTTATATAATACAAATATATATTGTTTATTTCAAACCAAACTTATATATTGCTTTTCATTGTCGTTTATTTCCGTGCCTCGCTATACCTATGCTGGCTATACACAAAGCGACAAAACAACAACAAGCGCACCAATACATAAAAAATAAAAAAAAGCTTTGTTTCCCTCTCTGTGACAGATGAAACAAAAAACTTCACTAATAAGAAATGAAACAAGTAATATAATACTAATAAAGAAATAAAAATAAAAAGGCAAAGTTCTAAAATGGGTGTACAATAAATAAAATAAAAAATAAAATAAAAAAAAGCTTTGATCTTTTTTTTTTTTTTGCCTCTCGCATAACAACAATTTTTCTAGAGATCAAATACATAAAATATAAAGATAATTAACAAAGTAAATGAGAAGATTTTTTTTTTTCACGCGAAATAAATTTAATAATAAATTTCAAAATAATTTTATTATTTTGAAAAAAAAAAAGAAAACCCGTGGGAGAGTAGGGAGGGGGGGGGGTAATGAAAGCACACAAGAAAGCACAAACGTTTATTATTATTATTATTTTTTATTTAAAGCTTTTATTAATTTTCGCTTCCTTTGAACTTGAGCGAGCGAATAATAAAATAATACACATTTTTATGAAAAGGAATCAATTAATTGAATTTATTGTTTTTGTTATATATTTGTACAATTATTAATTTTTATTAATCTGATAGCATGCAAAATTATTAAATCACAAACATAAATATTAATTTAACACGTTTGGCACGCTGGTTGAGGGGGGAGCGGCTCTATATATGTGACGTGAAATTTTATGATTTTTATTGTCAAAATCTGAATTAAAATCTTATTGATTTTAATTTAATTTTTAATTTAAGTGGAAAGACATGGTACAATGAAATAAAATGAAAAGAAGAACGTTAAGGATGTATGATTTATTGCTATTAATTATATGTATATATACGGCAGATGGTGGTTATGGTGGCGTATATTATTATATTGTTTGATTTATGGCTTTGTGTATACACATAGATTAGCATATGTTGGCATACATATTTTGTTTGTAAATTCACGTGTTTTTATGTTAATTAAAATTCTTTGTTATATGTTAAATTGATTACTTATACACAGTACCTTAACGATGTCCTTCTAAATTTTAACTATATATAAACTCATAAAGTATTTAACTTGCCACCGACATTTGTTCCTAATGGTACCAATTGAAAATTTTTCTCTGACACTGGTATTAGATACGACCACTCTTGTCTAATCCACTAGTAATGTTGCAACTTAATTTCAAAACAACAACAAAATATTTTTAATCTCAAATATTATAAAAGTTATGTAATTATTTCTTTTATATAACTATGCTTGTAAAAAATAACATAAAAATGAAAATCCAGTAAATTATAAGTCATATGTTGGTTAAATGTATAAATTTTATTTTTAATTTTGCCCAAATAAAAAATAAAGAAACTATAATTTTTTGAAAAACATGAGATTTTTTGATAATGAAAAAAGGAACATTCTATCCGTACATATATGTATGTTTTGTATTTGGTACAGCTAGTTATCTGGTAAAATAGGTTTTTATATACGATTAAATTGTGCTTGTGTATAGAGTGTAACAATTGTGTTATGCACATACAGATAATGTACTCATGTAAATAAAATCTATTCCGGATGATGATGCTGTTCCAAATATATATAAAAAAACAAAAATAAAAATATTTGGTTTGAAGAGATTTGGTCTAAACCTTTTCACAATTTTAATATTTGTAAGACTATATAAATGTTGTCAGAGAGATTTCTTTGTGCGCATACACATGTCAGCCAAATTCAATCACACATGCGACAAAATTTTATTTTGCTTAGTTTTAACAGAATTTCATATTAAAATTAAACAATTGAATTCTGTAAAATGGTTGACAGCCTTATCCTTATTAATTAAAACCGTTTTAAAGGCCATTACTAGCCCCTTACTGAGTCAACAATTTGGCTCCAGCGGTTTCGAACCCGAGCATGGTCTTCATACTGTCTAAGACAATCTGAAGAGACCAAGTCGTTCTCTACGCCGTGGAGCCTTCGTCGCCTGCAACGACCTCTGCGCCTACCATATGGTGGCTCTCCTTTCAAAGATCTCTGCACAATTCGTTCCGTATCAGCACGCAGAACGTGCCCGAGCCAGCGTAATCGGTGAGATCTTACTTCATGTACAATATCGCGGATATTCATCAGATCTCTGATCTCGATATTGTACAGAGCTCGGTAGGTACCATCTATTTCGCGTTTTGGGCCGTAAATCACACGCATGACTCTTCTCTCAAATGTTAGGAGCCATCTCTCGTACTCATCCGTCAGCGCCCAACTTTCACATCCAAACATAACAACGGGCCTGATCAACGCTTTGTAAAGCTTCAGCTTCACGGCACTTGATAAGTGTTTAGATTTTAGCAGTGGCCTTAGAGGATACAAAGAACGACTGCCAGCTGCCAGCCGCATTTTAATATCCTCACCCACACTGTTATCGTGAGTGATAAGAGAACCCAAATATTTGAACCTCCTTACTCTCTCAAACGTGTGGTGGCCACTACTAAAATCTGGTGTGCCATTGTCCCTAAAACCAGAGATCAGGTATTTCGTTTTGGACTCATTTATCTGAAGTCCAACTGAAGCTGAAAACTCTACAAGCGGATCAAGTATTTCTTTCACTCCGTTGCTATTCAGTCCATTCAGCCTTATCCTTATACGATTTTATAATTTACAACTTTTAAATTTCCAAATAATAATTCTTCCAGATTAAGCAGAATGTGGTGCAAATATGACAGTGAAATTAATACTAAAAAATTTACACTGTTAAATTATGGCATATTTTCCAATTGGAATTTTATTTATACGAAAATTTGAAATTGAGGTGTTTTGTAAATTATATACTGCATATTCGGATAGCTTAGAGCAACTGCCAGCTTTGCGTCCATAGGAAATAAATACGTTTGAGCGGATAGATTTTCACAGAATTTTGAAGTTTTGTGATGTTAAACCATAGTTTAAATAATTTTTACTGCCTATCCTAGAGATGGCCACGGGTGCCCATGCATATTTCCGGATAGTTTAGACCACCTAGATTTTTGTTGTCAATCAGAATAAATTCTGATGAACTTTTCTATTTGTTTATGGAATTTAAAAGTTACTTGATATTCATTGATTTTTAAAATTTTGGTTAGCCGATCCCAGAGATGTCTCTATGTACGTACTGGTCTAGATGATGTCTTCAGGTACTTTATGATCAAGAAAATTAAGGACTAATGAATTTTACTATTTACTTTACACCATTTAGAAGTTACGTAAACGATTTCATTTTAAACAATTTTGAATAATTTGTACCGCCAGTATGCTAGAGATGTCCACGGGTATTGACATATATTTTCGGATAGATTAGACTATTTTGAATCTGTATGATAAAGAAAAATTAATTCTGATGAACTTTGTTATTTATTTTTTACATCATTTAGAATTTCAGTGTTTTGAATAATTTTTATTATTTTTGTCTATTGGATATTTTGTTATTTTTCCCAATTGGGCGATAAAATCTGTACATAAAAATAATAAACTAATCTAAATTGAAAAGATGTTTACAGGTTCTCGTTTACATTTTCGAATGACTCAGCGGTATAACCGACTATCGACAATTTAGTAAATTATGTTCCCAAACCAGATCCACTACCAACGAGTGGTAGATGCTCCATGACCAGTAAAACAAACAATGAGTACAACAAATTCAAATAATTGGACCACACGTGGTAACCCAGCTGAGCAGCAGACAAATCCACCCTCTAACGGTGGCCTTTCTAAAGGGCCTTTGACCAATTGAAATCAATGTTAACATAACTGCACCAGTACTCACCAACCCAGATTATTCAAAACCGTTTGCTATTCGTTGTGATGCTAGTACATCAGGCGTTGGTAGGGTATTATTTCAATACACAGATGATGTCCAAGAAAGGCCTATCGCCTTTGTGTCCAAGACACTAACTCCAGCACAAAAGAACTACTCAATATCCGAACTGGAATGCTTAGCAGCGATAGAGAGTATACAAAAAAAAAATTAAACCGTATATTGAGGGGTTTTCCTTTAAAGTTATCAGGAATACTCAAGCCTAAAATTGCTCATGTCTCAAAAGGATCTGAGTGGCCGTCTGGCAAGGTGGAGCCTCAAGCTTCAACCATCACATTTCACTATTGAGCATGAAAAAGGATCTAGGAATGTGGTTCTCAATGCTCTTTCCCGAGCCTATTGTGATTCTATGGAACAAGTGAACTGTGATTGGCCTTTACTATAGTAAATGCAATTGATCTAGATTCTAACGAAGATTTCCGAGGTCATCTCCACTGTAGAGCAACGTATAGCCCTGGGACACATAGTCTCCACTTTTATGCCAGCGAGTTTCTTGAAGAGCAATCTATCGGCTAGAAGATAATCCTTCATGCATGTGATTAGGCCCTCTAACTCTCCTGGTTTTCTAAGTGATTGCACATTCGGCACGTGCGCCGATCCTAAATCTCATGTCCGGGTACTTTTGCGGGGGTCCGGTCTTGTTTTGGCGGTATCCATTTTTCTTTTTGTTGACTTTATAAACACTTTATTTTTTTTTACGGATGCGGGTCGTCAGCAAAGCGATCCAACCGTTTAGTCGCGTCCTACGATAAGCAAAGGATACTGTGGTGGTATTCTTGGGAAACATGTTCGTGCAATATAGATTTACGAGACATGTGAGTGCCCCCGTGTAGTCGATTAGTTTTCAAAATATGTCCTCTTGAAATATGTCCTCTTGAAACCTTTGCTTTCGGCGACATCATCGAAAATTGTATCATTTCTGAAAAATGATATATTTCTAACCCTTGGCACTCCCGAAATTTTAGTTAGCGAAAACGGGACTGAATTAAAAAGCAAAATCTTTTAAAAACTGTTGTCGAATTTTGGGATTACTCATGCGTACTCTCCACAGACAAACGCCACAGAAAGAGTAAACCGATCGGGTGCGAAATTTTCCGCAGGTCGGTATTACAAGCAAAATCGGTAACGTAAAATATAAGTGTGAAGACATGGATGGGAAGCCAATTGGGAATTATCACGCTAAGGATATAAAAATTTGATAACTTAGGAATAGCTCGACTATAATTAACTCAGCTTCGATTTAAACCACTTTTAATCGAATCTGCCCTATAATGACCACCTATTCCGAAACACTATATCTTTTATTGTTATCAGCCTTAATTTGGTGAACTTGATTTTACAACCAGTACGCATCCCCCAAACTGTCAATGCTTTTTCTATTAATGTACAACTTCAAATATTTTTGTTGTTTTTGTGGTAATGCAGTATTGCCGTATATAGTATTCGATCATATAGCGAATAGTATTTGAATCAATCTGCGGGGAGGATTTGTATAATCGTTTACATTAGGAATAACAGTTTTTGGTGTTTTTACTGGTGTGGAGGGATGCTGTTTGTCTTGCCAAAGTGAATACTTCAATTCTGTGTGACCAGAATATTAAATAAATGTGTAAAAATAATCCTCCCAAGCCGACCTGAGTACACTCGAAATTTTCTGGGATAGCACATTTAAGTAGTCAGTACACGCTCTATATTTGAGTATGGTACCCTTATCATGAAGTTCACAATAAAAAAAATTGAAACAATTCAAAAAAAGTTTATATTATTCGCTTTAAATTATTTATTTCCTCCTCGCGAATTCGAAAAATATGGCAGAAAAAAGATTTATTAATTTTAAAATTTGAATTGAAATTCCAACTTCTCGAATTTAATCCCGACAAATTGATCAATAAAATAACAAAACAGTGATTTTCGGAATTAAACTGAAATCTTAAAATAAAATTGAATAATTTTATAATTTTAAAAAATTAAAATTTGTGGTATTCGATATTTCTGAACTTTGTTTCAAAAAATAAAATTGATGTAGGAATTTCCTGTTCATAACATTCTATGTTTATAATTAAATTAATTTTATAACATTGACGTAAAAATTTGCAATTTATAAAGATATGAGTGATTCGCTGCTTTTAACTTATTTTTTATTTTTTTTATTTTTTTTTTTCATTATGTTTTTTATTTATTTATTTAATGAATGTTACAAGTTGTAACCAACTGTTTCATTAGAAACAAAAAAAAAACATATATGTTTATTAAAATAATAATAATAATAATAATAATCATAACGACAGTAACAATAATAATATAAACGTAATGATAATAACAATGAAAATAATAAAACACTAGTTCTTACTTTGTAGTTGGCCTTACTTAAAGTATTTTTTTCGAAATGATGCTGCTGTGCCACAATGTTTACAGTCAACTGATAAAGAATTCCACAAACTTATTCCCCTCACAAAAAAGGAGGAATTCATTAGGTTTGTACTATTATAGGCGATCCTTATAGTCTGGAGTCGATTAGATTTTAATTTTTCTAATTTATTAAAAATATATTCAGGCCGTTTATCCTTCAAGAACTTACAAACCGCAAAGCATACCCGAATCTGATAATATTCTTGGAGCGAACAGCCAAGTAAGATTTTTGTATACTGAGAGACATGATCATATTTTCTTAGTCCAAAGACGTATATAAGGCATGAGTTGAATAACAATTGTAAATGATTGAAATAGTTATAGAACTATGATTAGATCTGTAGGCCGATTGAACTTTGGATAGCATTTTATGTGATTCTAAGTGATGCAGAATTTGAGTTTGAAGTATTTTCTCTAGAATCTTAGAAAGAACCGGTACCAAACTAATAGGCCGAAAGTCAGATAGACAAGAGCTATTTTGTTTTTTAGGAATCGGTATAACTTAGGGTTTCCATTCGTAAGGGAAACTAGAGAAAGTGATAATGATATTAAACACATGTAATATATAACCAGATATGTTAGGGTAGTAGCATTTTGATAAATTTTAATGGCAGTCCATCCATACCAGCAGAATTAGATTTAACTGATCTAAAGGCTTCATTTAAGTCTACAATATAAATATTACGAAAACTAAAACCATTATCCGTAGCTCCACTCAACACAAAATCGTCTACGTTAGCAGGTGTTGATTGTTGATTGCAAAAATAATTGTTCAGATCGTCTGCTGAGAAGTCGATGTTTAAGTTATTTAGTTTATTGGATAATCCAGTTATGGAATTAACATGTTTCCAAAATGTTTTAGATAGTAAGGTAGGGTCGAGACGTTTAGCAAGATACTGAGTTTTAGCGTTTTTAAGAGCATTATTGGTTTTGTTTCAAAGCTCTTCATTTTTAGTTCGCTTCCAACGATTACAAATAAAATTACGTAATTTAATCAAACTTAAAATGTGATTATTGAACCAGGGTGGGTCAGTAGATTTTAAAAGAAATGATTTAATAGGAACAAGTTTTTGAAATAACAACCATTTGGTTAAAAAGCATACTTTAACATTCATACATGGTATGTTTGCACATTCGCGCATAAGACCAGTAGTGTCCATGTTTTTGTAATCTCGGAAACTAATCGAGGACTCCATTCTGTTGTTGTCGACATCATATGAAAAAAATATAAAGTCATGATCCGAAAATCCCACCGATATTTGATTTAGAAAAATTACTTTTTGAGTATTTGTGATAATCAGATCAAGCAAACTAGACGAAGTTTTTGTGAAATGCGTTGGCTCACTGTTTTGACATAGACAACTAAATCTTTTCAATAGTCTACCAAACTTTTTAGGTGTAGGCCCTATACCATTTGGATCACAGTTGAAGCCACCGCAGATTATAATATCATTATATTTTAATGAATATTCGGTGAGAATTTTCATCGCAAAATTCACCGAGGCGCGATTTGTTAACAACCATTAATAATATTACAACAGACCCCGATTTGACTTCAATTAGAATAACCTCTAAGCCACGATCGCAATATTTGTAGATCAATTTGGAAGTCAATGTTGATCTAATATATACGCATATCCCTCCACCCCATTTCTTATCGGGTACTTTACGATCCTTCCTAAATGTTATAAATCCGGGTATGTGTATTGCTGCATCCGATATGCAATCAGAAAACCAAGTTTCAACGAAACAGAGGACATCCAATTTTACCCGAGAAATGATCTCATCCATTTTATATACATACTACGGGTATTTAATAGGGAGAAGTTCAATCCTGATAAATTATTTATGGCTGCTTTTACTACAATATTATTATGTAGTGTGGATGGAGGATCAGTTATGTTCATTCTTACGTCACCCAACATTTAGTACTGACAACTGATGATTGATCTGATGTTATCCCTCCTGTTGGGTCACGACTCATAGTTTAGATGAAAGCTGGTAAGAAGCGTATCAGTTACTTCAATTGAGAAATTTATACCAAATTTTTTAATTTTATTTTAATTTATCGACGTATATGAATTTAGTTATAGGCTAGTGATTCAATAATAAAAACAAATAAATAATTTATGAAATTTAAAAATAATTTTGTTTTTAATTATGATATGTTATTTGCAGACAAATTTCCCAAATGAGACTCGTCGAAAAATTAAAATTTGAAATTTTTATTAAATGTTGTGCGGGGGTATAAGCATGAAACAACTTTTGAAATACCGTAACGCGTTAAAGATGCTTTATGCAAATATTTATTAAAGCATCATTATTAAAACAAAAGCGGAGCTTTTAAAACTTCTATATATATTATATAAATTAATGTATATTTATTTTAAATTAAAATGACATTATTAATCTACCCATATCAAAAATCATTATTACAAAAATTAATAAACACTTAATAAAAATAAAACGAATTTTGTTTTTTTTTTACTTTAAAAGGAAAAGGAAAATCTTAAGTCCTTATTTATACTCGTAGTATATAATAAAAAATATCGATTAAAAAATTTCATGATTTGTTTGTCGTATGTATGTATATATAACTAAGAGACCCTCATCATTTGCTTGCGTATATTATTATAACAGCAAAAAGAAAATGAAAAAGTTTTTATACACAAGGACGAAGAAGGAAATATTTTTATTTTTTTTGGAAAAAATAAAATAAAATATATATATGTATATAATAAATAATTAATTAATTAATTAAAAGTCAAACAAAGAAACGATTTATACACTTTTGTTGTTGTTCGTAAATTATTTCATGAAAAGCTTGTTGTGTTGTTGTAATATTTTCCAATTTTTATTTTTATTTTTCTCGAGTTAATTTAAAGCAGTTTTTCGAAAGGTTATTTTATATACGCTGCTTACAGGAAGTTCAGAGTAATTTTGAAAAATTGTTTTGCCAAAAATTCATCAAAAATATAATTTTATTAAATTTATATTTCAATTTTCATCTCAACAAGTTCCATGGAATGGTATCCACTTATACATAACATACCAAACCACACCGCAGCAATGAGTAAAGTAAACTGTACTCGTGTAAAAGAAGTGCGGGGCAAAAAAAAAAAAAAAGTTGCAAAAGAAAATGGTAAGAAAAGTAAAATAATATAAATAAAAAATAATCAACCGTGAAACGATGGACTTTTTGTTGTTCTTCGTATATTTTTTATTTTTTTATTTTTATTATACGTTTTCAGTTAATATTTAAGAATTTTGTGTTTTATTATTTTTATTTTTTCAGCTTCATAAATTGTTTTCCCTTCCACCCCTCAACCCAGCGAACCCCATTGGAAATAAAACGAACAAAAATAATAATTTTTGTGTTGTGTTGACTTCTGGATAACAATACACCACGAATAACTTTTTTCAGTTGAACTTTAACTTTTTGATGTGAAAATGATTTTGTTTCGGTTATAATGGCATGGCGGGTAAGAGATGATAATCAAAGAATGCCACTAACGAGGTATATACATACATACTTACTAGCACAAATAAAGTTTGTTTTAGAGCTTATCCTAGATCGCACTATAAATGTATTCGTCGGTTGAGATCGTGTTCGTTAAGTTTGTTAATTGATCAAACTTCGTATACTCTGTACGAATCGGTTCAAAATGTGGCCAATTATATAATTAAAACTAATCGGTCAAAAATGAAAGATGTTTGAAGTGGTTGTCAACTATCGGTTGGCGACCCCCCAAAACAACTTCTTTTACTAACATGGATTCCTGATCAAGCTGATGAATCCAGCTATTGCAATTGAGGGATGGAAGGTAGTCCGTTGCAAACGTGAGTCAAATCGCGAATCGATTGTTTTCCGGGTTGACCAGAAATCCTTCGAGAGTATAACTGGTTCCGGTTTGTTGTTGCAGTACGTTCTGGAGATGACCTCTTTCAAGATTATCTATCTCTGGCCCGTAGACAACTTTTATTCTTCTTTTTGTCCGACTTTATAATGTCGTCCATGATTAGAATAAAACAGATAGCAACACAGTAAGTTCGCTTCATTTGAATTGAGGAAGTTGCTTTCTGTAATGCATACAGATGTTAGTCCCTGAGGAACTCACTAATCTGGTGACATGGTGTTAGAATAAGCAAACCCCTTTGGTGATTGTGATGCTAATGCTCATCAAACGATCTGGGGTAGTACGAACATTAACCACAGGGGTTCTTCTCTGCGTAACTATATATAAGCTCCTCTGAGCTTGAAATTCTCAATACTGGAAGCGAACCTACTTTTGACAACTCTCCATGTCCATTATTGATTAAATTTTAGACTGGAGGGTGACGGATGACATCCTCACCTCTGATCACAGGTGTATCTCATTGGAAATCAAGCATCGTCAGTTGCATTGGCAATTACGATAGCCTTCGAAAACTCGTGTCCTCTTAGCACTAATCAAAAGATTCGGAACAAACCTTTCTGGAACTCTAACCTTAAAAAATTAAGGAAATCTACTAGGAAACTGAAGAACAAAGCAAAAAGGGCTAAGCAACAGATTGATTGGGATAACTTCCTGTTACAAAAAAGGAATATAAAAGAAACTTAAGATTCGCTCTAAGAGCCTCGTGGTTGAACTTCTGCGAGGAAGTTTTTAATCAACAGCCTATCTGCTGTAGCTGAACTCAATAAACCTATAGCTAAGAACAGTATGTGTAAACTTGATTCTCTTCATTTACCGGACGGACAGCTTACCTCTTCCAACAAGGATATTGGTGATCTGCTTGTAGCAGCTCGAATATTCGACTCACCGATATTCGATTCTGCCACATACAAAACAATTAGTGAAATTCAAATATAAACCAACTTATTTGAATTAAGCGTTCACTAACCCCATCACATATCCATCTATCCAACCAACACTATCTAATAACCGAACCATTACTATAAAACATTTATAGTAAAACCATCGCCATCTAACAACATCACCACGAACAACAATGTTCGGTGATGCAATAATAATCCACTGCACTTAACATAAGTGCAATGTCGACCGTCGCCGGCGCATCTGTTCCCTCTACATGTATTTTGGACACGAAGGCGACGTCATACAACAACAAAAACAAAACAACACAATATAGTCGTCCATTACTTTTTCTTGAAAGACAACACATCTTTACAACGCGTCGCTAAAATTATAAATGGTGGTGAAATAAATAAATGAATAAATAAAATTAATTAATTGGATATTGAAAAATATAAATAAATAAATAATAAACAAATTATATAATAATAAATTAAGTTAAATAACACAAAATAAACAAAATAAATAAATTTCATAAATAAACATTTATTGTGCGGTTGGTTATTTTGAGAAGTCCGGATCGGACGACATCATTAAAATAGGAGCAACCTCCTAAATTGGTGACCTCGACGGCGGTTTTTACCGCATTAAATACATTAAAAACATATTCAAATAAATAACCACGCAGTATAAAATTTTTTTTTCGTGAAAAGTGCGCTTTTAAAAAAATTATTACCACATCATTGAACCGAGTGAATACGAAATATAAAAAAAAACATAACCAAAAACAAAGACACGCAACCGCGTGGGAAGATTGAAAGCAAATACGTGCGTAGGGCCATCCCACGTACCAACGAGGGACACCGTGGGACAACGCAAACGGTGAAGCGATCCACCCTCACCGCAGCGGATGACCATCAACAGCAGCAGATCCATCAACAGCAGCAGAAACAACAATAAAAACCGGTACATAGTTTTTTTTTGAATATAAAATTTTTTGTTGTACTTTAAAATTATTAACGTAACATTTTTTTATTTTTATTTGCTTAATTTTTAACGTAGAATCACTTTTTAATTGTAAAAATTTAACGTAGAATCAATTTTTTTTTCTGTACAATTTTACACATATATTTTTCACCACCACGTGCGCACCCATCCATTTTTCACACACATTGGTCGTTTCTCGTCGTAAGTCCTCCCGCCATCAACGTTGTGGATAAAAAAAAAAAAAAAAAAAAAGAATAATTTAGTAAAAAAGGTTTTTATCAAAGCCACAACCACAACGTTGACACACAAACCCGCTGTTTTCAAATTTCACCACGCATAACTTAACATTTACCTGATTTTAAATTTCAACGAGCCCCCCCCAATATAAGGTAGGACGAAAGGAAATTGTTTTGTTTTTTTATTGTATTGGTGTGTTTTTAACAAAAGAACAAAAATGCATGATGTCATACACATCAACCAACCAAGCGGCAGTCAAGTCAATGTACCATACCGGCGACAACCACAAAATGAACGCAGTGGAGACAGAACTCCCCGTTCAACAACACAAGCACCAAACACACTCGAAGCAAGACTGGCGAGAATCGAGTCTAGACTCGACGAACTTTTTCGAGGTCGAAGCCGTTTGCGTGGGCGACGAGCTCCCTCCACAAAAAGAATCCGCAGTCCCAGCAACAACACATACCGACACGGTAATTGCTGGTTTCACGAGAAGTTTGGTAAAGCCGCCAGAAAATGCACGCCACCATGCAACTTCAACACGTCGCAACCATCGACGTCCACGGCCGCCGAAAAAATGGACATTGACAATTCAAAAAACTAGGAGAGTCACGGGTTGAGAGCAACATGCCTCCCCTGACCACAAACACACCCTATACGTCACGTTTGTTTGTGTACGATAGACACAACAAACTCACCTACCTAGTCGACACTGGCGCTGACCTTTCGGTTATTCCAGCTATGAATTTCAAAATGAATTATACATTAGCTAATCGAAATTCAAATCTAGTCTTATCGGCTGCCAATGGTTCAATCATCCACACGTACGGCACAAAATTGCTTAACGTGGATATCGGACTCAAACGAACCTTCACGCACGCTTTCATACTAGCTGCAGTGAATCGTCCGATCATTGGCGCCGATTTTCTAAGCAAATTCGGACTTCTTGTCGATGTCAAACACAAACGGCTGATTGACCCAGCTACAAAGCTGTCAATAAACGCCACAATGGTTCGTGTTAACACACCAACACCGATCCATTTCAACATCGACAACGGCTACGGCACTCTGCTCAAAAAGTACCCACTACTTACAGCAGAGCCGAACTACAAAATGCCAGTCCGACACAACGTGGTTCATCACATCGTCACGGAAGGCCATCTTCCCGTGTCGAGACCACGCAGACTAGATTCGGTGCGTCACAAAGCTGCACAAGCAGAATTTCAACACATGGTGGAATTAGGAATTTGTCGAATATCGACATCTTCCGTCTCTTGTCCACTACACATGGTCAAGAAGAAAGATCACGACTGGAGGCCATGTGGGGACTATCGGCGTTTAAACACGGTTACGATACCGGATCGCTACCCGATACCCCACATTCAAAACTTCACCATGCACTTGCATGGCTGCAAAGTTTTCTCCAAACTTGATCTCATCAGAGGTTATCACCACATTCCCGTGGCACCTGAAGACGTTTTCAAAACGGCAATCACCACACCATTTGGCCTCTTCGAATACACCCGAATGCCATTTGGATTACGCAATGCCGCATAAACGTTTCAGCGCTTCATGAACGAAGTCGTTCGAGATCTCGACTTCGTTTTCGTCTACATAGACGACATTCTTGTGGCATCTCAAACTGAGGACCAACACAAACTCCATCTGGAAACACTTTTCCAACGACTTGTCGAGTTTGATGTTCACATCAAGAGCTCAAAATTCGTCTTCGGCGCATCCACTCTTGATTTCCTCAGCCACAAGATCACCGCTAATGGCATCCTTCCGTCACAAGACCGAATCAATGCCATTAAAGAATTCCCAGCTCCAACCTCAATCAAAAGTATTCAGCGATTCATCGGCATGGTCAACTACTACCACCGATTTATACCAAAGCTCGCTGAAATACTCAACCCAATTCACAGCCACCTGGCAGTACTACTACGTAAGCCCAAAACCGCCAAGAACTTCTCTTGGCCTGACGAATGTCAACACGCATTCACGTCACTCAAGGCTGAATTGGCACGCACAACACTCTTGTCACATCCACTGAGCGACTCAAAGCTCAGCATTACTACTGATGCATCAAACACTGCTGTCGGAGCAGTCATGCAACAGTACAACGACAAGTGTTGGGAGCCCCTGGGATTCTTCTCAAAGAAGCTCTCGGATGCCGAAAAGAAATACTCTGCATTCGATCGGGAATTACTCGCAATATATCTAGCAATCAAACACTTCAGATATTTTGTCGAGGGTCGGGACTTCACAATTTACACCGACCACAAGCCTCTCACTCGAGCAATTCAGTCTAAAACTGAACGCAATCCAAGGCAAGCACGCCACTTGGATTACATTAGTCAATTTACCACGGACATCCAGCATGTTCAAGGTACCGAAAACGTTGTCGCGGATACACTTTCGCGCACAACATCAAACGAAACGGCCACAGTCGAGACTCACTTCGACTGCAACAAGATCGCACAAGCGCAAAAAGCAGACTTGGAACTTCAGAATTTACTTTCTGGTTCTGCTTGTCACGCCAGTTCATCACTGAAACTGGAGCTTTTCACACTACCTGGCCTCGAAATATACTGCGAAACATCTACGGGTGCAAATCGCCCGTACATCGCAGAGCAACTACGTCGAACCATCTTCGACACACTACACGGTATCTCACATCCTGGTGTCCGCGCAACTCGTAAATTGATTACTACTCGATACTTTTGGCCCAGCATAAACAAAGACGTGACCCATTGGGCACAATCCTGTTTATCCTGCCAAAAATCAAAAGTCCAGCGACACACAAAATCGCCTCTTGGACAATTCGCAATTCCACCTGGTCGATTTGAGCACATTCATTTGGATGTCGTAGGACCACTTCCTCCATCCAATGGATACTCATATCTACTCACCTGTGTCGATCGTTTCACTCGATGGCCAGAAGCGTACTGCATGACCGACATGTCTGCAGCAACCATTGCCACCACATTCGTACAAAACTACGTATCACGATTTGGCGTTCCACTTGACATCACCACTGATCAAGGAACCCAATTCGAGTCGAAGCTTTTCTCGGAGTTAACGAAACTCCTCGGCTCGCATCGGATACGTACAACGGCTTACCACCCGCAAGCCAATGGCATGGTTGAACGTTTCCACCGCCAGCTCAAAGCTGCTCTCAAGGCCCGAGGCAACACAATTCACTGGAGCTCCGAAGTACCAATCGTTCTACTTGGTATTCGAGCAACGGTTAAAGAAGATCTGAAGTGCTCACCAGCTGAAATGGTTTACGGTCAAACCATCAAGCTACCCGGTGAGTTCTTCATCGAACATCCTCTACCGTCTCCATCCACAACCGACACAGTCATCGTCCAACTCCGCACCACCATGCAAAATCTTATCTCCACGGCAACAAGACCAACGAATGAAAGCAACATATTCGTTCCAAAATCGCTCAACAATTGCGATTACGTCTTTGTCCGGGTTGATAAGGTTCGAACTGGATTACAATCTCCATACGATGGGCCATACAAAGTTATACGCCGCTTACGCAAGCAATTCATTGTCTCAATCAAAGACAAGCATCACTCAATGTCCATACACAGATTGAAACCGGCCTACGGTATTCTCAACACAGCTGATCAAATATCAGCCAGCAAACGATTTAAAACCGTCCGGTTCACCGTATAACGTCTCAAAACCTATGGTTTCTCATCTGGAGAGGGGGTACTGTAGCAGCTCGAATATTCGACTCACCGATATTCGATTCTGCCACATACAAAACAATTAGTGAAATTCAAATATAAACCAACTTATTTGAATTAAGCGTTCACTAACCCCATCACATATCCATCTATCCAACCAACACTATCTAATAACCGAACCATTACTATAAAACATTTATAGTAAAACCATCGCCATCTAACAACATCACCACGAACAACAATGTTCGGTGATGCAATAATAATCCACTGCACTTAACATAAGTGCAATGTCGACCGTCGCCGGCGCATCTGTTCCCTCTACATGTATTTTGGACACGAAGGCGACGTCATACAACAACAAAAACAAAACAACACAATATAGTCGTCCATTACTTTTTCTTGAAAGACAACACATCTTTACAACGCGTCGCTAAAATTATAAATGGTGGTGAAATAAATAAATGAATAAATAAAATTAATTAATTGGATATTGAAAAATATAAATAAATAAATAATAAACAAATTAATATAATAATAAATTAAGTTAAATAACACAAAATAAACAAAATAAATAAATTTCATAAATAAACATTTATTGTGCGGTTGGTTATTTTGAGAAGTCCGGATCGGACGACATCATTAAAATAGGAGCAACCTCCTAAATGCTCCTTTCGGATAATTTTCCTGGTTGTGATATCGTCAACTCGGATGATGTTGCTGGCGAGCTCACTATCATTGGAGTTTGGCTCACAAGCTGATCAATCGTGATGTCTGCGATGGAGCCTATTTTCCTTTGCATCTTATAAGGCTAGCGGCCCTGATGGTATTTTTCCTGCCGAACTATACAGCAGGGCTTTCCTCTAATTCAGGATAATTTGCTCCACCTTTTTTAAGCGTGTATTGCTTTTAACAGTGTTCCAAATTCTTGGAGCAGAAGTAGAGTTGTTTTTATCCCGAAATCTGGTAAGTCCGATTATACGGATCCTAGGTCCTTTCGGTCTATTAGTCTATCATCAACTGAATTATCGATAGATTCATTAGATATCATTTTCTAATCACCTCCCCACTCAGTAACATGCAACATGCTTACAGCGTCGGTAAGTCCTGTGAAACCGCCTTACATGAACTTGTAACCAGGATTAAAAAATTTCTTAATAATAAGGAGTTTCTTGTGGGTACTGTCTTGAATATTGCGGGAGCTTTCGAGAGCACTTGGTTTGCTACGATCACTACCACCTGTACCGATTTTGGTATTGATCGCACCATTATCTTATGGATTGAATCCATGCTCAAGTCTCGCACTGTGGAGGCGGAGCTGGATGGGGTGTTAGTTTCTGTTAAGGTTACTAAAGTCTGTCTTCAGCGAGGTGTGCTCTCACCTTTGCTGTAACTTTTGGACATTGACGAGTTACTTGTAAAGCTGCAGGAATCTGGCTACATTGCACAGAACTTCGCTGATGATCTCATTTTGACAGTCTCACTATTGTGGAGACATGTTGTGTTGAAAAGGGTCTTCACGTCAACCCTTCTAAAACTGATTTAATTGTCTTTACAAGGAAGAGGAATCTTTTTGAACTATTCCCTCCCTTTTTGGGAGAACGATCACTAAATGTGACCACGTCAAGCACCTTGGTGTTATCCTGGATAGTAAACTTTCAAGAATCATCTGGATTACAAACTTCAAAAAGCAACTAGGATGCTTTCTTTCATTTATAAATTACTGGTCCTACCACTTCTATTGTGTGGTGGCCAGTGGTTGACCTGAAAGCTTTTGTCGCCAACCTTAATGGTCTACAAAACCTTATTTGTAGAACCATAACGGGGGCTATACCCTCGACTCCACTTCTTGCCATGGAATCCATTCTTTCCTTGGCTCAGTTATGCACCTTTATTTTAAGAACAGCCTGTTCTGGAGCATATCGTCTGCCGTGTATTGAGGCACGGAATGTTTTCGGTTCTATCGTGGGACATCGACAAATATTTAAAAATTATTCTTCATTTTAACCAGAAATCGATATGGTTAATGACGTTCGCAGGATTTTCTTAACAAATTAGATTAGCCCATAGTCATTTTTTTTATGTTATATCTACCGTCCTTAAAGGGATCTGAGACTATTCGGTAGTCTTCGTTCGCATTGTACTGTTTTTCAGGCGGAACTAATAGCGCTGACACGTAATGTTCTTGAGGCTTTGAATTTTGCTGTTAAAAACAAAAGTATTCTACTGTGTACAGATAGTAAAGCTGTACTTAACTATTTACTATAAACTCGTCAAGAAATGTAAACATTTCATAAACCTTCTTTGTTTTAACAATAAAGTTACGGTCATGTACCGGCTGATTATGACATCGTAGGCAATGAGATCGCGGATTGTTTAGCCAAAGCTGACTTCCTATTGACTTTTGTTGGTCCTGTTCTTTCAACTACGAGCAGAAAATTATAAAGGACTTCGCCTTGAAGGACCTAAGGTCTCAGTGGCTTGAGACTTTTAGTTGTCGTAAGGCGAAGAACTTCATTTAAGAGCCCAATTTGAGGCCAACGAAGTATACTTTATCTTTAAAAAAGAACCAGTTAAGAATCTTGGTAGCGATTCTTACGGGACATGGCCGTTTTAAAGATCATTTACTTCGTATGTGTTTAGCTCATGATGTTATTTGCGAGGACTGCCTTGAGGAAGTTGACGACTGCCTTCATTTCGTGAGCAGTTGTCCTACTTTCAGTTCTATACGAATGCAGGTATTCAACTTTAGGTCTTTAAATTTAGACCAGTTGTCCTCTCTGCCTTCCTAGGTTCTGCACCATGGGCCTTTGTCGCATTGAGTGCGGAATTCTCGTGGGTTCCAGCCAATTTTAATAATAATAATTAATTGCTTTATGGCGAGTTTATAATATAAATTGAACGGATATAAGTTAAACATGAGTGAGTTGAGATAATTTTTTAGAATTTATATATCTTACCTTAAATTGGAACTTAAAAGACCAACTATTTGAAACGGTCCAGTAATGTGATATTCATTTTAGACTTTGCAAATTAAAAAAGTTTAGAATCGGCTGCGCCATGTTTGTAACTGAATTTAAACAAAACCAAAATGCAACATCGATAAATTTAAATCGATTACTAGATCAAAAAAAAAATTGAATTTATAATTCATTCAGTTAGCACAGTACTTTATTCAGTCTGGTTTTGGTTCAGGCTCAATTCAAAGCTAATAATTAGCCACATCAGGTAAGCAATGCGAATCCTATTGAATGGAGTTTTTTTTTCATAAATATTTTACAATTTTTCATAACTGAAAATTCTATTTTGACATTTGCATGAATGAATAAATAATTAATAATGAATTTACAATGAAAATTGTCTTATAATAAAAATTTTTTTTGTTTTCTTATCTTTGATTGTCATCATTCCTTGGAATTTCTATACACTATATTCTATGAATCTTTTGCTTATTGTTATTATTATTCCAGGAGGAAAATGGCATGGTTCGTTTAACCAATTATAATATTTTATTACAGAAATTATTTTTATTTTATTTATTTTCTCGTTAACTCGAACAAGATGTTTCCTGATGGACAAAGTCGATGTAATTTTATTCTTGCTAGTATAACACAATGACAACAATAAGGCGACATTGTCACTATTATTGGGATCTGCATAAAAGTCCTGTTCTAATTTTTTTTTTTTGGTACAAACACAAAAACTATTTAAAGTTTTGGTTTTATGGTAATAGTTGTTAGATTATTTATTGGTTTGAAAGTAACCTTTAGTATTTTTCGTTAGTGCCAGTGAAATTTTGTCATGACAAATTTTACAATGTATATTGTATATAAGAGACTAAACTGTACAAAAACAAGAAACGAACTTAATGGGGATTTTCTTTTCGTTGTATATGTATACATAATAAAATAAAATTGTCTCTGGAAAATTAATTTAATTTTTTGTGCGATCTTACAGTCAGTGGCTTGCATAATTAATGGGTGTGGTCGAGATAATGTGAAATATTATATAAACCGTGGCGAATTGTGTTTTATATTATATACACTGTGGATATACATTTATAAGTTATTTGTATAATCAAGTAATTAGCTGTGAGGAAAATTTTCAAATATTAATGATAATATTTTATACAAAAATTTATAATGATTATCATGGAGGAAGAGTTGCAATTTCGCACGATTTCCCAAACATTCAAGAAGAAAAATCCGTAAGGCCTTTCAATCTTGGAAACTTGAATGTCTGACCAATTTAGCAAAATTGCAGGTCATAACTCCATGATAATCAATTTTTTTCAAGGAAAATAGAACAACGCCGAGAAAAATTTCAAAAACTATTTGTAACGTTAATATAGTGATGGGATCAAAATTTTGAAGTTGAGTCATGCCATATGATATATCAAACTCAACGTTTTCGAACAATTATGTGAATTATTAATTAAATATTAATTTGAACAGTGCGTTTTGCGAGAGGTTTTAACGAGTTGATATGCGGATAGAAATATCTAAATTTCATTCGGATGGATTTTTTACAAATTTAAATTGTTGTCGGTTAATAACTGTAATAAATTTGCCAACAATTAATCTTCCTGTATATGTTAGGCATTTTTTTTAATGTGCCCAAACAAGAGATAAGTGTGATCGTTCTAAATTAAAGGAGAGATCATGATTCGTAAATAAATTTATTGATTCAAATAAGAAGAATTATTAAAAAATGTTCAATAATAAATGATGACGTCCACAAAATAAATACTCCTTTATTGAATGTCAGCTAAGCTAAATTGTTGTAAGCTTTTTAATTGTAGTTTCTTCGAAAATCATTATTTCTTCGACTGTATACATCAAATTCAATTTTTTGTACACCAATTTCACCATTTTGCAAATCAATTTAACTCTTTTGCAAACCAAATTCAAAAATACTGGAAATTCAATATTGTTTTTTAATAAAATCTTTAATGATTTCAGGGTACAGATCAATGATACATCCAAGATTATAGGTACGTCCAAATTTACATCGAAGTAAAAAAAATTGTTTAATTCCATTTTATCCAAAATTATTTCTTAATTGAATTTTGAGTACGGCTATATTGACTTCAATATTCTGGTAAGATTGGCAACCATTTAAGTTACTCTTAACAAAGTTTTTCTTTAAATTAACTTCGAAATATTGTGTCATTCCGTAAATGAGAAAACCATGGAACGATCTATATCTAAATCGCTCTAGGGCGATAAATTGATTTTTGTGAAATTACCAATTTCAAATTTCAAGCATTTGAGCCAACATCAAAAATGAAAAATTTATGAAAACATTTAGTTAAGTTTTTAAAAATTTAAAACATTTTTACTCAGAAAGTACAGAATTTTACAAGCTATGAAATTTCAACTTTCTAATTCAACGTTTGATATCCCAAATTGATCAATTGGTTTTGATGAAATCAGAGATTTTTATTTTTTCACTGGATTTTGCCGTTTTGAACTAAAACCTCGTAATTTTATTTGATGTAAATTTAAATTCATTGCTATATACATTTGAACTCTATGGTTATGATTTCAGGATACAGATTAAACTATTAGCCTTTATAAACTACTTACAATCAATCAACTTTAAAAACGAAATGTCGCAAATCCCTATAACAAGTTAAAATAACATATAACATCCCGGTATTGAACACTTTGACTATACATCTTTGATAGGTGCGTAAAGTTTGTTCTAAGTTTGTCCCAATACAAAAACAATAAATTACGATTAAAATTAAGAAAATTTAATTTAATTTGGTTAGTCATTGAAAAAGTATGAACATGTAGGCAAACAAATTTAGTTTATACTCTCGAAACTAAAATAATTAAAATTTTCCATAATTCTTTGGTGTTCCTGATCAGCGGCCACTTAAGTGACCGATAGTTTTAATTAGAGTTGGATTTATTCTAAATGAAAATAAATTAGATAGAGATACAGATACTTAGAATTGTGGATTATTAAGAACAAATATCGTAAAAATTGATATCGAATTTACCTAAATGTTCCTGGTGTTCCTAATCAGCGGCCAATTTTAGACATCATTATGACATCCCTTACAATTTGATTAGAAGCATAAGGTGCTAAGCCTTAATATTAACATGTTTATTAATACATAATTTAATAAATTAATCAACTTATATAAATAAGTAAATAGATATAAATTAATTAAATTAATGATAAAAATAAGTTAAATTTGAATGTTAATTAATTATTTAAATGATAAATTAATAAACAGATTAATTAACCAATAAATGAATAAACTATTAAATTACTAAATTACCATAATAAACCACTTAATAGATTTATAAATTTAAAAAAATATGTATTATAAAATTAATAATAATTTAATTTAATAATTTAATAATTAATTAATTATCTATTAAACTTTTTAATTGATTACTTTATAGCCTATTTAGATTACCAATTTATTAGTTTATTAATTACTAAATCTTTAATATATTAATTAACTAATTAATTTAATACTTTATTCATTTACTAATTTATTAAATAATAATTTATTATTTTATACATTAGTTTTCTTTTATATATCTAATTAATTACTTATTTGAATATTTATTAACGTATTTATTTATTTTTCAGTTTAATAAATTAATTAGTTAACAATTTGTTTAATTAATTAATTATCTATTAAATTTATTAATTTATTCTAATTTATTAGTTTATTAATTTTTAAATCGTTTAATTTTAATAAATTTGACGGTATCCGTATTTCTTTTTTTTTTTTTGGTTGGTGATCCGCTATCGTCAAAATAGTTCGACAATTCTAGTCTATTAATTTTTAAATCTTTTAATATGATAAATAATTAATTTAACACTTTATTAATTTGCTAATTTATTAAATAATAATTTATTATTTTATTATTTAATAAATTTGTTTTCTTTTCTTTTTCTGTCTACAATATTGTTGATCGTCAAATCACCGTATTTGTTGTATGACAATCAACAATACTTGTAAAAACATTTCGATTTATTAAACATTAAGTCACTAATGTTTAATATATTATAATATATTATAATAATAACAAAACTAATTGTAATTATGAAGAAAGGCAAAACATTTCAAATTCAAAACTGAACGGTATATTACTTAATGCCTTTTTACTTTTCTAACTTAATCTTCTCGAGCTAAAATCCCAAAAATTTTGTTTTGTCGGAGTCTGAAGGGAATGCGTTTAGCTCGCCGTATCTCGTCGACATAATCAGAGTTGGAAGATAGAATCAAGAAAAAGAACAGGAATATTAATAGTTCTAATGAAAAAAATAATTAGACACCCATAACTACATCACGTTAGATAGAATTAGAAAAATAAATCGATATTATTATCACAAAAAATTATTTAAGCAAAAAAAAAAACCCATTTGCGCCCATAATTTTTTGGCTCAAAATTGGTTAAAATTCAATATTCTATAATTAGTTTTCACCAAAAGTATTTCTGGGCTGAAATATGGGGGTAATCAAAAATAGACCTTTGGGATAATTATTTTACATTTTTCTTTGTATAATTTCGTATATTAAAAAAAAAAATGTAAAAAATCAGAAACTAATTCAGTGTTCACAACTATTATTTTTGGTGGGTGCCAAATTGATGTCAAGATAGAGCTAGATTGACAGTCAATTATTGCCAAATAATTTTAATTCGTAAACATAGGCCTTGGTTCATTCACAAAATGTATAAATTCTATATCCCTAATTTCACTCAAATTGTTTATGGATAACACGTTACTATGTACTGTTAAACGCACATTTTTCAAAAATAAGTAAAGCTACATATTTCTTAATTGCCCGAACCTTTTCAGAAATTGAATGAAACATTATCCGAATTCTAATTATTTTTGATAATTTTATTAGATTACCATTTCCATGTTAATAAATTAGTAGAAAATAATTACAAATTGAATATTTTGCAATTAGGATAAGACTTTTTTCGGAATGAATGTAACTTTTTTCACCAAAAATTATTAATTTTTGTAAATGAAGTGCTCATTTTTTAGAGAGAAAGAGTTTCTTTGCTTATAACTATTTTTTGAGCTGATTTAAAAACTTTTCGTTATCACTATCTTGAACTCCAACCAAAAAAAAAAATTGTTTGAAATGTCCATATATTTTAAAATTCTTTGAAATGTCCATATAGCAGAGTTTTCACCAATTAATACAATTTTCGTAATTTTTAACATTTGTAGCATTTTTAATTTTAAATTTTTAATCATACGCCAAGTTAAAACTTATGATTTTTGCATCATAAAAAAGAACTTCTCAAAATATAAAAATAAACATTTGTTCTTTAATTAAAGAAGCCAATGATTACAAATATTAAAACTTTAATATCACCAGTTCAAAGGATAATTGTGAAACTAGTTTACAAAAAGCTCATCTTTTCATAAAAGGACTTTTAAGGCAGATCGAAATCAAATCAAATATCCACACTTGAGTTTTAATTAAAGAAGCCAATGATTACAAATATCAAAATTTTAATTACCTATTGGAAGAACAAATAAATGTTTTCACAAAGCTCGGTTTGTCATAAAAGAAGTTATATATCAGATCGGAATCAAATATTTGTTTTTTAATTATAAACACATTATAGATAATTACAAAAATTAAAAAAGATCAACTTTTCATAAAATAATTGTTAAAGGAAATCTGGGGTAAATAAAATATTTTCACTTCTGTTTTAATTAAAGAACCAGATAAGTGATTGCAAATATCAAAATTTGTGTACTTCTAATGAAACAATATTGTAATACTTTTTTTCAAAAAACTTAACTTGTCGGATTGGAATCTATTTTACTCTTTAATAAAACAAGCTTGTAATTAAAAAAGCTCATATTTTCACAATAGAACGACGTGCATGTTGAATCGGAATCAATTAAAATGTTTACCGTTATGCTTTAATTAAAATTTCCATTTAGAAGATGTGAAACCTATATTCTTAGAAAGCTTACATTTTCTTAAAAACATGTTTTATGTCGAATTGGAATCAATTAAAATAAAATAAATACACTTATCATTTAATTTGGATGGACAGATAATTACAAAATAGAAACACTGCAAATATTTCTTCAAAAAGTGCCATTTTTCATAAAAGAGCTTTTATATTGGATCGTAATTGAATAAAAAATGTACACGTGTTATTTAATTACAAAATGAGATGATCAACAAATATTAAATTATTAAAATCCAATTAGGACAATTGTAAAACTTTTTAACCAAAAGTTCATCTTTTATAATAAATGAAGTTTTTGTTGGATTGTAGTCAATTGGAATATTAACACTTTGTGTTTTAACTAAATAATTCGATGGTCGCAAATTTCAAATATAAGTTTTCGAAGTGGAAGGGCTTTCTAATAAATATTTTTTATGTGGCAGCGGAATCTATTAGAATAATTACGCTTGTTCTTTAATTTGGAAGCAAATCATTTAAGGTAGACATGAAACTTTCTTCAAAAAGCTCATTGTTTCATAAGATAACATTTATGTTGGATCGGAAACAAATATTTATTCTCTTTAAATAAACAGATAATTGAAAAATCTAAAAGTTGATTTTCAATTCGAAGAACAATATTGTGAAGCTTATTGGTTTGAAATTGGTTTTATGTCAGGTCAAATTGAAATAAAATATTTAAACTTGTTTTTTAATTATAGATGCTCATGAATACAAATACCTAAACTTTTAGGACAATTGTCAAACCTTTCTTAAAAAGTTCATCTTATCATAAGTAAAACGTTCAACGACTATTGAATGTTTTTTCAAAGAAAAAAAAAAAGATCAACTTTTCATAAAATGAGATTTTTGTCATCAAATAAAATATTTACAATAAAAATTATCTAATTAAAGTTGCAGTTATTTATAAATATCAAAAATTTAATTTTCAATTGGTATAGGACCAGTGTTCAAATTTTTTATGAAAAAGCTATTTATAAAATAACTTTAATGTTAGATCGGGATCAATTAAAATATTTACACTTGGTCCTTTTGCCAAATAATTTACAAATATCAAAAAAGTAGTTTCCAATTGTGAAAGTTATTTGCCAAAAGCTCAATTTTTCAAAATAGAACTTTTATGTCGGATCAGAAGCTATTAAAATGCTTTATTTAACTCTAACATTTTGGTCTACATATATCGGAAAGTTATAACCGATATTGATCCGAAGATTGAACCATTTACTTGGCGAAAAACAAGGTAGAAGAAAACGAAAATTGAATAGGCGTTCATTATGTTGAAATTTAAGGTCACTTGCCATTTTCGCTCGCATAAAAATCTCTATTGAATGATGAATTATACATTGCTTGAGAACGTTAAGTTTAACTGATTTATAACTGTAGATTTTTTAGCATACATATTCAAATAAGGTGGGTTTATTCCATCGAATTTATGACTCGTAAAAAAAAAGTTTAAACGAGAAATGAGAAATTAATCTCGATAATGGGCCTATACATTTCATAATAAAATTTGAAAGTGCTAGAATTAAACTGCCAAATTGCACATGGGTGCAAAACTGATTTTTATGGGGCTAAAATAAATTGGATAGAGCTAAACCTGGCACTGAAAGTGCTAAAATAGTAACACTGAACTAATTCATAAATAGATAAAATCATAAAATCAATTCACAAATATAAAAATAATATCTTAAACAATATCACAAAATATATATGTTCGTATGTATATATGTACATATAATTATTGTTGGTATGCTACAAAGCATTTGTGGTGCTATGAGATATCGCAGGTTGAACAAACCGTAGTTGCACGGGTATGACATTGTTCACATTTTATTCTGCTGTTGATTTTGATGACAGTAGGTGACTGCCTGACTTAATAATTGGGTTAGTTTAAACTAGATTCTTTTAGTATATCTAATTCATTTGACCAATACAGCCGTCATCATAATACCGTTGAATATCCGCTTATTATCAATATCCCCAAATGCGTAAAAATCATCGATAGAGGAACAAAATGAGAGATTTGTCGACGCCGCATAACTAACGCTGTACTTCAACAAATCCTCCATAAGCTGCTTGGTGAAATACAGCATAAAAAGTCAAGGGGATACCATTCGTTGGATAAAGTTAGCGGTGGCGGCCTACTATCCCATTCATTACATTGTATACTGGTAATGTCTTGAATGTCTCCCGTAATCCATTTCCTTTGAGTAGGCTTAGGTTGGAGCTATTACTTTTGTCATTTGTTCTGCTTTGTGTAAATGATAGAGGGTCTATTTTTTAATTCACACCGAGCGAGCAGTGCGCTGTCAAAAATGTGCACTGCGTTTTTTAATTCAACCTGTGTAATTTTACTCCACACACTGTATTTTTTAATATGAACTGAGCCTACTCGGTGCACGCACCGAGTGAACATTTTTGCTCTGAAATGAATGTAAGTGTCAAGAATAAGCAAAACATAACCTTAGTTGTAATATTTTTATAAAAACATTTTATTTATCCACGCTGTTTTTACTCTGAGTACACCAACCGATTTGACACTGTACTCTGTGTACACTGGTTGAGTAAATCTACTCGCTCGGGTTGAATTAAAAAATAGACCCAGAGTAAAATTAGATTGAGCAAATTAAAGTTGATTTATTAGTAGAAATGTGCTATTTTGTTGCATAACCAATTGCGGTACTTTGGGTTTAAATGGGTTTTAATTAAAAAAATATAATTAAACAACAAAAAATTGTACGATCGGCATTCTGCTATATTTGGTTGTGCATTGGGCTGATTGTCTAAAACTGCAGGTCAAACAGGCGGTGTTTTCCCAAAGTATGACATCTTTGAACGGTCGCTGTATACTGGCGGTTACACAATATAAGTAACGCGGATTGGACTAGCCCTTTTTCTTCTTCTAGGTCCTTTTTTTGTTTGGATTGATGATCCGAGTAATTCGTTCACCGGAGTACGTAGTAAGGCCGAAGTAATACTACCCTGAAGATCATGCTTTAGATCACGAAATATTATTGGTGTTTGAATTGTTTTAATCAGATTTTGTTTTTATGAATCGAGGTTGTTAATCAACAATTGAGATTAAATAACTTGGTTATCAATCAGTTAAAATACATCCACAATTTCAATATTTGTTTACACTCTATTGCACTGTTGCTATTTGAATGCCATTTGCGCAACTTAAATCCTCCTTCGACATGTCATTGAATATTTTTATTGCTTATTGAACGTCATCGCACCCCGTGAGCATTTCATCAACATAATAGTCCCTCTTTAATATGACAGAAGCTTCAGGATATATCTCTTTATAATCTTCAGCTAACCTCTACAGTGTTCTGATTGCCAAATATGGTCCGCATAACGTTCCATAGGTTACGGTATTTAGTGGGTATAGTGTTGCACAGGATCAGTCACTTTGCTCCTCCGTATTATCCTCTGAAAGTCACGATCATCAACATGTAGTTTGACTTGACGGTACATTTTTTCGATGTCCTCTGATAATATTACATTATATCTTCGAAAACGGAGTAAAATTGAAGATGTCCTTCCTGAATTGTTGTACTTGTTTCTTTACATACAGCATGATGGGGTAGGTAAACATGATGAATTTGTAATTCGTTTGATGGGATGCGCTCCATATGACCCAGGCTGGAATATTCTTCCATAAAACTCTGATATTCTTCTCCGAGCATTTTGTTTTTGGTAAATTTCTTTTCCATCGCTGCTTAGCGTTTAGCTGCGCAATATAATGATCCGCCCAATATCTCGGTAGATCCTTTAAATGGTAATCGAACCGCGTAGCAACCGTTGGATTCTCTGGTTGTAGATTTTGCGTAAAAGTCTTGGCATTGTTGCGTTGCAGTGGTTTGAACTTATACACTTGTGGCACAGGTCTCTCTGGTTAACAAAATACACTTTCGCCATTGTATTGTGTCGTATATTAATTAGTACGTTTGGTTAGACCACACACTTCGAGAGCATCGCAGCGATTGGTCAGAAACTCAAGCAGTTCATTAATGCGCCCACAATTGTTGAGTTTCAATCTCTAGCATGGTTCTCGAGATTCCAACTGATGACCAAGCGCTTTAAGCCCTCTAAGTACATCGTCTAAGACATCACATATTAACCTTAATATTTTAACTGACACAGAACTATCGGCTGGCTGATTTAAAAATAATTCAATCAATTCTTTCATAGTGTGCTCTTTTTATCATACCGTTTCACTAATTTGTTCCACGCTTCTAAGTAATTGGCTTCTGTGAGGGTCAGATGGCGTATCAAATTTGCTGCGTCTCCCTTTAAAAAACCTTTTATGTATTGAAATTTATGGACGTTTGATAATGTTTCGTTTCCCTCAATTGATGGGGTAAATTGGTCTTGAAACGCCCAGACCGATCACCATCATATGCTCGTCTACTGATGGAAATATTATTAGAAGTCGAACATTTAGCATGTGTCGTAGTGCGGACTTGGTATATTAAAGTATTTGTCTTCGAAAACTTCTGATTCTAATATCTGACCTGGATGCAATGCAAGTTGGTTCTCGACTTCATGGAATACGTTCCAAGGGTCTCTCAACTTTTCCAATCGTATCTCAATTTGATCTTTGTTAATTGCTTGACTTGGTTCTATGGTCAGCCATAACCCTGTCGGTGAACTTTTTAATATTCATTACTGTGGCTTTAATCGAACCACGTTTCTTTATTAAATTAGCTATATCCACCATTTGAATCGATATTGTATAACTTTTCGTTAATTCTTAATTGGAAATGATAACGATTAATAAATCCATTGAATCTTCACTATATGTAAAGTATATACGCTATATTTTGATTGTAATATGTTGATAGTAGCAATAAAAATGGGTGAAAATAATCGACGGTTATATACGCCACGAGTACGTTAAAATTTGGGAATTAATTCCCGGGTTTCGGCACCAAAATTTCGCGTTGAATGTTCAAATAAAATTAACACTTTCACGACACTTCACAATCCCCGCTCACAATTTTCAAATTCAATGAAAAATTAACTGAATAAGGGTGAACAAAGTTTATAAAATAAAAAATGCGTAGATATTAGATGATTATTTAACCAACAATTTATTTATATGGATAATTTAATAATTAAATCAAAAAAATATTAATAACATAATTTAATTGAATTCGCACTTACGCGTATAAGGAACACCAATCGCAAAGTGATCAAAATATAACAATTTCATCACAAAAAACGTACATTAAGTACTAAAATTATGGTTAATAGTGATGACAACAATATTACCATCCTCTGTACGCAGTTCATCTTTTGTTTACATTACTTTATGTCATAATATATACGAGTGTCGTGAATGAACTTATCATTCTGTATTATAATAAATTAATAAAAGATAAGTACAACTAAATAATTAGCAATTCAATCGATTTGAATTTAATCAATTTTTCTTTTTCTTTCAGGCATAAACAATAGTAAACGACTACCGCCGCCTTGAGATCACACGAACACTCATTTTTTTATTATTATTTATTGCTCGGTTTAGGTTTTACCTTAATTTTTTTTTTTGTAAAAAAATTATGATTTTATCTATCTCCAACTGAGTATATGTGTTGCCCTACTTTTCAGAAAATCTAAGTGTTTTTCCTTTAGAATAGACCCAATTCTATTTAAAACCATCGTATGCTACCATTTAGCAATTTTTTGCTAAAATTTTCAGTCTTTTCTAAAATAATGACATATCAGCTCAATTTTCATAATTTTGGTACGAAACTGAAAAATTCGTTATAACCAGACTTTTACACCAACACATTTATGCATAATAATTGCTTGTTTTTGTTTAAGGACAAACCTAGGACAAACTTCATTCCTGTTGAGCATGCACCAGGAAAAATAATTGAATCGTATAGTTTTCGGGAAAAATCCCGGTTATTCGACCAATGGTTTACTAATTAGGCCAGGTTAAATTAACACTGGTTAAATTTACCAGAACTACCTTGGCGGTAAAGGGGTACATCAGGTAAAATTTACATATATCGACGGAGCTTGGAAATGAAAATCGTAATGAACGTAATCTATTCTGTTAAAGCTCAGTTTCAATATAAAAGCTCTATTAAAATTTAATATCTAGAGATGTCGAAAAAACTCTTTAATATCTTTCCAGATTACTATTTAAATACAACGCAATTAAAACGATAAAAAGTTAACTTCCTTTTTCGTACATACATACATACATACATGCTCTCATATAAACGGGGCATAAATAGACTTTTTCACAAATTATACGCTAATTAACTTTAGATAATTAAAAAAAAATCATCATTTTCAAATTAACTTCTTCTGTGTAATCCACAAACAATTAACGGGAAATAAAATAAAAATAAAAATTATAAACCCAAGTGCAATCGTATAATTACAAATCGTCTATATAAACATATATTAAAGGTAATATACATAAATAGCGTATGTGTATAGAAGTAAAACATAATAAAGTATTTTCAAAATGTACTAACTATATACATATACTCGTACGAGTATGTTATGTACAGATTCGTTGTTTGATGTGTAGAAAGCAACAGAAAATTGAATTATCAATATGCATATACATATATGTATGTACATAAATAATATGTTCATGATAATTAAATAAAACAAAAAAAAATTGTTCACAAAATAATTTCATTGATAAGTAGATAAAAGCTCATGCATAATAAACTTATTGATCAAAACAAAATTTTTGTTGATGATAAAGTTTTATGTTTTTCTCTAGTTCCTAAAGCTTTGGCAATATAATTAATAAAGTTTCTCAAAAGTTGATTAATACAAAATGCCCCACAACAAAGAAAAATTGTTTACTCTTCTCTAAAATACAATAACAATGCACATATGCATATTTTGTTTACCAATATAGTTATTTATTAGTTTGGACAAATTTTCATAACAAACACAACAAATCATACCAATTTGTAAATAAACTAATTCAACAAACATAAATAATAAAATATCACGATCAAATACAAAAAAAGCTATATCCATTTTTTTTTCTATAAATAAGCTTAACTCACACCCCGCGTGCACTGGAGAATGTCTAGTGTAGTATACAGTACAGGTAAATACGTGTACATATCTAAATTGTATAAAAATCCCATATACATTTTCCATTATACGAATTTTCCTAAAGTATATTTTATTTTGTTTTATGGTCGAGCTTTTCCCAGAATATGTATATCGTACTGAAAAAAAAAAAAAAAGCGCGGGAAAAAAATGAATTTTAATTAAATTTTATTGTACATATACATGTGTATTATATTTTGTTTGGCCGGTCTGTCCATCTGTCCAGAGTATAGTTTTTATTTTCTGTTTAAATTTCATTTATTATTTATTTATTTTTATATTTTTATAAATTTTTAGACTAGGCATTTCTAGCATATACATATAAACGTACATACAGTTAATATATTTGAATGTGGTATATCTATAGGTTTTGAAAAGCTGCGTTTTTAATTTGTCTCACATATATATATACATATAGATACATAAAATATATTTATAAACGCTAGGCTAGGACAAACAAAAAAAATGAATTAAAAAAAATATTTAATTTAACTCAAATAATTTTTGGAAGCTTTTCTATCTACAAACACAAACGCGGCAAACGGGAATATAATAGGAATAAAGTAATTGAATTTCAGTGAACAGAATGTCCAACTGTTTTTGTACGTCAACAACAATTTTTCATTGTTGCAAGACGAAGATTTAGAAACAAAATGACAAATTGGTATACGTAAAGTATATGTGTTTGTCCGGGTTTGCACCGGGGGCCGTTAGTGGTATTGAATGCTAGAGGAATAATCCGCCCAACTTTAATTTTTTTTTTGTAATAGAAACTTTCAGAATCAAACCATAGATAAACTGAGAAATACTGATACAAGAAACACATTCGTCCATAATAAAACTGAATAATAACAAACCGCTGGAGGAGGCATCTCCCTCCTCAATAGTACAATGAGAGTATTAGTGATCATCCTGGAACGACTCTCACCAATTGCGAAACAACAGATAAGAAACGAACCTGGCTTCAGACTAGGAAGAAACTGTGCAGATCACATTAACTTAGTCCGAATAATCATCGGACAACCGAACGAATGGAACTAACCAACTATATCTACTCTTGGTTTTCATCAAGAGAAGCGCAAAATGCAAAGCACTGTGCGAAATAAGCATCCCGAGGAAAGTAACCGAACTCATACCAAAAAATGTATACCGGAATACTGAAAACAGAGTTCATCATAAAGGAAAGCGGTATAAAATCATCATAAAGGAAAGCGGTAGTTTTACAACTTCTGCGTGGTAAAGAAACAAGTCGACATTGAGAAGTAGATCAGGAAACGGAAATGGAGGTGGAAATAGGGCACACACTGAAAAAGGCACCAAATTACAAAACTAGGTTGGCATTAGAATAGAATTCGCAAATGGAAAGTTGGAAGGCCAGCAGTGACCTAGAAAAGAATGGTGAGGGGAACTAAAAGCAATAGCCCCCAAATAGAGTTAGATGGTACAGTTTAGTAAACGTAGTAATTGCCGCAGTTCGATTACCGACGAATGGTTCCCATATGATGGGATGGTCTGATAACCATCTACAAGAAACACATTCGCTAGTATCTGAGAAAGAATTCATATTCTTTTTTGAATGAATTCATTTTTTTGCGATTTCTACAAGTAATTCGTCTCATTCTAGTTTGTGCAACCGAAGTGTTTGAAGCAGCATTTTTACGATTATCGTTAAAGTATCGTTGGTATTACCACAACCTTGTTCTGCTATCTCCAGAACACATTTCATTTGTATGCCATATATCTGTTAATTCGGTTGAGTTCTTACGGCGGCTTACTATCTGGTCCTGTAAGAAGATCATCAACGTAAAAATCATTTCGAATTGTCTGAGCTACATCCGGTAATAGCTTTTCCATATCCAACGATGACGGATTCAGAGCTCTGATTGGTATAGGAATGATGAACATAAAATGCTTCAGTGATTCGTCATGACTCATCATGTTCCTGAGCGACCATCACCTGTCCGTAAATTTCTCCCTTATATCAGCAGCTCAAGCAATTTTGTGGTATCGAAATTCTAGTAAAGTTAACCAAAGCGATGTATATATCTGCAGCAACATTCAACTCAGTGAAAATTGATATAACTGCGCAGTTTCGAACAAGCCAACTATGGATCAAACTCCGGAACTCCGGTTGTTCTCATTACGTGTTTTCGTTTACTATACCAAAAAACGGAAAAATTTCACTCACGGAAGGGTGTACATTGAAAGCCCGAATGTAGATAATTAGTTTTAATTTAAATTTATTTTATTGAATTATTTATTTATTTAAGTTACAAATCCACAGTATATACATACTTAAAAGAAATAATGAGATGCCTTATGGTTGAAACCAAACAAAAAATCAATTGTTGAAAACTGAAATAATCATTAGATGTCAAAAGAACTAATGCAACGTATAACACATGGAAGTTTATTAAAGATGAACGGTGCTGTGACTAGGAAATAATTGTAAAAGTGAGTTCTTGAAAACTTTTGAACAGCACGAAAATGCTTGGAATTGGACCGTAATTTATAAGTACTCGTGACCTTGTATACATAAAGATAGAGGGCAAGTTGCAACGTTATAAATATATTTTTCAAATGCATGAATGAGGGGAATTCATTAGTTCAGGCACGTGACTTTTCCAATTCAAACGATTATATACTTTACTTACAACCATTAATAGGACAATGAGGGACATGGTAAACTTAATCATAATTGAAGGAACTGCTATCATTTAGACTGGAAAACATTGCTTTAGTTTTAGTACTCAATAGCAGCTTCAGTTAACAATAAACGATTTAAACCAATAAAAAATACTACCTCGAAATCCAATATTCCACAATTTGGTAATGTCCAAAAACATAAGACAGCAACCATTACGGAGTTATTAAGACCCTCATGAAGGGGATTCATGACTTCAATGAAAGCATGCTCTGTACTTAAACCGCATCTAAACCCAAATTGACATTAACGAAAATAGTTTAAACTGTCCAGAAAATTAATTACTCTACTTTGGACGGGTTTTCAAAAATGTTTGAAACAATTGGGGGAAGTGGTATTGGACGATAGCTCCTGGTGTCCAACCGATCTCCCTTCTTAAACACCGGCATGATCGTTGCAATCTTGAGAGATTCTGGAAAGTTACCTTCATCGATACGTCGATTGTAAAGCGTGCTCAAGACATCAACAATGTTACAGCTAATTCTCTTAATAATCCAACTAGTTAAACCAAACAAGTTCACTGAATGTTTTTCCTCCAGAGAATTAATAATATAAAATAATTCTGTAACAATAACTGGATGGAAAAGAAAGCTAGACCCTGTAGCTTTTATGACGAAAAATAGAAGGATCATTACTTGTTAGTTTATTGTTTGTGTTCATCCAGTATTTCGGTTATGACAATCAATGTCATACTTCGGTCTATTTAAAATCTCGTTTAATAACCCCTATTGCTGCTTACAATTTCCCAAACACTTTTTGGAAACGCTTCAGATAATATCTAGATTTAGCTTCATTAATGGCCTTCCTTAAATCTTTAATTAACTCATAAATATATATTTTTTATTTATTGTAGAATTAGTAGTGTTCCTTTTTAATTTCCTGGCAAGATGGTTTTTTATTGATTCTAATAAGCAGAAAATTATTCATCCACGACTTCAATTTACGATTCTTTACATTGAGCTATATAACACGCAAGAGTATAGAAAAAAAAAATCAAAAGCAGAAGTTATATCGGAGATTGAAAAAACTTCATTCCATGACCCAAACAATAGTACATTATTCAGTTAATCAAGGATGATTACATATTTTTGGGCAATGTTTTTTTTTTATTCAATCGAGAACCATGATGTCCTAAAATTAGTAAATCTACAAATATCGGACAATAATCAGTGATACACAAATCCTCTTCTGACAAGTCAACAATAAAATTAAGACACCTATAATAAAGATGATCAATACTGCAATTCTTGTTGGCACGTCAACTGCAGATTTAAGGTCATAGCTTGACATTGAAAATTTGTAATTGTCAACAATAGGACCTGAGTTGATCAGAATGTTAATATTAAGATCACGCACGGCTAAAACAAATCAAATTCCAACAAAAACGAATCAATACTAAAAGATTGCTGTCTGTAAACGCCAATTACAATAACCTTACTATTTCCTTTACAAGCAAATGTCGATTATTAGTACATCAGCAGTCATTAAATCAGAAATGGTATGAACTTTAACTTTTAAACTATAGCAACAACGCCAGATCGATAGTTGTTTGCTACATTTGGCTAATTTCAAAGCCAGTTATCCATATTTCAGTCAAAATCATTAATTCAGGTAAGTGATCTACTGATTGAATATGGGAAACCAAATTATTGTACTTCCGACGTAAACTCTTTCTTTCGTATATTATCCAACGTTTGACAGTAGAAATACACAGAGGCTTCCAAAGCAACTAATTGGTGTTTCATCGCTTGAAGCATAACAAGGGTGGTCATTCTGTGGTGCTATTTCACACCTTTATCTCACATTTGGAGACGTTTTTTGGTGAAATAATAGTAAGGGGAAAAGTCTACAAAGCCAACCCTATACGAAATGAATTTTCAGGGCAAGTTGGATGAATTTGGTGGTATTCTGACGTTTATTTATATAACCTTAAATCTATTTATATGAACATTTTTGATAGAGTGCTATCCAAGGTAGTGACAGTTTTTTATCACCTAATGTTAGATAGCACTACAGAGTGACCACTCAGATATACTCTTTTCAAGAGTATTAGTACTCTTTGTGTTTCGTTTTAATCTTTAATATTGTAATCTTTTTGAGTTAATGCCCTTTTGTTCTAAAATTGAATCAATGGAACAATAATATGAAAAATATTAAAAATTTTCGATAGCAATTTTTAGCCAACCTTTCGAATCACGCACTCATATTGAAACACATGAATTAGTAACTTGCATCAGCTCTAGACAATTTTCCGTGTATTTTACGAGGTGAGTGCTATGTAGGCAAGGTCGATTAAAATTTGGTGTCACTTTTTATTTTTTTGTTATAAAATTCCATTTATAATAAATTATAAATAATAATACAATAAACAATTTATATATTTTTTAAATTTGGAAATTTGCATTTAAATCTCTGAAATTTTATAATTTCCAATTTATAATTTTTGGAAGTATGTTGAATATGAAAATTATATTGGTTAATAAAATAAAAATTATTTATTAGATTTTCAAAAAAGGTTTATAGGATTCTGAAGAAATAGCCATTCTTTTAATCATGAATTCAGAAGCAAGAAATTTTTATATTTCGAATCTGGAAACTTTGAAATAAACAGTGCCCTTTATGGGCACATTAGATATACAAAACTTTTATGTTAAAATGTGGAATTTTCTTCTGAAAATTTAAATTTACTTATTAATTTATTAAATGAAAAAATTTTAATTTTAAACTTAAACAATTTGGGAATTCTATAATTTATATTACAACAATTGAAGATGACAAATTATTTTAAAATCACAATTTTTAACATAATTTTTCTTAATCTTATAGAAAGAATTTAAAAAATTTAATTATAAAATTTGACATAAATATTAAAATCTAAACTCTAATTGTCCAATAATAAATTTAGAATCAAAAATTTAAAGTCGTTCTGATAAAATTATAAATTTTAATTAAAATTTATCTAATTAAAAAATATAGAGATCCTCTCAAAGAAAATTTTTACTTTTGAAAATTAAAATAACTATTTTAAAAATCCGGAATTAAATAGTTGCCAAATTTTATATATATAAATTTAAATGATTCAGATAGAAAATTGTTATCTTAAGCCGCTTGATAATATTTTACGAAATTTTTTAAATTTACGTAATTTTTGGATTCATTATCAATCTCACGTGGGCGGGAAGCGTCAGTAACAAAAAATGAGTGCTTCATTGGGTGGTGTATGACGTCAGCGATCAAATCATCGAAGATCGTCCATTATTAAAATAATCGAGGTAAGTTAAATCCGCCATTTGTGCTATCCAACTTCAATTTTTGTTAGTTCTCAACGATGATCATGGAGAATCGTTTATGTAAGTTATCCCTTCTTGCAGCACTACAGGCTCCTTGGAATTAGTGGCAAAACCCTCCCCCATCGCTGTAACCTAGCAGGCAAATGTGCTTCAGCCACTAATAACATCATTACATATTTCAAGGAGATTTCTGATTACGCCTGTCCTATAAGTTTTTATATTTTTTTGTTGCCATTTTTTATATTTGGCAGGGATAATGAGCATTGCTATAGGCCAGCCGCGTAACAGTGGCCGCCCTCGATAGCACAGTAAGTAGCATGCTTGCCTTGTTATTCGAGGGTCTCGGGTTCGATTCCCGGTGGTGACCAAAAATCACGGTTGGGTGTTTTTAATGTGTAAGTATTTGTGTTTGTCCGGGTATTGCACCGTGGGCCCATTGTGGCATTGAGTGCTGGAGTAATCCGCCCAATTATAATTTTTTTTTACTTAAAGTTTAGTTTTCTAATTATAATTGAATATTTTAATTATAATTATAATGTCAAAAATCCATTGTTATGGATTACTGATGCTAACCTGTAGCTTTATGTATATAATAATTATTCATGCAATAACTTTATGTTTATATACCTAAGTATACATAGATTATTAATAAGTATAACATCTTTTGTATATGTATTGTAAGTACCAAAATTCTATAAATTAGCAATTTTGGTTCGTTGCATCAGTCAGTCAGTTCCGAATATTGAAATTGTGTACAACTAAAATAACCCTAAATTATAACTTAACTTTTAATTATTAAGTTGTCAATAAAATAATAAACAAAATTAGTAAAATATTATATAAAAATGAAGTATTAAAAAATAAATATATATTATAAAAAAGTGTATAAAAAATTTCTATAATTTCCACACCGATTCACAACACCATGACCGATTTTTTTCTAAATTTCAAATTAAATATAAAAATCCAAAATTCAATATTATTAAATCTTAAATCTTAATTCTGAAATTTTTTAATTTAAAATTTTAATCCTAAAATTTGTCAAATTTTTAAAACCGAATTTTGATGTTTTATTTGTTAAATTTCGAATTAAATTTTAATTATATAGAAAATGCAAGATTTCAAAATTAAATTTAAAAATTATGTTTTTAAATGATAAAATTTAACAAACTTGAAATTTTTGAAACTTTTGAAATATTTTGAATTTTTTAATTATTTATGTAGATAGACAAACGAAATAAATTAAATTTTAATTCGCACGATTGAATTTCGATAATTATGGATAGCTTGTTTTTCAAATTTGCGGACATTACTGGGTTACAATGTTAATATTTATGCATGGTCTAATTCCATCGAATTCTATCGAAGTTCAATCTCCATTAAAGCTTAATTAAAATAACGAATTCTTGATCAACTTATAGGACCCGATAGATCAGTTGAAAAATTGATTTGGCTCAAAATCAGGGACTAATTTTTTAACGAAGACAAGAATTGCCTGTATGAAATGCCAAATTATTTGTTGCTTGGTTGTATTGTCTTCAAATATTAAAATTTGTTTTATGAGATTCACATACATTTGAAAATAGATTACAATATTCCCAACAAAATTTTTAAAAATTGTTAAAATAATAAAAAAATTAACTGATTAGATGAAACATATAATGAGAAAGACTGATTGCAAAAATAATATTCAGAACTGTAGAATCTCTGAATCGGAAAATTGTTAAACTCGTACAGTTTTATTTTATAAATTTTAAAATTATTTAGAATAATTAAATTATATTAAATTTCGTTAAATAAACATTTAAATTCCGTTTAAAAATATTAAAATAAATTACAATTTTTAGAACTTTTTAAAATTAATTTTAAATTCTTAAAATTCTTAATGTATATTATTCCAGAGATAATTAATAATTTGTATAATTCATTACAAAAAAAATTTAAAATTTACAAATAATTTAAATTCTAATTCGTTTTTCTCTTAAAATATTGTAAATTAAATAGAATACAATTTAATTTCGTTATTTCTTAATTTTAAGGTCCAATTTGCCGAAAATCTCTTTGGTAGTATATCAGTACGCCTAGTAATGTGGTAAAATAAAGACGCGAGTTTTCTATGGGTATCAACGGCGTAAAAAGGCTCGATGAAGACTGTCCAAGGTCTCCGGTGTTAAACCTTAAAAGTAAAAATATAATTTTGTGTTTTCCTAGAATCCGACAGTAAAGAAAGAACGGGCTAACCGATATTATCAGTCATATGCATGGAAATTGTTGTAGTTCCAAAGTAGAAGAATACCGAATTTACGTCTGTAAACAAATCAGTTGACTTTCATCATTACCCATTACCAAATCCAGATGCAGGCTCACTTTCGGTATCTCAAGCTGATCCGCAATTTTCCAGCAAGTATAGTGGATGAAATACTTCGAAGACTTTAACATATTGGTTAGACCAAGCGTGGTGTGTCAACATGGCATTATAGTTCATATACAAAGAGCTTTACTTCTTGTGCGATTCAAGTTCATATATGGTGTGAGTGCGGTACCAAGCCGAGAAATTAAGGGAAACGAGCAACCGTTTTGGCCGTATCTGATATAGTTTATCGCCAGGCGAAAACAACTATTTGCTTCACAAGGATGCACCAACGATAATATTCGGAGTGAGAAAATTTCATTAATTTTTATTCGGTCTTTCTTAATAAAAATGATTTGACAGTGCATTTTGGAGTGCGATATTAAGATGATCCTGTAGTCGTGATTTTGAAGTGAAATCGATTATATGCAGATTTATTTTAGGCATAATAAAGCCAGCAGTGCAGGAGGACATTGGGAAAGAAAAAATCAGCATCGCAGTAGACGAGTTACAGCGGGCATTGTTAGACCTGCTGTTTAGTTACAGATATACTCCAAGTTGTACTAATGCCAAAATACCAACCAGTATGTATGTATGTGTATACAATCCAAAATTTGTTTATTTCAAACCTTTATTTAGTTTTTTGAGAAATGCACAGGCCATTTGTAAGAAAATTCGTTATAATCAGTCTTTTAGAATTATATACTAAAGAATTGCACAGAATTTTAAATTACCCGTCCCGAACCTTGAGAATTCGAAAATTTGTACATTCCATAAAACTTTATAGGTTAACTATCCAGTACTAATCTGTATATAGGAAAAATTTTGTTTACGTACTACATTCGTAAAAAAATAATTTTAAACATTAAATAATTTATTGGGAAACTACTAAAGTTTTGCCAAGTACGAGTAGGTATATGTGTACCTAATTAGAAAATAATTTATGTATTCTGTTTCCCAATTTCCTAAATAAAAACTGAAGCACTATAAAAATGGTTTCTTCGAAGAAAATTACTTAAAACTATCGTAATATTAGGAACCGACACACATTGCTCGTCTATATCATATCTTATATACATATACATGTACATGATTAAAAAAATGTATTTTTTTTTGATGATCGGAAGGTAGTGGAAAATAAGCAACAACAACAACAAAAACAAAAATTAGTTTTCCCATCATTGTTTGTTGTATGTATATGGATATTGTTTTTCCGTATGTACATATGTACATATCGTATCTGTATACTCGTATATAGGAAAATAGATATTAGAAAACCCACAGTAAAAAATCTACTTCATTTTCATCTTCCCTTAAGAGATTTTACCATTTTTACGTTATATTCTCTACGGCAAACGATGCTTTCGATATAGTATGTATATGTATATATGTTGGTAAGAACATGTTACATATATACGAAATGAAATAAAACATAAATATATTTCTTATTACTAATTTTATTGTATATTATTATTATTATTCCTTGTACACTCCTTGAAGGCAATAAACGGGTGACAACTTAAAATATTGTAATTATATTGTGTACACCAAAGGAGAAGCACGGAGCAAGTGTGTTCATACATACACACTCAAAACATCAATTTTACGTCTCTTAATTATTCTATGTAGTTCGTTATGAAACAAAAGCACAAAAAGTTTTCATATTTGTAACCTAGTTTTTAACACAAATAAATAATAAAATGTTATACTACTTTAATATGTTAGAGATGTATAGATATATACGTATATGTATGCATAAGGAGCAGTCGAAAAAAATTAAGACGGCGAAAAAAAATTATATTTTTTATTGTATTTGTGTGAAATCCATAAAAATAAAAGGCCCAACAGGTACATTTTTATAATATCTACTTATGATACTATAAAAGTGTAATAATATAATATTATTAAAGAATGTAACAACAGTGAAAAAATAAAAATAAAAAATAAAATTTTTACTCGTATAAATATTTCTTACATAAAATTATGATATAAGAAATAACGAAATAACAACGAAACTAAACACAAACAAAAAATAAAAAATAAACGGAAAATAATGTTTCAAGTTTACTGATTTATGATTGAGTTTCGGTGTTTTTGTTTTACTTTTTTTAAAGCTGGGGCCGCGCTTACTTCTTGCGTATATGTATATAGTACATACACCATGATTAACAGAATTCATGTTTTATGTAATTTTTCGTTTAGTTTTTGTTTTTATTGCATGGCGGTAATAAATAGTGGGCTATATATTTTGCGCGGGGTTTAACTTTTTTTTTGTGTATAAATCATGTATGTATATGCGTATATATTCCGGTGCTACGTTTAAAAATTTATTAATGAAGACATGGATTAAATTAACCGGGCGGTAAATTCGTAATATGCACTGTGGAAAGTATATTATGTATACTGTTTCTTTATTAGAAACGTTTTAATTTAAAAATATATAAATTCTTATATTTTTACTAAATTTCAAGTAACATCGAAGCATTTCTTTAATCTTATTGTGGCGGTTATCCCATCAATTGTCTACTCTAACATTAGTTTTCTCTGATCAAGAAATGTATTTCTTGATCTGAGAAATTGTTTATTTAAAATATAAATATTTTTCTTCAATCAAACTTTTTCTGCTATAATAAAGAATTTTTAAGAGTTAAAGAGTTTAAAGAGTTATATTAATTTAAGAAATAAATTATCAAATTATTTTTATAAAGTTATCTGTCTTTTCATAATTTAACTTGACATACCTGCTGGTATGTATGAAATAAGAAAGAATGCTTTAAAAATAAAGACAAATTATAAATATATTTTGTTGAATATAGAAATGGTTTATAGAATGTTTATAGAAGCTTATATAGATACTTTATCAGGAGAAAACATGTCACGTGCAACGAATTTGGTTTTGAACATCGCTAAGGTAGTTGTTAGTCATTTTCGTCCTTGACATGGTAAACAGCATCACTAACCGTTGCCTCGATAATAGCCGCCCTAAACTTGTGATACAGTTTTGCAGCGAATTTGTTTACAGCACTACTTTGTGCGATTGATTATATAGATCCCATTTGCTCTATTTATCAGTCGCAGACAAAAGTTTACATAATGTATGTATATGTTCGCTTCTTTCCTATACGCTAGCTTAAAGTATGTAGAATACATATACTCTGTCTCTAATTGAATTCAAACTGATTTACAAATAGGCATCGTCTAAAGTGGACAATAAATCCTGTAATCTGTATCCGCATGCTGGACCATATATCCAAACAATAAGAAATGTCGACAGAATTTTTGCTTAGAATGGGTGCAACCTATAAAATTAGAATGGGAGTCATTAATCTAGGATCGAATGAAAGCAATTTGATCCTTTTACAATTTTTTTTATAAATGCTGCCAATGGCTTTATTCTTGAATATTTCTACAATAGAAACTAACAAGAAGTATTCAAATCTTAAGCTAAAACTGTTACATATTTTAAGTCTTAACCAATGTTAATACTTGTTATTAGTGTTCACTATTTAATTAATTTAGATTACATTTAAACGTAAAACCTAAACAAATATATTTACAGGTTCATCAGTCCAGGTGGATCTGCTTTTCTAAGTCGCCTAAACCACGGCTGTTTTAAATATTCCTGGCCAATTCATTGGGATGTGTCTCTAGCTTTGAGTAATATTTCGAACTGAATTCTTTAATGGTTTCTTTAATAGTTTTAATTCCAAGATCATAATGAATATTACTATTTCGAATGTACCACGGAGCGTAATACTATATGAAGTATTTTTGCTTGGGTTCGTTGCAGGGAGTTCTCTGTTTGACGCGCTGGTGGATCCCCATAACTGAATACCATATGTCCATAAGGGTTTTATTATCACTTTGTACAATAAAATTTTATTGGCTAATGACAGCTGAGGTTTTCTTCCCATCAACCAATACATTTTGGAAAATTTTATTTTTATTTGTTTGCGCTTTGCTTCGATTTAATTTTTCCACGTTAGCCTTCTATCCAGGTGCATGCCTAAGTATTTGACCTTGGTTTGTTGAGGAATATTTATATCGTTTAATTCCACTGGTGGGCAAGTGCGTTTGTTTAGCGTGAATGTGACGTGAGTTGATTTATTTTCGTTCACTTTTATGCGCCACGTCTTCAGTCAGTTCTCGATTTTATTTAGATTATTCTGTAATTCCTTTGAGGCAGTTTCGGGATTTCTGTGTGTCACCAGGATGGCCGTATCATCGGCAAAGGTTGATATGACTACCTTGTTGACTACCCTGCTGTGTACAGCTGGTATAATATTGGACCGAGAACGCTGCCTTGTGGAGCACCTGCGTTGATATCATTTAAAAAAGTAGTTGCATTATTTTGTTTAACCATGTACTGCCTTTGAAGGAGATAGTTTCCCAGAACTGAGTGAAATTTCTTCGGTAGAAGTCCTTTAGTTTTGTATATTAGCCCATCATGCCAAACTTTATCAAAGGATTGTGCAATGTCGAAGAAGGCAGCCGAACAATATTTCTTTTCCTCAAAGGTGTTTTTGATTGCATTCTTAATTGTATTCTTAAGTTTCTTCCAATTATATTTTATGGGTTTGAAGGACAAACCATCATCCATTTGGTCGGGTAGCACGAATTTATTTTTTTCTTCGTGTGGTGCAAATACTGTTGTTAGATGAGTAGCTAAAGCATTGGTTTTTTCTTCATCGCTTCTCGCCCAATTTCCAGTTGGTAGTCTAATCGGGTGATTCAAGTTTGTTGGCCTTTCTAACTTTTTTGTTGTCTTCCACAAAGAATAATCTGTCCTCCCGGTTTCCGAGAGTTCATTTAAATAATTCTGGTGCACTGGTTTTCTTCTTCCCGCAATGCAAATCTTAGAGCCTTAATAGCTTGATTTAATTTCCATTTCAACAACAGTGATTTTGTTTCTTGCCATCGGCGGTGAATTTTCCGCTTTTCCTGGATTAGTTCCTTTAATCCAAGGGACTGTTCTTCTATAGCTTCATAAAGTTGTTTGCCTTACGGCGATGTTAATGCTGATATGACACAGTTTAAAAACGATTCCTGCAGACAGATGCTGGTTGATTGGATATGTTCCTTCTCATATTTCATAAATTCATAGTGTTTTTATCAGTACAGCTGTGCCTCCATGTGTTTTTCCATCTGGGTGCTTTGTGTCATAAACAGAGTACCCATTAATTTTCAAATAGTTATTTTTGGTGAAGTGTGTTTCAGATAATTATGTCAATATTGTGCTCAGTGAGGAATGCTTGAACCTCTGTTTTATATTGTGCTAGGCCGGTTGCATTTCATATGACTATTTTGAGGACAGTCATTTTTGATTTTTAACGACTATCTGCATCAACGCGTTCATATTCTGCATGATTAGATTCATGGTTCCCTCCATCACCTCCATGAAGCTTTGCATCAAGTTAGTTAATTTGCTTAATGCTGCTGTGATGTTTCCTTCTTCGCTTGCTTGCACCTTAGGAGTGGTACCCTTAAGGATACTTGCATATGAAACCTTTTGATGCACACTACTGTTAACAGTTGCTTTTGGTTGGTTATTTTGTGTGTTATGATATGAAACTTCTGGTCGCACTTTTGGTTTAGTGGAAGAATGAAGATTATGCATTCGTTGCTCTACTTGATTCGTCATTTGAATTCTAGGTAAATTGGACACCCTCTATAATTTGCATTGTGATTTCCACCACAGTTGCTTCATTTTCTCACTGATTCTTCCGTTTTTTCTTTGTTACATGCATTTGAGTTATGGAGTTCACCACAGATAACACAAACATTGCTTAAAGTGTAATATGCTTTAGTGTGTCCATACTCTTGGCACTTAACACAATGTACCGGTCCAGTTCATTTACTGGGTTCTTCAACGATATTTCTTCTATTCAGTAGATATTTTAAGTCAAATATTATCTGGTTCGAATTCCAAACGGAACAATGGCTGAGGCAACTTCTCACGGTTAATAATGTTAGTGATTGATTTGCATTGAAATTCTTTTATAGCGAGAGCGACTCGTATCTCATTTACATCCACGTAGGCCTCTATACCTTTGAACACGACGACCAATCCTTATATACATGGATTACATTTTGGGGAAGGTACGCAGGAGAAAGTTTATGTTGAACACGATATTATACACGATTTGAAATCCCCAGTACAAAAGTTTCAGTATTTGAAAGGATTACTCAGAGAAGAGTTGGCTAGCCATAATAAACATAAAATATAAATAGGTCACTTGCCACATCTGATGCCGTTTTATGAAGGTTGAAGTAATTCGGATTGATTGGTGAATCCTGTGATCGACAGAATGCACGTATATCTATATCTCGTTTTGGATATTCGGGCAGCATAACCCATCAAAGTTGTTGTGAAAATGAGTCACAAACTAAATGAAGTCAACAACCGCATAAACTCTCATTGAGATACAAGTCCTACCCAAAGTAACTTCAGAATTGCCATTCTATATTAAAAAATGAACCATACTGTTCCATAACTGATGATGAAGCAGCAGATATTGACAAAACGTCAACAAATCATACCAATTTGATGAGCAAAGAAGAATTGTGGGAGACAGACTTCCAAGATAATATGGTAAGCTCAAGATATGCGGGTTGTGGTAAAATTGCCATTTAATAATTTAAAAAGATAAATAAATTCTTTAAGAAGTTTAATGCAAAAAATGCAAAACCGAGTTTAACTTTTAATTTAGATAAAAAACGTTAATTAATTGATTTAATGCTATCTGCGTCCAAATTATTTAAATAAAGTTTCAACAAACTCACGGATGTTGCAGATATAGAGAAGTTTATGATTATAGTACATAGGATTCTACGATTTCTGGTTGAGATACCATGGTCATCACTTTCAATTAGTTTTTGTATGTTTCCCTCATCAACTTCCTCAAATCCAATATCATTTAATTTTTATTTAATCGTCAACCGTTTTAATAAGCAAGTAGTTCCAATGTCCTTTGAGACAACTTTGTTGCACTTCAGTCCATGATGAACCGATATTTTCGATGGCATAATACTTTGATGGAACATTAATTGCTGTCAACTGCTTCAACTATTTGCTTAAAAGTTTTTCAAATTAAATAAGCCTTGAAAGTTGCAATCACTCCTCGGTCCATCGGTTGCAAAATTGATATGGTATTTAGAGGTGTAAAAATTATTTCAACATGCAAACAAGTTTGAAATTCTGATAAATTTTGAGGGTGTCCAGGAGCATTTTCGAGAATCAGCAATGCTATTTTTCTAATCCATTTCTTTTGCAATACGATTTTACAGCAGGACAGAAATGCTCTTGATAGCATTTTTAAAATAAAATTGCAGTCATCCATGCTTTTCGGTTTGCCATCCAAATCACAGGCATTGATTGTTTAGAAATTCCTTTCAGTGCCCTGGAATTTTCAGAACGGTAAATGAGTAGCTGTACATCGGGAAATCCCCAGTTGAATTTCCACCTAATAATAAAATTAAACGATATGTCGCGGCTTTAAAACCTGGTGCGGATTTTTCTTCTTTGGAAATTCATATTTTTCTGTTTTATAATATCATCCAAACTCTTTTTGAATACCTCTGCTGATTCTTTATCAGCACTGGCAGATTCTCCTGTACAAGCTCTAAATATAATATCTTGGCTTTTTCCATTATGATGCCCTGGCTGTGAGGCATGTTTCTCTTCTGTGTTTGATCATCAATCCAGAATGTTAATAATTTCATGATTTCTTCTACTTGAGTACTTCTTATGCGTGTTATTTTCATCGCAAATATAATTAAGTTGTTGTTCAAATGGATTTGTTAAAGTTATCGGAATTTTTAAGAATGGTTCTATAATAGTTGATCCAGCCAATCCTAGACTGGAAGACACTTTGGATTGCAATTCACCGTTCTCAATTCGCCTAATAACATTCATTTTCATCTCCAACGTCAAACTTTTTCTAGTTTGTTTAGCAACATACGTGGTTCACCCGTTCTTGTCTCGGCCATATTTTTATAAGCAATTGCTTTTTTTTTATTTAATGAATTTCATTTATTTTAATCAAAATTATTGAGGTCTAAATCTAAAACCATCAAACCATATCACTATTTCGAATGAACAATTTAATACAAAATTTCACATTTAAGGATTCGTCGAATTATAAATTTAGTTTTACTTTTGACACGTTGACTACTACTGGTGAATGAGCTACTCACATAAAGTTCTGTTAATTTTTTTAACTTATAATAATTTTAAAGTTAAAATAATTTTTTTTCATAAAATCAAAACAGCGCTAAAAGAGGTTGCGTTAATCGAGGTATGCCTGTATATATGTTCATTTTAATGCTATATATGTAAACCTCAGTATGAGAAAAATTATCTTTTGACAAATTTAAATTATTTGAAATAAGGAACAAGCTATAGTTTCCTTTATCAATTTTTTTATTAGATTGAAAATTGTATTCCAATATTCTGTTTAGCCGCAAGAATCAATATAAAATATAAATAAATAAATTACAAAAAATTCGCTGACTCATATCCATGTATATATGTACATACATATATTATACAATAAACAAGGCATCCATAAGGATATGGGAAGGAAAAAGGAAGGATATTTCATGTGCAACAATTGATATACATCATATATAGGAAAAAATTGAACTTGTCTATGTATTTATTGTGTATACGTGATAAGAGGATGATTAAAATCAACAATATAGAAGTCTTTTGTTGTTTAATATTTATGAAGGAAATTAAATTTATATATTTAAAACTATTTAATAAATTAAATTAAAAATTAAATTATCTTCGTTTTTCATGTTTTTCCCGCATGCCTAACCCAGACAATTGAATTATTATGATTATTATTCTGTATATAGATCTGTCAAAGTCAGAGTATCTTATTTATAATTTTCTTCGTATTAAAAAACCAATCAAAAATATTATTTCCAACACAAAAGTTAAAAAATAAAATATAAATGATTTAAAAAACAAATTCTAAAAAAAAAAATTATTAAACTTTTAATTTTTCACTTGAACAATAATAAAAGAAAAATATTGAATTTTTCCCGCTGTATCTTCACTTTCGTAAAATATTTTTTTTATTTATATTTTGTACTTTGCCATAAATTTTAAATAAAAATACAAAATGTAAGGTTTCGCGTATTATACTCGTATATATACCAACATTTCCACGCAACAAGAAGGTAACTTGTCTTGTCACTTTTTTTGTTATTTTACTCGTTTTATTATTTTAAAATAATGAAAAAATAATAAATAACAAAAAAGAAATTTACCAATTTTAAGAAACATAAAATTATGTTCGCGATGATTTTTTGTGTTACAATATTTTCGTTGCCGAAAGTTTAGGTTAAAGTTGAAACAAAATTCGGTAAACAAATAATTTAAATAAGAAGTATTTTATAGTATGAATGGACACAACAATGATTTTGGCCATTCGAATTTATTTTGTTGTTAAAAAATACTTGTACCAGATTGGTATGCATAGCACAGTGCGGAACCAATTGAATTTACAAATTTTGATATATTTATTCTACATCAATAATAAAATGCATACCAAACCACAAATTTTTCGATGTTCTTCGTAAATAATTTATATTCAAATTTTATTCAAGTTCTGTAACATTTATATTTGCATAAATATAATAGATTTCTTGAAATCATGAGAATATTCAATTAAATTGATTAAATTTTTTTAAATCAAACAAATTTAAAATTCCCAATTTACTTCGAATTAGTTTGCCAAAGTTTTTAATTTTTAGTAACGTATTTTGTATAAGATATTTTTATTTTTTTTGTAAATTGGTTAAAATTCAATAAATAATTTTTTCTAATCAAACAGATTTCAAAATATTAAGATGTTTTGCTTGGTGCTAGGTTTTAAAATTCTAAATCTAAAAAGAATGGAATCAAAATATCAAAATCTCGAAAGTAATTTTTTTAAATTTAAATGGTTGGCCTTGGGTTTTAAACCAGAGAGGGAAACGTTTTAATATGGCGGATATCACCATACAGTATTAATGGTAATTAGTAAAAAAAAAATTAAATTCCATTAAAAATATAGAGGAGGACTCAAAATGTTTTAATTTCAACGAACAAAGAAACATAGTTAGGTACATAAATGACGGTACAAAAATTAGTTGCGATTCAAAAAGGTTTCAGCTTCCACAATCAAAACAAATTACTTGAATCTTTAATTCGATTATAATATTTATAATTTCAAATTTGAATTAGTATGGCCTGAGTAGAAGGAATACAATATCTAAAACGATTTATCAAAACACAGTAATGTTAGTTTAAATTGTAAAGAATCTCATTACCAAATTTTGGTCCTCCAGGTACCCGCACAAATCACAAAACCTTGTCTTACGTCAGTGCTTGGCAATTTTGTTAATCATTGTAAAGTTTTTGTAAGTAAACCTCAAGAAACATCAACATTTAAACGTGTACCAATAAGGAATCGTCAACAAATGGAAGATGAACTATAGAACTGCTTGTCGAAGTAATTTATTTTCCGCAATTAATAGAACTCTAGAGACAAAATACAAACCTTACAAACTTATGTATTAAACTAAAGTTACTTATAAAAAAAACTGCTAAAGAAAAATCTGATCTATCTGCGGAGCAACTATAATGGAAGTCTTCCAACCTTTTCCCGAGCAAACAGCTAATAAAGATAGTATAGCTTAGTTCCTAAGTTTGATGAGCCATATAAATACGAGTAAAGCAATACATGAATTAAAAGAAGAGATAAAAACTAACTTAAATCCCACGAAAGCTCCAGGGTATGACTTAATCACATGCCAAATTAGAAAGAAATTAGAAAATTATTGCATTTAATCAACGAAACATTTTGTCGGAAAAGTGTCCCACCCCAGTAAAAACTGGCAGAACTTATAAAGATAGCTGCTAAACCAGATAAACCACCAAATGACAGATGGCCTAATAGGTCAGTTTTTCCATACAGCCAACCGCTAATAGAGGAAAGAAATCTCATGCATCACACCAATTCGGATTCCGAGAAAGCAACACCTATTTGGTGTCATCCGCAGTACAGAAAGATCTGTGTACGGAGATAGGTAGGATGTTGGAACTAGAACTGATTGAAATGAGCAAAACTCCATAGAGCGCTCCTGTCAGAATTGTGAAATTAAATAACGTCACAAAAAGGGATGCCCATCCATTCCCAATTATAAGCACCAGATACATAACAAAACTTGATTTAATATATTTTTTGGCAAATTCCTTCAACGGATACCACAAAGGAAAAACTGCGTCAAAAATTTGGTCGCTACTCATCTTCGGAATGCTGAAGATGATTAGCGACCAATACCAACAACTGTAAGGGCTTACGATAAATATAGAAAAGAGCACTATCGTAAATTGTTTGAAAAAAGATCCTATAAACGCCGAAAACCAAATTTATTCAGAATTTAGAAACAAAATTCTGAATCCCCTATCAACCATGTTTAAAGTAGCTCGTAACTATATCTTCGCTTATACACCACGTAAACATCAACAACTTACTCACTTGTCATTATGAAAATTATGGGTTCCTTTTAAAAGATTTTAGAAAAGGGGCAGCTAAACAAATATTTAAATATCCTCGTAATGAAGTGTTTGGCTCTTTAATGACCCTCAGCTCATGCATAGCGATAACGCTGCTCAATTTTAAAGTGGAGAAATGAGTCTGATATTATTGGCTTTAAAACTGAGATTTACTCTCCACAATCGGTGTGATTAAGGAATGGCTTTCACGAAATTATTACCAATACCTCACATTATACTTTATTTGATTATCACAAAATAAACCTTTGTGGATGTTACGTCAATTGAGGGGTGTCTCTGAAGGTGGAATATACGTACCAGTTCCTGCAAAATTAGCGCTTTTACTGCCGCGAAATGAAAGAAAACATAAACAAGGCTTATGAAAAAAACTCAAAATGGTGTGATCTGCATACAATTTCCTGTACGTCAAAGCGTGTAGACTTTATTCTCGGAAAGTTTTGTTGCAAAAAAAATTGGAACAATAAACCATGAAATTAAAATACTTAGGGGTTTTCATTGCAAGGATATGAAAGAGTCAATGTTTTGTTTCTACAAGTGCCGATACACCTGGAAGAATGTTTGACAATCATCTTGTTTGCGCACTTTGCTTTCGTATTTCGACGTGTTTAGCGTCTACAGCACCGATACAGTTCGGGAAGTTCCACTTCTTTCAAACATATTACTTTTGTATATAAATGCTTTATATTTCAGATATCAAGTATTGGGGATGAACCGGTGCGAAAACGAAAAAATGTGGATAGCTTAGAATAACAGAAAATGGATGTATTGCAGCAGGCTTGTGACCATTTTAACCGTAGTGATGATCAATATGATGGTCAGGGAAAGAACTGTCCTGTTGCAATCGTAATGTACTAGATAACCATTCACTATAATTGCGGGGAAACCATTTGTAATACTTTTGAAAATGTTGTATAATCCATACGCAGACAATTTTGGTAATATCCAGGTGAAGATGGTTTCAGCAGGTTAACGTGCGAAAACCGTTTTTTCTTTTTTTTCAGAAACACAGTTGCCAAAATTAAAATCAAAGAATTTTTTTGACGTTGTTCAACAGAAATAAGGCTTGCGTTACAAGATTGTGTAGTGTGGGGAAACGTATCAAGCATGCTTGCCGAGCACGCTTGTCAAGCATCCTTGCATGGAAAGAGACTATACACAATAACCGGTTTCGCTTAAGCCGCTACCGGTTTAAATAAATTTTAACTGTTCAAATTTAATTTTGAAATTCGTTATTTGATATACATTCGTACATTTAAATTCATTTTTCATAAGTCCTCCGTCAATTTTATTAAAATATATTGAATTTAATCGGATGGAATCCGTTCGTTGAACTTTCCAGTAAGATAAGGCTTTGATTCCAGACTTAACACCAACACTTTGACGTTTTCCATGCATATATGATCAACATTTTTCTATGACGTATTTTAGAGCTCCATATATATATATATATATATATATATATATATATATATATGTTTTGTCTAACTCCAATAATTTCTTTATTAATTAATTATTTTATATTTTATTCTTTTTTAATTTTTTATGCGGCAGAAATCATGGGCCGGGGCACCCAGTACAAGGATACTCACCGAAGACCGCAATTCCAACATCAACCACGTAGGCAACCACATTGAAGCCTTGTCGTTCCATGTTTAGTAACAGGTCATTAATGGCCACGTTCCAAAGAAGGGGGGATAAAACCCCATCTTGCGGTGTCCCTCTGCTCACGTATATATGCCAGCAGACGGCCCCGCCAGATAACCTGACACGAGCCTGCCTCTATGCATTTGATCTATCCAGCCTCTCAGTGACCCGTCTATCCCCAAGCGCGTAAGGGTCCGGGTGATTACCCCCGGTCTGACGCAGCTAAAGGCCCCTTTATATCCAAGATTGAGTCTCTAGTGTAAAGCGTCTATTTGTCTTTCCAGTGATTTTACCAGAAAAAAGGATAAGCTTATAGGCCTAAAGTCTTTGGGAAAGCACAGTGAGAGGTTTTCCCCGCCTTGGGTATAAATATTATTTTTACTTTCAGTCTATTCCCTAGGAATGTGACATGGTTTTAAGTTGCCTTTGAAGATAACTTCCAGCCAGGTTAGGGTTAAGTTAATAGTTCGCTGGATATCCGCATCGACAATGCCATCAGGTCCTGCCTACTTGTATGGCATAAAACTGTTTATATTTACCATAGGATATTCTGCCTATTTACTATATGACTTACGGGGTTTACACCCCCATTAATCGTGGATCTCTCCGAAGCAAGTACCGAGCATTCCGGGAAATGGGGTTTTCGTACCGTCCATCCGGTCGTTGTAGATAGCTCGGGATAGAAAGACTAGAACATAGTACTGTGCGTAGCCTAGCCGCCTCCGAGGACTCCTGTATATTCCTCGTACTTGTAGGTTTTGAGGACTTCCTTATAGCAGTCCCAATCTGCAGCAGCATGTGTGTTCCTCGCTTTCTTGAACAGTCTCCTGCATTTCACAAAAGTACCTTGGAGTTCTCTGTACCACCTGGGTGGCCGAGACTATTTGTCAACTCAGTTCCGATTCCGCGCGGAAAACTAAGCCTCCGAGATCTTCCATAAATATGATCAAAATTTTAGAATTATTCAAATTTACATAAAATTGGAAAACATGTTATGGAATTTATATAAAAGTAATAAAAGGTCAATTTGGCTTAATGTTTAATTTGTTAAGTCTAGTTTTAATTGCAGACTTATCACCAACCCCTTGATATTAGTGGTTTTCTATGATGAACTTTAGACTTTAGCGTACGGAAAAATTCAAATTTCCATAAAATTGAAAAATTACTATGGGATTTGTGCAATAGAATTTAATTTGTTAAGCCTACTTTTGATTCCAGTCTGCAGCACAGCCTTTTGGTATTTTCCAAGCAAATCATCAATATTTTTCTATGACGCATCTGAGTGTACCGAATTATTCAAATTTACCCATAAATTTGGAAAATTTGTTTTAGAATTTATTTAAAAGTACTAAAAGCTAAATTTGCCTTAATCTTGAATTTGTCAAGTCAACGTTTGTTTCCAGACTTAAGAGTAACTTTATGGCATTTTTCATGTATATACTCAATATTTTTTATGACGCATTTTGAAGTACGGAACTATTCGAATTTATATTAAATTGGAAAATTTGCTAGAGTAGATATATTTAAAAGTACATACACACTGAGGGCTCAATTTGGTTCAATGCTATTCTCGTATTTGACAATAAAAATTTTGATCACAAGCATGGAAAATGTCAAAGGGTTGGTCTTCCACCTGGAATCAAAACCAGACTTTAAAAATTAGAGATTAAGCCAGATTGAGCTTATATACCATAACCAAATATTTGTCTTTATTTCACAAGGTGCTGCATACTATCTATATAACTATATGGAGGCATATGGTTAGATCGCTAACCCTATAAATATAGTGTGGCTGCCTTTTAAGTCTCTTGCAAAATTTGTTTTTAAATATACGCAAATGATAAAGAATTTTTGTGAGTTTTCTTTATGTAGAATAGTTTACTTTCCAAACTACAATGTATAAGAGGTTCTTTGAAAAATAATTTTCTACTTGAAATACCACAAAATTAGGCTATTTATATAGAGTTTACTATACTATGCTAGCATTAAAATTTAAAATACACAGTACAAAAACAATAAAACAAAATAACCACAAAGTATATGTATGTCTGTACGAGCATAGCAAAAGATGTGTATATAGAAGTAGTTTATGTATTTATGTTAATTTGGTTTTATTTTTATTTTATTTTCTTAATTCAATATAACTCTATACATATACATACATATATACATATATAGAGGGAGAGTATTTTCCACATAAAAAGCTTCACTATTTATTTTCAAAAGTTTAAGCAAATTTTATAATATTTTAAGAAGCTTTTAAAATTATTATATATTTATGTATATCAAAATCACCAATTTTTCGTAACCACCCCCACCCTCCCCAAAATAAGTGGTAAACTAACTAAAATAATATATTATTTCATTCGGAAAAATAATTTAAATTTTATTCAGAATTTTTCTTTTTTGCATATAACAAAAAATTTCTCTATATACTCGTATAAATAATTTTATAAAATAGCCTCACAAATAATGAAAAAAGCTCATTTTATCTTCTATCGTTTGATCCAAAAAGATACTACATACACACATACATATATATATATATTTTTTAAGAAAAGAAAGAATATTTATATTTATTAATAAATGTGATGATTTAGGATTTAACTTTTCGTAAAGAAAAGCTCTTCAGGCTGTCTGAATAAAATAATATTCATGAGCTTATTATCCGTATATTGAATTCAATTTTGTGTTGCCCTTTTCATGTGTATGTACCAAGAAATGAACAAATAAAATACAACATTAGTTATATACGAACGAAGGAAGGTAAATATCAGGATCGTGATCTTGTTCAGAAGAATTGCACAGACAGACTTAATTAAGATATAGACGAAACCGTCTTATATATATTTTTTGTCACAATATTTTAGCACGTGACATTATAGCCAAACTATATACTATGTATCCAATTTGGCTCCAAGATATTTTTATAATTTAAGTTTTGTGTATTATGTACGTACATATATGTATATGTGCAAACATATAAATAATACGAAATCAAACCAAAGTAATAAAATTTTTAAGTAAAAAGAAAAATTATTTACGAAGTTTTTCAATAAACCTAAAGCACATTACAGTTTAAATTTTTTGTTTTGTACTTCTTCGGAAATCACATAATGTACAACACAACATATATTCCAACTTTACTTTTTCATTTTTAATTTTTTTTATTTTGTAGTTGTTGTGTGTTGTGTTTTATTTATTTTGTGCCCTAAAGCTAAGTTGAGTGTAATAAACAATAAAAAAAATAAACAAAAAACACCGAAGAAAAAATTTCACCCCTTTTCAGTGCTTTTTTTTCATTTTCATTTTATTTTTCTCAATTATTTAGTTTTCTTCGGTACATATACACACATTTATGTACGTACGAAAGCTTTGTTGTTGGGTACAGAACAGTAACATGTATATTCGTATGTAGAAAATAATAAAAATTATAATTTTCCTCATTTCCAAATTGTATACACATATACGTACGTATGTAGGTAGTATATGATGAGGATTAACAAATAAAAAATTGTTTTTTTTTCTTATTTGTGAAATGAAAGGAAAAACAATTTTTTTCGGTGCTATGTACAGTAACAACAATAATAAAAAAAATGTTGCCCCAGAATGAAAATTAAATTATCCCGCGCTTCGGAATATCATATGTACTGTATGTAACCCTTATAACCTTTGGGTCATTATTCTAATTATGTATATACGTTTGGTGGCCCCAGATGGGATATACAGATATGGGTTTTCAATTTTCCGGACTTTCAAAAATTAAATTTTTTGGAGCAAAAGGTGTTTTTTTGTATTTTTTTAAAGCCAAAATTTACTTTAAAATCAAATATAGAAAACACTTGCCATTTTGCTTAAAGCTTTCGGTAAAAAATCATCTAATCATTTGGATCAATAATCAGATTTTCATTTGTTCTTTATGTGTTATTATTTCCTTTTCTAATTGAATAAAATTCTAAAATGTTCCATTTATCACGAAAATTCCTATTTTTTTGTTTGTTTTGTTTTCACCATTTTCAATTAGTTAAATTTGTTATTTTATTTTTCGAGCCAAAAGTTTTTAATTCAACCTTAAAAGCTTAGAAATGATTTTATTATACTTTTATGTATTGTTGGAATGAAATCATTTTATTTTCTATTTCGTATATACATATATATATAATGTACTGCTATACTGTTGGAGCATCATGAGCAAAAGGAAATTAAACGTGATTAGAAAAATGTTTTTTCATTTTGTGTTATTTTGGTTTTTCGGATACGTTTATTTCGAGAATTACTGTTCTGTTCTTCGGTATGTGTGTATATATGTACTCTCGTACATTAAAAGTTTTGATTGGATTTTGTAAAGTATTGTAATCATCATAAATCGATTCAAGATATTATTGGGAATTGGAAAGATGAAAGTTACATCTGTTCAATAGTTTGCAATTGCAACCCTCTTCACATAGACCGCAAAGCATGCTAACTAATTAATTGTACCCTATATACTCGGTGAATCGATAAATCATTACTTTAAAAAATAATCTTTTTAAATGCGCCATAGAAATTTTGTTATCGAAAGCATAGAAAATGCATAAGAATTAAAGTTTAATCTGGAGTCGAAACTAGATTTGACAAACTAAAGATTAAGCCAAATTGAGTTTTTAAATAGTACTTTTATATAAATCTCATAGCATGTTTTCCAATTATTTTTTACGTCATAGAAAAGGTTGATCAAATGCATAGAAAAACCAAAAACTTGTTCTTTAGCCTCGAATTAAAAGTTGTTTTTACAAATGAAAGATTCAGCCAAATTGAGCTTTTCGTTCTATTGCATACATTCTAGAGATAATTTTTCAAATTTTTGCAAATTGAAATTTTTCCGTACTCTATAAAGTTTATCATAGAAAATCAAAAACGTCAAGGGGTTGGTGTTAAGTCTGGAATCAAACTAGACTTAACAAATCAAAAATTGAATCCACTTGAGCCTTTTGTTCTTTTAATTAAATCACATAGTAATTTTTATGATTTGATTTTTATGTTGAACAATAATATTTTACTGAATATTACAATATTTTTATTCTCATTTAAATTTAAAATATTAAGAATTAATTATTTTGATTTTCCAACAAAATATCCATGATACAAACCACTAGAGCTACTTGTGTGATTTTCGTTTTAACTTCCCACCGATCAACATGTTGTCATCACCAATCGGTATAAAGGAGTGGTGAGTGGTTCTTTTTTTTATATTAACCTCTGAATAAGGTAACAAATAAAAGTAAATAAACACCAACCAATATCAGAATCTATTTGCAAATGGACTATGGAGCGGTCAACATGGGCTGGTCAGAGGTCAGAGTAATAGGGGTGGGTTTTACCAAAGCTTTTGTGAATCTTAAAAGACCGCGTGAAGGAATAATAGGAAATGGAGAAAGGAAGGAATTCGACAGACTATTCTAGACTGACCATGACACCTACTTATTATAATATACATCATCATACGTCGAACATTTAGCTTCTCATAGTGCTGAGAACCGCCAAAGGAAAGAAACAATCAAACTGAACGAAATTTGGAAACCACATATACAATTTTTTTTTATTATAGTTTATTGGGTACTAAATCAATTTATCAAATAAGTAATTTAATTTGTATTTTTATTTTAATTTTTTATATTTATTAAATTTGGTCGTCTCAAAATATATTTGACCAATTCACACAAAAAAATAAAACAATCTACTAAGATTTTAAATCACGATAAGAACTTAATTTTTTCAAACTCCAATATTCGTCATTTTTAGAAACTTTGCAATTTATACAAAAAACAAAAACATATAGCCGATTCTCCCACCTATGAATAAACCAAATTTGAACTAACAAGTTTAATTCATTCTTCTAAATCATAGAACAAGTTTTCCACCGTTAAGTTCTTGTGCCATAAAGAACAACAACAAATTAAAATTAAAATAAAATTAATTAAAAATTAAACCTTCCAAACCTTGGAATGATCACTGCGATCAACGTCGCAGTACCTAAAACAAGATGTTTTTTTAAATAACATGGACTGATTTAACTTCGATATATAGTGGTACAATTAATACTAATTTCACAATACTCTTTAGATGATTTAACTAAACAAATTAACCAATCAATGAAATTGAATTAACTAGCTCATAAGTTGATTTACTAATTTTAGATCGCACTTAGTAAAAAATAATCAAAAAATGCGGGAGTGCGGGAGTCGAGTAAGAAAATGTTCCAATCGAGTGTGATGAAAGAGGAGGAGCTTATGTCAAAATGGAGTACTTTGATTGGTAGAGAGTGAAGTGTTATTATTTTTTCGACTGACTCCCGCAGTTATGTATTGAGCTTCAATTGATGTATAGTTGAATCTATTCATCACTTATGTTAATTTAAAACTAAAATTTATGGCTTGGTTTTACTTAGCTGAATGTTAATTGTATTATGTACAATGCGTGAAGTAAGTTGAGTTTGTAACAATTAATTTTTTTAATTAACTTAGCTTGCACGTTAAAATTATTTCTTTCCGTGTGATCAATTGTCAATAATTTTTTTCTATTTAGTGGTTTAGTTACATTTAATTTTGATATTTTAAAGTTAAAATTAGGATCTTATAAATATGTATATGCAAATACAATTAATATATGATTATTCGATTTAGATAGTGAATGTGGAAACATTAGAATAGGGCAAATTAGAAGTAATACGTCGATCAGAGTTCAATTTTTTTTTTTAATTAGTAGGCAGCTTACATAACTTTTAATAAACACTTCCGAATGACGAGAATAATTGAGAATTGGTTATACAATTATTTTATTTGTAGAAGAATAGTGTATTTCAGAAGCTGCTTAATATTTTAATACATCGGATTGGAGATAAAGGTAAAATCTCTTTGCAAAAATAAAATTCAATAGAGGATTGTTTCATGTCAACCAGCGATAGATTTGAACTTGATTTGAGCACCGCCTACCCTATAGTTCTTTCTTGATTCGATTCACATATAATTGGTGATAACGCCTATCCGAATAAAGATTTTTGGTAACACTTTTCAAATAAAATAGGTATTTGACTACAAGTCAAGAAACTTTAAATTTCAAAATTAAACCAACGTGGTCAACAATTGAACGATCGATCTTTCGCGCTGCTGAAGGTAAATTTAGAAAATTATGTGTTGCAAATTCATATTAACCAATAGGAAGACTTAATTTTAAAATGAAAATTATGCAACATCAAATAATAAACGAGATCATCTATTAAGTTTGATTAATAACTTAAGGCTCAATTTTTGATTCTGCATTGAAATAAAGCTATGAATGTTTAATATTTGATAAGGTTAAATTCAGGGATACCCTTTCTTAGTATTACAATTCATGAGCACATTTTTTGTTACCAAGCTGCTATTATCGATAGTCTTAAAATTATATTGATTGACCAAGAAACGGTGACGAGGACAAAGAAGTTTCAGCAATATACATATACGACGATGTAAAACTAACATTTACCTCATCAGTGTTGCCATAATACGAGATCGATTTAGTGCATTACAAATATGATTTCATATGCAAAATAAATAATCTATTCAACACATAGATTATTATACCAGATTAAAAATATAAGTTTAAATTTAAAATTAAAATCTTTATAATTGTAAAAATTAAAAGTTAAGTTCTTCATATAGATTAGAATTTGCCAAAAGATTTTTTTACAAATTAAGAAAATACGTTTTGAAATTGTTTTTGAAACTGTGTTTTGAAAAATTAAAATCAAATTGATCCTGGTTGGGTGGTTTTACTCAAAGTCCTACTTGGAACATAAATAGGGAATTTTCCCAATACGTAGGATGAATCCAGGACGTTTATGGTGAAAGCGGCGTCCAGGTTTTGATATCCACGGTGCACATTTTATATTCTTTGGGCCTTGTAAAATAAGGAGGTAAGTGATGCACATTTTCATAAAATGGTATGTTTTGATTATAATTCCAGCCAGTTTTATTTAACAAGAATAAAAGGATTTTTTTTGTATGCTTTCTATTCTATTGATGCGCACAGCGTAATAGGGGTTCCAAATGATTACAGCATCTTCCACTTGAGATCTTACAAAACCATTATAAAATGTACGTAGAGTTAGGGTATCCAGGAATTCCTCGATCCAACCGCTTAACAAAGCCACACATGGAGTTAACTAACGATCTCGACAAATGTGACTCCTACATCAATAATCTTGCGTACTCTAGGAACTTCAATGTCATTTTGTTATATATTGGTTTCTTTTACATACGATGGAACGACATAATTTTACATTTCTTAATATTTAAGTATTTATTAACTTGATTATTCCATCGATGAAAACTATAAAAATTCATGGTCCAATATGTGACCCTTGAGAACACCAGATAATAACGTTTGATTTCTCATTTCCAATTGATAAATATTGCAGGCGGTTTGTTAGATATTATTTGAACCAAATTATAAATCCGGGTGTAAAACGGAATGCATATGTAGCGCCTTATGATGGCAGATAGAATCAAATGCATTACATTAAATCTGTGTAAGCTACGTCAACATTATTATGATACATACTTATCTATCTCATTTAACACTTTACTGGTAAATTCGACCAGATTAGTAGATATGTAAACCTTCAGGCATGAAACCTTGTTGGTAGATAGAAATTTGAAATTCCAGAAATAACCTTTCCAAATTATTGACAATCGGGTTAATTTGGTTAATATTGAAACCAAGCATAGAGCCAACGAATAAAGTTTCTGCGTCAATTTCATTTTACATGGAAAAATGCAATTCAATTCCTCATGATTCCAGATGATATTTGGAAGAATGGAGTCACTATAAGATCTGCTGAATTTGATGTTTTCATAACTTCATCGATCGCATCGACGCAGCTGGCATAGTAGTCACTATTTGATTGCGGCGGTATATACACCGTAAGTACATAAATAGGTATCGTTTATCTATTTTAATCTTCACACATATCTGCTTGAGTCTTGATGGAAATAATGTTAAATACCACACACCTGAATTCTTGGCGCTCGTTTCTGGAGTGCGATCAGATCTATAAACAATATAATTATGGCCAAAGAATTCGTTAAAACTGGTACGAAATATATAAATGAGCACGTATGCCATTGATGTCGTAACTATATATTACATGTGGTAAACTACTAAATAGTTCAAGCCAGATTAGTATTTGTTGCGGCTCATTGACCGTTAAGACTTTACTAAATGGAGATAAAGTAAGTTGGGCCATTAATAAACGCTTATCTGCTTTGTTAAACGTTAGATAATATGTATTATCTATCATCGGTAGTGAAGATAAATCTCGTGTTAATTTAAAGAATTCCATTGACACCTCTACAGGGTTTTTAGTGCAGATATCTAGTGTCATATGGTATGTACGATTTTGTTGAAATTCGTCTTCTTCTTTTTATACCGAGCGAACACTTTAGGTTTGAGATCAGCAAGACCTTCCTTAGTCTCTTAGTATTTTGGATATGTTGGTTGCAATTTTTTTTAACATATTGCCAAAAGTTGGCGGACCTGAAAGCGCCCAATGATATAAATAATAATTGTTTCATTTGAATAGACTAGTCAAGTAAAAAAATGATTTTACAAAAATTAAAGCAAAAAGTTTGGATTAAAAGTTTGGAAATAAAAAGCTTCTTAAACTTTAGAAAATATTATCAATTGAAAATCTTACTCAAGCTTTCAGATAAATCGTATTAATTTATTGGGGTTGTCATTAAGAACCACTTTAGTTTAATTCTTTTTGAAAGTTTGATAATTACTTTTATAAGCTATGATTATAATTTACGAAATTAAGTCTGAAAGCTCCTAGTTGTTGAATACAATTTATTGAAACCAGTCAACTAATAAAATAATTTTTGGCAACTACTGGAAATGTTATTAGGATTTTACAGCTTTCACAGAAGTTAAAATTAAAGCTTTACATGCAAGCTTTATGAATACCAGGTTTCCAGTTATTACAGATATTAAATTATTTTACTTTTCAAACTTTGTTTTGTCAGCAACGAAAAAGTCGTTTAGAGGAAAAAGATTAACGAAAATAAAATAAAGTTTAAAAGCTGCCTGATAAATCTTATTAACATTTTGTGTTAGATTAAAATTATTTATTTAAAATTATTTATTTTGGTTGTAACTAAATTAAGAAATTAAATCTAAACGTTTGTAATCTTTGAATACAGTTTAAAGCTTAATTATTTCACCACAACTCTTCAAATTACCCACGTTTTTTGAGGATTAAGTCCGCATTTACTTGAATTATGGTTTTCATAAAAAACTTAATTTAGAATTTTAGTTTACTTTTTAATTTTAAACTATGATTGTTAAGTTTAAACTAAAAAAACATAACAAATGGTTACACTGTTAAGTTTTGTTATTTTTTTCAATTTGTTTTTTTTATACGAATCGGAATCATTCACTTTATTGTAATTTGAGGATTTCTAAAATTTTACGGAATTTAGGACTTCAGTGGACATTCATCTATCAATTTTAAAGGATAAATAACATGTTGCTGGATATGTGATATACCGGTTTTTCAATAACTCATGTCACTCATTTGTAACACAAATTATACGAAATATATTTCACAGATATCAATTATTAGATTTAAACTACAACGTTTTTTCGTTCTATTATTTCGTACTAAGAGTTCTAAAAATTATTAATCGATCTGGCACCTCGTATTTCGATTGACTTGATTTTTTTTCTTATCGGTGAAATAGTCAACTTTCACAGCATATGTGACATATACAGTGATTCAAAAGAATCATGTGACATATATGTGTGATTTAATATTTTAAAAGGTGAGTTTTTTCTTAACATCAATAAATTTGCTTGAGTGGCGAACGTATGGGCAGGTCGGTGGGATAGATTTTTAAAAATCACTCAAAATCACGCATTCAAAATTCAGTAAAACAAATAGAAAAGTCTATCATATTTGGTCTAATTTATTTGAAAATGTACATAGATACTTATGAACATCTCTAATATCAACACTACTAAATATTAAAATTCAAGCAACATTCAAATTCTGTGAGACTGGAAAAGCCCGTGCTAATTTAATCCCCATGAACACAAACACAGCTGATTGCCTAAACAATTTTAGCCTAAGCGAAAATGTGTAGTAAAATGTGAAATTCGAGATGTAATATGAATAGATAATAACGATGAGGAAAGGTTGTGCGATTACTGATATATTATTCTGCAAATATGTTTTACACTGCCACTAACAATTAAAATCCTGATGATTCGTTAGGGTCATGGCTTAGCATTTGCAAGTGTTATTTGTATTCAGCTGTCTAAGAATAATATTAAACTTGTCAATAGCAGAATTAACCAAGCATACACAAAAACATAGTTATATTACCCACCATGTGAACTCGACAAACTATAATTAGTCGTACGAACAGCCAGTAATGCAGTAGTACGGAATTTCAATGTAACATTGTAAAACCCACAGGACCAATAAAGCCAGCAAAATTCAAACAGGAAATATTGTACAACCGGGTAAATCGACAACAAAAGCGAAGAAAAGCTATCGTTTCTGTGAACTTCATGAAAATATTTGTATCCTAGTTAGATAAGGAACAAGAACAACAAATGAAGTATTTCAGAGAACAAAATATTGATAGACAGTATCAAACTGTCCAAGGGACCAAACTAAACTATCAAACCAAATAACGGATATTCGCCTACCGCATGAATTCAAATCCCGCATTATTTGCTTTAGATTTCCAGATGTGAACTGGATTCACATTTAGCAAGCTGATCCCAGACAACATACAGATCAGCGTCACCCATGAAATCAATTACCTAATGGGTCAGTTTGGGGGTGCTGCGAACAATCAAGTTGGATTCGGGATGCGTCTTAAGAGACGATTATGTAAGCATATTACCATATATGATAGAATCGCCAACACTGTAAATAACTTCAGAATTACACCATATTTAAAGGGAATACGCCTAAAGAAGTTAACAAAAAAGATAACAAATGGAAATCAAGTGGAAAATGAGCTACTAACAACTCCAGACTGGTGGGCCTTAAAAGAACAAATCGATCTTGTAGGGAAGGAAAGGAGACCAACGACCATTTGTTGTAATACGCCACCGACGAAGGAACACACGAAATCAATAATCCAGCACAGCCCCAATAGTTTCCCATTAGGAACTAATATCTATGAGGTCTATACCAGCACATAATGCTCGCCGTCCCGCAAGATGTTCATTACATAAATAGGGTTAAGGTTAGTCATATGACACTAACCGGGTTAACCACACAGTTAATTAGTATTATATATTTTTTACACATATATTTGTATTAATTCATAATACAAATTATACATATATATGTATGTTACAACAACAACATAAATAAGACACCAGTAAACAGCAATTCGTCAGTAAGTAAAGTAAAAATTTGTACTAGCAATAAGCGCCCGCCAACGGTAAGCTCAGAGTTTAGTGAAATAAAAGGAAAATAGATTCAAGCTGAGGCTGAATCTAACAGAGATTCTACGTTTCAATTTCAGAAAATCTTTTGGAATTTCAAAACGTATTCTTTTTTTATCCTTAACCTTCAATGATAGGAGCACAGGGCGTTTACTAGGCTGTACCATGTTACTCTGTTGGGAGCTATACCTTTATATTTTACCCATGATTTCTTAAGTTGTATCGCCTCGCCTAGCACAGTTCTCTTCCATGTCATTGCTGATCTTCCTACTCTGTGCAGTTCTTTGTTGCTTATGGTGTTAGGCCAGAAGCATCTCAGTATCCTTAGTACATATTTGTTAGCGTAGGACACCTGTAACTTTCTTCTGATTCGCTCAATTTGTTTCCACGTCTCACACCCAACAGTAGTACCGATTTTACAAACGACATTCGTATCTTGGTCTTGTTTGATATAAGACAGAAGTATGCCACCCGTTGGACTGTTTGTGCTTGAGCAGATATATGTCATCTCAAAAGTCTGTCTTACTCCTCGATTGTTATAGTATATTTTACATGTTTGTATTTGAATTGAACTCGATTACCACCATCCTCTTTGGGATTCCCAGTGCACAAAATGAGTGCCATATTATGTTCCTAAAACAGGTATAATGGAGAATTCCATTCGTAAGATTATTCTATGCTGATACGAATTGAATTGATGTGATCAGTGCATCATTTTTCCTGGTCTGAAACCATCTTGCTTGATTCTAAGTTTTGCATTGATGGCAAGTGAGGTTGTGTCAATGATTCATTGCGAGTAATTACATTATTGTGTTATGAGGAGGGAGATACCACACCAAACCCTGCATTCCTTTAAGTCACCTTTCTTGGGTATCGTAATTGTCAAGCCTTCTTTCATTTCTGTGGTATTCTACCGGAATTCTACAGTTCTTGTATTAATGGAATTTATGCGCTTGCAGTTGGAGATGTATTGAATTTGAATATTTCGGCGATTATGTTGTCTGTTCATGCAGCCTTATTAATCTGTAGCTTCTCGATGACATTTTTAACTAATGGGAAGTCGCTCCGATAGTCCGAGATTTTCGGTGTTGTTTGTGCTGTTTACTTCGAAATATTCTTTCCATCTTTTTAATTGTGCTTCACCAGTTGTTGAGGCTTGACTAGTAGCATCCCTTATAGGTGGTATGTTGGTAAATTTGCTCGTGGCCTTTCTGATATATTGGTGTATTGTCTTTGATCAATCCTTACCATTTTCTTTACTTGACGTGCTGCTGGTATCTTTAGCCGATGATGTTGCTCAATCTTTACCACATGCGTATCATCTCTAACCCATGGTTTCTGATTTTGCTCTTGATAGCCGAGTACGCTCGTGGCAGTCTTGATATAGGCTTCTTCAATTTTATTCCATCGCTGTTCCATATTGGTGAGATTGAGTTGGAGTGTCTTTCAATCTGCCTGTATTGAATTTCCTCCGATTTGTCTTGGTGAATTTTACAGCGGCTGGCTTGATTCCGAACTGTGCTATTATCAATTGATGGTCGATGTCTACGTCTGGGTCCCTCATTGCTCTGACATCATGTAATGAAGTGAAAATCATTACATAATCTTTCTGATTTTTAGTTCTGCCATCCGGTGATGTCCAAGTATATTTATGTATATTTGTATGGAAACCTACTGCCGCCTATGAACAAGTCAATGAGTTTGCTCCATTGTTGTTTAGTGCTGAAATCTCCTTGTATTATTTTCACGTCATTCTTTCGTTCTTGCTATTGTGGCTTATAATTGTTCATAGAACTCATCTTTAGTTGTATCTGACCATGATTATTCTGCTATTAATTGGTTTCCATTCCATCAATGTTCATGAGTGTCGCCTAAATTTCGTATATGTATTTATTATTCTAAAGTTAACAAAAATTGTGCAAACTTTTGAATCTAAAAATAAATTATAAAATTTGACCTAAAATTCAAAGTATTGAGAATTCTGGAAATAAAATTTGAGCTATATAGCCATATAGACATTCGTAAATCATCGTGGATATGCATTCTTGGCAGATGCGTTCATGTAAATGTAGAAAAATTCTGTTCTATTTCATTTATTGGCATATAGAATCATTGGTGACTGAATAACTTACCGCTCCATGATAATGTAACGATGTTATCAGAATCTCTCCGTGATGCTATACACTAGTGTCTGCAGCACATTGGCCAGCTAGTTGAAAAAGGTTGGGTGGGGTTCTAGAGTGCATCCAAATCCACCAGTCTAGCGTTTCATTGTAGCATTTCCTTAAATTATGGTTATCCAAAAAGATTATAATCAAGTTTGGCTATCGGTGGGGAAACTTTTAAAATTTAAAATTCACTTTTAAAATAGTATTCAATTTTTAGAGATTAATTCAAAAATTACTATAAAAAATACATCAAAATTTAAATTCATATGCGATGTGGAAACCAACAAATTGACTACAAAGTTTTAACGTATGAATAGTGTTAAAATCAGCTGACTGCCTAGTAGTGTAAGTGATTTTTATTTATGATACAAACCCTTATGGTTGTACTGATCCAATTCTAAAATTCAGGAAATTTCGATAAACCATTAATTTTTATAAATTAAGGGATTCTCACAAAAATTTTATAATTTAAAAATTTTCTATAGTCCAAAAACTCATTTTGCATCAGTACTAGACAATTTCGGACAACAGTTCTTCAGTTCCTAAAATTTATAAATAGAAATAAAAAAAAATACTTAATACTAAATTTTAGTTGACCTTTCGTAGTACGCACATACTAAAACACACGAAAAATTGTCTAACACTAAGGCGAGATAATTGTTCATGCACTTTACTATGTGAGTGTTTGAAAAGCACAACTAAAATTTAGTATCGAAATTATTTTATTAAAAAATAAACAATAAAATTATTCGTAGTGGGATGGCGTCGCATTGTTCTAATAAATAATTTTTTTCTTTGAATGGTGACAAAATAAATTGTGACTGGCCATAACGTCGTCTAGTACGTTGGGTAACCTATCCGTTAATTTTCACAATTATATTTTATTACAAAAATTAAAATATGACTTAATATTTTATCAACAATGCTGACGAGCATCTAAAAAATAGCTTTGCTTTAAAACTTTCAAAATACCTTTATCGCCAAAATACAGGAAGATATATTTAATAAAAAAGAATGATGATAATCATTAGGGCGTTACTTTAATGGCATACTATTGACTTAATAATGAAGCATACAACAAAAATTATTATGATATCAAATATTAGTAGTTTTGCATGGATTAATAACGCATACGTATTCTCCATCGCTGGTTTTTATGAAATAAAATCAACGCCCTAATTTTTTTAAACAAGTTAATTATTTCCTATAACTCTATTTTCAGTTAGTAAATATTTTTAAACCTTTAATTTATTTACCTATCTCGTTTATTTCATGGTTTTCTCGCTTTGTAGTGTCTTAATTTTTAAATCATGAATTATATCCGCATATGTATAAATCATAAATTGATACCGGAAAAAATAATTTAGCACATGCACAAAAAACTGTAACAATCTACAAAAATATCCTAATTGCTAGTAATTGCCAATTCATAGCATAACATACATAATATATGTATAATAAAACATAGCCAATTCACAATGTTTTCTATAAAAGACAAAAACAATTTTTTTTTATATAAACATAAATAATAAATGTTCATGTATAATAGTCGACATTTATTTATCTTTTTTAAAAACGATTTTTTTCAAAACTTATTTTTACATGACAATCAGCATCATCATCATCATCATCATCAACAACATTTAACAAGAAAATTTCTTTTGTTTTTCTACTCCTCATATATTATTTGTACATAACTATTTTTCTTGGATTTTCACTATTTGAGTTGTTTGTTTCTGTGAATTTGAATTTACATTTTGTATATAGAGATACATATATGTATGTACATACATAACAATAAAATATAGAGAAATACATAATGAAAAAAATAAAATATATATGTTAGCAAACATAACTATTTTGATGAGTATTTTTTTTTTGTCAAAAGATTAAAAGAATCATTTATTTAAAACGCTTTTGCTTTTTTTGTTTGTTTGTGTTTTGTATGTACGAGATGTAAAGTTTCTTCCAAAAATAAATTTAAATATTAAATTAGCTGGATTTTAGAGATGCAAATATTACATTTTTGTTGCACACGAATTTTACGTGAATTAACAAATTAGCACAATGTTTTTTTTAAATATTATCCGTCGTATAGAGTAAAGATTTTTGGGTTCGTCAAAATACTCCAAGAATTTTTAATATAATTTTCAATAAAATTTAATTTAAAAATTTGTCCTCAGCACAATTCATCATGATACACAAAAAAAAAAGAAAAAAGAAAATCAATTTTTTATTTTATTTTGCTGGAGAATGCTGCTTATATTTACATACATAGTACATAATATTGTCCAAGCGTACCACAAAAAGCAACAACAACAACGCAAAATTAAAGTGAAGACAAATTAAAAAAAAATTTAATCCCCAGCACAAAAAAAAATTAAAACAATAAATTATTGTGAAAATATAAAAAAAAATTTCAAAAATAATATAAACGACCATGGATCATGAGTTATTTGCTAAAGCAATTTCGTGACTTAATTGCATCACTTTTTCATTCCTACGTTCTATATATAATACACACACACATACACACATATAGGGTACAGAGTATACCAATATTATATATTTTTAATACAAACACAGACTGAGTGTAAAATGAAACCAAAAGACACAAAAAAAATTAAAGCTTAAAGCACACAATGTAATATTCAAAAAACCTAGACAAATATTTACAGTGAATCATTTAAAATGTTATACATTTTAGAATAGTGTAAAATGATAAGGTGACTTCATTTTTATGAAAAAGCTCTACTATTGAATAGTTTTATTATTTGTGTAGATTAAAAGATCAACGTTTTAAGGTGTTTGAAAGGAGCTTACTACGCTTAGGTAAATGTACAAAAACTAAAGAGTTTAATGTTATCAAAATAATGATGTATATTAAATAAATTCCAATGCTTAAAGCTTAATAAATTCCAAAGCTAAAGTTTAAAAGTTTATTTATATTTCAATATGACGGAATTTGATTTAAGCTAACCAGCAACATTTCAGTTTGTCATCTAGTAGATAGTTCTTAATACTTGTAAAATTTTAATTAAAAGCCATCATTAAAAATAAGCTTCAAACAAAGTATCCAAATCGATAAAAAAAAATTATTTTCAGTTGTATTCAGATGTAACATGAATTAAAAATACTTTGAACTACAATTTTTCAATCGTTAATATATATATTATAAATGAAGCTTATCATTATTTTTAAAGAATTGATTTTTAAGTATTTCCGGTTCCCAGAAATAATTAAAAGTAATACAAAAAGAAAAGATGACAATAAATTTTTGGAATCATTAGCAAACCAAAAATACATATTATCTGCTTGTATATAGATTGAAGTTATATGACGTAAGGGGGTTCAGCCATGCATAAATCAAATAATCAAATCATTTGTATATGTAACAAACAAATGTCGTTTGAATTGCTTTCAGGTATTCCCAGAAAAAGAAAAAAGAAAAAAAGAAAAAAGAAATAAATAAAAAATTTAAAAACAAATAAGAGTTGGGTGAATCACTCCAGCATTCAATGCCAGAAATGAGCCCACAATGCAGGACCCGGAAAAACACACATATACTTACATATTAAAACACACAACCTTGATTTCACCATCGGGAATTGAACCCGGTTTCACTCATTGAACTATATTCGGTTAGAAGAAACTCTCAGATGGCGACAAATACACAAATACTCTGCATTCAACGAGCAATTCACTTTAAAACTAATCGTAATCCAAGGTAATCACGCCACTTGGATTATATTAGCCAATTTAACACGGATATCCAGCATTTTCAAAGTACCGATAACGTTGATGCAGATCAACAATGATACCGCCATTTATCTTGCCGAAAATTAAAAGTAAGTTTTCAAAACTTTTCTCAGAGTAAACGAAACTCCTCGGCTAACATCGGGTACATTCAATGGCTTACCATCCATAAGGCAATGTCATGGGCGAATGTTCACACCGACAGATCAAATCTGCTCTCAATGTTCGAGGCAACACAATTAATCGGATCTCAGAAGCATCAACCGTTTTACTTGGTATCTGTAAACAAATTGATATTTTTGTTCCGAAATCACTCGACAACTGCGATTACGTCTTGGTCAGGGTTAATAAAATTCGAACTCGATTAAAAACTTCATACGGTGGACCATACAAGGTAAGTCGCCGCATACGCGAGCAATTTACTATCTAAATTAGACACAAACAATAATCAATCTCGAACGATACATTGACACCAGCATACGGTATTGTCAATTCAGCTAACCAAATATCAGTCACGAAACGATATAAAACCGTCCGATTTGTAGTATAATACCTCAAATTTTATGGTTATCCGTCTGCGAAGGGAATCATGTACCACCTCAAATATCACGACTTTCTGAAACTGCAACAATAACCAAATTAGAGAAATTCAATGGCTGATTATACCTAATTTTTAATTAACTTCCTTAATTTTTTTCTAAAATAGTAGTTGAGTTATCTGTGGAGTAAAAAATATTAAAATTCTCGACACCAAAATTTTATCGAACTTGCCAAGCCCTCACATAGTAAAACACACGAAAAATTGTCCAGCGCTGATTCAAGACAAAATTTCGTGGGATTTACTATGTGGGTTTGGCGTCGAGAATTTTTTTATTTTAAATATTATTTAAATTTTATTAACAATAACATTTCGTTACCAAGTTTATGTCAACCTTGGCCAGCACTCATATAAAATACGCAAGATTATAACTTCTATTAAGGCGAATTAGAGTTCAAAAATGCTAAATATAAATCGTTCAGATAACCAGAACTTGTCCGCTAAATGTGCCGTGTGTGTCGGTGTTCTATTACCAAGTTTTGACCAAATTTTGGGAATATGTTTTATAATTGCAAGCGATTTGCAGTAAGTTTTTGTCACATTATTCACAGTTATGTCGAATGTGTACTTAAAAGAATGACGATCGAAACATATTTTGTCTTTATAGTTCGTTGAGACGATTCTGCAGTAAAATATTGGCCTGATTAAGCTATAGTTACACTACTCTAAAGCATGGAAGAGATTTTTTACCGTTCTGGTTTTGGAGTCAGTTCCAAGATCTTTTGTTCCGGTTCCCTGCGTCGGTTTTAGGATATTTTTTTTGTTCCGGGATGGAAAATATAAGCCGACCGGTTTCGACCTTACCAAAATATTTGGAAATAGAGAAAAGAAGAATGGCGGAGGTGATAATATTGCTGAAAATATGCGTTTTAAATGGAACAATATTGCTGCCAAAGTCACATCGGAAGCTGATGTAGAATATCATTTAGAAACAACGTGCTTAACTTTATCCTTAATAACAAAATTTCAAATAAAGATTAATCCGAACGTTTAGTGCAATATAAAAGTTTTATAAAGTTTTTGTCAACTATCAAATATTTTCTGAAACGTCGAATTATTTTATATCCGGGCCTTCATATGGCGGTGGCAAACCAGTTCGGATTTTATCAACACTGATGAAAGCATAATCACATTTATCCTGCGTTTTTGGAATAAAAAAGTTATTAGGGACTAGATTGTGCATAGTATTGCGTAGATGCTCAAGATGCTACTTGATCAGAGTCTGCTGGTTGTTGATCGGGTCTTTCTATGAACATTTCGCCTGGTAGTTTGAGTGGTTGACCGTAAACTAAATCTGCTGGTGAACATTATATAGTCTCTTTTGGGGTAGCTCGTATGCCAAGGAAAACTATTGGCAGTTGCGAGCTCCAATTCCCTATATCGCCTCTCGGTTTAAGAGATGCTTTTAGTTGGCGATGAAAACATTCCACCATTCCATTAGATTGTGGGTGATAAGGTGTTGTCCGAATTCGATGCGTGCCTAGAAGCTTGGTTAGTTCCGCGAACAGATTAGACTCGAATTGGCTTCCTTGATCTGTAGTAATGTTTACAGGCACTCCAAATCTAGATATGTAATTTTCAACGAAGGTTGACACATATCTCTCATATCTCTCACGAATGGCGGTTTAAAATGTCCCAATTCCGATTTCGTGTGTCTTTGTATTTTGAATTTTTGACATGAAAGATAGGACTTTGTCCAGAGGTTAACGCCTTTATTCATGATGGGCCAAAAGCAACGATCAGTTGCCATTTCACGCATTTTGAAGGTTAATACCAAAATCAGCAAGCCTTTCAAAGAGATAGTTGCAAATGCGATTTGTGCTCTTGTTCTGATTTGGAAGCCACAAGAATATCATCGATGTACGTGAAAAGACATCCAACTCTCTGAGCAGCGTTGCGCAAACCAAATGGCATTCGAGTAAATTCGAATAAGCCGAAAGGAGTGATAATTAATTATTTCACATCGACGATATGACCAAACTTTCAAAGAAAATCTGCACCGATGATGGGACGGATCACTTCAGCTAGAATGAAGGCATGAGTGAAATTACGTCGCAGTCCAATATTCAGTTTAAGTAGTTTGATGCTATGTGTTTGTAAAAGTAAAAATAGAAAGTAAATAGGCGGCGACTGATATATATATATATATATATATATATATATATATATATATATATATATATATATATATATATATATATATATATATATATATATATATGTATATACGGTATATACCTGGATTACAACATTTGCCGGGATTTTCTAACGCTGTTATCGGCTTGAGGAAAACAAAAACTGTAACCGAGCAATACATAACTCTGGAAGTTTTTTCCATCGTGATTAAGTTTTATCAGCAGAGTGGCGCAGAGGAAGCGTGCAGGGTCCATAACCCAGAGGTTAGTGGATCGAAACCACGTTATGCTAAGAATTGGTATTTTTATATAGCAAATTGTATGGCAGTTTATTCTCCAATTGAGGTTTAGCTGATTATTAAAGCAATATGGAAGGATATAGATTGTGAACAGAGTCGTGTGTCGATGTCACGAGGTATCATCCTCAAATAAAATTTTCAGTTCATTCTTAACCATATATTTTAAAAAAGTCAGTTTTATTGTTAATAGAATATAGTTGGCGGAGGTGGGCTTTAGTTACATGATGATGTGAGACTAAAATGTGTTTATCAGTATAGTGGCGCAGTGGAAGTGTGCTGGGGCCATAACCCAGAGATCCGTGGATTGAAACCATGCTATGCTAGAAATTGTTTTTAACGGAATATTTTAGCTCAGTTACCATACAAAAATAGAACATGTCAGCCGTGACACGATCATTATTTTATTTTTAAGTTTTAGTTAACATAACCACAAAGAGAACAGAACAGTGTTTGTGTGTTCCGCTATGGCTTGATGCACTCAATTACATTGGTGGCTACTATAAAATCCCGTAAAAAATAAATCGTATTTATTTTAAATAAAAAAAGAGGTTGTCAGATGTGGGGTTCGAACCCACGCTCCCTCTCGGGAACCAGAGCTTAAATCTGGCGCCTTAGACCGCTCGGCCAACCTGACTGTTAAATCGAATGTGACAAATGACTTTCTTAATATACTTATTGATTTATGTTCTACTTCTGGAAATGTTTATCGATTATGGTATACAAAAAAATTTCCCCTGTTTCGGTACCGATCGCCACCAAATACGTTCCACTTTGGTTATTCAAATTTTTTTGTTGGAAGGCCACTGCAGTCGCACAAATATTGACCAACTCAATTTTATCCAGATACTCAAGTTGTGTGCGGTTGGCATCGTGACGCAATAGCCACAATTTAGTTTTACCATCGCGCGAACCAGTTAACAATAGATTTGAATCATGAGACTAGTCACACGATCAAATAATACGAGAATGTATACCTTTAGCGGGCGATTGTTTAATTAACTGGAAATTTGCCTCGTTTAGCCCATCGTGGGCATTTTGGTTTTCGAATAGACACCAACGACGATCCCGAGATACTGATAAAAGATATGTATTATTCGGCGAAAATTTGAGTTGCGATATAGTTGCATTGCCAGACAACTTTTGTATCTGCTTCCAGGTTTTTGATTCCATATGATAATTTGTGCATGTTCGGCAGTAGATGCTCGACAGGCAGACGCTAAAAATTTTCATTTTGATTTGAGGTAATCGCATATAACTCATTTCCATGTTCATATATCTTTTGTGTTTCCGACCACAGTGTGGTTTGCATTAGATTCTCTTCAAATGGCGGATCTGGAATTTTAAAAAAACATGTTCAAATCTGTATCTAGATAAATAAAAGTGCAACATCCTTTCTAAAGTTAATGGCGTGAAATGTGGCTCAATCTTTCCACTTGCATTTTGCTCGTTTACGATAGAAACTGCTGCAATACTTGAAAGACCAATGAAATATTCCACAAAATTTATCGATGCTTCAAACGTCCGAATAATCTTTTCATCGGCCCCAAAGGCAAATCGGTAACGAGATAAGCATGTAACACATTGAATATCAAATCCATGGATTTATGGTCGTGCTATTTCGTGCCAGGTATTTTCTCATTGTTTGTCTGGTTGCGACCAATACGAATGGTAACGAGTGGTTTGATCCGTTGATACCGAAAGCAGAAATTCTCCATTTGGGTCCCAAGTCATTCACGTCTTTATAATGACCTCCGCGTATGACCGATGGTTGCCAGAGATTTTTAGCGGCATCGACCAAATTCCATAAATGAAAACTACCATAATAACTATGTCCCATTATTGATTTGCCGTCTGAAGAGAATTTCCCGCCATAGAATCGTAATGAATTACCGCCCATATATATACGCAGGTCAAAATATTACTGCTCAATTATATCAACGAGATATAGGGGTAAAATACGTTTCTTAGTCATTTATTTTATCTATACCTTCGACGGCATTGCGGAGGATATGATAAAACCTGCTCTTGAGTTCACAACAGCAAATCGCTTGCCAAATCATAATTCTTTTTGTTAATTTATCTAAAAAACCTTCGAGTATCACAGCAGACCCGCTAGTAACTGTACCAACAAAGTATTAGATTATATCTAGCAGTATTGCATTTTTGATAAGATACGATTTTTGACGAGCTAACTGATTCAAATATAACTTCACGTAGGTTTTGTCATCATTGTAGATTAAAATACATTGAAGGAAACTCTATACAATTATCACCACTCCTCGTTTCACATTGGCTCCAAAGAAATTTGGTCAAAATTTGGTAAAAGAGAATTAATTTACAAAATCATTCTAGGAATTGTCTATACACTATCGACATTGTCGACGTTGTCTACGGATTGTCGACACATCGACGTAGAAAATAATACATGACGCGTAAATGCCCATCCCTGGATTCTCATACTATCATAGTATATCAAGAGGTTCAAAGTTTCCAATATTTATGTCTCAGCGGCTCTTCAGCGGTCATGTCGTTAAATGCACTAACATTTATTGTGGCAGGAGAAATAAAATAAAATTCTGGAATTCACCAAATACTCATGATATATCCAAAAATCATCAGTTTTGAGTCTAATCGTCATAATCGTCATCAATCAGCCAAACAACTCAATAATGTTTATTGATCAACTCTGGTATACAATGATGCTTTACCCGAATATTTAAATTCAATTGGAATGCAATGGGGTTTCAAACTTATCAGTGAAAAGTTACTATTTAAAACTTTGAACAATTTAAATTGTATGAATTGATCACAACGCTCGACCATTCCTTGCGAATTCGCTCTCACTCGGGATACTCATACTCATCCTGGATCTCTTCTTTCAAGGCAAAATATTCAATGCTCAAAAGGTTGTAAAAAGAGTTTTTTGTGATTTCACCATCCCATATATATCATATGTGTTTTCAAAGTGTGAGCTAATGCGTATGCCAATGACTAAGCGTTGTAAATTATCATAGATTGAAGCTTTATGGTATTCTCACTTCAATGGTCTGCCATTTAGTTTTTGTTATAATTATCTTGTTTCCTTTAGTTCCTTCTTGACAAAATATTAAGAAATCTGAATGATAAATCACAATCCAAGATCGCCCAAGTTGTGAGACGTTGTTGGGACGTGAAAATTCCAATTAAGGCAAACCTGTTCAACAAAGCATTTTTGCTTCTACAAACGTATGTACATTTATCGGGTAATGCATATGGATAGGTTTTTCCGATTAAATGAAACCGGTATTCATCGTCGATCCCACTTTTATTTAATGTTACTAAATTCCGGAAGTAGATTCTACCACCTTGCCAATCTGGAAGAAGAAAGCCTATCGCCAGTTAAGCTTATATATTATAGGACCATGGTATAGCATGTCCGCGTTTCATCACAGGATTATGGTCGATTATGAAAATGAATGTATAAGTAGGCTCAAGCTATAAGCCTCACTGTAATTTTCGGCATATTTTGTAATTATGTGTGTGTGTGTATGTGTATAGACAAACCATTTTGTATTTTGTGTATCAAATATTCAGAGAATCATAAAATATAATGTCTGTTTGAGGTGGGTATGTATGTATGTGGTACAGCAAGGACAAAATAAAAGCTGTGTAAAATGTATTTTTCGAAGCTTTTGTTGGTTTCGTTGTTTATGCTGACAAATATGTTACATAATTTGTTTTAATATAATTTTTATTTTTATGCTCATCGTACTCGTATGTATGTACATGCGGATAAAAAATTTAATTGTAATTTAATTTATTTTATATAAATTACGTATTAAATTTTATTTGTAATAAATAATCATTATGAACGAAATGGTCGACGATTTTTTTTATAAATTGTAGTCTTGATACTAACAACAATCAACTTAAAAAAAAAAACGTTCACCTAACAAAAAAAAATTTTCACTTAGCTTTTCGTTCAGTTGGATTATGTTTTTATTTTTTTGGTTTTTTCAAATGAAATATCTTGGTTCGTTAATTTTATTGCTTTAAGCACAACAACAAAAGGATATAGAGAAGAAAAATTGATTAACAAAAAGTCTATATAATTGAAAATAAAAATGTGTATGTACATGTATGTACATATGTATGTATATGAGATGAAGGGGTGTTTGTGTGCGGTGAGAGACGTAAAAAAAGGCTGCATAATAAAAAGAAATTTTCTGTTTTTCAAAGGTAAATAATTATAAGAATAGAGGTACTTAAAGTAATTAGGATATGGTGAAGTTATTTTTACTAATTAGGTTGCTGCTAATTATATTTCATGGCATAATATACGTATACCAAATGACACTTGTTAGGATAAGCAGCGTTATGTTCAGTACATCAGGCTCGCATATATTGAGCACATGTGGTTTTCATATACCAATCCATCATGTGTATTGTTGTTATTTTCAATTTTTTTTTAACACCTTTATTGGTACGGCTACTACAATCTTAAACAATATTAATTCGTTTAATTCGTTTAATTAATTAGTACTTATGAGATAAGCATACACTTGTGTGGGTTTGCTGCACCAGTGTCCAGTTCCCCTGAGGTATAATGTTAATTCGGTGAGCTCACGTGGTTTGGTTCGTTTGAGCCGCCTTATACTGCGTTTGTACTATCCAATAGTTGTACGCCCTCAACGTTGGTGTGGATGAGAAGTCTCTTTCCGATTTTATGGCACGTTCGCGGGTGATGTCATCTATCAAATGTATTTGTAAATCGCATTGTGTATTTCCCTATTAGTCACAAATCAGTAAGCGTTGGTGACCATTCGAAGAAATTTAATTTGTTTGTTCCATCGTTTGAAGGTGGTCTGGTAAATTAGTTTTTTGCAATAGAGGTTCATTTTGGAATGGTGCCCAATTAACCAGTACATTTGACGTTGTTTTAATCGTATCTGTTCAGCTTTTTGTCTCACATGATGTTTCCAGTTTAGCATTGAGTCTAGATGAAGACCAAGGTATTTGGCCGCTTCAGCCTACGGGACTTGCACCCTGTTGAGGTATATGTTCTGGTTGATATTTTTAAGCGCGATTTTACAATCAATCGTCCAATTAATAACGTTGTTCATTGCTTGTTGAAGATTTGCCACTACTCTTTGTTGAGATTCGTCTATTGCCATAGTAACAAAGTCGTCAGCAAACGTACCGATGAATGTGTTGTTCGTTGTAGGTATGTCTGCAGTGTAGAGAAGGTAGAGGAGGGCTCCTAATACTCTGATAACTCTGAGTTTGCGATGCAGTGACGTATGATTTAAGCAGCTGGCAGCTTTGAATGCCAATCCCTCGTGCCAAACCTTATCAAAGGTCTGGGATACATCCAGAAATACAGTGGTGATTTGATGGACTTGATCTATTGTGGAGTGAGTGCTCCTAAATCCAAATTTAAAATCAGTTACGTTTACCATTGGCTTGAGACGTTTCAGAAGTAGTTTTTCAAATAGGTTTGATAAGGTCGGAAGCAGTGAGATTGGTCTGTACGATGTTACTTTTTCATCTGGTTTGCCTGGTTTCTTCACCATAACTGTTTGGGCCGTTTTGAAGCATCTCATACAAACATTAAATAAGTATGTGATCATGATGATTGCTTTACGTGGTAGTTCCTTGAATAGACCCGGTGATATTTTATCAATTCCTGGTGCCTTTTTTTAGTTAAATTTTTGTCTATTTCTTCGTCATTTTCCATAAGCGTGACCCTTTTAAAATCCTGACTTGGTTGATAACCAGTTGTTACATCGCTGTTGAATTGAATGTCATGGGGTTGAAATACTTTTGGTACAGGTCGTTTAAATTTTCTGGTGGCTTTCTATAACGAGTAGTCCTTATCCATTTCTGGGCCTAGCCTGCTTAAGTAGTTGTCGAAGGAATCTTGTTTAACGCTTTTGATTAGCATATTGACTTTGTTACTTATCGGATTGAAGGCTGTTTTGGCAATGGGATTTCTGGTGAGATGCCATATTCTCCTTGCCTTTCTTCTTTCCTTGATTTGTTCCCTGATCTCAACAGGGTATTTGACTTTCATGTTAGCTTTTTCCTTTAATTCTGGAGTAGCGAGGCTGGGGGCCTTTCGGGTGTATTCAATGAAATTCTTTGTTTGATGTTCCAATTCCTCATTACTTTTGATACTCATTTTTAATTCAACTAGCTCTTCTAACTATTCTCTGAAGGGTTCGCTTTGTTATTTTTTTGATTACTATAGCGCTTACTGACAACAGTTCAGGAATGTGATCAGATGTTAAGTCGTTAATCCCTTTGGCTCTAGTGTAACTGGATGAAATACCCTTTATGATAAAGAAATTAAGTAGACCTTGTATTTTTCCTGCATCCGTTGACCAATACGTTGGCCCCCTGGAGATTCAAATTTGTTTTCGTGAATAGCATTTAATAGAGCATTTCCTTTTCTAGGAGATATTAGCCTGGACCCCAAGCTGTATGTTTTATATTGTAGACACCTCCAATGATAAATCTTAGACCAAGTTTATTGAAGACGTTATTAAATTGTAACTTCGTTGGTGTATGCCGTTGAGGACAGTATGCTGCCGCAACATTTAGATCTACGCCATTATATTGGATTGAGATAACTCTTCTTGATTATATATTTGATATTATTTTTAATTAGTACAGCCGGACCACCTCTAGCTCCTCATTACTAGGATGGGTTATCCAGTAGGAATTGAATCCCTTACTTTTTTTGGAGAAGTGCGTTGCAGCTTTCTTGATGACAAAGAGCACATGAAGGTGCGCTATCTGGTTGTTTTTTGTATTTTGTTGTGTGGTGATCTTCAGCACATTTCTCGCATTTGGTTTGACGATAGCAAAAACTCTTGGTATGTCCGAGTTGTTGGCAATTCGTGCATTGTGGAATGCCCCTTGTCTTGTTAGGTGACTCAATTTTAACTGTCCAGTATGCAAGTTTCTTGATGTTGAATACTTCTTTATAATTGTCTTTTTATTTTAAATCAATGTAAAACAATGGAAAGTGTTTCCTAGCTTTTCCTAACCAATTGTGACCATTTTGAATATGTTGGTAACACCTGCGACTTCATGTCCCATTTTTTCTAAGTCTGCTTTAGTTTCATCATGACTAATGGATGATGGTTGGCCTCTGATAACCACTCTATTAGCCTTTTCACTCTTCAGCTGATAGGTGTGATATTCGATATTTTCTAGTTGGTTGCTGGGTTCATTTTTTAATTTTTCCATAATAGTTTCTTGACATTTCTGTAGTCATTTCGGGTGGAGGGAGAGATAGTTTTTTGTTTTTCTGTTTAGAATGTTATTGTTCACATTTTGTGTAGTAGGTTTTGAAGGTGTTTTCGTTATTGTGCGCCTACGTTTTTTGGTATTTCTGTTATCAGTACTGCCAACTTCTCGTTCCAGTTCTTCCTCATCTGTGCAATATCCTTTTTTGACTCAGAGCATTGAATCTATTATTTTGTTGGAAAACTGGAAATTGCCGCAGCAACCAGTTGGAATTATTTGAATGATCATGTTGAATGATTGATGGCTGAATATGGTTAGAGGACAGATTTTTAACTCGTGCTGAATCCTCAGCTTTGTTATTTTTAACCTTTTATTTTAGTGTAGAGTTTGCTCTCATAAGCTCAGCAACTTCGTTACACAGCTGCGTGATTAGTTTATTATATTTGGTAGTGTACTCGGAATTTGTTCTGACACTGAGGTTTTTTTACAGTGGAGACTACGACTTTTGAAAATATGAATATGTTATTCTTTTTAGCTCCTTTGGAATGAAAATTGTTCCTCATTACTCATTTGAGCGTTGATATCCTTTAGCTTATTTTGAATATCATTAGAATGTATTAGCAATGTTTCCCCCCTCCACCACTACCCCCCTTGAATCCATGGCACCGACCTTCGAAGAGAGTGTATTTTCCTGAACATTAGGTCGGCCACCTAGGGTATTACTTTCCTTGTTTGTTTTATCCATTGCGTTTTGTGGTTTATATACACTCGCCTCTAGAAGTTCAGCCGTTGTGATACATTAGTCATGCAAAACAAACGTTACCCAGGTGCTACTGCGAGGAGGTAAACTAGAGACAGTTGATGGTTTCTATATAGTTGCAACTCTGGAATATAAACCAATGATTATTGGCTATAACCGGTTAACGCCTACCCTATTGAAACACACCCAACACCCAAACACACCCCACACCCAATTAAAATTTTCATATGTGCATTCAGGTAGTATTATACACAAATTTTAATTAAATCGTTTAAAAATTATCATGAAACCTATTTTGCGAAGCACATTTTTTTTAAACTACAAATGAACAAATATAATAAAGCCATCGGAGTTTTGCTCTAATTTAAAATTGTTTGCACCAAAAATAAAAAACACAAATAAAATAAAATCAACAAAATAATTATCGAACACACAAAAATTTTCGATTTTAGTTTTTAATTTCTGAATAGAAAAACTACAAACAAAAAACACATGAAAATTGATAACAATCAAAATGGTATTATACGAAAAAACAAAATTAAATTCTTTTATTGTTATAATATTTGAAACACGTTCGATGAACATTTTGGTTTGGATTTTAAAATCGTGTGAACAATGTTATTGTGATTTTTCTAGATTATATTTACATTGTACAGTTGGCAGTACATTATAGAATGAGACTGTATTTTCTTTGGAACATTAAGTCGTGATACTTAAATCGATTAGTGGGTTATGCCCACCTGCACTGATTTTTCGTAGGGCTTAACGGCCCTTAACCTTTGACTTTAAGCTCTATAATATAAGAGTATAAAGGTAAATGTATGCATAAAAAAAGTTAGAGCGTTGTTTGAGATTAACATTGAGCCGGAAACAAGCAATGTGGTTTGGTACGTAGGACAATTACATTAACAAAGGTGGTACGTATTCTTCATTATTTGTTATTATCAAACTGAATCAACGCCCTAATTTTTATTCTATTATTTTTTTTAAATGTTATTTTTGTTTTTGTTTTGACAAAATTAGATTTATGTTGAATTTTATTTTATTAAATTTATACATTTTCAAATTTGCTTGAGTCTGTGTAAGTTTTTATTTACAATTTCTAAGGCTCTACGGAATAATTTAAAATCTATGTTTATATAAAGATTTAAAGAAAATTGAAATTTAAAATTTAAGCTGTTCGAACTAAAATTTTAAATTTTAATTTCTACGTATGTGAAATTTGTCCTAAATCTGTCATAAAAACATCAAAAACAATTTCCTCTTATATGTGTTAGTGTGTAAAACAGAATATCTCGATATAACGAATTTTGTCATATAGACAATCAAATTTGGTACGACGAAAACATGACTTTCTAAATATTCTTTGGAAATTTTGTTTGGAAAATTATTTTTTTAGGACAAACTTCACGCGTCTATATAGAATTGTGAAGTTTGTCCTAAACAAAATCCTATTTTTTTTTACGACAGATTTAGGACAAAATTCACGTGAATTAATTTCTTAAACTGCAAACATATTTCTTATGGAATCTAAAGTTCTCTGAAATTAAAAACAATTCGGTTGCTGAATCTTCATTTCTTAGATTAAGAATTTATGACTCACGCATTTTCCGACTTTTGCATTTTAAATTTTATTTCAATTACTTATTAGCTTAAATTGTAGGATTCAAAATTTAAGAAATTGCATGTATGTAGATAATGAATACATGGGTAAAATTTGTCCTATACTTGTCAGTCAAGTAAAAAAAACAAATAAATTCTTGTTATAACGAATTTTTATATTTTAGTTATTAATTATTTTTTACTAACTTACTCTTCTGAAATCTAACATCTATGCGGGAACTTGGCAAACAAATAAGAAATTCTTTCAATATTTCAGTCTGGTATGGTCAAAAATATCTATTCCTAATTTCCTGAGAGATTATTTTTGAAAATCTTAAGACCCATATAGATATCTATACTCGAGCAATTTACAGTTAAGATGGCCACGGAATAGAACCGCCAGAAAAAAATCGGAAAATTGGATATAGTTTAGTTATGCTACTTATAGCGTCAAAAATGTCCAGTCTTATAAGACGGATTAGGAGAAACTACAAACGAATATAATTCCTAACCTCAAAATATTATTTCTAAATACGTTAAGTATTTTAAATATAGGACTGAACATTTTAATTCTAAGCGTTTTACAATTAGAAATTTAAGATATAGGATAACAAAATAAGAGTCTAACATTTAATTAGAATTTTTTAAATTTTTGTGGAATTCCCAAAATATTTAATTTCGTATTTTTGGGAACCAGAATTTCTATTATGAATACAGTGGCTTGAAAGTTAAAATTGATTTTTATTTAAAAAAAATTCTAAATTTCGATCAACAATTCAAATTGTACTGAAATCAATTATATATTTTACAATCAGCTTTTGATAAATTTTGAATAGTATTCGGATTTCACCTAAAGTTCAGAATTCTGGTACGTACCTCGAAAACCAAATTTTATAATATTCTCTGAATTTAAAATTTCATTTCGATTAACTCAATTTTTAGCATTTCGAGTTTGGATTTAGGAAATTGAGTTTTGATTTCAAAAGCGCCATTCACACAGTCACACAAAATTAAAAATGGTCTGCTAGAATGTTGAACCAATTTAAGGATGACTAACCAATTTGGTCTAGCTAGCGAAATGTTTTAAAACTAAGGCACAAGATGATCCATACCAATAAAAAAAATCTTAGGAATTTACACGTATATACAGGGTGTTTTTTTTAAGCTGAAACTTTCAAATATAAATAAATATAAACTTTTAGAAACCCCTATTTTTTATTGTAGATTCGGATTCTAGATGGCGCTGTAATAATTTTTCGATTTCTCCTACTGAGAATTTTATGCATTATGTATTTCTTACATTTTTAATTACTGAAAAATCACTTGTCAAGTAACTACGTTTAGCTTAACCCAGGAACAACGACGTGGACATCATCTTTTAATTAAATTAAGTGCTCAAGATTATGGCCTTCGACTTCAATGCACTTAATAATCCGCATTTCAAATGAATGTACACAACTGAGAAGCGTGTATGGTGGAATTCAGGCACAAGCATTTCTTATTCGCTCAATCATATTCTCACGTGTTGTTGGAACTTGTTGGTATACTTTGTCTTTGAGATAGTCCCATAAAAAGAAATCTGGCGAAGAAAGATCTAGTGATCTGGCAGGCCAATTTACCGAACCAGCTCTACCAATCCAGCGACCATTGAAATTTCGAACAAGTACTTTACGTGTTACCAACGAATAGTGTGCTATCGCAATTCTATGCTCAAGTCTTCAAATAATGTTGGCAGTTTATTTTCTAAATTTTCTCGGTACATTTGACCATTCAAGTTGCCTTCGATAATTTGGGGGCCGATGGGTTGGTTGCCAATTATTCCACACCACACGTTGACAGTCCAAGAGCGCTGATGTTCAACTTGGCGAAGCCAGTTTGGATTTTCAACACTCCTGTAATGCATGTTGTGTCGATTAACCGTTCCATGGTTTGTAAAAGACGACTCATCGGAGAACAATACATAGCGAAACAAATTGGGATTTTGCAGTATTTGTTCACGTGCGCCCAATGACAAAAAGTTACCCGATTTTGAAAATCTACGCCATGAAGATCTTGGTGTAAAGCCACATGATACGGATGATATACTTATGTCGGTTCAAAATTTTCTAAACACTAGTATGGGAAAATCAGGATTCTCTAGCTATTTCTCGCGTACTTATATGAGGATTATAAGCTATTTCAGCCAATACAGCAGTTTCATTATTTTCCTCAGTGACTGTTTCTCGACGGGTCCTTTTCTTCGGTTGAACACATCCATCAGCAGTGAATTGTTTGATAGTTCGGTAAAGTGAAGCATGTAACCCAATCCTATCTGGAAAATGCGAAGCGTAGAGATTGACCGCATTATCAAGATACATACTCCATTTTCAATTGTAATAGCCTTACGCAAACAGGTCTTATTGTTTTCGAAATAATCTTTGAAATGAATCGATATTTTTAAAATAAAAAAAATCATTTATTTAAATGAAAATTAATATCGTCTATTGCAGCGCCATCTATCTGAATCAAAAAAAAATGTTCCAAGAAAATCCTACGAATCTGCAATAAAAAATAGGGGTTCCTATTTTAGTGTCAAAGTTGCCCCTCACCCCTCTACAAGGAGGGGCGAGGTCCTAATTTTATCACTAATGTATTTCCCTTCCGGAAAGGTTTAATTTTTATAATGGTCATTTTTATCGAAGAAGCTGATTTTTCGAGATATTTGAAAGTTTCGGCTTAAAAAAAGCACCCGGTATACAAACGTTGATCACCTACACTCATATGGATTACTAGCGACATTTACAATCCTAAATATAAATAAAACTTAATCACCAATTTCTTATTTGTTTATCTCAGATTTATCATATTAAACCTTCGTGAAACTGGGGCCATTTCATTGTCTATTGCTACATTCATCTACTTTCCGGTGAATATTTAATAATCCCAGCCCTTCAATTGGTATTAATAAGGCACAGTATGTAAGCTCAGAATAATAGACTTTGTGCATGAGCATTTTGTTCAAGTATAAACTCAGATTTGATTGAATAAAAAATCTAAGGTTGTACTTGATACACTGAGCTTCATTTCTTATCGATTTGTATAATCAAAGAAGATTAATGTAAATCGATTACTTTGTGTGTAATCACCTTGAGCGGAAGATTTTAGCAACACATTATATGTTCCATGTTAAGCTTCAATTGCGTATGAAAACTAATACTTTTCTGCCCAGCATTACATCTGTCCATTTTTAAAAACCTATTTTTTTTTCTGATTAATTTTCTCAACAAAATCAGTAACGGTTTTAGCACAGTGAATCCGAGGGTCATTTGAAAGGGCTCCTGATGTTTTTAAATATTCTCGAACAAAATGATTGGCCACTCAATACTCAACATTTTCGGATTAATCGATAAAGTGATTTGCAAAGCTGGACAGCCTTTTCATAAATGTTACGAAATAATTTTAAAAATTTTCTGAGCTTGAGCTTTTACTCGGGTTTATTCATAATAGCGATTAAGTCACTCCCCGAAATTGATCTTTCAATTGTCGCCGAATATTTTTAATTGAACACGAACATTTGGGAAAATTAGAAAAATTACATTAAGCTTACATTTGAGAGAAGAATCGTGCTTGTAATGGCTAAAAACACGAAGTAGATGGTATATACCAAGTATTCTACATCTGTACAATGTCGAGATCAGACACCTATGATGAAGATCCCTGATATTGTGGACAGCGATTACCCTGGCCCGGTCACGTTTTGCGTTATGGTGAGGAACCAATTGTGCAGCGACCTCTGAAAGGAGAGCGACCGTATTGTAGGCATGAAGGTCGTTGTAGGCGACTGATTGTCTAAGATAGTATGAAGACCAATCTGATGATCGAAACAAGTGGAACCACTTTTCAAAGCTTTTCCTATTCTTTAAAATTAGACAAAAATTTTTAAAACATTTTAAAAAATATTAAATTATACGAAAGTAAACAAAAGTCTTTTCAACTTCAGGTTGTACAAATATTTATATTAAAATTTCATAACTGAGAACAGAATATCTGTGAAACCAAACACTTTCCAATAAAAGTTTAACAAGAAGGAAGTTTTAAATAACCTTAGAAACTGCAAGATGCCCCTAGCAGTTAAAATTGTTTCTGAGTCCAATTCTTCAGACGAATCTATTATGTTCTGGAAAAGATCATGCAAATCATTCTTGAATAGGGGTATGGTATTCACGGTTCTTATGAGGAAAAGTTTCATCTAGTAGTTGATACTTTTGGAATTCGCAGCAATATACAATGAATGAATTTTTAATTGTGAATTTTTAAACTCTTATCTTACTAGTGTTTGAACGCCACCACGTTCTCCGGATATAACCGATCCTCCATCAAAACCCTGTCCGATATTTCTTTTTTTTCTATTTTCAAGTGCTTAATATATTTTATTACAAACAGTGATAAAGCAGCGGCTGTTCTATCTGCACTAAAAAACAAAAAAAAAAATAAAATTGGGTGGATTACTCCAGCACTCAATGCCACTAAGGGCCCACGGTGCAATACCCGGACAGACACATATACTTACACATTAAAAACATTCAACCGTGATTTTTGGTCACTACCGGGAATCGAATCAGAGACCCTCGAATAACAAAGCAAGCACGCTACTTACTGTGCTAACGAGGGCGGCGTTTATCTGCACTAACTTCGACAAACTCGTAAAATCGCTCCATTATTTCGCCATTTAAAGCGTAACGGAAAACAACAGAAGAGATTTTCGCGACATGTCAATTGTTTCATCCAACAAAATTGCACAAACTTAAAAGTTGATATTTCGGGTTTTATTGGTTACCAGTACTATGAACAGTCTCGTTTTCGGTGCCGACTGACATATTGCGCAAGCGGTTCATGTAAATCAGCCATAAAATAAATTATCTGTTTGTAATTTGCCATATTTAATAAATTTATACCCTCGTCCCCGTCATGTCCTCCAAAATGACAATTCTGGTTTTCCGAGTAAAGCCACAATATTTATGAAGATTTTTAAAATATTTCTATTTTGCTTAACCATATCGTTGTGTAGTTTTATAGCAATATGATGTCGTTGTTCATCTTATATTAGATCCAATCTTATAGTTCCGACTGTTTTAAAAGCTTAAGTATTTGCTATATGTTTTATTCTTCGCATGTTGACCAAATGGTTTAAACATCGGAAATCCATCAGATTTCCAAATTAATCTCTCGGAATGTTTATAAAACAATACACATGGCCAACAATATAATTTATTTAACACTGCACGTCCGATCAACCAATGTAAAAGCGAAGTGCATACAAAACGAATTGCTTTTGGACACTTTCAATTCGCTTGGAGTGACTGCGATACGATCAACAAACATTTAAGTCCGAAAAAATTAACAAAGTTGTACAAGAAAGTGATGCAATTTTACTAGGTAAAACTGTTTCTGGTTATGATCTGATTACTGTAGAAATTCTAAAGTATATCTGCCAAGTAAAGCTTAAGTCAAGATCACCGCGCAGAGAGAGGAGAAAAAGTTAATGAAATTTTTGCACATTACAGAATCTTCAACTATTACTCAAATACATAGTAATGTGAACACCATGGTGCAAGAAACAAGAGACAAAACAGCAAAATTAATTTAAATTTGGATTCCAAATTCAAAAATTGTTTCGTATATCGAATACAAATTACGTTGATCCATATAAAATTAATTGTGTTTGGGAATTCCCCGAACACCTAAATCCCATTCTCAACAGTTATCAATTCTAAGTAAAAAATTGCAATTACAGCAAATTGAAGATGTTAGAATTGAAAGAAAAACATTCAGGTGACTACATCGCAAGTGAAGTACAAAATGTGTAAAACATGTAATGGATCGAATTACAAAAACGTTTACACGGTGACAAGTAACAACGAAAATTGCTTAAAGCAATTAAACATTAATAATTAAATCCTTCTTAGTACTCATAAGTTGAATTAGAAGATGAACAAGAACGCGTTGAAGAAGAAGTCATGAAATATGAACTCTTAAACGATACCATAATTAGCTTAACAAATTCACGATTGTTAGGATATTATTAGTGTTCGATGTGCTTCGCACAAAAAATTACGTACTCCAGCGGGATTGTTACTGTTAAAGCAGCAACAATTATTAATTGCACCAGATTGCATTACTTGAGGGACGTCCACATTTCGAATGCTTGATGTTATTATTCAAAATCAAATTGAATACAATAATATTGCAATCAGCATATGTATTAAAATTCAACCCCATAATTGGATAAAGGCAGAGGAAATTAGAGATGCTTTAACTCCTTCGGCACGTTCAACATTAAATTTTCAATCTGAGCAGATCGTTTTAACTAATATGTATAAAGAATGGCTAAAGTGTAAAATAGCAACTGCCAAATTTAACGGTTAATTTGCAAAAGTTCTTCTAATTAATTAAATTTGTAGAGAACGCAATATATTAAATACATTAACATTTAGGCAGCGTCATTGAATAATTACATATAGAAATGCCACGTTGTTATAGCGCTGCCAGCAGATGTATCTTAGATAAATTGAAATTAAAGGTTTGAGTATACACTACATAGTACAATTTAGTAAAGATTGTTGACGCCATGCTCATATGTCGCTGCTAATTTGGAAGTGTCACCTTCTATATGTAATTATTCAATGGCAGCGTTATCTAGTACGGATAGATTGGAAGCTAAACTCAAGTTAAAGGAAATTTAGAATTGGATTGAGGTAGCATTACTACCAGAACGACAAGCAGAAATCGGTAATACTAATACCAAGCCTGCAATCCAACATCACCTAACTTTAGACGATTCAATATGTTTCGATCAAGAATTTGATAACCAATTAAAATAAATTTCTGGAGATAAAAGGCCTTCCAATACTGGCTTGTCGAGGCTTTCGATAATGTTCCTGTTATTACTGCCAAAACAACAAATTGAGAATATTGAAATTCAAAAACTTATAGTTTTTCCATTAAATCAATGATTTAAATTAAAAGTTAAATTTAACTGACCATGTCCTTTACTACCAGATATTTCGACAAATTTAATCAACTATTTGCCATTTCCGCATGATAAAATTACTTTATAACATAACGAAACTGTAAGGTTAATCACTCGCTGCCTTAGGACACATGGTTTCCACATTTAGGGCAGCGAGTTTCTTGAAGAGCAACGAGTTCCAGCCGATACTCTAAATCTTGTGTCCGGGGTTCGGTGTTTCTTGGAGGTATTCATATTTCTTTTGGTTATTTTTTATGGATGCAGGTCGTCAGCTTAGCGAAAACATATTCCTACATTTTAGATTTACAAGACATGTGAGTGCCCCCCGACCGTGGGTTGGTTTCGCCATGCTAAATATAGTTGGGTACAAAGATAATATTCGTATATACCTTTATTTATTCTGCATTGTTTATTCAATCGGCCCACATATACGTAAATAAGATATTATACTCGGCCATTACGGATTATATTAAATTTTGCGTTGAGATCAAAGTCAAAAAGTGAAATATTGAAAATTGAAAATCTATATGGATTTATAATATACGCAAGGTATATAAATATAAGTACGTAACATTTTCCCCCATCTCAGCTGTAAAAGTTCACAAATTGAAAAACAAAACACACAGAAAGAGGAAAAAGCCTAAAAGCAATTTCTTCAATTTATTCGAAACAAAAAAAAAAATTTGTGTTTTTTATTTTTTGCCTTATTTGTAAAAATTAAATTATAATGTCCTTTTTTTGGTACATACTCGTATATATGTATGTATGTACATATGTATGTATATACATTTTCCAGAGTAGCCAAAATATAATACAAAGGAGCACAAACACACATACACATATAAAAAAAAGATCCTTTGTGAATGGAATTTTCTTTTTTACTTACTTTGGTGATCCTTTTTTCTACCGTCATTTCTACAGTGTTTTTTTTTTTTTTTTTGTAATAATGATGATGGAATGAAAACGCAAAAATTGAAATACAAAAAAAAAAATAAAAAAATGGAAAAATCAATAATTCAATTAAAAAGAAATTAAAAAGTTTTTCATTTTATTTATTTCAAACAGTTTGCTTGTGTTAATTTTTATCGCACGAGACACACAAAAGAAAATGGAAAATTGGGTGAAATGAAATGAAAATTGGAGATGAAAAATTATATGAGATTATATATATAATATTATATATTGGAATAGCAGTTCTTTTTGTTCATCCTCAACCCAGTCGTCGTCCTCGTCGTCGTCTATTTAATTAATTGCGAATCAATTGATTGCCTTTTAGTGACAGTAGAATAATATTCTTCTGTGGAAATTTAATTAAAAAAAAAAATTGTGTATTTGTTGCTGTGTATAAGGATACTTTTTATTCTCGGAACACTATCGGTATATATGTATGTATATCGATTATATAGAAGAATAAAGTCAATGGAGTTTAAAATTCTATTATACGTATATATACGAATTGTTTACATTGCCCATTTAACCCAATAAATACGGATATATATATGTGCGTTAGCCTCCAACCTTTAAGACTGCTATTTTGAATCTATCATATATATTCCGACTATAAATTTATCAGAAAAGAAAAATTATTCATCATTCCGAAAACCATCAGCACACAGAACAACAACAACCACAACAAGCAGATAATTTTCATTCAATTAACTTTGATCTATATACATATGTATGTATGTATATGGATACAACATATATAGAAAAGAAAATCAAAATTGAAAATAAAAAAGGTTCCAATAAAAAATACTAAACCGAAAGGCAAAAACTAATAAGGATATAAACCCAACAACAAAGACGAAATTCTAACAAATTTCAATTCATTCGGATATATCGTTAGAGTTTAGTTTCTACTTTGTACCAAAAATACATTTTTTTTTTTTTAAATTCAAGGTAGAAAATACAGCATGTCTGTTCACATATACAGATGAAAGATATAGAAGAAGAAAAAACCGAGCCAGCGGTATTCAATTTTATTCGTCTCACGTCCATCAAAATATCAAACCAAAAAAAAAAAAAAAACATTTGAATCAAAAAAAGCTTTGGAAATGTGTTTCTTTTATTTTCAGTTCCCTGTGTGTGTGTTGACATTTAAGCTCGATTTTAATTTAAATTCAGATGTACATTTTTTTTTTGCAAATTGTTAATTTTAACAGATTTTTTTTGCATATACAAATTAATAATGGTAATGTTTTGAATAAATATATAAGTTACCATCACCCATATACTGCTTTGACATTTTTTATGTTGAGCAAAAAATTTAAAATGATTGTTTGTATATATTGTGTGTCGAACTATATGTATGTATCCATATATAGATTTGTGTGATCTGAATAATAAAAACTCGGTATGTACATATATAATGGTAATACAACCCAACTTTATATTTCCGTCATTTTCGTGGATACGCCGTAAATACGGAAATAGGAAATATTTTGATCAAGTCGTGTGTAACGATTTTTTAATATATACACATATAGGTCCTGACATGAAATATTAATGAAGATACATACATACATGCGCTTGGTGCGATTGTCTGGTTCATGTATAAGCAACACTATATATATTGTATATAGCAAAAATTCTAATTGAACAAAATCAATCAATTTAGAATTTCTTTCTAAATATTTGTCTTACAACGTCTTGTGCTAATTCCTTTGTTACAAAATTTTTGCATAATCATCGATCAAACCGCATATACATTTATGTTATGGTATACAATGCTTTTTTTGTTCTGTTATTTTGTTACATGCGAGTAAATTGAGTTATTATATTTTTTCAATGAGAAAATAGCTTTATCATGTATATGAATGCTGGCTATAATATTCCATAATGGTAAACAATCTTTGATGGAAATGTTTTCCGCATAATACAAGGCTGAAGTTGGTATTATTATTGCGCATATTTTCAATCAATTTGTGATATTCTAACCTCTGAAATGTGTTGCATTAAAGTAGAGAAATGGTGGCGGAACTGATGCGGTGCGTAAAGTTCTTAAAGAATTCACGTTTTCAATCGGAATGCAGACGTCGAGAAACTATCGTGCAGCCCAAGGCCAAAAGTGGTGTTAAAGATGTATTAATTAAGCAAAACAAAAACCCTAACACTGACCTCTATTTTAAATTGTAATATTTACAATTTTTTCATCGCTGATGACTTTATTGATCCAGACCTCATTGGATAATAAGAAGCTTATCCAATGAGGTCTCGATCAATAAAGTCAATAAGATATCTATTACGTGATACTTTCCCCACCGCTCGTGAGATTATTATATGCAGGGCACCGGAGACGTAGTAGACAAATTCTTGCACCATAAGATTTACATCTTCTCGCTTCAGTTCTATCTTAAGGTGTAAGCGACAACTTTTGAGTTTCGAAAAAATTTATATTTAACTCGATATCTCTCTAGATTTTCAACCAATAAAATTTTTCAACTGTGTACAACACACTTTTTATGAAAAACGAGAAAATTATTTGGATTTTCAGATCTGTTTTAATGTATGCCATACACCTGCAATGTTTCCCTGGAAATAGAGCGAAATAATATGGTTTTACCCCGACAGGCATGTATCGCTACATACAGCCCCTTGATTCCTACGTAACTTACAGTTTATATCGCAACAAGTGTCATTATCTTCGAGTAGTCCAGCATCACATTGCTCATCACCTAAATTACAACAAAATGATTCCTCAGGCTCTGAAAAGCACCAACCCGATTTCGCTTGCAAAACTTTGCGGATTGAGCGCGTAACGAACACGATGAAAACTTCTTATTGTTGACATCATATCTACTTACCGAATACGTGTACATCAGGAAACTGTCACCTTCGCTGGCACTCGGCGAACACTCCGGTATATCTGAATCATGTTCCGAACCCCAATTATGACCAAACTCATGGGCCGTTACCAAATCCGCCGTTCGTACACACCAATATAGATAAAATTATTCCAGTCGAAATATTTGAAGAATTCGTTGGAGATTCTCGTTGCAGTTTCTAGTCTATGGAAAATTTAAAAGGGACTGAGAGCTTGTATTTTTAAAACCCAGTTTTTGGGAAGTTGTACCTTGTATTAGGTGAATAGAAAAAAATTATAAGCATATACCTGAACTTGATATGTTTCCCATGGTAGAAGGTACAGAATGCGTGGATTTGGTTTTGTAAAAGTGATACTCTCGATTTTGGCAGACATCAAGCGGTTTGAGGAACAACACCTTTAGAAAACATATAGAAACGTATCGCGCCTCCTAGAGCTTGCTTTTGTAGTTCGTTTCCGTTCTGTTGGCACCTCTCTAGTAAATTTGGAAAAAAAATCTTAATTAATCACCTGCACTGAAACTCCAACATGAGTTGCGTATATTGTCGTTATTCGTCGTCAAAATCATTATGGTTTAACTTGTGTGTTTCTAGTGGTTTCTATACTGTTGAAATGCGTGCATTTATATTAACCACATCATTTACAACAATTTCAGTCGACATATTTACTGTAAGACCCTCATTTGATGTTGATAAAACTGTGGTGGCACGGTTTCACTGCGTTTTTTTGTTTCGAAACCTATAAACATATTTAATTATTAGGCTTTATAATTTTGCAGTAATCACCAGTAATCACAGCAGCAAGAGCAAGAGGAGGATCAACAATATTTGTTAAAGAAAATATTCAACATCATGAGGGAATAAATATTGAAGAAGAAAGTATGCAGGTAGCTATACTATCAGCATACAAAAATATTGAATGTCTGCTCAATTTATTGTCCTCCAAGACATAATTTAAATAAAGAGGATTATAAAAAGTTATTGAACGAGGTAGGATTTAATTTTATCATTGGAGATGATTTTAATGCAAAAAATACTTTCTGGATCAAGATTAACAACTCCAAATGGTAGACAACTATACGCCGCAGGTTGAGCTTACAATTGTGAATTTCTTTCAGGAGGAAAACAAACGTACTGGCCTACTGATACAAGGAAAACACCGGATCTAATTGATTTCTATATTACAAGAGGTATATCCGAACACCACATTTTTCTAGAAAATAGTTAAAGTCTCTCATCGGACCACTCGTCCGTCATTATGACTGTTAGTTCCACGATTGTTAACAAGGAAAATCCACCTACACTAACAAATAACAAAACCAATTCGGAATTATTTACGAAATTAGTTGAAGACAACACCGATCTTCTTGTACCAATCAAGCATCCGGTTCAATTAGAAAATGAAATAGATCTGTTAATCAATAATATATACAACAAGCAGCATGGAATAGCACTCTTGTAATCCAAAAAAAGGAACGTAATAATTTCACTTATCTAGTCGAGATCAGGGAGTTGGTCAATGAAAAACGGTAAGCAAGAAAACATGGCAGATAAACCGAGCAGCACAAAGCAAAATAATTTTTAATAGTGAAGGCATTTCCTGAGAAAGGGGTGTGAAAACTTCTTCATATAATCAACGCTTCATTTTGACTGAAATATGTACCTCTGCAATGGAAAGTAGCAGAAATAATTATGATACCAAAGCCGAACAAACCATCTAGGCCAACCATAGGCCAATTTCACTGCTTCCAGTACTTTCAAAAATTTTTGAGAAACTGTTATACAAAAGGATGAAACCTATAATACTTGAGAGAGAGCCAATACCACCACATCAGTTCGGATTTAGAGAAAACCACTCCAGCATAGAACAAATTCACAGAATTACAAGTATTATTGAGGATGCACTTGAAAATTAGAAAATATGCTCAACAATATTTGTGGATGTAGCACAGGCCTTCGATAAAGTATGGCATTCTGGATTGGAATATAAACTGCATCGAGATTTTCCAAAAGAATACTTTCAAATATTGAAATCTTACATTGATAACAGATATTTTCGCGTTAGATGTGGAGAATAATTTTCCTAGCTAAAGAGGGTTTCTGAAGGGGTTCCTCAAGGTATCGTGCTGGGGCAGGTCTTGTATTTATTTTACACAAGCAATTTACCAAACACAAGCGGGACAACAAAAGCAACATTTGCGGACGATACTGCAATTTTAGCTACTGGGTATAAAATAGACGAAGAAACCAGAAAACTGGAATGGGCTACGAACCTACTAAGTAACTGGATCAAAAAATGGCGCATTAAGCTAAATGAAAAAAAAATCAACGCACGTTTAATTTACCAATGAAATAGTTAACTGGATACCAATAGAACCAAATTTCAAACAAGTTCCTAATGAAGCTAACATCGCCAAGTATCTTGGCATGACTCTCAGTGCTAAATTAAAATGGAAAGAGCACATTAAAAATAAAAGGGAAGAGCTACACATTAAATATAGTAATATGTATTGGCTAATTGGAAGCTATTCAGAGCTGTCAATACCTAATAAGTTGCTACTATGCCAACAAGTTTTAAAACCTATATGGGCTTATGGTATTCAGCTTTTGGGCTGTACTAAGGAAACCAATATTAATATAATACAAGCTTTTCAAAATAAAGTTTTACGTCGAATTGTGAACGCTCCTTGGTACATAAGAAACGATAACCTACATAGGGACCGTTACGTATTATGCTGAGTAACACCAATGGAGTACGAAGGCTCCGAAAGAAACCGCTGGAATTGAGATGACCACAATAGGGCGGCCAAATTTTTAAAGACTAACTAATGGGTTATATCTCTGCAAAATGAACATAAGAAAGATAGACAAATTTCTAGATGATATATGTAATCAGTTGTAATATTTAAAATAATAAAAATAAAAATAAAATGTAATCATCAGTTGAATTTCCTATATATAGGACAAAAATCCGAGTCCTCATCAGAAACATCAAAATCAGAATACAAGACGTTGTTTATTTGGTTTATATTAAATATATTTATTATTTAAAGGGCCAGCGCTTGACAATATGTTACGCTACACCATAACAATAATTCAGACTATACCATATCAAATTTACCCGTCGTTAGTTTAACCATAATGCCGAATGGCTATATAGAAACTTGACTAAACATTTATACCTAAAACCTTTCAGACGTAATATAACTAGTGGTCCGCTTATTATCGATAATTTTTTTCAAATGTCACGAATGCGTATTCCAGCGACGAAAATGCAACGAGTGCGCAGCACGAGATGCATTTTCTAAAGCTTGGGATACGCATGAGTGACATTTGGAAAAAATTATCGATTCTTAAGAGGACCACGAGTTATATTTGGGTGGAGAATATAATGAATTGGTGTGAAAGATAAAACTTAAATTCACAACATGAAACATTATATTTGTAATAACAATTATTTATTATGCAAGAATACCATTGAAACATATTATATTTAGAACTGACAGTTGTTGAAGGTACAATTTTCAAATCGGAATTGTCCTTCATTTTTGTTGTTAATTTTAGATGAAACGATTGGGTTTACAGCTTTTCACGGCTCAGCAGAACTTCCTCGCATCTTTTCTAGAATATTGTAGTGTTGCTCTGGCTGCATATTTAAATATGGCTGAATTGAAGTAGCACTGCTATGGCCGGTTATTTTAATCAATTGTTGATCTGAAATACCCGCATTTGCCATTATAGTAACCGCAGTTGATCTATGACTATGATTGGTGATTTTATTATTTTGCACATTAATTCCAATTGCCTGGGCCGTTTGTTTGGTCCATTTTGATAATTCATTGACACCTACAGGAAGATTTTTATACCACCTTCCAGTTGAATTTCTCCAGAAAGGATTGGGTGTAAGAAACAATCTTTCGGAGGTTACAGGATTTGGCCGTTTATTCATTAATTTATTGAATAATCGTACGGGACAAACGTTGATATTATTCACATTTTGCGTGAGCCACTTACTATTAGCACAACGGCTCGCACCTCCTTGTGTAGTTTTGGTGAATATAGGGTTATATTCAATTCGTCCCGTATCATTACCGAAATGGTCTGTAATCCTCTTAAAATTAATAATGAGTTAAAGCAAACGCGGCTTCGTTACCACGCCACGCTAATTCTGTCGCAACAATGTTGAAGAATTTCTTTTGAAGTCCATAAGGGTTATCTTCATCCCAATACGTTTGCATACAAGTAGATTCATTTGACGTAAAAGCTACAGCACTTAATTTCCGTTTGTTCGGTTCACTTTGAAGTTGTTTCCGTTTTGAATCTCTGGCACATCTCGCCTGTTTAAACTCAATATCACGAAATGGATCAAATTTTATTTTAAATTCTGCATAATATTTTTCTTGAAGCATTTTCGCTAGCGTATTCCAAATAGTTTTAATTAGTTTCCTTGTAATTTTCTCCGTTAGACTTACTCATATTGCATGCATAATCTTTTAAATATGACGCGAGCATATCAATTGATGTGTCTCGCTCAATTGTGTATTGACGTGTTGCACAAAAATCCATAAATTGTTTCCAAATACTTTTCTTATTTCGTTCCGTGTTTAAAGGAACACTATTGAGTATTAACTCTTCGATTTTTTTATTTGTACACTCTCCCCATCTTTGATTATCACAATTATCCATCTTTGTATCAAGCAGTAATCAATACTGATTCACAAATATTTTGTAATTGCATAAGTTGACAGATAGTTATATAAAAATTTTGTTTTTGTTGTGTGTTACTTTGATTCTAATGAATTTATTTTTATTAATAAAAATCGCCAAAAATAATAAATAGTAGGCTATTGCCATAACAACGTTTTTCCCACAGCGACAATACAACAGTGTTGTATTATCACTTATTAATAACAAAAATAACAAAAAAATTGCATAGTGAAATAGATGATTTTTAGGTATGAATTATATTCTCAATAAAATAATTTTTTTGTAGCGTGAATTACAGTGTACTCAGTCAATAATACGGGGTACTGCGCAAAACTATCACTTCTGTCACCACGACACAAAATACAGTGCCGAAAACCGACAAGTGAACTGCAATCATACCACAATGCTTCTGATACCCTCGGTAAAATCAAGATTTTCGTATGAGTGTGCTTATGGCAATGCATATGACGTCATTAAAGTCTCCGAGACCTATATAGCTGATAATTAATATATGAATCCTGTAAAATATTTGTTATACTTTTAGTACATCTCATAATCGTAAACTTACTACATATAGTCAACCATTGTCGCACCCAACTATGTGACTATGTACTCTATAATCAAAAGTGCATGGTTAATCATTGCTAGTATGTTTGGATTTTATTCGTTAATAATTTTTATTTAAATTATTTTAGTTTCAACGAGACGAAAACGCCTTAATAGTAATTATCCCTTATATAAGCTGTATACGGGGTACAAATACTGCGATTTCAATAGAGCGCGACAAGTGTTTAAAAGTTGTTACTATTGTTTCTATACAATAGGTGTATATAGAGCAAAAGGAGAACAGATGTGATATGATATGAACAGGACGAAAAAAGCGAAGTTGGTCTTACGTTTTTCATGATTTACTATAGAGGTCTGTTGCTATAGTTACCTCTCTTAATTCTGCAAATTGATTGTTTTAGCTTTTTTCAACCAATGTATATTTCCAGCGGACTATCATGCGTCCAAACTTATGCAGTCCACTAGAGTTTTATTATTTTACGTGAAAAAGTTCGGGATTGCTTGCTCCAACTTGATGTCAATAAGGGATTTTTGTCAGTTATTGTGGATAGTATTGGTTTTTTTCCTGCGAGCCATGGATAATTTTCAGTATCTACCCAATCTTGTGACTGGCGTGATTTAAACAGATTTTGTTGTTGGTCATTTAACAACCGATTAATGCAAGTCTGAACATACGAACAAGTGTGTAGGAAGAAGAAATTTCTCCTATTAAGAAAGTTAATTTTATCCAGGTTTTCAAAAATCCTGTTTTTAATTAATTTTTCAAATATTTTTGAGAGGATCCAACAAAAAAATTATAGAATACAAAACTTGGTAATTTCTCCAATAAATTACGTATCCCGTTATACTTGCAAGCTTGCGATGGTATAATAAATTGAAATGTTGGTGCAAGTCTAGGATTTACGAGCAGTTTACAAACCTGAAAAACACAATTTTCACGCCCTTGCCATTGTCTTTGATTATAATGCGATTATTGAAGAACAGTCGCCCACATAAAAATTTCGATCTCGGAAATTCACAAATTTCCAAATCATCTAAACCGTATTGGAATAAAAATTCGTATGTAATAAGGATTACATACAAGGATGGGGGCGCGGTAGATTACGTCATGATTGTCGACATGTAGAGTATTATGTAGATTACTGGGCAATATTTCTTTATCAACGTCGACAAGAAACTACGATATTTTGGCATTTTGACCTTACAAATAGATGACTCTTGCTCCAATGGTCGCTGGATTTTATGAATCAGCTAAATTAGGTGCTACTTTAAGATATACGAGTATATCGGTTGTTAAATGCGATAAAATATCGGATGCAGCTTTAAAAGTTAGAAACATTAAAAAAGTGGAGGATTAGGAGGATTAGAGCACCAATTTGGAAAAGTCATATATTAAACTTGGTTCTTCTAAATCTCCCAATCATGTGTTTTTCCAAAATTGAAATATATTTCACATAGTTTAGACCCAATGACATCCTGGAATATTCGGCTTTATGGTATAAGCTTCCTTGGGATATCCCAAGAAAATCTGGAAAATCATTAATCGTCATATATGATGTCATACCAAACTGTCCTTAACCCCCTAATCCCCTACATTTTCCAAAATTGGAGTATTTGTCGAATAGCTTAAACCCTATGACATCTCGGTATATATGTCATTATGGTGTTAGCTTTCCAGGGGTTTTCCAATAAAATTTGTAAATTTATTTTTTTGGCAGGGCAAAAGAAATAGCTTATGGCAGGAAAAAGTCACATTCGGTTAAACAATTACATTCATAAACATTATATTCTCACTAACTCATGTAACAAATTTTTGTATTTAGAACAAATTTCAACCGTCTATTTAGAATTGTGAATTTTGTTGTGGAAAAACCAGTAATATTTTTATTTTTAGCAGTACATTAATTTGACTGGTTTAGTTTTTATTTTATCTTCCCTAGCTGTGAAATAATGTCAGAACTTTAAAAAAAATATATAAAAGATAAAATTAATTTTGTGAACCTTCAGATTACAAGATTATTCTAAATTTCTAGAGATAGGTTATGGAAATCTGTATTATTTTGATAAAATGAATAAATCTGTAAAGAAATTTGGTCACCGTAGTTTAGAACTACATAATATGTAGTTCACTAAATCACTCTGTATCATTCGTATACAAGTCGACTTAGAAAATAATAGATGACTCATATATGCCGATCCTTGATTACATATAAAGAGTTGTCATGGTGGCCATCTGGTTACATTTTTGCATATTCCTTAGTTCACGAAAATCATTCCCGATAAAATCATGAAGTGAAATAGCCATTGATTGTCCCCTTCCTTTAAGATATTCTTGTATAGTAGTCGATTATCATCACCCCACTGACCACAAACCATTGGCTTTGTTGAGAGACAAAATCGATCAATTTTTAAAATATTGTACAACAAGTGTTTTGCCCAGGAAATTAATGTTTAATGTTTGGTAGACCAAGATTCCATCAATCACAAAAGGTTTGCAATTAGAAAATGACAAGATGGTATATACAGAATATTGAACAAAATTGTGAACGGCAAGTATCAAAACATAGAATTAATATGTATATATAGCCAGTTCCCCACCACATGGTCGTATCTATACAAGTCTTAGAACAAAGACAAAACTATATTGATTTATTGGGATGAATTTATTCGTAACTTAACAAAATAAATAAAAAAATTGAACCTTAGATGTAAACGTAATAGCTCATTAAATTAGTACTCAGTAAAAATTTAATACTGTAATAAAGATTTTGACAGTAAAAAAATAAATGTCAGAACCAGAAAGTGTAATTAAGAATAAATAAAAATAAATTAGTTCAATAAACAGACGGCACCCAAATCTCGAATTTGATCAATAATATCATCTTGATCCGCAAAGAAAACGAAATTTAATTCTCCTTGATGAGATGGATATCCAGCTAGTATACTGGTATTCACAACATTATTTACTAGCAACTGATATTGATTTGAAATCTCCCAATTTAATAACTTGAATGTTTAAAATTAAGAGAGTTTGAAAAAACCTGGGAGAACAAAATCCTGTCAATTTCAGAAAATTCCAAAATGTTGGACACTAAAAATTATAATTATAGAATAAAATTATTACTAATTAGCTCCTATATGTGTCCATTGGGATTTAGTCTCAGGATTGGTGTCATGCACAACCCTTATAACCAACCAATTGGATATTTGAATTAATGTGACAATCAAATGGAATTTATTTTATTTTGTTATAGGAATTTCTAATCAATAATAACATTGTTTTTGCCAAAACAACCTATTACGATTGACCAATCAGTAGACAGACCGTGATTCCGCCCATGTATTTTATGGCTGATTACAATGAGTGCCTATTAAAAATTGAATTCTTAAATTTTCCATCCATTGTCCTCTAAATCAGAGATGGGCATTTACGCGTCATTTAATATTTTCTACGTCGACGTGTCGACAACCCGTAGATAATATCAACAACGTAGACAACGCCAATAATATAGACAATTCCTAGTGTGAATAAATTAATTCTAAACTACGGTGGCCAAATTTCTTTAGGCTCAATGTGATACGGCTGGCGACAAGTTTATATAATTGCGACTTCAATGCAATTTAATCTACAATTTTATAAATTAAAAGTTTTTTTTAATCTGCATTGTCTGCCAAGCATAGCTAAAAATGGAATTAAATAACCGAAGAACCAATTGGCATCTGGTTTATCCATTGCAAAATTATTAAATTTACCTAAAACTACGATGTACAGCAATAAAAAACTGTTTAAAGAAGGGCACAGTCTAGGACGAGCTGCTCACAAAAATCCGGCACAGCTATGATAAAATTCGTTACAAGAAGGTTATAACTTACATTATAAAAAAATCCAGGGATCTGTGACGATATCGAGTTTTTAAAACGCCAAATCGTCATATAAACAGTACTTTGTTACCTAAACAACATGCCAGACTGCTTTATGACCAAGTTTTGATAACATTGAAGGAGGTCAAAAATTATAACTTGCCAAAAATTGTGGCAATGCTTCCGCTAAATAAAAACACTTCAATGTTAGATAAATTTTACAAAAAGAATTATAATTTATCCAGTGATTTGCAGTTGTACACTCATGAGTTGGTTTTGTCACAATCTCAGACAATGACGTCGATTCTATGCAAGGCTAGTAGAAATCGACTAAACTACATTATATAGTCAGTTGTCTTATTCTTTCAACGATTAATTTAAAAATAGTGTTGAATGCCCAAATGAAAGCAAACAATCGTCATGGAAAGAGGACATTTTAATTTCATTCTAAACAGGAAGGCGTAATGAATTGGCACGAAACTGATGTATAGGGAATAAACCAACCATCGTGTTTTCCAGTGTTTTGTTCTTGGCATATATGGTTAGAAAAAAGGAACAACTTGATTGGAGGCCTTGTGGGGATTATAGGAGATTAAACACCGTTACCCTATACCCCTCGTACAAAGATTCTCTATGCACTAAACCTGTTGTAATATATTCTCTAAAATTGACCTTGGCAGGGCATACCATTTAATACCTGTTGCTACAGAAGTTATTGCTAAGATTGCAATTACCATTCCTTATTTGGCTGATTTGAATTCACGCGAATGTTTTTTGGTTTACGCAATGCTGCTCAGACATTTCAAAGGGTTTTGAACGAGGTAGCTAGAGGGTTGAACTTCGTGTTTGCATACATCGTTGATATTCAAAACTTAAAAATGCGTTTTTGGTGTTAATGCACTTAACTTTCAAAGTCATAAAATTACCCCTCAGGAAATATTCCCATCCGAAGAAAGAGTTGATGCGATATCGGAATTTCCAAGGTCTCCATGCATTCTATAATATCGCCATATACTTAGCGGTTAAACATTTTCGATATTTTGTAGAAGGTTGACAATTTACGATTTACATTTTACCACAAACCTGTTACAAGCGCAATAAGCTCCAAAACAGAAAGAGGCCAGGACATTTGGATTTTGTTTCGCAGTTTTCAACGGACATTCAATATATTTTAGGCAAGGATAACGTTGTAAATAAACACCAGATCTCAACTCAATTTTGGCAGAAGCCTGACATCATTGCTGCTCGTGAATAATTCATGGAGTGTTTTTCAAAACTTTCAAATTTAAAAAAAAAAACTGACAACTAAGACTCCTAAAGCTTTTGTGAGGCGTTGTCAGCCCATTTCGAATTTTATCTAACCTGATAAAAATGCGTTTTTGGAATAAATATTTCGATTTTGGGAGCATGTTAAGGGGTAGCTGGAACTTAATCTACTTAATCTTATATCTTCTATATATTTTTTGGGAAACTGAAAAATCGCCCTTATCCTCCACGACGAACACGTCGATTCGCTTTCGACGCTCTGCATAACATTTCACATTATAGTGTCCGCACAATATTAAAATTAATAACGGGTCGTTGCTTTTGGCCTATTATAAAGAAAGACGTTAACCTAACGAAATCATAATTAGGACAATTGAAACCGTTTTTTTGGTCGTTTTGAATACATATCGATTTGGACATCCTTGGACCACTTCCTTCATCAAATGGATATGCATACGTTTTAACTGCCGAGCTCAATAGGACGTCTGTTGCAAGTTCCGATTGGAGTTTGGCTCACAAGCTGATTAATCATGATGTCTTGCGATGGAGCTTATTTTCCTTCGCATCTTATAAAGCTGGCGGCCCTGATGGTATTTTTCCTGTGGAACTACAGCAGGGCTTTTCAATCATTCAGGATCATTTGGAACACCTTTTTCAAGCGTGGATTGCTTTTAGCACTGTTCCAAATTCTTTTAGCAGAAGAAGAGTTGTTTTTATCGTGAAAGCTGGTAAGTCCGATTATACGGATCCTAAGTCCTTTCGGCCTATTAGTCTATCATCAACTTTCCTTTAAGCTCTGGAAAGAATTGTCGATAGATTCATTAGAGATCATTTTCTAATCACCTCCCCACTCAGTAACATGCAACATGCTTACAGAGTCGGTATGTCCTGTGGAACCGCCCTACATGAACTTGTAACCAGGATTGAAAAATCTCTTAATAATAAGGAGTTTCCTGTGGGTATACTTTCATGGATATTGTGGTAGCTTTCGATACGAGTTGCTACGATCACTACTGCCTGTATCAATTTTGGCATTGATCGCACCATTACACAGTTGAAAAAAATGCTTCATCTTTTACGGCAAGCCTTGCATTAGAGGATATGTAATACAGGTAAAAATAAAATGTAATGCAGGTCTTGCTGTAAGCAGATTTTTAATGTAACTGCTCAATTTTTTAATGCATACTTGCTTAACTATAATATGTAACGTAAGAAATAGAATATTGTTAACAAAAAAACTAAAGAATTATTGGTGAACGATACGAAAATGTATTAGTTAGATAAAGACAATACTAGTATTTTGGAAATGCTTTTTATTGAAACCGTTATTGATAGAAGACAAAATCATCGTTGGACATAAACCGCATTGTGCTAATAAAACTCGAGGAGTGGAAGTGAGAAAAAAGTGTTTTTAAATACCCGATAATAATAATAATAAATTGGATTTCCTTTCAAATTATAATAATATATGTACCTGTGATATGGATGAAAAAGGAGAAGTGTTTTGCAAAACAAAGATTGCAGGAATTATTTCCTATACATAAATCACCAAAAGGGGTGAACAGTGGGACTACAACGATTTTGTATTAGCGCGTAAGTAATTAAAATAATGTGTTTTCTTTAATAATATATATTTTATTATGTGTTGGTGTCGTGCGCAATGTGTTTTAATATTTTTAAAATAAATAATATGTACTTATGTACTTTATAAATATGTACTTAGCTAAAGATTACCACAGTTTTCATGTTTTCTGTTTGTACGCACAAGTGACTTATTCAATACGGTTAAAATGTGCATGTTGTAATTGGTGCTATGTGACAGTTGAAACCGAGCAATTTCAATATAATAGCTACCTCATGAAAAGATTCGTGTTCTTAAGTACACACTAGTTAACTACATTTTCTATTCCAGTTGTGCTTTAATGCAAAATTTGTATGTAAAAAACTAATATAAGTTTTCTTTTGTTATAGTTGGGATTAAATATAATATATCGGTTTATGATCTCGATCATATTGCCGACGCATGCGGATCAGAGATTCCAAAGAACATCTCATAATATTTTTAGTCAAAATCATAACCACCCAGAATTTGTGTTGACGTTTGGCTAAAAGAATATTAACACTGAACCCGTGACTTACGTCTCGCGAAAAAACTGCAAGATTGGAGTCGAAAAATTCATAACGTCCGAGGTAACAATTATTATTTTATATAAATTTATCTTGCAACATTCTTTTTTTTGTTCTGAATAGGAATCATAACATAAATTTTGTGTAATTATATTCGTATGTTATTAATGTAAGTTATAACAAAATATTATTAATTTACGTATAATTATTTTAAGATATGTTAATACTTTAAATATTCAATTTATGTTAATAAAATTAAATTTTTAAAATTAAAGTTGGTTTTTTTTGTGGAATTTTAAACCTAACCTTTTAAACCTAACTAAATAATGTTAATCAAATTTGCTACAAGATTTCAAGTAATGAAACTTGAGTGTTTGATGTACTAAGCGTGGTTTATGATTTCAATGTGCTATACAATTGTAATGGAAGTTGTTCTATAATTTGATGTAACCAAGCATGTTTTTTTATTATAACACAAAATATTTTTTAAAGTAATTGTTATAAACTTCCATTACAGGTAACTTTAGAATTTGATGCTAGAAAATTTAATTTTTAATTTAAAGTGTGATATTTTGTAATGCTTTTTGATAGCTCATTTTAGAACAGCTTGCTTCAATTTTTTATTAGATATTACATTAAACTGTTATATAGGCAGAGTATTAGAATTTAATGCATTTTGCATTAATATGTATTTTACTGCAATGTCTGCTTTATTTTGTAAAGCAAGTTAGCACTGGACCATATGTAATGCAATTTGCATTACATACCTAAATTTTTTTTAACTGTATACCTTATGAATTGAATCCATTCTCAAGTCTCGCACTGTGGAGGCGGAGCTGGATGGGGTATTAGTTTCTGTTAAGGTTACCAAAGGCTATCCTCAAGGAGGTATGCTCTCACCTCTGCTGTGGCTTTTGGTCATTGACAAGTTACTTGTAAAGCTGCAGCAATCTGGCTACATTGCACAGAGCTATGCTGATGATCTCGTTTTTACGGTCTCAGGCAAACATCTCAGTGATCCGACCTAACTCAGCATGTCTTAACTATTGTGGAGGCATGGTGTGTTCACGTCAACCCTTCTAAAACTGATTTAATTGTCTTTACAAGCAAGAGGAATACTCTTGAACTATCTGTTCCCCCCTTTTTGGGAGAACGATCACTAAATGTGACAACGTCAAGCACCTTGGTGTTATACTGGATAGTAAAATTTCCTGGAAGAATCACCTGGATTACAAACTTCAAAAAGCAACTGCCATATTTTAGCAATGTAGAAGAGCCTTTAGGAAATCCTAGGGTTTAAGCCCTAGGATGGTGTCCTTCATTTATAAATCACTGGTCCTACCGCTACTAATGTACGCTTCTATTGTGTGGTGGCCAGTGGTTGACCTAAAACTTCTGTAGCCAAGCTTAATGGTCTACAAAATCTTGTTTGCATAGCCATAACTGGGGCTATGTCGTCGACCCCACTTCTTGCTATGGAATCCATTCTTTCCTTGCCTTAGTTACGCACTTTTATTTTAGGCTCAGCCTGTTCTGCAGCATTTCGTCTGAGGTGCATTGGGCATGGAATGTTTTCGGTTCTATCGTGGGACATCGACAAATTTTTAAAAATTATTCTTCATGCTTACCAGCAATGGATATGGGTTATGACAGACTACTTTTCGAATTTCATTTCTCAAATCATTTCTCGGTGCTCTGAAAAAAAAATTTGCGTTCTTCAAAAAAATGCTTAGTAATTATTACCAAAAATTGAGTAATTTTTGAGCCAACTAGGCGCTTTTGAAATACTGACAATAAGGCTATTCAAATTAGATGAGTCCATAGTCTTTTTTTCTGATGGCTCTCGTTCTACCTCAGTGCAGGTTTTGGAATCTACTGTCCTTGGATCTGAGACTTTTCGGTAGTCTTAGTTCGCATTGTACTGTTTTTCAGGCGGAACTAATAGCGCTGACACGTAGTGTTATTGACGCTTTGAATTTTGCTGTTAACAACAAAAGTGTTTTACTGTGGACAGATAGTAAAGCTGTACGTAACTCTTTAAGAAATCCCTTGACTGTTTCTAAACTCGTCAAGGAATGTAAACATTCCATGAACTTTCTTTGTTCTAACAATAAAGTTTCGGTCATGTGGGTACCGGCTCATTGTGATATCGTAGGCAATGAGATCGCGGATTGTTTAGCCAAAGCTAGCTCCCAATTGTCGTAAGGCGAAGTACTTCATTAAGGAGCCCAATTTGAGGTCAACAAAGTATGCTTTATCTTTAAAAAAGAACCAGTTAAGAATCTTGGTAGCGATTCTTACAGGACATGGCCGTTTTAAAGATCATCTACATCGTATGTGTTTAGCGCATGATGTTATTTGCGAGGACTGCCTTGAGAAAGATGATGACTGCCTTCACTTCGTGAGCAGTTGTCCTGCATTCAGTTCTATATAGGAATTCAGGTATTCAACTTTAGGTCTTTAAATTTAGATCAGTTGTCCTCTCTGCCTTGGTCTAAACTTGTTCAGTTTGCGAAGGCAGCAGTGCGCGTCTGCAAATTGGGATATAATCCTGGGTTTGCACCATTGGCCTTTGTGGCATTGAGTCGAATCCTTGTAGGTTCCAGCCAATTTTAATAATAATAATAAAGTGGAGATCGTTTCACTAGATGACCAGAAGCTTACCTTATGTAGGATATTATATCCGCAACAGTTTGTAAGATGAACTTGTGAGGCGAGTGGAACCAGAAAGTAATTTCTGACGTTATACATACGCGGTTTGTAAAAATACATCCGTCTAGAAAAAATTTAGAAATTAAATCAATTCAGTTTGGTATACGCCAGTACAATCAGTTTGGTACGCCAGTACAATCGTGATACAATTTTATAATTGAAACATAAATAAATTGCCCTTTTATAAAATACAACCGTGAACTAACGCAATCAAATCGCAGGTGGTTGATGTTATTTTAATTGTCGACGTTAACAAAAACAGTGCCAAGTAATCTACATACCGTTTCACGTGTCAACAACCGAGTATGTTACACGGCGTAATCTACCTCGCCCATCTCTGCTCTAAATAGACACCACCGTTTCTACTAGTAAATATAAAGACAGAACACATGTTTCAATAAAACGATATTCTTCCATTTAATAGGGGAATAATACAAATAATCGCTGAGCAGCCTGAAAGCTGTATTCGGATCGGATAATAGGTTATGGCAGGAAATGCGAAATCAATGACACATTTGCAGCTTAAAAATGAGCCTCTATAGCTGTCCTTAGCTGAACTCAAATTAAATTGAAAATTTTATTTTAATTCCCGATTCTATTTCGAATATTTTCATGTAATGAAACTCCAAGTGATATCAATTTGGAATTTAATGTGAATTCGCAATATCCTATCACTTGCTTTTGGATGACCCATAGATAATGAATGACATCGTGGTTTTAAAAAATCTTTCGAATATCCCTATATATATTATAGATATAATTCTAATCCGAAAACGACATTCCAAATCACTTTCTCTCAACATAATCTGCAGATATATATATATACTTTTACGACAGTTCTTTTATTCTTCAAAAAAAAAACGGAACCATTTGCATTTAAAATTTTAATTAAAATCATTTCACCAACCAAAATAAAAAAAAACTTTTTAACGTTTATTTAATTTTCCGGAAAAAACTACAACAACAAAATGTCCCATTTTCGGACCAAACCGAGAAGGAGGTCTATTCTATTGTTTCAATATGACTTTTATTCCATAGATTCAAATTTTATAATCTTATATTTATACATATATATATATCTATATATATATATATATATATATATATATATATATATATATATATATATATATATATATATATATATATATATATATATATATATATATATATATATATATATATATATATATATATAAAATATCGTGATGAAATCGATTTTTAAGATTGAAACATTTGTGTTCATGTATATAAGTAATGTATATATATATATATATATACATATCATTCTGTTTGTTGTTGTTGTTGTCAACTTAAATGAATGAAACAAACAAAGTAATATCCATAAGTAAACTTTTTTTTTTTTCTTAACACTGTGATGTGATACAGCGCACAGTACACAATATGTATTCATCAAGATAATCTTGATAATGAGCATAAGCTTTTTGTTGCTGTTGTTTTGTTGTTGTTGTAAGATAAAAATTTAAATACAAAATACAATAAACAAAAAACAGAAGACATCAAGAAAAAAAATCTGAAATTAATTTGCATAATACTCAAACATTAAAATATATACATATCTATGTGTATGTATGTATATGTACATAAGAAGAAAATCATCATCACTATAAGGAAGTATGAAGACGAAGTCGAACAAAAACGAATAATGTAAAGAGTAAAAATTAAGGAAACAAAAAGTTGTGTCTGTATATATGTAAATTAAATAAACAGCAGCAATATACGATCTGTATGTATTTATGTAAATGTATATGTAGGATGGGGAGCCAGATCGAAACAGAAAATTAGTATCATTGCCAGATATAACTATATATGTATGTATATCGAGCACATGCAAAAAACATAAAATTATCTTAAAATCTATATTTAACTATATGTATTAACATGATTGGATTTTGCTCCAACCCCCAAACCCCCCAATTCTCGTATGCCTTAATTTTTAAGATCAGATTAAAAACCAATATCTATAAAATTATAATCGAACAAAATCAAATAAAAAAATTTTCTTTTTCCCAGAAGTTATACATTTTTATCATCAAGACGACGAAGAAACGAGAAATTTTCTTTTCTTTGCAATTAAAAATAACAAAACACAAAAAAAAAAAATTGTTTGATAGGTTTTGCGATAAGAATCAAACGAACAAAAAAAAATAAACTTCGGAATGATTATCATTAAAATTTATCATTTTAAAACTTAAATTGTATTTCTGTTTACCTTGTGCTTTTTCGTAGAAAGCTTAAAAAAAAATCGGTTCGGTTTGTGCTTGTGTGCGCGGTAGGGAAGACATACAAAAAAAAAAAAAAACAAAAAATTGAAATATAATAAGAAAACGACTAATACAAAAATTTTAAGATAAATAATCATTAAAATAAAATAATAGAGATTCAATTTTGTTGAGCTTCTTGTTTTTCTGGTAAATAATATTTACTTACGAAGACGAAAACTTAAATATTTATCTAATTATTTTTGGATGAGAAAGAAATAAAGTTTTTTTTTTCTTAATTTTTTGTTTGTGTCTTTTGTCATATTAGTTGCCATAATGAATCAAAAGTGGAGCAAGTGGGTGATGTGTGAGTTATGATTGTACATATATACAAGAATCTTATGTGTACTTTATGTGTTTGTATGTATATGTATTGGGTTTTCTTTAACTCTATATTTACACAAAGATACACATATTATGTTCAGCTTTTGTCGAACTAATAAAAAATGTTTCGAAAAGTAAATTGAAAATTAAGGAAATCAATTTTTTTTTTAAACTTTATCATTACTCAGTTCATTGATTTGATATTAATAAAATATTAGAGATATTTGTGCACACATACATATATATGAATTTATATACACATATGTACATACATATATGGCATGTGGATGGGGGTAAAATGGATGCCGCATGTTATACAAGTAAAATAAGAAAATATACAAAAAAAATTATCTTGTGGTTTGGCTTGATTGATTTTCTTTTATTTACTTTGTTTTATTTGGTACATATCTAACAAATAACATAATACATAAGAAAGTAAGAAAGAAAGAAAATTTTGTTCAATGTGCTTCACCAATATTTGTAGTGGAAAATTTTTGTTTGATGTTGGTTAAATTAATCACGATTGGAAAAGTTCCTCCATATAGAATTCATGCGTATGTATGTACATGCCTACATACATGTACGCGTGATTAATGTAGGCTCTTTAATAATAGAAAAGATGCGAATACGCGTAAGATTTACACATCCGTTTGGTTTATTTGCGGTTATAAATGAAATTCAAGTTTCAATCGCTATTATGCTGTTTATATGCGTTGTTATATTTTATGTTTTTGCTTAACACAAAATATAATGTTATTCTTAAATATTCGGTGGAGAGAAATATCAAATTGATATTTATATTAGTTGGAGAAAAAGATCTCAGTAGACAAATGCCGCTAGGGGAGTGGAGCGCTGAAACGCTCTTCTTTCTTCCCTCCTCGTTTTGCTATACGAGGTTCGCTCATCAATGTTTACTGGATCGGTGCCGTGTATGTTAGTATGATGATTTAATTATTGATACTCGCTTACCACGGATGGGGGCTATGACAGTATCAATAATAATTTGTGTTATAGTTATACTTACTTGATTGATGAATGATGAATATTCTCGATTTTAATTTATAACACTGAGTATTTAATTTTTAGGTTTTTCTTTATTTATTTATTACTTAATGACTTGACTTAGACTTTGACTGCGACTGTATTATGTTTAACTACAACTGACTTTAAAATATATTGACTTCAACTACAACTGACTTTTATAATAATGATAATAATAATAATAAATATTTATTCTTCAACTATATATACTAAATATTCTATGTCAAATTGTTGTTATTGATTTATTTTGTTTTTCACAATTTGACACATATTAATTTTTCACAATTTGACACACATTAATGTTTTAATACTAATTAATAATTGCCAAATTGCGTTTTGCAATTTTATATTCAATTATTATTATTTAGGTTATTACAATAAAATGTGTGCTCGTTTTTGAAATTTTGTGCTCTATAAACAATTTGTTTTCGCCTTAGATTTTAAATTATAATTTTATTTTAACATTCAGGCGTTTTCTTTACTTTATGGTATTCTTTGGAGTGGTCAGTAGTGGTTTCACAACAGCGTCAGAAAATGTTTCAAATTAATCTGTTGAGGTAATTTCAATGTGGCCGTGCACAGAAACTATAACTAAAATTATTTTACTATTACATTACTATCCCTTGATCTATCTACATACTAACAACAAAGATGTATAGTTGAAGCTTTAGGACTAATGGTGATGACAATTTTTTAGAATTTTTTTTAACTGTATGTTAATATTTCATTTTCAAAAACTACGGGCATATTCGGTAGATATTTTGCTATTATAGAAAACTCAACTTGGACATTTTCTCTTTTATATTTAGATCATATTATACGTCTTAGGTTAGGTTAGGTAGGGTGGCCGTCCTAAAGGACTAGCATAGACACAAAATTGGTCCGTAGCTGTACCATATTTGAGCTACCTCCTCTTCATTCGTTAAACCATCCTGAGCTTACCAAGAAGCGTTGAAAGTTTCGGACCTCAATCTTACTAAGATCCGTGGGGTCATCCAAAGGGGAAGTTACCATAAATTTTGTTCTGCTGTACAGGTGCACAGCAGATGGAGCACAGTTTCCTCCTGCTCCTCGTCGTCACCGAAGCTGCTGCAGAAATCATGGACAGGGGCACCCAGTCTGCTCGCATGTACCCCAATGAGACAATGTGCCGTTATGGCTCCTACGACTATACAAATATAGTGCCGTCGAAGCGATATCCGTTGGCCAGATATGGACCGGGTTCAGGCCAGGCCAGATCTGCATGGTTATTATACACGAACTAGCGTTAGACCATCTGATGTTCGTTTCTGTTATGGCTTCTTCCTAAGCGATATCTTTATGTCCAGCCTGCTTTGAGATATAAGGCGTGTTGTTGCGGGTCAGCTCATCTGCCCCTGGCAACCACCTCAACGGTCCGTAAAAATGCGAATATCCCTTGTAGATATTACTTTATACTTCAACCAGTCCATGACTTCCATCATCTCGATAAGTTCAGCTTGAAAAACACTGAAAAGTCGGGAAGACGGAAAGAGATGTTAACCCCTAGTGCTTCACAGAGTAAACCGACTTATAACCCCTCTATCCCTTTTTGGGCCATCCGTGAAGAAGCTTATCGCCTCATTGTCCATAACCGTCTCATTCACCCAGTCCTCTCTAGTAGGAAACTCAGTTTGGAATCTCACCTCAACAGATGGCGAAGGGATAACGCAGTCAGTAGTTTCCGTTATATTGTTACAGGTCTACACAGATATGGATTTGAGAAAAATGACTTTGCAAGATGAAAGAGAATCTCCAGATCTTGACTAGATGTGCACCTGAGAGCCCCACCATTTAAACACAAACAGGCCGTTCTTTGGACTTTCATCAATTAAGGTTGGCCATAATTTTTAACCATGGCCACCAAACGATAACCCCATACAGCAGTATAGGTTTGACCACTGAGACCCCATCTCTTTCCAATGTCATGTCATATTTACAGGAGTAGAGCATTGAAATCAAATATTAGTACCGAGTGATTGCCTCCGGTCTGAGGTTGCTAAAGGCCGCCTCTATATCCTAGAAAGTTACCATTGTTATTCCTCATATTCAAATGATTTCTCAATCCGACCAATAAGGGAGTGGAGAGCTGTTTCCACCAATCGTCCCTTACAGTATGCGTGTTGAGATCTCGACAGCTCGGCTTGATTGGGCCTCTAATGGAAACCTCTATTTGTCTTTCCAGTGATTTTAACAGAAAGAGGATAAGCATATAGGCCTAAAGTCGTTGGGATAGCAGTGAGACCTTTTTGCGCCTTAGGTATAAATATTACTTTTACTTCAGTTCATTTCCTAGGAATGTGGCAGAGTTCTAAGCTGCCTTTTAAGATAACTTCCAGCCACAGTAGGGTTAAATTAAGTCAATAGTTCACTGGATATCCGCAGGGATAATGCCATCAGGTCCTGCCGACTTGTACGGCTGAAAAATATTTAATGCCCTTATAGGATATTCCGCCTATATTCCGTGTAAATGCAGGTGGGTTTGGGACCGATTCCGGTAATGAATTACCAAGGATGGTTCTAAGTCAATCCCAGTCCCAAGGATGGTTTGCTAGTTGGTTTTGTATCCACTTCATACTGGAGATAACAATGGTCAGAAAAGGAATGGTTTTCGGACACTTGCCTGTTCAATACCTTCTCCTTATGAAAATCTGAGATATGTGATGTCTACAGCACTTCTTGTCTATTTTTAAGGTAATAAGTATAATAAAGGTTGGCTTACGCCCGGTATTACATATATTAAGGTTAGCACTTAAAATAAAATCAAGGAGTAATTCATCTCGCCTGTTGATATTTCTACTTCCCAAAATTATGTGATGCGCATTAGCATCACTGACCATGATGACTCCTACTTTTCGTCTTTGAGTCTTCGTTATTGCACTGCCCAACCTACTTGCTGGTATGCTTTCCTCCTCGTATATGGTAGGTAGGGCAATATAAACCAGAAATTTTGCCCGCCCATCTCGATGCTAGCCACCACTACTTTAGCGTTTCTGTAATTAAGTGGTATAAAAACATTCTAATTGTTTCTATCGCGATAATATAATGTTTTATATTTGGGACTTCTGAGCTCCAGTACCCGGTCACCACTGACCCAAGGTTCCTGGACCAGAAACACAGCAATGGACTCAGATTCCATTTTGAACAGAAGGGCCGCCGAGGCACCTTTACAGTAATGGAGGTTGATCTGAAGGATCTTAAGGTGAGTTTTCCACTGTTGTCTTAGTGTTGACTTGTGCTCGAGTTACACTGGGGTTACAATTTAGAACACAATGTTAAAGCTGAGGTTGAATTTAATCTTGATCCTGCAAGACAACACTAAAACAATTATGGCAAATAGAAGTACAGACGGACAGTCTATAACGTCGTCGAGAGTGACGACACCACCACCCAAGCAACAACAGGCACATAACTTCATTAATTAACGTCAAGGGAGGAGCTGAGCAACAACAAGCACCAATACCACCACTAGTAAACCAAACAACAACAAGATAAGATGAGTTACTTCAACTACAAGAGGTAACTGGGGGAAAGATCGTTCAACTAGAGAAAAACTATCGAAAAGACAGTGAAGATCGAAAGACAAAGTGTTATTTAGAAAAGAGAATATAGCGCTAAAAGCGCTATACAACGATTTCGTTGCAAACGATGATAAAATTCTAAGAATGATCCTGCCTCTATATCAGAAATTGGCATCAATAAATTGTTCCTTGGAAACTAAAAACATATCTAAGGAATATGTTTATCTTAAAATAAGACATTTAGAAAAGGACTTGAAGGAAAGGCCCAACATACAGAATTATTAGTAGAGTTGGAAGAAGACGAACAAACCTCAAATTACTTTTAGGGAAGATTATTATGGCAAGCTACAAGAAAGAGTGGAAGGTGCAATGATCAAACTATACAACAGTTTCTGTCCCAGACATCAACCACAACAGAATCGGCAGCGCAAATGAAATTGCTTAAGGTAAGAATACAATACCAATCTTTTATGGTGATTATGAGCGGTGGGAAACATTCAACGATATGTTCAAAAAAAAAAGGCATCGAACAAGGCATGTCCGCTCAGCCAACTTGTGCATACGATGTTTAAGCCAGCATCAAAGAAGAAACTGGCAGGCAGGGACATCTGTTGTATGTGTAAAAGGGGACACCACACACTTCTGCACTGCAATAATGCAGTATCAAGTACCGGAAGTAGCGTCAAAACTGCCAAAACGTTCGTGATCAGCCAGCAAGGATTTTTTCACACTAAGAGCTCTAATTGATCCAGGATCACAGGCCACATTAATATCCTCTAATTGCGGCCTTATTCATTAAACTTTAAAAAACAGAAAGTACACGTCACCAACTCAGGTGTAGGTGGAAAAAAGGCAGGCACTTGGAGACAAACTATCAATCTAAAAATATCGCCAACATTTGATGGAGGCTTCCAAATGAATATCAAACCCTTGATATTCGACAAACTCGACCAACAATTACCCGAGGTGTACTTTGCCACAAGCAGCTGGACGCATCTCAACCAAATACAACTGGCTGATCCCAACTACAATCAGTCACAGCCAATTGTAGTTGGGATCAGCCAGTTGTATTGGCACAACAAACGGAATTCGGTTGGATTATATTGGGTAGCAGGAAATCAGCACAAAACAACGATGATTGCAACCAACATTATAGAGGATCAGCTGAGATTACTGGTAGAAAACGACTCAATACCGGAAGAGAGAGAGATACCACTGAAGAACAAAATGACAGACAAACATTTTAGATAGTAAGAATTCCTTTTAATGATAACCAAGCCGAACTAGGAAATCAAGGAAGAAAGGTGCTGCCAGACTGATACAATTAGAAAATCGATTCAAGAAAGATGCGTCGTTCAAACAATTATATTATCATTTCATGCCAGAATATATAAATTTGAAGCACATGGAACCAGTACAGGAAAGACCAGAAGATGGTAAATCACCCAATACGTATTATATACCGCATTATGGCATAATCAAGAAGGACATAGCGCCACCACCAAGCTAAGAGTTGTCTTTGATGCCTCATCCAAAACCACAAATGGACTCTCTATAAACGATTGCATGATGAATGGTTCAAAATTTCAAGAAGATATTTTTTTTTAGCAGATATTTTACTACGATTGCGATAACACAAAATCGTAATGACAGCAGATATAGAAAATATGTATCGCCACACATGGATTAACAAACAAGAATAGAACTATCAACGAATACTATGGACTGAATTTAAGGAAATGATTTTCCAACTCAAGGGAACTATTGAATCAGGTTCCCATAAAGAACTACACGGCACGGGCAACGTTCAATTCAAGTTAAATAACGGCATACGATCCACAAAAAGACGTTTATAAATTCAACGTAGAAACATTAAACTATCACACAAACAGCCCACCTGAAATTTTACATCTGTATTTAACTATTGGATATTATGAAATGAAAACAACGCCCTAATTTTTATTATTGTAAGATGCAATCTTTTTTTGTTTGTCATAATTTTATTTTGTCGTTCATTTCCTGCAGCCAACTTTATTGTGAATAAGGTCGTGCCGCAAAAAGTAAATTAGATGCCCCTAACTTAACGCTGACAACGCAATATATATACAAAAATATTTAGTTAATTAAATTAATGAAAATTAATTAGTAATAATGCTAATTATCACATCATATGTATAGTATCTTGTTAATTCAAATATGTATGTAAATGCAAAAATATGAAATCGTATAAAAAATATTTTATAGGTCGCAGTGTACATAATATGAATGTATATATGTATATGAAAAAATGGTATTAGAGTTCTTCTATTTCATTATAGCTATATATGCTATATACCGAAATAAATAAAACAAGAAAAAAGCACAAACCCATAAAGTCTGGTAATTTTATGATTTTCCACTTTACTAATTTATTTCACTTCATATATATAGTTTTTATGGTTGGAAAATATTCTATATCTGTATATATCTGTATATATATATTGTTTACTAAAATATAAAAAAAGGTAGATAGATACCTATACAAAATTTACGTGAAACAATTTTCTGGTTTTTATTTTTAATAGAAAAATTATATTATCTCAATTTAGTGTATATATGTATATAGCATCCATATATCCGATATACATACAGATATAGATAGACACAATATCCATATATGTACACATATAACATAAACACATAAGGTAGCTTAATTTCTAATTAAAATACTTTGGTTGGAAATTTGGTGGTTGCTTTTTATGTATCGTAAAAATATTAACTAAATATATCTAGATATGAACTATATGAAATCGATATTAACACCCACGAAATAATAACCATAATAATAATAGCGGAATAGTAAAGATTTTTTGCTGCTGCTGGTATATTACTGCTTCCACTTTACACTCGATTAAAAAATAATCAAAAAACATTAAATTTCTTATATTTACAAGAGAGAGAGATTTACATCCCATTAGATATAGGAAATAATGTTGTTTCGTAATATTTATGATTTTTATTGGATTTACAGCCATGATTATGTGTTTTGTTCCATTGTTTTGTATAGTTTTCCGGTTTATATGTATATACAGCGTCTCAAGCGTGAAACTACTTCATATTTGAATATACATATTATATACATTTGACCTTTCGTTTGTATATTGGTGGCATCAACAGGGATGGGCATTCGCGCGTCATCTATTATTTTCTACGTCGACAGATAACGAAGACAACGTAGATATCGTAGACAACGTAGACAATACCTAGAAAACGCCGAAAATGTAGACGATGGATAGAGTGATTTAGTGAACTGGTTAGAACCAAATACAGTGGCCAGATTTTTGTTTAGGTTTAATGCGATTCGGACAGGATAATTTTACAATCTTTTTCATTACATTTTAATCTCTTTCAATTTAGGTTAGGTTAGAAAAATTATTAAAATTAATTGATTGACAACTATAGCGAAGATAAAATTAAAACTAATTTTTATTTGCTATACGGCTTAACTGAATCACTATTGCATAAATTAATATAACACTTTAAACTGAGAACATTCAATTTGAATATGCCAAAATATTGTAGGTTGTTGATGTTGTCGACACGTACAGTTTACTGACGAAGATTACTCAGCAATATTTTTTATCAACGTCGACAGTAAAAAAATTGATAAAAAATATTTCTCAGTAATTTTGAACAGTAGAGTCAGCGTTTTGCGTGTGACAACGTTTGCTCGTGTTTTTTAAGACAATTTTAAGACAATCGAAAGAATCTAAAACAACCTATTTTGCAAGACAATTCGGAAGATCTATAGAATAAAGCACTGGGTAATGTGTTAAGGGCTACGGCGTTGTAGATAAGGCTACATTTGATCTATAACGGTCGGCCGAAATACCGAGCACATGAAAAGAGACACCGAGGAAAACTTAAGCTATGAAAAACATGGCTTAAAATCGAAGTTGGGGGTAAAAATGGCCGCTTTTCAATATTTTAGTAAATTTTTAATTATGTATTTAGAAGGGATTTTTTTAAGTGAAATTCAAGGTAGAACTATACTATGGAGTTGAATGAAATTTTAAATGCATTCACCAAAATTTGACTGCAATTTAAATTATAATTATTTACTCATATTTGACTTTGCATATAGACATCGAACTATATGTTTTTTGAGGGGATTTGTGTAAGTGAAAGAATAGAATTCTAGTAAAAATTTGAGCCAAAATTTTTAATAATTTTTTAGATGAATTGTATGAATGAAAATAATGTAATATTTTAACTTTGACTTGAACAAAATTTGAGTGGATTTTAAATTTTCAATTGAGTTAAAAATCAAACTTTGATTTGAAAAAAATATTTTGTCTTATTAAACTCAACTCGTATCGGTTTTGAATTATAATTTAAGGTATAAGAATTTGAGTTAAGTTTTAATTTTACTTTAGAGCGATATTTATGTAGATCTGAAACAAAATCTTTAGTTAACTTAAACGAGTGAATATAAATTAATATTTTACCTGAATATGATCAAAATTTGAAAGCATTTTAAACAATGTTTTATCGTATTTGTATTTGAATAGTTTTGGACCTATATGTTGACTGGATTTTCTTAAATAAAATTCCTGCTGTATTTCTAGTATGGGCTTAAAACAAATTTGAATTATAATTTAAAGAGTATTTCATTGTAGATTTGATTCGAAATCTTAAGTGATTTAAGCAAAATTTGAAAAAAATGAGAAATTGTGTTTGAACTTGAGCAATAAGTTGATTTCTATGGCAGTGTCGTCAATCAATGTCTCCTGTAATCTGCTGATTCTATGCAATTTTGAGCAGTTACCGCGCATCAAATACGGTTCAACAGAATTTTATTTAAATTGATGTAATTTTTGGTGGCTAGAGAAGACCACTTCTCTGACTAAATTTCATTAGGATATCAATGCGATACGGACGGTGACAGTTGTAAAGTATCTTGCAATACATTTTAATCTAACTTATCCTCTCTGCAGAAAATAAAATCCAAATAAAATTTCCATAATTGATCTCTACAAATTTAGAATTTCAACAATTCAATGTAATCTAAATGACCTTTTATTATCTGTTACAAATGTAGATATATATTGTTCTTCGAAGCTTCGTATTCCATACAATTAGCGCAGATGAAATTAAAACTAAACTATCAAATTAATACTTGTCAATTTCAATCGTTCATTCTAGCATTTTGCAGGGATGGGATAAATTTAAAAAATTAGCTGTACTTGTTAATAAACTATAGTATACAAATTTTCATGATACAGTTTTCTCATAAAAAATTTCTTACAAATACCACTTTGAACTGGTTCATTCGAGTTCAAAATGCTAAAATATTTTAGATTGTTGACGTTGTCTTATATGTCGACGTTGACACAAAATATTGCCAAGTAATCTACGTAATATTTTACGTGTCGATAACCACTTAGATTACATGGCGTAATCTACCTCGCCCATCCCTGGGCTTCAACCAAATGCGTGTCATCGTTTACAAATTTGAACAATTAGTAAATATGTATACTACATAAACAGAATTCCAGAAATAACGAGCAGCAATTATTTCCACACACGCAAAGATTTTCCTTCATTATTATTAAGTATATATACATAAATTGAATACACATGAAAAGCTTTAAAAATCACATAACTGAACATGACAGTCTATCGATAAACTTAATCAATATCCATCAATCACTGAATATTCATTGCAATGATTGTTTTTAACAGCCTATACATATTCGTATATACTCCATAACCACCCATAACGCCAAAAATGTTTTTTTTCTGAAACTATACACACATTGAATAACTCTTAACCTTTCCTCAGTTCAATTAACGCAATACAACAACAATAAAAAAATTTGTGTTAACATTTTTTAGATACTAGAGCTTTTTTCAATGTATACACAGTATTTATGTATATAGATACACAATTATAGTTGATTTTTGTTGTTGTTGTTGTTGTTGTATATATATATACATACATGTTGTAATATATTAAAAGCTATAGAGTACAACTTAAAAAAAAAAAAAATTACTAACATTTTTTGATTTATTCACCAATAAATTTTTATGCAATAAAAATGCAAAAATTCAATAAATTTTTTATTAACTTTTTAGATAGATATACAGTGCATGCATATACGTACTCGTAACTATACATACATATTTAGTATATTGCATATACGTACATATACTCAATGTTTTGTATGGAATCACAATTTTTATTTAATTTAGTTGTGGTTGTCTAGAATATTACATGCACTATACCATGGTATGGAAGAGAGAATATATTTATCATTTAAAATTTATAGAAAAAAATCAAATTTTTTGGGATAAATCCATATTATTTATATGAGTATATTGAAAGAAAACGTTTTGGAGGTGGTTGGTCTTGTAAATCTATTTATTTTCTCGATGTGGGAGGTTTGTGTTGATTTAGCAGATATTGGTTTTGTATTTGTTCGAATGAGAGACAACCAACAGCTAAAATATACGTATGTGCATAATCTAGTAAACACCTAAATTAATTAATTTTGAAATAAAAGATTTTAATGAAAATTCTATAATTAAAATGCATAGGATGAGACCTCTTAATACAAAACATTCGCTTTTGTTGCTATTTAAAAAAAAGACTAACCAGAACGCGTGATATTTGCTCTTCAACATATTTTTTTCACGCAACATTGGCCTTACATCACGTTCCAGTGGAAATTTATTTAAACCAATTCCTCTATAAGTTTTTAAGAGCGTGTTCAACGTTTTGCAATGTTGCACAAAATATTGCGCATAATGTTGCACATAATGTTGCACCAACAGTTTTTGTACAGCCATGTAATTTTAACAGGATCTCGCTAACGAAATCAGATTCTGAAATTTTGGATAATAGATAGTTTACTGTAATTTTTACTCAAGCAACATTGACCATCTGTCAAACATATTGTATCCTACTAATAATTTTAGTAATGTCTAGTAATAATGTTTTAAACTTCTATAGTTTTTGTAATACAACTAAAGTTTACGGAGTTAATGAAATGGAAGTGGAAATGTTAATACGGGCTAGTTGATAAAAATAAAACTTAACATTCTCTCCAAATAAATCTGCCAGAATGCAAGATATTTTTCAAGCAGCATATTTTTGGCATGCAACATTTACCATAAATTGATTTTCACATGATCCAGTGAAAATGTATTTAAACAAGTTGCATATTTGATTTCCTAAATGCGTGCCCAACGTTTTCCAATGTTGCACGAAATGTTGCATCATATTACAAAGTGCTCTCGGATTGCATTCTAAAAGGTAAGGTCCAAAGATAGATATACCAATAACAAAAACACATCCTTTGAAGGATTCCATACACACATCCTTGAAGTCGCAGAACTTTAATCGTACAAGAATCATTTATCGATATGGCTTTGTCAGCATCACATTCTGATAATTCAGTTAGGTTCAATTTCCATTTTCTTAGATAAAAATCTCCCTCCTTCATTGCATTAATCATTTCAGTTTTTAGGTTTTTTGCTTCGTCATTATTATTCGCACCGAAAAGAAAATCATCCACATATAAATCTTCTGTTATCGCAAATGATGGATGTTTATCATTAATATCATTCGTCAACTGAAGAAGTGTTCTGACAGCTAAGAATGGTACTGATGTTGTACCGTACGTTCTTGAGTTGGGTTTTGTTGCCATAAGAATCGGTGATAGTTGTGATGATTCTCTGTTATATTGATCTGCCGAAAAATTTTCTTAATATCCGCGGTCATCGCAAATTTTTAAACCCGAAATCTCGTAAGTATATCCCACAATGTCGGCTGTATGGTTGGTCGTTCTCGCAATTGTTCATTTACAACAACTCTTACTTATGTTGTTTCTTTATCTTCTCTTACCACAGCATGATGTGGTAAGTAGTAGCATTCGTCATCACGTAAATAAACCTCATTTGCCTAAATTCTCTTCATATGGCTCAATTGTATCTAATCATCCATAAATAATTTGTATTCTGTTTTCAGTTTTGGTTTTAAATTCAGCCTTTTCGCCAAACTGTAGACCTCCATTATAACTGTGTGGGTAACAAAATAAACAAAATAAAAATTTTTGAGATATACAAAAAAAAAAAAATGACAACAGAATTTACCACGCAAATTTTTAATGTGACACAACGCTTGTGGTTTTTAAGGTTTTGTAAGGTTTTTAAGAACGTGTGCAATGTTTTCCAGTATCGTCCAAAATATTGCATAGAATGTTGCAGCAACAATTTTTATAGTTTCACGTATCTATAGTAGTTGAATCTCGCAGACAGTATTAGATTTTGTTTCATCTTTATTGCAATAATTACACCAATAACAATCAGAAATTTTCGTTAAATTAATTAAGTATTCATTAGAATATATTAGATCTACTTTCAAATGAAATATAAAATTTCAGATTTGTGCAAACGATTATTTGTTGTTGAAAGCGGTTTTGAACCTCAAATGTTGAATCACATAATTTCTGACGATTTCACACTCTTAACTACGGTGAGGTTTAATAAGAAATAAGAACCTTTTGAAACTTTTAGTTTCAGGTCGGTTTTTGACTTCAAAGACAAAGTTTGTATACTTTTTTAAAGACAAAAATAATTTTTCTGAATATACGAAATGCCTAATTCTTTTATGCGTGCATTGGATGAGAATGTGAATGACACAATCATTTAATGTAATCTAGAAATATTTATAACGATTTTGCTAAGTGGGAGTGGGTTTCAGGAAAACAAAATTAGTCCTGATTCCGACTTAACACTAATCGTTAACAGAAATATTGAATAGTATACATATGAGACTACAGAATGAATTTACTGTATATACTAGCTTAAGCTGTGTGATTGGGGTGGAGTTTTTTTGTAGTAAATACTAATCATCACCTGCAGCGTATTTATTTAATTCTTTATGAAGGTGCTGCTCCCCCAAATTAAGAGTCTGATCGGATTTGATATATGCCCACGTAGAAGCCAATAGAGTACGATTAACACGCTCACAAGTATTTGCATGCGGTGCATACTTTGGTCTACAATTGTCCGTAAGGATGACCTCACATACGCCAAACATCAAAAACATCTCATCCTCAAGGGATCTACATACCTCAACCGCAGTTGCATGGCGAACTGGTATCGTGAGCACGAAGTTTATTGCATGGACCATAGCAATTAGTATTTCGGTATTACCGAGAAAAATTCTTTGAAATGGTGTGCATTATAAGGGCAATAATAATAATGTTGGAGAAGTAGTTGGTGGGAAATAAACTGACATAATTAAAAAAGGTGGAAGAGATTCAATTTCCATTCTTGACAATGCATCTGGCATTTTGTGATCCTTTTCTAAATTCGATCTCACAATTGAAACTGCGAGTCTTTCGAACCTAAGAAATATCAGGCACTTAAGACTTGCATTGTCCGTTACCATAGCAAAAGACAGACCATCTACATATAATTTGTTTATAGCGTCCATCGTGGCCTAGCATTCTTGATCTGTAACGGAATAATTCCGTTGAGCACAATTAAGTTTTATCAACATATAGCTAGCATCCCTCTGCCAGTAGAAACACGTATTAAAATTTGGCTTACAAGAACGGTTGCTGAAACGAAAGCATGTTTTGATGACTTTAATGCATATTCAGTTTCATTGCACCACAGACATTTTAGATTATTTATCAACAGTCTGCATTAGGCCTCAATCCATGCTCACCAACTACATAGCACAGGTATCCGATCTCTTTAGAAAGAAATTGCTTTTCTGAACATATTCATAGTAGGCCCAGCCTTGGCCAGCCTTTCAGCGACATCCTGGATCAAAAATAAATACGTTCATCTAAATACCCAGGTTATTAATAGATCGTCAACGAATACCCAGGCATGCAATTTTTGAAGAATTTTGAAGAATCACATTGGAAATCATGGAAAATATAAATTAATTTTCGGGGAAATCTAGTGTGTGTCCATCAAGTGAAAAAAATACTTTGTGGACTTACACTAAAATGCAGGGCTTCCAACGACAATTAATTTTGAGTTTTAGCATGGCAACTATGGAAAAATGTTCAATATCCACCTTCGAAGACTTTTTTCGTGGCTTTTATTGTCTTATAATCCTCGACCTTACCAGTGAACTCCATACGATATTTCACCAAAAAGATTCAGTGTAAAGAATATGTTTAATAGAAGCAAATTAAGGAAAAGTTAGATTTTGGAGATAACCAATAGAGCACTGGTATGACGAAATGTCTTCAGTAGCCACATAGGCACGGACTAGATCTGAAATGGATAAGATTTGCCTACACCGCAAGTCTGCGACACCATTTTTTGCTAATGATTTACCTCCAAGCAACAAACCTTAAAGGACTGCGTTCTTTGACTTCGATACTACACAACTGGACCATATCAGTACTACAAAACTGCGCCATTATTGATAACTAAACCGCCTTTGCAAAATTCGTCACTTTTTCATTCACACATAAGGAAATGTTTGGAAAAATTACAAGCAGGAAGTAATGATATTTAAAACGATTGTTTAAACGAATACAACCGCGTATTTCACATAACTCTGTTTCGAGCATGCAACTCAATGATTGAGCAAAAACTGATGATTTTAAGCCAATTTTTTATTTCGTGTATGTTGATACTCGTAATAAAGCAAAATATGATTTTAAAAAATTTACATATTTTTGACAAACTAAAATTAAAATAAAAGCTTGTTTAGAAAAATTACAAGCAGGAAGTAATGATGAATGTCGACTGCCACAAGAATTTAATTCGCCTACAATACCTTGCCATAAATGGCAAATCTCATTTACGGGTCCTCATCAGGTTTAGAGTTGGAAAACTATTAAAGGGTTTAGCAGGTGAGCAGTATTGGTTTGTACTTGAACAGCATAAGTTCCAAGATAATATTTTTCGACTTATGGATTGTTTTGTAGTTCAATCTACTCAAATTTATTTCTGTTAATGATTGGTGTTGGATTTGAACTGAATTTGAATCGGAATGCCATAGATACTAGGGTATCAGAATTTTATATCATTTTACAAAATGTAGGATATGTTATAGTGGGACGGCGAGTTAGTAAAATTTGAATCGACACATGCCACCACCACCAATATTTTTTCAGTGAAGTGTTAAGTAATTATACAGTACCACATGGTACTTCAGCAGTATAAATCACTGCGATATTGAACTTTATTTTAAAACATTTTGAATTATACCCCACACATAAACCTTGTTGCTATGCATTACAACTTTGCTGTTTACACAGAATATATAGCTACCGTATCGTAGACAGTACATTACACAAAAAATGTTTCTTGATTAACTTATAATTTATAAATCATTTTTGTTGTTATATGTATGTATGTAAGTATGTATGTTTAACATCGTACTCAAGTTTTAAATTAAAAATTATAAATAAACTTAAATTTATTTCTTAAAAATTTGTGATCTAATTTTACAAACCATAAAACTAATTGGTTATGTCATTTTATTATAATAAATATTATATGTGTATGTATGTATTTGTGTATACGTTTATATGTACATAATGTTTGTTCATTTGAAAAATTAAAATATCTTTGGAAAATTCAAAAATGATTACAAAATGTTTAAAGAAAAATCGAAACAAAAGAAATCACTTTAGTGGAAAATCACAATCATTATTTATTTATATTCGTTTGTTGTGTTGAAATACAAGATGATAAAAAAATTATGTAAAATTGGTTAATATATTGTTGTACAATAAAGGGTTAGAAATTATTTAAACACTCCACAACTTTTTGTTTTGTTTTCATGTACACTAATTTCCCATTAAAATCATAATCATTGTTGCTCCGTTCAGAGATTTCTCCTCTTAAAATTCATAAAATATATCAAAAACCTCAAACTCATCTTATATCCATAATTCTTATCATCATCGTCATCATCATCAACCATTCATTCATCTCTTTAAACAATATATTTTATACAAGTATTCTTGTTCGTTTGTACATATTACTTTGATATGATGTATTCGGTATATATGCTTATAGATATAGGGGAGGTGGGTTGGAATATCATCGTAATATTATATTCACCATATGTTTTGAATGAGAACATTTTCTTATGCAATATTCATGGGTGAATTGATTATATGTCAAAACAAAACAAAAAAAAATTATTATATTTTTCCTTATATACAAGATGTATTGACATTATGAAAATTATTGATGAAAAAAAATGTATCAGTATAGAAAATTTGTATTCGGTTTTTCCCATTCGCTTTAACCATTCCTTCTATAATATATAAACCAATTTTCCACCCATATCTTGTAATATACGAATACAAAATTCATAATAAAAGCTTTTCTCATCTCGACACACACACACACACACATATTTACGTATTTTTTTTGTACATGATGCTATACACGTAAAATTTCTAAACAAATTTTATTTTTGTATATATTATGTCTAAGATGTAAATATTTAGACAATACCATCCCACTACAACAGATACATGTGTACATAAAAAAGCCTAATAGTTCACATTAATATTTGATTTACATGCTCATCATCAGTTTACGTATATAGACGAGATGAATAAACTTTGTGTGATATGGTATCACATATAGTAATGATTTGATGGGATTAAAGCGCATTAACAAGTAGACTTACACTGTATTGATGAAATATGTATTCTTTTTACAGAATATATTTTTATACAGTGATGGAAATAATTATATAAATGAAGCCTTATTTTTATTTATCAAGTTTAGTGTTTAAAGCAGAGCTAAGCAAAATGGAAAACGTAAAATCTTATTTTCCACTGTATACAAAGCATTTCGCCTTTGACTCCAGTGCACGCGTTGTCATAGGTTTTCATTAAACTGTTTAATTTAATTTATATATAATGTGATACAGCTATTGTTGCTTTCAAGGATCAGTATAAAAATAATCTCAGAAATTTTCTTGTCTATCTTCGCGTGTCTTATTTTTTGTTGTGATTTAATTTTGTCCAAATTTGTGTTTACTTGTTATATATTCACGTGGGTCTTCTTAATTTTTTTCCCTGGACCTAATTCAGCGATGTAATACCAGTATTTTTGGAATTAGTTACTATAGGTGAGTTTGAAAGGCGTTTTATATTAAGAAACATATATAATATAAATTAATTTGTTTATTTAATACTGTGCGGCGTGCGTCCAAATGGTGGCCACAAACTAAGCTCTTTCCGTATTCCCAAAATTACAGAACAACAGTGGCATTCACAATTTTGGAATTCGATTCGATATTTGAAATTTATTTTTTTCGGAATAAAATATCGAAAGTTCGATACTTCAGTGATCAAATATGAACAGTATACTTGCCACTGCTCATTGATAACGTATTTCAACCAGTTTATCTCTTACTCCTGTTTTGTTTATTACTTTTTAATTCCGTAAAAAAAAAAATTCATATCTATTTTTCTAAATCTTTCCAAAATTGGGTATTTTTAATTTCAAAATTTGTAAACCAAGTTAAGAGAACTTTTACAATCATAAATTCAAAATATTTTTTATATTAAATACGAAAATCTTGATGGTTCTAAATTTCATTTTCAAATCCCCAAAAATCAGCATAATTTAGAAATAGTTAAAAACATTTCATTTATAATTCCAAAATACAAAATTCCTAATTTTTAAATTTAATTAAAAATAATACAAAACTGAAAATATTCACTTATATACAAACAAAAAATTGTTAGTTGTGGTTTAATTAGCAAAAGTGATAAGAGCGATGTAATGCGGCTCTGATCTGTTTCAATAAGGTTGATGATAAGGTATCTTCGATAAAAAATATCATTTTTGCTCCCAATCAATCTCCTGATTTATCCCTGGGAATTTTTTCCGGGAAAGGCAACATGTGGTCTTATAAAAAATATTTAAAAATGGGTGGGTAAATTTTTATGACGAAACGTATTCTGGACGTCCAATTTTGGACCACTTTTTTTTAAACCGCACCAAACGGTGAATTTTTCAGGATGTAATGGAGGCTGTATGGATTTATCTCACTCCTTATGTGGCTCTTTTGTTTACTAAAAAACCCGTTAAGCCAAAAATACAATTTAAGGATAAAATAACGGGTCATTTGCAAACTGCTCTAGAGTCCAATCAGCGAAAGAACGACGCTAATAATGGTCTCTTGGCTTCAATTCCTGCACCAGCTGGATCTTGTACGGATGTAGGCTAAGATCGTTGCGCAAAATTGTCCATGTCGTGGACGGACAGAGCCCCAATTCCTGCAAACGACGACGAATCGATAAATTTGGATCTTCTTCCACATATTTGTTTACAGCGGCGATATTCTCATCAGTACGCACATTCCTTCGACGTGTAGATGTTATTGCATCCTCTAGGGAGTATGTGGTCCGAAATTTATCCACAGTTCGACGCATGGCTTGCTCAGATGGATGCGCCATAAAAATGATGAAGTCGTCTGTAAGTTGCGCGAATCGATAACTAATTTTCAAAGTAAAATTTAATAATTTCGTAGCGTTGTTCAAGTGTGAGACTATTCATGATGATTTGTCAGAGTATACTGAGATCTGCTATAGAGTGTATTTTTCATAAAACCTCTATTATAGGCTTAAAAAAACACCCTTTACTTACACATTAAAAACACCTAACCATGAATTTTGGTCACAACCGGGAATTGATCCCGAGACCTCCGAATACCACAGCAAGGACACTACTTAATGCACCAACGATGGTGGTGATGGAAATTAAGAAATTTGTTCAATTTTGTTCTTTAAAATAGCGAAAATTTCAGTTTTGCTTGAAAATGGAATGGAATAACATTTTTGGAATTTAGGGTTTGGTATATTCTAGATAGATAATTAAAAATGTATATACTCAATTCTCCTAAAATTCTATATTTTTTACTACACACCAAGAGCGATTTATACTCAGGAAAGCAAGAAACTTCAGAGCGGAAATCTGAATTTCTACACACACCGTGGGGACACACATGTTATATGCGTAAAATCATGTTCGTATATGCGTAAAATCATTGTTTTTTAGTGATTAAAATTTTAGGTACATGTTTTCCTAAATTTGTAAACGCAAAATTCACAAATTTATTAAATTTCTAAACTCTAGAATCCTAGATTGCCACTTTACTATAACTCTCTGAATTTCTCAATTTCATTGGTAGATTTGCTTAGTTCCCAAATACCCAAATTTTGAATTAAATTTCAACGAAATTCACAATATAGCTTTAAAACCCATTTACAAATGTTGTAATTTGTAATTTACAATTTTTAAAATATATTTATTTTTTTTAAACATTTTCCCGTCCTTTATGAGAACTTTGACGTCATCAGCATGGAGAAATTTAAATTTAAAATATCTGAAAATAATTTTTCTATGTATATGTATAGGTACGATTATGTATGTGCGCATGCATGTGTATATCTCAGTTCTGTAACTCAAACGATTCAACGCTTCACTGATAGTAACAGGACCAGTCTCCCGATTGTACCCACTTAACCTGCACTTACCTTTGTTATTCCGTGTGTATGTTGATATCTATATACTCAACAATTCATATAATTGAACCACATTATCAATGACTATAACCCCAATGATCGGAGGCACTCACAAGTTTCGTAAATCCAAACTGCATACGAACTATTTTTCAAAAGTACCACCACAGTATCCTTTGCTTGTCGTAGGAGGCGACTAAATGATAGGATTGCTGGGTTCACGACCCGCCTCCGTCAAAAATCAATTGTTTCTATTGTTTGAAAAAATGGATTTTGCCAAACTAATACCGGAGCCTCGCTCAACTATCCGAATACGAGATGAATTTTGCCAGCCCCAAAAAAGACTCATTTTACAAAGAGTTGGATGATCTGATGGGATATATACTTTGCAATAACTCACGGACTATGAATAACTTATGAGTAGCAAGTACAATCTTCCTATACAAACAAATACATTTGAAAACATAGATCCACCCTCGCAAAACTTTCCGTAGCCAGATTGACCAGGTGATAATTTCTAAAGAGCGAGCCGGGCTATGCAGGATGTGAAGGTCTGATAAATGAAGATAAAAAAAACGATGAAGCGATATCAGGTTCTTGTCAACGACTGTGTGTACTCTGCCTGGGAGGTACTTTAAACTTGGGTTGTCAGTGCTGCTCAGCAAACTTTGGTTATAGTAAAAGTTAGACTCAGGAATGATTGGTTAGAAGACGAGTGTCGTTCTGCAGTCGGTCAACAAAATATAGCCGATAGTGAGGTTCAACAACGTTACACAATCGTGAGGAAAAACTAGGATGTTTGAGCTATTAGCGGATTTGTAGACAGAAGAAGCGAGAATGGTGGAAGGCCGAAGTTCTGAAAGTACAATAACTCGGCAATAAGCGAAGTTTGATAATTTTTTTAAAGGAATTACCGAGCTGCTTCATACTTTCAGACCTGGGTGAAACTGAGATTAAAACGCTCACCTGGGGTGCTTTTCATTAATTCAGAGCTCTTGATATTCGGTAGGATGACTTTATGGAACTGTCTTTTCGACCTTATTCGAAGCAAAGTTATACTTGACTTAATATGTTAAGTGGCTGCCAAATGATGCATCTTAAAGATGGGAAACCGCTTGAAGTGTGAGATATATCACGGTATAACTCTGCTTCATACAGCATTCAAGTTACTGTCCAATACTATTATATTGAATAGAATCACCTCTGGCGCAGGGCTTGGTTTGTGACAAGAAAGATTTCATTCGAACCGATCAGTCTATACTGATCAAGTCTTTTCACTTCGAATGATTCTATCTAAATATTATTAGACATTCAGGCTTATGCCTCGATCAATCGAGACAGCTTGTAGGTCCACCCTGGAATACCTATAGAAATGCAAACAAAATGAGTATGATTGTGAAGAATGACAGTGACGCGTCTAATAAAATTGAGAACAGCCTATCAAGAATTTTTGCATTTAACTTTGGTTAGGCATATGTTCTGTTCCCGATACTCTTTAATCTTATGTTGGAGAACATCTTTCATGAAACTTAAATACCTCAGCGCACTAAACACATCTTACATCGCCAGTCCAATTGTGATTGGACTGAATACCAACGGAGTGAAAGATATACTTGATCAGCTTGTGGAGTTCTTAGCTTCTGTTGGACTGCAGATCAATGAGTCCAAAACAAAATACATATGATCTCTGGTTATCGGGACAATGGCACACTACATTTTAGTAGTGGTCACTTCATGTTTGAGGAAGCATGAGGAGGTTGAAATATCTGGGCTCTCTTATCACTCACGATAACAGTGTGGGTATGACGATATTAAAGTGCGGCTGGCTGCGCTGGCAGTCGTGTTTTGTATCCTCTAAGACTACTGATAAAAAAGTGTCGTGAAGCTGAAGCTGTTCGAGTACGACAGTTGGCTTCTTACATTTGAGAGAAGGATCATGCGTGTGATTCACAGCCCAAAACGTTAAGAAGATGGTACAACTCTGTACATAATCAAATCAGAGTTCTGATGAAGATCACCAATATTGTAGATTAAGTAAAATCGCACCGAGTACGCTGGATCGGTGCCGTTTGATAGGCGCAGAGGCCGTTGCAGGCGACGCATGATCTATGGTGTACAGAAGAACTTGGCTTCTTCAGGTTGTCTAGGAAACTATGAAGACCAACTACTTTAACAACTGTTCACTATTATAAATGATTGACTGTAAATCGCTTTGTTTCGGGATTTTAAGCTTTGCGTAAACCTTTGATACTACACCGTAGTCCGTAACCAACAATAAATCCCTTCTTTGACTTTGAGTTTTTCCACTTCTGTTTCGGCATGTGAACCCAAAATACACAACCGAATACACGAAACTATACATCAAATTTGGCTTCCGTATGATTTTTAACAATTGCTCTTTATACAATATTGACGGCCATTGTCGTTATAGATTTATGTAATTTATATGTTCCTCAGATTTAGATTTATGTAAACAATTTGATATATGTTCACAATTTTTAACTTTCACGATCGGCAACATCTTTGACAAAAATCAACGCCTGCACTGTACGTTTAAATTTTAATTTCGTTAAAGCTGAAACAACCACTTTACTCAAATATTACTCAATAATGACTATATATGCTTGCGGCTATCGACTATTGTTGTTCAAATATCTCAACCACATGAGTGTAGCTTAAAACTTATACCATCACGATTCGATCGGTAAGCTCAAGATCAACAGGAATCAATTTTATCAATTTTAGTTCGAAACTCTATTTTTTTAGTTTAAGTGGACTGACCATATCATTTCTACTCTCAATCGTTGGAAGTAACGAATATAGGCTTTTGGCCTTGAGCTCAAATTTTTTATAACCCTAATTTTAGCAAACAAACAAAAAAGATTTTTTGACCTGATGCCATTTTTCTTAAAACCACTTGATAGTTTTATACATTTGTCAACTTGTTTGAAAAAAATATCAAAAATTGGATTATACAAGATCAAATTAACAAAGCTCTATTCGGTGAAAGCTCGTTTTGAAGGTTTAGTGTTACTGAACATATTATAAAAGCTTTCGTTACAAGCTTGAATTAAATATGTGAAATTAGACTATCAATGAGCTTTTTTGAGCTTTTCTTGCTAAATTTATTGCGGAACAATATTGGTCATGAGCCGCCCTTGTTAGCACAGTAAGTAGGATGCTTGCTTTGTTATTCGAGGGTATCGGGTTCGATTCCCGGTGGTGACCAAAAATCACGGATGGGTGTTTTTAATGTGTAAGTATATGTGCTTGTCCAGGTATAGCACCGTGGGCCCGTTAGTGGCATTGAGTGCTTGATTGATCCGCCCAAATACTTACTGTTGATAAATAGTTTTGTTTTCTAAGCTTTAATGCAACTTATATCCCAATTTAATTCAAGGAACATTATATTTTTAACCTCTTTCGGCCATGGGTTAATCATATAACATTTATGCTTTGGATTCGTTAGCTTTCATATATAAAGAATTGAATTATGAATCGAATTTTTTTAATTTGATGATCAAAGTCTGGCCGCTTCTTGGTAAAAGCTCATTAGGTCGATATACAATCTTAGTATTGATGAAATGCTATAGCCTTGGAAATAATATTAAATTTTGCTTCCTTCACTATACGCAGTGTTGAGCTTTTTGCTATACTGTTGATGAATAAAAATGATAGTAATGTGTAAATAAAATATAATAAATTTAAAAACATTTACGTGCTTTTATGACATGTATGTATATACAAATATGTACGTTCAAACATTGTTTATGCTGTACATATAGATGTACAAAAACAATAAACATTTATTTTATAAACAATTAATTTTTTATTTTATAGCTGTTGTGTTAATATTATTATTATTATTGCGCTGACGACGGAAATACAAAATGTAATAAAAGCTCATTATCTTAATTAATAAGGTGTATATGCGCGATACGCGAATTACATAAAAATATAATTTCCACTTCACTATGTACTCGTATATCGTTCGTTTGCATTTAATTAGATTATTTTGTTTATCAAAATTTTATTAATGTTTTATCACCAATCATTAAATTTGAAATTGATATCGCTTCATTTGAAAAGTATACGTTTTTTTCGTCATGTCAATTACAATTTTTTTTTTTTTGTTATAAATCCAACTTAATTCACATTTCTAAATTTTTTATTTCTTTTCTTGATATAATTCCTTAAAATCGTCGCTCTTTTGTTTATTATCAAGGTAAATCTCTTTTTATTATTTTACTTATTTCAAAATCCTATTATTTTTGTTTTTGTATTATTTTTTATGCTGCTGCTTTTAATACTAAAACACAATGAATAAATAATTTTTTTTCGTTTCTCAAATGTGCGAATACAAACTAAAGACGAAGGAAAACTCTGGAAGTTGCGCTATGTACAGAGCAGTACACCAAAAAAAAAAAAAATTAAAATTAAAATTATTTCTCTTGACATTACATGCTAAACCTTGTGTATAGTATAGTGTAATTAGAATCTCACTTCACCTAATTAGTGTATTAAAGTAACTTGTCGAAAAATTTGTTGTATCTGTATATCCTTATGTTATTTTCATCTTAACTTACGAAACAAAAATAAAATAAAAAACACTGTATATACTTTAAAAGACAACACGAAGCTGCAAGAAAATTATAAGAATGTTATGTACATATATTTTGTTGTTATTGTTGTTGTGTTTTAGTATATTTTTCATCTTAATTCGCTTTTAATTTATTAAGGCTGAACGTATAGCTCTAAAGACAGTAACACATAGTGTGTACATACATACATACATAAAAAGCTCTCCATGGATATCCAAGTGTTGTAAAATGCACGAAACACATAAGAGAAGTAGATAAAAATGTTAGATTTGTTTTTTTTGTTTTTTAACGGTGTATGTATGTATGTTTGTATGTATGTATCTCTCAAGAGGAAAAGCATGAAAATATTAAAAATTTAATGACATAAATAATAAATTTAACTTTGATATCCTATATCATAAAAAAAAAATGGCTTGGCAACTTATATTTTTTTTTGTTGCTGTCTAAGTACTGTGTGTAATTAATTTGATACAAATTAATGTTGAATTCAACGTGTTTTGTGTCGGTTTATTTGTGTGGGCACCCTGATTATTTATTATAACTGATTATATCACCCTAATTACAAATAGTACAGTAGTATATATAAATTCGATGAAAGTGTTAGCTGATGGGCTGAATACGTGATCCCAATTGTTAATACAGCATGGCTTTGTAACCTTTTGACGTCTAGGTTCTATACAAAATCTAAGACAGAAAAAGTACATCTTCAGTTCTATTGTGGTATGGGTGATGGCATAACGTAAATGCAAAGTATACTAATCACAATAAGGTCGCTTATTTATATATATATATATATATATATATATATATATATTTTTTTTTTTTTTTGGTGGAGGGGGGAATCTTTATAAGACCTCACATGTGGACCTAATCCATCAACATGTGGGAGTGTCGGGTTCTTACCGGCTAAATCCTAACCCCAACATTTTTATGCCTACAGCTGTATGGTGAAACTACTGATATGTATTAGTTCCCGAGCACAGGCTCAGCCTTAGCTGCCATCTAATTTATTGTCTTCTTTCACTCTAACAGTGATAAGTCATTTCTCACAGACCTATATAAAGGGTGTTTCAACAGGTGCGCTTCAACTTTTTTCCGATAGGGACGGCGAACGACGCCATATTTTTTATTGTTCTTTTGTCATTTGGAAAGTAATTAGTATACATTTCATCATGGAACGCTACACACTTGAACAGCGATTGTAAATCGTGCAAATTTTTTATCAAAATAATCGTTCTGTTAAAAAATCAAAAAAAATCGTTAAACCGAAAAATCATCTTCAGCGATTAGGCTCACCCACACGTGATTCATGAGGCACCATTGCATCCTGAAAAAGTCACTGTTTGGTGCGGATTACATGCCGGCGGCGTCATTGGGCCATATCGCCACGTTACTGTTAATGGAAATGGATACCGCGATATGATGAACGATTTTTTTTTGGCCGCAATTGAATGGAATGGACTTGGACGACATGTGGTTTCAACAGGACGGGGCCACATGCCACACAGCACACGATACAATCGCGTTATTGAAGACTAAGTTCGATTCGCGAAATGGGCCCGTCCAGTGGCCGCCGCGCTCGTGTGATTTGACACCTCTAGATTATTTTCTTTGGGGTTATGTGAAGTCATTGGTCTATGCCAATCGACGTTGCAAGAGCTCAGAGCCAATATTGAACGTGAAATTGCTGGAATTTCGGCCGATTTATGCGAAAGAGTGGTAGAAAATTGGGTTCAACGATTGGACTTCGTAAAACGTGCACGCGGTGGTCATGCAAAAGAAATCGAGTTTCATACTTAAATGTATATGTTCAAGTTCGTTAATAAAAAAAAAGTTAGCTCAAAAGTCGAACAGTTTGTGTTTTATTCAAAAAAAAGTTGAAGTGCTCTTATTGAAAAACCCTGTAGTTTCAATTTTCCAATCTTCCTCGAAGCGCGGGCAGTCAAAAAATACACGCTCCATGTTCTACAGTTTTACTTCGCACTTTGGGTAATAAGAGGAATCATCTTGCTTAAACTTATGTAAATAAGCGCGAAAAAAACCATGCCCCGTCAGAAACTGGCCTAAATAGAAGTCAACCTCTCTATGTTTCCTATATCTAGCCATTTAACTACCGAAGGGACTAAACGATGTGTCCACCGACCTTTTCCCGAGCTGTCCCAACGCTGCTGCTACATGTTGAGGTTCTCTGTGCGAGTCCCAATACGATTTTTTCTCTTATCCCCATTTGCACGGCGAGAATACATTCCTTTTGCGCTCCTTAGCCTATAAGTAAATTGGAGACATATATACCAGCCAACAGATAAATAGCTTTATCTGATACCGTTCTTAATGCACTAACCACTCTCAAAGCGCTTCCCAACTTATAAACATAGATGCCATCGGTTGTTTGTAAGTACTTCTCTCCATAGCACTGGCCCAAATTAGTGGTGCATACATCAAAATAGATGTCACCACACAATACTCAGTAACAGTTTGCGGCTCTGGCATTACCGTCCGCCCCGTTCACTTTTCCAGCTTTTTCCCCAACGGTATCCAAGTGCGATTTAAAGGACATTCTAGCATCCATTATTACTCCCAAATAATTAATAAATTGTTTCAACTGAATCAGTTGACCACCAACTTCCACCGTCATGAATTCCAACCTTTTCCTACTGGTGAATAGTACTGCTTCTGTTCAATACTGAATTACTCTTATACTCCAATTGTAGATTTCTTCCACCATCATCAGCAAAACTAACCAACATTGCTTCTTCTGGTATCAGCAGTCTAAAAATGTTATCGTACATGGCATTCCACAATGATGGGTGCCAGCAAAGACCCCTGTGTTACACCTCCAGATATGTGTTAGTATTTAGTACCTTCATCGGTTTCATACTTCAAAACTCGTTGCCTAAAATAGTTAGCCACCATTTTAAGTAAATACAGAGGGACCTCTTTATTGATTAGCGCGTTTAATACGCAATCCCAACTCGCCGAGTTAAATGCATTTTGCACATCCAATGAAACTACCGCACAATACTTTTTAAAACCTCCATTCCATCTATCACAAGATATTGCCTCTCGGGCCGTATCCACTACGAGCTTAATCGCTTTAATGGTAGACCGTGCTTTACGAAACCCATATTGGTTCTCCCCTTCGTTTTTAATGGCTTCTTGTTATCTCTCACATATGATTCTCTCAAATAATTTGCCTGCGGTGTCTAGCAAGAAGATTGGCCGGTAGGAAAATGGATAATCTAGCACCTTCTTTGCTTTAGGCAATAGTACCAATCGCTGTAATTTTCATTGCTCTGGGAATACTCCTTCCTCTATGCATAAGTTGAATAAGGTTATAAACAACTGTGGGTACGACCGGACAGCTGATTTAATTGCAATATTGGGAATTTTATAAGGCCATGGAGCCTTGTTACTATTCAAATTGCTATGCACGCTTTAAGCTACTCCTCCGTTGTAATTAATGGGATTATTTCTCCATCACCTATTGTTTCGATATTAACCGCACAATCTGGATGTTGTGGAAACAGTGAAGTGACGATACTTTCCAACGCTCATATGGACTCTAGACCTTTTTCTTAACCATTTTATAAGATATGCCCCATCTTGCACGTTGGTATAAAAGTATAGCTCGAAGGCATTCTCTTCGAAGCTGGGCCCACCAGAACAATTCTTTTTTCCGATTATCCTTCGATTTCCGTGGCACTGCTCCATCACTAGCTCTTGTGATATGGTTTACGATTTGATTAACTTTGCTATCAGCAGTTTCGAATAAAGCAATGTACGTCAGAATATAGACAAATAACTTTTCATCAAACATCGCTAGCTTCCACTCAATAATCCTTTTTGTCGATTCTGAACGAACCTTTCCTGGCCTTCCATCGTTTATTTCACAGATAATAGCCTGGTGATCACTATATGTGTATATATTGCCCACTCGTTTTCCAACTAACTATTCTATTTAAAAGACCCTCGCTAATCCATGTGAAATCAATTACCGAGGTAGCGTCACCCCTACGGAAAGTGATAGTAGAGAGCAAGTGGCGATTACCACAAGCCAAAACTATCGGTTTTTTGAATAGTCAGATGCCCAAATATTGCTATGGAGCTGTTTACATTGTTCGAATACAATAGCAAAGTCAACGCCTATCTTACGTACAGTTTGCTGCAGCAGGTCTTGTGAAGCTTCACAATAGTTGAGATTTAGTTGAATCAATCTCATTTGACCAGCTTTCTATCTAGCGCCTTCTTATATGCAGGGCACTTCCAACTACACGTTGCATGTGCATATCCCCCAACAGCCTTCTCGGTACAAAGCACGCATTTCTTTACCACAGTTTATACACCGTTTAGATCTGTCTTTTTCACACCTACATTTTCTCGGCAGGTGACCAAACTCAAAGCGTATAAAACACTTTATCGGCTTAACAGCTTCCCTTATACGACAAATCACCCATCCGATCCTTATTTTGTCTCTTGCTAAGACTTGCTCTACCACCTTTCTTGGCATGCTAACCACTGTCATTTGCGTCCCACGATAAGATGCTCTTAGCGTCTTCACAGTAGTAGTACCTTTTGTTTCTTCCACATGCGATTCCAAAGCTTGTAGAACATTTTCGGATATGGTAGCTTCATCAATCCAACTCCAATAATAGATCTCCTTTGGCCGTTGCACACGAAGTGGAGGGAGTCAACTGCACACGAAGTGGAGGGAGTCATCATCCTCCTCAAGGCAGTCCTCGCAAATAACATCATGAGCTAAGCGCATACGATGTAGATGATCTTTAAAACGGCCATGTCCCGTAAGAATCGCTACCAAGACTCTTAACTGGCTCTTTTTTAAAGATAAAGCATACTTCGTGGACCTCAAATTGGGCTCCACAATGAAGTATTTCGCCTTACGACAACCAAAAGTCGCAAGCCACTGAGACCTTAAGTTTTTCAAAGCGTAATCCTTAATAACTTTCTTCCCGTAGTTGAAAGATATAGGAGTAGCTGGTTCAGGACCAATTAAAGTTGATTGGGAGCCAGCTTTGGCTAAACAATCCGCCATCTCATTGCCTATGATGTCACAATGAGCCGGAACCCACATGACCGTAACTTTATTGTTAGAACAAAGAAGGTTCATGAATTGTTTGCATTCCCTGACGAGTTTGGAAACAGTCAAGGGATTTCTTAAAGAGTTAAGTACAGCTTTACTATCTGTACACAGTAGAATACTTTTGTTTTTAACAGCAAAATTCAAAGCCTCAATAACACTACGTGTCAGCGCTATTAGTTCCGCCTGAAAAACAGTACAATGCGAACCAAGACTACCGCAAAGTCTCAGATCCGTCCAAGGACAGTAGATTCCAAAGCCTGCACTGAGGTTAGAACGAGAGCCATCGGAATAAATGACAATGGACTCATCTAATTTATTGAGAAAAACATGCGAACTCCACAAATCTCTCGAGGGATAAGCCACCGAGAAAAGATTTGAGAAATGGAATTCGGGTAGTAGTCTGTCGTTAACCATATCGATCTCTGGTAAACATGAAGAATAATTACTAAAAATTTGTCGATGTCCCACGATAGAACCGAATTGATTCCATGCCCCAATGCACCTCAGACGATAAGCTGCAGAACAGGCTGTTCCTAGAATAAAGGTGCGTAACTGAGGCAAGGAAAGAATGGATTCCATAGCGAGAAGTGGAGTCGAGGACATAGCCCCCGTAATGGCTCTGCAAGCAAGGTTTTGTAGGCCATTAAGCTTGGCTACAGAAGCCCTCAGGTCAACTACTGGCCACCACACTATAGAGGCATACGATAGTAGCGGTAGGACCAGTGATTTATAAATAAAAGAAAGCATCCTAGGGCTTAAGCCCCAGGATTTCCCAAAAGCTCTTCTACATTGCCAAAAAATGGCAGTAGCTTTTTGAAGCTTGTAGTCCAGGTGATTCTTCCAGGAAAGTTTACTATCCAGGATAACACCAAGGTGCTTGACGTGGTCACATTTTGTGATCGGTCTCCCAAAAAGGGAGGGAACAGAAAATTCAAGAGTATTCCTCTTCTTTGTAAAGACAATTAAATCAGTTTTAGAAGGGTTGACGTGAAGACCCTTCTCAACACACCATGCCTCCACAATAGTCAAAGCATGTTGAGTTAGGTCGGATAAAACACTGAGATGTTTGCCTGAGACTGTCAGAACAAGATCATCAGCGTAGCTCTGAGCAATGTAGCCAGATTGCTGCAGTTTCACAAGCAATTCGTCAATGACCAAAAGCCACAGCAGAGGTGAGAGCACACCTCCCTGAGGACAGCCTTTGGTGACCTTAACAGAAACTAACACACCATCCAGCTCCGCCTCCACAGTGCGAGACTTAAGCATGGATTCAATCCATAGGATAATGGTACGATCAATACCAAAATTGGTACAGGCAGTAGTGATCGTAGCAAACGAAGTGCTATCGAAAGCTCCCGCAATATCCAGGAAAGTACCCACAAGAAACTCTTTATTATAAAGGGATTTTTCAATCCTGATTACAAGTTCATGTAGGGCGGTTTCACAGGACTTACCGACTCTATAAGCATGCTGCATGTTACTGAGTGGGGATGTGATTAGAAAATGATCTCTAATGAATCTATCGACAATTCTTTCCAGAGCTTTAAGAAAAGTTGAGGATAGACTAATAGGCCGAAAGGACTTAGGATCCGTATAATCGGACTTACCAGCTTTCGGGATAAAAACAACTCTACTTCTGCTCCAAGAATTTGGAACAGTGCTAAAAGCAATGCACGCTTGAAAAAGGTGGAGCAAATGATCCTGAATTTGAGGAAAACCCCGCTGTAGTTCAGCAGGAAAGATACCATCAGGACCGCCAGCCTTATAAGATGCAAAGGAAAATAGGCTCCATCGCAAGACATCATGATTGATCAGCTTGTGAGCCAAACTCCAATCGGGACTTGCAACAGACGTCCTAGTGAGATCGGCTGCAACATCATCCGAGTGGACGATATCACAACCAGGAAAATGAGCCGAAAGGAGCAGCTCACCAATTTCCTTGTTGGAGTAGGTAAGCTGTCCGTCCGGTAGACGAAGAGAATCCAGTTTACACGTACTGTTCTTAGCTAAAGCTTTATTGAGTCCAGCGAAAGCAGAAAGACTGTTAATTTCCTCGCAGAAGTTCAACCACGCGGCTTTTTGAGCGGATCTTAGACTTTTTTTATATTCCTTTTGAGATAACAAGAAGTTATCCCAGTCAATCTGTTGCTTAGACCTTTTTGCTTTGTTCTTCAGTTTCCTAGTAGATTTCCTTAATTTCTTAAGGTCAGAGTTCCAAAAAGGTTTGTTCCGAATCTTTTGATTAGTGATAAGAGGACATGATTTTTCAAAGGCTATCGTAATTGCCAATGCAAGTGACGATGCTTGATCCTCAATGTCCTTCCTCGACCGAATAACCCTCGGTGGCGCAAGTAAAGAACCAAGCTCGAGAGAGAAAAGACCCCAATCGGTTAATTTCCGATTACGGTAAGGTTTAAGAGGTGGTCGTTTAAGGTTGATATTAAACGAAATACACCTGTGATCAGAGGTGAGGATGTCATCCGTCACTCTCCAGTCTAAAATTAAATCAATAATGGACATGGAGCATACACTAATGTCAATCACCTCCTGCCGGATAGAGTTGACCAAAGTAGGCTCACTTCCAGTATTGAGAATCTCAAGCTCAGAGGAGCTTATATAATTAAACAGCGAAGAACCCCTGTGATTAATGTTCGTAGTCCCCCAGATCGAGTGATGAGCATTAGCATCACAACCGATCACCAAAGGGGTACGCTTGTTCTTACACCATGTCACAAGATTAGTGAGTTCCTCAGAGGGAGGAGGTGAAGAAGAGTCATACGGCAAATAAACTGAGGCGATGACCAATTTAATGCAGGAATTAGCGGATACCAGAGTAATAAGTACAGCCGTAATATCGGCCGAGCTACACTCGTGAATAAGAACTGCATTGATATTATTGCCAATAAAAATGCACGCTCGGGTTTTATTGACAGAATTCTTACAGAAGATTCTGCCATTAAATAAGTTCAATCCAGAGACAGCATTATCAAGAAGATATGGTTCCTGGATTAGACAAAGCTTACTGTCCAAGATTACGCCCAGAATTGTTGATTTCTCAGTAAGAATTAGATCTGGCGGCGTTTAAGATGGGAGTAACCACTACGGAAATTTAATATCTGTTGGCCCACATATCGCTAAGTATCTACATAAACAAATACTTCAGTTCCAACGTTAATCCAGCGATTTTTATGTTCCAGAGAATAGGAGTATAGAACGCCTCCTTTCGAGGTTCAATTAGAGTTGACACATGCTCACAATCATATACGATTGATTAACCTGTCTACCTCAAAGAATGACAATCCCTCCAGAATTGCCTCCGTCTTCCACATTGTTAAAGGCGTACTCTTACCAGAATATAGATTTTTTAATTTAACCAGGGAATGTTGAGCTTTGTCCGCCGATGCCCCATTACAATACGCATGTTGAGACTGTGCCCAATCACTGAATTTTATTTTTGGTCATATCTTTACATCTATCTAGGTTTTCAATAGAAAGGATGATAGAGTTATATGTCTTAGGCAGGGATGAGAATTTACGCGTGATCTATTGTTTTCTACGGACAACTCGTAGACAACGTAGACAACGTAGACTATTCATAATAATAGGTATGGCGTTACTTGAGCCAGATATTTTGCTGACAATGCAGTGGAGCCACCAAATATTAGTGTGAATTTAGTACAGTGCTCTGTATTGCCTCTACATGTGAACTCTATTAAAAACAATGGCGTTTAGAATTTATCAAAGACGCGCAAACCGAATTATCGATGACCCGTCATATTCAGCGTGCATATGTACAAAATTCAACATTAATATTTTGTGGCACCACTGCATATTCCGCAAAATATCTGGGCTCAAGTAACGCTATACCCGGTTTCCTTAGGTATAATGCGACATGGATTGCGTTAGTTTTATATCCCTTTCGGACTCGGCAAGATAAAACTAAAACTAAACCAGTCAAATTAATACACTTCAATTTTGTTTTAAATGTGTCTAAAAAATTAAGGATTTTTTTTGGACAAACATCACAAAGTTTGTCCTAAATCCCAAAACTGTTTACATGTGCAATTGAGAAGTTTAGTCGGATAAAACCATAACTCTTATACAAAAATTTAACCGATTATGTACACTGAACCAAAAAGTGTTCATAATATTAACGAACAGCGTTTATTAAAATAATTTTCGTTGGCCCAATGAATTATTCGTTAGTATAATGAAAAATAAAATTGTCCAGGAATTTAAATTAACGTACACTTCATTGACTCAATGAACATGCATTTATTAAATATTTCGTTAACATGATTTTACAATGAACAATGTTTAATTCGTTGTAATAATGAATGTACTCAAAAATTAATAAAACTTTCATTTGACAAAGGAATAGTTCATTGAAATTAACTTAATCATATATTGCCTCAATTAAAATGTTCGTTAAAGTAAATAAAATGTTCGTTGAGCTAACGAAACATTTATTAAGTCTTATTGACACAAAAGCGCGTAAATTTTATAAACTATTCGTTGTTCCACTGAACTCGTACGTTGACATTAATAAAGTGTTCGTTGGGCTAACAAGACATTTAACAAGTGTTATTAATGTAAACGCGCGTAAATTTTACGAACGGTTCGCTGTCATAGCGAACTCTTACGTTTATTCTTAGAAATTTTGGTAACTTTAAATATTATTTTCTGTGATTAATTTAGGCTGTTTCCGAAACGAAATACTTATTTGTGGAGACTTACTTATTCAAATAAGTATCCTCGCGAGGTAACTTATTTACTATCTCTTTCTTGCAAGAAAATCTAAATTATCTGTCAATTGTTTGTTGTTCTTGTTGAATGTCAACATCAAATTAAAAATACCTTTTCGTAAATTTATAATTATTTAAAGAAAATTAAAATATTATCATTAAAGAACTAATATAATCATATATAGAATGAGCAAAAGAAAAATGTACAGTACCCGATGTAAGTACAAGAATAAAAATTAAATTGTAGTGTTTTAAGTTGAGGTTATGTATATAGCTATACCAACTTTAATGTAACAATTTACTTAAATTAAATACATTTTAATTGTTTTTGGGTGTCTTAGGGAGTGAAGATGAAACTTTTGCTCTTATAGAAGCATAAGAGGTGCACATGATTGTGAATTTAAAAAAAAATCCAGCCAATACAATGTTGTATGGGGGTAAGTGATGTGATTTTTCAGATAAAATACATATGCCTATTTCATATACATATTATAATATGCTTCTATTCGTACAGAATGATACAATCATCACGCCGAGAACTAGCCAGTAGAACGAGGCAAGAATGTTCCAAAAAATGGAACAATTTGATGGATCTCTTAAATTAAATTAAATTTAGAAGTAATAATTTCTTTAAATTATCCATATTATATTAATATTTGTTCTGTATATAATAAATAATACAAACAAAATTTATATCTTTATGTTTTTTTATTATTATTTTTAACTATAGATGCACACAAATTTATTGTTTTCTGTTTCTGTCAAAATAAGTAAGTGAAATCAATTCGGATGACTTTTCATACTTATTTAAGATGGCGGCAAATATGTAAATAAGTTTGAAATATAAGTATCGGTTTCGGAAACAGCCTTAGAACTGGCCAGCTGCTATGAAACCCAAGAACAGTGCTTTATCTAAATGTTTATTAAATTTTAGAAAAAAACATGGATTTATAGATCTTTTTTTTATTAGTCATCGATAATCTGGCCAGTGGAACGAATGTGAAGCAGTTGCCGGTTGCTATATTTCCGCTCGAACTCTTAAGTTGCCTGCACAAGTTTTTTACTAACTGTTCCTTTTGATTTGTTTTTCTGCCAGATTCCAGTTTCCACGTATATGTCTGACCAGTAATGGAATAGGAGTTTGATCAACCACAGACCCACCTCAATTGCCATATTGGACAGGCTTAGTAGGCATATCCTGGTAAAACCAGTTCTACCTCGTAATGGAAACAATTGTTCGTCTACTACAACGCACGTTGACGGTTCGTAATTTGTTCGTAAATTCGCAGTGAAGAGCTCAAACATTTCTGTTATAGCAATGGCTTTGGCATCAACTAACATTTGGTTTCTAGTAGCGGGATTATCAAACCTCATAAATCGTGGGATTGCCCAGAACCGGTTCAATCCCATAGCGACACGATACAGCGGATTTGAAGCAATTTTCCATAAAACATGCGCGTTATTGTAATGGTGTACTCCTGCCGTAATTAAAATTCCAAGATAAGCGTTAAATTCATCTAATGTTAATAGTTTCAAACAGATTTACACAAAAAATACCGTTTTTTCATCTTTTATTTCTCTTTTCATATAAAAATACAATGTTAGTTTGTATCGACAGAGTGTAGTATTTTTTTCGTATAGATACAAAAAGAGTTAAAATTAATAAAGTGTTCGTTCATTTAACAAAATATTCATAAAAATTTGTCATTACATATGAAAACTATAAACATTTTGTTGTTTACGAAATCGTACGTTAAAATTAAGGTAACGTTCGTTAGGCTTACGAAACATTTATCAATTGTTATTAACATAAACGCGCGTAAATTCTACGAACTGTTCGCTGTCATATCGAACTCGTCCGTTAAAATTAATGAAGTGTTCGTTCTCTTAACGAAAACTTCATTAAAAATTATTCACACGCATAAAATTTACAATTGATTTGTTGCCTCAACGAACTCGTACGTTGAAATCAATAAAGTTTTATGTGGGTAACGTAACGTTTGTTAAGATGGTTATTAAAACAGTGTTAGTGTTGCATTTTTTGGCATTTCCTGTTATAATTCTATTTGAACTAGTTCTTTTTAAAATATAATTTAAACAAATTTAAAAGTGCAGTGTAAAATTACAAATATTGTCGTTTCTATAGTGAAAAGAACATTTGTAAGTTAAATTAGATTCAGTAAAATGATTTGCTATCTGTGTAAAATAAAATTAACTTCGGTGGATTTGCTGATATTTCATTTAAAAAAAACACATAGTTTAAGTACGTACAGTACTTTTAGATGTAATGAAGATTCTTGTGTTCAAGTCTTTCAAAATTTAGGAAGTTATAAAAACATTTAAACCGCAAATATTCAAGCCAGTTCTTCAAATATAAATAATGTTAGTAATTCACAAGTGAATAACCAACCAAATTCTGCAAATATCTTCCAAGAATTTCCCGAATCCTTGGAAAACTCGACACCTATTGAAATTGAGTTTAATTTACAAGAAAGTTTAAATCAAATTTTCAAATCATCAACTCAATTTGTTCTTAAATTACATAATAATAACAATTTTACAAGGAAAAATGTTATAGAACTTCAGGATTCTATTAAAGAGTACATAGTGAATCCTTTACTTGATTTTATAAAAATGTTTTCTAGTGATAAAATTAAAGAAAAAAACAGCGAGGCTCACAAGGAAATTTGTTATATAATAAGTGAATGTCGAAATCCATTTAAGTTTTGCAACAGCGAATATAATTTATTTAAATGGCTTAAAAGTGAAGACTATGTGCAAGATTTGCGTGAGTTTACAATAAATAATAAAATTAGTACTGTGTTTAAAAATGGTTCACTGACTTATGATGAAATTACAGTTAAAGGAGTTCTAATGCCTTTGAAATTTCAATTTTGTAAATTTTTTGAAAACCAAAATATTTTAAATAAAACTCTAAACTATATGGAAAATTTAAGAAAAGAAAAATCATTTAAGAATTTCGTGCAAGGATCACTGTGGAAAAAAAAATAGAAATGTATCCCAACAAAAAAATTATTCCATACTTTCTATATAACGACGATTTTGAGATTAACAATCCATTAAGTTCTCATGCTGGTACTCATTCAATATGTAATATTTATTATTCATTTCCCTGTCTTCCGGGAAGAGATTCCAAATTAAATAATGTTTATTTAGCTGGAACAATTAAATCCTCCGATATTAAAATGTTTGGTAACCAAAAATGTTTTCAAGCTCTCATCGATGAATTACAATATCTTGAAGTAACTGGTATTGATATTAAAACTATGAATGGTAAAATACACCGTGTACATTTTATTTTGGGTCTTGTCTTGGGCGATAATTTGGGATTAAATTCGTTTTTAGATTTTAATAAATCATTTTCCAGTAACTCGTTCTGCAGATTCTGCAAGGTAAAGAAATGTGAAACACAGACGTTGACTGCTGAAAATCAACAATTAATGCGAAATAAATCAAATTACGAATATGACATCCAACAAAATTCAGAAACTGGAATAAAAAATGTTTCACAGCTTAATAAAATTCCATCTTTTCATGTTGTGGAAAACTACTGCGTTGATGTAATGCATGACATCTTTGAAGGAATTTGTCATTATGATTTTTGCAATATACTTCAATATTGTATGGGCACAGCTAAATACTTTAACTTAGACATCTTAAATTCCAGAAAAAAAAATTTTGAATATGGCTCAATAGAAATAGATAATATATCAGGTGAAATAAAAATGAAACATATAATTAATAAACATTTAAAAATGACAGCTCGAGAAATGATGACATTTCCTTTTTTTTTTGCAATAATGGTTGGTGACTTAGTGCCTGATGATGATGAAGTTTGGAAATTTGTTTTAAATTTGATAGAAATTGTTGATTTGGTTTTATGCTTCGAAATTTCAGAACATCTTATCTGTGCATTGAGGAGCAAAATTGAATGTCACAACAAAGACTATGTTCGTCTTTTTAATGATACGCTGAAACCAAAACATCACAATTTAACACACTATCCAACTGTAATGCGGCAGTCGGGACCTTTGCGAAATATGTGGTGCTTTAAATTTGAAGCTAAACATAAACAATTCAAGCAATATGCCCATGCAATTTCATCACGAAAAAATATTTGTTTGACATTGGCAAAAAAATATCAATTAAAATTTGCAGGTCAGATATCTGAACACTTTAACGAAAATATATTTCTCAAAATTAACAGTGATGATGAAATAAAAAGTAACTATGTCAATCTTATATCAAAAATATTAAACGTTCCTGTTAACTACATTAAGTTGTATTCTAATGTAGACTTTGAAGGCTACAAGTACAAGACAAACTTATATATTGCACAGTATAAAAGTGATATTGAATTAAACGTTATTTTAAATATAATTGTAGTCAAAGAGGAAAGTGTTTTTTATTTTGTCAAAAACTAAATAAAATAAAATTTTATCATTTGAGGTTGATGAAGAAAAACTGGGCCAATTTACAACTGTACCCATAGAAAATGTTGTGGGACCACCACTTAATTTAATAAAAACTGCCAAAGGCAAAACACTTATTAGATTAAAAGAATATTTTTCAGCAAATCTACCTTAAGCAGCAAACACAATATTTATAATTTCGTTTTCATCTGTTACAATTTCAATACCATCATAATTCATCTTTTCATTTTTTCACTACTTATTTTAAATTTCCTAGAAAATTTTAAATGTCATCCATTGATTGTAGCCAATATCAAAACATGTCGGACAATGAAGTGGAGCTAAATATGTATTTTCCAGATATAACGAGTAGAGTGGAACAAGAACAACAACCTGATCCCACAAAATACTTCGTCGTGGTAGACCCCGATCAAAATTGTACGCTATCGGTGTTAAACTGCACGGATAGTGCAGAGACAAACTGTAATAAAAGTGCATCAGTCAGCATTGACAATATTTCTAGCGAAACACTAAATATTGAAAATACAATCGTTAATAATCAAGATTTAGTATCTTTATTGGAAAAATGGAACCAATTAAAACTCTTAAAGCATTTTATTAGTAAGTAAAAATTTAACTTAATCATATATATTCGTAGATTCTTATATTCTTTTTATCCATTTTAGAGGGAGGAGTCGATATAGAAGCTTTAAAAATGATTGAAAGGCATCACTTGAGCAGACTTTTAAAACCTTTTGATTTTGGAATACAAATAAAATTTGAGTACCATTTAAAAGAATGGAGAGAAAGCATTGGGAAACCTTTAGAGCCACTTCGTTGTCCACAAACTCCGCATTCTTCTTTGGCATACGGACCACAACATTGTACCCCTATTTCATCAAGGTCCACGCCGTATTGTGTTACTCCAAGAATTTGTACACCGACAACATCAAAATTAGCAACTGAACCTGATTTATCAAAAATACTTAATGAAACATCTAGAGGAGCCATTTTAGTTAATATTTACAAACAACAACAAAAATTCCAGGAGCAGCACAGAAGTATGCTTGTAAATACCATCGCCCAATACTATGATGACAACAGTTTACATTTAGACTTGGCTTTGAGCTATCGGATTGAAAAACAAATAGTTGAAACATTTCCAACTGAGCAATTAGTATATACTTTTTTTCATTTCGTTTAGAAAAAATGATTAATTGTCAAATTACTATTTCCTGCAGGAATTTTATAGAACAGGTACGAGTAAAAGAGGCAGAATTTACAATAAATTTAGCAACCTTAAAGCTGCCTTAAGATCAGCTTCTGGTGGTCCATTGACGTCCAAATCAACAAAGAAAGCACCAAGTCCTGTTGAAAAACAGATAGATATTCGTAAGTAACTTAATTTTTATTATTAATAATATCCCTTATTAAAAATAATTTTTTATTCATTAGCTGCAGATTCAGAAGAAAATGCGGATCAGTGCATCAAGTCTTTAAAATATGACAATTTGTCATGTGAAGAATTTGATCACTGCTGGAAAGGTTGTACTCAGTTTAGAATGAATGAAATTAAAATGGCAAATTCCACGGCCGAAATTTTACAAAAATGGCCACAGTATAAATCTCCAGCTGGTCAAAGATTGGTAGGTATTAAAACTTCATATATATATATATATATATATATATATATATATATATATATATATATATATATATATATATATATATATATATATATATATATATATATATATATATATATATATATATATATATATATATATATATATATATATATATGTATATATATATATATATATATATATATATATATATATATACATATATATATATATATATATATATATATATATATATATATATATATATTTATGTATCGGCGCAAACCGATTTTGTTTCCCATTTAATTAACATGGGGAAAACGACGTTTTCCTCAAACATGAATAGCTGGTAGAAAAAATTTTGTTTTTAAATTTGTGCTATGTAGCTGCATTTTATAGAGAATTAAATTTCCTACAAAGGAAGACAATAAGAATTAAATTTCATACTAAAAAGGCCCTTAGTACTAAATAAGATATAACTTTCGTTAAAATCAATTGATTTTTGATCAATCCGATTTTTATGAGAAAGTTTAAGAGAGCATATCTTTGAAAATAACGAATTCACAGATTTACTACTAGGACTAATAGGATTTACTACTACTACTTGTAGGACATTTAATTCTCTATAAAATGCTGCTAACAGAAATTTAAAAACAACATTTTTTCTACCAGCTATTCATGTTTGAGGAAAACGTCGTTTTCCCCATGTTAATTAAATGGGAAACAAAATCGGTTTACGCCGCTCGCAGGTTCTATCTTTTTGATCCAAGGCTAAAACATTAGCCAATGGGACCAAAAAAAATTAAAAAAACACTGATATCTATACATACATATGTATATATATATATATATATATATATATATATATATATATATATATATATATATATATATATATATATATATATATATATATATATATATATATATATATATATATATATATATATATTTATTTATATATATATATATATATATATATATATATATGTATATATATATATATATATATATATATATATATATATATATATATATATATATTATTTTATATTATTTATAGATTAACATGGACTTTAGCTTTTTGTATGGTACTACATCAATATTAGACAACTGGGAAGCAGTTAATTAAAAATTGCTAAATTTTTTGCTAGTAAACCAGCATATCAAAGAAAAAGGCATTAAACTAGTGGTAAATAATATTAAATCAACCGATTTAAGTGAAAGTAAGTAAAAAAACTTAATAACTAACATATTTAAAATATTATCGCTCATTATTTAAGAGTTTAATATTGTAATCAAAACTTTTATTAGTAATACTAACAAAATTAAACATAAAATAGAAGCATTCATTCAATCTCAGATTTTTAAAATATTTTTGCAGATAGTCGAGATGCGGCAATGCTTTGGGCTTTGCATGGATACCTGATTCCCACAATGAAATTTGTGCGAAAGGATCTAAATGGAAAAAAATCAACTTCAAAATTTACAATTAAGGATTCACAGGAATCGTTCGTTTATGTTGCAGCGTCAATTGGAGTCCTTGAAGACCATATTGAATGTTTAAAAAAGAGATCAGAAAACGTGCAACCGTTTATAGTAGTAATTGGACCAACCATTTTAAAATTCACCGACATTTTTATTTATTTTGATGGAATTAAATTCCCGTTTAAAACTTTTGTTCGAGCAGTAGACATTTGTTTTAAAATCTTTTATTTATTCAACTTAGAATATCCACCTGCTAGTTGCATTTTTTGGAACTTTATTCAAAATTATTTTTATAAATTAAAAACAATAACTCATTTCCCCAGAGTTCAACTTTTAATTGAAGAATTGAAAAATGAATAATAATTATATGAAGCTAATGGTCAAATAATATCATGAATTTATTTATAGGCTTAGTTATCATAATTTTGAATTTTCTGAAATATAAATATTGGAACCGCAATAAAGCTTTGCCGCTTGCATTACCATGCTTGGACGCGTCAAAAATAGGAATTTTTCTGCTTTTAAAATCTCAAAGCACGTTAAAGAGCACGGCAAAACGTTATTACGATTCCACTATAAAATTTAATTTGAAAACAACTTTGTAAAAATTATATAAATAAACTATACATAATAAATTTACTAATTTTTTGTAAAACTAATAAACGTGATTTATTTTCAATTATGAGTCTTTTTAATTTTTATGGGGTTGCAGTAGTGAATTGTGAGGGGCGAGCAGGTGGTATAATGTTGCTAGGGGAAATTCAAAAAACTAATTTATTGAGACAATGTACTGTGTTCGTTGAGGCAACAAATTTGTAAAATAAAATTATTCGTTGAATTAACGAATAAGTTCACTGAATTAACGAATAAGTTCACTGAATTAAAGAATTATTTCATTAAATTATAAATATACCGAAAATAATATTGACGAACTTTGTTCGTTATATTGATGAAATTTTTTGTTAAATTAACGAACAGTTCATTAAATTAAAGAATTCTTTCGTTAAATTATTAATTTACAGAAAACAATATTAACAAACATTGTTCGTTATATTCACGAACTTTGTTCGTTATATTAACGAACAGTTCGTTAAATTATTAAAATAAAATTTTTTTAAGAACGGTCATTCATTGCCACAACGAACAAATTCATTGGACGAAAATTAATAAATTTTTCGTTTACTCAACGTAAATTTTCGTTGTCTCCACGTACCTTTTTGGTTCAGTGTAAATTTTCTACAACTCCATTAAATAAATTTTCAAAATTTCTTGGGAAATCCCTAGAAAGTTAACACCATAATGGCGTATATTTCAAGATGTCTTTGGTCTAAGGTATCCGAAAAAAAAATTATTTTAGAAACAATTGGGGATTAGGGGGTTTAGGACAACCAAGCTTGGTATGTCGATTAAATATTTTTTTCATATTAAAAACACCCAACCGTGACTTTTTGCTCCCCACCGGGAATCGAACCCGAGACTCTCGAATAACAAATCAAGGACGCTACTTACTGTGCCAACGAGGGCGGTCTTAGTATGGGAACTGATTTTGTGGCTTTAGAGGTTAGATTTAAGACAAATTTCACATACGTGTAAAATTATTATTTGTCCTACGGCTTATCTGAATCGCTAGTCACTAACAGCTTCACATCCTCTTAAATTTAAATAGCATAACATATAGCAGCTTCTAGCAATAATTTTTAAGTCAGTCTCCGATATTTTATCACATTTGGCGATTGAGAAATATCTTAAAGTGACCCATAATTACGGCAAATCATAAAGCCCAAAATGCATTATATTCGAACAATCAAATACACTTAATTCACGCAGAGCAACACAAATGCTTGGCAAGTGTTTTCGGCTAATATGCTAATATCTGTGATTTGATTAATGCATCGCCTTAAGTAAAAACGAAAACCAATTACGAACCATTTGTAACCATCACTTTTAATCCATTATCAACGACCGCCGAGCAGTCTTCTATTTTTAATTTCAACATGCAAATATATCGTAAGTTGTTGACGTTGTCTTAATTGTCGACGTTGATAAAAAATATTGCCAAGTAATCTACGTAATATTCTACGTGTCGACAATCGCGTAAATTACATGGGATATAGATCAGCTCTAAACACTTTGTAAATATTAAAATTCCGTGGTAATCCGATAAATATCTTGTAGTATTCTGTAGGTTGTTAATTTACAATAATTTTATATTTAAATTTATAAATAATGTGCCAATCAGTTTTTTATAGCATTTAATTCTGTCCTTTTGCCATAATTGTCTAAATTTAAATTTTACTTTAATATTTTGACAAGTGCTATACAATTATGTGAATACTTTCAATATCAGTCAAAACGAAATATACATATTTTCATTGTCACATTGCGGATAACTGGAACTATATTGTAATTTTTTAATAGGCCGCATTTAAAAGCTCATCACCGCATTAAAACAATAAAATGCTATCATCATCTATTATTCACAAACTCTGACACAATAAAATCTAATTCAATTTCCTTAAATATAACTTTTTAAAACAAATAAAAAAAAAAACTCCAAATCAAATCTAAATCGTATTGTATATGTATGTACGTATATCCTCGCATTTAACATTCCTCCCAGATATAATAAATCTAAATAAATCAAACACTTACAACACAAATTTACATATCACGAAAATAAATTTCCGCCTAGACCTAGTCAAATATATATTTACATACAATCCCATAATATTATTATTTGTTTGAACAACTAAATAGGGGGGGCCGGAACCAAAGTCTATTATATAATTTAAACAATATATCTAACCTAAATATTCATTAATCAACAAATTAAAATCTTTGTTTTTTACCTTTTTGTTGGTATTATTGTTTGTTGCTGTTGTTGTTGGGCTCCCCATTTTCCAAATTTTCCTATTTGTTTAGGGTATTTTTCTCAGTTCTATGTATGTATGTATGTGTATGTATATTGATCACACTATGCACAGTATATAGAATAGCACATTTATACGAGTATATGGAAAACCATAAAACAAATATTTGATTCAACCATAAATTGTTAGTTTCTAGTTTTATGCTTTACATGGTATAATAAAATACACCTTTACTATTTTGTATTTTTAATTATACAAAATATTATTATTTCTGTTGCTATTATTATTGTTATTATTGTTATTTGGATTATTTGGTTGTAGTTTCTGCTATTTCCATAAAGATAAATAATGTTAAACAAATATTTTATTCAAAAATTAAAAATAATTCACCTTTTTCTTGTTTATATGTATTAATTCACTTTTGTACTCCATAAACAACAATATACATACGTATATAGTTATGTAGTTCTAGGATATAGCCCTCCCAACGTATTAACCTTTTTAATTATATTAAATAAATTTATCAAATAAAAAGGACTTCTAAGAAGAAATATAGGAGCCTATATACCAATCGACCACCACACACCATTTACTCTCATTTAAATAATAATAAAAATTATTTGTGTAATTTAATTTATTTTAATTATTATTTGGTCACACAGAACTATTGTTAGAGTATGGTATATAGTTGTACACTATATATACCTGAAACTGGTTTTAGTTTGAGGCCTTTTTACTTTTGTGTATACACAAAATTAAAATATTTACTCCTACTACTCTGCTTTTAATGATTTACATTGTGAGCATGTTTCTAACACACGTGTATCTACATATACACATAGATTAAATTAGTTTGTATGAGTTTTGTAAAAGACCAAATACATCTTTGGTTCATATATTGAGCCTGTGATACTCTTGTTGCCTTGTATAATAAATGAAAACCAAACTGCGTGCACCATGTATGTACAACGCTATGGTTTCATAACTAAACAGTTGCGGTCCAGATGAAACATTTAAACTACCAGTTCTGGCTCGCTGCAAAAAAGGCTGTTCATCTGTGGTCCTTTCTTTTTTTTATTTATAATTTAATAAAACCATTTAAAATCACAGGTTATCTCGATTACTTTGCACTTACACCAATACCTCAGTTTGCGTCGACGCAAATTTAAACATATATTTGCCTATACAAATGTATGGGAAATGCAAATATTGGTTTTTAAAAAAGTAAATAAATTGCTGAAAATAAATTAATTCCTTGCATTTCTTCATGCCTTTGGAGATTAACAGAAATATCTCTGCGAAACTTTCAAAGTTCGTTATCGTTAACCTCAGCGAAAAAAGCTCTACTGATAAGTTTCAAACGTAATTTTTTTTTAAATTGGCAACTGTTCCTCTGTACTACCTCCACACTATCTTTCTCGTCGTCTTCATTTACATCAATCAGTTTAATAAAATCCTCGTTACACATTCCTTCAATACTTTAAATTATTTCTCCGATTTCCATGTCTGCAAAATTCGTAGAAGACGCCAGTTCAGCCACATCTTAACAAATATTGCAACTTTCGTCAATATCCATTTCGGGTGCACTCTTATTCCGACACACACTGGGCCATAACGCCTTCCAAACGGCATTCATACATGAAGACTTTACTTCATCCCAAGAAGAGGATATATTTTGAACAACGTATTGTCATATTGCCATCTGAATCACTGATATCAAGAAGCTGTTTGAATAATAACTTTTGAGCGTTAAAATTATGCCTTGGTCCATTGGTTGTGTTAAGGAGGTTGTATTCGGTGGCATAAATACGAATTTCACTTTGTCTGATATTTATATTGCAGTTTTTAGCCTAATCAACGAATAAAGTAGCTATGTCATCCATGCTTTTTTCTTCGCTCGCCAATAAACTGGAAGATCCTTTTTCGACATATTTGCGTATTTTGTTCTTTAGCCGCTTTATATCCTTGAGCCTATATTTTTCAGTCTTTGAAATGAAAGTTCTAGTTGGTAGATCAAAGTTTGAACTTCAATCCAATTGGTAAGTAAAAATTTCATTTTCATTAACAAAGGATTTCTGATCCGAGTTAATATTTTAGAGCCAGATCTTGATGTGACACCTACAGCGGCTTTAATTTTTTCAGCGTCCTGTTCACAAATGGTTTGCACAGTCTGTGGGGCCTACCTCATTTTGTTTTCTTATGAAAGCCAACTTGTTAACATTAAGAAATCGTTAAAGTAATTCGAGTTTAAGTAAAAATCAAAACGAAAACATCGCAAATTGGAGCAGCGCAAAACGGGCTATTGGTGTATTCGTAATTCGAAATTAAGAATTTTTGCAACTTGTTATACCACGAGATCATGAACCATGGCTGAATCATAAGTTTCCGAACTCCCGCTTAAGTCCAAACCCAGACACGAGGTTTAGGAGCGGCACGTGGAAATCTGGATGTGGTCACTTAGAAAGCTGCTTGTCTGGAACTCGTTGCTCTTTAAGAAACTCGCTAGCTTAAATGTGGAAACCATGTGTCCTAGGGTTACAAGTTGCTCTACAGTAGAACTGACTTCCAAATTTGTGTACACGCACTCACAGAAATCAGCCAGCTTCAAGATAAGGAATCATTTTACAATGATTTGGACGATCTGATAGGATATACACCGGAACACGATGTTGGAATGTTAATTGGGAACTTTAATGCTAGAACTGGCAAAAAAAGACCGACTTGTGTGAGAACATAGGTCCGTACTCCCGACACGAAAGTGCGACCGATAATGGTGAGAGAATATAGCAATTTGTAATTGCTCACGATTTTAGAGTAGCAAGCACGTTCTTCCCTCACAAACAGATACATCTAGAGACATGGACCCATCCTCGCGGAACTTCCCGCATCCAAATTGACCATGTGTTAGTTTCTAAAGGGCGGGCTCGGGTTGTGCAGAATATGAGAACTTAATCAAATACGTAGGCAGCGATCATCATTTGGTGACTGCAAATCTGCGATGAAAGTTTTCGTACAAATCTGGGAACGCAGCAAAACGCATGATGAAAGTCTGAAAAATGAAGATCGAAAGAAACGACATCTTCTCAGCGGCAACATTGAGGAAGCTAATTACCAGTCTAACCACGTAAACTCTATCTGTAAGGTACTGAAAACTTCAGTTGTCAGTGCTGCAGGCTCTGCAAACGCTGCTTTGCCAGGAGAGCAGGTAAGCGAATTTGCACGGAAGAAACGAGAATGGTGGATGGCCGAGGTTGTGAAAGTACAACAACTCAGCAATGAGCGCAGTTCGCGTAATTTTTTTAAAGGAATTACCTAATTTCAAAGTGATTTTTCAAAACCAAAATTTTGAAACCATGACAAAAACCATTGGACCTTTCCAATTTTAAGCTAAAAAATCCTAGTTCCAAAATAATTTTTTATTTTAATTTTTTAATTTTTTATTTCAATACAACTTAGACTACGCTCATCAAGTAATTTGTCTTTCAAATATAAAATGTATATTTCTTATAAAATTCTCATTTGTTGGAGTGTAACCCAAGTTTACTAAGTCAAGTGGCCCCGTTCTTTGGTGTCTTCTTTCAACGACAGGGTTATCTATCATACTATGGCGAATATAGGGATTTCCATGTTCCTGGAGCCTTATTTCGAGTTTGGCGGCTGCATTTTTATTTCAAATTTGATGTATTCCATCCGTAGGTCCTTGTGAAGGTGTTCATTTCTTGTGTACCACGGATTGTTTTAAAACGTCAGTATCATTTTGGCGTTTGTTAGCTTGGTACATCCCCAGAGTTGGATACTGTAAGTCCATATCGGCTTTAGTATTTGCCGATATAGCAGCAGCTTTCTGAACATTATGTTAAGTTCTTTGTTTTTCTTTTCGACATGCTGTCTCCACTTAAGCTTGACATTGAGGACCATGCCAAAGTATTAAGCTGAATTTGCGCATATGTCATCTGTCGTGAGTTAATTTCTATCGGATGGTAAGCCTTTTAATATTTAAAGTTAATATGCGTGGATTTCGTCTTCTCATTAAGTTTGATTCGTCAACGTTTTGTCCAGTTTCAAACCGCATTGATAATATTCTGTAGTTCTAATACAGTCCCCTGCGGAACACCAGCATAGATTTTCTTTAATTCGGTGTTTCTTGAGAGACGACCAGGAATATGCTTGACCATTCTTTTATACGTTCTAACGTTCTTTCAATTATGTCTGTCATGCTATATATGCTACCTGTTCAATTGTAGAATGCTTCTCTCTGAATCCAAATTGATCTGGTGGAATTAGTTGTTGGTCCTCAATTATTGGTTTAAGTCTCTTGAGTAATAATTTTTCAAACATTTTTGACATAATTGGCAGCAAAGATATTGGTTTGTATGGGATTTTATCATTAGGTGGTTTATCGCATTGATTTTGTGTAGCTTACAAAATCCTTCATAAGGTAGAGCCTTGATAATTTGGCAAATAATCAAGTCGTACCTTGAGGCTTATGTCTAACTCATCTAGCTTGTGAATTGCCATTATTTTTCCGATGCCTTGGTAGTAGTTTGAAGGTTTCCTAGAGATACTGAGCAAACAGGGCAACCTTCTCTTTGGGACCTCTTGTCCAGGTCCCATCGTCCTTTTTAAGAGGAAGAATATGCATTTTGAGTCCTCTCGTTGGCATTCACAGTGAGTAATCAGCATTTTTTCATCAGTTAGCCTAACTAGATATCTGTTGATTGATTCATTATTAACTTCTTTAAGAAGGGATTTGAGACTATTACATAAATTGTTATGAATTGTTTTGTTCTCCGGTGTTCGATTTATTTGGCAGGTTTTACGTGCCCGTCGGTTATCTCTTGCCAGCTCTCTAACTTCCATAGGGTAGGATATGTTAAGCGTCTCCTTCTGCAAAATGGGGCTGCTTGCCACAGCAACATAGTGAGTTGTTTCATTTAGTTGTTCCAATTTGTCTTCCACCTGATAAGAATTTCTTATCAGTACCTGGAGATTGTTTTTTTCCTCGATTAATTTACGAAAGAGTTTTCACTTTGTTTTAAAATTGGTTAAGTTCAGTTTCCCTTCGGATTACCGTCGCATCCTAAACTAGAGAATTGCTGTTTTCAATGTGGATGCAATTGATATACCTCTTACTACATAAAAGTTTATTAGTTTCTCCAATAGGTGTTTTTCGCATTAAAGTCACCTTTAATAATTAAATTACGTCCTAGTGATGTAAATAGTTTAATGTAGTCCTCTTTTTCAAGTTATGTCGGAGAGGACAGTATATTGCAGAGACAGTAAGCTGTCTGTATTTAATGTGGATCTTTACAGTATAGTGACTTGCATTGCTTCTTATTCGATTTTTGTTTCTACATGGTATTTTATATTTTCTTTTGCCGAACCCCTCTTGCTCTTTCTGCTGGACGAATGGAATGATATAACCTCGGATTTCAGCCAACGAAGAATTAACAAAATACCTTTCAGATATTAGGAAAATGTCGATTTTTTCTGTATTTAAAAAAAATTCTGTTTCTGGAATATGCTGCCTAATTCCATTTGCATTCCAGATTGCTATTCTGAGAGTTGTGTTTTTACCATACATTTTTTACCGGATTGCGTTGTGGGAGTTGTTGCTTTTTCTTCAGTTGATCAGCCGCTTTGTAATAGTTTCAATGCTGTTCATAATGTTTTCCATAATTCGGTAATTTTCAGAGCCCATTTAGCTGGGTGAGCCCAAACCTTTCACTACCTGAGCAAATGTTCTTCTTTGCGCTTTTAATCAGTTTTTATTAAAACTGAATATCTGTTGATATCAAACACTCCACAAATTTAATGAAAATTCTATTTAGCTGCAACTCAATTTTACCGCAAACGCTAATTGAACTCAATCCGTTATTCTTCAAATAATCCGATAGCATCTATAAAATGACCGAGCAAATAGCGCAGTGGTTAAAGCTGCGACGTTTGGATCGGGAGGTACCGGGTTCGAATCCCAACAGAGGCGGGGGATGCAAAAGGGATTTTTCATCTCCCGATTACGATCGGTGATTAAATTGAAAACATCTATGACCCTCTGTTGGAATGTAGAACTCATGGGCCGACCCATCTTTCATGTCACTGTACAGGGTGACATGGAGCTATGCAATGCGCAGATGGTATACTGTACTTGTGTGAATGGGATGAATGAATGGTTTGAATGAATGTTGTGTGAGTTTAAGGTAAGGCTATGGACCAAAAGAGTGTCTATGCCAATACCTTTAAAAAAAAAAAAAAAAAAAAAAAATCTATAAAATGATTAAAGACAATTTTTGTTCGAAATTTTAGTTAGATGTGTCGCCTAGAATTGCGGCCAGCACATAGTTTAATATCAAGAATTGCGGCCAGCACAAGTTTCAGCATATAGTTTCATATTACATATTTATCTGCCGCTTATAGACGAACAAAAATTATCGCATATACTGAAGGAAATTGCCTAAATTGGAAACAAAACATTTTGTAAAAGCATCCTCTTATTGGCGACATAGATTCAGAAACAATATTCAAATTTTAAATTCTATAATGTCACCGGTGCTAGGCTTAAATTGTGTCTTATGTTTGATGCATTCGAGCTAAGGTCACAATTCTGTATAATTTATTCCGTCATATTTAAGTCGCATCTAAATATGGATTAAAAAACATTCGGCAAAATTATGACTCAAGTATTCCAAGCTTAAAGTAATCAAACGTAATGTGGTGAATTTAAGTCAAAAAATTAAGCACAGTTATGCTTAATAAAAATTGCTCAATTTTAGCAAAATTTTCATCTCTGAACCTATGCTTATTCCTCCAAAATCAACTGTATTAAATAAGAGAAGCTTTCGAATTATACTAATTCGTCATGTAATTTTCGACGGACATACCCTCGATTAGGGGTCATTTGAGTCCAAAATACCAAAAAGGCCTGCCTGTTTATGAAATTATCACTTTGAAATGGGAACAAGTGTAGAGTGGACCACACTCTTGGATTTTAGAGGCTAACTAAAATATTGGGAACGTTTCGAAAACCTCGACTTTTAAAGACTAAACGAATCAAACTAGACATCGTGAGCTTTAATATTCTTATTTGACTATTTAAAATACACAGTGGTGTTTTGTGTTTGATAAACTGTTCCATCTGAAATACGACGCTGTACCATTTAAATTTCAATCACAAAAGCTTTTATATATACTCTCTACGTAGTATTTTTAAACTTACTTGCAGCCCGTACTTAAAGCGCGATTCATTTAAGTCGTAAGAAGAAATTAAAGAAAAGGTCCAAATTAAATCGGGAATCATATATGTATAACTTTGGAATATATATATGTTGAAATAAAACAACCAAAAGGTTTAATTAAAGAAAGTGTGGGCACTAATCGTTCGTTTTGTTATAACTGATGTGATGTGATAAATTTCTGATGTGACTTTGCCAGCAATATTAATTGTTCCATTTAGAACGCGTATTTTCGACAATCTTATCGCATCCGCCATTCTTCTTCTTCATCTATAGAGTGTGTTTTTGGAGTAGTTTAAACTAGCTTATTCAGGCCAAAATTTGGTAATAGACTAGTTTATCACAAGCAATTCATCGAAAGTAATTCATCAAAACAAGTTCATCGCAAGCAATTTACCGATACCATTTCAAAATTCTGATATTTGGACTACTAGATGAGGATTAGGCTATTTCCTGATCAATTATGGTAAATCTCAACATAGTGGGTGGAAATGCGATTTTAAATTGATTTTTGAATAAAGTTTTGGATGACAAATTTTGATGAAACTCAGCAATGGGATTATAAAATGATTTTAGAATGAAGTTCTGGCTTATACCTATACTGAAACTTAACTGAGCTATTTCTTTATCGATTCTGATGAAATCCGACATGTTGGATTTAAATGGGATTATAAATTCATTTCTGGATAAAGTTCTAGAATATTATTAATAGTGGGGAATAAAAAATTATTTTTGGCCAACTGGAATGAAAAACTATAGGCTGTTTCTGTCAATTTAAGGTAAATTATATTACACTAATTTGACAAATTTTCACAAAGTGGACACATTTTGTTACATTAAGCGAACGAAATTTTTTTTATAAGTGAAGATTAAATTTATCTTAATCAGTGAAAGCCACATCCTAAAACTATTCTAATTCATATTCTAAATCTTATCTCGATAATCATGTTCAATTTCAACCGAACATGTCGAATTACATCATAATCGGTTAACGAATACATAGATCCGTTCAAGTTGGTAATTTTTCATACTTTTAAAATCTCATTTATATCCAACATGTCGAGTTTCATCATTGTCAAGAAATCAACCTTGTTCCGTGGGCCAGTTTCCATTCGATGAATTGCTTACAATGAATTCCTGAATGTCACAAAGACAATTGTAAGGCGACAACTGTAAAACGCTTGCGAGCTTTACTCTCTTTGCAAATTTATCTAAGTTGATTTGCTTATATTTAGCGGTAGCGGATTGTCACTATTTTTGGTAAGATTTAAATTTTGACCTGCTAACCTGTTTCAAATACAATTTTGTGGACGATTGGTCTTCCATCACAACTCATTCACAAAATTTAGTCAAAACTTGGTCATAGAGCAGTCTGGAACGGTTAGCGGACAAAGTTCTGTTTATCTGATCAATCCGTCCGAAGTTTCCGTTTACTATGCCACATGAGAAAAAAATCACGGTCGGCGAATGTCGTCACATCATATAAATGAAACAGAATAAATGACATTTAGTTTACGACCGAAATGAAAAATAATTTCATGATTTTGGAAACGGGGGAGCATTCGTTAGCTTCAAAAATTATATACCATTCAGTATAAACCAAATATAAAATAAGGTTTTTTTAAATGAAATTATATCAATTTGAATAAAATTATGTAACAAAATCATAGTTATTGTTCATTAAAACTATTGACTTTAATGTTATAAGTCCTAGGTTTGACGGTGGTGTATGTGGCATCACCTTTATACTATTTTAAAACAATTTATATCGTTGTTTTGCAATTATCCTAAAGAAATTTGGTCATAATGGTTTAGAACTAATTCACAAAATCACTCTAGAAATTGTCTACATTATTGACGTTGTCTACGGGTTGTCGACACGTCGACGTAGAAAATAATAGATGACTTGCTTACTTGATGTAAAGCCTGCATATTGAAATGGGCCAGAAATAACGAAGATTAAGCACGAAGTTTTGCTGAATACCTGGAAAAAATATTTGAACCACATGATGACCAATCATTGGAAGCAGAAATAATAACTGAAGAGGTTGTACAGGAAAGTAAAGAAATCTTACGAACAACACCAAAAGAAGTCATGTATGAGATAAAAACAAATATGAATCCGAAAAAGCGCCGGGTTATGACCTTATTACAGCAAAAAATTTAACTACTAAGGAAAGCTTTATTAAAGCTCACCAATAATATAAATGCCGCCTTTCGATTGAAATATGTAACCAGCCGCTGGAAAATTGCAGAAGTAATTATGATTCCTAAACCTGGGAAACCAACACACAAAACTGGATCATACAGGCCAATATCACTATTACCAGTTATGTCTAAACTCTTTGAGAAGTTATTAGTAAAAAGACTAAATCCGATAATTGAGAGGAAAAACCTGATTCCAAATCATCAGTTCGGTTTTCGCAACCAACACTCAACATTAGATCAAGTACACCGAATAACTAATATTATTGAAAGAGCATTAGAGGAGAAAAAATTCTGCTCAACGATATTCTTAGACGTTGCACAGGCCTTTGATAAAGTTTGGCACGAAGGACTTAACTATAAGTTAAGAACTGTACTACCAATGCAATTCACTACAATATACTTGAAAGATAGATTCTTTAGAGTAAAATTAGACGATTCCTATTCTGAATTGAAAGAAATCAAGGCAGGAGTACCGCAGGGCAGTGTTTTAGGTCCTGTCCTATACCTATTGTACACTAATGATCTCCCTCTATTAGAAAACAACACTGTGACGACCTTTGCTGAAGACACGGCAATCTTAGCTGTTGGAGATAGCAACGAAGAATCAACTCATAGTTTACAGTTAGCTATTACTCAAATACATAACTGGACAAAAAGATGGCGAATTAAACTTATCGAAACTAAATCAGTTCACATCAATTTTACAAACAAACGACTCGAACATATTCCGGTTACAATTAATCAAGAAATAATACCATATGCCAACACGGCTAAGTATCTTGGCATGACAATAGATGCAAAACTACGATGGAAAGCACACGTCAAAAAGAAAAGTGAAGAACTGGGGCTTAAATATAGAAAGATGTATTGGCTGATAGGAAGGAGCTCCGCTCTATCAACATACAACAAAGTTCTATTATATAAACAAATATTAAAACCGGTTTGGACTTATGGTATCCAACTTTGGGGTTGTACCAAACAGAGCAACGTGGAAATCATCCAAAGATTTCAAAACAAAGTATTAAGGAACATCGTTGATGCACCATGGTATGTTAGAAACAGAGACCTCCATAGGGACCTTAAAGTGGACACTGTTTCAAAGGATAGGCAAAGGATCAAACAACATTTTAACACTGAGGCAACTAAGCTGTTAAACATGTAACGATGTGCTGGCAGTTGTGTGCAGTTGGGCGTAACAAAATCTATGTTAAACCCTTATACAGACCATGTCAATGCATCGTTAACAGATCTCCAAGTGGATTGCATCGGTGGAGCAGCACATTGCCTGGCTAGGTGACAATCAGATGGGGGGGATCTTTCCACCATCCACTATGGAGCTAGAAAATGCTGCTAAATTGAAGACACAAATTATATATCACTTGTACAGTTATAGGTCAGCGGACGATTCAACAATAGACCTCTAACGGCCTATCTCAGACTAATAAATAAAAATAAAAATGTTGGTACATATTACTCACTGTATATCACACATGTTTAATGGCTTTTGGAATATTCCAGTTTATGGTGTTCAGATGTTGGTGTTCACCTTACTTGACCCTCCCTAACCAAAAAAATATATTACTCTTGATTTGCAAGTGTAATCCCATTTCTAAAATATGGAGCGTGGCAACCTAAATCATCACATTTTCACTCAATTAGCAATACATTTTTTATTGCGTCACTGTAACAAACTTAAACACAAGCTAGGTTGTTTTATTCCCATGATCACAATATTTTCTTTTTACGGAAAAACAAAACACATTAACATTTTATTGTGGAAAACCGTCTGCACACAATTTATTTAACAAAAAAAATTAAAAATTCTAGAAAAATAGTAAATTTTTATCGTTCAAGCAGAAACACTATGACACATATATGTATTTGTATATAATTCGTATATATAAATATTAAATTAATTTTTATAATAAATAACATGCAATCAATATAAATTTTCTTATTCTAACTAATTAAATTTTATTTAAATATATGTTAACATAACCATCATACTTAATCGTTGTAGTATATATTAAATATATGAAATTGCTATACTATAGTATATGCGTACGCACCTAATTTAACCATATGTACTGTAATTATTTAATATAATTAATAAATTTGTAATTATTTGTCTTAAACAATAACTTAATAATAACGTAATTGTAAAACGAATACTTGTTAAATTTTAATATGCTACATCTTAATACAATAATTCAAAAATTGGATATTCCCAAAGTTGCAAACAAGATAAATTTGGCTGATTCCATTTGTGCATTTTTCGTATTATGTTGAATATAATTTATATAGGAAACCGGAAAAATTCCGAAGTTTCGACCAAGAAGAACCGCGCTTTTATTTTTTTGAATTCGCTGAACCATGCGAATGAATATATATTTTATTAACGGATTTAACACTTACAGTTTTTTTGTTTTATTCACAGTTATCCGTGCGAGTGGCTATCGGCTTACAATCCGCGGGTTCTCCTATAAATCACCAAAAAAATTGCACAAAAAAAATCACAATTTAATATGGATGATGAGCTCATGATAAGAAATTATAAAAAGAATTATTTAAACTTAGCTATACCTTGGTTTTTTAATTTTAATTAAGTTGAGCTTCAAGTTTGCTATTTTATTTTCTTATTATTTAGCCACAGCACAATTTTAATAAATTTAGCACTTGAATTTTTAAGTGAACAAGTTGCCAGTCAAATCACAATTAATTAAGAATAAACATAATTACCTATCATGAACCCACACCATCAAAACAAATTATTGGTAACAAACCGGAAATGGAACCAGTCTCGGGTTTTCTCGACGTGATCGTACGATTTTTATTTATTTAATTTTTATAGACATATACATATACAATACACATTATGTATAAGCATATCCGACCGTTCGAAAATATAACGCGGTTTTTTAAGAACGAAGTATATACAAATTTGCAAATTCATTGTGTGCTGCAATTACAGTGCGTAAATAAATTCACCCCGATGCAACATTGTGATCAAAGAATTTTTAACAATCCAATTGTTACACTCGTGGGGAAGACCCACACCCATGAGATGAGTCTCAACGCCGGGCATAGTATTTGTTTTGAAATCAAAATTTAAGCTATCGAACTAAACCTATATTGATTCTGGCGATCAAATTTGATCCACAAATATGAATTGTTTCAAACCTATCGAATGTCTTTCGCATGGTATATTCCTAGTGACTTTCCAGATGCGTTGATAACCTCATAAGAAACATTCCCAATTTTTCTTTCTATTGTAGCAGGGATGAACTTCTGCGCTAATTTTCCTGAAAATTGTTTCGAAGCGTTGCTCTGGACGAAGTTTCGGATAAAAACGTTTTGTCCTGGATTAAAAGTCCTTGGTCTTGCTCGAAGGTTGTATCTTGATTTGTTTTGCTCATGTGCTTTTTTTAAATGGCTCAGCACAACCTGTTGAACTAAGGACAACCGATCGGCATTGTTCGTAACATACCTATGGTTATCGCCAAGACAGTTGAGGTCCCTCAAAAGTGAATACGTTGATCCATGGTAAATTTTGTGCTGCCCGAAAACTAGGTAGTGTGGTGAGAAGCCGGTTGCCGAATGTACCGTATTTCGAAGGGCGCCTGCAATTTCGTCTAAATGCATGTCCCACATTTGATGGTCGTCTTTGATGTAAGATCTTACTGCCGATAATATAGATCTATTCACTCTCTCTGAAGCGTTCGCCTGGGGAGAATATTTTGGTGTGAACTCGTGCCTTATTCCATATTTGTTTATTAAATTCTCAAACAAGAGTGATTTGAACTGTGTCCCATTATCTGAGAGTATAGCTTCCGGTACTCCGAATAGGTGGAATATTTTATTTTCCATGCACTCAACTACCTTACAAGCAGACGCCGATCGAAAGGCATATAAAAGAGGAAAACGGCTATATTGATCCAGGACAATAAATAAATGTGTATATCCATTCTTGGTTCTTGGATAGGGACCGAGAAAGTCTATAAATAGTCTCTGAAAAGGTCGTATAACCTCAATTTGTTTTCCCATTTCGGGTGTAGTTGAGTAGTTTACAGCTTTGCTACATTTACATATACCACAATTGTTAATGAAATGCTTAATTTGGGGAACCATGTCAGGCCAAAAGTAGTAACGCTTAAGCAGTTCGATTGTTTTTGCAATCCCTTGATGTGCGGCTGATGGAGGGTTATGAGCTCGTTCGATAAGCGAATTTGTTAGCGATTCGGGCACTACAAGCTTCCAGGCTGGTATATCCGTTTCGGATTCTTGTCCTATCTGAACGTAGATTTTTCCATTTACAACTTTGCTAGTATGTGGAGTTAATTTGTTTTCTTGAATTGATTTTATTCTATCTAAATACTCAGAGTCATTAAAAGCATCTGAACCTAAATCTAGATAGAGAACTCCATCACCCGGTTGATCAATTGCTTCTACATTCACTCGCGATAAGCTGTCCGGAACAACATTCAACGATCCCTTCCGGTATTCTATTGTAAAATCATACGCTTGTAGTTGTATTGACCATCTTGCCAATCGTCCAGTCAGTTCTTTCTGATCCATTAGCCAACGTAAACTAGAATGGTCGGTAATGATTGTAAAAGTATATCCCTCAATATAGGGTCTAAATCTTTTTACGCTCATCACAGCCGCCAGACACTCCAACTCTGTTACACTGTAATTCTTCTGAGCTTTATTTAGTTTGTGCGACATAAACGCTATTGGATGCTCTTCGTCATCATTATTCTTCTGGAATAAGACGCTTCCAATTCCTGTTGTAGACGCATCGCATTGTATATAAAAAGGTTTGGAAAAATCCGGATTTATCAATATTGGCGCGGAGACTAAAGTTCCTTTTAGTTTTTCAAATGCATCCTGAGCACAATCATTCCATGTTAGCTTTGATCCCTTTTTTAACAAGTCGGTAATTGGTGCTGCAATGCCTGAATAATTTGGTATGAAGCGGCGGTACCAGCCCGTCATTCCCAGGAACCTTCGTATTTGCTTAACTGTTTTTGGAACCGGATATTCGTCTATGGCTCGAACCTTTCCAGGGTCCACTCTGAGGCATCCCTCACCGATCACATAACCGAGGTATTTCGTCTCCTTCAAGACAAATTTACTTTTTTCGACATTTATGGTTAGATTTGCAGCTCTTAATAATCTAGCCACTTCCGACAAAAGTGATACGTGTTCATCAAACGTTTCTGCAACAACTAGTAAATCGTCCAGGTACACGAACACTCGATCATGCAAACGATGAGGTATAACCTTATGCATAAGCCGACACATTGTTTGGGGTGCATTGCACAGACCAAACGGCATGACGGCAAACTGGTAGAGTGGACGACCCGGCACTGTGAAGGCAGTCTTATCCCTTGACGATGGATCAAGGGGTATTTGCCAAAAGGCGTCTTTTAGGTCAATCGAACTAATGTAGCGAGTTTTATCTAATCGACCCAGCAACCCCTCAATTATCGGCAACGGATAAGCGTCCCTCACCGTGACCGAATTCACCTGTCTCGCATCCAGACATAGACGAATCTTCCCATTCGCTCTCGTCACTACTGCCAAGGGGGATGACCACGAACTGATACTCTCCTCAATAACACCCATCGACAACATTCGATCTAACTCCTTATATATTTCTTCCTGTTTCTTAGGCGAAACGGGATAATGCCGCTGTTTGATCGGAGCGGCTTGTCCTACATCAATTTTATGTGATAGTAAATGTGTTTTTCCGAGCCCCAATTTCTCACTTGAAGGAAACATACTAACAACTTGGTTTAAAATAATTTGTTGGTTAACAGATAAGATGTGCTTATTTTCATCTGGGCTTTCCTCGGGCTTGATATATGTGTTATCAAGTTCGTTAACTATCAAGGGTACTAAACCAAACAAATCCCAGAAATCAATCCCTAAGTAAAGTGACTGCGTGAGGTTTGGAGCAATATGTAGTCGCATTCTCCTGGTTTTTCCACCATACGAAATATCGACTATGACGTGTCCAAGGATTTGTTGTTGTTCTCCGCTAGCGGTTGATAATGACGACGGTAAGCTGTACATTTTTAGTTGCCTTTCTTCGAGGAATTGTCCTGCACCACGTCCTAATACCGAAATGCTTGCTCCGCTATCTAATAATCCTTTATAAGGTATTCCATTTATCAAAATGTTAGCATAGGGTCTCGAATCATCTGCCTTTGAAATAACTGATTCAGCAATTACTCTTTTTATTTCTCTCCGAATTTTGAAGTATTTAAGCGAACGATTTAGATGTGAAGAATTGTTACATGTTTGTGTGGATTGTGTTATAGTTACTATTGTTGGTGCATAGACATCATCTTTTATCCATCTCTCTTCATTATCCTGTACAACTCTGGATCTGTATTGGTTGCTGCTTCCTCTACGCTCACATTGGGAGTTATTGTTCTGTGATATTGGGGTCTCAGACTTCCTGCATTTCTGAAACCCCGTTGGGAGTTTCCCACAAATTTTGCATTTTGACACGCCTTGCAGTGAATTTTAACCGTATTTTTTTCCCCACAACCAAAGCAGAACTTGTGTGCTATCGGAATTGAACAATCTTTGAAAAAGTGGCCAGCATGCCCACAATTCCAACATATAATTCTATTGAACACAGCTTGGTTGCTCATAACAGGCGTCGCATCTTTGGACCAGGATACAGCGGATACAGATTCACATTCTCTGGATGCCTCAGGGATACTATTTTGATATGAGGTCACGTCATTCACACCACCGACCATTCCGATTTCATTAACTTGGCGTCTAGCTTGATATACTATTTCTGGAGTCCATCCTATTCGTGACCATGTATCCTCCACAGCTATGGAACGATTAACAAGTGTAGCAATATCTGGGAAATTTTGACCAGCAAAGGTGGCTTGAAGTCCGGCTCTCATGTTTCGTATCAACAGACTCACAATCTCTGTATCGGACATTGGATGTTGCAACGGTAATGTTAAAGATAGAATATCGTTATAGAAATCCAAGAAAGGTTCCTTGAATTTTTGTTTCCGGCGCTCTAGGGCTTGTTTGATGTCTTCATCCGTACGCCTATCCTGGAAACGATGAATCATGCTTTGGCGTAATTGTTCCCATCCCACATTTCTATTTCGTTCTCTGTACAACCAGTACCATTCCATTGCTTTTCCTTTAAGTAAAACGCTCATATTACTAGTCAAGCATTCTGCACTTAGACCATTTGAAGCGGCCATACTCTCCACTCTATAAAGAAAACGCTCAATGGGGATCCCTCCAGGTTCTCCAGCGAAAAATATATTCCATTTGTGGATTTCAAGACGGTCTTTCTTCACATTCTGAATTTTATTCCGTTTATCCGTCTCAGCATTGGCTTTAGAAAGAACACTATATTTTTGAACAGGATTCTGATCTGGTGGTGGTATTAGTGGATAGAAATCAGGTAGTGTTACTATTGGTGTCGTTGACTCAATTATAGTAGAAGAATGAAATGGTGCATTCTCGTTAGGTGTTAATAGTCCCATAGCATCCTGGTTATGAGTTTCTACTACGGAAGAAACTCCTAGCTTCTTTAGTAATACTTCGGCCAATGAATTTAGTTGATCTTTGTTTATGGAAGTAATTGGAACATTACTCACAACATAATTTGAAGGTCCTGGTTCTGTTTCATTATTTATAATATCTGCAGTCTCCTGATTATTCTGCTCTCGATTGTGGTTACTTATTTCCTGATCGAACTCATCCTCACCAAACTCAGGAATAATAATTTCTTTAAGAGATTTTTCTGTTTCTGGCATGGTAGTTTGTTTACTTCTGAGTTCACTAATACACTCTAGAAGTTTGTTGCACGATATCAATACCTTTCCAGCAGATGCTACTGCTGACTTAGAGCAGCTGATTCTTTGAAGTCGATTTTTAGTGTGAATCACTGTCGTTGATATTTCGGTTAGTTTCTCTGTAGCCACGGTAATATTTGCTTGCATCAAATTCTCCAATTCATTCTGCACTTTTCGAAGTTTTCCCGCACAGAAGATAACTTCTCGTTTCGGGTTTCGGATCGCTTGCCGATGTGGTTCTTTCGGGAGATCCCTTTGCTCATTAACTTCTTGTTCCAAGGCAGCTTCTAACAAGACTATCTTTTGAATAATTGGGCCTTCAATGTTTCTTATTTGGCATTCAATTAAGAGCTCATCACAATCTAAATACTGTACCTCCATGGTTACCACACAAGAATTACCATACAAAAGTCACTCAATAGAAATACGACAAAACAAATTCAAGTAAAATAAATAAATCTTACAAATTGTATACGTAAGTAAATATATAACTATCAAAAATAATCAAACAAAAAAAATTTAATTCTATACGTTTAAATATATAATATCATTAATAATGACGATTTAAGCCCCACTTGCTTCCATATTTAAAATTAACTGGACATTCCAAACAAAAACTAAGTGATACTCTGAGATTAATATGTTTTGATACTGCTTATAAACAAAAAAAATTATATAATCAGTTATGCACTAAGGAAATACTATATAAAAAAAAATGTTGTCCGAGAAAATAAGGTACTCAATAAATGCAAAAGCATTAACGCATACTCGCGGAAGACTCATGCTCAAGTGACAACGATACAGTAATAGAATAATACATATGGCTTCATTCTTATCATTAATATTCAAAAACCAATTGGTGATAATTAACGGAACGAGACCATATAGTATTCGAAATAATACGGAATCTAAAAACAAAACGTGATACTGAATGTCGCTACAATCAACGGTGGATTTAACCAACCAAACTTTAAAATAAAGGAAATAGCGAACTATCACAAAACTTTTATGCAATTGTTGATCTACCTAGAAATTCAACTCAAAACACCCTTAGGTGGATAAGAAAATCAAGATCAAATAAAGCATAACATGATAAATATCTACCATTTGAAATTTTCCTTAGGCAACCTTGACTGAAAAAAAAAAAAAAAAAAAAAAAAAACAACTAAGTTCTATGTGTTTATGTATAATTGACCTAGAAAACAAGTAACGTTTAACTGCGTTTGCCAAATATTTGGGCGCCACTGTAACGATGTGCTGGCAGTTGTGTGCAGTTGGGCGTAACAAAATCTATGTTAAACCCTTATACAGACCATGTCAATGCATCGTTAACAGATCTCCAAGTGGATTGCATCGGTGGAGCAGCACATTGCCTGGCTAGGTGACAATCAGATGGGGGGGATCTTTCCACCATCCACTATGGAGCTAGAAAATGCTGCTAAATTGAAGACACAAATTATATATCACTTGTACAGTTATAGGTCAGCGGACGATTCAACAATAGACCTCTAACGGCCTATCTCAGACTAATAAATAAAAATAAAAATGTTGGTACATATTACTCACTGTATATCACACATGTTTAATGGCTTTTGGAATATTCCAGTTTATGGTGTTCAGATGTTGGTGTTCACCTTACTTGACCCTCCCTAACCAAAAAAATATATTACTCTTGATTTGCAAGTGTAATCCCATTTCTAAAATATGGAGCGTGGCAACCTAAATCATCACATTTTCACTCAATTAGCAATACATTTTTTATTGCGTCACTGTAACAAACTTAAACACAAGCTAGGTTGTTTTATTCCCATGATCACAATATTTTCTTTTTACGGAAAAACAAAACACATTAACATTTTATTGTGGAAAACCGTCTGCACACAATTTATTTAACAAAAAAAATTAAAAATTCTAGAAAAATAGTAAATTTTTATCGTTCAAGCAGAAACACTATGACACATATATGTATTTGTATATAATTCGTATATATAAATATTAAATTAATTTTTATAATAAATAACATGCAATCAATATAAATTTTCTTATTCTAACTAATTAAATTTTATTTAAATATATGTTAACATAACCATCATACTTAATCGTTGTAGTATATATTAAATATATGAAATTGCTATACTATAGTATATGCGTACGCACCTAATTTAACCATATGTACTGTAATTATTTAATATAATTAATAAATTTGTAATTATTTGTCTTAAACAATAACTTAATAATAACGTAATTGTAAAACGAATACTTGTTAAATTTTAATATGCTACATCTTAATACAATAATTCAAAAATTGGATATTCCCAAAGTTGCAAACAAGATAAATTTGGCTGATTCCATTTGTGCATTTTTCGTATTATGTTGAATATAATTTATATAGGAAACCGGAAAAATTCCGAAGTTTCGACCAAGAAGAACCGCGCTTTTATTTTTTTGAATTCGCTGAACCATGCGAATGAATATATATTTTATTAACGGATTTAACACTTACAGTTTTTTTGTTTTATTCACAGTTATCCGTGCGAGTGGCTATCGGCTTACAATCCGCGGGTTCTCCTATAAATCACCAAAAAAATTGCACAAAAAAAATCACAATTTAATATGGATGATGAGCTCATGATAAGAAATTATAAAAAGAATTATTTAAACTTAGCTATACCTTGGTTTTTTAATTTTAATTAAGTTGAGCTTCAGGTTTGCTATTTTATTTTCTTATTATTTAGCCACAGCACAATTTTAATAAATTTAGCACTTGAATTTTTAAGTGAACAAGTTGCCAGTCAAATCACAATTAATTAAGAATAAACATAATTACCTATCATGAACCCACACCATCAAAACAAATTATTGGTAACAAACCGGAAATGGAACCAGTCTCGGGTTTTCTCGACGTGATCGTACGATTTTTATTTATTTAATTTTTATAGACATATACATATACAATACACATTATGTATAAGCATATCCGACCGTTCGAAAATATAACGCGGTTTTTTAAGAACGAAGTATATACAAATTTGCAAATTCATTGTGTGCTGCAATTACAGTGCGTAAATAAATTCACCCCGATGCAACATTGTGATCAAAGAATTTTTAACAATCCAATTGTTACAAACAACACAGATATTGTACACAGACTCAAACGAACTAAACTTTTTGAGCTTGTGTAGTTGCTGGTGTAAACAGCGTAATGCTGATCTAAAATCCACAAAAAAATCACCAATATGACAGGAGAAATTAAATCAAAAAATGTTTGGCTTGATCGAGAATCGAACTTAGGCCCATAAATCCAAAGTCACTGACCTTGCTTACTGGACCATCGCCGCATATATATTTCATGCTATACAAATCTTTTATATCTGTCATTTGAATAGAAAATCTTGAAAATTTTAGCAAGGCAATGGACTCGCGTTTATTTCACCATCGCTATATATGTATACCCATCTTGTATACATGTCACTTCTTGAAAAATATGAAAATTGAACAGAAGCTGTGTGTTGAACCAATTTGAATACAGAAGAAATTAAATTAAAATAATACCGTTGCTAATGGGACTCGAACCTTGGTCTACGAATCCAAAGTCAATCACTCTACTATCTCGCCCACCACCGTATATATATGCAAATATTTTATACTTTTCAAATGAATTGAGAAACTTGGGGAAATTTGAAAGCTGAGTTGAACCAAAAATGTGCCAACATTAATATTATTTGGAACTTAACTGAACTGAATAGTGCCATAATTTATGCGATGACAATCCAAGCAGGGTATTTCGCAGAAGTTAAAAATCTGACAAGCTATTCCTCCTTATGTTCTTAAAAATTATAAAACTTTCGTTCTAGTCAATGATGCTTAATGTGATTTTCTAGGCGGGCCACAATATTGACCATTGACCATATTTACCATATACAAGTTTTAAGTTTAAGTCAGTACATGAATAACATAAAAAAAGTATAACAAATAGGTAAAGTTGAGTTTAAGCCTCGATTAAAACTAAAAAGAAATTTAATTAAATTTCTTACAAATTAATTCAATTCAGATTCTGTTAAGCAAAGTAATGGGCGTTTGATTAGTGGACGTGAGTTAAATATTATGAACCTTTTTCCCAGACGCTTCAAGAACTCTGAGTATTGTTTGTTTTTAATAGAATGTCTTGGTGAACAGTACAATCCCGCTACAATAATAGGAAAGTTGTTTGTTTTTAAATATATATGAACAAGTGTTGTTTATCTGAACGATTTGGTTTTTTCATAACCCATAGTCTTCTTGAACTCGAATTCGTTTTACCATGAAGTGGGGAGTATTAAATTTTATGGCATGGTCCTAGTTAAACTTCCCCGGATTATTTTTAATGAAAGTTATAACCGTTTTGTCTGATTTTTTGTTAGCCATTTTGTCTGATTTTTCTGCGAGCTGTTCTATACCGTTCAATCGTTATACAGAGGGCCCCACTCTGTATAACCCTATATATCGTTGTTTTGGGTTAATTAAATAATCTTGTAATGGATAAGGATGACGCTGAAGTAGAAACATGGTATTTGAGCACGATTAGTTTTAAATTCAGCTCTTTTTGAAAATAGATTTAATTGAATTGAAGGACTTTCTATAAAACTGTCACCAATAACGCGTTATTCCTAAAGAAATTTGGTTACCCTTTAGTTTAGAACTAATTGACAAAACCACTCTAGAAATTGTCTATACATTATCGACGATAACTACGTTGTTGAAGTTATCTACGGGTTTCCGACACGTCAATGTAGAAAATAATAGATGACGCATAAATGCCCATGTGAAGCCTGTGTATTGAAATGAGTGGTATTTCAAATAGCACAATCATTCCTGAAATCTTTTAAACATCAAATGTAAACAGATCATTAAGAATGATTTGAAGTTAAATTTAAGGTTAAATCTATATATAAAAATCAAATATTGTATAGAAAGTTTTAAAAAAAAATCTGTCATGTGTTTAAAAACACTTCTGCTTCAAATAATCTAAATCTAATTTTGATGTTCAGTCAATACACACCATAATTACTTTCCTTATCAAATGAGTTTATGTTTTTTATGATTTTTTTTTCTAGTACTCGCATACAAGAAAATTGCTTACCAAGGACAAAAATGTATATGTACGTATGTATTATACTCGTATATATGTATAAAAAAAAAGCAGAACTTTCATTTCATCATCTAAAAATAAAAACGACAAAAATAAAATTAATTTTGATTATAAACTTTTCCTGTTTTTCTCAAAGTAAAATTAAATCAACAATTTTTTATTTTTCATACCGTATATACAGTGACGCTAATACCAATGCGGCATATATAGATGTACAAAACACAATCTTTAGCTCATTGAATAAAAAACAGCAACAGAAAAAAACTTTTTCCATCTAAACTACAAAATTAGGTTATTAAATTTGATGATTATTGATTTCTATATTTTTGCAGAGTACACTCAGCACCGTGGAAAAAAATGGCAAAACAAAAAGCTGCTTTCTATCAAAATTCAATATCAATTTAAAAAAAATACACAACAAAACATCATTTTTTACGTCAAGCATTTTTTCGGTATTTTTGTAAATACATACAAAGAAATAATAATACTTTTTATTTGCCATCAACAAAACAGAAAAAATTTTCCATAATAAAGAAAAAAAGAAAATTATTTGGTTACCAATTTTTTTTATTTTTCAATTTAGCAGAAATAAAAAAAATACCAACAGTAATAATATAAAGAATTTCGCTCGTGTTTTCCTTATTTGGTATTCAACAATCATTTTTTTTCCTTCGTGCTTCTTATTCTGATACTGTGTTAAGTTTAGATATACCAACCAGCCTCGAGGTTATATTATCATTATTATTATTACTATCATGATTGTGATAAAGAACAAGGAAGAAAGGACGTTTTTTTTTGTGTACGTCTATATACTTGTGCTTGCTGATATACAGAGAACACAACGATCCGCATAATCACACTCCTTTTGTGTTTTATGTATGTACTCGTATGTATCTTGTTTTCTAAATGTTTTTTAAACAGCAAAGAAACATAAGAGGGCGAAAGTTTAAATTTTCTTGTGTATCAAATATCGAACCAAATTTTCCCAATTTATGTTTTATAACATTTATCAATTAACTTTTATTAAATGGACATCATAATTAAATTTGTATATCTAATTCATTAATTAGCTTTTTGGTCATGATGAAATACCCGCAGGACATTTGTATATATGTTTCGAAACAAAAGTCTATCAATATTTGAAATGAAAATAGTTTATTGATTTGATTTGCATGTATAGGACAACGAAAAGCGACATACATACATACATATAAATAGAGATATTTAATTTAGGAGTTGTAATTAAGCAATTATTATGTATTGGAATGGAATTTATGTTTATTTATTTATTTATATTAAAGAAATCGATTTAGTACATTACAAGTATGATTTCATATGCAAAAAAATAATCAATTCAGTATTGATTACACACAAGATTAAAAAATTTAAATTTTACGATTTTAAAAATTAAAAGTTAAGTACTTCAGATTAGAGGTTGTCAAAAAAATTAGATTGAAAAAGTATATTTTTTACAAAAAATAAACTGAAAAGGTGTTACCAGATAATTTCTGATAAATTAAGTTTTAAAATTTAAAAAATAGTTCTTCAAGTTCCTTTTGAAGCAGTCCTTTGTGAGATGAAAGTCAAAGTTTTCTTCAGCGATGTTGAATGATTTTGCCAGTCTGTTGATTGGACAATTTTCACCATAGTTAGTTGAGTGTGGTACTACATCTCCAAAAACCGATGGTTTCGCAGCGATTTGATTGGAACATGGATAGCTGTATATTTTCCAATATGTAGGGAGAAAAAATAAGGCCAAGCAGGATGTTACCAATAAAGGCTGAGTCTAAAAATAAGCGTCTATTTTCCAGAGTGCAAATTTTATACTCTAAACATCTTGTCGTGTATGGTGGAAGGCGGGCTATATTCTCAAGAAACGGTAAGCTATGGTCATAGTCACAGTCAGTTTTCTTTAAAATGTAGATCATAAATTTCTTTTGAATGCTTTCAATCCTTTTGATGTGGTTAGCATAATACGGGCTCCAAATTACAACTTGCGATCTTATATACGCAAAATAAAGTGAAAATAAAGTTGACAAATTTGTAAATTCACCAGTCCAACGCTTAACAAAACCAAACATAGAATTTGCTTTAGCAATGCATTTGTCAATGTGGTTGTTAAAACTCATATTTTCAACGAATGTGACACCTAGATCGGTTATTTCTTTAACTCTTTGCATAGTTCCGTATTATTAACGCTATAAGCAAAGTTAATCGGTTTTCTCTTAAAAGAACAGTACTTTGCATTTGTCAATATTCAACAGCAAAGAATTTTTGTGGCACCATTCACTGAATCTCTCGATGTCTTCTTGTAATATTTTTGTGTCATGTATATCTTTAATTGTATGATAGATTTTTATGTCATCTGCGAACATGAGAAGATTAGAGTATTTTATGACTTCGGTTATTCCATTTATGAAAAGGAGAAAAATCCATGGCCCAATATGGGAACCCTGAGGAACTCGTGATGTTACATTGATTATTTTAGATTTTTCGCTTCCAATTGACACATATTGTACGCGACTAGACAAATATGAGTTGAACCATTTAATGAAGTTTGATGCAAAGCCAAAGTTGTAAAGACTTTCTAGAGCCTTGTGATGGCAGATTGAGTCAAATGCTTTACTAAAATCAGTAAATACTACGTCTACTTGGTTGCGGTTTTCAATTTCATTAATAACTTTGTTGGTAAATTCAACAAGGTTAGTAGATGTAGATCTTCTAGGCATAAACCTATGCTGATTCAGTGATATATGTTGAGCTAGGATTCCTTTAAAGCTGTTGCATACAACCTGTTCGAATAAATTTGCTATGGTTGAAGTGGTTGATATCCCTCTATAACGGTGATGTCTTCTCTTTTACCAGATTTAAATATAGGTGTAACTGTATGTATGTATGGTTTTACTAAAATATTAGCATATTTTTTTAATATACTTAGACGTTGGAATATTATCCGGCCCACATCCGTCACCAAACTGATTAAGTGCATACAAAATATCCTCATCACTAATAACCGGTAAACTGATAAGTACATTATTATTTACGTTTGATTGAGTGGTAAACCAATTACTGTTTTTGGGTTTGTATACATATTGAAAAACATCCGCAAACATGTCCACAATTTTTTTAGGATCTGATGATGTAATATCATTCAAATACATATTAGTTGGATAACCATCAATTACTCGTTTGCATCTAAAGTATTTCCAGAATTCTTTAGGGTTGGTTGTAATGCTTCGTTGTACATCTGCAATAAATGAGAGGTGCTTTTCCTTGAAGTATGTATCAAATTCTTCATTAGATTGGAGAAACACAGTCCTATCCGATTCTAAACCACTTTTAATCATCTTGACATAGGCTTTAGATTTACGGTGCTTCAGATTAATCAGATGGTCGTCAAACCAAGGAGGATGAATATTAGATTTTTTCCGGCTGGAATGTGGGTTTCAAAACCTTGTAAAAAAATTTGGTAGAATTTGTTAACAACTTGGTTTACATTTTTTAATATAAAAAATTAAAATTAAAAAATTGAAAATTCGTAAAAGACATTATTTTGTAAAATAATATTTGTAATATAAAATTCACAATATTGTTACAAATTTCGGGCTCTTCAGTAAAACATTTTGTACTATTTTATTAACTAGTTCCCTATTTCACTTGTTCACTCTTCACTGGTCACTCGCTAAATTTAAACTAAATTTACTATGCAACTAGGGTTTGCACGGTTAGGTTAACCGTAACTGTTAATCGCGGTTTTGGCGATATTGAAACCGTAAACGTTAACCACCACTAATAACCCCGATTACTGGTTACTTAAATTAAAAAAAAAATTTATAATCAAATACAAGTTCAATCTCGGACTTGCAGGAATTATTGGATCTTGCAAAGCAGAAAAAGTGCTACATATTGTATGCAACTATAGTGTATTTCTTTATTAAATAACAACACTATTTTATTATGTTATAAGTTAGTTTGTATTTATTATTATTTGGTGAAAACATAAAATAGTGATGACCGCCGACATACAAAAAATGTATCGTCAAGTATGGATAAACAAAAGGGACCGAGACTACCAACGAATATTATGGAGAAGCGATCCTTCTCAGCCAATCAGCGCATACAGATTAAAGACAGTAACGTATGGAACTTCCGCAGGCAGCTATTTGGCAGTAAGAGCACTATTACAACTAGCTCAAGAAGGAGCCAGTACCCATCCCACAGCAGCAAACATCATCTTAACAGACTTTTACGTCGATGACCTGCTCACTGGCACAGACAGTGTGGAGGAGGCACTAATAACACTAAACGAATAACGAGAGCTCACAGCCCAAGGTGGATTTCCGTTAAGAAAATGGACATCCAACAAAATCAAAATAACAAAACATATTCCTCACGAGCAACTGGCCGATGGGAACATTCAAATCAAACTAAACGCGACTGCATCAAAACTCTAGGGATTTTATATAGCCCTCAAACAGACTGTTTTGAGTTTGATATATAGCCCAATTGCAGTTAACTATACCAACCAGCCCACAAAACGATCATTGCTATCCGATTCATCAAAGTATGAGCTAAACGAAATTTCTAACCTAAAAATACCGAGATGGCTGAACACCAGAACAGAAGAACAAAAGGAATTGCACGGATTTGCTGATGCTTCAGAACAGGCGTACGCAGCAACTGTGAATTGCCGCAACATTGATACCTACGGCAAGGTAACAACCCAGTTGGTAACTGCGAAAACACGGGTCTCTGGAACTGAAGGCAGCTGTATTGTTAGCAAATTAATTAAAACACGTCCAAAATAGCATGCAACTTCAGAACGTTAAAACATACGCATGGTCCGATTCCACTATCACTCTGTGCTGGATCAAAGGCGACTCAAACCATTTTAAAACATTCGCATAGTAAACAGAATCTCGGTCATCAAAGAGACATTACCATCAACAACATGCCAACACATTAAATTGGAAGATAACCCAGCGGACATGGCTTCACGTGGTATACCACCAAGCGAACTCATCAATAACAATTTATGGTGGCACGGGCCGCAGTTCCTAACAACAACATCATTGCACTGGGAGACAGTCCTGGCTAGCAACTCAGATGACGATCTACAAGAACAACAGAAACAACTGTTACCGGAACTTGAAGAGAAAGTAGTGATTGCAACCATGACAAAAGAATCTCACTTTCTCTCAGATGTATTTAACAAGATCTCATCATACAACAAGATAAGACGCATAGTCAGCAGGCACAAAAATATCAACAAGGTGCCACTAACAGTACAAGAATTACAGCGTGCGGAAGCATTAATATTAAGGTTAAGCCAAAGGCAAGATTTCAGTAAGGATATTGAATGCATAAAAAAATCAAAGAAGCTACGCAATGGCAGCAAATTAGCATCATTACACCCAGGATTCGATGACAAGGGGCTGTTACGCGCGATGGGACGTTTACAAAATTCCAATTTGCCAATTGACAGCAAGCGACCTATAATTCTCAGTAAAAACAATGTAATCACGCAAAGAATTATCGAGGAAGCCCACCAAAAAAGACATTGCATGGTGGCATACAATCAACATTAGCTCTCCTGAGGAATAAGTATTGGATCATTAACGACAGACGCGCTGTGAGACAAATTGTTAATAAATGTGTAACATGTTTACGGCACAAACAAACCAATATGGAGCAATTGATGGGCAGATTACCACCATCAAGAGTAAGGCCGGGAAGACCGTTTGCAAAAACGGGAATTGATTATGCGGGTCCTATCCAACTAAGAACTACCCAGGGCCGACAATAGAAGGATTCACGCTGCATATAAACGTTTTATATCCAGACGAGGATTATGTACAGATATATACTCTGATAATGGAACATATTTTGTCGGAGCTAACGCCAAAATCAAAAAATTCCATCAGACTACAATGAAATCACTACCAGGCGACATAGCAGCTATATTCCCCGATGAAGGAACAAACTGGCATTTTAAACCACCTTATACCCCACACTTTGGAGGCCTATGGGAGGCGGGAATAAAATCAGTGAAATTTCACCTCAAAAAGGTGATTGGAGAAACAACCCTCACCTTTGAGGAACTATATACGGTACTCACTCAAGTCGAGGCAGTGCTCAATTCTCGACCTCTAACTCCACTCACCAACGACGCTTCGGATTTAGCAGCATTAACACCAGGTCATTTTTTAATAGGAGACTCTCTCAAAGCATTACCAACCACTGACATCGAGGAGAAAAGTCTACGAACAAGGTGTCATCTAGTATAGAGAAAATGGTGCAAGATTTCTGGAAGCGGTGGTCATCAGAATATCTACATCAACTACATCAGAGGAACAAGTGGACAACCATTCAACCAAATTTAATGGTAAATGATCTTGTTCTATTAAAGGATGAACAACAACCGGCCACTCGATGGAAACTCGATGGAACGAGGGAAATCATCTAAGAGATTTTAATGCGCGAGTCCAAAACAAAATGAGAGAAACTAAACAGGTCAAATTGTTGACTGCGCCAGTAACAACTGAATTGGAAAATCAAATCGCCACGTTGGAGCAGAATAAAACTTTTGCAAATCATCGCGAAAAGATCATTGAACTGAATTGTCTTGGTTACGTACAGCAGGGAATATCGATAATCGATTATAATCGATATTCTCGCGTATCGAAATATTTTTAATATGTCTCAAAACTAAGCGGTGCGGACATAAATATTTTTGCAACGGCCGATGCTATATTATTTAAGTAATTTTTATGCCGCTACATCACTCCCCACCTGGATCGAAATCCGTAGTGTTTAAAGGTGAAATCTCACGGTCTTCTGGACACTACGATTTTCGACTGGGCTAACCACAAGTATTCCGTATGCTGGCTTGAGCCTGCCGATGCCCATTGTCTTGAGTTTTCCATCGATGTCTAGAATACGGTGTACTCAAAGGACTTTTAACTCTATCAATGCGAACAAATACATGTTTCGGTTCGAATTTTGCTCGTTGATGAAAAATTCGCCGGGAACCTTGATGATTTGACCATACACTAGTTCTGCTGGAGTGCAGTTGAGGTCTTCCTTGACTGAGGTTCGAATACCCAATAAAACGGCTTTAAGTTGCCTGTGGAATCGCTCGACAAGACCATTTGCTTTTGGATTATACGCTGTGGTCTGAATGCGATGTGAACCTAGGAGCTTCGTGAGCTCTTTGAACTTTGTTGATTCAAATTGTGTTCCTTGGTCTGTCATTATATAAAGTGGGACTCCAAATCTACAGATATACTCGTTGTAGAAGATCTTTCTTACGGTTTTGGCAGTCATTTCTCTGATTGGATAAGCTTCTGGCCAACGGGTAAATCGGTCGACCATCGTTAGAATGTAATGATAATCATTCGATTGGGGCAGTGGACCAACTAAGTTCATGTGAATGAATTCAAACCTGCCACTTGGTAGCTCGAATTTACCAAGTTCTGATTTTGTGTGGCGGTGAACTCTGGATGTTTGACATTGGATACAAGATTTCGCCCAGTTACTTGTATCAGTATTCATTCTTGGTCAGAAGTATTTGGAAGAAATTAATTTTCGCGTGGCACGTATTCCAGGATGTGATAAGCCATGTAGACTATCAAAAATTGTCCGTCGTATGTTCTTGGGAACGAAAGGTCGATTTTTACCTGTCGATGTCTCACACCAAATTTGCTGCTGGTTATCTGGTTGACTTGTTTATAATGTGTGCTCCTCTGTGTCTGAGAGGAAACTCGAAACGATCATGAGACAAATCCGATATAGGTGACATGCGGCCTTGCGCCAGATCAAGATCTTAGCAGGAAATAATTACACACCAGACCTCATAAAATCATTTTCGATGAGAAAACTATCGTATAATACATAAGCATAGCCCTTGTCCCACTCCAAGAGGGCGCATGGTAACACATCAGTCAAAACCAACCCTAAGACAACATTTTCGTCGTTCGGATCTGTCTCGCGATGGAAAAACGCATGGCGAGAATATAGAAGTTATGATTGCCAGAATCAATAACAAATCACATAATCGCTTCCGAAGCCAACGATTTTCATCGCGATAAAAAGACCGTTCCAATTCACGTAACCGTCGAAATATATCAGGGGTGTATTGCTTCCACCGCACGTAAATGCTGCTCGACACAAAGCAGCATTTACTGAGTTCCACACACATATGGTGGGTTTAGGGATTGGTCGCCCCACGGCATCTCCCGTTTCATGTTCATTACACATGGTAAAAAAGAAAGATTTAGACTGGACACCATGAGGAGATTATCGGTGACTGAACACGGTACGATACTGGATCGCTACCCGATACTTCACATTCAAAACTTCTCCATGCACTTGCATGTTTGCAAAGTTTTCTCCAAACTTGATCTTATCAGAGGTTATTACCACATTCCCGTGGCACCTGAAGAAGTTTACAAAACGGTAATCATAATACTATTTGGCCTCTTCGAATACACCTAAATGCCATTTGGTCTTCGAAATGCCGCATAAACGTTTCAGCGTTTCAGAAATTACTACCACCGATTTATACCAAAACTCTCTGAGATACTCGCACCAATCCACAGCCACCTGGCAGAATTGTTACGTAAGCCAAAAACAGCCAAGAATTTCTCTTGGCCCAACGAATGTCAACAGGCATTCATGTCAATCAATGCCGAATTAGTAAAAGCAACACTTCTATCGCATCCAATGAGCGACTCAAAGCTCAGCATAACTACTGACGCTTCAAACACTGCCGTCGGTGCAGTTTTAGCAAACAAGTATTGGGAACCGCTGAAAATAAATATTCAGCATTCGATAGGGAATTACTTGCAATTTATCTGTCTATAAAACACTTTAGATGTTTTGTAGAAGATCGGGATTTTACCATTTACACCCGCCACAAACCTCTGAAGGCAATTCAATGAAAAAACGGAACGAAATCCAAGGCAATCACGTCATTTGAATTTTATCTCTCAATTTACAACGGATATTCAATACATGCACGGCAAAGATATTGTGGTCGCTGTTCTGGTTTTACATGTCACGCTGGTTCATCAATGAAACTAGAGCTTTTTTAATTATCTGGCTTAGAAATCTACTGCGAAACATCCACAGGGAACAATCGCCCTTTTGTTGCAGAACCACTGCAACCTCGATACACTGCACAATATTTCGCATCCATATGGGCTATTCGATATTTCGCCAGGTCGATTTGAACATATTCATTTATCGTATTGATAAACTTATCTCCTAACTTATGTCGATCGCTTTACGCGATGGCCAGAAGCGTACTGCATTAAAGACATTTCAGCAGCAACCATTGCCGCACCACGTTTGTACCAAACTATATATCTAGATATGTTGTAAAAAGTCAACATCACGACCGAACAAGGAAGCCAATTCGAGTTCAAACTTTTCGCAGAGTTAAAAAACTCTTGGGCTCAAATAGAATTGGCACTATGTACTCCCTATCATCCACAATCTAATGGCAAGACAGCTTTATAGGCCCATAGTAACTCCATCCATTGGTGTTCGGAAATCCCAATTGTTTTACTTCGAATCCGAGGCACAATGAAAGAAGATCTAAAGTGAACACCAGCAGAACTTGTTTATGGACAAACAATCAAGCTATACCAGGTGAGTTCTTTATCGACAATCCTTTTTCACCACAACCAACTAGCGACACAGTTATCGACCAACTAATCCCCACAATCACAAGCCAATCTAAACAGAATGACATTTTAGTCCCGAAATCTCTGGACAACTGTGATTATGTTTTCGTGAGAGTAGATAGGGTACGCCCGGGATTAAACAATTCGAAAACAATTCGTCATATCGATTAAAGACATGAACCACAATATATCAATTGACGAATTAAAACCGGCATATGGAATACTGTGTTCAGCTGACCGAACAACAAACTCAAAAACACACAAAACTGTCCGTATTTGCATATAATTTTTTTTTTCTGGTTCATTTCATAGGGGGAAATCATTTGGCCGTGGGCGTTGTAACGTGTCAACCGATCTACGTGAACTAGTTTCATTTTTGTCATGGGGCTTTGCTGAATCCAGTATACAATATCGTTGATCTGTTATGACTTTGTATGGCCCTTCCCAACTTTGTTGTAACTTCGGAGATTTCTTTTTTCATCGCTTGTGTTTGTAAGGCAAAACCTAATCTCTCTCGGCAAAACCTAATCGTAAGGCAAAACCTAATCTCGATCGCTGGCCTTCACTATGTTGTTCCTTACTGCAGCGTGAAGGTTGATCATCCTTTGCCTCAAATCTGCAACGTACATATATAGATTCAAATTTAATGTCACATGGCAATCGGAGTTCTCTGCCAAATACCGGTTTCAATTGTCCTAGTTGTAGTTGTCTTCTTTGCGAAGATGTTCTTCCAGTGTTCTGTTGAATCTCTCAACCATGCTATCGGATTGTGGATGCAACGGAGTAGTCCTTGTTTTCTTGATGTTGAGTATTTGGTTCAATTCTTGGAAAACGGCTGATTCGGCCTTGCGGTTGGAATGTAGCTCTAACGGCACTCCAAATCTACAAATCCAATTCTTCACAAATTGTTCGGCAACTGTTCGAGCTTCTTGATTCATCATAATTGGATATGTTTCTACCCATTTACTGAAATAATCGGCACATACGAGTGTCTTTTGTCAGGCGAAATGTCCGAGCAATATCCATAGCTATCCGCTCGAACGGTGCCTCGACATTGTATTGCTTCATCCTTCTTCTTGTTCTTGTTTGTGATTTTCTGAGAGCACGATCTGTTGTTTTATGTTGTTGCCATCGGGCGATTCCCAAAGTCGAACTAGCAGACCATTTTCCTAGTTCAATGACTTCCACTGAGCCCCATAACTTTTCAAAGTTGCACTTTCCGTCGCAATTTCATGCCACTGCGGTCTGATACCTCTCTCCATCCATTTGACCATCGAAGCGATGGAATCATCATGTCATTGGTCTTCCGCCAATTGTTCTTTGATCCTCGGTATCTAATCTGATCCACCTAATGTGTACGATTGGATTCCTTTCCTGTCTAGAGTTTGAATACTGCAAGTTACAATTTTATAAACTATCATTAAATTATAAATTAATTTTATTGCAAAGCAGTAATGAGTTTCAGAAATTAATTTAAATTTAAAATGTTATGCAAATTGAGCAGAAACTGGAAGGTACGATACTGTAGAACAAAACATGAATAAATTGCCGTGTACTGCCAGGACTGCCGCGGCGTATTCGGTTTAATGTTAATACTCTTTTACAGATTTATTTTTAAAATTAATTTTGATTGCAGTCAGCCTATTTGAATACATTTTCATATTGTGTGTAATTTTTAAAAGAATTTAAATTCATTAGTTACGTAGTCAGTTTGAAAAATAGACTGGTGGCAAAAATATTCTCAATAAATTTTACATTTAAAAGTTAAGTTAGTCAAATATATAATTAAAATACTTTCCAAAATTTTAAGACTTGAGTCTAGAATTTTAAATGCTAGATGAGAAATTTGACATTTAAACGTTAAAATGTTACATGAGGTTTAAAATTAAAATTTATAATAAATTTGTGTCAAAATTTCATTTAATTTCTAATAAAATTTATTTATTGAATTTTAAATAAACATTAAAAACATGCAAATGTAAATAAAAACATATAATTACATATTTTTATTTGTTATATCTAATCATGTTTTGATTGGAAATTAAATAATAAGTCGAATATATTTTTCCAAGGAACTAATAGCTTGCAGTCAAAAATTCAACATCAATTTGATAAAAATGCGTGGGTCATTAATTCTGAATTAAAATCCATTATTTGCAATTTGATGTTAAATTTTATGACTGCAAGCGCAATAGCGCATGTTTTAAATTAATTGAAAATCGTTTCGGTGTATCGTATGAATACGAATTTTGACAAATGACTAAGGAGATCAATTCACTTATGCATATTAAGATCCTTTAGAAATATTTTTGAATAGCGCGCAGTTAAATCAAATATGATAAATTTACCTTTTTCGTAAAAACCTTGAAGACAAACACAAAAGAAAAACTTACCTGCTTCAATTCCAAATAAATTCCATTTTAATTAAGCCTTATATTTCAGCCATGAACGAAACATCATGGTCCATTTATCCATTATATATGTATATATATATATATATTGAGTTCAAACCTACCTTGGTATATCGGTACTTAATTATATATACCAAACGCAAAACATAAAAAATCCTAAAACATCCCTCGACTCGAATACCATACCATTCTTCTGTGGTGTCAAAGGTTGAAAAAATGTTTTATAATTGTATTCTTTTGTTGTACGAGTATATACCGAGAAAAAACTGAGCCAACAAAATAAAAAAATGATAATTTGGAAAACATTAATTACAAACGTAATATAATAATAAAAAGAAAAACAAAACAAAACAAAAAGGAAATGAATTACAAAACAATAAAAAAATAAAAAATCTGAAACAATTTTCCTTTTTTTCATTTTCCGACGTTACGTTGTTGTTGCTATTGTTCGGGTAAACGGAAAGGAAATATTTCCTCACATTGCGTAATTTTTTTTTTTTTGTGATTTCAATTATTTCATTTTTTAATTAAACCGAAAAGGAATTAAATACAAAAATATTTAAATTAAACAAAAAAAACTGTATATTTTCCAAAAACAGAAATTCGCAAAACAATTTTTATTTTCATTTTTGTTAAAAACATTGTTATTTTTATTTTTTGTTTATTTTTTTTACATTAAAATTATTTAATTATATTTTTAATTATTTACAATTTCATTTTTTATGTGTTTTTTCATTTTTTAATATTTGGTTTATTATTAATTTTAATTATTGTATTTATTTGGTTTCCATAAGCTGTGTGTGTGTTTTTTTTTTGTTTTTTGTGTTTATATTTTAAATGTAACGATTAGTAAATTTACAAAAATTGATTTTTGATTTCACAACAAAGGTAAATATTTTTTTATTAATTAAAATTAAATTAATTAATTTTGTGTTCTCTTATTTACGTTATGTAAATGGTTTTAGTTTAAAGGTCAGAATCGTGATATTTGACCTGTTGTATTACTATGATTTGTTATTGTTGCTGATGAAACTACGGGTGGTGATTGTGAACTTTGTCGCATAATTCGATGGTCGAGCGGAAGTTGTGTTAAATTTGTTGATTCGCGTGCACATACGATTGGAACGGTACGCTGATCATGGTCATGAAGATGATTGTATTGTCGTATTAGTTGTGATGGTTGCGATGCTGGAATCCATGTGACCGTGGAATCGTTGAATGTTACTTGTTGGCCCGCGGTGAGACCGATCGGATTGTGTGCCAAATCGATTTGGGCATATATTGTCGGTTCATTTAATCTATTGTCTTTGTAACGCGGCCTACCTAGTGTAGCGCTTGTATATATTGTCTTTGCTTGATGATTTTGTTTTGGTATCACCAGCGACAGTTCACCAAATGATGTTGGATTGTTCCCCTATTTTTTTGATATGTGCGAAAAAAAACAACCACCAAAATTTCACGGTTCTGAAATAATTAAAATAATTTATAATCGACTTACCATAATCTGATGATGATGGTGATGATGATGCATCGGTTGTTGTGTAAGAAAACCGGGATTCTCATGCAACTGATACCCGGTCATGGTTGCGTACGTATGCGGTTGCATTGTATTCAACCATTTCAATGATTTCTCCTCATCGTTCGATTGCGGAATAATATCAGGATTTTTTTCATCTAAACTATCAGTACTGCCCGAATTTGTATCCCGCATTGTATTAGCACCCTCATTATTTGTATTACAACTATTTTGATTATTCGATTGTCCATTTAAAACACCTCCACCAACACCACCACCCCCGCTTAAACCCATCATACCATTTGCATCACCGTCATTATCAATCCGATTCGCGAGATCACTTTTATTCTTTTTTTTATTTTTCTTGCGTATCCGCATTATTAAAAATGTAGCCACCGAAATTAGGATAACACCAAAAATTAATCCAGCTATAGCACCCAAAAATAATTTCATATGAAGCACTGATCCTGGATAGGGTAATAGAAAATCTGTTGAAAATAAAATAAAAATGAAAGAAGAAAACGAGGAAAACCGAAATTCACACAAAACAAAATTTTTTGTTTGTTTTTCCTAATAAAATTCAGATTACACAAGCAGTACAATAAAAAAATTTGGTTTTTTTGAAATTTTATGTGAATTCTCGGAAATCAAATAAACAAAAAAAAAAAACATTCATCTGTTCCTCCCATATAAAAACGCAAAAAATTATATTTTCTTACCCGTATGCTTCTCCGCATTATTCAACGTATAAATGTGGTGAAACGTTAAATCACTCTCCCCTTTTTTGTTAACGGCCGCCAACGTTATGTCGTAGCCCAACTCTAGTTCCAATCCTTTAATTTCGAAATACGGAATTTTGGATGTTTGTGACGCGATTAATTGTTTTGTTCGCGCTGAATAAACTTTAATTAGAAATTCTTGCGGCAGTCCACCATCAAACCCTTCGATACACTCGAGCTGTAAAATATCTGAGGTTTGATTTAATACCGTACAGTTGGACGGTGGATCCGGCCGCCCAGCTGGATTTATATTATAAATACATGGTTCTATTTGGCTACCAATTTCGTTGCTGCCCCAGCACAATAACGTGCCATAATCGGTCTCGCCTAATGGTGTATAATGTGCCGTGCTCTTCGCCCGATCAACCGTTATCGATGTGACCGGTATATCAACAATTTGATTACTATTACTATTCGATGAATTGAAACGCCAGGTAAAATTTACTTCGTGCGGATTCGCTTCGAGTTCGCATATAATTTTGGCCGTCTCTTTGCGCGCCACACCATAATTTTGTACTTGGCCTGGACGGCATATTGGTGCAAATTTTATATCTAAGTGTACGTGATTGCTTTCACCATCCCCCTCCTTATTACTACCGATGCACGTATAAATTCCACTACGCGCTCGACTCACATTTTGCAAGACTAAACTTTGATTCGCTACTATAATGCCGGGCAGCGCATTATTATACAAATGTTTGCCATTGTGACGCCAACTAACTTTGTAGATCCACGGATTTGATTTTATGTTACATTCGAAATAGACGTCGGCTCCCTCTTTTATAATCGTTGAATTAACATTGCTTCCGATTTCTAAACTAACTACAGGTACATCTAAATTTATATATATATATACATAATATGTTAAAATATTTTCGCTCAGTATAACGATGGATGACATAAAATATACAAAAAAATAAATAAATTCTTACGATGAATATCAAGTTTCCAACCACTTTCCAAACCCGAATCTGGTATTAATGATTGTTCGCCACGGCACGATAAAAATTTCCCACCATCATCCATTGTTGGTGTGAACGAGAGTGTTGAAATGGTTACATTGCCCTCGGAATTTGACACCTCTTTTGTTGTTGTCATTTGAACACTTCCTTTCCACCATGTTATTATTGGTGCGGGACGGGCACCAACAACTTCACAAGGCAGTGCATATTCTTGACCAGCTGATAAGGGTTTATTTTCACCAGTTAATTTAACCCACAGCGGTCGTACTGTAACGAGAAGAATAAAATATGTTTTATGTCATAAAATTATGCTTTATAAGTAAATGTATGTTGTTGATTAGGGTAAACCAAAATATATGGCAACGCAATTTGCATCGAAACTATATTTGGTCTTAACATCGCGAATTATGATTTTTCTGCTACCCTCATGTCGTTTATTTATATAAAGTTAGCCCAGGATTGATCTATAATTTTGTTACATCCCAGGAAAAAATATCCTAATGTCGCGACAGTTTCATAAAACTATCATACCAGGAAATCACTATAATCTTGAATATCGTACCAAACCATCTCAATATCATGAGAAAAAGATACTCAAAAAAGTATCGTAACAAAACGTAAATCGAACCGTGATTTAAATTATTAAGTCGGATTCAGAAAAGATAGTGATAAAGGGACGGACGAAGTAGAATGTTTTTTAAACTTGGCCAACAAAAACAACTACTTCGAAACACTCAAAATCAATTTTTTTCTTAGAATTTATTTATGTAAGTTATATAAAATACCAGTAATTGGAAACACTATATTATGTTTAGAAGATAATATCTTTCAAATGGTGCCCATTATTTGCTTCGACCTGATGTGCTCTTTCCAGAGCATTTTGCGTAACTTTTCTTAGAATTTCCGGTCTAAACGCCATCACTTTTTCTCGGATATTGACCATAAGCTGCTAGATGGTTCTTGGCTTATTGTGATACTCCTTACCATTTAGGTAGCCCCCAAAACAAATCGATGCAGTTAAATGACGCACATTAAATCCGACACATTTACCTAATTGACTCTGGAGACGATGAGACTGGTGAAAAAATTAAAAATAATGAAAAACCCAAAAATTTTGTAAATAAATTATTTATTTATGTTGAAGGTGTTTTTCAGTTTATTAGGTCAAATTAATTTACAATGTTAATTTTTAAACGTAATTTGTAATGATTTTACAACTTCTATTTACTGATTTAGGTTTTATATGCATTATACATAGTTCTATCATGACATATATAATGGATAGTATCACTTGTATTACCTGATGTACATTTTTCAATTTTCTGGGATATATTTCTGGGATAACTTTTTGTACATATGTCGTTTAAGGTGATTTTAAATTACAGTAGAAAGCAATAAAAAATGATAATGATAAAAATTAGGGCGTTATTTTTAACTTAAATTTGAACTTAAACGGTTATGTATTATCGATTTGGATTAACATTCAACACATATGTTCGTTATAAGACGCATATAAATATATAAATTAAATAATAAAAAAGTAAAAATAGTTGTTTTAACAACGCCCTGATTTTTTTTTTAAATTAAATTTTAATTTTTAATCAATCTTCTTAATACTGGAGAGTACGAGGCATAGTGAGAAGTCTGTTAAAATTGCAACATAGAGCGCCATAATCGCAAATCCTAGATGTCATGTGTCAATACCATTTGTCACTAGACCATTGGAGGTATTGGAGGTTCACCTTACCAGTGGAATCAAGACACACAAAACGCTTTTGATTCCTTAAAATGAGGTCTTACCGCCTCAACAGTGCTAGCCACACCGAGATTTTCGTAAAAGATTTTATATTCAGTGTGATGCTAGTTCCACCGGAATTGGGACCGTCTTTTTTTAGAGAGATCAGGAAGGGGTAGACCAACACATAGCCTTTATGTCACAAAAATTGACTAGAGCACAGCGAAATTACAGTGTGACCGAACAAGAATGGCTTGCAGCTGTAATGGAAATTAAAAACCTTCGTTCTTATGTAGAGGGGTTACCTTTCACAGTTATCACAGGCCATGCCAGCTTAACCTGGTTATTATCCTGAAAATACGTTTCTGGTCGACTGGCACGCTGGAGTCTTAAATTATAGTCTTTTTAATTTCGAAATAGAATATAGGAAAGGCAAAACGCGGTTCCAGATGCATTAACACGGGTCAACATGGATGCTATAGATATGGAACCCGACATAACAGTCACGCGTGAACTTGAAGCTAGTCCTCACAAATGGAATATCAAATATCTCGGATATACCATCTTATAAATTAATCGTGCCCAATGAATTGAGCTTGGATTTGATCAAATCTACACACTGTCCACCAGCATCTGGGAATTGCAAAAACTGTTTAATATCTCAAGAGGTATACTACTTCTGGCCTACATTGTTAGCTGATGTTACTTAATTTATTAGTTCATGCTATTTGTGCAAACAAAATAAATCAGTAAACTATTGGACACGTCTTCCACTCTGTAACTTACCTAAACGGTTACTACCTAAACGGTTCTATCTAGACTTCCTGGGACCTTATCCACGAACTCGTCAGGACAACACATCTATTGTAATAGCTGTTGATCATTTCTTGAAATTTATATTAACAAAAGCCGTTTGTCAAGCCACAGCTACGGAAGTGGTAAGACTCTTGGAGGTTCAGATATTTCTGATGTTCGGGATATCTGAAGTAATTATTACGGATAATGGTCAATAGTTACACTCAAAAATTGTTGAATGCCTGTGCAAAAAGTATGGAGTTCAACATATTTATACACCAAAATATTCTACACAAGCAAACGGGCATATATAAAGGACGACCAATGCGTACGGGACGTACATTTGCAAGCAACCGTGATGCATGGTTCACCATACAAGATTATTCAGAAAACCTATCCACTATCTGTTCACCAAATCTTTGTCTTTTAGGCAACCACCATATATAGTATTGGCCAAACAGTATTCGTACGGAATTTTACTCAAAGCAAAGCTTCTAAAGGATATTCTGCTAAATTAGCTCCCAAATACATTAAAGCCACTACAAAATTCATAGGACGGGTGGCTTGCGATGTTGCGGTTAAGTGTTGAAAGTGTTGAAAAATAAAAAAAAATTTTGGCCGAAAATATTATTTTTTGTTTCATTTTTACCAGACTTCTCACTCCGCCCTCGGGTGTTTTACTATGTGTGTGCTTAAAAAGCCCGATTAAACTCTGGTATCGAGACATTTATTTCTGTATTATTACATCTAGAGTTTAAAAAAAAAAATGTCGATACAAAATTTTGGTCTATCTCGGCAAGCACTCACATACTAAAATATCCGAAAAATTGTCTTGCACTGATACAAGACAATTTTTCGTGTGTTTCACTATGTGAGTGCTAGAAAAAATCGACTAAAATTTGGAATCGGGAAATTTTAATTTTTTTGTATGTCGTTTTTCTACTGTACTCCGGTGATTTGTTGACCATTTCTCTTAGTATCAAATTCCCTGCACACACTCTGGGCAGTGAATCTGATTTTATATTAAAAATGTAAACATAATAAGATTTCGTGTAAATATGTCACGTAATTATAATAAAAAATTTAATTTAATTACAAATTAAATTAACCTTGCAATCATATCATTTAACGAACCTGTATATAAAAACTAATAAAATATTAAAGTTTTGTTATCCCCAACTATTAAAGTGTCATAATTCAACTAATCATACACATAAATAATTAATGTCCATATAAATACACAAACAGACAGACATGTACATATATACGGTATAATTATTATTCCCCAATGATTATTATATAAAACATCTATCCTCAAAATACAACACAATGACATCACAGGATTATAACTACATATATACTTTTTTTAAATACATATGTATGCATACATACATACATAGCTAGTTACGCTGTGCCTGATAATTTTAATTATACAGCACACACATATATGTATGTATATATGTATATAATATATTCAGAGTCATGGAGGGTGTTGGGGCGCGCGGAATGATGAAAATTAAAGAAAATAATCATAATCATCATTCTCCCATTACAAATTTCCAAACATACTTGTACATAAACTTTAAAATTAGGTCAGTAAAATTGTTTTTCATTTTCAGCCATTTTGCCCTCCTTTTTTTTTATAATAAATAATAAATACATTTTATGTGCGCTTTTCTGTTGTAGTCTGTCGGTACAATTTTTTGTATATACGAGTATATACTTATGGATACACAACACATCAGTTACAGCGAGCTGTATTAAATTATATTATCATCATTGAGAGTTTGAGGGATGAAAATTACATTTTCCTTGTATACAGAAATTTTTATATTAATTTAATTTAAAATTGATCGATTGAATAAAAAAAAATTAAATGCTTGAAAGGATATTAATTGATGATGTGCTCATGTAACTATAAATGACATCATTTTTTTTACCGATTACACATGTACTATATACGTATATGAGTATATTATGAAACCAACAGCTTATATATGTTACATTGAAACACTGTACTTCGTATGTAGGTTAATTGAATAATTGTTATTCAACAGATTCAATAGTTTTCCGAAATTTTGTTCTATATCGCCCAGTAGTACCAATCCAAAAACTAAAATTTAATTCAAAAATTAATTAAATTAGTTTTTGTGTATGCACATATGTACATACATACATACATACAATGTACCATGTTTTAAGGGTATTTCATTTTGAAAAGTAATGATTCTCTGAAGATAGGTAATTACTTTCAAATTTATTTTGCTGTTTTGTTTAAAATAAATTTTGACATTAATGGATCTGTGAAATTTATAAAAACTTTAAATTTTTTTAATTCCCAGAACTAATTATAAAGTTAACATAGCATAAAATATTTTATCGAAAGAATTTACATCATATATGAGGATTTGCGTATTATACAAGAGAGTCTATTTAAACATAAAATTGTGGTGGTCGTTTGCTACAAAAATAATCAAGAGATTTGCAAATTAATTGAACTATATTTTAAGTATAATTAGAGTATACGATTCGGACGGTATGACGTATAGTTTTTGAAATTTGTGAAAATTTCTGAAATTTACTTTGTAATTTAACATAAGTGTGTTTGTGTGTGTGAAATTCGAATGGCGGCTAAAATGTTTATTTTATATATTAAAATTAAGGACAAATTTCAATAGAGCTTAAATTTCATTAAAATTTTTAATATTAACAGTTGGAATTCGGCATCATATAATTCGATTTTCCAATTTCCAACTATAACATACCCTTAAGAATTGAAAAATAAAACATTTTAAAATTTTGAATTTCTATTGAATTTCACTTTAAATACGGAATTATATTCAGACTTTGAATTGCAAATTGTGAATTTTGTACGTAAGATCTGTAATAATAATAATAACAGTGTTAAAGGCCATTACTGGCCCCTTACTGAAACAACAATCTGGCTCCAACGGTTTCGATCCTGAGCTTGGTCTTCATACTGTCTTAGACAATCTGAAGAGGCCAAGTCGTTCATTACATCGTGGAGCCATCGTCGCCTGCAACGACCTCTGCGCCTACCATATGGTGGCTCTCCTTTCAGAGATCGCTGCACAATTCGTTCCGGATCAGCACGCAGAACGTGACCGAGCCAGCGTACTCGCTGAGATCTAACTTCATGTACAATATCGGGGATCTTCATCAGATCTCTGATCTCGAAATTGTACAGAGCTCGGTATGTACCATCTATTTCGCGTTTAGGGCCGTAAATCACACGCATGATTCTTCTCTCAAATGTAAGGAGCCATCTCTCGTACTCATCCGTCAGCGCCCAACTTTCACATCCAAACATAACAACGGGCCTGATCAACGCTTTGTAAAGCTTCAGCTTCACGGCACTTGATAAGTGTTTAGATTTTAGCAGTGGCCTTAGAGGATATAAAGAACGACTGCCAGCTGCCAGCCGCACTTTAATATCCTCACCCACACTGTTATCGTGAGTGATAAGAGAGCCCAAATATTTGAATCTCCTCACTCCCTCAAACGTGTGGTGGCCACTACTAAAATCTGGTGTGCCATTGTCTCTAAAACCAGAGATCAGGTATTTCGTTTTGGACTCATTGATCTGGAGTCCAACAGAAGCTGAAAACTCTACAAGCGGATCAAGTATTTCTTTCACTCCGTTGCTATTCAGTCCAATCACGCATATGTCATCTGCATATGCAAGCACTTGATTGGACTGGCGATATAAGATGTTGCGCTGAGGTGTTTCAGTTTTACGAAAGATGTACTCCAACATGAGATTAAAGAGTATCGGGGACAGAGCATCTCCCTGCCGAACTCCCGAGTTAACTGCAAAAATTGTCGATAGCCTGTTCTCAACTTTAAGACAGCATTGAGACTGCGTCACTGTCATCCTACACAGTCGTACCAATTTTGTTGGCATTCCTAGGTATTCCAGGGCAGACCACAAACTCTCTCGATTGATCGAGTTGTAGGCCTGCCGGAAATCCAGGAAAACCTGATGTACGAAGATGGATGTCTCATAATATTTAGATAGAATCATCCGCAGCGAAAAGACCTGATCAGTGACTGATCGATTCGGACGAAATCCTCCCTGATAGTCACCAACCAAGCCCTCCGCCAGAGGAGTGATTCTATCCAATAAAATGTATGACAGTAACTTGTATGCTGTGCAAAGGAGAGCTATACCGCGATAATTCTCACACTTCAAGCGGTCTCCCTTCTTGAAGATGGGGCATATCGCGGCCACTTTCCATTCATCAGGCATAACTTCGGTTCACCATACTAATCGAATAAGGTCGAAAAGACAGTTCCACAAAGTATCCCCTCCGAATATCAAGAGCTCCGAATTAATGCAGTCCACTCCAGGTGAGCGGTTTCGTTTCATTCTCTGCATGGCCTTAGTGAATTCTTCATGGGATGGCTCCTCAGTGCAAATCTCCGCAGACTGTTTTGGAGGTGGCTCAACAACAGTCTGTGACGCATGATGAACATCAAGCAGCTCAGTAAAGTGTCCACTCCATTTGTCAAGTACTGCGTCGATGTTGACACAGAGGTTTCCATCCCGGTCCCGAATAGCGGTTGACGAAGGCCTGAAAGTATGGTGCAATCCAGTAATTCCTTTATAGAAATTACGTGAACTACGCTCATTGCTGAGTTGTTGTACTTTCAGAACCTCGGCCTTCCACCATTCTCGCTTCTTCCGTCTACAAATCCGCTTAGCTGCCCTTCTAGCAAGAGCTGCCTTGTTTTTCCTTGCGATTGTGAGACGTTGTTGCACTTCATTATGGGCTATATTTTGTTGCTCAACTGCATGACGACACTCGTCATCAAACCAATCATTCTTGGGTCTGACTTTCACTATACCTAAAGTCTGTTGAGCAGCACTGACAACCGAAGTTTTCAGTACCTTCCAGACAGAGTTCACGCAGTCAGACTGGTAATTAGCTCCCTCAATGTTGTCGCTGACAAGATCCTGATATCGTTTCTTTTGATCTTCATTTATCAGACCTTCACAGTCGAAACGTTCCATCCGTTTCGCTGTGTTCCCCGACCTGTACGAAAACTTCCACCGTAGCTTTGCAGCGACCAAATAATGATCGCTGCCTACGTATTTGGTTGCTGACCGATAAGTTCTCACATCCTGCACAACCCGAGCTCGCCCTTTTGAAATTAACACGTGGTCAATTTGGCTCCGGGATGTTTTGCGAGGATGTGTCCATGTCTCTAGGTGTATCTGTTTGTGAGGGAAGAATGTGCTTGCTACTCTAAGATCATGAGCAATTGCAAAGTACATCATTCTCTCACCATTATCGGTCGCAGTTTCGTGTCGGGAGTACGGACCTATGTTTTCACACAAGTCGGGCTGATTTCTGCCAGCTCTAGCATTAAAGTCCCCAATTACCATTCTAACATCGTGTTCGGGTATAGATCCCATCAGATCGTCCAAGTCATTGTAAAATGAGTCTTTATCTTGGGGTAAGATCTGTAAACTTACTTGGAAATATCCTGAAAATTGATTAGGTATCGTTAAAATAAAATTTTCTAAATCTCGACTAAATTCAAATTCAGAATTGAAAAATAAGTTCTATTTGTGCGCTCTTATAGTGGTGTAAATAGACTGGTGAGGCCTTTTTTACAAAGATAAATATTACTTTTTGTGTGCCGGTATAGGTCCTATCAGGGATGGGCGAGGTAGATGATGCATTGTAATCTACGCGGTTTTTGACGCGTAAAATAATGCGCAGATTACTTGGCAACATGTTTTGTTAACGTCGACCATTATAATATTGTTACTAACCTACAATATTTTAGCGATTTGAAACCGAATGCGCCAGTTCGAAGTTGTATTTTGTAAAAGAGCGATTTAGTTAAGGCGTATAGGAAAAAATTAAAGAATTATTCAAATTAAATCACATATTATGACATTGGAAATATAATTTGTTGACATAAAACAAACAATAGCTTTAATTAAAGAATATTTATGGCATTAAACGTTCGAAATGGTTAAGTTTCAACTGTTGTAATTTCCATTAGATTCTGCACAACTTCCGGTGTTACTTTGGCACCAATATTGTTCCATTTATAACGAATGTTTTCAGCAACCTTATCGCATCCGACATAAATTTTCAACCTTTTTTTCACTATATACCGACTATTTTTGGATAGCTCGAAACCGGTGGGCTCAGCTCCTTTAAGACAGCATTAAATTGATTAGTTTCGTACCAATTTTGATTAGCACGAACTAGCTAAAATACTATTGGAATTCAATGCATGTTTAGTATGAAAAATTTCTTGTCAACCAATATTTGAACACTTGAAGTGCATTAACAAGATTTTTACCAAGATACAATTTTTAACCTGTTGAAACATTTATAAAAAATAAATTAAAACCACATCATAAATTCAGAATGGTTTTAAAATTTGTTAAATAAGTAATTAAATTTATAAGGAAAAATTTTAAATAATTAACTAATGAATTCTTAATAATTAAGATGACCGCGAATTTTGGTGCATATTTGTCCAAACTGAAAAAGATTTTTCGGATTCCACGCTTTGTGATTTTACGGTGAAAAGATGATTTTATAGGAAGTCATGAAATCAGCTGGTCTGTTTTTTTACCTTCCTAAACGCAAACTGGTCTTACCCTGCTCCATAGTATTAAAGTTTATGACATGGTTTTAGTTAGAGATCCCCGTATTATTTTTAATGGAAGTTATAATCTTCTTGTAACTCTTTTTTCCATAGTTGTGCCACGTTTCTGCTTTTTGTGAGCTACTTCTTTTTGAGAAAATTTAATGATTTTGCAATGAATGGATATACCTGACGCCGTAGGTGTTTCAAAGTATTTGTGCACAATTCACTTTTTACTATTACAACCGGTTTCAACGAAGATTTGCAAACAATGTATAGATTAAACAGAAGAAAATTAATTTTTGAAAATTGTAGATTAAATTGCATTGAAGGAACTTTTATAAAGTTGTCACCATCCGTATCGCATCGATCCCAAAAAATTTGCTCACCGTTGGTTAGAATAAATTTAAATTCACTCTAGGAATTATCTACATTATCGACGTTGTCTACGTTATCGACGTTGTCTACGATTTATCGACACGTCGACGTAGAAAATAATAGATAACGCATAAATACCCATCCCTGGGTCCTATATTTTCTCGACATATTTGCTGAACTCCGCTTCTTCGATCTCTGGACTATTTTTTTCGTTTTCTAAATTACGTTTAAGTTATACATCAAAATCAGAAAACTTGCACAGTTTCTGTTGAATTTTATACTTAATGCAGAATTTAAAAAATACGAAATTTTTAAATTTCCAAATTTGAATTTTAAACTAAAAATAGGCTCAATTGATTTTTTTAAATTAAATTAGTAAGTTTGAAAAACCGGCCTTTGAAGAACAATCCTTCGTAGCCAAAATGAAACCTAAACCTAATAAGCCACTTTAATTTATAAGGCCATCGAATTTTAGACAGACAGAAGTTTTGAAGTTTTACCAAATAAAATTTTCTTAAAAAAATTCTTGGTGGAACTTTTAAATTTAGTTGTATTGCATTGAAATTCTTAAGAACCTAATATTTCTAAATAAGTCCAAAACTTTATCAGTGGACTTACTAGCGACAGAAGTAATATATTACTCAATAAAAAAATTGAAAATACCAACAATTTAATGTTCTCCGATTCATCTCCTTGGCGGAAATTGGACCTGAAACGATGCACTCAACATCTTAGTGGTGACTCAGCATTGTAAAAAAAATTTAACCAGAGTAACCTACGTAGAGAAACCAGAAAAAAATTGTTTTCTTGAAAAATTGACAGCCTTGCTGAAAATAGACATCAGACAATTCTGTCTAAAAAATAATTAAATGTTTACAAACATACAGAGCATAATAAGGGCCGGCGATTCAAGATTTCAGGTACGACTATTCTAATTTCTCTGAATTTCGAATTACTAATTTATTGACTCGCTTGCTAAAATATTTCTGATCCAGAAATATGTAAAATATGTAATATACATATATATCCTGGCTCCCAGGCGCACATCATTAATATCTTCATCCACCCTGTTATCGTGAGTGATAAGAGACCCCAAATATTTGAAACTCCCTCAAACGTGTAGTGACCACCACTATAATTGTGTGTGCCATTGTCCCAATAGCCAGAGATCATGTATTTTGTTTTGGGCACATTGATTTGGAGTCCTACAGAAGCTGAAAACTCTAGAAGCGGATCAAGTATTTCTTTCATTACGTTGCTATTCAGTCTAATCACAATTATGGCATCTGCATATGCAAGCACCTGATTGGACTCGCGATATAAGATGTTGCGCTTAGGTGTTTCAGTTTTACGAAAGATATATTCCAACATGAGTTTTCTGAGTACCGGGGACAGAGTATCTTCCTGCCGAACACTCCTTTAAAGAAATTAACGAACTACGCTCATTGCCGAGTGTTCTACTTTCAGGACCTCGGCCTTCCACCATTTTCAATTATAAGGAGTAGTTCTTCCTGACTGTGAGACATTGTTGCACTCACTCTGGGCTATATTTTGTTGCTCAACTGCAATAGAACACTCATCATCAAACCTATCATTCTTGGGTCTGACTTTCACTATACCTAAAGTCTATTGAGCGGCACTGACAACCGAACTTTTCAGTAACTCCCTGGCAAAGTTCATACAGTCAGGCTGATAATTAGCTTCCTCAATGTTGTCGCTGACAAGATCCTGGTATCGTTTCTTTGGATCTTCATTTATCAAATCTTTCACAGTCGAAACGTTCCACGCATTTCGCTGTGTTTCCGGTTCTGTACGAAAACTTACATCGTATAGCTTTGCAGCGACCAAATAATGATGGCTGCCTACGTAATTGGTTGCTCTGCGATAAGTTCTGGCATCCTGCACAACCCCAGCTCGCACTTTTGATATTAACAAGTGCTCAATTTGGCTACGGGAAATTTTGCGAGGATGAGTCCATGTCTCTAAATGTATCTGTTGGTGAGGAAAAAATGTGCTCAGCTACTCTAAGATCGTGAGAAATTGCAAAGTACATCATTCTCTCACCATTATCGGTCGCAGTTTCGTGTCGGGAGTACACCCAGGGTTTGGAATTTACGCGTCATCTATTGTTTTCTACGTCGATGTGTCGACAACCTGTCGACAACGTCGACAAAGTTTATTGACGATTGTAGACAATTCCTAGAGTGATTTTATAAATTAATTTGAAACTATACGGTAACCAAATATCATTAGGATCAATGTGATACGGGGAGGGTGACAAGTTTATAATGTGGCGGCTTCAATATTCATTTTAGTCATACTTTTTAAAAAAATGTTTTTTTTCTGCATTGTTTGCAAAGCGTCGTTAAAATCGGTTTAATAGTAAAAATCTATTAAAGAATTATGATTTACCAAGCGATTTGCAGTGGTGGACTCAATAGTTTGTTTTGTCACATTCTCCGCAATGACTTACTAATCTAAACTAATCTATTCAGTCTTGTCTCAAAAGAGGCTGTAATACATGAAGGAATTGGGAAGATGCCAACCATCGTGTTCTCCAGTGTCTAGTCATTTGCATATATGGTTAGAAACAACTATAAGAAACCACTTGATTGCAGACCTTGTGGTGTTTATAGAAGATTAAACACGGTCACCGTTTCTGACCGTTACCCTTTACCCCACATATACGCAACATTTCTCTATGAACTTAACCGGTGATACTATATTCTCTAAAATTGATCTAGTCAGGGCATGTCATTTAATACCTGTTGCTACAAAAGATATTAAGCAATTACCATTCTTTTTGGCTTATTCGAATTCACGCAAATGCCTTTTGGTTTACGCATTCGCTTAGAACAAAAGTGCGCTTACTCATCCAACACTTTTGGGTGATCTTTTAGATTTCGCAATTTTCAATATTCAATATGGACATTCAATATATTTTTCTGTCACGCACAAGCGATAACGAGACTGCCTCTATCGAAAAGACACTGGACCTCAAATCAATTTCGGAATTAAAAAGCCTGGCGAGGAATTTCAGAAATAAGTTTCTGGTTCCACTCGTCGTACAGCTAGAAAATTAAAAACGGATCGTTACTTTTGGCCCAACATGAATAAAGACGTTAACATTTGAACACAGTCCTGCTTTTCATGCCAAAGAACTAAAATTTAAATGCACACGAAATCGGAATTAAGATAATTTAAACAGCTTTTTGGTCGTTTTAAATACATTTATTTGGACATCGTTGGACCATTCATTTTAACTGCTGCAGATCGTCTTACTAGATGGCCAGAAGGTTACCCTATATGAAGGATATCACCGCCGCAACTGTTGCATAAACTTTTGTGGAAAACGATTTTGAGTACCTGTAAACAATACTAACAATACTACAGATCAAGGAGGCCAATTCCAATCTAAGCTGTTCTCAGAATTAACGAAGCTTCTAGGCACACATCGAACTAACGGGTTGGAACTAATAATATTAAATATTCCCCGGCAGAACTAGTTTATGGACAACCACTAAAATTACCAGGGATTATTTAATGCGACAACCACCAGCATACTCCGATCGGGCTATTAAACATGTACGAAATACTATGCGCAATCTAGTTCCAGCTGCGCCACAACATGTTCTGAAAAAATTCGTTTTTATTAGGGTAGATAAAATTCGTACTATAGGCTGACATCGCCTTACGAAGGCCCACATAAAGTAATTAGACGATTTCGGAAACATTTTGTGGTCGACTTCAATGGGAAAAACACATTCATATTCGATCGACTTAAACCAACTTTTGAAGCGTAGATCAATGGTTTGTAATAATTCATCTGTCTACAAAATAATTCATGCTTTTGAAGAAAGAGATTATAAATCAATTCAATTAACAATTGCATAGCAATACTCGCTAACACAGTAGTCTACGTATTATTTTACGTGTTGATAACCATGTATATTATACGGCGTTATTTACCTCGTCCATCCCTGAGTACGGACCTATTTTTTCACATAAGTCGGCCTGATTTCTGCCAGCTCTAGCGTTAAAGTCCCCAATTAGCATCAAATCACAATTCTAATATGGTGTTCAGGTAAAGATCCCACCAGATTAATAAGTCATATTGTAAAATCAGTCTTTATATTGGGAATGGCTGATTTCTGTGGGGGCATGTACACAAATTATCAGCAGGTTGGATATTTTCATGCGCAAACGAAGCTTACACAATCGGTTAATGACTGAGTGGAAATCTTAAAAAGCCTTCTTTACCTGCAGCCCAAGAAGAAATCCAGCTCCAAAATTTCATCTCCCCCTGATTACAGGGGCCAAGTTGTTTAAGGGATGTTGTTTATATTGTAATATTAATTTATGGACTTTGTAAATTTAATACATAAATAAATATAATTATAAAATATTACCTAAAATCATATTATGTAAAATTAATTGTCAAACCTATTGAGCTTTGTATATTATAGTAAAACCAGAACCATAATAAATAATTTACATTTACATATTTGAATAAATTTGCAGCAATTCGTTCGCAAGTTGAAAAATTATTATTCATCAACTATATAATATAAAGCCATCATCATCTTGCATTTAAAATTAAACTTGATACTACTAATTTCCAGTACAAAAAAAAAATTATATATTTATAAGATAAAGCCACCCTCTATTATATATAGTAGACGACAAGACGAGAGTCATTGGTGGCCAATTACATAATAATATTCATTTTTTTTTATTATCGCTCTTAAGTCCGTGGTTGTTTTTTATATCATTACAAAAAAAAAATATATTTTAATTTTAATGCCAATTTAATAATTTCATTATATACATTTTTATTTATACTGTCATCTTCATTATTCTTCATTATCAAGATAATGTTATATTTAATGTCGCCAAAATTATCCTCCAACACAATTTAAATTTTATTTAATTTTTTCATATTTTCTTCATTTTCGACGAGACGAGTGCTCAAGTGAAGCAGCGTTACACGAGTATATATATATTTAAAAAAAAAGCTTTTTCGTCTCTAGTCTACACTCATCTCAAGTCATTTTTTTTTTTTTAAGAAAAAATTAAACTTACTTTCAATTCATCATCATCTCCTATCAAAGTACAGTATATATAAAAAAGTTTATAGTTTTTAGTTAACAGACGAATATATATTTATGTTATACGAAATAAACAGAAACTGCATTAAAACTCAATCCAGTTGTTGAAAGTGTCTAGTTGGAAAATAAATAAAAAAAAAAAAAAAACTATTACAGTTGTTTTGAGGAAAATAATGAAAAAGTTTACTATTTTTATGTATACGTATGTACGTTTGTGTTGTAGTTATTTTCATTTTTATGTTTTGTATAATAATTTTTATTTTATAGAAAAATATAAATGTTCAAGAATATAGAAAAGTTTTGGGTTTACATTTTTTTTTATATTCTGTAATAAGATTATAATGGGTGAATTACTTGGAAAATTGAGTTTTTAGTGAGGAAGCATAATACGAGAAAGATACAAAATGAAATGCTTCTTGTGTTCGGTGCTAACTGAACGAACGAACCGAGAGAGAAGGGAACTCCAAAATAATAATATTTAATGAAGTTTGTTGAAATTCAAATATTTTTTATTTTTATTTTTGAAATACAAAAGGAAAATCTTCTGGATGGTAATCATGAAGTCATTCGGAATGTAACTATTTTGTGTATTGGTCAATCAACTTTATAGGTAAATAGAATTATATGCTTCTTGGAAATTTATTGAAATAGATTGATTTTATTACGTATGAATATGGAATTTTAAGAGAGGGTTGTTAGAATCTAACTGTGCGATGTATTTTGTGGTAAACGTACATGAGAATCATTAAAAAGCATGAACATTTACTTATTACATATTTATTTCGACCACATTTGGCTAGAACTGAGTACGTATTCCGCACATTAACAATTGTTATAGTAAAAATTAGGGCGTTTTTTATTTCATAGAATAATATCGGCTATAGTCAAAATTCCTCAGCCGATGGTTTCCAGTCGATAGTTTCCAGCTTATATATGTCGATAAAGAAGATTTTGAATTCATGGATAAAAATAATACGATAAATTGGATTTTGATACAATTATAAGATCTCCACATGAAACTTGGACTAAAATAATTTTCTTGTCGTAGCTAATGAAAAAACACTTCAAATCAAGCCGTCTTCAGACATAAGACTCTAGAGGCTGAATTTTTATAAACTTTCAATTATTTACATATGATCAGGGGTGGACAAGGTAAATTACGCTGGATAATCTACGCGGTTGTCGATACGTAAAATATTACGTCGATTACTTGGCAATACGTTTTATTGACGTCCACAATTAAGACAGTGTCAACAACATACGATATATTAATGAATTGAAATAAAATGCGACAGCTCGCCGTAGTATGTTCTCAGTTAATCCGTAAGAAGAAATCAAAGAATGATTCAAACTAAATCGGAAATCGCATATCACACTATAATTTTGGAAATACATATATGTATGTTGAAATAAAATAAACAATAGGATTTTAATTATACAAAAATTTATTACACAAAATTTTCTGATTAATCTTAATTTCAAATTTCCTTATTACGGATATAGGATTTCCTTATTACGGATATTATTCTGGCGATAAAAGACCAAAAACCAATCGGCTTAGATACTTTGAGATAACATTGATTTGGATTAACCTCCTACCAATTTATTCCGTTTTAGAGTAATCAGGACAAAACTCCACTGCTAAATTGTGTAAACGAATTAGAGGCAAAATACGTTTCTATAGTCATTCTTTTATGTACACATTCGACGCCACTGTGGAGTATGTGACGCAAAGACAGTGGCGATTTTTTTATTTTTTATTTTTTTTTTATAAAGCCTAGAAGGCCACTTTATTATGTCAAAATAATCCATATTAAAGAATATGAATATATATAAGTTAAAATATTAAAATACAAGTAATTTAAAATATACATTAAAATAAAATAATAAAATTAATAATAACTTAAAAAATACTTTATTTAAGTAATTTTGTCAAATATCTTATTTTTAAAATTGATTTTAGTCATATTATTTTCAAAATGTTTTGAATTTTTGTTAAAAGTAATAACCGCTCTATTAATTGGTTCGTTTTTACCATAATCCGTACGATGTTGAATTTCTTTTAAAAAATTTGTATGGCGAGTTTGTCTTACGTCATTGTTTAATACAACACGTTCATTAAAAAAGCGAATGATAATATTACGTTTTAAGATATCAAAAATGAAACATGAATCAAGAAGAACGCGTCTTCCTTCAAGAGTCTTCATATTAAGGAGATTTAATCTATATGAATAGCTTGGAAGGTTAACGAAATCGCGAGGAGAAAATAAATAATTTAAAGCGAATAATATAAATTTTTTTTGAATTGATTCAATTTTTTTACTGTGAACTTCATGATAAGGGTTCCATACAACGCTACCATACTCAAGTATAGAGCGTACGAGTGAGCAATATAAGGTTTTAGTAACCCAAACGTTATTAAATTCAGATGCTCGACGTTTTATGAACCCTAACATGGCGTGAGATTTTGAAATAATTGAGTCATAATGAAGATTAAAATTAAGTTTGGTATCCAATAAAATACCGAGGTCTTTGATATTATCAACTCTTTGTAGAGGCTCGTTGTTTATGAAATAATCAAAACTACTATATTCCTTTTTACGAGTGTAAGTGATGACAGACCATTTTTTTGTATTCAAGTTTAGCTTGTTGAGTTTACACCATTCATCCAGACGATTGAGAAAGGATTGTAGAAATGAGGCATCATTAACTGTTTGAATTGTGTGAAAAATTTTGAGATCGTCAGCAAAAAATAGATGATTAATTCCAGATAATTTAATGGATAAGTCAGAAATAAAAATATTGAAGAGTAGTGGTCCAAGATGGCTGCCTTGAGGAACTCCACAAGAAACTGATACTTCATCAGAAAGCACATCTAGGAATTTAACTCTTTGTATTCTATTGGTGAGATAACATTTGATCCAATTTAGTAACGAGCCCCTAATGCCAAAATAATTTAATTTTAAAATAAGTGTATTGTGACAGACTCTGTCAAAAGCTTTACTAAAATCAGTATATATAGCATCAGTTTGGACACCGTTTTCCATATTTGCAAATATTGAAGAGGTAAAAATAGACAAATTAGTTATTGTGGACCTATTTCTAAGAAAACCATGTTGTTCATTATTAAGAGATGGAGATATAATGTCAGAAAGTTTATTGCAAACTATTTTTTCTAGTAATTTAGGAATAGCTGACAAAATTGCAATACCTCTATAATTTTGTATATTATTCCTATTTCCACTTTTAAAAATTGGCGATAAGAATGAATATTTCCAATTTTGTGGAAATTTACCTGAATTGAGTGATAAATTGAAAATATGCGTGGTGTAGAAATTTCATAAGCACAATTGATTAAAAATGATGGATGAATTTTATCAGGACCAGGTCCTTTGGTCGAGTTGAGTTTTAAAATAGCTGTTAAAATTTCATCCTGAGTTAGATACATTCTTGATATAAGTTCTGTTTTATATTCCAGAGTAAAGTCATTGGGGTTGAATGGAATGCTTTTCTCAACACTGTAAGAATTTTGAAAATGAATAGCAAACAGATTGCTAATGTCTTGTGGAATATAGGATGAAGAGTCATCAAGTTTCATTGTAGATGGAAAACCTCTACATTTACGCTTAATATCTACGAATTTAAAAAACTTCTTGGGGTTGTATAAAATGCTTTCCCCTGTTGATTTACAATAATTGTTGTAAGCTAAAATAGATTCAGAATCAAAATTTTTTGACAACGATTCAAAAGTATTTTTAGATCTTGTGTCTTTATGTTTGTTAAAAAGTTTGTAGGCTCGATTTCTTTTGTTCCTTAGATTTTTTAAATGGTAATTGAGCCAAGGTTCGGTATTTTCCTTAATAATTTTTTTAGGAACAAATTTTTCCAAACAATTAATAATAATTGATTCGAAATGCTTGATACAAGTTTCTAAGTCAGAATTATTGAATAAACTATTCCAATCAATAGATGATAGTTTTTCATTAATTTTAAAATAATCAGCTTTAAAAAAATTATAACTTAGTTTAAAATTGTTATTGTTAAACATAGAACATTTATGTTCCATGCAGTCAAAATTTACAACTATACCCTTGTGGTGGATTGTGTCAGAAAATAAATGAAAATTATCGCCAGCCTCGCGAACGTCAAAGTTATGGTCTAAATTGGTAAAACATAAGTCTAAAAATTTATTGTTATTGTTTTTAATATTAAAAATTTGATACATATTATTTCCATAAAATGTTTCTACCAATTTTGTATCGACGTCAGAAGTGATATTAATTGGAATTAAAAGTTTAAGATTATCTTCGTCAGAAATAAAATTTAAATTTGGTTTATTGAAATCCCCGAATATTAAAATATTGTCATTTACGTTCTGCATTTCAGAAACCTGCAGAACTGCATTAAAAATATTATGATATGCATCGTCAACAGATGACGGGGGAATATATAAAGAACAAAGAAAGATTACTTTGGAAAAGAAACTGAGCTTAGCAAAAACAATTTCGGTTGAAGAGGTGGTATCATCATCAACTGCTTCACTAGAAATAGAAATATGAACCGCAATTAGAACACCCCCACCTCTTGATGTTTTGGTTGCATTATAATCGCGGTCTTTTCTATAGATAATCCAATTTGAATCTAAAATTTCACTATTTAGGAAACTGGAATTTAACCAGGTTTCTGTTAAAATTATAACATTATAATTAGATGATTTAACTTTTATATAAAATTCTTTTACTTTCCCACGCATACCACCACAATTAAAGTAAAAAATATTTAAATTAAAATTTTCATTATTTTGTAAAATTTGGATTCTACTTAACCTACTATCACAGTTATTCAATTTAGTGTCATCATTTGAGTGACTTGTCGAACTTAATAAAAATTTTTCTTTTTATTGCCAATAGAACTGCCCAGATAGAATTTGTTGAAATTCTCCTTGTCGCGTTGAATATTATTAATTTTGATTGATTGGCAATGTGTGCGAACAGCATTGGATGCTGTCAACTTGAGTTTTTTTTGATGAGAGGTCGAGCCGCAAATTGTATTCATCTAGAAGTTTTCTTAATGACTTTACGTCGGTTGGAAGTCCTTCCGAACCGAGATGAACTTTAGAGCTGATGCAGTTAAATCCTTCGTGGAAAACTGATGCAGGTTGATCATGGAGAAACCCAATGTAGTTCCGTAATATGGTGTATAATTTGTGATCGTTCAGTCTGGCGAGAACGTACTGCCCATTTTCTTTGTAAGACATTTCAGTTAATTTGACTATGGGCGATTTTAAAGGATCTATAAAGCTGGATGTTGATTGACTTGGGTACAAAGTTTCACCTTTTTGAAAGTTAATGGAATTGGAGGTTGAAGTTTGTGATGTTAATATTATTGACTCCGATTGTGTTTTATTGGAAATGGAAGATTCTAAAGGATCTATAAAGCAGGATGTTGATTGACTTGGGTACAAAGTTTCACCTTTTTGAAAGTTAATGGTTAATGGTTTAAGCATAGGCATCCAAGGCAACTGCTTGTCGTTGAAATTGAACATTTCTTTTTCTATTTTTGTTTGATTGGTTGTAGGATTCTATTGGGCCTTGCACAACAACATTTATTAGAACCCTTTGTATCTGTTTTTCAACGATTAATTTCGTCATATACCTAATTAAAACTATTTACATAATCAATGTTTTTCTTTTGTGATATATTTTATTTTTTTAGAAATAAACTATACATCATTAAGCCCACTCATACATTTTGCATGGTCCCCTCTTAACCAAGAAATATAATAAACTATGTATATCGCCTCCATCGAATAATAAAATATGCCTTTTAGATGTCTTTCAGATGCGGCCCGTCATATTGGGTAAAATGATTGCTCGTAAGGTAAATTTTATTTATAAAAACAAAATCCATCAATAAATTTCGATAAACACTTACATAATTGTCGAGAATTTTTCATTTATTTCAATATTAGTCCATGGAAAGGTCAATTAAAATTTAGTGTCAAGTATTTTTTTTTTTATTTTTTAAACAAAACTTCGGTACCAAATTTTAGTCCACCTGACCCAGAATGGCACTGATGCAAGATAAGTTTTCGTACGTTTTACTATACGTCAGTCTTGATTTATTAAAATTTTTGTTTTTTATTATTTTGTTGATTTTTGATTATCATTTTTGCAACTGTATATTGCTTACTCTGTTTTAAGGCCACTACGGCATTTAATCACGATTTATGTTGATTAGATGCTGTATTCTATACTTTACGGATAGCTGTATCGATTAGTATGTACTCTAGGCTAAGAATCAACATCCATTTTGAATTTGTAGCATATTGTTCATCACAAGAACGTAATAAATATCTAGGACATATATGAGTTTAAACCTCTAAAGGGTGGAAAATAAGTTGAACTAAAAGTGGTGCTGGTGAGCGATACTAATCCGTAGCTATCTTTTTGCGTATATTTCAATTTGAACGTAGAATAATGAATGGGATCCCATTTATATATATTTGTTTTGTTTCCCAGAAACATACGTTTTATATCAGGGATGTTTAATATTTCCTATCGGCTTCATACTTTGCAAAAAATAATTTCGAAATTGGAGAAATTTCTAAATTTTTTTTGAAAACGTTTTTATGGAGGGAACAAGAAATTTTATTTAGAATGAACTGTGTAACTGTTGATGATGGAAGTGCCTAGCTACGCTCCTGGGTCCAACACAACCTAAACCGAAAAATCTAAAATGTATTTACATAATATTGTATTTTACATTTTTAATTTTAACATTCAATATTAAAATGGTATCCATATTTTGGCTTAAGTCCCACGGGCCGCTAAGTAATATCTCATTAAATATGTAAATTTTTCGTTAAATATTTGAAAATATTTTTACCTTGCCTACTAAAAAAGGCCTCGCATGAAATTTTACCCATGGCCATGCCGCTTCTTAAGCTGCCACTACCTAGCTCTTGAGTCCACAACTGCAAATAGCTTGAAATCATAAAACGTTTGCCAATTTATCTCAATTAATGTGATTATATTTAGCGGAAACATTGTCATTATTTTTGACAAGATACTTTGACCTGCTAACCTGTTTCAAATCTAATACCTCGTACGTTTCGTCGTTCATCAAAACCAAAATTTCGTCAATACGTAATCATAGAGCAATCTAGCACGTTTAACGTACAAGTTCTGGTTATCTGAACGAGTTGGTTTTATCCGGTAACTCTTTTAGCCTTCCTGAACTCGAATTGGTTTTACCATGGAATGGAATGTACTCGATTTTATGACACGGTCATAGTCAGAGGTCCCAGGATTATTTTTCATTGAATTTATAATCTTATTGGAAACATTTTCTAGCCGTCTTCAAACATAACACTCTAGAGGATGTTTTTCTTATAAATTTTCAATTATTTAAATATGATTTTGGAAAACCTAAATTTTCCAGGATTCCAACATGAAACTTGGACTAAAATAATTTTCTAGTCATAGCTATTGAAAAAAAACTTCAAATCAAGCCATTCTCAGACATAACACTCTAGATGCTAAATTTCCATAAATTTTCAATTATTTAAATATGATTTTGGAAAATCTAAATTTACAAGAAATTTTTCCTATCGGTAAATAAATCGTAGCTCTTTTATTCGAGAATTAAAGATCTTCTTTATCGACATATATCGACTGGAAATTATCGGTAATTTAAGTAGTATGATAGAAAGAGAAAATATACTTTAACTCCAATGTTTAATTCAAATCAAAAAATTATCTTCATTATCAATTTTTTTCGGCTGGAAACCACCGGTTAACTTTAACTTTTTACAATATGATGTCTTAAATATATTTGATGGTTCAACAAAAATTTGCCGCATAATGTTCAAAATTATGTATATCAGAATTTTATGGTTCAACTATCATTAATCATAAGCGCTGAAGGAATTAAATGGAATTTAGCCATAATCAAGAATTTTTATTTAATAAAATTTTCCAAATTTTCATCCAAACTTATTTACAAAATTTAAACAAATTTAAAATTTTGGCTGATACTGAGGGATGGGCGTTAACGCCTAATCTATAATTTTCTACGTCAACGTGTTGACAACTCATAGACAACGTCGATTATGTAAACAATTCCTAGGGCGATTTTGAGAATTAGTTCCATACTATGGTAAATTTCTTAAGGACCAATCCAATAAAACGGTATAATGCGCTATATAACGTTACAAAGACGGTTTCACCGTAGAAAAAGCAGGTCATTAGAATCGGAAACATGGCACAACTATGACAAAATTCTATACAAAAATATTATAACTTCCATTAAAATTAATTCGGAGATATGCTTTAAAATTGAGTACATCCGTTCCATAGTAAGACGAAGTCGAGCTCAGAAAAGCTATAAAAGCTCTATGAGTTATACAAAAGTTGAATCGTTCAGATTATCAGAATTTGTCCGCACAACGTGACAGATTCCTCTATGACAAGTTTTGACAAAATTTAATGAAAGTGTTTTGATGGAAGTCAAACCATATGTAAAATTGAATTTGAAACAGGTAGCATGCCCAAAATTGTGTCTTGTCAAAATTACAATACTCCCTCTACAAATAAGCACTTCCAGTTCATTAAATTTGTAAAAAGAGTTATGATGGCAAGCGATTTGCAGATCTCTGTCACATAGTTCCTAGTAACATCGAATGTGTACATAAAATAATGACTACAGAAACGATGTTTTCCTCGAATTCATTGATACGATTGTTGATACGATACAAACATGTCGACCGGAAATGACATTGTAACCGTTTCATCATAATCGGTTAAACAAATTACTCAGTTAAGTTTTAGTATAGGCAAGCCAGAACATCATCCAAAAATAATTTTATAATCCCATTGCCATTCAACATGTTGAGTTTCATCATCGGGAAAATTAAGCTCAAAGTCTAGTAGGCCAAATTTCAGAACTTTAATCATGATAACATGATGCTGTCTTGCTTTTGGTAACGATTAATAGTAACCTATTCAGCCTAACTCCAAAATTTTAGCCTGAAAAAGCTAGTTTACACTACTCCAAAGACGCAATAAATTGGTACGAGACTATAAATCATCTTAACGCTGAAGAAAAATGGTATCATGGTTTAATTTCTTTTTACGACTTAACACCTGTGAATTGGCGCATTTTATTTAAAATTCAATAAAATATCATGTTGACTAAAATTAATTGTCGACAACTTAATTGTTGACGTTGACAAAATATATGGTTAAGTAATCTACGTATTATTTTACATGTGAACAACTGCGTAGATTACCCGGCGTAATTTACCCCGCCCATCCCAACTGATACTTTATAAGACTTCATTATTTGGGATCGTTGTTAAATATTGCCTTGAGTGGAATACAAGGTCGATTACCTGTTATTTATCTCTTTTATAGAAGACCGATCACTATACCCTATATAAGTTATAAGTTAATTTACCAACTATGTGTGGGGTTAGAGCCTAATTTGGGTCAACAAATGTTCACCTCCGTCTTATCAAAGGATTTCACAGCAGCAAATTTTGGATAAACTTGAATCGAAAAATCCTTTAATTTGCAACACAGTACTGGCACAGCCCTTTCGTATTTTAAAGATAACTGTAAATTTTTGTCAATCAGATGATTAGGGCTCGATTCTTGGCAGTCAGTCTAAGCTAAACGGCAAAACGAGCATTAGCCCGACGCTATTCATATAATATAACGATACAGCGTATTCCGAAGTTTTCACTTACATTTCAAAATTTCTAATCTCCCCGAGCTTTCACTTCAAATTCATCAAAGTGATTATACTCGATTTAAAAAATTTATTAAAAATTATAGAAAGAACTCGATTTGTTGTCGTATTGATATAACTTATAGGTCTATACCTCCACTGAAATTTCAGGATCCGATTATTAAATTTTAATTATTGGTTTCGAAAGCTTTTACTCAACATCGCACCCAAAATAATTAATTCAGTTTTAGTTCTATATATATGATACTGTATATTTATAAGAGCACCACATGGAAATGGTGAAAGTCCATCGGCACGTTTCTTTTACGCTTATAAAAATTAGAAAATGTATATCTCGTACCTCAAAATCTCTCGAAGCTGAAAAAAACCTTTTATAATATCAAAGTGATCAAAATGTGTCGAAATTTTCAAGTGACATTTATATAATATATAAGTCAATGTAGCTTTGTATTAACAATTCATACAACTCATTTCTATGAACTCAATTCAATGATGCCGAACAAAAAAAAATCTGTAATATTACCTGTTGTGGAAAAGCTCAAAATTATTCGCCTGATAGAGTCAAGAAAAACATGAATTGATGTGGGTATAGATAGGTATAATTTATAATGCCGCCATTTACTGTTGTGTCAACATGGTATAGTGGACAAAAATGAAAACTCAAGTTCACATTTTTCGCAGTCATTAAACACAACATTCCCAATTAATTATTCATCATAACTTCAAACGAAAATTTTAATTAATAAAGATTCTATAAAATCGACTGCAACTAAATTTTTTAACTTGTTTATTTTGAAAAGGCTGTTTACTAATATGATATTAGTAAATATCAATATGACTACAGCTACTTTATATGCATTAAAAAATTAGGACGTTGTTCTTATTTCATCTTAAATTCAGTTCGTGCTGAAAATTCGCAGAAAGGAAGTGAAATGCGATCAATTTTTCAAATTAAATTAAAAAAACGCCCTAATTTTTATTAATTTGAAGCGAAACCATAAAAACGGTAAATTTCATTTGAAACTTCTCAAAAAGTTCCACAGATTTCATTTGATATTATTACGTAACGTTAAATAAAAATTTTCATGGTAAAATAATTTATTTAGAAAAAAAAATGTCTACTTACAATTCATATCGAGCCGCACCGCACTGCTGATCGGCGTCGAAACATTATTGTTTGCTGCCTGGCATGTAAGCACCGAATACATATGATGCCGATTAAGTTTATCAATTTTTAAAATATTTTTCACTTTACGTTCCCCAAACAAACTAAATGTCTCGTCTAGCACAGTATTTTCATGCCACCATGTAAGCTGTGGTAACGGACGACCTTATTGACATGGAAAATCAAAGAAACAACATAAATAAATTTATTTAATTTTTTTTAAGTATTTTTTGGAAGACAAACAAATTCATTTAAAATATATACACAATTTTTTTTTGTGCTTGCTAAAATGACTTTGGCTTAATGACAATTTGGCATTTAAATGAAATTTTTTTTTGTACTGTATGTGTGCTTTTGTCGTAGTCAAATTATGTATAAATACAAAAAAATATTTATTATTGTTTTTGTCAGTTTGGTGGATGCACAAAATACTCATATTATAATATACAACAAATATGTATTTAGTTTAAAGTTCAAAATTCTTAATGCCATGCACATAACTTACCTCCTGTTGAAACGCAAGTCAATTCAACCGAGGCACCTTCATTATACGGTCCAAGTATATAGTGTGGTATATGCGATCCCTTTTCATCTAGGATGAGTATATTTTCCGGTGGAACTATATTAAATACACATTCAATTATAATAAAATAACAATTTGGCAACGAGCTTTTTATAATATGTACATTCAAAATGACTTACTAATTATTGTTAAATTAATTTTTGAATTTTTTGTTGGACTCTTAAAAAAGTCAACGCGGCACCTATAAAATCCACCATCATTACTTTTTGTTTTGTTTATATGGAGCACAGCTAGTATTTTATTATCGTGAAATTCGAAACGTCCCCGTCCTTTTAATATATCCGGATCCGACCAATGTTTACCATTCTCGGATTCACGTGCATCGTACGTGTATATGGGCGAGGTAAGTCCATTTTTATACCATATCACCGTTGATATACGATCATCCTCTTTCGGTGTTGTTATGTTACAAGGTAATTCAGCGATTTCACCTTGGACTGTTTCTGAATGAAAGATTTGGGCTGTAAAATAAAAAAAAATGAGAGGTTTATGGTATTTTCTTAGTGCGGAGTGTTGGTACGTGTGCCAATTTGCACGATTTATTAAATCATATAAAATATATAAAAAAAGAGCTTTTATTTTATTATTTCTTTATTTCAATGTTTAAAAGAATTTATTTATTTGGTTTCTATATATTATATATACTCTGCTGGTGACTTGTGCTGTTTTATTGTTATAAGCATTTCTTGTTATATAAATAATAGCCATTGGCGTTACGTTTCTCTTAATAAATATTTCTTGTACAGGTTCCGTGCTTTTGTTGCCCACGTATATACCTATTCAGAACAACATTAGAAAAATAATACGCAACGTGTTCACGTTTCATTCCACCCACACGCGCAATACATGTGATTTATCACCAAAGGAATTACCTTTCTCACTCAAGATTAAAATTATTGGGTAGACACATTGAACAAAAAAAATGATACAATTCTAAAATAGATTTTACCAGAGTAATCTCGATATATGGATGGCATTATAGCATTTATACCCATTAGATAATTCCAATTCTGAGAAAATTATTAAAAACAATACACTTTAATTTTTCAAGACATAATATATTGATTATGAAAGGCTGTATACGAAATTTGGAACATAGGTTTAGCTTTAATAATCCTTATAAGTGTAGTATATACCTGGTTGGATTCATTTTCACCCACGTCTATTCTGTCATATATTCTTACAAAGAATATGTTCTTGTTTAACACCCACACATTTGTAACAATTTTTTGTAATTTCCGTTTTGCAATTTCACATTTTATAAGATATATGTATATACATAAATTACGAGTACAAGTTATTGATTTGAAAAATTTAATGCAATTTTGAATTTTGTAGAAATTCAAGACATTTCCGTTTATATACGTGACTACATGACTAATGTATATAGTAAGTGTAACCATAATCCATCATATGAAAAAATCGTATACGAAAAAAACAAAATTAAAAGCTCGGGAAACCTTTTAATGATAAAATTTGTCCAACTTAATAATAAATATATCGAAAAACTTTTGTATACGCGGATGAAATATTAAATTATCAAAACCAGAAACTTTATAAGATTTCATGACTTTCATTTTTCACTTATAAAAAAAAAATTTCCAGCACAGCAAATTTTCATTCATTTTTCACTGAATGTTTGTGTGTTTATGAATGTGTGTGTGTGGGTGTATGTGTATATGTATATATAAATCTAAGTTCCGTCTAACAAACCTAAATTTCAATTATAAATTTTCCATTAAAAATCTCTCCGCCGTTTTTTTATATAGAAACTCGTGTTTCTTTGCCCCATATGTATGTACTTACAACGTTATATACTTATGTACGTAAGACTCAAATCATAAACAAATTATGTACTTTCCGCGCGCATTTTTGTTGTTGTTGGCGTAATTTTGTATTTTAAATCAAATTTTGTTCATATTGCGGGAGGTTATGGGTGCAGAGCGTAAAGAGCTAATTTTAATACTTGACACGGAAAATGTTGATATCGCAAGTAAGGGAATATACATAATTTTAAGCTATGTATACCAAGGATAAGTATACATAAAAAAATTTGTGTCCGTGAAAACATTCTTCGAACAACTTTATTGACATCGCTGTTATTTTTTTATTACTCCGTATATAATACCTATATATACCTTCTTATAACAGAATATTTTCGTTTCGTCTTTTTGAGTCGATTAATAAAAATAAATGTCGGATAACCAAATCAAATATTTGTCTATGTATTTTAATAAAAAGCTCTTTTGTCGGGCATAGAGTACTATATGAAAAATAACATTATTCTTTATTCAAATGTTTTTGTTACGGTAGGTAGGTAAAAGAAAAAAAAATTGTTGACATAAAAGATACAAGGAGAGAGAGTTTCATCGTGGAATGGAAAAAATGTTAGCAAATCAGAGATGTGAACCGATAAGAAAAAAGATAAAAAAGCAAAACTTTCCATTATTTCAGATGCTAGAAGAAACAAATTAAATTATTAGGTTTTATGCTCTTAAATTACATTAAAATGACTATAGCGGTTAGAAAAAGGCCCTAGTTTTTATTATTTTTAAGGTAATCTTAATAGCATAGCGTATATATCATATAGATGAATTAATGATGATTCTCGTAAGAGTTATTTTTGTATCCCTTATATAAACTCAGTTTTTTTCAATAGGCCTGATAGGACTTCAAATGTTAATAAAACCTACAATTCGTACACTTGTACTTTTAAATATACCACAAACACCTCCGTCGGGTGGTAATCATCGAAATTTCAATTCTTGAAATATATTTGGGTTTACTCTATGACACTCTCGTTAATGTCTGTGTAAATATGGTAATTATAAATTACAAAAATTGTTATTTAAATTAGGCCCTGTATATATTTTGGTGTTAAGTTTAGGTTTTATTGAGTTATGATTGTTTATTATTATTTCCTTAAATCAGTTAAATTTTTAATAAACTGTTTAAATTATAAACTGACCAAACAATAATAATGTTATATTTGATTAAATTAATCAAATTTAAACAAAATAAAAAATAATAATTAGGGCGTTGTTTTTATTTCTTAATAAAAGTGACTATAATATTGACGTAGTATACGTGCTAAAACAAAATTATTTTTCAATTATCTACATAAAGCTTTAAGTATTTTTCATTTATATAAAGTTTTAAAATAAAAACAACGTCCTAATTATTATTTTTGAATACGTATTTTTTCCTAATTCAGGTAATTCTTATTTGTGATACACTCATATAAATGGGTTTGTCATACTTTTTTTGTTATCTGAAAACACTAATACACAATTTTTTTTACTGAATACCACAAGTTCTAAATTTAAAGTTCGATGTGTTGATGTGGGAGTTCAGCTTGTTATAACTCTAACCTCTATAACCTTTCAAAATCCCACTACTGATAAGTTTATTTGTTGCTAACTTCTATAATCATTCGTATATTGGAGTTCTATAATTTTCGTGTTCCAAAAAATTCCGATAGTTTGTTGTTTTGGGTTGAGAATTACCTCGTATGATTTCATTAAATTTTCATTCGAATCCAAACCGACAAGCATTTATTAAAAACTATTTTTATCGATTTTTTTATCTCAAATATAGTGTAACGTTCGATACGTCTATTTTGATTGAACTCATTCTTGAAATAAGCAGAGTACTTTTGTTACTGTATTCCATGATGGATGGAAAAGATTATTCGCCACAAAAAAAAAATAGAAATACACTGGACAACGACCAACAACGCAGTGCATAGATCTAAAACTTTCTGTTTTATATTGTATCCTTATATAAGCTCAGTTGTTTTCAATAAGAGTGATAGAACTTGTTGTCGATTTATTGGTGTACACTTGTATTTTGAAATAAACGCATAGAAAACATTCCAGTATTTTTAAAATGGTAAATTAAACGAGCGAGTTGTTTACCTGTGTTGAATTTTTTTTTTTATTTAATCAGTGTATTATCATTTTATTTAATTTTGAAAAAAATACGGATCACTGATGTAAAATATACCTAAATTTTGCATAAACGTTGTAAACATTATAAATGATGATGAGCGTGATGATTCGTGTTGTTCTGGCGACCAATTGATGAACCTATACGACTCAATAAACTTAAATTTGACAAATTCGACAGTTGGTGGCCGTTGAAATTTCAATAAGATAAAATGGGATTTTATTAATTGAAAAAGGATGAATACTAACTAACATGACAATTCAAAGTCTATATATTTTGTGCATGTTGGAGTTTGTCATGAGTTTCCCTCGTTTGCATAGTTAGTACCGTGCTTGCTATGGTATTCAAGGGTTTCGGGTTCGATTTCCGATGGAAACGAAAAATTACGGCTGAAAAAATTTGTGTTTTCGGGATATAGCACAGTGGGCCCGTTTGTGGTATTGAGTGCTGGAGTGATCTGCCCAACATTAATATTTTTTTTTAAAGTCATGACAGTTCTAAAGAGGAGCGTCACAAAAAAGTTTAGAACGCAGACAATAAATTATTGATATCCTTCATTTCATAAATTATTATTCTAACTAACACGTTAAGTTTATTATAATCCTATAAAATCTGTTAAAGTTGTAACAGACTGTTCAAATAAAATAATAATAATATTTGATAAACAAAATAAATCATAAAAATTAGGGCGTTGTTTTTATTTCATAATCAGAATAACCATTGACGAATGGTTAAAATAAAGATTTTACTTAGATTTGTTTCTATAAGTTTAAGCCTTCATAATATTTTGCTTTTTTAAAAGCCCTAATTTTTATCTTACACAATTTGTTTTTATTTTATTCATATGTTCATAAAAAAATAAAAGATGTAATTCTTATATTTGTGATCAACATTTAGTTTAGATTTAAAAATTTGGTTAAAATTGTTTGAGTATGTCTCAATTCTTTATAAATATAAATACTTTCTAAGAGTAAAGTTACTTTATTGATTGATATTTAAAAATCATTAAAGTATTAGGTTTTAACAGTTTGGGACAAACTATGTACGCTATTGCCTTACTAGTTCAATTAATTTGCGGATTTCGGAGTGTAACACATCGGATTATATATCACAATTTCTATTTTACTACGCATGTTAAAGATGTTTCTACTTTTGTGGATCAAAGCTCTCATCCAGTACGCCGAGCAGCATCCAAACAATTATGCCTAAGTTTTGGTTCCATTGGTCACAATTTGAACCTAATCTAGATGTGGCTATACTTTGGACTAGTTTTGTTAGTGAGAATTTTGGAATCTCGAACACAACTGCTATCAAAGGGACGGAAACTGGAAGACTTGGAGTTTGGCTGCTTTAAAGTAGGAGTTGATATCGAATTAAAGGACAACATTTTAACCAAAGCGAGCTGGTCCAAGAATGTTTTAGTTTGCCCGTTTGATAATTCAAATTTCGACCATGTTGGTTATTCTGTCTTACACAACCGTCGACTATGAACTCGCCACGCTACCATATGAATTAGCCCAGCAGCAGCACGAATACTTCGACTACAATTTTTTTTTTATCGAGTTCCGCTTTTATTGTTGGAAAACAACAGTTTCACAGTACGTTACGTAGTTTGTACTTTTAATTCATTCTTTAAAAGTGGCTGACTATTCTATACGAAAACTGACAAAAATAAGCTTATCTAAATTTAAAATAGAGTAAAGGTACATTCATCGGAATTAGTTTAGTGCCCGCTTGCAAATTGTAATCAATAATGGATGAAAAGGCCTGTTCGTCACAAAACCAAAAAATATAGGTATGGATCGCGACCTAGCGCATAGAAAAAATTTAATTTTTTATTTCCTTCGTTAACTAGTCCCATATGCAAGTATACTCATGCGATGGTTGATTTCCATCGATCGCGTGACATTATTTAAAGAAATTGTTTTTAGATTGAAGAGTGATAATCTCTTCGAACTTAAAGCTTTTCATATTCCATCACTATCAAATCTGCATCTTGTCCTTCTTTAAATTCAGTGACACTGCATGGTACCGAAATCAGTAGAAAAATCAATTTATTATTAAAATCGAAATTTCAAACGATTTATAATTTTTGAAATTCTTATTGAAATTTCAAATTTTGAATGAACTTATAAATATACCTATTTGGGAAATATCCAGCACCTTTAGAAAAGGTTGAATATCGCTAAAATTTTATTTGTGAGCTTAATTTGCGACAATTTCTAAATTTTAAAATTCGATAAACACAAAAACAATTTCCAGAATTTCAAAAATTCGAGTTATAAATTTAAAAATTAAATTTTTTTGTTTCTTTGAAATTTTTATACCACCTTAATTTTACACTTTGTAAATTTCCAAGTATCTGTATTGGGAAACTCGTAGAAGTCGTTAAATTGGTGTATAAGGCGGAGAAAGTCGGGTAAGCATGCTGTTAAATTTTAAATGGTATTTTAAATGGTCAAGCAAAAGAACCATTTAAAATACTCAATAATAAGAGTAATTTTTAATTGTTAACCTTCTCTTGGGTTGCAACAACTGACAATTTGAGGCAATTAAACAACAACAACATTAAACAACAACCCAATTGTTTCAGATTAGCTGCTCTAGTTGGTGCGTGGATTCAATTAGATTTTCAGTGGACGATTGATGAAAATTTATATTAAATTGAATATTGACATATCATATTTCTGTGTTACCAGCACCGCTTTGTTAAAGTTCACTGACAACATTCATTGGGGCCCAACACCTAAAGGTATTTCATTACGATAAAGTTAGTTTAAAAATAGTGCAATTGAAATCCTGTGATTTTTATACTAAAATCATGCAACTTTGGAACTAAATTTTTGTAGCATACAATAATCATTGGCCATCGAGATTTTATATTCGAAAAACTAATCCTCTAATAATAAAATATAATGAAAATGACGGTAAATTTAAGGCCAAACGCTCGGGGCGCCCTAGAAATTAATTCTTTCGAATTTCTAATTCGCATGGCATAAGGTCCCAGGAAGAAATGAAGGATATCATATTCAGGTTTGACTACATACCTCAGGAAGATCAGAGCAACAATTACGATTACTAAGGGAAGTATCTTGTTTATATCTCCATTTTCGCCGTTTTTATTCCAAACAATTTTGCCAGCTCCAATTTTAGCGCTAGTTCTTGTTGGTACTGACAAGAAACTTCAAAGCTTTGTATATAAATTATCAACCGTTAAATTCAATAAATTTAACTGATGAATCCTATTATGCAGAGATGGGCGGGGTAGATTACGCCATGTCAACACGTAAAATATTACGTAGATTTTTTGTCTTCGTCAACAATTATGACATCGTCAATGATTTCCGTTATTATAGCGTTTGGAAATCGAATGAAAACTAGTTTAGAAAACTAGTTCACAGCTCATGAAAACGAGTGATTCAAGCAAAATCATAAAAACCACTTTATTAGTTTATCAACAATACAGCATATTTTTTAAATTTATGACATTCCTGGAAATTGTTAGAAATTGATAAATAATAGTTTCACAGTTTTATCTTTAATGTATCTTTCCTACAGTTATGAAACAATGGCAGTTAATCAAATCAGTTTGCGAACATTCAGATTACATTGAGTTTTTTAAAACTTTTCTAACCTAACATATTTTTGTATGTTTGTGGAAACTCTCTCAAAAAGTCTACATTTAGGCTTCTCGCGAGCAAATTTATTGTAGACTTTTAAAAAAGTCAGTCGTGAAGTAAACAACAGCCTTACAATTGTTTACCTTTTAGTTCCTTTGCTTACTTTTGCAAAATGATAACCGTCGAAAATAGTTGGCAAATTGCATAGTAGGGTGAACATTTTATTGCAATCGGAAAATGACTCGCACTTTTAAGTTAGCTTGACCAAAATTAAGGCTGCCTCGTTTAGAAAAGAACTATTCTTCTTTGAAACAATTTGTTTTTTGAATAAATAAAGTACTTTTCTGTTCTTATTTCAACAATTTCAAAACAAAACTACCATAATTAAAAAAAACTTTGCATTACTTTTGAAAAAATGGTTCCAAAACCATAAAACAAAAAAAAAAAATCTATAATAAATAATGAAGGGCCTCTTGAATTTTCTAACCGAAAAATTGGATAAATATTAAAACAAGTACAGAAACTGAGTCGTAATATTTGGGCATGACCATTTAGGATTACTATACCCGGACATTTATTTTTTGAGCTAATAACTCATACGGGAAACAAGATGAAAATGTATATTCTTTGGTTTAAGGTGAACTTTTATTAAAGTTTAAGCAATTCCCATCTGCTTGTCCTGAAAAGTATTGGTAACTCACGAGATGGCTACATAAAAATGAAATTTATTGGTTACATTTGAACTTTTTATTAAACTTTTCGCATATTTTCCATTTTCTTGTGCGGACGTATTCTCTTTTTTCATAATAAGATGATTTGAAACACAGAAAATCCAGTTTTTCTGGATTTCATTGGAATTAAGTAATTTCTTGCGACGTTCCAAAATCTTAAATATCTGATTTAGGGCCTGACCGTAATTTATAAAGATTTAAACTAATTTTATAATTTTTTAATTTAGATTCTTATAAACTGTTTTTGCCTGTTAAAAAAATACCAGAAACGTCTGTTTTTAATCGCGTGAATATCCGCTGCTTTACCAATATGAAAAATTGAAAATTGTATTTTCATTGATGGGGCTCAATGGTCCGATGAGCGTAATAAGTTCAAAGTACCTACAGTGTGAGCTACACTGAGCATTACAATTAATTCTAAATCGGTGTTGGGCTTTTTAGAGAAAATAAAATCTGGCAATCAAGTCTTATTGGCCATTCAAAGCTTACTGAAATTAAGGCCCTTCCAAATTATGTGAGTTTGTGAATATTGGATATTGTAATGATAGCTTCTTTATTTTTAAATTTGATTTTTGTAATGTGAAATAATTTTTTTATATTATTGTTTACAAAAATGCCGCCTTTCCATTTAAAAAAAATCCTTTTTTTAAGATGAATATTCTCATTTACTTGAAGGAGATTCTAAACCTGTTACCCACCACTCGATTGCATTGACACGTCGACGTAGAAAATAATAGATGACGCGTAAATGCCCATCCCTGATGCATTGATAAGTTTTTAGTGTCAAAATTTATAATAATATTAGACGACGATATCATAAACAAGACTAAACAACCTCAAACAAGCTGTAAATATGACATTCTGATCTAAATGATTATTCGCTTAATTAACATTTTATCGCATGAAACTATATATAAAATTTATCATATAGCACGCAAGCCAATTAAAAAAAAATAAAAGTTACGAGTTTTATTGTTATTACCAAGTTTGATTAAATTTCAATTTTTAATATTTTTGATGGTTTCGCAAAAATAAAAAAATTTAAATAAATTATAAAGACGAAGACAAGCAAAATCTTACTTAATTAAAATAAAGCCACTAAAAAACCCTTTTCCAATTTAATTTTTTTTTTTTTTTTTTGGTTTTTTGTTATGCTTCACCGAGATAACATTTTCACTTCCCAGGAAAATGGTAAAACAAATTAAAAAATTCAAGCGAAATGAAAATTATTGTTTGATTACTTTTTACTTTGCGTTTCCGCCTTGGATTTTAGGAAAAAATAAAATGTTTTTTTTTTATTAATCAACCAACAAATTAATAATTCCTTCTTGAATTTTCATTCCACTTTGCGATTTTACCTAACACAAAAGCAAAAAATAAAAAACGCGAAATCTTTGTTTTAATATAAACAAAAAAAATTTCCACCAACAACAAAACGGTGGAAATTATAAATTGGTATTGGTATAGGTAAATAAATAAAGGAAATTCACACAGAAATCAAATAACAGACACACACCAATGAAATAAAAAACAAAATTTCTGTTACTTTTCTTGATATCAATTCGGCCCATCCTCGCAAATCATAATCATAAATAAATAAAAAGCCAAGAAGGAAATGTGTAACACGAAATGAAATTTAATTTTGAAATATACGAACACAACAGAAAAAAAAAGAAAAACAAACGAAAGTGTGGAGGATCGCACACAACTTAAAGTGAAAATGACTTTTAAAGTAGAAAATGATTTTCATCATTTCATGTCATCATCATCAGAATTTTTTTTTTTTTTTTTTTTGCCTTGTATTTTATTTGTAAGGCGACAAAACTTTTTTTTTCCTTTATGTTATTTTTTGTGCTTGTGTTCATTTGCATAACCAGAAGAACATTGATAATATTTTAAGAAGATCTGTCTTTATAAATTTTTTGTATATTATATATAATGTTTATCTTAGTGTTTTGTAAATTTGTTTTCTTATTCGACTCTATCATGTTTTATAATATTACGTTAGACAGTAACCAGGGATTCGAACTGACAACAGAAATTCTGTGTTCGCGCGATGCGATTTCCCATTTATATACATTTTTCGCATAAACACCCGCAGTATAAAATCGACAAAGCTCAAATTATTTTCAATCATTCACGCGACACTTAATGCATTTCAATTCCAATCACTTTGGTATACATACATCCTACTGTTGTTGTCAATTTAATTCACCAATTCAAAAATGATAATAGATAAAAAAGGCGTAATGTCATTTAAATTTTCTAACAATTCTATTCAACCAGAACGATTTACAATTTATACAAAACATTTTATTTTTTTATGCATTTTCAATTAAAAAAAAAAATAAAAGAAACATGTATTCCAAAATTCAAATACAGCAAATATAGAGAAATAACGAATAAATTTAATTTTAAATTACAGTGAAACAGAAAAAGCACAAAAAGCTTTTGAAGTTATTTTTTTAATGTTTTATGCATACATTATGCACAATAGTACGTGTGAACATTCAAATACATAACAAGTCTTACGTATATCACCTGTCTCTAAAAATAATTACGGTTGGCTGAAACACAAATTTTACAAATCTGTATAATTTTGTTTTTTATTTCACACAAAAAGCTCGCACCTAAAATTAATTAAATTGATTATCGTATAAATTATGGTCTAAAGTTTTTTTTTATTGTATGCGCTCCAAATAAAAGCGCAAATATGCAATGCAGTGAACTTTTGATGTTAACTAAAATTTTATGAATTTACAATAAAACGAAATGGGTTGTGATACGCTTCTGCTACAATAATAATTACAAAAATTCCTCAACAATTAAAATTTTTTTATTTTTTTTTTTAAACTTTAATTGTACTGACATGGAAATTTTCTTATGTATATGCATGCATAACAGAAAACCAAAATAACGAAAGCTTTTTTATAATATGTGCGCGTTTTATTGTTGGCTGTACGAGGATACATACACCGCACCAAACAGGTAAAGCTATAAATTTTCCATCATACATAGAATATCCGACGTATGAGTTGTAAAATTTGGGAAATTTTTTTTTTTTTTTGTTTTGTTTAAAAACGAAAATGCAAAGAACCGGGAGTAAGAAAAATAAAAAGCAACGGAAAAATTTAAATTTAGATTTTTACAGTTTTTCTGTTTTGTTTGCTAAAAATGTGAGCGAAATAATGAGATGTGCTTTTTTGTGTTTTTTTTTTAAATTAAAAATAACAATACAGAGCTTTTATGCTGCTATTGTTAATAACTTGGTGGAATGTTCAGACATACAGTAATTCTATAAAAATGATTTTATTCTGTCGAATACATGGTGCAAATGTACATACATATATACTGAATCACTTTGCTATATGAGCGCCAGGTGGCTCGTGTTTCTTCGAAATACTTATAAACTACAAAACATATTTGGTACGACATCCACCCTTAAATACACATCTGTTGGACCAATTTTTTTTTTTTACTTTAACAAAAAAAATAAAAATTGTGAACGGAAGGAAAACTGAAAATGGGGAAATTAATTCAACAGATTATTTATGATATTTAAAAAAAAAAAGATAAAAATAAAAAATATAAAACTTTATTGTCTTTTTATGTTATTTATAAATATACGATAATAATAAAGGACAGTGGATAGCAATGAAAATGTTTTTTACGGTTATCAAAATGGAAATTATATGATGCCATTGAATGGTATTTTTTTGTTGGGGTAAAAAATTATCATTTTAAATGTGTTTAAAAGGGAACTTTAGTTCTTAAAAATGTTTCTACCTATGTATGTATATGCTTCTTATACGCTCAACATCCAGTATATAGCGCATAGAAAAAGATTAAATTTTTATTATCGAAACTATTATATTTGAATACTAATGAACAACTTTGTGACAAAACTGTCAGTAAAGTAAATTTCCGATAACCGTTTCAATTCAAAAATTTTAATACCAATAGGTTTCATATATGTAATATGGTATTGAAATTGATTTCCAGGTATTGAAACGCTTAAAACCTGTTTAAATTTCAAGATACATTTGCAAATACGATAGAATTTCACTCTGATTCTTCCAATAGGACAAACATTATTGTACTCTTCCGAGTGTCTCGAATGAGATTGTGTGAGAATTTGTTTTTTGATTGAAGAGTGATAATCTCTTCGGACATAAAGCTTTTCATTTTTCATCACTATCCGATCTACATCTTGTCCTACTTTAAATTCAGTCATACTGCATGGTGCCGAAATACGTAGAAAAATATTTCTTCATCTGATTTTCTAGCGCCATCAAATTATTTAATTGGTTCTAGTAAGCATTTTTGGATTTCTTACCTTTTTTTTTTTTATTTCGATTAACCTTAAAATTTTAATATATGAAAAATTTGTAATAGCTAGCTAAAGAAATAGTTTAAAATTCTAAAATTGACAAAAATCATAAAATTTCGATATTCGAATTATAAATTATCAAACTATACGTTCAAAAAATTTAATAATACAAAATATAAAATTAAATAAAAGAATTAAAATTCTGTTGAACTCTACTTTAAATTCAGATTTACCAATTTATTATTAAAATCGACGGTTACATATTTTGGTTTTATTGTTAAACTTGGTAGGTATATTTGGAGATATCCAGTAACTTAAAATAAAAAATTAATATCATTAAAATTTTACTTTCGAGCTTAACTCTATGAATATTTGTAAAAGAATTGTTAAAAATTCGTTTTTTAGTTTAAAATTCGATAAATTTCAAAAATTCGCTTTCAAAATTTAAAACTTTTTTATTGCTTTGAAATTCTTATACGAACTTAATATTTTAATTTGTAAATTCCCAAGTATCTGTATTTTGAAGCTCGTGGAAGTCGTTGAAATGGTGTATGTATGGTTTTAGAAACTCGTTTGAATACCAATAGGCTTCATATAATGTGGTATTGACCTTCTTATATCGGTTCCTTTACCAAACTTTATGATTCTTAACTTCATACTTCATATAGAAATATTTACGATTGTCGAAATTGGGTTTCTAAGTAACTCGTTTAAAAGGCAATGTCAAAATATTCATAATTGATATTCTCAAAACATGTTTAAATTTCAAGATACATTCGCAAATGCGATAGATTATCACTCTGATTCTTCCAATTGGATAACAATTCTTGAACTCTTCCGAGTGTCTCGAATACGAGATGGTACAAGTATTCGAAAACTGGTTAAATTTTAGAAGAGTTTATTAACAATATATGCGCTTCTCGTCGCTATATCTAAACTGTTAAACTATCGATCGAAAATCATTGTTCTGGATTGGTGAAACTTGGCCACGAAACACGTGGTTATTGTTTTATTTAATTTTCTCACTTCAACTGAATACTAATCCAGAATTTGCTAGGTAGACATCGGTGCCTTTATGTTTCACTGTTAGTTATTATTTACAATTGAATTTAACATCACGACTAAAGTCAAAGAGAGTCTTTTTGTGTAGAAGTGGCCGATGTTGCCTTATTCTTAATTTGGTTTAAGAATTATGTTCTAATTTTTCGGGTTTTTCGCTGTTTAAAATTATCACTTTTGTTTTTTTTATAGGATTCCAAAATTTGTTCGGGATACGGGTCGAAGCTCCTGAAAACACCCAATTTGAATGAAGCTAAGGCATTTCTCAAAATTTCTCATTTGCTTGAACCTCTTTTTGTACGATGGAAATGGAATTGCAAAATGACTTCCGGATATGGTTCTACAAAATGGCTAATTGGGATCTGGCAAATAACCAGTTTGAATGGAACCAAGCCATTTTTCAAGCGACTGGGATTAAAATTGGTTTATAATTATGAAAATGAGATTGGCATAATCTGGATTAGCATTCAGTTGAAGTGAGAAACTCAAATAAAACAAAGCATGTGAAGTTAGCGCAGTTAGGTTTTTTTTTGGTAGATGAATTTATTGTGTTTTTAAATTGATAAAGATCGCGAAGGTCGATGGTAACCTGTGGCTCAGTCCGAATTCTTAACCAGTTAATTTTGTTTTATTTTTTTTCGACAATAATTGGAAACAACCCTGAAAAATTAAGCATAGCAATTTCAATTAAGCTTCAGTGGTTGGCCGACGCCATGGCTCAGATTTTGGAGATGGAGATTGGAAGACATCCGGCATTTTCGTTTTTAGATTAAATTTTGGAGATTGGACACCGGATCGTTCCCAAGTGAATTATTATTTTGATCTAATTTAAATGAATTTAAGTTTATTCAATTAATGATTTTTTTTATTTTGGTACTGAAATCAGTACATTGATTCTAAGAGGAATAATTTTTTTTTCTGTGCTGATGGTTGCTAAACCTAATATGTTTTTGTGTTAAGTGGATTTCATCCTATGTGCTAATGCTAAATATTACTTTTATTCTGAGAGCAATCATAGATTTTATTTTATTTGTATGCTGAAATCAACACGTGGGATTTCGAGAGGATTGTTGTGGCGAAGATCGAATAAAAAAAGCAGAAACAACAAACTCATTTATCCGTGGAATTGAATCGCGGCAATTGCGCTCCCAGTTTTTTTCTTATAAAATTAAAAATAAAAGAACAAAACTTTCATAAATGTGTTCATTGAATGAGGAAATATCCAAGCCCAGCTTTTGATAAAATACGTAAATAAGGGCTGGGATATTTCCTCATTCAATGAACACTTTATGAAAAATTTTATACTTTTATTTTTACTTTTAAAAGAAAAAAACTGTGATGGGACAGAGTAGTATTGCCTGATGTACGTTTTTGTTTTTTCTGGGATGAAAAACTGAGCTAACTTCACATGCTTCAAAATTAACCACGTGCTTAGCTGCCAAGTTTTACCAATCCAGAACACTGACAAAAATCTAAAACATTTCCTGGGTATCGATAATTGATAGAATTAACAGTGAAACATAGTGGCACCGATTTAATCTAAATTTTATAATTAAATAAAACTCATAAATTTTAATAATATGTTTTTCAATGCGAGTGAAGTTAGACCTAAATTAGAACTGTAGCAGCTCGAATATTCGACTCACCGGTATTCGATACTGCCACAAACAAAACAATTAGTGAAATTCAAATATAAACCAACTTATTTGAATTAAGCGTTCACTAACCCCATCACATATCCATCTATCCAACCACCACTATCCAATAGCCGAACCACTACTATAAAACATTTATAGTAAAGCATGTCGCCATCTAACAACATCACCACGAACTAACAATGTTCGGTGATGCAACACTTAACATAAGTGCAATGTCGACCGTCACCGGCGTATGTGTTCCCTCATCAACAAAACGAACACGAAGGCGACGTCACAACAAAATAAAACAACAAACATTTTTGCGTCCATTACTCCATTGCGATTTTACCTTTACGAACAACAAGTTCATATTTAATGGTGGTGAAATAATAAAATTAAATTTAATTAAATAAACAATTAAATAAATATAAAATTAAATAAATATATTATTAAATAAATAAATAAATAATTAAATAATGATTAAATATATTAAAAATTTAACAAACTAAGTGTACATACAAAAATTACAATAAAAAAAGTTTTCTTGGAAAATTAAATTAATAAATATCGCTTGTTCAATTTATTCAATTTTGAGAAGTCCATACTGGACAAAAATAAAATAAATAGGAATTACCCTATAGAACTAAATAAAAAAAATAAAAAATAGTATTAACTTAGTACAAACTTCACACGCCATATATGATTTATGAAGTTTATACTAAAACTAAATATTTGTGAATGTATTAGTCAAATAGTAGAGTATTATAAATGACAGTCATCATTTAAGGCAAATAATAAAACATTTAAAAAGTAACATTGAATAATTAATTTACTTCCTTTTATCATAAAAATGTATGAAATAAATAAAGCTAGAGATTCAATATTTACCACAAATCTCGATAGGCCTGAACTAACACTACAATCAAGCCAAACCGTTCGAAAAGCTATAATGGCTTTCACATGGTCAATTTGAGGTTTCAGTAAATTTACATTTTAGGATTTTCTTAAGAAAATACCTACTATAATGTAAATTTACTAAAACCTCAATTTGACCATGTGAAACTAATAATCCAATCATTGGCATGATTGGATTATTAGTTTTACACCTTTAGTTTTATATATATGGTTGAGCACTTACAACTATTTGGATATCCAATTTTTACATACTTTAATAGATACAATAAATAATTTAATGTTCGCCTAAATGTCATATATTTTCGATATTCACTAATACATATTCATATTACGTTGTTTTTGTTGGTTTAATTCTAATTTAGGATAAACTTCACAAGCGTGTTTTACATAATTTTAACATAATGGAATATCGACATGAAACTTTAAAACTAGCATCTTTAGTTTTTTATGAGTTCAGTGTTTTAATGTTTTATTTTTGGTATTTTTCTCAGCCCTGCGCAAGCGTGTGAAATTTTTCCTAAACCAATCCCAAACGTTGTTTTTGTACCTAGCATTGATTTAGTAAATATATCACGCACATCCTCGGGGTAGGGTCTTAATGACATATATTACGATATAGCCTATTTTGGTATCATGAAGCTAAAGGTTAAACAACTTTAAAAGTTAGTAAACTAATTGAATTATTTCTAGGATTTCCCACCAAAAACTATAAATATTGGAGATTATTTGTATAGTACTATTGAAACTTTTAATAGAAATGATATCTTTAACTTCGTGAAACACATGTAGGCTATATATAATTATTATTTAATTGTATAGAGGCTGATTACATTTTACGAAAATTTTTATTAATTTATGCTCAGATGAATCTTGCACCAATTTTTAACTAGTAATAATTATTGGCAAAACACTTGGAAATACCATCCAATTCCAGACAAAATACTTTAGAGGTTTATACAAATTTTTAATTATTAACAATTTTGAAAAATCAAAACTTCCCAGGCTACCTAGGCCAGATGAATTTTCTTCCACTAATCTAAACGCAAAATACGAAATTTATTTATATTTTAGGTTTTTTATTTTTGAATGTCTCCAACTCTTAGGCCTGCGCTCATATGTCCAGACTCCAGATACTAGTCAACATAAATTATTTATGATATTTTTAAAATAGAAAATGGTTTTGGTGTATATAGTAATCTGCCTTTGTCCGACTACACTAAATAATATATAAGATAGAAGCATAAATATTTATGAACTTAATATGCGTAAATTTTAAAAATTGAAATATTTATATTTATTGAAATCACTATACAGTATATTTTGAATAAACCATAATCATAACTTTTTTTTTTTATATTTTACCATAAATTGATTTCTTTCAATAATTTTATTCAAAAAATTAAACCACAACAATAATTTTCAGTTCATTTAATAAGAATAATATTGATTCATTAATTGTATGTACATATATCGTATTCTTTGGTTGAATATAATATGTACCTATATATATATTGACATATACATAATGATATATTGAGAGCTATTATGCACACAATAAATAATATAAAATATGTACCACAACATCACTCAACAGTATGTACGTATATATATACAAAGTTGAATATAATGACATTAATAAAATTACCACAAAATTGAAATATTATTATAATTATAGTACTTTAAAAATAAAAATAAAAATGAATTTAATATATTTTTGAAAAATCGATAAAAATATGGAAAATATTTTTTTTTTTATCCAGACTCCGGTTCGATGGCAGTAAAACGCAAAACAATACGCTATAAATTAAATTAAAATTGCCACGGAGTATGAATAAAATATATATTTTGCAAACAAACAAAATAAATAGTAAAAATCACACATAATATGTGGTTATATAACTATATATATAATTAAATTTATTAATAATAATATGTTTTTAGTGTGGTACCCCTATTTTATATATGCATTGGTCAATCAATATATTTGACTATTTCAAACCGCATTATGATATAAATTTGATAAAGTTAGAAATTAAAATGCGACCCCCCATATATTTTGTCAATTTAAATTATTTTGGTTTGGAGGGTAAAAAAAAAATTAAAATTGGGGATCCTTATATCCCTATATATGTACATATGTATGTGTACCCCGCAGCTGTTCTAAAATACACAATTTTATAAAATATATTAAATTCGAGATAGGCGAAATGCCTGTCACAAAAAAATATTTATTATATGGCATTTTATTTGAAAAGCTGGTATATATATGATACGGTGTCTTATCATGCGTATAGCTATATATACTCGTATACAATAAACACAATCTTATGTGATATTTATAGATACATAATTTTATTGGAATATATTCGTCGAAGAAGACAGATTTCCCGTCAATTTAAATAAAACAATTGATCTGTTTTCAATAAATATATATTTATACATTTTTTTTTTAATCGACAGCTTTTAACCAAATCTTTTGTTTTTTTGTGGAATCTGGTGTAAAAAATTGTCTTTTTTTTTTTTTTTTTTGTTGAGAGCTTTGCTGTGTTAGCAGTGTATAGATAGATAGGGTATATACCGAGAAAATAACATGTGTATGAAAAAAGTTTTAAATATGATTTTATATTTGCCTCAAAATTTGATATTCTCACAAAATATATTTTCATCTTCGATATTGAAACTTTGAAAGTTATTAATTTACAGTATATGACATAAAGTTTTAATTTGTTTTTCCGCAATTTAAATATTTATAAGTTAAGATAACTTCAAGGTTTTAAATTTTTCCAGCCAAAATATTTCGATTCCTGCCTGAAAATTTCGATTTTCCTGAAACACTAACAAATTTGAAAAAAAACGGATTCTAGAGTGTTTTACTGGGGGAATTCATGTTTTCACACATACGAAAATTGAAGTGATTTTTTTTAAAAACTTACTAAAGGTGACATTATAAAATGAAAAACTTTGAGCTTCGAATGTATTTCATAATTAACAATTACAGTAGACACGCGGTAACATGAACGCCGTACTCCGTGAACTCCGGGTAACGTAAACAATTAGAGAGCTCGATAACGTGAACTAAATTTTGTACAGCTTCGCATGTCCAATTGTCAGTAAGAGATAGTACTTTGCGTGGAAAGCTAGTGCAGTTTGTAAAATGTTGTTTGTTGCTTTGTGATAAATATAGTTCCTAATAAAAAATGGGTAAAAAAGTAATAGTTTTAACATTTGTGGAAAAATCGAAAATTATTGAACAAATTTAAGTAAAAAATATAATATTGCTAAGTCCACTATTTGCGCAATTAATTAAAAAAGTGAAGCAATTGTAAATACGGTGAACACCACTTTTATAGGGCCTGGTAAGAGAAGAACCCTTAAATTGTCAGGATAACCTAAAATATAGAAAATATTATATCGTTGGTTTCTTCGGGAGCGCGATAAAAATGTCCCTATAAGTTGCGATATGCTTAAGGCAAAGGCTAAACTTTTGCATAGTCAAATAAATGAAAAAGAAATCAATTTCCATGCAAGTGATACATGGCTTCAACGTTTGAAAATTTGTTTTGGTGTGCGGTTTCTGAAAATCACTGGGGAAAAGTTGTCCTCTCAACCTGAGCTTGTGGAGCCATTTAAAAGAATATTGCAAGACAAAATGAATGAACTTGATCTTGGCTGTAAACCAAATTTACAATGCAGATGAAACGGGCTTGTACTGGAAACTTTTACCAGAAAAAACTTTTGTTTCATCATTAGAAAAGAAACGCCCATGGAAGAAAAAGTGAAAAACAACCCATTACTTTTCAATCATGTACTAATGCAAATAGTCTGCATAAATTACGACCGTTAAAACTATGTGGATGACAGCTGCACTATTAAGAGACTCGTTCTATAAATCATTTGTACCACAGGTAAAAAATATTTTTAAACCAATGAATGTAAATTGTGAAAGCAAAAATCTGCCAGTAAAAGCCCTTTTATTATTGAATAATGCTCAATCTCATCCACCTGAAAATCAGTTAACGAAACGTCATACCGCTCATTCAGCCAATGGACAGGAAGATGAAAAAGATGTAACAAAAATAACATAATTTTATTACCGTACTAGTTTATTAGCTTCAATTGTGGCTAATGAAAATGATATATCGGAGTCGCAAAAAAAGTTAAACCTTAAGTTTTGAGAAATCGGTGGAATACTGAAATTACCTCAGCAATCGAGCAAACTAGCGAAATTCTTCATATCGTTTATCCTCAGGTTACAAATTTAATAGGATAAATGCACTGTTATGTATATGAACTAATTTTTTTAAATACTTTTATTTATATTTATAGTACATACATAATATAGTTACTTATTTAACTGCCGATCTGAATTTTGTGTTGTGATATGTGTAAATGTAATGAATTAAAATTGAATTAAATAAAAGAATAATCTTTCATTTATATATTTGTTGTATTTTAATAATTATCAAAACCCAATCACTGTAAACTTAGGAACATCGGAATTTCAAATGAATAAAATCAACTCCCGCAAACATGAACAATCTCGTTTAAATGAACTTGCTTGGTTTTATTTGGTTCACGTTATCGCGAGTATTCTGTATTCACAAAAGCTCACTGAATTTTTTGACTAAAAAATTATTGCTTATAAGTTAGCAGAAATCTCATGAAAATGCGTACATAAGCATTTGATTTGATTTTACTTACAGGAAAAATAAAATAAGTTAAAAGCTCACTGTTTAACGTTCATGCAAAGTACGACAACATGTTAGACTCTACATATTTCGATATTATAGGACTCACTATAATCTCTTAACGGTTTTTTTTGTTACTGCCAAATGTAGAATAAGCTCGGAAGGAAACTCGCAATATCAAACATATATGAATACATCGTATTAAAGAATGTATGCTTTCTTTCAAACGTATAGGTTAAACTTTACAACACATAATATTTTGATTAAATAAATTGTGTCTATGTAACTGCGACAGATCGTTTTAACCAAACAAAAGTACACAACATAAAAATGTAAAGCTTTATTCTAAAGCAAATTAAAAATCAACGGTGGCCTTGATTTAAAGCTCATGCGGGTTAGTTTAAAATTAATGATAAATAAAAAGCTCGAAAACTAGTTTGGAAAAAAATCTGTGTAACTGAAAATCTGTGTAACTGGATTTTTAACGAAGCATCATTCAAAAATCTTACTGAAATATACGCTTCACGGTTTTGATTCCAAAAAGCTCCAAATTAGATTTTTTATCCGGGCTTGCTCAAAATATTCATAAAACTTAGTGTTAGGTTAAGTGTTGAAACATTAGTATAAAAACGAACAGTAATGGGAAAATTAATTAATTAAAAATGTAATTTAAATTGATTGCGAATAAAGTAACTTTTCGATAGTGACAGGTGGAATAAAAATATATAATAAACCTACATTCATTCTAAATAAAATTTCTTGTGCCTTTCGTACTAATCAAAAATTGGGTAAGGTTTAGTGTTGCTCACCAGCACCACTTTATGTTCGACTTATTTTCCATCCTTGTTCACCACAAAATGCTACCATGATGTTGATTCTATGCCTAGAATAAACATTAGGCTTTCCTTAAAGTGTAGTATACTTAGATATAGCGATTACTTAAATGAAGTAGCGGCCCTAAACCTGTAGGTCTTAAAGCAGAGTAAACAACATACAGTACACAAAAATAGTAAAAATTCCCGATAACAAATTGTTTTACCTTTTCAACCATAAAATATTATCGTGCATCAGTGACATTCAATTTTTCCACCTTATGAAACCTTGGTAAGGTCGATTAAAATTTGGTATCGAAGTTTTTTTTTTTTTTTAATAAAAATTCTTGACCCTAAATTTTAATCGACCTTTCCATGAACTCATATTGAACACAAAAAATTGTCGACCACTGGTATATCACCAAAGAAATACATTGATTAAATGATTTTAATAAGGTATATGACGAAATTAATCGTTGTTAAACAGATACAAAGGGAGCTAATAAATTTTGTTGTGCAAGGCCCTAAGGCAAGAATACTACAACCAATCAAACAAAAATAGAAAAAGAAATGTTCAATTTAACAAGGTCCCCAAAAATCGCCACTGGAGACACTGATCTTTGTCACATACTTCACAGTGACGCCGAACGATTCCATAAAAGAATGATCACAGAAATGTATTTAGACTCTAATTCGTTGACGATATTCAACAGTATAGTTTTGGCCTGATTAAGCTAGTTCGCACTACTCTAAAGCACTACGCAGTATCTAAACCTATCTAAGCCAAATTTCGACCTATCCAAAAATATTTGGCAACGGTGAAAAGAAGAATGGCGGATACGATAAGATTCCTGAAAATATGCGTTCTGAATGGAATGATATTACTGCCAAAATCGCATCAGAAGTTGTGTATAATCTCACGAGAAATATCGAACCACATTTGCTTGAATTTAGCCATAATAAAAAAAATTGAAAATTATATCAATCTGAGCGTTAAGTGTAATAAACTTTCTTTAATTAAAAGTTTAAATTAATTAGTTTGACTCATTCTTTAATTTATTCTTACGCCTTAACTGAATCGCACTTTTACACAATACAATTGCAAGGCGGTACATTTTATCCATTAATATATCGTAGGTTGTTGACATTGTCTTAATTGAATGTATAATGACAATAATCAATGACAACAAATAATATTGCCAACTAATGTCAATAACCGCATAAATTACACGGCGTAATCTACCTCGCCCATCCCTGGAAACGAGTAATAGAAAGCTTCTGGCGTGAACAATTTAATTTATTCATTTACACAAAAAATTGATTCTTAATAAATATTAATTTGAAATTATTAAAATTTTATTATTGTTAGATATAAAATCGATTCTTACTTGAGAAAATGAGTTGCAGAATAAAATCTGTACCTTAGTATAAGTAAAAATACGTGAAACTTGATTTTTAACGAAGCTTAATTCAAAATGCTTATTAAAATATTCGCTCCATGATTTTGATTCCAAAAAGCTCAAAATATTCATAAAACTTAGTGTTAGGTTAAGTGTTGTGAGACGTTAGTAGAAAGGAGTAATAAAAAGTTGGTGACTTGATTGCAATATGACAATCTTGTTTTAAGCAGCTTCACCACTTTCATAAATCTTTTATGTTTCGCGCGCTTGTACATTATATGAAGTGGTTTAGGTCATAATGCAATATCCGATTCCAGAAAAAGCTCAGTTTGCACTTGCTCAAAATATTAATAAAACTAAGTGTTAGGTTAAGTGTTGTGAGACGTTAGATAGACTTGATTTACATTATTAATTTACACAAAAAATGTATATAGCGGTATTAAAGCTGATTCCAAATAAAAACTAAATAAAAATTATTAGAATATTGTTGTTGTTGTATGTGAAAATGAATTTCAGAGCTTAACTTAAATGTTCATTAATTTAAATCTCTTAAAGGACATACTCTCAAAAACACACATTTAAACCAATTAATAATTAATAACTTCCTTTTAACTTTAAAAGGATTAGTCTGAGAGCTTTAAAGTAAAAAATATATTAATGGATATTTTAAGGATTAGTATTTTCAGTTTTGTAAGACCTGGCTTTCGGTTATTTTTTTTACATAAATATACTAATTATCCTAAGGTTGCGAGTAGTCAATTAAGATGCATTTAACTATAAGTATATATGTTTTTATGAAACGTTAATCAACCCAACCCGCATACTTATTTACATAATTTTATATAACGATACACCTTTATAATCTATTAAAATAACATAAACACGAAAATATTCTAATCCCATCGTCACCGTTAAACAGAAAATTCACCTCTGCACCATCTGCAAAGTTGGTTACAATTATCATCAAAAGGTGATTACTGGTTCAATTTAGAGAGAAGATACTCGTTTCAAAAATTTCTTTAAATCGAATTTCTATTAAATTCTCAGGTGGAATTACATTTATATAGACAAAAAATCGTTTTTATCTATAAAACTAGATAGAATATAAATGTATGTATATATCTTTATCTATGGTTCAGTCTATTTATACGTGTATGCTTATTTTAAATTCTCACGAATATTCAATTTAAAAATAAATAAAAAATTTTGTTATTTTTTTTTTTTTGCTCGATTATGATTATTTTAAAGATCATTGCCTGGGTTACAGATATACGAGAACAATATCTATACATGATATGCATAAATTTATGTTAATTATAGGATTTTTTTTTATATCTGTAAGGGTACACTTCATGATTTCATAACATACTAAATAGCATTCATATATATACATACAACATATATCTATATACCGACTATCTTCATTCTGATGTGACGATTGACATAGTTTCAATTTATATATGTTTGTTTGGTCTATCTGTCTATCTCTAAAAATATATAAAACCATGTATAATTTATATAATCGATTTTTATTATTTAAAATTATGGTTTATAAAAAATCAGCAGAACATGATCACCACAACAAGTCAGTTATGAAATATTTTCAATAAAAATGGAATAATAAATTACACTCGGCCATAGATAATACTTAAAAATTCAAAAATACTCAACATTAGTTAGCTTGTTCGCTTTCCAATTGCCATTGTTTTCAGTTCATCTTTACAATCGAGAAAATTTTGGCAATTCCAATGCTTTAATCAGTTAGATGTAATGTGTTAACAAGTATTTCTTTCACGTATATTGGTATGGTATGCGCGGTCAGGCCATTCCTATTGAAATAAGTATTTTATAATATGGATCTCAACCAAATTTAAATTTAAATTTAAGATTCAAATCAAAATCTCATAATTATATAAAAAAAAAGACACTTCACAATTCGATATAATCAGAACCTGAAACAAGTGGAATTCGTTAAAATAAAAAAATAAAATATTAGATATTACATCCAAATCTCTCTGATTTAAGAATGGCACATCGCGCATATATTTTAGAACAACCCAACCCACAGCGCTCTAACTAATTACTAAGGTTTTAGTAAAATCTAAAAAGTTGAATGTGGAATGTGTAATATTCAAATGATCAGAATAAATTCATCGCACTTCCGACTACTAAATCAGTGAAATTATTATGCCGATAACAAGAAATTAGTTTGGTTGTGATGTGTGTGAAGTCGACAACTTCTAAGATGATAATATCAGTAACAACTGAGTTTAGGATTAACACCATCATCAAAAATGTACAGAAATTAAAATTTTCCACAGCTGCTGCGAGCCAACTTTTAGCTGAAACGAGGGAATTTAAATAGAATTAAACATTAATGACTTGGTATAATGGTGTAATGTTGAGGGGATAAAATGCTAAATGTTGATGAATTTTGCAAAAGTTAATTTTTTTCAGTCAACAAGAACTTTTCAGTTTTATTAATACCTTGTTTTCTTTAAAAATTAACACAGTATTTGCTTTGATAATTAACACAGTATTTGCTTTAATTTAAAATCATTAAAGTTATAAAAAACAATAAACCTTATGGTATTAACTGAAGAAAAAGAAACATTAACTATTTTGTAAGGGTCCAATCCCAACTGGGAGTGAGGGTGCATAGCATTGAAAGTTATCAGTTAGAAACGAACCATAACTGTGCTGCCTGTTTGTTACGAAAAAATATTATTTGTGGCTTCGTTCAAACGAACTTAGGGTAGAAACCGACAAAAAAAACCTTGATCTATCTGAGATTTGACTTCAATTTAAATCGATCATACATATTTAGATCGACTTAACAAATTGAAAAAAAAATATTTAACAGATCTGAACAATTCGTTTTTCGTACAATCTCGTACATATGCACAATTTATAAATTTCAAATCGTTTAGTGGAATTTTGAAAATTCAGGATATAAGATTGATAAATTTTTAATTAGTCCAATGTGTATGAAATTTGTGGGCATTACCGGTATATACAGTGTTTAAGTTAAAATGGTTGGTTGACTGAAGCCTATAATAACTGAAATTGTTACATGTTACATTTTAATATAAGAAATGTGCGAACCCATTTTGAATTTATTTTCAGTTATACGAAAAACTGGCCGATTAAAAAATTGTATTCTTTTAGTAAAAGCGATTTGTTATCATAACTACGCAAAGTCAACTACGCGGTTGTCGAAACGTAAAATATTACGTAGATTACCTGGCAATATTTATCGTCCAACGCCCTAAGCGACTTAGTTTTGCTATATGAATAAATTCTGATATACGGCTTTATCACACAAAAATGTCTATAAAGAGATTCATCAGGATTATAAGAAGACAATACTCTCTATCAATTGCGAATTTATTAGAGCCGTCTAAGCTAACAATTTAAAATAATTTAAATATCTAAAATACCATCTGGACGTAGTTATCTCGTTAAAATCTTAATCATAATTTAATTATTAAATATATAATTTCCATAATTGATCAAAAAATGTATACCACTAAATTGCTTATAAAAATACGTTTCATTTGAGATGACATAATGACATAACCTAAATTAAAATTTTTAATCCATCATCCAGCATCTGTGGTCCAGGTGATTTTTTACAAAACTTTGTATCCTCTAATCCATTTTACAAAACTCCACAAATGTTTGTGAAATAATATGCCTAATTAGTTGTGTTTGACAAATATTCGTGGACTTCTGTACATATGGATTAGAGGTTAGCCAGTTTTGTAAAAAAATCACTTGGACCAGAGATGCTGGTGATGGATCAAAATTCTTGAATTTTGGTTATGTCATGTAATATATCAAATGAAACGTAATTTTATAAGCAACCTAGTGATACACATTTATTTGATTAGTTAATTATTAACAAAATATCAATTTGTATAATGTTTTTAGAACAATACAAAAAAGGATAATTTCAAAATCACATTCAGATACCACATTTTTGAAATTTACATTATTCTCAATTACTAATTTTAACAGCTCTAATAAATTCGGATTTGACAGAGAGTAATTGTCTCCTGAAAATTCTGAGATATTTGCTGGGCAATGAAAAATTAATCTTCTTGTGTACACGTTTGTTTGTGATATAGTCATGTAATGCACACAACAGAATTTTTTATCTGTAGATTTAGTTTATTAGGTTTCAAATTATCATATGTTTATTTAAAAACACTGTAAACCTATAAGGAATAGTTAATAAATTTATTAGTTTTTACTTTATCACACTTACGCAAGATGTTGTAACCGAAAAACACAATTGCTTTTTAAAGTTTGTTTTTTCACATATCTCTATGTTCCCTGAATCCAAATTGATCAATTGTAAAAAAGTGTCTGTATCTGTGTATCTGTGTGTATGTGACTGATTTTTCTGTCAACGAAAACATAAAATTTTCTTCAGATGCTTAATAATAATAATTTTTACTTCAATAACATCCTTGAGTTAAAATGCAGGTCTGATAGATTTTTGGTAAAAATCTACCAAGAAAAACTCGAGATATTCACATATCAACATAAATCTACAAACAAAAATTTTAAATTGGAATTTTATTCTTTACAAATATTCTTAGGATTAGAGGATAAAAAGTTTTGTAAACTGTTGCCTGACCACAGATGCTGGATGATTGTTCTACATTTTAACGAGAAATATAAAAGGACCAATTGGTCAAAAATAATATCCAGATGCATTTTTAGAAATTTTAATTATTCTCAATTGCTATAGTTTAAACAGCTCTAAAACATTCGGAATATTAACAGAGAGTAAAAATTCTTTTGAGCTAAAGTAAAACTTTTCTTGAAGATCGCTAGTTGTGTGTGCGATTTAAATCATAAGATGGCGTTTTCAGATATACGACTGGAAAAGTTGTTTAGATTTGTACAATTTCTCAGTAAAGTTCATTGATTCATATATTGTTATATAAAATAACTAACAGCTTTTCGATATTTTCAAGTATTACTCATAAATCCGAAACATTTATGAAAGCTTTCTACATATAATTTTTGTAGTCCCATCAAAGTATCGAGTTCACTCTTAAAAAATTGAATCACAGTAGTTTTGAACTAGTTAAATAAATCACCATTCTAGAGGTTATCTACATTATCGACGTTATCTTCATTGTAGACACGAGTTTTCGACACTTCGACGTAGAAACTAGGCCCGTTATACTGAACAAAATGGGTAGTGCCAACTCCATTCATTTAGTACTGCCCATACTATTCTTTAACTATCAAACCAAAAGTTTATTTATAAAATCATAAATCTATCGACTACCAAACAAATATTAGTCTAAAATTAATTTTTAGGCTTGCGAGCTATAGTTGCTATTATTTTACAAAAAAATTTCGATATCAAATTTTATCTTATTTTTCCACGCACTCACATAGGCAAAACACACTCACATAGTAAAACACACAAAATATTATCAAGCACTGGTGTATTTCTCTGCGTGAGTGTTGGAAAGGATAAAATTTAGTACTGATAAATTTCACTATATTTTTTTATTATCATTGTAAGGATTACAAATTGCGTATAGTATTTAGATTTTTAACAAAGTTTTTGGGATTTATGTTTGAAATTCCATTTTCTTGATTTTAAAATTTTATATTTAGTATTGATGAGACTGACAACTAGAAATGGGTTTTGCTGGTACCAAACTGAAACTGCAATATGAGAAACTCTGAAATTAATTAATAATCCTGATTCGGAAGTATTTATGGAAATTATGTATCTACGTATTCTACGTCTTGTAGATAATGTAGATATCGTAGACTATTCGTAGAAAACGTCAATAAAAAAAACGATTGATAAAGTGATTTAGTGAACTATAGTTCCAAACTATACGGTGACCAGATTCCCTTAAGTTTAATGTTATACGGGCGGCGATGGTTTTGCAATCTCTTTCAATGCATTTAAATCTACTTTCAAAATATGTTAAACTAGAAAAGTTTTAAATTAACGTATTTTCATAATCTATCTCTAGAAATATAGGATTACATTGTAATCTGAATGTTCACAAAATCAGTTTTATCTGTTATTAATTTTTTAAAAGTTCTGACATAATTTCACAAATATAGGGAAGATAAAATTAAAACTAAACCAATCAAATTGAATTCAGTTTAATTTTATCCTAAATCTGTCCTAAAAAAAAAAATCATAAATGTAGAATTTTTTTTAGGACATCATTCTATATAGATGGTTTAAATTGGTCCTTAATTCTATAATTTTTTACATGAGTTAGTGAGAATATCATGTTATATAAATCTAATAATTCAACGGATTTATGTGACTTTCGCCTGCCAAGGCATAGGTCTACGAAATAAATAAATTTCTAAAGTTTCTTTTAAATCCCTGGAAAGCGAACACCATAATGACGTATATTCCAAGTTGTAATTGGGTCTAGGCTACCAGAAAAATAATCTAATTTATAGAAAACAGGGGATTGGCACGTTTAGGACAACCCAGTTTGATATGACCTTATATATTTCGATTATATTACTTTTCCGAATTGTTACCTTAAACCTCCTACTTTTATGAACCTGAAGTAATTTTCGGATAGCTCAGACTCGATGACTTCGCGGTATGTATGTGATTATGATGTTTGTTTCCTAGGAGTTTCTGTATAGTAAATTTGAAAAAACATTTCCAACATAAATAACTCCTATACTATTTCCAAAATAAAAATATTTTTCGAAAGCCTGGAGACCTAAACACATTTTGATATATACGACATTATTGTGTTAACTTCCTAGGATTTTCCAAAGAAAATCCGGATAAATGATATAATTGACATATTGAGATGATACGAAATATTGTTGTTTAAACGCATTCTAATCCCTTATCCTTTCGCATATTGAACAATACGTACTATATCGAGACACTCTGCTTTGCACACTAACGCATATATGGGGAAATTATTTTTCTTGCTTTTAAGGCAAGATTTAGAACAAATTTCATATACGTGTTAAATTATTATTTGTCTTGACAGAATCGCTAGTCCCTAACAACTTCGCATCCTCTTGCATTTAAATTGTGTAACTTAGAGCATCTTCTAGCAATAACTTTAAAGGAATTAAAGTGTCCTAAAACTATAAAACCATTTCAAAAATTAAAAAAAAAATGAATGATTTGGGTGTTGGAACCAGTAATTTAGTGGTTTTTCCTTCAGTAATAATTTACTTCAAATAACGACAATAATTTCTCTGCAATATCCAATTAGGTGTTTTTAATTCCGAAATATTGATGCAGTCGAGCTCAGATCAGCCGTTAACTGAATCTAGCCAATTTTGCCAAACGCAATCGGTTTAGATATGGGTTAACCAACATTTTTTAAAATAATAAAGGCAACTCAAATTTGAGTATAGTTGAATTGAAGAAGATACCACGAAATTGTAGTAAAATTCGCATTTCGTTTTTTGCTGCTGGAGTTCGCTTTGGGTACACACTCAGGGATGGGCGTTTACGCGTCATTTATTATTTTCTACGTCAGGTTGTCGACAACCCGTGAACAACGTCGATAATGTAGAAAATTCCTAGAGAGTGATTTTTTGAATTATTTCTAAACTACGGTGACCTTTAGGATCAATGCAAAACAACGATACAATAGTATGTAAGGTTTCACCGTAGAAAGAGTACGTCAGCAAAATAGGAAACTTTTATGATAAAATTCTTTACAAGAAGATTATAACTAACATTAAAATCGAGTTCAGGAAGACTATAAGAGCTGCCGAGTTATTAAAATGGCAAATTGTTCAGATAAACAGAACTTTGTCCGCTATGACCAAGTTTTGACAAAATTTAGTGATTGTGTTTTGATGGATGGCGAAACGTATACGTAAAATTGGATTTGAAGCAGCTGCTGATTTGTTTCAATTCCAATTTTACGTCCGTTCCGTCATCCATTCAAACACAATCACTAAATTTTCTCAAAACTTGGTCATAGCGGACAAAGTTCTGTTTATCTGGAAGATTTGACTTTTTATAAAATGTAACTTGCCAAAAATAGTGACAATGCGCTCTCGCTAAATATAAGCAATTCAATTTAGAGAAATTTGCAAAAAGAGTTACGATGCCAAGCGAATTGCAATGGCTGCAGAAACGTATTTTGCTTCTAACATCGATGCAGCAAAAGTTTTGGTAATAAGCAATTCATCTTATTATTTTTAATTTGAAAAAAGTGGGGTTAAATATTTTTTGAATACAATTCATGATTATGCCGAAACTTTATCTGTTCGAACAGAATTTAAAATTAAATTTTGAGATTATTGAGATTATTCGTTAACCGATTATTAGGTAATTCGACATTTTCGGTTTAAATGAAAATTCTTGCATGATTATTGAGATAAGTTTTGGAATAGGATAGTTTTGGGATATGGCATTCACTGATAAAGATTAAATTTCTTCCCTTAAAAGAACTTTCCTTCGCTTAATATGTCAAAATATGTTTTCTTAGTGAAAATATGACCTTACAAATAGTAAATTAGTATAATCTGGGAGAATTTTGCCCTATATTGAAAAAAACTACAGAAATAGCCTAGTTACATTCCAGTTGGCCATATATTCGAGAATAGTACACAAAAATATTTTTTTATTCCCCTCAATTAATAATATTCTAGAACTTTATCCAAAAATCATTTTATAATTCCATTATCATTCAACATGTTGAGTTTCAGCATGATCAGTGGTCCAGAACTTTATTCACAAATCAATTTAAAATCGCATTTCCATCCAATATGCTGAGTTTTGTCATAATCGATCAAGAAAAAGCCTAATCCTCATCTAACAGTTTGAATCTTAGAACATAATCGTGATGGACTACTTGCGATGAATTAGTCTAGAACCAAAGTTTTGGCCTGAATAAGCTAATTTACACTACTCTAAAGACACAATAAATTGGTACGAGACTAATCAAATTAATGTTCTAGTGAAAGGGATGCTCGGAAGAATGGCGGATAGAGATTTCCGAAAAAATATTGCTGCCAAAGTCACATCGGAAGTTGTGTAGAATCTCATTGAAAGCATTGTACAACATGTGCTTGACTTTATGCGTAATAACAAAATTTGAAAGTAGACCAATCCGAACGTTTATTGTATTTTCACCAATCCGAACGTTTTTAGTGTATTTTATTTGAACCTTTTCTTTAAGTTCTTCTTACGGCTTAACTGAACCGTCCTTTTACATAATACCACATTTTATTTCATATCACTTAAGCTTAACTATCGTATAAGTTGTTGACATTGTCTTAATTGTCGACGTTAATAAAAAATATTATCAAGTAATCTACGTAATATTCTACGTGTCGACAACTGCGTCGATTACACGGCGTAATCTACCTCGGCCAACCCTGTACACAGTTACACACTACCATCTAACGTAAAATCTTCGCAGTCAGTATAGGATGTCAGTGCCTTGAAGCTGCACCAGCCAAATCAGCCCGCCACAACGAAACCTAGCCTATAATTTATTACAAAGAAATATTGTGGTACAAAAATTATTAATTAAATATTCATTTGAATATCGTTTTTATATATAAAAATTAAATTAAGATTAATATTTTAACGAGATAATATAAATCGATTTGGGTCAAAGTAAATTACTTATACATGCATATGATTTTTTAGAAATTTAATATATTCTCAATTGATAAAATTTAACAGCTATAAAATTCGCAATGGACAGAGAGTAATTGTTTCTTGAAAATTCTAAAATATTTAGTGAGTAACGAAAAATTAGCCTCGGTCTAGAGACATTTGTGTAATAAAATCATGTGATGCACACATCAGAATTTATAACCGTCTCCGTATTTTTGGAGTTGTCAGGCATATTTATCGACAACCACAAGGAATGAACGCGTTATATTGATTGACATATTTTGGCTAAACCATTTTGAGTTCTCTTTTATAAATTTTTCATCAAAAATTAAGGTTACTATATCCTCAACATAACTTTTATAAAAGGATTATTGTCATCCACATATGTTTATTTGGTCATAAATACATTGTAGTCAATAAATTACCAAATATATTACAATAGATTTCCATCGAGTTTCACAAGCTGAATAAATTGAATTTGGTTACCTGCTTTTTAAATAATAGCATTTTGAAAATCACCATACTAAAAATACCTGTTCGTTGGCTGTTGATGTAGGAGTTTTTATAAGGAGCAATTCTAAATTGTTCAATATTTGATTTCGTGCGTTGGTGGTATTTTGCTTTGATTAATTTAAATGCCTTCCCAAGATTTAAATTTTCTAATCAAAGTTTGAATGATAGTTCAATTCAAACACCACATCAGAGAATTTTGTATTGTCAAACGGCCATTTCCTTATTACTTTGACTCGGATATAAAGGTATCAAAAGCTGTTCAGACAGATCTTTCGTAGTAGCTTTGTATGAATAATTTAAAAACACGTTTCGGAGACACCTGTCGTTATTACCCGGGTAATCGAATACTAAAACAACAGAAAAATATCTGGGTACCCGGGTATTCGATACCCCACAGTATAAGCCCTATGTGGGATTTTAATCATAAGGTGGCATTTAGATTTGTACAATTTTTTTCTGCAAAGTCCATTGATTTATATATTGTTGTTTAAAATATCAAACAGCTTATCGATATTTTCACTTTTTCGGATATGTATTGCTCAAAAATCTATCTACCTATACATATATAATTTTTATACGAGAATTTTATTTCCCATCAAAGTATCAAATTCACTCTACAAAAATTGGATCACAGTAGTTTTGAACTATTTCAACAAATCACCATTCTAGAGGTTGTCTACATTATCAACGTTGTCTACATTGATGTCATTGTCGACATGTCGACGTAGAAATTAATAGATGACGCGTAAATTCCCATCTCTGCTGCTAATTGAAGCTATCTTCATTCAGTTTTTCGGTTTTTATAAGGCTCCAACAAAATTAGCCATTCAGGTCGATTTTTCAGGGGTAAAAAATGTGCACAGGATGTGCGGTCTTTTAAGTTTATTTTGTGCTACGGTTGACCATTCCAAAATCAACTAAATGTCCTGGTCCATGATCTCAAAATAATAATAATTCTCTTTAACTCCGCAAAATTCATAAATTTGTTGATCATCATCGGTAAAAATGTGATATTTGCAATTATTTATCACGAGGTGTCCCAAAAAACGGATCCCTGGAAGACTTAAAACACAACCTATATGACGCATTTTAGTGGAAAACAGACAAAGACAATACAAATGTGTCTGCCTTGCATTAATTTGACTTTTATCAGTAATTGCCATGCGTATACAAGCAGTATCAGTAATATTGAGTAGAGCTATATACTGTTAGATCTGTAAGTTGTTTGGAATTAAAATTACATTTGAATGCTTCCATGCTAGTTGAAAACTGGTAAGTTTATTATACTGTTTCATCAATCAGAGGATAGATTGTTGACTACAAAAATAATTATTGTTATAGAATTTTAGAAAATCACAAGGTCAGATGGCCCCAGATAATAGTATCCGTTGCATATAACTGAAAACTGAGCCATAATTAATGTAATAATATTACAATTTATTACACCAGGTTGCGATTTTGTTACACCGCCACTTTGTAACTTCTGATGTAATTGGGATATCAAGATGGAAATACCAAAATGTCGATTTTATCACCTATAATAATTTTTTACACCAGGCCGCCAACATATTTTGGATAGAACTCGATAATGTTTACACTATACGGTATATATACACCGTGTCAAGTAATTAAATTTAACTATTTTTTGTAAACATCAATTTTGTTTAATAGAAACTAACTGAATAACTGAATTTGATTCCTTTAAGTTCTATCCCAATTTGTGGTGGCGGTTTGGTGTAATAAATTATTACAAATGATAAAATCGACATTTTGGTATTTTTGTTTGATTTTCAGTATGTTCCTATTAAAATAGCTGATTTTTACACAAAATCATTACATTTTATTTTTCGGCGACTTACCAGTGAACTGTAATTAATTTGTAATAAATTCTGGCCCAATTTTCATCTCGATATCACAATTATATCAAAAGTTACAAAGTGGCGGTGTAGGTTCAATTTGATGTTACTCCACCGGCAAGTGTAATAAATTATGGGTTAGGTTTCGTTGTGGCGGGCTAATTTGGCTGGTGCAGCTTCAAGGCGGTCAGAGATGTGAAATTATATTTTAATTCAGAATTATGGATTTAGATATACTTTTTATGTTGGGCAGGCCAAACTATGAAATTTTATTGATCAAGAAAAATAATGAAATTCAATCAGCTGTGAAAGAATCAAAACAAACTGAGCAATAAAAAACTATTTACCAATTCTATAGAAACTACCTAAACAAAAAGTTTAAAATTTAATTAGCCAAAAAAACTGTAATAATAAACTGAAACACAAAGTATTCTAAAAGCACAAAACCGATTTTCTTCGAATTTTAATTCACTTGACTAAACAGTAATAAATATACAAATTTCTAAATTTAAATATTTTATTTTTTACCAAAAAAAAAAAATATAAAATCGATTTAGATAATTCATAATACAAAAAAAAAAAAGTATAAAAATTAACAAAAAAAAATTCTTTGAATCCTTTTAAAACTTTTAAGTATTTTATATTTTGATTAAAATTATAAAATATATATATTTAAGAAAAATTTCCATTTAAATATTAACAAAATATTTAAATTTTTTTTTTTTTTTTGTTATTTATAAACAACAAAAAGGATAGCATAAAGGCGCCTTATTATGACATATATGGAATAATATTTTTTTAATGAAATGAATATTTAATAAGCTTTTATATTAATGAAATTAAAATAATTAAATCAGAACCAAAATAAAATATATAAAATAACAAAATAAAAGAGCAGCACCCAGCATTTGAATAAATTGTTTTTCCCCAAATTGTTTTTGCTTGTACATATTTAATTATAAGGATTACGAATTTGTATAAAATATTCGGTGGAACTTTGGTATATAGATGTATGTATACATATTGTTAATAATAATCGTAATAATTGAAATCAATTGTTTTTTTGTTTTTGTGTATTATCCTATTTAATATAATAAAAGATTAAGAAGAGGAAAATATATAAATGAATTCTATTGTTTTTGACATTAAGTTGTTTTAAGCGAGTTCACATCCTTTTTGCTATATATGTACGTATAATGTATACGAGATTTTATGAAAGAAACGTGCTTTGAAGTAGATTATAAATAATAATAGTAGTAATAAGAAATAAATAAATAAAATGTTGACATGTGTCGCTTTATTTAACATTTATGAGGGAAGAAGAAAGATATAATAAAAAATGTTTTACTATAGATTTTGATTAATAGAAAATTCTGAAATAAAGAAATAAATATTCCAGCCGTACATATCCATTCTAAAATATTAAATCAATCAAAATGGATATTGATTTGATCGCAATTTGACATGTACAACACTTAATAAAATTTTATGGATAAATACATTCAAAAAAAAAAAAACACTGTACCATTTTCTTCTTCAATTGTTCGTGACGTTGATGTCTCCGACGATGTTGTGGTTACAACAAATACTAATAGTCCTAATAAAATGTAACATATTTGATTGAAACTAATTAAAATTTTAGCGAAACTCATAATTTATGTAATTTTAGTAATAATTTTTTTATTTTTATTATAATATTCATTGTTTGCTTTAAAAAACACTTAATGAAATTGTATCACTTAAAAATAATAATATTTGATTTCTTATCACTAAATTATGATTTAATTATAATTATTAAAAACCAAAACACTTTACACTATTTATATATAATCACAAAATATTTATACATTTATACATAAATATTTATATATTTATTTATTTCACAGATATTTTATTTTTTATATACACTTAAATCACGACCAACGAGCTTTTAAATATTTTCAAACAATTTACAAAATAATTATTTTAATTAAAATTACAAATATAATTTTTTTTTTCTTAAATATATAATTTAACTAAATAATATGAAGAAATGTTAATTCGTTACGATCTCAATAACAACTGATAAAAAAAACTTTTGGGAATTATTTTATTTTTATTTTTTCGTTACAAAAATAAAATAAAAAAATAAATAAAAACGGAAAATGGAAAATAAAACAAAAACAAAAAAAAAAAGTTTCCGTTTTTCTTCTTGTTTTGTGTGAATGTCTGTTGTATTATTTTCTTCTCATGAGTAATGGTGAATGGTGCGAGTCGAGAGTTGGTTGGTAAAAATACAAAAAAAAAAAAAAAATATAAAACACAATAGACGCTGGAATGAAAATATAATTTTTGTACACTCGACACTGGAAGGCGCACAGTTCCAAGATTGTGAGGAGAAATTTTGTATATAATTTAGTTTTGTTGTAATGTGATTCGGCGCACAATATGTTCAGCGCGCTTTATATCGAAAATAAATTGAAAAACAATTTGTTGGATACTTCCAAAAATTCCAATGGAAGAAATTTCCTCTTGTTTTGAAATTTTTTATTTTTTTTTTTTGCTAGTGTATCAAGTGTTATGTATATATAAAAATTTCGCTGGAGATTATTACAGAACGCATATATGTATACACTGTATATATAAAGTAAATTCGTAGAATCCCGCGCTTAATTTAGGAAATATAAATTTTGCGTCGGTGTGCTATATATTATATAACATCGGAAAAAACATATTAAGTTAATTTATCAAAATAAGATTGGGATAGCTCGAGGTTATATACATAATATTATTCTGTCTCATGGTAATTCCTAAATTAGATTCACAAAATAATTCAAAATAAAAATCGAGGAGAACAAACAATTTTGTTCAGATAGGCGCTTGACTTCAAAATTATCTCGCGTTGTAGGCACGCATATGTATCTAATATGTATACCTACATAAGATTCTAAGAAGTCGATTTTTTTTTTTTGAACACACGTTTGTTCGCCGTAATTGTGGATTCATATATAGTAAAGACCCTCCAGATGTATATAGAATTCTAGGTATAATTTATATTGAATAATTGCAATTATTTTTTTTATATACTGAAAAATCGATATTGCCAATCAGTATTCATTTATACAAGAATGTCCTCGGAATAATAAAATAAATATTGATGAACATTTTCATGGAAATCTTTATAAACATTTGGTATATAAAATCCGAAATGTTATTTAATAATATTTTACAATAAATATCTATACTCGTATATAGCTATACAGCCAAGCTGAATAGGTATTTCAGTTGACGAATATATAGTAGCTGGGTTAGGAGTATAGTATTTAAGGAATACTCATCTTTTTTATAAAAACATTTTCTGTGTAAATGAGTAAGATTCATATGTACTACTATATTGCAGCTATATACTTGAGAAAAATGAAACGATCGTTTGAAATGATATCACGATATAAAAAATTGTGGGTGATGGCAATACTCGTATAAGATTTATTTATTTATTATGAGCGTTTAAGACATCGTGTAAAAATTTGAAAATGTTTAAGTATGTTGTTCGATCACGGGATTAGTTTAGTTATTCTCGCATTATTTTCCAAAACACTAATAACGACTATTACACTTTAATAACATTTAACTTTCACTTTTCCCTTTTACTACTACTAGCGACTAAGCATATATCACGGTTAAAACACGTCTTATTAACTCCTATACCATTCCATCTCGTATTTATACTTTATAATTTGCTCCTATGTTATATCGTGCCTTTATCCAGTCACTTGTTACTCGTATAATAACACACTGTTCTATCGCGTCTAGTTCTCATTTCATCTGCTATCAGAATAATTCTACCCACATAAAGCATATTATACCGACATTGGTATACCTCCAAACTCTAGATCTTTAGTTAATCGCAAGATTATTTCCGAATACGATTCTCCCAGTTGCGTCATCCCAGTTTTGTCAGTACTGCGGATCGATATTCCAACAGGAACGTATGTCAATCCCAGTTGAATACAATCCATGGCCTCAGGTGGCCTCCACTTGCTCCTCCGTGATACTCTATAAATATTTCTTCAACTTTGAATTTAGGCACCGTTAGTGCTTGTTTTACATTACCGTTCGAAAAGATCCGTTTTTCATTTAGAATTTGTCCCATTGTACCCAGTACGCTTTTATTGTGGAACTCTTATCTCCAATTTCACTCCAAGTGGGTCGACTGCCTTTTTCCTTAAATTGCATGATTATTTTAAATTTCGGATCTGCTAGCTGCTCCTCACTGATAATTTCATCTGTTAATTCCTTATCAGATAGTATTTGCATAATCCGATGTAAGCCGATGATGTCTTCCTTTGCCTCTATAAGCTGCAGCCCTTATTTTCCGATGTTCTCTCTGGTAATGGTAACTTTGAAAACGTTCGATCCACCGTGCTACTTGCTTTTCCGGATTCTTGAATTGTAGAGACCCACGTAAGCCGCCATGGCCCGTTCGTATATTGAATTCTTGGCCATAAAGGTATTTATTAAATTGTTTCAAACATTCCAATATAGCCAATAATTGCTTACGAGTCACACAATAGTTACGTTTGGGTTTAGATAACAGAGTAATAAGCTTTAAATAATAAGCTATCACTTTTTCTTGACCTGTTATTTCTTGTGACAGCAATCCTCCGATACCATCATTAGATTAGGTTAGGTCAGGGCTGCCGTCCTAAAGGACTAGCATAGACACAAAATTGGTAAGTCATCGCATGCTGAATTCATTGAATGATTCCTTTAGTTCGCCATTCCATCCCAACGCCTTGTTCTTCCCGATCAAAACATGTAAGCTTTATGCGACATTGACGAATCCTGGCACGAATCGCCTATTATTCGTATACAATTCAAGGAAGCTTCGTAGCTCATCATGGAAGCTTCGTAGCTTTATCCCTAAGATGTTGGCCTCATCGATGTGCCTCATCGATTCCATTGGTCGTAACCTGGAGCCCCATAAATGTTACCTCCATTCTAAATAGCGAGCACTTCTTCGGATTTAATTTTAAACTGGCAGACTGTAATCGCTTCTATACCTCTGACAAATTTCTCAAGTGCTAATCGAAATCCTCTCTTAACACTATGATTTTGTCGAAATATACTTCAGGCATGACTTCTAATATTACCCCTTTAGCACGTATTCCATAAGTCGAAAGTTATCGTGCTATCGTGCTATTACATAATCCAAATGGAATCACGTTAAACTGCTATACTTACACATACTTACGTCGTTTTTTCATCATCTTCCTCTCAGAATTCCACCTGCCAATACCCGCTATGCAGGTTCAATGTTGCATACATTCTAGCACCTGACGACACATCTAACGAGTCATCGATCCTTGGTAATAAATAACTATTTTTTACATAATTGAGTTTAGGGTAATCAACGCAGATTCGTAATCAACGCATCCTTGCTTTCGACCTGCATCCGATCCACCTCTTTATAGCAATCGACTTCATCTACAATTATTGCGACTAGTACTTCATGTTGAATTTGAATATTGCCTATCTTTATATTTGCAATCTTCTTGCCCGTTATGAATACACACTCTTCTTTGGCCGTTCATAATTTCATCTCATCGGATGTTAGTACTCGAGTTTATATGGCAATCGGTTGTGCTAGTCTGCTCCTGCTCCTTTAGGCTGACTCGTTGTAGACTTATTTGGTTCTGGCCATCCACTTGGCCAAACTCGGTTTCTACTTAGTCCTTGTTGAATAGAAGATCTTGTCCGTCTCCATTTCATTTCTTGACTGTCTAGAGAGATATGACCCATCTTGTCAAATACCCAACATTTTATTTTGCTACCACCTTCTCTAAATCTTGGTACCGACCGTTGGATGTTCGTACTGACTTTCATTTCCACCCGTCGCACTTTAAGTGACGGTTTGATGATAGCTTCCACAGTCTCATTTGTCACGATTGTGGATGAGGGCAATATTTGTATAAGATTGATTTATTTATTTTGAGAGATGAAGACGCCGTGTTAAAATTTGAAAGTGTTGAAGTATGTTGTTCAATCACGGCATTGTGAATAAAACTCAATTTGATTCTAGAAAACACTAATTTAGTTATTGTCGAATTATTTTACAAAACACTAATAACCACTATTATACACGTTAATAACACTTAAATTTCACTAACCGTAATCCTATCACGATTTAAACACCGGGTATTAACTCATACCATTTTATCTCGTATATACCAAGTATATACAATACTAGAATATTCCTTTAGAGTCGAGACTGTCTAGACCATTCCTGAATAGTCTAGACACATACTTACATATGTATATGGAGTTTCTCTATTTCTAATCAGGTAAACCACGTTATTACCATTATAATGACGGTGTACGGTCCTTCCCATGAAGGTTACAGCTTCGGTGATGAATCCTTCTTTCATTGTGGGGTGTAAAGCTATACTACTCGTATCTCCTCTCGTATAGACTGGTTCTTCTTTCATCTGCGTACAACATAATTCTGCCCAAAAAACTGATGATATTTGATACATTGGCGACAAGCTATTTGAGACTAGCTAATATACGTGCACTATTCAAGAAAGCATCGTAACTCCCGTAAATTCTTCGGTTTTGGCCAGTCCTTTAAGACTAACATCTTGACATCTTTTCTCATTTGGTTCTGGCCATCCACTTGACTAAACTCGCTCTCTATACATGGTTCGCGTTCAATGGATCTTGTTCGTCTCCATTCCATTTCTCGACTGTCTCTCGATATGTGACCGATTTTGTCAAATGCCCAACCGACACCGATCGTTGGATGTTCGTACTGAATTTCATTTCCACCCGTCACGCTTGTGATGGTTTGATGATGGCTTGCATTTCATTTGTTAATGCACAAGCGATGGTTTCATCTTAATTCTCTCCGCAAGCAATCGAGAGACGTATTTATATGTATCGTATTTGTTTTGATCGTAATTCTTCAATTTCATTCATTTCTTGGTCACTTCCTTACTGTTGATCCAGTACTTTCTTTAATTCTATAACTGTATCTATATCATTCGACGTTTCGAATTGAAACTTAAAAATTGCAAAAGATAATATGATCCATCAAATACCGGTGGCTTGATTTTAATCGCTTGTCCTGGCTGAGCTTCTTGCAACGCTGTTCTGTTTATTTCGATACATAGAAGTTTCTTCTCAAAGCCTAGGATTTTTCCCTGCTACTATCTGTTTGCACTTTTCCGTTATCGTCGATAACTCTGTTCCAACTCTTGAATGTATATCTTAAATTTTCCATTACCATCATTACCTTCAAATCTAGATCTCTGTTGGTAATTCATATTCAATTTGTTGAAACACTGATTGTATTTTCTTAATTTCTCAATACAGATTACAGAGTGAGACTTATTCTTTGTAGTAATCGTTGTTTCAATTCATTTTTCGGACCAGCCATCAAATTATAACAATAAAAAAAATATTAAAATTTCTCGGTACCAAATTTTAGTCAACCTTGAAAAGTAAAATACACGAAACTCATAGTAAAATACACGAAAAATTGTGTTTCATCAATGCTAGACAATTTTTCGTGTGTTTTACTTAATGAGTGCTTGACATGGCCGACTAAAATTTGATTTAGTTATTTTTTTTATACAATTCCATTTAATATAATTTATAAATATTAAAAAATATTAATAAATTAAATATTAAAATTTTTCGATTCAAATTCTATTCGCTCTGTCCAAGTACTCGCATAGTAAAACACACAAAAAATCGTGCTGTATTAGTGCTAGGCAACTTTTAGTTTATTTTACTATATGAGTGCTTGGCAATTGGTATTACTATTTCATTTTTTTATAAAATAAAAATTCTTTTTTGTTAGTTGCTTAAAATTATTTTAAATATATTCAACATCTGGGATTAAGAAGACTCCATAACATTCCTAATTAAATGCTGGAAAGAATGAGTTGTTATATATAAAGAAACATGTAGGTTATAAAAATATTTTATTTAAACTTTAATTATGAATCGGTTGATACAGATTACAAAATTCGTCGCACTACATGAATATTAATGAAATCCCAGCCAATTGCACTAATCTGCGTTATGTAAAATCGAACCACTCCTAAATTCAGTTAAAGATAGGTGTAAAGCGCTGAGATACCAAGTTAAAGATAGGTGTAAGGCCAAGAGATACCACTATTCCATAGATTTTGAAATTTACCAAGGTGACCAGACGAATCTTGGCCATCGGACATTGGATTTAGGTCCAGCTATGGTCCCTCACTTAGTGAAAACTCAACCCAAGGAGAGTTTCATATATTTAGACAGATACTTCACTAAGGTGCCACTTATGTTGAAACTGCTTAGGGTACCGAGCAGCTGGTAAATATTTTTAATCGAGATTTTTTATATATTCTAATCCTTTTAGGAACGGTCATTGTAATTTGATTAAAAAATTGTAAATGTTAAGTCGATAGAAAAATGCAATGGGCGAGAGTCAAAATTTTCTTTTTACCAACGGATTAGACGGAATTCAACAGCCATTGAATGGAATGATACGGAATTTCGAGCATTATAATCGTTCCCAGTGTCTCATCCAACTACAACGGTTTGTCGATGGGCAAAAGAAGTCCACTCCCATTGTTGAATATAATAAACAAATGGGTGGGGTGGACTTAGTTGATCAAATGATGGAATATTATAGATGCTTTATTAAAACTAAAACGTGGACCTTGAAGGTAACAAATCATTTTATAAATTTGTCGGTATAGTAAATGTCTGTATGGAGTACCAAATAGACTCTGCGGCTATTGGTTCACTTTAACCAAAAATAATGGATTTATTAGAAAAACAGTGATGAAGGGTTGATATTGGAATACTCCCATCGCCCAATGCATGTGGCTTCTCCTCTTCCATGTAAAAGCTGTCGTTTAGGGATTTGTTACTTTCAAACGCGTATACAGTGCAACCTAATGCAATGTCTATTTATGTGTTTCTTCGAAAAACATCCTGTTTTAAATAATTTTATGTAAAATATAACTTTTTTAAAAGCCAAATCTTACACAATGAGGACATAAATGTGTAAGTTGGATTCAAATGCATTTACAAATAACTTTTAACATCTCTCACTAGAGCGATCAAAATTTAAGACAAGAAATGGACCACATTACACCCTCTTGGGCCAACCTATGTAGAGTGTTACCTCATTACGTGTAAATCTCATAAGAAATGGTCTTTCAATAAGTAATTTTAGTAATTTTCAAATTTTATTCAAATTTTTAAAGTAAATTCTGAATTCAATCAGATTCAAAATTTACATTCTTTAATCTCTAGAGACTTAAAAAATTCATCTGCAATAAGTCCAATCAAAAAATTACTGATTATATATACATCGAACCGTAATAACTTTCTTAGAAATAATATTTTTACTTTGTGTAGAGCCAAAAACACAATCTTCGAATTTTTACAAGCATACATATGTACATACATACTAGTACATAAATTAAAACAAAATAAAATGTTTTGAAATTTAATTTAAAATTTTTTAAACAAATTTAATTTTGATTCCTCAAAGAGAAAATCTCGGTATTTTTTTGTTATTTCATGGCTTCGAATTGTAAATATATACATATGTATATACAGGGCAAAGATTAATACACTTTGAGGTTAAGTTTTGGAGAGTCAATAAATATAGATGTATTAAATGAAAGAAATTAATATTTCTTTTACGCATTTTTTGTTGTTGATTTATTGAACCCTCCTAAACCTCAACAACGATAGCAACAACATTTGACCTATCAAAGGTTAAGCATTTATGTCCTTTATATGTATATATATTTACCACAACTTTTATAACCACATTTAATAGCACACGCCATATACATATACACATAATAAGTCCTTAAAAATTCTTTAAAACTATGTTTTTGGTGTTCGCCAAAAAGCACAAAAAATATAAACCAAAAACATAACTTTACAACATTGAGTATTAAAACCATCAAAAATCTCTCTTAACCAAAATATGCACAAAAAAAAACAAAAAGCTCTAAAGTTCAAAGCAACATTGTAGTACGTAATAGAAATTAAATCTAACAATAAATAAAAATAAAACAATAATATTACAGAGCATACACACACACACACATACACACATAACAACAAAATATACAACTTTTTGGTTTATGACGTAGAACTTATTATCGGTCTAGAGGGTGCTATATATCTTTCACATGCCACAAACACTCGACACCATATCGAAAATTAGAAACAAATGTTATATACAACAACAACAACGACAACAGTAACTATGTATATATACATCCACTCCATACTCTGGTTCTGCCTTCTTCTTCGTCTTCATCTTTTATGTTACATATTTTCCATTTTTTTATTTTGTTTCTCTATTTTTCATTTTCTCTTATGGATCTGCTTTTTTTTTTTTTTTTATTTTTCTCATTGAACAACTTTTATTATTTTTGTGTGGAAAAAATAGGAAACAGTTTTTCCGAAATACAAAAACAAATTGGTGATATTTCCATTTTTTTTTTGTTTTGTTTTTTTTTTCCGAAAATATAACAAAATGTTATGACATAAAATATTATTATTCTTCATCACTATGTGTATTACTGTGTATATATACGTACGTATATAGTATGAGTCCTGGGTACATAAGTTGTTGGTATGTATGTATGTATATAGGGAAAATTTGTTGCTGCGAGATATTTTTTCAACAACAAAAATTATAGGTTTTCACTTAATTTACTTTTGGGTTGTGGAAAATAAATTTTCATTTCACCATAGTATTTCATTCCTCGTCATATCGTTTTGTGTTGTCGCGATACGCTTTTCTCTATTAATATCGATGTATAGATGTATTTATGATAATTTGACTGATTGTAATTTTATGATAAAATGCAATTGGAAATCGATTAAATTTTAATTTAAATAAAATAACAATTTAATTTTCATTTCATTTTATTTATAATGAAAATTATAACATAGAACACAAAAAAAAAAAATTTATGGTAAAAAGGACTCGAGCGCAACAGAAAAGAAGAAAAACACAAACCAGTAATGAAAATATTTCGATTTGAAATTGAATTGTAATTTTTTTTTTGGTTCGGTTTTTCTTTTTCTATATGGACACATAAAAAAAGAAAATGTCTAGAGAAAAACTTAGAATCTAAGTGAAAATAAAATAACTGTATAAGTAGATATATTGGGCAGGGTCAATAGTTCTAACAGGAAGCTTAAACTAATGTGACAAAATTGAACAATTAATTATAAGGTTTCCTTAAAGTTCTTAAATGTATCCTAAAAATTAGTTTGTAATGATGATTTGCAATGATGATCTGTTGAAATTTGTTTTATCCATTGGAGGAGTGATGGAATTTGGACGAGAGTGGGTGACATAAAGATGAGATCTCATTCTTGTCGCGTACCTATGATAATCGGTATTCATTTTGAACTTTGTGTTTATGGGTATCATTTAACAATTTGGGCCAATACATTAGGTTGATTGGTAAAACAGTTGATATCACTGATGTATGGCAGAAGTTCTTTTTCGAAAGTTATATTCGCTATCTTGATTTTTTCACAGCTCTCCATACAGAAACACTATAAATAATCCCAAATTGCTATGGAAACGCGCTTAAAAAATATCTTGTTAAATCAGTTCGATAATTTGCAATTTTTTTGAAAATCCCTGCAATACCAGAAAGTCTTTTCTCAACAGCATCAGCTTGAATATTGAACTTCATTTTTTTATTAAGGCTCTTTCTGAATATGTTAAAAAAAATTAGTTATAACTTTGGTGAAATGGAAATTTTTTTAAATAAATTAAAATGAATCGCATCGTAAAAAAATAGTTTGCTTTTTTTTTATAATTTTAATATATTATATAAAATATATAATTTAATAAATGAAGCTATGATACGGAAATACCGAAGGAAACTTAGAAAAGTATGCAATTTATAATGGATATTTACGAGATATTAAATGGAAGTGAGATAAAAACTCAAGAACACCTTCGTATAGGCTTAAAAAAATAGTGCAATTAATGCCGAATAAACATCACAGGTGGGCTAACGAATATGAATTGAAAGTACTTTTATACTATATGGCAGCCGGTTGTAGTTATCGTGTAACTAGCGGGTTTGTGAGCATCAGGCGGTAAGTACACAGGTATAAATGATAATAGTTTAGAAATAATATAAAAAGATGTAATTTATAGATTTACTGTTAAATCGATTATCCACAAAGCGATGTTAGAACATTTCACGGTACACATGCAGCACATCATAAAACCATTAGCAGATGAAGACCAGATGCAAATTGGGATGAATTTTTGTAGGCGATCTAACACCGGTATTTTTGCCAATGTAATCGGAGCTATAGATGGACGTCACATACAGATCAATTGTCCTGCAAACAAACATCGAAGGGTTTTAGCAGGCCAAATGGAAGCAGTTTCAGATTTCCGAAAAATGCTGGATGGTCGAACACAAATCGTGGTACAGCGCGATGGTTTAGTAAATATTAGTATTAGCACGAAATTACTATGAACGAAATCCGTATTGTTGTTAACTGAGCAATTTATTTTTCTCCAGATGACATTGAAGTTGAATTTTGAATTTTAATTCAAAGATTTTTGAAATAACTTTTTAAAAATTAGCACAATCTTAGGTCAAATGGATCAAACGAAATCTTCATTGAGCGATAACAGCAATTATCGATGACAGCAATGTTTCGGTGAGTAGCTACGTTTGCTTTTATATTACGGTTTGGTTTCCTGTGGATGTTAATTATGTTGTTTTCTTTAATTTTACCTCCAACTTTCGGACTAAGAGCAGTGACAGTTTCAACAAAATTTTCTACGGGCGTTTTCTGTATTCACAACCTGACATAAAAATAATCAGTTTTTAAATGCCATTACTGGCGCCTTCAACTACAGTAAACTATATGGCTCCAATAGTTTCGATCCTGAGCATGATCTTCATATTTTCTAAGACAATCTGAAGAAGTCAAGTCGTTCTCTACATCGTGGAGCCATCGTCGCTTGCAACGACCTGTGCGCCTACCATATAATGGCTCTTCTTTCAGAGATCGCTGAAAAATAAAGAAAATTAAAGATAAAGCCGAAACATCGGCAGAAAAAAATAGCGAGGAATCGGAACCCAATAAAACAGGAGCAGAAATAGATCTTAAAGTGTGGTTAACCCGGGTTAAGCCTAAATAAAGTTACAACAACCAAACCACGCAACTTATAAGTGCTCATTTGAGAAGATGCGGATGACTCTTTTGAAGATCTTCATTTTCGAAGTTCTTCAACGAACTCTGGATGGTCCAGTGATTCAGAGTCTGTAGGGGAAAATAAAAGGATTAAATCTATAGTCACACAAAGCCAGGTGAGTAGAAATAAACAAAGCGGCAATCGATGCTGGTCATCCTACTCAAAGAAAACCATTCCATAACCCCAGATTTGCCCACCTTATAGCCAAAAACGCAGTATGAAATGTCTACATATACAGTATCAAAGAAACAACAAGCTATAATCTTTGAAAAAAATTGGGAACTGCAAGAATTGAACAAATCAACCATCTCCATTCGGCTATCATAAACCCGGGATTCAAAGAAGTATTAATTTCATCCTATTTCCAAATTGACGAAGAATATGTATGCAATCAGTTGCAGTTTAAGCCATACAAACCGTTATTGCACATTGAAGCAGACTACACGGTAATTACAAAATCTAGTAATTGACAACTAGATTGTCTAGTTTTGCAGATTCTAGTACAAATTTAGTAAAATTCTCGTAAAAAATTAGCGAAAATTAACTTTCTGGTAAAATTTTAAAACGGATTTAACAGATTTCTAGTCAAATTACATACAATACCAGATTTTTACTAATCTCTAGTTAAATTCACGTTAAATTTAATATTGTACAGGAAATCCGGTAAATGAAACAACTAGAAAAGTACTAGATAGTCGGTTTTTTATGATAAAACGTAGAATCTAGTTAAATCAATAGAAATCACGTCAATTTAATTACGAGATTTCCATTACAAAAATACTTCACTTGAACTCTAGTAAAATTGAACTATTTGCTAAAATTGAACAGAAGTTCACTAGATTTTAACCGGAATTCTGGTAAATGTACTTCTCATTCTCGTTATTTTATCGTCAGATGTGAGTATTGTATTGCGTTATATATTTGAAGCAGTTTATTACTAGAATATACCGAAATTGTACTGGATTTTCACCGGAGTTCTAGTAAAATTATAATCACTTCACCATTTTTTTGTCGAATGGTGAGTATTGAATAAAGTTTGAATCGTTTCTTACTAGAATTATCTGGATTTTAACTGGATTTTTACTAGAATTCTTGTAAAAGTTGCCCCTACTTCTATTTTTATATGGTTTTCCTCCATTTAGTTAATCGAATAATCATTCAGTTCTAATTACAATTGCAAACCAGGCAGCTGGTAATTATAAAATATAAAGTCGCGTTGAAAGTTAATAAGTTATAAAAAGTTAAAGTGATTGATAAGCTGCCATGCGTTTGGGCTAAGGTAATATATTTATACAATACTATAATAATTATATTATTCCATTCACCAGATTTATTTTTGTTGTTACTAATAAATTAATTTCTATCTGTTGCAGTTTGAAGAAAATCCAATGGACATTACACAGAAAATAAAGCAGCTCAGCCGTATATGATTTGTGTGGCAGACAAACCTCTCAATCACCAAGGATTTTACTACCTAATTCTCGATGGACAAAGAATAAAGTTAGGCTACAAACATTTTATGGAGGCATTCGATATTTTGTTCAAAACTTTCTACGTGTTTGGATTAAAATATCCTAAAAATGCCATACATTTTAATTTATAATTTTACTGAAGTTTATATATATTTAATAAAAGGAACAACGCAGCCAGAATTTCGAAATTGTATAAACAGTTGTATTTAAAACGCTCTAAAAACATATGTATTAATTAAAAATAGATCATAAATAAAAATAAACTATATACTAAAAATAAATTTAAAAAAAACATTTTTTTATTTTTCGAAAAAAAATTATTAAAAATCTAGTACTTTAACTGGAAAACCTAGTACATTAACTGGAAAATCTGGAATATTCACTGGAAAATTTAGTAAAAAATGATCCCTTTTTACTTGAATTCTGCTAAAATTAATGTGTTTTTCTAGTTATTATTTTCTAGAAATCCAGTACATTCACTGGAAAATCTAGTGCATTTAAATCTAGTAAAATTACTAGAATGTACTTCTACCAGAAGTCTAGTAAAATATTTTTTACTAGATTCAACTAGATTGTCTAGTTTGCTCACATCCAGTAAATTTTTATTTACCGTGTACATACCGTTACTATACATTGAAGCAGACTGCGATGAAAAACATAGACCAATGCGTCATTATCCGGCTACACTTATATATTTAACCATATGACTATACGATATTTGGTTTTGTTTCAAACAAGGATCAATAAAAGGTTTGCACGACATTCATGTGGAAAATCAAGAAAAGGAGACTCTTAAGGGAAATTATATCAATCATCAATATGAATATCAATTATCTCGAACAGAGAAAGATAATGACAAACAGAATTGGCGAATGGAAATTACATTGTTGCATGATATGACCTTCAAACCGGTTCTACCTGTTCCAAGAGATGATGTTTCGGTATGATTAATCACGCATCTACAAAATGAACAGATTTCATTTTACGATTTTACGGAACTTAATATAGTGATAAGGTTTCTTGCTTTTTCTTGCATGAACGAAAAGAAAAGTGGCAACAAAAATAGTAGTCGCAGTAGCGACTTTTAATAACGCATAAACTCTTATTAATTAAGGGGCCTACCCAAAATGAAGGCAATAACGGACATTCGGTTATCGAAAAAGCTAATAAATTTTATTGACAATCCGAATCGGTGCAAATTGTACTATACATTTTCATAATTTACATATTTTCGGACATGTTATATTTTATTGACAATCCAAATACACGGTGCATAAGCTATTGTACTATTGTTTGTTTTTCTTGCTTTCTGCCAACTCTTTCAGCACTTGATGGGTATTTGTTTTCAACATAAAATTAATGGCTTAACATCTTTTCGAACTATTATAAATAAGTTTTGTAATAAGGCCATGAAATTATCCCAAACTATCATCCCTGGAAAATATAAAATTACCTCCAACAAGCGTAATAAACAATATACCAATTTTTTTTAAATCATCTATTTTAAACAGTTGCCTCATCTCGTGAGTTTTGTTACCTTTATACGATTGATTCATCCCCCACTTTTCCGTCATTTACAAAAGTATAGAGTTGGCAAAAAAATGTATATTCTATATTACCAACTGTACATATACATAAGTCAATGAACAAAAAAACAACTTTTATTAGTATAACGTTGCTACAAAACACCCATTCCAGACTTTTTTGATATGAAAATGTTTATTTAATTTAGTTGCAATGACGATTATTTCCTCATGCGATTATGTTTGAAATTGACTATCACTACCCTAGAGATGCGATAAACCTTGGACTTTTTCAAAGGTAATTAAAGTTCAAGAAAAAATCGAATGGATGATTAAGTTTTGAACCTATTGTTATTAAGTATTGTAAACATCATTATGTTTATTACAATAACCTGGCCCAACCCCTAAACTGTAAAGTTGCCATCTCTTTGACGATCAATTTAATAAATCATATTACTCACCAAAGGCGAGTCACCTAAACAGTTTTGTTTATCTGTGATAAAACTGAGGACGTAAACTAAAAATTTAATTTGTCGAAAAATAAATATTTCTTAACTTAGTTACTAATTTATTTACCTTAAAGAAGTGACCCATCCCTAATGGAGATATTTAATACTTGTGAAATTGTAGTTCTGATAAAAAGAAATATGTAATCAATTTTTCTACCTGTCAAAGTTCAATTCAGAACTTTTATAAAAAATCCGAATAATTGATTTTAACCACAACAAATAAAACGAGCTATAGCCTAATTGGTCGACAACTGAAAATTTTAAGTCATTCTATAATTCTGAATTCATTTGACAAATTTGCGACGTTCGGATAGATAAGATTATAACAATTTGATAGGTATGTGTTTATGTGTTTACAGTTTAGTTTATCTAACATACTAATAAAATTGTATAAACAATCCTATCAAAAGTAGTGGAACTATACTAAACCGGACTTCACCGATCACCTGTTTACACATAACATAAAGAGGATTTGGATAGGTTCAGTTAGTATGATAGAAATTCACTCGATTACCTGGTATAGCCAATAGTATGGGCACCTGGTATAGCCAATAGTTAGAAACACAGGACGATACAGTTCTAGTCTACCTTTATAATTTTTAACAGCATCTCTGGGCTCATCAACTCAAATTAGTTACGATTTATTTTATTCTGCATTCCAACCTTTATTTAATTAATTTAAATTTAAGTTCATCCCTAACATTCAACTAACAATTAACTACCACAAGACTAAACTTTAAGAGTAAATTTTAAGAGTTGACTATCGATACATCTTTAGTTGCGAATCGGTAAAAATCGAAAAAAACCTACAAAGCGTGTGTTAGAAAGAGTGTTATTTAAGCCTAAGTTCAAATTAAATAGAGATAAATGTATTTAATTATTGTATTATAGATAAAGCTATTAGGTAATTCTAAGGGAAGTTCATCCGATACCCGGCGATGGTAATTGCCTTTTCAATGCCGTGAAAAAAACCTGAATATATATCCAACCGAAAGTGGATTACACAGTACAAATGTCTAGTTTTTAACTGCTTCTTCTTTTTTTCTTCATCTTATTTGTTAAATTTCTTATATACTATGTGCATTAAAATAATAACTTAACGTAGTTAAATATAAGTTAAAACTAAAGTTTACGATTTGTTCCAGATATTTGTCGGGTCTTTGAACTGAATTAAAAAAATATCAAAATTACTGTTTGTTATGCTATCACTAAACGCTATGCTTCCTTCCTGCCGGTTAATTGTGAATATAATAGTAAAATTTTCCTACTTTTAACCTTATCATCCAATTCTCAGAGTCCTTATGCTCAAAATATCTCCGACACAATATATCGTCCCATTCAACCCAATACTAATCCTTATACGCACTCATTGTGCTTCACTACCTGTTCCGTCCCCTTTATCACCTTTATCCTCTACCCTTTGTTTTGGTACCTGGAATGTTCACGGGCTCAATTCGAACGAAAAACGCAGTTTGATCGATAGTATTTTACGCCGAAATAATATCAAGGTTTGTAGCATTCAAGAAAAGTGTCTGTTCAACGACCCATTATACTTGGTATCTTGCCAACGATCCAAAGGCCCGAAGGCGCGGAGTCGACATAATGATAGTGACAATGACAGTGGAGTTAATACGAAAAAATATTACACTGTTAAATATGGCTAAATTTTCCAATTGGAAAAAATAGTAAAAAATCCAATTGGGAAAAATAACGAAAATTGGATTTTTCGAGAAAAATAATAAAAACTATGTATTCAAAACACTAAAATTCTACATTATGTAAAATAAATAGTAAGGTTCATAAAAATTTAATTTTTTTGATCCCAAAGATTCTAGTTAATGGCCTAAACTATCTGAAAACATGGGCCATCATCGAGAAGATCTCTGGGATAGGCGGTACAAAATTTTAAAAATCAATCGAAATCAAGTCATTTTCAACTTCTATAAACAAATAGTAAAGTTCATCAGAATTTAGTTTGCTTGACCAGAAAAACCCTAGTTTATCCGAACTGTCCGAAAACATAGGATGTAGGATGGGCATAAAAATTATTAAAATTGGTTTAAAATTACGAAACTTCAAAATTCTGTGAAAATTTAACAGCTCAATGTAATTGAATTCCCACGGACGCAAAAGTGACTGTTGGTCTAAGCTATCCGAACATGTACTCAAAAACATCTGATTATCTCTAGAATTGGCAGCATAAACCTTACTAAACACCTCAAATTAAAATTTTCGTATATAAATAAAATTCCAATTGGAAAAAAGCCAAATTTAACAGTGTAACATGTTTTAGTATTAACTTCACTATCATGAATACCATCAGGTGCAGCACTATTATTAACATCAAGACGAGTGTCATCTGAAGTAATCGGTCTCAAAAAATGAAGCAGATAAATTGCAAATATCAATAGGATCACTAGCGGTAGAATTCTGATACGACATAGAGGGCATTCTAGCCACCTTTCTTTTACGGTTTATGAAATTTCAAAATTCCAAAGGATTAGAGTTTAAATTATTGTACATGAACCTGTTTACAGCTTAGAACTGTATCAATGCGCCTTATTACCAATAAAACAGGGTCTAGCCACTAAAATTCATGTTGCGTTTGTTTCTATAACATAATGTCCATCCTAAAGTTTTTCTTATATATAAGAAATTTCTAAACCATATTCGTAAAAATATTCTTGTTACATTTTGTGTTTGTATCTTTTCCATGATTTTCATTCCTTCTGTACTTATATTCGTTCACACATATAGACATACATACATATTTCTCATTTATATTCGAACAGAATAAAATGTTTTCTTGAATTTATGAGATGTTATAGAACAAGGGATGAATATCAAATATTTGATAATAAACATGAAAAATTGATAGATTATTATGAATCTGTCACCTTATAATGTACAAATAAAATCATATTGCAATTACAAAGTTTTGTTTTGTTTATAGATCTCTTCAGATTTTGAATCTGTTCAGTTATCGACGTAATACATATCAATGATTACATTTTTGTATCATATACAGACGATATATTAGCTGACGGCTATGTTTGATACGATAATAAAGTACAGTATATGTAAAGCTGAATATAAAAATGCATATAGTGTTTGAATAAAAATTGAAATTGAATTTTATTCGCATATGTATGAATACTACTTAAATATGTAAAGCTTATAAATGTATATATAGCTTTATACGATGAGTAAAATAAGAATATTTGTAATAAGGTCGCGTATCGTATGAGTAAACGTCTATCATATATACATGCATGTATATATTTTCTGGCTTAAGATCACACAGCACATACCCAGAATAAACTAAATTAATTGAATATAATATATATAGCATAGTGGGGATAAAATTAGTAAAAAATCTTAACACGATTGGTGAATTTAACTTAAAACTTTAAAATCGCACGATAAGACATCCATCAACCCATATATCCATATACTCGTATGCGATGAATAAAAAACTTTGTCTAAACATGTCACGAAAATTTCATATAATTTCATTATAACAAAATTTTAATTTTTTATATATTTCTTGTATTTTCATCTTAAAGTATTACAAAAAAACAATTTTTTTTGGATCCATGCAAATTTTTATATACATACATACATGTACATATATTTTTTAATATTTTTCATAAGAAGCGAATATAATGTACAACCAGCAATATAAAATGCGGAAGTTTTAAAGGGGTAGTAAATTTAATAAGATTATATTTTATGTTTTATATTTTTTTGCAGAATACAAAAAGAAACAATTTTTTTATATACGTCTTGAATTTATTTTAATTTTTTTGGGTAACGTATATAACTCAAAAAAAAAACTGAAAATTTACTTAACTCGCGCGCATACAACTCAGCGTTCCACCGCCCGCCCGTTCAGCTGTTTGCCACGTATATAATCAATTTCGCTGCTATTATTACGATTATATTGTTATTATTTTAACGTTGAATTAAAATATATAAATTATATATACCTACAGTTCGCTTATATATATATGTATATAGAAATGAAATTTGTTGCTGTCTTATGAATATAAAACAAGTTGCAGGAAATAAAATACACTGACTGGGTGCGCGCTGGTAGATGAAAAATTGCGGAAAATCTAAATATATATAACGATTATATCTTTATATATATATTTGGTGGATGTATATATTAAACACCAAAAAAAAGGGTTAAAGTTGACTCTTGTTCAAGTTAATTTGATTTTATATTCACTTTTTGTTTTGGTATTTAAATGGCAGGTATAAAGTACTATAGGGTTTGTGTAACACAATAAGTAGTTAATTTTCTGCCGTTGTGTTTCAGTATAATATATACATACAAAGGGATGTAAGTGTCGTAAATTTTGTGTTTTTTATCATTTTGAATTTATTGTTATTATAAGGGTTTATGGTCCACAAAAGTGCACGGTTTATGTATTAGGGAAATGTAATAATGTGGTAAGGGTTGTTCTATTAAAATCGATTACATAGTATTGGGCATTTACGCGTCATCTATAGTTTTCTACGTCGACATCTCAACAAACGTCGACAACGCAGACAAAGTTGGCAACGTAGATAATGTTGGCAATTCCTAGAGTGATTTTATTAATTAATTTAAAACTACGGTGACCAAATACTATTAGGATCAATGTGTTTATAGAATTGCGCCTTCAATGTATTTTAATCTAAACTTTAAAAAAATATCTTTTTAACCTGCATTATCTGCAAAGCGTCATTTAAATCGGTTTTAATAGTAAAAATTTATAAGGGATTATGATTTAGCAAGCCATTTGCAGTTGTGTACTCATTAGTCGATTTTGTCACAGTCTCCTGAATGACGTCAAATTGTCATATCGATCAGATGTGCGTTTTTGATCTCCAATATAAAATAATTTATGGTGGTTGGTGTTAAAATAAAGGTGTAGTGTCAAAAATTAAAATGTTAAATTAAAAATGTAATTATATGAGTGAAATAACACGGTAATAAATGAAAAAAACAACAACAACAAAATATACTGCAGATGGCGCTCCATACGTTTTTTAACAAGAATTTTTACGTTACCTGTTATTTCGAAGTTATTTCAGCCGGGTGTTGTCAATTTGGTATTGTTTATTTAATTTTTTTTTTTTAGATTTATTTACATTATTTTTCAAAATTTCATTTAAAAAAAATGGTAACATTACGTTTATTTGCCAGTGGTGCCATCTAGTTAAAATAACCTAACAACGATAAACTGCTATGTCTTGATACGCAAACCTGTAGCAGTTTCCCTTATGGTATATTATAAGTTATTTGCTATTAGTACAAATATATGCTTAATTTATAATGTAAAAAAATATTTAGGGGGTGATGGGAAGTAGGATGGATCATACGGTTTCCACCATTACCCAAGAGGTTGGCTCCAATGCGTTTTGGGTATAGGGGTATCCCCAATTAAATCAGGCCTAATCGCCTTTTGTAAAATAAGGCTATGGCTAATCGTGAGACATTTATCATGTCTCAAGTGAGACCCTCCGGTCCACCCATTGTAACGTGTTGCACCAACCATGTTGGTAGTCGGACGAACGGCTAATTTTAGCGCAACCGTTTTAATGTTGGTGGTATTTTGTATAGTTGTGGTGGAAGTTGTATTGGTTGGTGTAGCCGTCTGAATGGGCATAAATCCGGAAAGGGGCGGGAGAATGGTTCATGAATTTGTTTGAACTGGTACTGGGATGGTTGCTCTCAAAGGGTTTGGAATTAGCGGTATTTGTCAAGGATTTAGAAGGTTGGGCTATTCGACTATGTTACGCCCTTCCTCGGTTTCTTCTTTAAGGTTAAATAAGTACCCAAATATCGCATCGTATCAACACGGTTGAAAGTGACATCAGACAATATTATACGAGGGGGAGGTACAAATGATGCTGCGCAATCTCTGATCTGAGCGGTGCATTTATGGGTGTTTATTTTTAAACCCGTAATCCAGAATGGGTTCTAATGCTCTGATGTCTCGTGCGGTGAGTATAATGTCATCTGCATAGGCGAGTATGAGAAGAAGTTGAAACTCAACACGATGATCTAGTTTCAACTCAGGGAATTGGTCTACGCACAGTTATTAAAACATCAATCAAAATGAAACTAAATTAACGGGGAGATATGGGCATATCTGTTTAACTCCTTTGCTTTCCTTAACTTTTTCTGTACAAATATTGAACCATTTAACAGTATAAACTAATTATCATTCATTACAGTGTCTATCACAGCTCACATATATGGAATAATAATAATAAATTGAACTATATTATAGGATCTCCGCCAGTTAAACTTAAATTTAAATTATTGGTCCAGCAAACTAATAAATTTTATTTCAGCGCCCAGTGATGCTGAAAAAAATTATAAAAGTAGATTAGAACTGTATCGTCCTGTGTTACTAACTATTGGCTATACCATGTGTCTGTAACCGAGTCAACATTTACCATACTAACTGAGCATATCCAAATCCTCTTTATGTTATGTGTAAACGGGTGTTCGGTGAGGCTCGGCCATTTCCGGGAGATCTTGCTAAATGCTTGGTCTGAAAAACGATATATTTATTCCAAAAACGTTGAATAAATGTGAGTTCGCTTTTATCAGGGTAGATAAAATTCGTACTAGGCTGACATCGCCTTACAAAGGCCCACATAACATAATTTGACGATTAGAAAATATGTTATGCTGGGTTCAATAGAAAAAACTAATCCATATCTATCGATCGACTTAAACCAGCTTTTGGATTTTCGATCGCAAAACCAAAATGTGTTCAGTTTTTAGTTCAGAAAAAAAACTTTTTTTTCTCATAACATATATTCGAAGGAGGATGATATGAAGTCCATTTCCGCAATGTTGAAACCCCTGATCGCGATGAATTATTTATATGAAGAAATGAAAACAATTACATATGTATGTACATAATAATCCGGTTTGTAAAATTCATCCGTCTACCAAAAATGCGTGATTTTGAAGAAAGAGATTATAAATCAATTTAGTTAACAATCGGTTTTTTTATTATCCAAAATGCGGCAAGGTTGCTGAAAATATGCTTTCCAAATGGAAAAATATTGCTACCAAAGTATCACCTCAAGTTATGCGGAACCTCAAGAGGATGATTTTAAACGTAATAACACAATTTGAAATTTATATCGACCAATTTGAACATTATATGCAATAAATATTCTTTAATTAAATCTATAGTTTGTTTGTATTTCAACACATATTTCCAAAGTTATAGTATCTTGTGGGATTCCCAATTTAACTATAATAATTTTTTAATTTCTCCGGATACCTCTCAACTGAATTGCCCTACAAAATACAGCTGCAAACTAGCGTATTTTTTCAAATCGTAAATATATCGTAGGTTGTTGACATTGTCTTAATTGTTGACGTTGACCAAAAACCAAGTAATCTACGTAAAGTTTTACCTAATCTAAATCGCCCTGTTGTGTATTGCCAATGGTTGTTTGGATTGTAAGGAAGTCCATTTAAATAAAACAATTTTGAATTTATTAAAATTGTGTTTCACAATATTATTTTTAAATATTTTAATATATTTGATTATTTATAAATTTAACAATTTATTTATTAGATTTAAGTATTTTATAAATTTTAATATGTTTAATTATTTTAAATATAATTTCTTAAGTCACTCTTTTCTTTTGAAATAAAAATAAATTCGGCTTATATACTAAATTACAAGAACGATTGTAGCGCCGGATTAAATAAAAATGTCTATCCGACAACTACAACATTAATTAGGGCTTTTCTTATGCCATAATTATAGCATACATAACACCTTCCTCCTCAAGAAAGATGTTATGCATCTTTTAACTTAGGTTGCTAAAATATATAATTCAATTACTTAATTTTTTTTTAAATTACTATGGTATAATTAATATTAAAAGATATTTTACAAAGTTATAATAAAGTTATTATTATATTTATAAAAATATTTTTTTTTTTTAATTTTTAATTTTTTTAAGTTTATAGAAAAATGTACATATGTATAATACCATAATCTTAACCTAACAGTTCAAACTTGAGTTATAATTCATATTGTGTACATATATATATTAATATTTAAATAATAAAAATATAAGATTTTAAATGAGTAAGATTTTTAGAAAATGTATATTTTTTTTTTTTAATTCTTATAATAAACATGCAATTATATTTAATTTTTATTTTAGTTAATTTTTTATTTTATTTTTTTATTTTGTTACAATTTATAATTTTTAAATTTTCTATTATAATTTATTTAATTGATATTAATATCCTATATTTTTAATTTGATGCGATTATTGTGAACTATTTTCGATTTCTTTCCTATTTCAATATTAGTATTTACCGGACTTACAATTTCTAATACCTTATATGGTCCTAACCAGTTTTGAGATAGTTTGGTTTTCTTAGATTCATTTTTCACCCAAACCATATCTCCAACGTTAAAAAGAGTATTTTTTGAATTGCGGTCATAATAAATTTTAGAATTTAACTTTGATTGAATACCATTCTGTCGAGCGATTGCATATGAACCTTGCAATTTGTGTTTAAAATCCACGAGATAATCGTCATAATTGTAAATAACATTAGGATCATTATAAAATGAAAGGGGTAAATTTGGTAGCATCCCAAAGACTAGTTCAAAAGGCATAAAATGTGTAGATGAGTGAGGTGTTGTATTATATACAAACATTGCATATCGAATCCAAGAATCCCAGTCCATTCCATTTTTATCTATAAAATGTCGCAAATATTCAATGAGCGTGCGATGTGAACGTTCTAATGCTCCATTGCTTTCAGGATGGAAGGCAGATGTGTTAATTTTCTTTATTCTAAGAAGTTTACAGAGATTCTGAAAAACGGATCCCATAAAATTTGCACCCTGATCAGTCAAAATTGATTGAGGGCAACCATAAATACAAACAAAATTTGTGAGAAATGCATTAGCGATAGTTTCAGCTTCCTGATTTGGAACTGGAACTGCAAGAGCATATTTGGTTAAGTCATCCATAATGGTTAGTATATATTTATTTTGTTGGTAACTAGATAATAATGGGCCAACAATGTCTAAGAAAACTTTTTCAAAAGGCTTAGCAGATGAAGTGGTTATTGTCATTGGCATTTTTCTCATAGGAGTAACCTTGTTTTTCTGACAAGATTCACACGACTTAATAAACCTTTCGATCATCCCTAGCACTTTTGGAAAATAATAGTATTTTCGGAGACGTTTATATGTCCTGTGTATACCTTGATGACCACCAAGGGGTGTGTCATGAAATTCTTTTATAAGCTTTAATTGATTTTCCAGGTCAGTAATTTCAATGATGTTTTGTTTTGTAAGAGGATTTATTAAATTGTTATTGCAATTGGAATTATTTGTTGAAGAATTTTGAATTTGATTATTAGGATATAAATTAACTTGGTTATCTGAAGATGTTACATTTTAATTTGTACTTTGTGAACGTGTAACTGCATTAATATGTTTAGAATAAGATGCTAATGAATTTGAAATTGAATTATTTGATTCCTGATTATTTAAAGAACTCGACGGAAAAGATTTATTATTAGTAGAAGAGTCAGGAATATTTGATGAAATATTTTTTAAGAGTTTCGAATTGTCGATTGAAATTCGACTAAGTGCGTCTGCATTTTTATTGAGTGCTCCAGGTTTATATGCGATTTCAAAATAATACTCTTCAAGCTCTAAACGCCATCGCATCAAACGAGACGACGGGTTTGACATGCCAAACAACCAAACTAACGGTTTATGATCGCTTAGTAATTTAAATTTCCTACCATACACATAAGCTCGAAAATGCTTAATGGACCAAACAACTGCTAAAAGCTCCTTTTCAATTACAGAATAATTTTTTTCTGCTTTGGTAAGAGTACGACTGGCAAAAGCAATAGGTAGTTCACCGGCTTCAAAAATCTGTGAAAGAACTGATCCGATAGCTATATCGCTTGCATCTGTCGTTATTATGAAAGTGTTATCAAAGTTCGGAAATTGTAAAATTGGCGGCTTAATAATTGCAGATTTGAGAATTTTAAATGCTTCGTCACAAAATGAAGACCACACAAAAGGTGTATCCTTTTTTAAAAGATTGGTTAATGGTAATGTGATCTTAGAGAAATTTTTAACAAATCTCCTATAATATCCTACGAAACCCAGGAATGCTCTTACGTCACGTTGATTTTTCGGTTCTGGATAATTGACGATTGAATTAATTTTACCTGGATCAGGTTTTACACCATCGGGCCCAACAATATGTCCTAAGTAAGTTAATTCTTGTCGTAGAAACTGGCATTTTTTTGGATTTAATTTTAAATTATACTTTCTTAGACATTCAAGTACTTCTTTAAGCCTTCTATTATGTTCATTTAAATGTTGTCCATATAATATGACTATATCATCTAGATAAACTAGGCATTTTAAACCGTTGAGACCAGATAGAACAGTATTCATAAGGTTTTGGAAGGTAGCTGGAGCTCCTTTCAAACCAAAAGGCATACGATTGAAATGGAAACGCCCATGACTTGTGTTAAAAGCGGTCTTAGGTTTTGCATCTTCGTCCAATAGCACTTGATGATATCCATTGGTCATATCCAAGGTACTAAAATATGATGCCTTTCCCAATTGATCTAAAATTTCAATAATATTGGGAAGAGGAAAAACGCGATCTAGAGTAACATCGTTTAAGCGTCGAAAGTCAACCACAACACGCCATTTGCGTGTCATCGGCAGACTTTTTTGGTACAGCTAGAAGTGGAAAATTCCATGGACTATCACTTGGTACAATTATATTTTGTTTTAGCATTTCGTTCACTTGGCTATTAATTTCAGTTTTTATTGCATCAGGCATTCGGTATGATTTTTGGTAAATTGGAACACAGTCGGAAACTGTTGGAATACTATGTTTAATACCATGAGCAGCAGTCAATACATCACCATCTAAGTGAAAAACGTCATTATACTCTCGTATGATATGTTTAATGGATTCACGTTCATCATGATTTAGGTGTGACATTGTTACAGATGACTCAAGGATTTGTAAACGATCTGTGCCTGTATTAGCCCAAGACTTGAGAGAAAATATATCGTAGTGTAGAAGTTTATTAAAAACAAGATCGTTGCATGAAATTTGAACAGATTCTTCATTAGTATTTATCAAGTTAAGTGTGATGGATTGATTATGAGGTTCAACAATTGTATTTCCAACAAACACGCCAGGTACTATCTCCTTAGATAGGCACAGGTATTCCGCGTTGTCTTCAATATTGTTGCACATAATTTTTGTAATTTGTTCACTTCTTGGAGGAATACGTATTTTAGTTGAAGATGTTATTAGATCAAGTAAGATGTATGTACTTTCTACTGGAATTTCTAAATTAAGATTCTTAAAATCAATTTTACAGTGCCGATAAGCCAAGAAATCTTTACCAAGAATTCCACTACAAGGAATTGGAAAATCATCTTTTACAATTTGAAATTTATGGGGAATACTGAACGTATCTGTAAAGATTATTTTCGATGGCAGTAGACCTAAAGATTCATCAATACCACTAGTGACTCCTTTTATTTGACATTTCAAATTTGGATAAAATATAGAAGACTCAATCACACATGATTGCTTAATAACACTTACGTCGGCTCCTGTATCAAGTAAAAAATTATACAAATGTGTTTTTCCGATGTCAAGGCTTAAACTGACGTAAATATTGTCTTCTATATTGGTCGATAGGCAAATATTATATGATTTATTCAATATTAAACCATTTGAATTTATTGGACACTCTGTTAATGTTTGGATGGTGCTCGGAAGGGAGTGCCTTTGTGACCTTCGAGACCCTGTAAGTTTTCCTGAACTTCTTGACTATCCTTGGCAATTGAATGATTATTATTGTTAATTGAACTGCCTTGAAGTATACGCGAATCAGAATTTTTCTTTCTGAAGCATTGATTTATATGGTGGCCATTCTTTTTGCAATACGCACATGAAACAATTCTAATTGCAGAACGATTAAAAGAAGACGACATTTGTGGGTGTGCAACTGCTCGAGAATTATGAGGAGTAGAATATCTAGAAAAACACGCTGATGCTGTATGCCCATTCTTTTGACAAATTTGGCATTTCAGTATTTGTGTTTTGGGTTGATGTGCAGTATGATGTTGAAGTGATATTCTAGAATTTAAATTGATTTCTTCCTCTAGAGCTTTTGAAATAGCATTCTTTAATGATTTATGGTCACCTGCGTTTATAATAAGACCTATAGGTTGTCTAAGACCGTTTTGGAAAGAACGAAGAGCAGTTTTAGAATTAAGTTGTTGAACTTCTTCTGTGAGCTTTTGCTGTGTTTCTTGGCATGCTTCATTAAGCTCAGACAGCAAAGCCTCAATTCTATTTGCAAACACTTGAACTGTTTCGTCTTTATTTTGAGTTGCTCGAATTAAATCGAGTTGAACACATTCTATTGAACGGATTTGTTTAAAATTATTATGTAAAGCACTTTCTAGTTCATTCCAATCTTTAAATGTACCAAAACGATAAACAGAATATGCTTGTCCATTTAATTTATGTGGAATAAATTTTAAAAAAGTTGGTTTTAAATCCTTGGATAAAGTTTCATTAAACCTATCGCAACAATGGATAAATTTATGCAACGGTGTTTGGGAATCTTCGCCAAACTCAGGAATTAATTTCACAGCAAGATTAAAATCGAATTCCATGTTGCATAGTTTATTATGTTTTGATTCAAATAAATCTTCAGTAGGTGTAGAATTAGAAGCAAGTCGGTTTCTAAGCGGATATGGATCTGACAATTCATTGGTCATTTAAAAAAATATTAGAATAATTTAAACAACGCGACATGCAAATTATTAAATCACATCATATTAAATATATAGAGTAATCATTTCAATTTTGACAAAATACTACTTATGATTATAAGATTACAAATTGTAATGAGAAAAAAAAATACAATAGTTTTATATTTAACTTTTTTAAATATAATAAATCCACTCGTATAAAAAAATTTTTTTTGTTTTAATTTAAAAGAAGTAGTAGTTGATTTGAAATGTCACCTCTAATATGGATGCCATAATTATTGGAAATTTATGACTGATTAATGGTTTCATATAAATGTTCCCAATTCAAATGAATCATTAAAAATTTTATTTTATTTAAATAGGTAAATGTATACTTAACAATATAGAAGTAGTTCCAATTTACTTCTATGTAATTCCGATTATTAAAGTTGAAAATATGTGTAGAGCTTTGAACTGATATCCATGTATAATATACATATATTTTTTTCGTTTTAACTTCACATTCGTTTAAGATTCACCATTCACCATGTTTGACCATGTTTGACCATTTATAAATATTGTCCACCATTAGATTTCAAATTTTTTTCAATTTTTTTTTTCAATTTTTAATTATGTTTCCTTTTTATTTTGATAGTCACAAGATTAGTATACTCATAAGACACATTTTTTTTTATAAAGAATTATTTTTATGCTTTTTGATTTAGATTTTCAACACTTTCATCACACAAACTAAAAAAAAATGATGATTTTGCACAATTTTTCAGTACGCATTATATTTTAAGAGTTTGTAACACCACGACGCGATCACACTAACTGGTCACAAATTTTTGTGATCGTATGTTTGTGATTTACAAACTAAATGGGATTTTTTTTTGTGAGCAACTTTAGCACATGTTTTTCAATACTGTTTCATTTATTGACCTTAGTATTAAAATTGATCATCACTTATCACAAATTTATTTATTATTTCACTGGTTTTCATGAATATGCGGTTAAAATAACATTTAGATAAATTTGCATTGTGTTATTTTTTTAATTTATTTTAAGTTCGGAATAACTACCGATATTTTATGAATATAAAATTTATATTTTGCGAATTTCAGTTATAGAGATATATATTATATATGTATGTAAATTATTAAATTATTTTGTTTTTTTAAATTTGTTTTATAATGGAAAATGGATTACTTCCTTACTAATTTTACCAAACCCATGTGGTTTCCAATCTTCATTATATATCCTATCAACTGCCCCAAAATTTGTGTTGTGTATTGCCAATGGTTGTTTGGATTGTAAGGAAGTCCATTTAAATAAAACAATTTTGAATTTATTAAAATTGTGTTTCACAATATTATTTTTAAATATTTTAATATATTTGATTATTTATAAATTTAACAATTTATTTATTAGATTTAAGTATTTTATAAAATTTAATATGTTTAATTATTTTAAATATAATTTCTTAAGTCACTCTTTTCTTTTGAAATAAAAATAAATTCGGCTTATATACTAAATTACAAAAACGATTGTAGCGCCGGATTAAATAAAAATGTCTATCCGACAACTACAACATTAATTAGGGCTTTTCTTATGCCATAATTATAGCATACATAACACAATAATTATAGCATACATAACAGCCCATCCCTGATTGTAGCCGAACACAGGACTGAATTGTAAATTTCTCTCAACAAATTTTAAGAATTTGCAATATTTTATTTAAATTTACTTCATTTACTGTTTGGTAAATTATGATTTAATGTCGCATCGCCAATATGGAAGCTTTAAGTTCAATTTAATTTAATTTTTTTAAAGACAACATTATATTTGTGTTTAACATTTAAAATGATCTTTTCGACCAAAATACTATTTGTATCTCTTCATTATTCCAGATTTTATTCTTAATTCGTTTTAAAACAAATCGTTCTAAGGAGTTTGGAACCATTTCACAACTTTTTTACTACTCATTTTTGTCAATTAAATTAGTTTTTATTAGAAATGGATGCGTTACAATCTGCCCTTGACACAAAAAGCCGTTGAAGTTATTTTTCAAATATGCCTTTATTTGATGTTACCCTCATCCTGACAAAATATTAATTAATTATAATATTAATTTCTGTAATAACTGGAAACTCTATATTCACAAACCATACGCATGCAAGGTGTTTTATTTAACTACTATAGAAGCATCCTATTATAATTCCCGTAGATACGAAAATTGTTGTATTAGTTGAGCTATTAAGATACTATATTCAATAATTAGGAGCTTTCAGATTTAATTAAGTAAAATACGATCACAGCTTAAGAAGCTTAAAAAGCTTTGATGATAATAAAATAAAATTTGGAAACAGAATATATACCAACGCGGGAAACCTTATATTTCCAAACTTTTAATTCAAGTTTTTTGGTTTAATTGTCTGTAACATATTTTTCAATTGTTTCGAAAAATTATATATTTAATAGAGCTTTTATATGTAATAATTGAACTCAACGCTACCCTTGACGACAGAGAAATTAATTCCAGCAACTTGATTGCAGCTTAACTCAAGTAACCTATTAAAAGAGACCTGCTGTACCAACAATTCCACAGTATCGAGCCCCACATGGTCCCTAATCTCCGTGTACGAAGCCTATAAAAGTAAGGCTTTCTGTTAAATTTTGAGTTTCATAGTTCGAAAAATTTAACTTTAGAAGTGATAGAGTGGCAAAATGACTACAAAGTTTTGGAAGTTTAAACTATTTTTGAGCCAAAATTTATTAATAATTAATTGAAATCGTGATCAATTTTTCTAAAATTAGACAAAATTGTATCTAAAATTATTGCAATTACATAAATATAATAATAACTAGGGGCCTGCGGCCCCCAGGAAGCCAAACCTATACGGCAAATTTAGTTTGCTAAAAGTTCTTTCCTATGGTGCAATTAAATAATCAATTAATATTAAACGAATACTTCTAGTAGAAATTTAAACAACTTCAAGGCCACAGTTGTATAATTGTTTAATATTATTTGCTAAAATGCAATATACATAAATATGTCCATCCCTATGTTTGACTGAATGCCACATATAACTATGCGTTTAAGTAAATACTTGAATGTAAGTAAAAACAATATTACTTTTTTCAACACCTGTATAAAAATTTAAAATAATTCAAGCTCTACAGACAGACACCAGACATTGACTGAACCTGAACCATAAATTTATATTTCTGATAAAGTAATAAGCAAAACAATTGTGCGTATACTTTAAGATTAATGTCTCTAAATTAGTGTAGTGATATTCCACAAAGAATCATAGAACTAGAGTCTCTTAATTGATATATGTTTAATGTTTCTGCATTGGAATCTCCGGCAATTAAATTTAGCACTTCTTTGTTGATCTGGTAACAACTATCATTTAACAGTCAGACAATTGCTCGTACTAAATATCCTACAATAGATCTAAATTATATTACAGTGTTCCGTTTTCCCATAAATCAATAATTTGGAAATCCTTGTTATTTGGTGAGACTTTTCTTAAATATAAATAAAATAAAGTATTAGTTTTCTATCCATTGGGATGTTAGCTAGTAACGCGTTTTCATAGTCCACTGCAGTAGCTGGTATCATCGATGCCATCAAATAAAATAATTGACGCTCTACGAAAGGTTGCAGCTCTTTCAGATGTTGCTTTTATCGAAGAAATGGACCAAAATATTACCGGACAGAATAAACTAACATACTCGAACAAACTCATAATACATGAATAAAGGAAGGTCTTCCCTTATCCGCCAGGACCTTACAGAAGAACAATTTTCAGTTCTCCCGGTTATTCCATTATTGTAAGTAGTGCGATACTTTCATTCATTATTATTTTCAATTGTTTCTTCCATAAACTCATTCAGCATTTTTCTTTGCATTTTCTATTGTTAAAGCATGGCGAATTAGGATTACGGACCCAACAAAATGAAAAAGTAGGGAGATCCGCTAACCGATTACATTCGGATGATTTTTTCAAAATCAACAAAAAATAAATAATTTAAAGGAAAATTATTCTTACACCAATCTTGAGATTAATATCTATCAAATCAGACGTATTTAAACAAAATTGTAACAAAAACCAGCAAAACACAATCATAAACGTCTGAGTAGATGATGAAAATGAAATACCAAAATATTTAAATTTCTCGATACAAAATTTTCGATGACATTTCCAAGCAGTCGCATAGTAAAACACACAAAAAAATATCTAATACTGATGCAAGACAATTTTTCGTGTGTTTTACTATTAGAAGGCTTGGGAAGGTCGGCTAAAATTTGTATTGCGAATTTTTTTTCTATTTACTATTATTTATCTATATTATTAATAAAAAATATTCTAGACCAAATTTTAGTCGACATTTTTAAGACTCACACATAGTAGGACACACGAAAATTTGTCTTGCACCAGTACTAGACAATTTTTTGTGTGTTTTACTATGTGAGTGCTTGGAAATTTTGACTAAAATTTTATTTTTTTATGAAATTCCGTTTAGACTCGTACTCTAGTGTGCAAATTGATGAATTTGAAAAAATTTTTGAATTTATTCTGAAAATAATTTTTCCGTTAAACGAAATTCTTAATAAACGTTTAGTGTACAAACCATCCAAAGCTTGTTATCAATACAATCATTATCACATGTATGACACGAAAGCGAATAACAACACAATTTTATTATAAAAAAAATAAAATTAAATAAATTGTATTTATAAGAAAGTAATAAAATATTCTTATAGATGTATTATGTACATAACATAAAAATAAAAATCCATATAAATTTCATTTTGATGAAGTGTTTTATTGTTATGATTTTTATATAAATTTTCATTTTATATTTGTTGTCAATACAATAAAAAAAAACATCTGATTACATAAAATACATGGTATTATGTACATATAAGGATTCTTCGCACTCTCTGCATTTTATGTATGTGCATTATATACATGTACACATATACAACACTACAGGCGACTCATTGAATTATCGTATGGAATTATGAAATTTATGATCACATTGTCGAAAAGTTTTATTACTCTCAGATGTATGTATTATGATTACGAGCTTTAACTCTCGTTTATATTTAATAGACCAGTTAGATTAATTAGATTTGATTTGATTTTAATGTACACATATATATATGACTGTTGATGCTTGGCCAGATGTGATAATTTTAGTATATATAGATTTTATTACCGCATAGATGTTCTATCTACTCGAGTTTATATACCCTAAAAGCTTGATTGAACTTATCACTTTACACATACTTGGTTGCATTCGCAATACATATGTTCAATATTCAAAACACAAACAAATATTTACGATTTACACCTATACATACGTGAAGAGCTTTTCATTTACAGAGTCATTTAGTCAATATAACCGCACACATTTTTTGGTTCATGTTCGTGCTAAAAATAGCTAAGTATCCAAAAAAAAAAATCTATTTTAATTTAGTAAATTCCATATGTTTCCATATATGTAATTCTCTATTATCACACCACACATAGACAAATTATACCTGTTAGTATAACATATTACGAAAACAATTTTTTGGTGCTCCCGCCTCACCGAACACAACAAACAAACAAAACAAAAAAATTTAATATACATTTTCGTTCATTTTCCAAATTAGACATGTGTATATCCCTAGTATATACATCGGGTAAATCCCTGATCTTAATAATATAAATAACTTTATGGCTTAACACAAATTAATATTTAAAAACTAATTTTAAGCAGTTGATATAGAGATAAAATTGTATTATATGTCAGACTCAGAAGACTATACATATGAAGCGACGACGACGATGATGTGGTGAGGAAAAACACTATATATAACCTTGCAACACGATAAGACAAAAAATATTAAATAGGAAAATTTTCTTTGGTACATACATAATGTTTTTTGAACAAAACTGTAAATCTTTTTATTTTTTCTCACTTGTTTTCGTTCGTGTTGTTCATATACGGTTCATCTTTAATTTATTTTTATTTTTTCGTTATATGTAGGTATATATGTACATACATAGCTACCACCAAGGAGGAATGCTTAAGGCGCGAAGGAAAACCAAAGTAAAAATTAAATAATTTTCTTTGTTGTTGTAATTCGCAACTTTTTTTTTTTTGCCGTGTTGCTACTCTATATATAGCGTTCTAGCATTGAAATGAAATTGATGAGTGCAATTTTCTGCTTTTTCCATGAAGCTGAACACTGCTAAGAAGAAAAGTTAATCTCCTTTATTTTTTATTTTTTTTTTTGTGTAATTCTGGTGTAATTTTTTTCTTTTGCGTTCTTGACTTCTTTTAATTTTAATCAAAATAAAATAAAATTAAAATAAAAGAAGAAGAATTTAAAGAAAATTGGATTTTCCAGAGTTTTTTTTTTCCTGAAGTAAAAAAGTCAATTTTGTGGCGGTGGTTGTGTGCGCGATAGGAGGGGGTAATGAGAAAGTGTGAAATGAAAAGTTAAATTATTATTACGTTGATATTTTTTAATTAGATTTTACTTACTTTTTGAGAGGCATAATTATTTTCGATTTTTTTTTTGTTTGCTGTTATTGTTGCTGTCATTGTTGTATGTATGTATATTACTGTACATATATTCGTATCTGATGACATGCTAAAGAAAATAAATCACACAGCGTGTATTTTGTTTTTGTAATTATACTAATGGGATTTAAAATGTGTAATGAGTAATGTAATTTATGTGTGTGTATGTTTTTAAATTTGTGTTTAATCAATAAGTGAGAAGTACAGTAACGTAATAAGAAGCCAACGTTTAAAAATTCCATATAAATCAATTTTACAGTTTGCCCTAAACCTAATTCCTTTTTGGTTCTTTTGTTCTAAGACTGCAGAACAATACTCGCGGGTAACTCAATTTCTAAGGTGAAAGTCAATTATATGATTTTTAATTTACTGAAATACGAGTTTTTGTTTATTTTAAAACTCTGCATTTTAATCTATGGTTCAAACGGCCCCAATTTAAAATGTGGTTTGAAAAATCGAATTTTCTATAATTGCAACCAACTTTCCATGGTCGGAGCGAAGGAGCGTGTGTTGGTGCTAGCTGTCATTGACAGGAGTCATAAAGATGGGAGCATCACCTTGGAAAAATGGAGATTGATGTATAACGCACTGAACCCAGTTTTTCTAAAAGTCCTAGGAGAGGATCCTGGACCTCCTCCATCCTGCAGAGAGGCGGGATGGTTTTATGGGCGCCTTAAGCTAATGGCATGCTCTTATGCTAGATCAGTGGATCTTTACAAGAAGGCTCTAAGCAGGAACTACCAACCGAACCGGCTAGTCATGACAAGATCCTAGAAATAATTAGGTACAGTAACCCAAATCTTCCGACAGATAATTGGAAGATAGTGAGGCAAGTAGATGCCAATGGAGGCTCCAGATTACCTAATACGGTAATCAACAAGGAGTCCCTGGCTCCTCTTACCGTGACTAAAGCAGTAATTGACTTCAGTTTTGGGTCAATTACTCGCGGCACCGGCGATTCCACTGGATCCAACAGACATTAGCCTGCGGCAGCGGGGAGTGAAAAGTAGTATGTAGGCTCAACTGATATTATGTTAAATATAATACAAATTAACCTGCACCAAACGCAGGCAGTGTAGGCCGCTTTACTCCTCAAAACGACTGGTTCAGGAGAGGACGTGGTCCTTATTCAAGAATCTTGAATAAACAGTAACAGGATCTGTGGCCTTAGAAGGGGTATAACCTAATATACTCAAGCAGTTCTGGGAAAATCACCCTGGATTCTTGCAACATAATTTAAACATGCTTCTACTTTTTCAATACTGCAATGGTGACGTAACTGGTGTCAGCCTAGAGGAGGCAGACTACTATGGCTGGTCACAGCCTATATGGACTGGGACAAACAGGTTTCGCTGGATAACCTGGGGGACCTGGTTCTCGAAACAGAAAAAAGGAAGATTGCTGTGATCTTTGGACGTATGCTAATGCACATCACACAATCTGGGCAGCACAGACATCAACGAAAGGGATGAGTTATTTTTTGAATACTTATTAAATACTAATCTTTGGGTGTGTAATATTGGGCAAGAATCCACATTTATTACTAAAAATCAGCCGGAGGTTCTTGACGTAAGCTTCGCCTCAGATAATAATTATCCTATATGGTCAGGGAATGGAGAGTGGCGAGGAAACATTTCTTCTCTGACCATTGATATGTAACATTCAGCTTTAACGATACCCCTGCTACCCGGAAAGCTTTTAGAAAGCTGAGGAAAGCTGTGCCGCCAGCGATAGTGGAGGAACTGAATTGCATAGTGGACACAATCACTAGTGCCTGCAACCGATCCTTCATACACCTGCCCTTCAAGAGAATCTTGGAGGAGCGGGTCGTTGTCGGAAACAGAAGCATTGCAGTTCTTTGCGGATGGCTCCAAGCTACACAGTAAAGTAGGAGCTGGAGTCTTCTGCGATGGAAAAGGTCTACAATTGGTTAAGACATAATGTGGTATCCTCCAAGTTGCTGGATTTAGTTTCTCTGACATCTAGGGTGGCGTTGGGTGGCCACTTGTCTCTGAATGAGATGAGTGAGGATTTCAACATTCAGATAGTCTGGGTCCCCGGTTACTCGGACGTCGTGGGAAACTGCAGGGCGGACAAAATAGCTAGGCATGGTACAGCTCTCAAACTGATACCGGAAAGGGAAAATTAGGGTAAGCCTAATAAGTCACTCAAAACAGCGGGATACTCATAGGACACTGCCTACTTGGAGAACATGCGAGGAGGCTAGGTCTAGAAATAAATGATTTTTGCAGAAGCTGTATGGATGAGGGGGAGGAAGAGAAGGAAGTCCACTCCTATTCTCAAGTCCGGTTTTGGCACACAGAAGACATAAATCAGGCTAAGGGTCACTTAACCATAGGTTTATTTTAAAATGATCAAAATTGGGTTGTATAACAACTGGTGAAAGTAATGGGGCACTAATATGGTGGCAAAGAAAGCAATTACCTAATCGACCATTATTTGGTTTTATTGAAATCCCACCAAATTCTTGGCAATATGTGTTAGAGGTTGGAGAGGCAAGTGAATGTAGGGCTTCACATATACTAACTCTCTTGTTCTAACCTTCATCTAAAAATAAGTTATAAGTAAAAATTTCACTGTTTGGTTCCATTTAATTAAATAATTAGTTCACTAAAATTGGTTAACAAATGTGAAAATGATTTTAGCACATTTGGTTGCATTACAAACTATTTTCAGAATTTTTTATTTCAAAATATTTTTATAATTAAATCTGTTGAACAATTAAATTAAGGATGTCATTATATCGGCGCCATAAAAATATTTTACTAAAAACTATCAGGAAGTAATCAAAATTTTATTTTCGTTGTATATAGTTCCTGGAATATTGATATACGAGTACTGACTGTAAAAATAATATTCGATCGCTTTGAAATTTTTCCAAGAACTTAATGATTCGAAAATTTATTTTTAACTATATAGAGTGTTGTTAGTGTTACGTACATTTTTGAAATATTACATTTTTACCATAATACACTCAACGCGTTTTTAATGAAATTAAATTTTTGAAACTCACATAAGTTTTATAAACTTAAATAAATAATATATATGTCGTCAAACATACATGATAAATAGCAGCAAAAAAGTAAAAAACAAAAAAATATTATCTTTCTAGTAATGATAATCATGATCAGTTCAACTTAAGAAATAAGGACACGTTCATTTACAATTTATCTTCATTTCTTCACTATATATAATACAAAACATATTTTTTTTCAGCTTCTTCATCTTATATACTATACATATATCCATATATGTAGCTATGTGTTTTATTACTTTTTCACATACATATGTATATACCAATATGTTCGTAAATCAGCTACAGAGCTAGACATTTTTTTACGCACGATTGAATAAACTGTTTTTACCATCTTACATAATTTTTCGAGCTCTCTACATTTACAATGGTATTTTCATCAGATCATTTTAAACAATTTCAATTACTCTCTGTTTAATTTGAACAGCTATATTTGTATTTGTTTAATTTACAAAACTAATTAAAATGTACTTCAAATTATAAATTTTTTACAAAAAAACATTCAATCAAAAAACGATTGAGGCACTTTACGCATAAAAGGTATATTTATGCACACAGTCATTTTTATGTATATACATATTATGTGAGTATATCAATATACATGTATGTATAATATATAAAAAAGCTCTCCATCGACCAAAGTCAAATAATAAATTGCGACCAATTTAATTTAATGTCTTAGTTTTCTGACGATTGAATTTTCCATTTTCCAAGCTATAATATTGTTATTGTTTTTGGCTGGTGCTAGCCAGAATCGAAAATGACCCTTTTAGTATTTTTTTTTGTTCAATAAAATAACAACAAAATATAATATCGAAAAGATCAAAAAAATAACTTTTGCTGTTATTGCTTAAAAAAAATAAAAAAAAAATACATCAAACACTAACACTAGTGAATATAAAAAAAATAATAATTCTGCTGTAAACAACAATCCACTTGAAAAATATACTTTTCCATTTCATTTTCTTGTTTATTATTTTTATTTTTGTGTTGTGAAAGTCTTTCGTCAAACGCTTGAGGCTTAATTTTCTAATATATGAACTTTCGAATTGTTTTCTATTTCAAATAGTTGGAACAGCAGCCGTTCATAAATAATGTTCCGCGGAACTGTGATATCCCATCATGATTATTTGGTGCATACCCTAAGAACAAACAATAATTACATTAATTTAATATTTAATTAAAAATGAATGAAGAAAAAAATTAGGACGTTACTTCTATTTCATAGTAAATAATAACCAAGTGCATAAAAAGCAACTGATTTGCGTTAAAATTCAACAATAGCCTCAACAAATCAATTGAATGACATAAAATTAATAATTTTGTTTAAAAACAACGCCCTAGTTTTTTTTTCTCATAATTAACAGTTAGATTTGTTGACATTCATTTAGAACTAAAGAAATTTGCGTAATTAGTCATTCCCAATTGTTAATAGAAAATGAAATTAAAATACTTTTTTCATGCAGCTCAACGATGCACACTCTAGAGTAACCATTGGCGCACGCAAGGCCTAGGATTCGAACTTTTCTGTTACGTTTGTTTTATTTAATTTATAATTTTTATTTCCAAGAAGAAATTAATTTTTTCAAGTCTCCGTATAATAAAATCTGTGTTTTGTAACGGGTGATCCAATAAGAGCTTCCGGAAGTTTTTTTGAAATAAAACGCTTAATGCGTTCAATCAATTTAATAATAAAAAGTGGTATTTGTGACGTAAGTTCGGTTTATGACATTTAATGTTTGAAAATAATTTCTTTTAAATGGTGTCCGCGACTGGCTCTTTGATGATCCATGCTATGGGTCCAATTTTCGACCATTTCGGCCGATATTCACTTCTACTGCAGGAATCGATTGTTTCGCGAAAACGGATTAATTTGGAGCTGTTCCAACGCCCATAAACCAAATCGATCAGCTTATAAATCTAAATAATCAGAAATGTAAGGTTAATAGGAAAATGACGAAATCTAGTTTGGAAGCTGACAAGCTGTCCTTTTTACAACTCAGTGAGGAATTCGATGTAACTTCAAAAAGTTACAAATTTGAAATTACTTTAGGTTGAAACGTGAAATCGAGAGATACGCGGCTGATATGACTTATACAATAATATCAACTCCTCGAATGGCAAAAAGATAGCGAAAATGTTTCCAACATTTTTTAAATCTGTTATAGGAGAGTATCATTCTTAAATTCACATTAGTTCGTAATATATCCGTAAACCAGCATGGGTTTATGACTGGCATAACTACATCTACAAATCTTCAAGTTGATGTACATATACGGATTTTAGTAAGGCATTTGATACTGTCTGTCATCATAAGGCACTCTAAACTCTATTTGCATTCGGATTAAGTCGTATCTAACTAATCGTTTGCAGTATGTGTTAATTGATAACAAGAAATCCAACGTTATCAGAGTGACATCTGGTGTTCTTCAGGGATCGCACATTGGACCATGGATTTTTTAGGAAGTTAATAAAAAACTCAGATGATTTAAAATTATTTCTTATGATTGAACAAATGTGTGATTTTGACAATCTACAACATGATCTCAATCGACTTGGTGAGTAGTGCGAACAAAACTCATGGCACTTAAATGTCAAGAAATGTAAAATTATGTAGTATCATCGTATAGAAAATACTACATCGTCCAACGATGAATAGCAGATTTGAAGGATCTACATATTTTATTTACTTTTAGTTTCGCTTATGTGAGATCTCATGTGGAATATGCCGTGGTGGTCTGGAGTCCTTATGCCTTACTATGCTGTGCATACCAAAATCGAAAGTCTACAAACAAAAAATTTCGATTTCAACAAACGATAACATTCCATTCTATTTGAGAATGTGGTTCGCTTACCGCCATAAATATGCCCATTCGAAAATAGAGAATGGTTTTCGTCATTTACAATTTTTTGATGTAGGTTTTTAAGTAATATTATTTTTGGACATCCGGACAGTCGTGAACATTGGGCCATGCCATTCAATTATTCATTTAGTGCCCACTCCGTTCATTTTACTATCTTAAATTTGGTAAGAAGAATTTTTATTTTTATTTTATTACCATTTATAAATTACCTAATTCGACCTAGCGTAGCATCAGGTATGGGCTAGGTAGATTACACCAGCTTCGAGGTTGTCGACACGTAAAATATTACGTAAATTCATCTTCTAGGATGGTTTAGCAATTTGAAATTATATGCGCCATTTCGCAGTTATACATATATTGCAAAAGAGTGGTCCAGTTAAATTATTATAGGAAGAATGTTATATTGAAATAAACAACCAATAGCTTTAATTATAGAATATTTATTACACTAAACGTTCGAATTGGTTCAAATTTGAAATTTTAGAAAATTGTTCCATTTAGAACGCATATTTTCAGCCACCTTATTGCATCCATACCAATTTATAATTTAATGTGCCTTCAGAGTAGTGTGAACTAACTAAACCAGTATAGGAATTCTGTGAAGGTTTAGTATGAACTGACGGCGTATTTATAATGATGGCCTTATATTTAGCGGGAACATTGCCAAGATTCAACTTTTGACTTTCAAATCCAATTTCACGTAGCTTTTGTCATCCTTCAAAACACATTCACTAAATGTTGTCAAGACTCGGTCATAGAGCAGTCTGGGATGTTATTTATCGAGCCAGTTCTGGTTATCTGAATGATTTGGTTTTTTAATAACTCAGTAGCTCTTATTTCCTGTACTCGAACTCGTCTTACCATGGAGTGGGATATATTAAATTTTATGGGTTTTAGTCTGAGAACCCCGAATATTTTTAATGCAAGTTATAACATTCGTGTAAAGATGTTTATCTGTGATGTTTATATAGGTGTGCCGTGTTTCTCTTTACTTTGTTTCTCTTGTTTGTCACCATCTTTAATACTTTTTTACTATTACAAACGATTTTAACGACACTTTGCAAAAATTCCTTTTAACTGTCGATTAAATTGCAATAATGGAAATTCTATAAAATTGGCACCACCCGTATGTCTACAATATCGACGTTGTCTACGGATTGTCGACACGTCGACGTAGAAAATAATTGATGACCCGTAAATATTCATCCCTGCCAAAGTGTCAAACCTTCACAAAGTAGAACAGTCGAAAAATTGGCTAGCACTAATTACACACAAAATAATACTATTGGTGAAATGTGATCGGACGACTTGAGTAGTTTCAGTAATAAATCGAATTTGTAAGCCCAAAGCCGAAGCTATATATGAAACCATACAGGCTTAATTTATTTCTATTGTCGTGTACTTGTCTTATGGAAAATATTTAAGTTTTAAATGTTTTTCAAATAAGAATTACCAATAACTGCTAAAGCCGACTTTACTCGAATTTTTTGTTTTAATTTAGTTATTAAATTTCTATTTTTAAACTATATTTTAATTCTAAAATTGGTTTTAATATTATTAAAGTATGTTATACAAAACATTTCAAGAAAATGGCGGTACAAACTCCCCTAACGTTAATTGTCCAGAACAAATTGAAGGTGAAATTGAAGAAGATTGTGACGATAGCATAGAAGATCCTAATTATAGTCCCTCGATATCAAGCTACAATGACACTGATAGCGACATTGAAATGATGGGTAAAGAACTGGAAAGCAATTTGACAATTTAACTAATGTTGAGAATAATGCAGAATCACTGTGACAAACTCTGTGGGGAGGAAAATACCCGCAAAAAAGGCCACAGAAGAAAATACAAGAAGCTCGTAATAAAGGTCAATAATATAATTCAACACGAAAGGCAAACAAGTCAACTCTCGAGAGAGTATAGCGCTTTCGATGTGTCAAAATGTTATCTCAACATATCCTATGAACAGCAATGTATTGGGAGCTAGGCAGCTATAATCTTAGGTTTGTTTTTGTATCAGGTGAGAAAAATTTATTTTGGTTTCTATAACAACGACAATATTCTAAATTTTGTTTGATAAAAATCCGTGAGAAAAACACTCAAACTCTTCAAAGAATTGCGGTTGCACCACGAAGACGAGATCATATTACGTATTATTTCTTTGAAATAAAAAGAACAAGGGGGAACGTGTGCCAAAAATGTTTGGTGAAACAGACGGCTTTCTCAAAACCGCTATAGCCAAAAAACTTAATTCATCGGTTTCATCAAATACTACAGATAAACGCGGAAAAGGGAGCGGCGATACACATCAACATTTTCCCAGCGTACGGGAGTCATTATACTAGACGTGATACGGCAAACAAATACCTACAATATACCTACAAGGCGATCTAACTATTTCGAAAATGTACGAGCTGTACTGTTCGAATACCGAAAACCCGGTTTCAATTTCAAAATATTCGGAGATATTTAAAACAATGAACTTGAAATTTAAATCTCCAAAAACTGACAATTACAATAAGTGTGAAATCCTAGCCGTGAAAATTAGTGTTGCTGTCCAAGAAGAGAAACGTAAACAACTAATGGAACAAACTGAGCATCACCAAGATGCAGACATTGCGTTCAAAATAAAGGAAAACAACAAAATTTTAGCCACAACTTGTACCGAAGTTAAGGATTCCACTTTTGATTTAGAACAATGCTTGCCAATGCCATACTTAAAACATCACTATTTTTTAATACACGTCAATTATGGACGTTCAATTGAACGGTGCATGCCTGTAGTACCAATGAAGTGCACTGCTATATGTGGCATGAGGCTATTGCACAAAGAGGAGGCATTGAAATCGCATCCAAAATAAACATAAGCTCCTCGGACCATAAATTTATGGTTTCTGGGCATAGTCATATGGAGTGCGATTCGAATAGAGCGAAAAACGAAAAAAAAAGTACTAAAGTACATGACTCTAGGGATGGGTATCAGTTTGTAAGATCCGTTGGTACTGGAAACAGATTTCTTGTCCACGAAATGGACCAAGGTGAAATTCTGAACTTCGCTCCTATTGCAAAAACGAAACTAATGTGGCGCAAAGTAGATGAAAATGAACAAAAGTTTCTGTGGAACAAGTTAAAATGGCTTAGTTTTCTAAGGATTCCGGAAGTATTCAATTCAAGACTATACATTAAGTGATAATGAACCATTTCGGATTTTGAATATACGACGTAGGGGTTTCAATAATATACCTTCAGAGGGATCTAATGGAATATAAAAAGATGGATCTGATGTGAAGATATGCTAGATACCCATCCAGATTTGACGGAAAGGGATGACATAGAAGACCAGTAAGCATTGCTATTTCATCTTAGCTCACACTTTTTTAATTTTTTATTTTACTTTAACTTATAAAATTTAAAATAAGAGTTCCTATGTTTTTGCTTGGCTCGGTCACGTTCTGTAACGATCTCTGAAACGGGAGTCACCATATGGTAGGCGCAAAGGTCGTTGCAGGCGACGATGGTTCTACGAAGTAGAGAACGACTTCAGATTGTCTTAGACAGTATATGAAGACCATACTCATGATCGAAACCGTTGGAGCCAAATAGTTGACTCAGTAAGGGGCCAATAATTGCCTTTTGAAAAATGATTATTATTATGTTTTTGCTTAAGTTATGAAATAAGTAATAAATTGAAGTAGAAAAACTACTTATGTTTTGTGTATTGTATGGAATTGTTGTGGCAGTATCGAATATCGGTGAGTCGAATATTTGAGCTGCTTTACAGTACCCCCTCTCCAGATGAGAAACCATAGTGTTGAGACGTTATACGTTGAACCGGACGGTTTTATATCGTTTACTGGCTGACATTTGATCAGCCGTGTTGAGAATACCGTACGCCGCTTTCAATCTGTCGATTGAGATTGAGTGATGCTGGCCTTTGATTGAGACAATGAATTGCTTGCGTAAGCGGCGTATAACTTTTTATGGCACATCGTATGGAGAATATGTTTGTTTGATTCGTTGGTCTTGTTATCGTGGGGATAAGATTTTGCACGGTGGTGCGGAGTTGGTCGATTACTGTGTCGGTTGTGGGTGGAGACGGTAGAGGATGTTCCACAAAGAACTCACCGGGTAGTTTGATAGTTTGTTGATGGAGGAGTTCTGATGCAAAGTGGAACACCAAATCGTGATACGTAATTTTGAACGAATGTGGTGGCAATGGTTGCTGCCGACATGTCGCTCATGCAGTACGCTTCTGGGCATCGAGTGAAACGATCGACACAGGTGAGTAAGTATGTATATCCATTGGATGGAGGAAGTGGTCCTACGATATCCAAATGAAAGTGCTCGAACCGACCAGGTGGAATTTAGAACTGTTCAAGAGGCGTTTTTGTGTGCCGTCCGGACTTTTGATTTTTAGCAAGATAATCATGATTGTGCTCAATGGGTCACGTCTTTGTTTATGCTGGGCCAAAATTAGCGAGCAGGGTTCAATTTACCAGTTGCACGGACACCAGGATGTGAGATACCGTGTAGAGTGTCGAAGATGGTTCGATGTGGTTGCTCTGCAATATACGGTGTAATTTGAAAAGCTCTAGTTTCAGTGATCAACTATAGCGTGACAAGCGGAACCAGAAAGTAAATTCTGAAAGTAAATTCCAAGTCTGCTTTTTGCGCTTGTGCGATCAGTTCGGCTATTGGATTTGTGATGGGGTTAGTGAACGCTCAATTTAAATAAGTTGATTTATATTTGAATTTCACTAATTGTTTGTTGTGACAGTATCGAATATCGGTGAGTCGAATATTCGAGCTGTTATACAGATTTTAATTTTTAATATAGGGAAAAACTACATAAGTTATTTTAGCTTCCCGTTTCGGTACCCTCTATTTTGCAAGTACTGCTTATTTAACAAAATCGCATAAAATTTAGATCATGAAATTTTTAAAAGGGTTTAGATATTTGTTTGAATTCGACTTATTTTGGGCTGCAAATATTTCCTGTACAGTAATTTATTGTTTAACGTCTTACGTTTATTGGCAAACCAACATATTTCACAAAATAAACTCGACTTAACCTGTTATTGTTTGTGACCACCGAATTTTGCTGTTTGGTGGCCCATAATTATTTAAATGTTATGAAACACTGCCGTGTGGAACATTTATTTACCTAATACAGTTCTTTATTACGACGTTCGCCTTCACAAATAACAATTTTGTTGTTGCCACTGTTTTTCATAAAGCTATATATGTACTGTGTTTTAGTATATACATATATGTACATGTATACATGAACATGTTTTTCACCATCTCAAATCCATCACAAAAATATGCTTTATCGAGAGAGAGAAATGAATTTGATTAATTTGGCACATGAGAATATTAATAAGCACTTCGACACCATTTTGAAGGTGATATATTTTCGGTACGTGATTTTCTATTCTATATAAAATGTTTTTCACGTTTTCATATATTGTAACACATTCACCTTGAATTTTATACGTACATTTTTTATAATGTGTAGCCGAACATATTTTTGGTTATGTATACACATATACATAAGTATGAGACAAGCAGAAAGGCTATATATATACATACATTTTTAACGCTTTATAAGACAGTTAATTTAATAAGCTTTCATATGAATCGACAATAGAATATGATTACGGATTTGTTTTTTATAACCCTTCAAACAACTTACCACTTTCCATACACCACTAGTACAGACATTCTCCCTATCTATATATGTACGTTAAGCTAATTAATACCATCATTGAATATTAATAATGAAGAAAGCACATTAAAAACAATAACAACAACAACAACACTAAACTTTATGAGATTGAAAACTACAACCACAACAACAACAACAACAAAATTATTTGTATTAAAACAAAAAAAAAGTAAAATGAAATTGATTTTCAACCCTTCTCACAAAGCACATACATAGCGTACAGCACCGTCATAAATTTTTGTTGTAATTTTCACTACATATAATCATAATATGGAGCGATAAAAGAGGTGAGCGCATATATAAATAATACATGAGCGTACGTATGTTGTTTATATACGAACTCTCGAACAGTATATGCGGTACCTTGTAGATGCGAACGAAAGGGAAACAACAAAAAATGGTTACAAGTTTTTCTATATTGAAACGAGGGAAAGATGGTTGGAAAAAAAAAAAATTAATTTTCCAATTGATGGGTGTTTAGTTCCTTTTTTTTGTGCTGCTGCTGTTGTTGTTGTTCTTCTTGATGTTGTGTGCTTCTTGTTTTTGTTCTTTAAATATTGTATCCATAATAAAATAAATTCACTTAGATTTCAACATAATTTTTCAAGTTTTGTTTTTAAGACACCCAGTTGTCTTGGGAATTATTGTGTATACGATGTATGCGAGATACACTCTCTCATATATGTACATACATCTTTAATGCTGGATGAGTTATGAAGATAGTTTTATGAAGAAATTTGTATTATGAAATTAAAAAAAAAAATATATGTATAGATGTTTATGGTTGGGTAAGATAGTTAGATTAAATGATATAGATGTTATAAAATATTGTATATGATATGTTGAGGTTCAACAAAGCTCTTTGAGTTCTAATTCAGTATATATGTATGTGTATGTATGTGAATAGCATTTAACACAGAAGGAACATTTGTATGTACTGAACGTATTCACAATATAACAATCACCTAGAAAAAATGTTGTATCTCAATTGAGTTGAACTTATTCCAATTTTTCATCCTAGAACAGATTTGGTATATGAACAAATTGTTTGCTATATCGAACAATATTAATGTGTTAGGGAATAGAGTCCCAAACCAATCATGAAAATCTATTTAAATTTTTCATTGGTGTATTCAGCCAGCCAAGGCGACCAAATTTACCAAGGCATTTACTAGATTTACTGGTCGATTAAAAGCAAGGCACGATTTCGACATAATCTAACATTATTATTATTAAGTCATTTTAGGTAAACCATACTCCATAATTAAACATTTTAATCTAAAACCTCATCCTAATTCGGATTCGAAATGTAGTTGCATGGCAAAATTCAGAGATTCGGAACCATTCATCGACAAACAAAGTAACTTATCTGTATATGTAAGTCCGCCAAGAGGATATATGATAAGCAGACCGATTACCTAGAATTGACTATGAATATATAGAAGATGTCACTTTACCGTAAATGTACTTGTTAACCAGCCTTAGACTTAAACACGCGTTGCCACCGACTTTATATGTGGGGTAGTAATAAAACTGAACTATACTGTTTGAGGGTATGGAAAAATTTAACTATATATATGATATATAATGGTAATACGACCCCCAATAAACCAATAAACGTTAAAACTTGCTTTCATTAACTCCTTGTACCCGTATAAACAGAATGGAACATAACGGCAATAATAATAATAATCAGCTTTTTAAGGCCATTACCGGCCGTAAGGCCATTATACGGCTTCGATACTGAGCATGGTCTTCATACTGTCTAGGACGATCTGAAGAGACCAAGTTGTTTTTTATATCGTGGAGACATCGTCGCCGGTAGCAACCTCTGCGTCTACCATATGGATGGCTCTCGTTTCAGAGATCATTGCCCAATTCGTTCTGGATCAGCATGCAGAACGTGATCGAGCCAGCGACCTCGGTGAGCTTTTTTAATTTCATGCACAATATCGGGGATCTTCATAACATCTCTGATTTTGATATTGTATACAGGGCTCGGTATGTACCATCTACTTCGCGTTTTGGGGATTAAACCACACGCATGACTCTTCTCTTAAATATAAGGAGCTATTTCTCGTACTCATCCGTCTACGCCCAACGTTCACATTCAAACATAACAACGGGCCTGATAAAAGCTTCAACTTCACGGCACTTGATATAGGTATTTAGATTTTAGCTGTGGCCTTAGAGGATACAAAGCACGACTGCCAGCTGCCAACCGCTCTTTAATATCCTCATCCACACTATTATCGTGGGTGATAAGAGACCCCAAATATTTGAACCTCCTCACTCGCTCAAACGCGTAGTGGCCAGTGTACTTAAAGCTGGTGTACCATTGTCGCTATAACCACAGATCATGTATTTGGAACAAAACAGCCTTCTTTACCTGCGGCCCAGAAGAAATTCAGCTCCACGATTTCCGCGGTCATCTCCATCTGTAGAGCAACGTATAGCCCTTAGACAAATGGTGTCCACTTTCATGCCAACGAGTTTCTTGAAGAGCAACGAGTTTCAGCCGATATTCCTTCAAGCACATGATTGCTCCTCCAATGCTCCTGGTTTTCTAAGTGATTGGACGTGCCGATCCGAATCTCGTGTCCGTATACTTGTCCGGTGTTTTTTTAGCGGTATACAATTTTTTATTTGTTGACTTTATAAACAGGTTATTTTTTTACGGATGCGAGTCGTTAGCCCAGCGATCTAACCGTTTATCCGTTTATCTAACCGGTAGTCGCGTCCTACCACAAGCAAAATGTACTGTGGTGGTATTTTTGAAAAACTTGCTGATCTAGAAAAGAACATACGTTTAATGGTGAAATAAAATCTACATTAAAGACAATATATTAAAGTTTTTCGGGGAATTGCACCAGCATCCTTTTATTTATATTATCTAGCCCGCTTTTTTTCTTCGTCGGAAAAACAGTTTAAACTAAATAATTATTATAAACTAAAAATAATCAAACTTACTAACTTACCAATATGACATTTCAATATCCGAATAGGATGTTTAGTCCCGTCTAAAAAACTAAACTAAAATTATTTAATTCAACATTCCAATTTCTTAATTATTGGACAAAAACAGTTCTTGCCATCCTCTGCAGCCAAGCAGATGGTACAAGTATTCTGTAAAAACATTGTTATCAACAGTATTATCACTCAAACAGTATTATTATCACTCAAAACGGCCAGCCCATCCACCTTGACTTAATAACATATATGTATTTTGCAGTTGAAGACGAACGCTTATGCTAAAATTCTTTTTAAATTATCCTCTAAAAAACATGCACCTATTTCCCTGAACAGGCTGTAATTTTTTCCAATTTCCGTGGCGTTTGTAATGGATTTCTATGGTATTTCAACAATTTTAATAATTCTGGTATTGAAGTTTTCTTTATATTTTGATCAATTTACCATTTTAGCAAAAATTCTTTTAAAATTCGAAATTTTAATGTTCATTAATATTTTTGGGCTGAGAAACGGAGGATTTCACTGCCACATTATTTATAAAAAGCATCTTCACTCGAATTAGTGGACGAAACACAATAAGAAGAGCCATTTTCTTCAACTCATCAGTTCACTTAAATTAACACGGAAAATGGAAAATATAAAATACACATATTTTCCATCGCTTTCATGCAGGCCCACAAATAGTTTAATGACAGTGAAATTCATACTAAAAAATATAACAAAAAATTACACTGTTAAATTTGGCATTTTTTCCAATTAAAATTTTATTTATACGAAAATTTGAATTTGAGGTGTTTTGTAAATCGTATGCTGCCGATTCTAGTAATAATTACATTCTCTCGAGTAAATATTCGAAAAGTTTAGAACAACTGCGACCTTTGCGTCCATAAAAATTAAATTAGATTAAGCGGTTAGATTTTCACAGAATTTTGAAGTTTCGTGATTTTAAACCAATTTTAATCATTTTTACTGCCTATCATAGAGATGTCCACGGCAACTCATGTATATTTCCGGTTAGTTTAGACGACCTAGGATTTTTGTGGTCAATCAGATTAAATTCTGATCAACTTTTCTATTTGTTTATGGAATTTAAAAGTTACTTGTTATTCATTGATTTTAACAAACGATTTTTAATAATTTGTACCGCCGATCCTAGAGATGTCCACGGGTATTGGCATACATTTCCAGATATTTTAGGCTATTCCGAATCTGTATGATCAACAAAATTAAATTCTGATGAACTTTACTATTTATTTTACTTCATTCAGAATTTCAGTAATTTGAATAATTTTTATTATATCGTCGCATGAGAGTAACACAGTGTTAACTACACTTCAGGTAGTTTGGAGAAAACTTACAAGCAAATTTTGTGAACACACAACTTTTTACACTGTATCCATATTTCAACGGATTAAACGAATATTTCATTTATTTTTAATAATCTTTTAATTAAGATTAATACTGATATGTTTTAAAATGTGTATTTGTAGATATGAGCACCTCAAAATTTAGTTACAATTTTGTAACTGAACTGAGAGGCCCATAACTAAAGAATAACAATATTGTAAATGGTACATACAAGGATATTTTTATGCTAATTAATAATCCAAACTGTTTAAGCAGTTACAACTTTGTTACGGACTTTGAAAGTGCATAATAATAAAAAAATACGTTAAAATGTTATTGTTAAAAACAGTAAAATATAGTTTTATTTAACTATTCATTATACATTTTAATGAACTATTCATTAGGTATTAAAAAAATAAAAATTTTCGAATTCAGGTAATTCAGTATTAAAATTAAAGGAACTTTTTAACTATCACATATACTTAAATATAAGAAATTTATGGCACCAGTTTGGGATTGGTTTTCGTTTTCTTTGCTGCGTTTATCCGTGCATTATTTTTTTTGGTAGAAATATTTCTGCTTAGTCGTTTAATTGGTTTCCGAATACAGTTGGGGCCATCTTTAAATGAGCATTGCTCAGTAGGTTCCTGAACCTCTTCAGTTCGATTAAGATGTCCAAATGACTCCCCTTCCAATTTTAAAATTACTTTATAATATTGAATGTCGACTGGTGTCATGTAAATGAACATTTGCTGAAGGTGCTTCTTCTTTATTTCGGACAATTCGCCTACCTTTATTATTTTCTCCGGTTCGGCTGATTTGGTAGTGGTCATTATTCGTTTGCTTCTCTCTGTTCGTCTTATATTGCTGTCTATTAGGTTCGACTCGTTATAATCGAATGAATATTGAATTTCGTACATCTGCTGGGAAAATTTTACAATTCTTATTTTCGAAAATGGAACGGTTGAAAAATCATACCACAGTATGAGCCGAAGTTCCTGAAATCATTGCTACTCATTTGCATAACAACTAGAGGATTTTTTCGATTAACCATTTTTAGTATCCGGATAAGGCCCATTGGTGAAAAATATTTATTAACCGCAAGTACTTTTTCAATGTCACTGTGAATTTTGTCGACTTCCTGAATTGCCCCATGGCCCGCTATTGAATATTTCATGCACACCGAATTCAAATAAGGGTGCTTTTTAAACACATTTAAAATTGCAGTTGCCATGCAATCATGTTCTTGTTTTGTGGCACGCAGGAATCACTCCAGGTGATTAAATCGTGAATTTCAGGAAAATCTTCTAAGACTCTGTTCAAAATCTTGACAAATGCCGAAGCAATGTCGTTGCCGCTTCTCCCTGAGCAATATTCGGTCCATATACAACAATATGTCTTTTTTTCTGGCCATAAGTAGGCCGTCAAATTGTAAATGTTCAATTTTGAATAATAGAACATTGGGCCTATTTCAGCTTTTGGACAATTTATAACGTTTTGTAAATCAAAACAAAGGATTGGTATTAATCCTTCTTTGCCCTTAGTTTTTTGTTGCCGCATTTCATTTTTCAATTTTAGATGTTTTTCTTTTTCCTCGGCAAGATAATCCGTCAATAAACCTTGATCTTCGGCTGCTTTATGTTTCTCGCACATCCCGCATCTGTCTGACTTAGGAGTATGGAAGCCAATATTGAATTTCGTGCCAAATATAAATCGGTAGTAACTTTCCTTTACCGGATGAGTCGTCTGTTCCTTGTAGAGCTCGTACATTTTACTAATATTTAAATTCGGTTCTAAAAATTCCCGGGTTGTCTTGGCTCTACAATAATGGGATTCAATGCGAGGGAAAGAGTTGATGTGTTGCATAACAATGTTGGTTCGTTCAGCAGATATTCTATTACTACTTGTTCGTCCTCTCATGTTTTGCTGTGCTGAACCGATGCTTTCGCATTTGTTTTTATGGGCGTTATATATAGGTGACTGTGAGATATCAAACGTTCCAAGGTAATATTGCTTACATACAGTATGACGGGTACCTGCTACGTCTATAAAATATGAAAAGCTAAAATTTCGGCGAGATGGCCCTTTTTTGGTTTTCCTTGCTGTAAAATTGCGCTCGGTGGTCTTCAATAAGAAATCTTGTTTTCGTTGGACATCCAAGGTATAAAAAGCATTAAATTGGGCCTGTCGTTCTGCTGCATCACTTTCATTGCACATTTATAAGTGCAATTTTTTAAGCAATCCTTTTTATTTTTGATAGTTTTCTTGGGAACAACTTTCCCACGTACACTTAAATATTCTTGGCCTGCTTGGCACTGAGATTTTCTAATAGAACTTTTCCAGGACAATGGATTTCGAATTCTTTTACGTGACTGAATTGCTTTAGGAGGTGGTTCTATTTTATCATCAGATAATTCCTTCAGTTCTATCGATGAGACTACTCCTTCTGTTATTCGTGGTTGATCATGTTGCCCTTTTGAACTTTCGCCGTCATAAACATTAATTATTTCAATATCCGCAGGTACCTAATTGTTAATAAATAATACTTTTAATAATATTTTATTAATCAAAATAATATATTACGTAACTGAAATACAATCATACCACGTTATACGTTAATGTTTCGTCCAAAATAAGCTCATCCCACATAATAATCTCATTGTTTTCGTTGAAATAAACGAGCTGTTCGGGGAGCTCAACCAATTGGGCCATATCTGCCTGATTTTAAATCAAATTTTATCACAAACTGTTGTTATTCGTATCATTTAAACACTAAATTTATTTTATCCCTGGTATATTTAAATCAATACACAAGAGTAAACAACCTTCCCGCGGATGCGTTAATTCGTCTAAATTCTATAGAGTTTTGATGTTTTAACTTTAACACGATATGATAACTTAATAAACACAATAGGTTAGTTTAGCAATAAAGTAATTTTTACCTATATAAAATAATAAAATATGATATAATATAAAATAAAGTTTGCTTTTAATATAAATAAATAATTATACCTGCTGCCTAACGCAATTAAATAAAAATATAAACTACCAGAGTTGTAACTTTAACCGTTATAATTTATTTTCATGCGGTAAATAATGTATTTAGAAAAAATTACCGAAATGTATCTATCAAAATTTAAACAACATAGTTCTATCTCCTTCAAAAATTTTGATTGTGAAGAATAACAGAATTGTATCTACCAAAAGTAAAATAACAAAGTTCTATCTAGTTCAAATGATCATCTAATTTGGAATAACAAACGTGCATCTACTAAAACTCGAATTGCATAGGTGTATCTACTTAAAATGCATTTTTCTGTGGAATAATATGCTTCTAAGAGGCACTTGCAAGCTTGTTCACGAAAAAATGGATAGAAGTTTTCAAAATATGTGCTACTTACAACTTTGTGTTTCCAGCTATCTCGGAAATAAAAAGAGATAGACGAAAATGGTTAGTGGGAATCGAAAGAGCGTTACCTATTTAGTACTATTTCATATATAAGTCAATTTTGTAAAAAATGTTGGTTACAACTGTGTTACTCTACGAATATTTCTCTATTGGATATTTTGTTACTTTTCCCAATTGGATTTTATTTTATTTCTTCCAATTGAAATGCTTAAACAGGCGATAAAATCTGTTCATTAAAATAATAAAATATAAGATGGATTATTGACATGTTTAATGTAATTAAATTATAATGAATTGGAATAAATGTTGTTGTTTCTGGATTTCACAATAACAATACTAATAATATTTTAATTTTTTAATTCGTTTTATTTACGTAAATAAAGACTATTACCTCTGGAGTGTGGACATCTGTAGAATTTTGGTTACTATGAACAATACTCAAAAAGTAAAATTCGAAGCACCACAACCACAAAATCTATTAAGTATATCAAACAGGAACAATACCATATGATCCATACACACGTCATCTCCTTTTTTACCAACGGAATTATTTTTAAGTTTTATTCTTTATAACGATCCGAAAAGTCTATTTACTATGAAAAATAGTAAAGTACATCAGAATTGAGTCGCCTTGACCACAATACATTACTAGTTGGTCTAAGCTGTTCGAAAATGTAAACTAGAAACTATAGACATGTTGGTTATTTATTTATTTTAATTTACAACTTTAATCGCCTATTAGTATAAAAGCATTTCAATTGGAAAATATAATAAAAAATCCAATTGGGAAAAATAACAAACAATTCAATAGAGAAATACGATAATTCGTATTACAAATAATACAAATAATAATACTATAATAATATAATACAAATAATTCAAAACACTGAAATTCTAAATGATATAAAATAACTAGTAAATTTTCTTCTTTTTATCATACAGATTCAAAATAGCCTAATTTATCTGAAAATATATGCCAATACCCGTGGACATATCTAGAATCAGGGGTAACAATTATTAAAAATCGTTTAAAATGAAATCGTTTACGAAACTTCTAAATGATGTAAAATAAATAGTAAAGTTCATCAGAATTTAATTTTCTTGATCATACAGATTTAAAATAGCCTAAACTGTTTGAAAAGAAAGAGCAGTATCTGGAGACATCTCTGGGATCGGCGGTACACAATTTTAAAAATCAATCAAAATCATGAAAATTTAAATTTCACAAACAAATAGAAAAGTTCATCAGAATTTAATCTGATTGACCACAAAAATCCTAGGTAGTCTAGACTATCTGGAAATATACATGAGTAGCCGTGAACATCTCTAAGATAGGCAGTAAAAATAATTAAAATTGGTTTAGCATCACGAAACTTAAAATTTCTGTGAAAATCTAACCGCTTAACCTAATATAATTCCTATGGACACAAAGGTGGCAGTTGCTCTAACCTATCCGAATGTGTACTCGAGAGAATGTAATTATTTCTAAAATCGGCAGCATACAATTTACAAAACACCTCAAATTCAAATATTTGTCTAAATAAAATTGGAAAAATTGCCAAATTTAACAGTGTAATTTTTTGTTATATTTTTTAGTATGAATTTCACTGTCATATCCGACGTCAATGTCCATCCATTTATTGATGTTAAAGTAAAATTTTTCTAATTGACATTTATGTCTTAACAAAATGACTTTAACATGTATTCAAAAGACGGACTTGAAAACAATTCAACTGTATGCTGTCAACCTAATAGTCAAATGTAAGTAACTGGGTTAAGTAAATGTAAGTAACTGGGTGTTAATCGATTGATTGACTTTTAAGTTACTATAAGATCTACGGTATTTAAGCCCGTTGTAAAACTTAAAATGATTAACTTTTCCAAAATATTGTCTTTATTTATAAATAATATTAAATTAAATTTTAGAAATAAAATAAATGTTGATAGTCGACCTTGCCTCATAGTAAAACACACGAAAAGTTATCTGACTCTGATACAAAACAAGTTTTCGTGTCTTTTACTGTGTAGGTGTTTGAAAAAGTCGACTAAAATTTGATAACGAGTATAAATGAAATTTAAATGTAAATGAAACTTTATAAACAATATAATTGCGATACGAAATTTTTATCGACCTCTCCTAGCACTTACATAGTAAAAGACACGAAACATTCTATAGCACTGATGTAATACAATTATCCGTTTGTTTTACTAGAGTGAGTGCTTAGACAGGTCGATTTAAATATGGTTTACATTTTTTTAATATCGTTTTGGCTATTGTATTCCTACTTAGGCGATACTGCAATCAAAGAAGAGAAGTTTGTGATATGACTTTTAAATTTTATTGATTTTAAGTTCATCGGGAAAGGTCGAGAAACAAAATATTTTATAAATTTCAATTTTTTTCAATTTTGTAGGCAAGCTTTATGTAATTTATACTTGATATATCATTATAATTGCTAGCGGAATTTAATTTTAATGTTTTCTAAACATTTTCAATTTCTTCTTGGGTGGTTTCTTTAGTGGTTAGGGAAAAAATAATTTACTGTACATAAATAACTAAACATCTATAATTTTTCGCAGACATTTTTCTAATCGAGAAATCTCTTCTCGAAAATCTCGAGAAAGATTTTTGAATTTTAATACTCGTAATCTCGAGAAAAATCAATTAAAAATTTGTTCGGGATTCGCATTTTTCGAGATTTATTATAATTTATATTTAACGGAACCTATTGTCAAAACTTCACCAATTATTAGAGATGCCGCTTCACACGTTAAAATGATTTTATTTATAATATTGTATGTAAATTTTACCTACAAATTTTGACAAGTAAGACTCAATCGTTTGATTTAAGTTATGAGTCAGACATGGTTTCTACTACAACCGATGGAATCAGTATAATGTAGAAATATGGTAAGTAGTCGTTCGTTTTTCAACAATTACGCTATAATCACGCTACACACTTGGCGGTAATGACAAACTTTTACGAAAAGCCAAATAGGCGATAGTGAATTTGTTGCTAATAGTATTAGGGTTGTATTCGATGGATCAGTGAAGAGTTCCAATGGTTTATCATTAAATGACATTGTAAGAAATGGAACAAACCGAAAATTGTAAACGATAAAGTTACCCATTATAAAATACAGGCAGAACACTGATTTCCTCTTAAAATTATGTATTTTTTAAAGTTAGGGTCGCAAGTTGACTGCTAAATATCTGTGGCAAATATATAAAAAGTGATAACTGGGTTTTTACTACTACTAAATAGGTATTTATCTTTCTGTGAAACACAATTCTTAACATTAAATAATCTAATTACCACCAATTGGTCCTTTATTGTGCAGCCAAGAGGTCAGCTAAGTTAAACCACTAATTTCGTGCACAATTTCGCAACAATATCAGTAATAAGTACTTATCCCCTTTTAAATATTTAGTAAGTGTCTCTGATTAGATACAGGTCTATTTAACTCAATTTAAAATCTAACAACAAGTGTTAATCTAACAACAATTGCTCCCTTCTTCAAATAGTTCTGTTTTATCTGAAAGTTAAATTATCACCTTAAATAAAATAATCAAAAATTATGTTAATAGGTACATGCTTTAAATTATTATAAATATTTAATTAGAAATTAATTATTTACAAAATGTTTTTTTGTGAAAAGCAAAAAATCATTAAAGTAAAATTGAAATACATACATTGTTTAAAATTATAACACAAAATTGAAAATCGTTTTATACTATGAATTTTAAATGGTTCATCTTCGGCCTAAGAGTTTTTATATTCTATAATTCCGTATTGTTTGGTATACCTAAGCCAGCGCACTTTAGACCAAAAGGATTCCCAGCAACATCTTTAGTACGCCGTGCATATTTTTCTTTTAGTAAATCATTGAAATTCAAAAAATCAGTTTGGACCATGTCAATCACTTTATATTGTTTGGTCGATCGTACAGTACGAATAAATTGTGAATAATCATGTGGAGCATGTTTTTATTTTGTCCCACGCAATTTTCACTATAAAATTTGGTGTGTTGGACTGATTGCGGTAACGATTTCAAATTCGTATACAGACATGAGGGAATTTTATTTCCCCCGCGATTCGCTATGCCTTCATGCCAAATATAATTAAACGGTTGGTTTGATGCCCCGTCACAGTTAAATTAAATGTCCATAATGAACGTTTATAAAAAGAAATGCTTGTACTTAGCCGAGGTATCAGTAGACACTTTTGTAAATCAAAAGTGAACATTTTTCTATGTCGTGGTTCTTTGCGGTGTATGCTAAATCGGCCAAAGCATGATGTTCTTTTTGCTGCTTTAATAATTCAACTTTGTTTTTTGTGGCTAGTTTCATTTTTTGATCGATAGTTTCACAATAATTACAAGCGTCTAAGCTTGGTTGTTTAAATAATAGTTAAAAATTTCGGAGTACTTAAAAATGGAAGCGGGGTTAGTGTATTCCTTAGAATACAGTTCATATATTATGCTTAAATTTAGCCCAGTTGACAAATAATGTTTGCTACTATGACGACGTGAATAGTGAGAAGTATATGCTGGGAAACTGTTGATATGTTTGTAAATCCGTTGTTTCTTTTGGAAGTGTTTTATGAAATTTAGATGCCGTTCCACGCCTATCTTTTTCCGGTGTAGCTCCGGGGCATTTGTATTCACAAGCTATATCAATGAATTTACGCGTTTCACCAAATGTATATCTAATAAACATTTTTTGCACACTTCAAAACGACTGCCGCAATTTTTTAAAAAGAATTTGGCTGAATATCGGCGAGGTGTTTTACAAATAGTTTATCGGTATTTTGTTGGCTCGAGTTCGATTAACACATACATAAGCCGATCTCATATCATAATTCCCTAAAATTTAAATTTTATTTTAATAAAAGTGTATAGGTATCCAACCAGGCGTTATGATACTTTTAGTTAAAATAACTAAAAAGTGTCTAAAGTAAATCAACGCTTAACCGGCCTTTTTTAACGCTATTATTATAATAATATTCGTAATTAGAAAGCTTACATGGTTTCCAAGACTCAGTTCTTTTGTCGTATTTTATTTTTAACCGGTATTTTTTCTTGCATTCAGTCAATGGAATGCATTGCCGGTTTTCTATTTGTTTTCCGGAGGATGTAATGTACTGTAAACCTAAATTTCGTTTGGTTTTTCGAGTTTTTTGATTTACCCTATTTATAGTGGAATGGCTAATTTCGCTGGCACCCTCCGAATATCGTTCACTTTCTTAGTTTCTTAAATCTTCATTATTTTGAAAATTGGCACTAAAATCCTCTGAATCAAAAGATAAATTGCAGGCTGGCACATGAGACACGTCTACATCACTATCATCAAAATCTATTGAATCCTTGGATAGGCTGAGAGCATGACTTACAATTAGTTGAGAATTTTCATCTGTACGCTCAAACTGGGTCATTTCACGAGATATAACAACTAATAAAATTATGTCTTTTTAGATTTGTTCTAACCACGAAACAATAAGCTTCTATTTATGCTATGCATGCTATATTAGTTAAAATAACAGTCATCAGTGTTTCTTGCGTTATCATTATAATACTTCGCTTGTACTGCAGATTTTGTGAACTTGGTGCAAAAGGTTATCTAGATTATATTGATTTTGAACAATGAATGTAATGGTATAATTAAAATTAATTCATAATTCATTTCGTTTGAAAAAATGAAGAACGGGTTAACTAGAGAAAGCTCCTTTTTATTATTGTGTATGGCATAATTTCGATTTATAAAGCAATATTTTAAAATGTGATAGTTTGTATTATTCTAGGAATTAGCCACTATACACAATTAATGAAAAATGAGTACTATAGTTGTCCCGTTTTCTATATTTATTCAAAAAATAATATCGTATATTAACTAATGATCAGGGATGGGCGAGGTAGATTACGCCATGTAATCTACACGGTTGTCGACATGTAAAATATAGCGTTGATTACTTGGCAGTGTTTTGTGCCAACATCGACAATTAAAACAACGTCAACAACCTGCTATATTTTAGCGTTTGAGACGGTCATCCATTGAAACAGGTCATCCAGATTTCATTGAATTATGAAAATTCTATAATTTCTAGATGTAAATTATGGAAATATAATAATTTAAAACTTTTCTAACCTCATTTAGAGAGGATAAGTTAGATTAAAATGCATTGAATGATATTTCAAAACTGTCAACCTTCCGGATCGTATTGTTATCCTTAAGTAATCTGGTCACCGTAGTTAAGAACTAGTTTAAAAAATCACACTATAAATTGTCTACATTATTGACGTTGTTGATATTGTCTATGTTGTCGACGCGGCAATACAGTAGGGAAAACCAATTTGTCAACTATATAATCCCACACCAAATATTAACGCGGTTAAAGGGCATGGTTTGTCAGCTTGTAGTAGCCACCAACAATTTACTTCTAATCATAAAACCAAATTCTATGGAATCGTAATTGCTCACGAACCCTTTAGCAACCTAACATTCGAATTACGTTCCTGTACTATACAGAGATAAGTCAATAGATCTGCTTCGTATAAAATTTATAACTAAACGCATTGAAATCCTTTACACTTGCATAATATTACAGGTAAATATACTTACACCATTTCAAATGATAAAATCGGAAAATTGTAGCCAATTACCTCAACATCAAATGTGCTCAAGCTTTTTCTCCCGAATGATGAAAGCATTATTACTTAACTTGGTTGCCAAGATTGATGTAAGCAGGTCATCGAAGAGAAGCCTTTTTGACGCGGTAACCGTTCGAAATAGTATAGAATATATTTCCTATTATAAGCATTATAGCTATTAGTTAAATGCACATGCGAGAGACAATGCCGACACTTCCATATAAATCAAAGTATATGTACATATATCCTCAAATTCAACTCACTGTTCAAATTCAAACACAATTTCGAATTTTTTCCAATTTTGCTTAAATCACTTAAGATTGCGTAACAAATCTACGTTGAAATACTCTTTAAATTATAATTAAAATTTGATTCAAGCACATACTAGAATTTTAGCTGGAATTTTACTTTAGAAAATCTACTCAACATAGTTCAAAAGGTATACATACAAATACAAACACCATTAAACATAATTTAAAATGCACTCAAATTTTGTTCATATTTAGCTGAAATATTAATTTATATCTCACTCTAAAGTGAAATTAAAACTTGAATCCAATTCCTTCACCTTAAATTATAATTCAAAATCTATACTCAAACTCAAATAACTCAAAATATTTCTTTCAACCAATGTTTGGTTTTTAACTCAATTTAAAATTTAAAATACACTCAAAATTTGTTAAAAAATTATTTTCACTAATACAACTCATCAAAAAACCATTACAAATTTTGGCTGAAATTCATACTAGAATTCTATTCTGGAATTTCATTTAAGCAATAAATATGAGTAAATAATAATTTAAATTGGACTCGAATAATCTATAAATCGCGGTTAAAATTTTATTCAACTTCATAGTACAAATTGTACCTTAAATTTAACTTAAAAAATTCCACTCAAAATATATAACTCAAAGTCTACTCAATTGCAATCAAATATAACCAAAAATTATTTCCTAATCTCTCTATCCGTTAAAAAGTCTGCATCACGCGTTATTTAACTCAACTCCATAGTACAACTCCACCTTGAATTTCACTTATAAAAATCCACTCAAAATGTACAATTTAATATCTACTAAAATTCAAATAGTTTAAAAACTGAAATTTTGAAAAGCGGGCAAAAGCGTTTGCTAATTTTACTCGGTATCTCTTGTCATATGCTCGGTATTCTGGGCAACCATTATATAGATCAAAAGTCTAGCCTCAAGTGGATCTAGCCCGTGACACGATACCTAACGCCATTGCTTAGGGGATGTCAATTGATTTCTCAATATACATATTTTAATGTTTTAAAGCAAATTTAAAAGTTCAGCAATATTGCTAACATCAACCTTTAAATCTGGCCACCGTAACTAGTTCACTAAATCACTCAATCAATCGTCTACATTATCGACGTTTTCTACGAATTGTCTACGTTGTCTACGGGTTGTCGACACGTCGATGTAGAAATAAATAGATGACGCGTAAATGCCCATCCCTGCTAATGATCAAACGGGTTAAAAACGAATTAACTCATTATACAAATTTTGGAAAGTATAGCGTAATTTTCTATTAGTTTCTTTTTAATTCAATTTAATCGAACTATCCCCTTTTCAATAAATGTGATTATTAATTTTTGGAGTTAGTACCTTTTAAAAGGTTTAATAATTGATAAAATAGTGCACCAAGAAAAGTGAAAATTTGAGGTAACATAGAACAAATATTGTACATTCCGATAATTTAATAAAGTTAAAAAGCTGATATTTCAGTTATCACCTTTTATATATTTGCCACAGATATAATAGTGCACAAACGCTAATTTCGTTTCGAAATGAGGATTATTTATTTTTGTGGACCCAAACAATAAAAACTTTTCATAATTTTTGCTATTTATATAGTTAAGCTGTTGCTTAATAGATGGCCGTAGTTATCATATAATATTATTAAATATTCTTTTGTTATTTTAAATTAATCGTAAATCTTGTGTAGATTTTGTTTAAGAGCCAAAATCTTCCTTGAACAAACATTTAAGTATACGATGCATAAAATATTCCAAAAATTCCAAACCATTAACTAATTTGCAATAATCCTTGTAGAGCATAACCAAAAATATTATATAAAATATCTAACCTCGAAAAAAAAACACAATTCAAAACAGCATTACATTTAATTACTAAACCATTCTATCTATATTATATATGGGATAATAAAATAATTGAAAAAGATATAAAATAAGATTTAATTATAATAACAATTACTTAACAACTTTATGTCTAATAAAATATAAAACAAAGAAAAAAAAATGTTTTATTATTTTATTTTCATTTGCAAATCTAAAACGTAGACAAAGATTATTATTATTATTGAAGGAACGAAAACAAAACCAACAAATTCATAAAGATCAAATATTGAGATATCATATTTATCTCCTGCCACACCCCCCCTGCACCCCATCAACAATAACAACCAAATTCATATAACAAATAAAAATAAAATTGGTCCATAAACCAAAAGTAGTTTTCTTATTTTTTTTTTTGTGTGAGTGTGCTTTTCATATTTTAATTTAAGACGATAATTATCTTATTTTTTTATGCTGTATTGTTATTGTAATTATTACTATTATAATAATAATTATTATTACTTTTATTACAAATGAAATTAAAGTTGGAAAATAAAACATAATAATTTTAAAATGAAAATATAATATTTTTTGTTGCTGTTCTCGCACACTAACACACACAAAAGAATCAAAGCATGAAAGTTTCTCGCACAATAATAGTTTTATTACAACTTTTCTATTATTACTATACTATTATTATTATTATTATTATTATTATTTTAAGTTTTATGACGTTTCCATAGTGTTATCTTAATTTAATCATTTATGTATTTTTTTTATGTTGCTCTTATTCGTATGTTTTAATTTATATTTAAAAACAAAGGAATTATCAATGAATGACGTTTACTATTTTTCAAGGAATTATGAGACGAAACTTTCTTTGTTATTGTTTATTATTCTATTCGTTTTGGTTAAAGAATAAAAATTAAATGTTTGTAATGGCTTTATGAAAGCATTATAATAAATGGAATTTATTTACACCTCCTTTGTGTGTAGTTTTAGCAAAAGTTCAAAGTTAATAGTTGGTGAACTAAATTTTTTTTTTTACAAAAAGCAAACTTTTGAGACAGTAAAGTGTTAATTATTTTTTTGTCTTAAGTTTTACACAGAATATAATTATGTCTGATTCTATAATAGGTTTAGCTGGAGGTTTTGTTATTTTATTTATAATTTGTGTGGGGGTCGTGACCTCTCCCTAAATAATTAACCGTGTACGCATGTGTAAATCGATTTTTTTAATTCTGTACAAAATTAAAAATGCGATTAAGTAATTTGTATATTTTATTGTTAACAAATAAATTATATTACACAAAATTACGTTTATGTAACTGGTATATATGTAGTTATAAAATGAACAAAAATAATTTAAAACCAAAAAAATATTCAATCAATAAAATTAATTTAAAATTACATTTTAATTAAACTCTCAACTATATATATATATAAAATATTTTTAATTACGATATTGTATTACTCGTTCATTGTGGGCTTAACCTTTTCGTTGTACTATACAGAGGTGCGATATATTGTTCAAATAGTTACGTTATTAAACAAAATTGGTTTTAATTACATTTCTACAGCAACTGCCGATGTGGGTAGACATTTTGGTTGCTTTGGAATCAAAAATAGCACGTGTTTTGAGGTAATTTAATTGTGATTCAACTTATATTTTCTTATCAAAAGTCAATTTAGTAGGATTCAAATACTTTATACAATCATCCAAAATATGAATTTTACAGGAGACACTAAAAACGTTTTAATACTTTTAGCTAGTTTTAAAAACATTTCTGATAAATTATTAAACCTAGTGGGAATATACCTGAGAGAAGATCTTTATCAGTCAATATAGAAATGATAGGATTTTTTTTAACGTGTTTGGTAATATAGAAATATAATTTTTTATGTAATTTTTCTTTATTTAATCCAACGTTACAGTTCACTTCAGGTATTTTCTCCCTGTACTTAGCATTAAACAAATAAACAAAATTAAATAACTTAGCATAAAAACAAAAGTAAGATAAACATAAAAATAACAATTCAGTAGAAACTTTAACATTATAGACTTAAAAATTCATTAACTAAGTCTTATAGTCTCATAACAGTAATAATTAATAAGATATCGCAGAACTATCGTGACCTTAGAAAGAATAATAAGGTTCGGCTATTGTTTACCATTCTAAAGTCACGCCGTTTAAAATAGGTACATCTAGTTAGATTTGTTTAGTCATTCATGAACAATGCTTCAATGCGTTCCGACGTGCAACCATCGGAAAATATAATGATAGGCAAGTTTTTTCCTACACAATGTCTTTCCAAATACACAATTATACATGTCACAAAGGTTGATGAATCTAGTTCGGTATCAATTTCCGTAAACCAATAGCACGTAGCTTGCAGCGATTGTAAATTATACACAGTAAAATTGTGATTGGTTAGTTTCGTTTTGTAAAAAACTGCGCTAACTTGTAACGAAGGACATACTTTAACAGACTGTAAGTCCATTGTGAGAACTATGCACGAACCACTTTTTGCCATTTCTTTATCCTGCGCCCTGTTCTTTTTTCGTAGATGGTCTTCATAAGTTTCCATCGAAATTTGTTTAATTTCGTATTGCCAGCAGGTGTCACATCGATCTTTACTTAAAGTAAAAAGTGCGATTTTTACGTGATGTATTTCGTCTTCGTAACGTGCGATGTTTTTTAATTGCGTTCGCTACCAAAGCAGATGATGCCAAATTATGTTTTGGCTTACCTGATTTTACCCAACTTTGAACGGTGTACCCTAGCGATAAGGTACTAAGAGGTTCTTGCAAACTGGCTTCCTACGTCCCTTACTTGGTAGATATTAAAATATGGAATTTTTTCTACGTGAATCTTGTGCAGTCTGTATTTTCTCTTTATTTTCTTTTTCATCACTTTTAGTTCGGTATGACTACAAACAAATATTTTGCGTTGAGTAAAACAGATGATAAAACAGTTATAGACCAGAATGTTGAATATAGATTTTCTTTCATCTTCATCGAATAATTCAAACTGTCTATTTACATGTGGGTCTAGTTTACGTTAACTTCTAGGTATATCTTGATTGAACTTTCCATCTTTTCTAGAGTAGCCTAAGTATGGTTTTCCTTCCAATCGAAGCATTCTACTTTTGTTCTTTTTCCATCTAATATCGAATCGACAATGCGTTGTCGTTTTCTTCCCTCATCCATGTTGCCATAAATGGATACATCTAAAAGCATTTCATCGTCATTATTATCCAAAAATGAAAGTGGATCAATTTGAACGGGATTTGTCGTATCATCACCTGCGGAACTAAGTGCAACGGATTTTTTATTACAAGTAATACGATCCTCTAAAACCGTTGATGATAGATAATACACTCACAGCATTGGCCGGTTCGATTTCCAGCTCACATATAATTGAGAAATCATTAGCTTGCGATGGAATATACTCTTTTGTAAGCGAAACCAATTTATTGCCTATCTTTATTGGAATTGGCAGATTGCCTTCAGTTCCACGTGCAATTACAACTGCATCATTAAAAAAAAATTGATTAACATAAGGAATTTGTTCTACATCGCCGTATTTTAATGGTTCAATTGTGTCATAACATTGACTATTATCCGGAACGGCTTCTTTATTAGTTTTTGATGTGGCTTTAGCCATATCTTATATCATGTTTTGACCTCTGCTTTTCATTTACGTTGTTGTGTAAAATACCTCCTATGAGACAAAATAGATACGAATAATAACACCTATCAGAATAGAATTTTTAAAATCTATATTGCAATGGTTATAGTGATATAAATGTTACTTCGAATGGTTCATTAAAATACATTAAATTTAGTATTAAAACAATCTTAGAATTAATTTAATGAAATAAAATAAATAGAATCAAACAAACTTACCAGGACGATTAATGACATCCATCCGCGAAATGGATGATAGAAGTTTTTTAAATATTTCCAGCACTTTTATCATTCAGTTCAATAGATTTGTCGTAAAAAAAATAAACGTAATTGCTATCTCAACTCAATTTCGCATAAAATGGATGATAGGAGGTACTGCTCCTTAATGAACGATAGTACACTATATATCGTTCCAAATTCCAATATCGTTCGATTCAACTATTCACGAGGATGACCATAACTCTGTCAATGAAAACAGCATTTTGAGCCAAGCAAATACATCCATTCTATATTGACACTGCTTAAGGTGATATAAATATTTCTGGTCAAATTAAATTGAGTCGCACACTTTTAGACTCTGGCGGCCGAATTTAGGACTGGACTATCTAGTATTAGTAGCAAGATGTTTATATTATTGGTCTATTGGATAGATAAAATGATTTTGAAACAGAACTAGGATATTACGTGTGTATAAAACACACGGTTCCAATGGTTTCCCACGTTGCAACGAAAGCAATTTGGTTTAACAATATCCGGCCGTCGACATCCATAGCAGAACTTTGAATATACGCTCCTTGGTACAAAGGTCAAAAGTATGTCCAATATTTCAGCAGTTACAGAAGATGGCTAAATAAGAACTGTTGCATTTAACTTTTTGAGAAAGAGCGAGTTCGATAGCTACCTTATTTTGAAAATTTTGTCTTAATTATAAAAAAAATTTGTATTAGATGGAAGCTCTTCCTGAGAATCAATCTCGCTAACGAATCTACGATTACACAGCAGTTCCAGGTCACAATGACTTCGCTTCCATGAATCCTCTAATCGTATGCAACTTTGCAATAGCTCATCAATACTTTCAATTTTACGTGCAGCTAAAGCATTCTGAAGGCCTGGCCTCATATTACGCTTTAGCAAGTGTATGGTTTATATTTCGGGCGGTGGCACAGAATATTGTAGATTTAGTGCTTGGTTTGCATTATAGAATTCGATGAAAAGCTTTTTTGTCCCGGTTTGCGGCCTTCTATGATTCGCCGGATGTCATAAGTGATTTGAGGATGTAATCGAATATGTAGCCAATACCAGTCAGCGGCAAATCCTAGTGAAAGCAGACATATCTCATATCATTACAAAGCTTGATATCAGGCACGGCATATGCAGCGGCAAAATGGCTAACTCGAAATAAAAAATCTTTGATTGATAAATCATCTGAGCTACCACTGTAAGAGATGTTCCATTTTTCTAATGGGCTATTTGTTTGATAACGTACAGTGGAGTCGTGTCGACTAGCGTATGACGTTGCATCATTAATGTTATAGTGGAGGAAACCAGTAATGGTTCTAGCTTGAATATCACTAGCTGACGTAGTTACTTTGGAAAAAGCTTGTTTCAAATACCTTGCAGTAAAATTTTGCTTTGCCTGTGCATGTGGAGTAGATTGCTGATTATTATTTCTATTTAGTTCATAACTACCAGCTTTGTTAATATCGTTATTTGCCAAAGTTAAAATGTTACTCATGTCAAGAGGAGGCGGTGGATCAAAGTGGGAACCAATTCTCGCCAATTGTTTTATCAAAATTAGGACTTTATCCAAGACAAGCTTCTAGCATAGCTAAAAAATGTTGTCCCGTTTCGCTTAATAGTATACATGGTGGTTTGTATGCTTTAAAGGTTGCTCTTTGGGTTTAGTGACACCAGTGATGCTTGTAAAAGTTCGTCGGTGTTCGATCAATTTGTTAATACACAATTTAATTTCGTCTTTAGGGCTTCCTGTTGGAAGGTTTGTTGTAATGCATTTAAATCTTCAAATTATATGACACATAAAGTCAAATCCATATGTTGGAGAAATCTGTTGTCAGACCAACAAGTTTATGCACAAAACACAAACCTCTATATATAGTTATAATTTTATTAACTTGCTTGAACACAAAGTGAAACCGATTTGGGCGCCATTATGTTCGTGATACAAATCTTATTTATATTCTTTAAACATAAACGATAACAATGAATTGGAAACCGTCATCTTTCCCGTAGCTCAGCCTGGAGAGGTATGTATTTTAGTCGTGGGAATAATTTGTTTCCATTTGACCAATTGCTTGCATGATGACAGAACAGAATTAAACAATCTAGACAGCAAGACTCGCACTACTTACCTCTTCACGATCCATCACACACAAACGAAAATAGTTACGTCATTTTCTAACGAAGCATTTTCTAACAATTTAACGGAGCCCTCTGGATACCTGGTAAGTATCCTTACCTGCGTATACGGAGATCTGCGCAGGTGACGAATCTAAAAAACAAACAAAACAAAACCGACATCGGCACTCTCCAAAGGCCGGAAACATCGAGGGAGAACTCGAACCGTAAGGGTGAGGCTCCCTCCACAACACCAGAGGGCTCGACTTCAGGGCACCAAAGCCAGGGATAAGCGGAACCCAAAGTAAATCCGCACTGCCTACGCAGGATCGATTATCGTCCCTGCGTCAAAGCAGCGCTATAGGACTAGACGCTGGGCCTTCAGGATTCTGGCCATGTGGGCTGCAAGAAAACCAGGATGAGCAGGAAGTCGTTGACACCAAACGGGCCAAACTAAAGGCGGAGAAGGAGACTCCTCACAAGGTGCCTAAACATAAGTCGTATGTTGGTGCTAACCTTCATTGCCAGGAGTCATGGATATGGAAACATCACTTTGGAAAAATGGAGATAGTCTACAATGCAACGAACTTATAATTCTAGGAGAGTATCCAGGACCACTTCATCCTGCAGAGATGCGGGATGGTTTTAAGGGCGCCTTAAGCTAACGGCGTGCTGAGATGCTAGATAAGTGGATCTATACAAGAAGGCAGTAGCGGAGGTAGGGGAGATTTGGCAAGACGTGAGGCTGGCGGCTGTAAGCAGGGAAGAGATTGCAAGTAGGCCAAGAGCACGCACGCGTCTGGCTACCAACTGAACCGGCTAGTCCAGACAAGATTCTGAAAATAATTAGGATCAATAAACCAAGCCTTCCAACAGAATTGGAAGATAGAAAGGCAACAGGACACTAAGGGGGCTTTAGATTATCCACTATGGTAATCAACAAGGAGTCCCAGGCTCCTCTTGCCATGACTAAGGATGTAATTGACTTCGGATTCGGGTCAATTACTCTCTGGAAAAGACGGCAACCTGTTGACACAAGAGGCAGATGCACCAGGAGGCGATACAATCCAACCAATGGAGCTTTCCGAGGTGGCTGCACTAAGAGAGGTGATAATCAGCCGTATTACTAAAATATGGCAGGTGGTTCTAGACATAATATTCGCGTCAAATAAAAGTTATCCTATGGTCAAGGAATGGAGAATAGCGGGACAACATTCCTTCTCTGACCATCGATATGTAACATTCAGCCTTAACGTTTCCCTTGCTGCCCGGAAAGCTTTTAGGAATCGCAGAAGGACCAATTGTAGCAATTATAGGGAAATGCTAAATGAGCTATAACCGCGGGGGGCCTCTGACCCCCTTGGTACGTGAACGATTGAGAAATCAATTTTCTCGCAAGAGTTTTGCATTGTGGCGTTCCTTGATGTCGAGGCTAAGGGAACCCTGTAGGGAACTGTATTGCCGCCCTCTTCTCGGGAACATCGCAATTATTCGGTTGCTGTTAGAGTTGTCTCTGGAAAATCTTTAAACACGGAGAAGGAGGTAATCCAAAATGCCCCCCTAATCATCAGATGTAGACTAGCAATAAGATCGGAAATATAAAATTTCTGGTAGTAGATCCACTTATCTTAAACGGCATTTCTGGGCGTAATCTTGGATAGTAAGCTTAGTTGGAAGCATCACATTCAGACAGGATACTCGACGATAATTAGATCGCTAAGGAAGGAACTGGCGATTCTTAGACTACGTTACTATAGTCTATAGACTACGTTACACCAACATTATGCTTCGATAAAGCGTTCCGAACTACCTGTTCTTCAAAAAGCATTACAGTACTTTACGGCTCCAAACTACACGGTAAAGTAGGAGCTGGAGTCTTCTGTGATAAATTGAAAGTAGATATATCTGTTCATTTTGCAGATTACTGCAGCGTGTTTCAAGCAGAGGTGACAAAAAACAATCCCTAATATATTGATTTTATTGCGAATGATATTGGAAAAATCGATAATATTGATAATTCTTATTTAAAAATTGGTGAATTCTTAGAACTATTATTTATTTTTATAAAATTTTGAAAAGATAACTTTTCAAGATTTGTCAAATTTTAGAGTAGTATCAGATAAGAATTTTTACTCTGAAAATTGAGTTCATTTCCAATTGGATAACATAAACTCGAGATTGGCTTCTCGAATCTTAATAAATTTCGTGTCAAATACATACTCGTACATAGTTTTATGTCATTCGACAGAAATACGTTAAGTTCAAATTCCTTGTACATTATGATACACAATAAAAGCTGCAAGAGTTCTAAAATTTTCAATTACATTTTTCAATTCTAGATGTGCCATCATGATGGTCAACATTTTTCCATTACACACAAAAGTAATAAATTCTTGATGTAAAATTATTTTTATGTATAAAAGATAATCAATCACTGACATCATCTTGTTACAAAAATATATAGAACACAGAACGTATATATAAATTAGTTCATTGAACGTTATACTCGTACAGATATACATTTTTTTATGGTCTCTTGTATTAGAACATTTTTAATTGATATGATCGATGTCATGTAAATCTAATGATAATAAAACCACAAAAATTGATTAAATTTATAAGATTGTATGTAACCAATATAGCGCACAAAGCTCTACTTACATTCGAATATAATTTAATTTCAAGGAAAGCACTCACTAACAAGTAACAATCCACTCACAAATTTTTCTGGTTTCAATTTTATGTTTTGTCTTCTTAGTTATATGACGACGATGACAAAAATAATTTGCTTTGTTTCAATTCATGTATTAGCAGTTGTAGCAGCATCAGTATATGGACATACATATATAGCTGGTATGGATGGGTAACCATATGGTGTATGTTAGTTTTCTGATGATGTTGAATTTTTATTTTATACTTTTTATAAGTATTTTATGGATAAAAATAATCATAGATAACAAAAAAAAAAAACTTTTATTTTTTTGTCGATTGTCATGATTATTATTATTGTTTTTTTTTTTAAGTTTTATTTTTATTATAATATATATTGAAAATCAGATAACCACCTGAAATAATTTATTTTGATCGATTTTCTCAGTTTCCTATCCTTTCCATATATACATACGTCGAGTATAACAACCAACATAATAAAACAGATAAATTATTATTATTATTACAAAAAATGCTGTTATTTCAATGATCCAATCAATCTCCTTATATTCAATATTTTCACATCCATTTTGGACCAAAAGAAGTAAAACTTTCGGTTTTGATCTTCGCATTTATATACATAAGACGTAATAACATAAGGACATCTTGAATATAATAAAGAAATGATTGAAGATGTACCAAACTGTTATATTTTTTTTTACCAATAACAAATTAATATTTAATTTTCTACTATACTTCAAACAAATATTTTTATTTTTTTTATTTTATTGTACTGTGGTCTCAATCAATCTATAAAATATTAGCAAAGCTACACGAGAGTGTATGTATATAGCTGTGGAGAGCAAAAGTTTTCGTGCTTAGAATTTTTTTTTTGTATTCTTTTACAGAAATATATTTTTAAGAGGTACTTGATGGATACTATTTGCTGTATACGAGTATTGTTTGTCAATATAATAGATTTATATTAGGTTATTGGTTATAAAGAGTAATACAACTGGTTAAAATAAATTATAAGTTGATTTGTATACACATTATGGAAAAATTAATTAAATATTTCATAGAAATCAAATTATTATTAACGTAAGGTTATAAATAAAATTGTAGGCAAATACTTCATCCGGACAATTACCAGTTTCAATATAGTGATTTTAATCTATTTATTGCCACATCGGTTGATCGAACCGAAAGAATTAGGATTTGCACCATGAAAGATTAAATTGTTAATTTTGGAAAATACGTTAAAGTCATGTGAAATATGTGAAAACAGTATAATTATCGGAGACCGTCATTCGACATTAACTTCCTGCCACATAGAATAGGTTTCCACGGCATGGGCAAGGTAGATTACGCCATGTACTCTATACGCGGTTCTCGAAACGTAAAATATAACGAAGATTACTTGGCAATGTTTTGTGTCAACGTCGATAGTTAAAATAACGTCAACAACCTGCGGAGAGGTTGTTGACGTTATTTTAACGTCTCTCTAATTTTCTAGAGATAATGTATGGAAATAAAATAATTTAAAACTTTTCTAACCTAACCTACTTTTTTAATAATATCTATGTTGTCTATACGGGTTGTGGACACGGCAATATAATAGGGCAAACCAATTTGAATTATTTTGGCAAAACAATCAAAGCATTTTTCAATCCAAAGAAAACTGGTTCAAAAACCATCAAAACATTCCCCAATTCAAACTTTAAAAATTTCAAATTAAACTTTTAAAAAATTAATTCCAACTAAATATTTCAAATTTAAAATAAAATTAAAAATTCTTGGTCAAAAAGGTCCATGCAACATGATGGCATACTCAGATTTGCGAAGACATATTAATGATTGGTCATCGAGTATTCATCTGCACTTTGTCGTGCTTGTTAGTTATGTATTTTTTGTCGGAGCAAATAGCACACTGTTTAACCGCGCGTCCTCGATTTTGCTGGCAGCGCGCATAGTAAGTAAACTGCCAAAGAGTCGAGAGAACCCCCAAAACTGTTAGGAAATAAAACAAACACATGTTTCACGATTCGCACAAATATGTTCTGTTTAACACAAATCATGTAAGGTACATACGACATATAACGGCGTATACGCAATGCAAACTCCATTTGATGCTAATTTTTCCTAAATTTATTGTTCTTCCGCTTTAATTCTTAATCATGTCTGTTGTTAGTTTTTTTTTTGTTAGTACCTATATAGCATTATACTTGCACCACATTGTAGTTGCCACCAACAAATTACTTCTAATCAATAATGCATGCGTTATGCGGGTTTAACTTTCCGAAAGCTGTAAAATCAGATTTGGCAAACAATTAATGCTAAAAGTAAAAAATAATCTGTGTAATCGTAGTTGCAGATTTGGGTCGCGTCACTCATCAAAGCGTTATTTCCTTTTTATAAGCATTATAGATATAACATAAACACGCTTACGGGAGATATTGACCGCACTGCCATAAAAATCAAGGTATAATCGTATGACGTTTGAATTTTATTTAATATTTAAATTGCACCCAAATTTTGTTGAAATGTATCCGTTAAAAAGTCTGTAACACGCGTTTCATCTCCACAGTTTAATTCTATTTTAAATTTCACTTAAAAAAATCCATTCAAAAAATATAATTTAACATCTCCGAAAATTCAAATAAATATTTATAAAAAAAATTAAATTTTAAAATCGGGCACTTTTACCCCCTTATTCGAATTCAACCAATGTTTTTCGTTTGGTAACCACTTTTCATGTTCTCGGTATTCTGAGCAACAATTTATAGCCCTTGACACGATACCTAACGCCGTTGCTTATGGGATGCATCAAGCTTTAAATCTGGCCACCGTATAATTTAGAACCATTTCACTAAATCACTCTATCAACCATCTACATTGTCAACGTTTTCTTCGAATTGTCTACACTTCTACGATATCTACATTGTCTACGTTGTCTAAGAGTAGTCGACAAGTCAACGTAGAAATTAATATAGATAACGCAAAATGCTCATCTCTGATTGGATTTATATGAATATTCAAATTTGGGGTGTTTTGTAAATTTTGTGCCGATAATGCTAGAAATATCCACATACTCCCGACTACATACTCGGATAACATAAACTAACATCTACCATTCTGTCCATTGGAATAGAATTGTAATGGACTGTTACATTTTTACAGCATTTAGAAGTTTTCTCCAACCTTAGAAATAATAAAATACCCAATTGGAAAAATAACAAAAAAACCAATAAAGAAGAAGTATAAAAATATACAAAACATTGGAATTCTAAATTCTGTAAAAATAGTCAATTCTGCCAGAATTGAGTCGTGCTCTCCATAAGCGCAGGATGTTTGCTAGCCGGCCATCTCCAGGATCGGATTAAAAATCATTTAAACTCAGGGATGGGCGTTTACGCGTCATCTATTATTTTCTACACCGTCATGTCGACAATTCGTAGACAATGTCAACAACGTAGACAACGTCGATAATGTAGATAATTCCTAGAGTGGCTTTGTATTCAACGTCAAAATAAATTGTATTGGAAAAATTTCAACATTTATCTGAAGTGAAGAGTCTCAACGCCCAATTCTCTTCAGTAGCTTAATTATCTAAATAGTAACTAAATTATCTGGAGAGGTTCCCAATTGTGATTCAGTTAATTCATGTCAATCGAAAGTGCCTATACTTATTGAGTAGTACAGCAATATCCGAGAAAATAATTGAGCAATCTCCAAAATTTAAATTGGCCGATTTTTATTTCTTTTAAGTAGCAAAGCTCCAAACGCTTAGCGACCCGATTATAATTTTTAATGATATTACGAGGTAATTATGTAAAAAAATTATTATTCATTTTTTTATAGTAAAGTTTTGTGGACAATTTATAAAATTGTTGAACAGAAATATGAATTTTTGAGCTTTTATATAAGTATTAATTGGAACATGAAAAGGGAATTGATTAATAAGTTGCACTATAACTAAAAAGCTTTTATGGACATAACCGATGTTGCTAAATGACTGTGAAAACATCAAATTTATTAGATGGATAATTGAGCTTTTTAATGTACTCATTGTTTAACAGCTCTCTTGGATATTTTCCTTTATGTAAAATCACTAAACTTTCATCCAGATTCAATTATTTAAGTTAAGCCTTTTAGATACTACTACAAAATAGTAATATAAATAAGCTGGGAGTTTTCAGTAAAGAACCAAAAAATCAAAAGATTTTTTAATATTTTACAACTTATAAAGCATTGATTAAATATTAATATCAATTTTTTTATAAATCGTTTAAAGCTTCTAATTTGGCAATATTATATATTTATATATGAACAAATCACAATTGCTGAATTTCAGAAAGCCTTTAGTGGTAAAATTTACTTTTAGTAGGTGCTCTTTCAGACTTAATTATACAGACGAAATAAAACCATACTAATGAAGGTTACTCGTACATATTAAAATTAAAAGCATTTGGCCCAATTAAAATGATCTTAGGAAGAAAATCATTTTTTTTAAACATTTTCGAATGCAAAATTTTTTAGGTCAAAAATTTTATCTTGCCAAAAACTATGGCAATATTCCTGCTGGATATAACCACTTCGACACATTTTCAAAAATAATTATATGCCAACAATTTGCAGCTATGAATTTGCATTAAATTCAGTTCGAATGTTTAGTGCAATAAACAATCTAAAATAAAAACTATTTTTTGTTTTATTTCAACGCATGTATTTCCAATAAGTTATAGATGGCATGACATTACCGATTTAATTTAAAACATTTTTTAATTTCTTCCTATACTGCAGTTTAATTGAATCGCCCTTTTACACAATGACGAACTGACACGTTTGATTTTAAATCGCTAAAAAAACGTAGGTTGTAGACATTATTTTAATTGCCGACGTTGACAAAAATAATTGCCAAGTAATCTACGTAATATTTTACGTGTCGAGAATCGTGTAGATTACATGGTGTAATCTACCTCGCCCATCCTTGTTTAAACTCAAAGAAATCTAAAAAAAATTATTTAAAAGTCCAACCAAAATTTAATTTTCTTTACCATAAAAACTCTCCAAATTCTATATTTCGTCAAAATATAATTTCAATTGGAAACAACAACAAAATTTAATAATGGAAATTTTTTATAATTTTATAATTATAAAAGAAGGACAATTTGAGTCTCGTCAAACGATATCTTTAACTATAGGTCTATTCAAAATTTTGGCGATATTTTGATGGTTGTAGTTTTTGTTTGAGTTTCGATGGAAACTATTACGGACGATTTCGTTTAAAAAACGTTTTTACAGTGTCTATTTCTTTATTAGCTTTTATTTGTACTCATGCGTCAGCGCCAAACTTTCACATCCATACATAACAACAAGCCTGATGAACCCTACAAAGCACGACTACCAGCCGCTAGCCGCTAGCTTAATATCCTCATCCAAACTGGTATCGTAAGTGATAAGAGCGCCCAAATATTTGAAACTCCTCACTCCCTCAAACGTATAGTAGCCACTACAAAAGCTGGTGTGTCATTGTCCCTATATGACAAGAGATCATGTAATTTGCTTTGAACTCATTGAACTGGAGTAAACCAGAAGCTGAAAACTCTACAAGTGGATCAAGTATTTCCATCACTCCGTTGCTATTCAGTCCAATCACGCATATGTCATCTGCATATGCAAGCACCTGATTGGATTGGCGATATAAAATGTTGTGCTGAGGTGTTTCAGTTTAACGAAAGATGTACTCCAATATTAGATTGAAGAGTATCGGGGACAGAGCATCTCATTACCGAACACCCGAGTTAACTGCAAAAATTGCCGGTATCGTGTACTCAACTTTAACACAGCATTGCGACTGCTTAACTATCATTCTACACAGCCATACCAATTTTGTTGGCATTCAAATAGATATTCCGGTGCAGACCACAAACTCTCTCGATTGATCGTCATATGCCTGCCGGAATTTCAGGAACTCCTGATGTACACAGATAGATGTCTCATAATAATTATATAGAATCACCCGCATCCTCCTTCATAATGACCAACTAAACCGTTTACTAGAGGGGTGATGCTATCTAATATAATGTAGAACAGTAACTTGTGGGATGTGCAAAGGAGAGCTATACTGTGATAATTCTCACACATAATTTCGGTTCGCCATATACTAATCAAATAAGGTCGAAAAGACAGTTCGAAAGAGTATTCTCCCCCAATATCAAGAGCTCCGAATTAATACAGTCCACCCCAGGGGAGCGGCGTTTTAGTCTCTGCATGGCCCTAGTGAATTGTTCATAGGATGGATCCTCAATTCAAATCTCTGCAGTTTGTATTTGAGGTGACTCAGCTACAGTCTGTGACGCATGATTTACCAAGCTGGTCGGTAAAGTGTCCACTCCATGCGTCGAGTACTGCATCGATGTTGACACAGAAGTTTTCATCCCGGTCCCGAATTTTGGTTGACGCAGGACTGAAATTATGGTGCAATCCAGTAATTCCTTTAAATAAATTACGTGAACTTAGCTCATTGTGATTTGTTCTACCTTCAGAGCCTCGGCTTTAGGAGATTTGTTTTTTCACTATGGGCTATATTATGTTGCTCGACTGTAAGATGACACTCATCATTAACCAATCATTCTGGGGCCTGACTTTGACTATACCTAAAATCTGTTGAGTAGCACTGACAACCCAAGCTCTCAGTACCTCCCAAACAGAGTTCACACAGTCAGACTGGCAATTAGCTTCCTCAATGCTATCACTGACAAGATCCTGATATCGTTTCCTTTGATCTTCATTTATCAGACCTTCACAGTCAAAACGTTCTATGCGTTTCTCTGTGTTCCTAGAAATTGTACTTCCATCGTAGCTTTCCAGCGACCAAATGATGATCGCTGCTTACCTATTTGGTTGATCTCCGATAAACCCTCATATCCTGTAAAACCCGAGCTTGGCCTGATTTGAAACTAACATGTGTTCAATTTGGCTGCGAGAACTTTTGCGAGAATGTATCCATGTTACTAAATATATTTGTTTGTGAGGGAAGAATGTGCTTGCTATACTCTAACCTCGTGAGCAATTGCAAAGTTCATCATTCTCTCACCATTATCGGTCGCAGTTTCATGTCAAAGTATCGAGTATATTTATCAAGCTTAAAATCATTTTTTTCCATTTGTCCTAAAAAACAATGGGTTGTCTGTTTTCAATGGCTGTCAAAACTGAACTAAATGATATATCTGTCTGAAAATTTTAATTTGGTCTAGTGGTAGATGGTATTGCCACATGACTTCTGCTAAGACTTCTCAGTTGTGTTAACTCATATGCTAAAAACATCACAATTTTTCAGTTATCAAAAATTATACTTTTCTGCAATTTAAAATTTTTTTTACCCATTTACATATTTTTCAGAATTTTCAAAATTATTTTGTTAATCCGATTTTTTAATTTTATTTAAAACATTTTATGGATTAAACGATTTTGGAATTTAATAGAAATAAAAAATAATTTAAAATTTATAACGAATCAGTGGTTGAAATAATTTCATAACTTAAACTAATTAATTTAAAAATTAATTTTTAAAATAAATTTATAAATTTATAAAATTTATTAATTTATAAATTATAAATTTAGGTTTTTAAAAATTATTATTATTTCTATGTTTTACATAATTTAACATTTTTATTAAAAACAAATAAACAAATATTTTTCGAATAATTATAATTGTTATAACAGAAAGAGTTTGGCAATTTTGTTTTAGGAATTAAATATTGCATTGAATTTAATATTATGTGGAACTTAAAAATTTTGAATAGATAATTTTATCTTCAAATTAAGAATTCACAGAATTATTAGGAATTAAATTTTCTATTATAGTTTTAAGAAATATTTCCGATTTCTTCTATAGAATTTATTTTATTATTTTAAAATTACCATTTTGTTTTAAACTTGAAAATTTAAAACTTTTATATTGGGGTAATATTTAATTTAGTTGCAATATATTTTTCTAAAGAATTTAAAATATTTCAAATTGGATCTTTCGCTACAAACACTTTAAACCAATTTTTTATGTTCTTAAAATTATGATATTTAGAATTAAGACATTATATACAATTAATATAGAATTTACAAAGATATAAATTTATTTTGAAAAAGGATGTAAATTTCAAATATTTATAAAATTTCTGCGATCGATACTATAAGATATTTTAAAACCCAATTTCACATACGAGGAATTTTTTAATTTCTAAGAATTTTGAATTATTTTTATAAAATTTGAAATATCAAAGAATTTAAAAAATCCAATCAGTGGGAGACACAATATTTCAATGTGCGAATGAAAAGTGCAACATGGCTTTTAAAAGAGGAGATTTTGTTCTTAGTCTAATAGTAAATTAAATTAAAGTTTTTAATATTATGTTTCTGCATTATTCTGTCTTTCATTTATATCATGTTCATTCTTTCTACTCATTTTAGATTCATTCTTTCTGACATTTTTGCATATTTGGATATGAAATATCCAAGTTAAAAATCTTTTGTGCAGCCAGAAAATGGAAAATACAATGGCCTAAAAAAAATCAACCAAAGTGCGGTCACGGCCGCAATTTTAATTTCATTAAAAATTATTCCATGAACTGCCAACTTTTTACGAAATTCGAGCTTTTTCGGACTTGTTTGCATATTTGGATATAAAATATACAAGTTAAAAATCTGCTGGGCAGCTAGAAAATGGAAAATACGGTGGCGTACAAAAATGATTAGCCGAAGTTAGGTCACGGCCAATTTTATTAAAGATTATTCTATAAACTGCCCACTTCTGACGAAATTTGAGCTTTTTCGGACTTCCTAGCATATTTGGATATAAAATATTTTTTTTTGTTTTTTTTTGTTTTGGGGAAGGAGGAAAATCTTGAAAGAGACCCAATGTGGGTACTGTGGGACTCACACCCACTAAAAACCTCCTCCCTTGTTAGTATTAAAACTAGTCTTGATAGGCTAACTATTAATTTTCGTGTCAGTTCTTTGGGATTGTACTAAATAATTTTAAACAGTTGGAAAACTAATTAGTTTTCCAGCGCTACTAAAATTTTTTTTTTTTTAAATTTAACCCAACTCTAACGGGTTGGTCCGTTTAAGTCGCCTCATAACATTTTGATTGTGAAGCAAACTTGAGGCTTCCAAATTAACGTGTTAGTTTAGCCGAACTTTATGCTTTGCAGCAAATTTCTTTATTTCCTCCACCACTGATGGGAATTTGATGTCTCTATGAATATCAGTATTGCGAACATACCAAGGTGCATTCAGTATATTACGTAGTACTTTGTTTTGAAAAGTTTGGATACTTTGAAGATTAGACCGCTTAGCACAGCCCCATAGTTGAATACCGTATGTCCACACCGGTTTTAAAATTTGATTGTAAATCAAAATTTTGTTGTATATCGATAATTTTGAGCGCCGTCCAATTAGCCAATACATATTTCTGTATCTGCAATCGAGCTCTTTCCTTTTTATCTTGATGTGTTCTTTCCATCTAAGTTTTGCATCTAGTGTCATTCCTAGATATTTTGCTTTGTTATCATGTGGAATTACAACGTCATTTATTTTAACAGGAAGGGTTTCGATTTTCCTATTTGTGAAGTTTACGTGGGTAGATTTCACTTCATTTAGTTTAATTTTCCATTTATTGCACCAATTAGAGATCACATTAACAGCTGTTTGTAGTTTATCCGTAGCTTCATTGATGTTTGAGCCAACAGCCATTACTGAAGTGTCATCTGCAAATGTTGCAAGCATTACATTATCTGTTTGTGGGATATCACTTGTGTAAATCAAGTATAGAACTGGGCCCAATATACTGCCTTGGGGTACTCCTGCATTAATTTCTTTTAATGGAGAGTATTCATTTCCTTGTTTCACTCTAAACGATTTTTCAGATAAATATGACTCTAGGATTTCTACATAACCTTTAGGCAAAAAGCATTTAAGTTTATGAATGAGACCTGGATGCCAAACTTTGTCGAAGGCTTGCGCCACATCGAGAAAAACTGTGGAGCAGATGTAATTCGGTGAACCTGTTCTATGGTAGAATGTTTTGCACGGAACCCAAATTGATGGTTCGGAATAATATTACAACTTTCTATTATAGGCTGTATTCGATTAAGCAATAGTTTTTCAAAAAGTTTAGACATCGTGGGAAGCAGCGATATTGGTCTGTACGATTTAGCTTCATACGCAGGTTTTCCAGGTTTATTTATCATGATAATTTCAGCAACTTTCCATATGCCTGGGACGCACCGGAACTTTAGGGCCGCATTCATTATATAACTTAACCATGTTAAAGCTTTGGATGGGAGATTCTTTAATATGTCTGCTGTTATTAGATCAAAGCCTGGAGCTTTGTTCAGTTTCAGATTTTTAATTTCTTTCTTAAGCTCCTTTACTCGAATTTGAGGGATGTTACTTTCACGACTGTTTTCTACTTGCTCCAACACAAAATCAGAGTCTATATTATTAGGCGTAAAGATTTCAGCAAGATGACTCCCGAATTCTTCAGCTTTTTCTAAATCACTCCTCGCTCATGAGCCATCAGCTTTTCTGATAGGTGCCATGTGAGAAACCGGTCTTTTCACATTACTTGAAGCTTTCCATAACGAGTAGTTTGATTCTTTAGTTGTAGACAAGTTTTCCATGTAGCTAACAAAATAATTCTCTTTTAGCCTTTTTATTTCTCTGCTCAAAATCTGTGTTTTATTATTAAGGGGTCTCTTATCATCAGGGTGACGTGACTGCTGCCATTTTCTTCTAGCCCTGCGTTTCAGTCTTAACATCTCAATGACATGAGCTGGGTACTTATTACTAACGTTTTTATGCTCTACCACTTTTGAGTTGCTCCATGCTGCGTTCTGAATATTCAGCATATAGACTTCGGCCGCATGCTCTAACTGTTCAATATTATTTAGTGGGACTGATAAGTCTATTTTTCCAACTAAGTCTCTCTCAAAGCCCAACCAATTTGTGGATGAGGAGGTTCTACCGAGATAAAAATCAACAAAATTTCATAGTTTGAAAAAAAAAACAAGCAACGAGGATAGAGTTTGGCAATTAATTATTGGCAATCGAGGTATATTAGGATATTACCGGAATAACTGTGAGTAATTAAAATAACGTGTAAAACTTAGTTTAGTGGCGTGTTCAAAAATATCTGATTAAAACAGAAAGTTTACCGTTACCCGTGATTTCAAGTTATTCCAAACAGTTACACTCAAACTAGATTCAATAACAACTGAATTGTGTTGTAACTATTCAAGTAGAATTAGATTCTAGTTTGCTTGATTATAACAAAATTAAACAAAGTGCAATCAAAATTAAGTGGTGTGAAGTGAACCAAAACGTGAAAGACTTAACCCAAATCGAGAATCAAGGCACTTCGTGATGAACCCAGATGACAAAAGGGCTCTTGATCGTGCGGTTGAGAAACGTATACGATTAGTAGAGTCCCTGAAACGCATCGAAACTTTCATTGGAAACGTTACTAGCGAAACAACTATTGAAGAATGTACCGTTAGAATTGAAGCCTTGGGTGACATCATGTCTGAATTTCTCAGGATTGACGACAAAATCATGTCGTATGCAGACCAAACGTCTGAAATAATTCACTTTGAAGAACGGTTTTTTGATGCCAAGGCCCAGCTTAAACGACTATCTAAGGAACTCAGTGTTAATGGCGAAGGCATGGAGCATCATCTAAAACAAACGATGGCTCAATTGGCATTAAACCAGTCCACCTTTCTGGAAGCATTTCAAAATGTGAACAACAAATCAACGGATCTTCGACTACCGAAAATAAATATTCAGTCGTTTGGTGGGAAATACGAAGATTTTCCAGCATTCAAAGACTTGTTTGAATCAGCAATTCACAACAACGCGAATATAAGCAACGTCCACAAGTTTCAGTTTCTCAAGGGAGTGCTACGTGATGAAGCTGCTTCACTCATTCGACACATTAAGTGCACATCTGCTAATTATGAGGAAGCGTGGAGTAAAATTGTTGAACGCTATGACAAAAGAAAGCAAGTTGTTTCTAAATACATCCAATCGTTTTTAGAGATTTCACTAGTTACAAAGTCAACTCAGTCCAATCTTCGAACATTATGTAATACTGCAGATGAAGTGATTCGTGGCTTGCGAGCCTTAGGAACCGAAGCAGAAGGAAGGAACCCATGGCTAGTAAACATATTATTAAGCAAGCTAGATCCAGATACACGCCAACTGTGGTCCGAAAAAACCTTGCATAACGATTTTCCGTCCATAGACTCATTTTTGAAGTTTCTCAATGAACGCTGTGATACTATCGAAAATAGTGAAATCGTTGCTAGTATGTCGCAACCCACTAAGCCTATAGTCAAACAAGGTAAAATTGCAGTTCATCACTCAACAAACTCACCAGTCATCAGATCTTTCAAATGCGAGTGTTGTCAAGGCGGACACCCAATGTTTAGATGTCAAAAATTCAAAGCCATGAGCATTTCAGATCGACGGGAGTTAGTTTCCAACCATAATGTTTGTGTTAATTGCTTATCTCTCGGACATTCAGCACAGTCATGCACATCAAAATATTTATGCCACTACTGTAAGGGAAAACATGATTCATTTTGGACACGAACATTTATGGAGAGTAAGTAACATTTATGGAGAGTAAGTAAGAGTCGGCTTACTTGCTTTTTTGACAATTTTTTCACTTAACGTTAGCATAACTGCAGAGTGGTCAGAGTTGAGGTCATAATTTTCATCAATGCTAATGAAATTTTCAGCTTTTCAGCTCCTCTTTGTTATAAAAAAATCCAGGAAATCAGGAATTTTGTTTGTATCAGTTGGCCAATACGTGTGCTTTCCTGTTGAATGATAACGACATCCTAGATCTCTAATTGCTACTCGTATAGTTGTCTACCTCTTGTGAGCGTTAATCTGGAGCCCCAGTCGGTATGTTTAGCGTTGTAGTCACCTCCAAGAATAAACCTATCTCCGAACTGGGCAATTACATCTTTGTATATTTCTTTTGTAATTTTTGGTCCGGGCGGACAATATAATGCACACACATTAAACTTTTGTTTGGCAGAATTGATTGTGACTATTGCAAGTTGCATGTCTGGATTCTCCACTTTTCCAAACTCGTAGTGGTCTATGTCATTCTTCATAATTACAGCACTGCCTCCCATACCGTAATTACTTGGGTACGCTGCGTTATATACTTTATAACGCAGAAGACTTATTTTATGTTGATTGTTTAAGTGCGAATCAGATACGAGACATATATGTATATTATGGACATGAAGAAACAGTTCAAGCTCAAGCTTTTTGCTGAGAATACCATTGGCATTCCAGGTAACAATTCTAATTTTTTTGTCTAACATTATTCGACGTACAAGGCATGTTGTTTGTATGCTTAACAGCATACCTGCTTTCTAAGCTGTCTATTCTTGACGTAATTTTATCCATCATGGACATCATTCTTTCTATGAAGCTTAGCATATTCGTATTATCATTTTCTTTCACACTATCCACAGTACCAGGGCCACTAGATGCGGTTTTTGCTGCATCAGAGAGTGAAACCTTTAACGGTTTTTGAGGTAGCAAGTAACTCGGGTTTTCCCCTCTGATTTTGCTTCGTATTTATATTTCTCTTTTTTTTCAATTCCTTAACTACCAAACAACCACGGTAGCTGGCTGGGTGCGATTCATGGCAGTTTGAGCACTTGGGTTTGTTTGTTTTCGGAATCGTGCAGTCAGCCGTTAAGTGCTTACCTGCAAATCTGACACAATTAGCTTCTCTTTTGCAAAATTTCACTGTGTGGCCGAAGCGTTGGCATCTCTTACATTGAGGAATTTCTCTATTCCTTCTTTTGGCTTCCATTTTAACTTTCATATGAAGAATATGTCTAATATCAAATATTTTCTTACTATCCTCCATGTTATCAAATGAAACCATAAAAAGTGGTAATGGAACTAGTTGGCTTCCATTTTCTTTCACTTTGTTCGTGACATTAACCACATTAATTATGTTGCACCCTTTATTACTAAGCTCTTCCTTAGTCTCATCGGGCTTACAAGTCGGATGGAGTTCTCTTGCCATTACTCTAATTGGCCTGATTTAGATTTCTGTAATCGTCTTCATCATCCACGTTGATTTTAAGTTGCTTATTATTCAGCAGCTTTATTTCGTGTTTAATGTTTTTTTCGCACAGCATTTTTTTCACTACGTTGAAGTCATCTACGTTACTAAGAATTACCGGAGGAGGTTTAACTTTCCTTCTTGTAGGCTTTTCATTTTGGACATTTTTCTTATGATTCTTTTTTGTTTTCTTCAAGATCCAATCAGTTTCACGCGTAAGTTCCTCCTCATCAGTAACGTACTGAGGATAAGTTTCAACTTCCATTTCGTTGCCTGATTCATTTCGTTGCTGAAGTTCATACGAAAGCTTGAGGTTATCAGCTTTCAACTGCGCAATTTCTTTTTTAAGCTCTTCAACAATCAGCACTAATTTTATTGCTTGTAGCAGAGTTTTGTGCTACATTTACTTTCTCCTGAGAAGTCACAGTCTCATTTAAATCAATCCCATCAGCTTAGGAAGATTTCACTTTTGAGTATGATTCACTTTCACTGTCACTACGATCCTTTTTGTTGAAAGGATTAAACAGATTTTCATGTTTCTGATGTGTTGTTTTTATAGTTGGTGATCTTAGTATACTCGATTTTCTCTGGAATGGATTTTCATCATCCTTATTACGCAATGGTTGGTCCCCCCAGAATCCGTGGGACCGGCCTCCTTGAAGGATGGATTCACCAGATTGTCTGGCTTACCATCTGGGGTAATAATTCCTTTCGTTTTACTCATTGCAGTTAGTTATATCGGGGTACCACCCATAGTTGGTTTTGGTCCACGGGTGGTATTTTATTTCCCACCTACCCGCCGGCAAGCCGGTGAGGGCATTCCCCTATCCGCCACCTGGGAACGCGCCCGATGGGAGATCCCAACAACTCCTCACGGAATATAAAATATACAAGTTAAAAATCTGCTGTGCAGCTAGAAAATGGAAAATACGATGGCGTACAAAAATGATTAGCCAAAGTGTGGTCACAACCAATTTTATTAAAGATTATTCCATAAACTGTCCACTTCTTACCAAATTCAAGCTTCTCCGGACATTTTAGTATATTTGGATATGAAATCCAAACCAAATTTTAATTAAATGGCCATGCAATTTATCTAAAAAGATTACTATAAATTTTATTTCTATTTATTTAATAGTTATTTACTAATTGGATGGACATGAGCTTTAAATGCCTAGAATATATAATAAAATGAGGCGAGTGAATTTTTTACTAAAAGTGTACTAATTATAAATCCGTAATTTAGTCCAAATTGAGTAAAAACTTCATCCGCACCTATTACTAGACTTTTTGACAGTTTTAGTTTTATTATATCGCGCGCTACGTTTTCACGCACAAACCCCACGACGACTTAACGTCGCGTGTTGTGTACAAAACTTTTTGTCAAAGTGTAATTTAACTAAAATTTTTATTCAAATCCAATTTAGATTAGGTTCTATATGCATATATAATTAACCGAAATTTTATCACACCACCCTCCATACGTATTTAAAGTTATAAACTTTAATTTATATGACAGTGAATTTTTGTTTATCAAATCAAGATAAACGTGGGTTTTATATGGCAATTTGAATATTTTGTAATATAAAGCTCCCGCACATATTTTATTTTTTTTATAGAAAAATATTTTTTTGCAACAAAAAATGCATACAGCCGATATTTCATTCAACCTATTTTTGTTTTGTGTTGCATAATTCTGTTGGTTGTGTAATTTATTTTTTTAGTTAAATAAAATTACAATAATTATGTGTAACAATATTAAATTATGTATAAATTTAGTCCTTTAATTATGTATATATATATGTATGTACATACATACATACGTTTCAATATCAATTTTGAATATTATAGTGTATAGTAGATTTTTATTAATTTGTAATCATGTACACAACATATTTATGTTTTTTTTTTGGGTGTATATAGTAACTATATACAGGATATGATTTATTTTTTAATCCATTAATAATTAAAGCAAACATATATTTGGAATTAAATATATTAATTTAATGATTTATTTTTAAATGTATACGTGTATATATCTATAGGTATTTGTGGTTGATTAAAATATTTACTGTGATATTATTAATGATTTGTGTATTATCTACTAAACGTTAAGCTTTTATATTAACCTAATTCTACATTAATTAGCTTAAGTATATTGTTTAGTTTAAAAACAAATTTATTGACTTTTCTTCACATTTTACTTTAGGATTAAATTTCAAATATATTTTTTAAATTTGTGCTTTAATATTAACCACACAAACAACCGCACAGCATATGCCCACAAATTAATTTTTATATAAATGTAAAATAATAATAATAATAATCATAGTAAAGGAATGTTGATTTATTATTTATGATTTATTTGCAATAAATATATAACAAACACAAAATAAAAAAATGAGTTGCGTGCAAATTGCAAAATATCAAAAATTCAATGTTTAAATTATATATTTTTTGTATATATTGGCATTGACAGATGGCATCAAAAAATATTATTTAATCTAAAATCAAAAAAAAACTCTGGTTGATGAATTTTTGTAAAAATGTAATAAATTAAATAAACTCGAATCGATAACAGCGAAGATGTATACGCGTATATAGGACTTTTCCAGCAATTCGATATTATTTTTGTTATGTGAAATAACCAGTAGGAATTTTATACACCCAGGCATACACATAAATATGGTACACCCGCAACACATATATGAGGGTAAAATCCAATGAAAATATAAATAAAACTTTGAATGGATTTTAATTGAATTTAACAAAAATTAAAATAAAAAATAAAATTACGCAGAAAACAAATCATGATTTTTCATTTAACCATAAAAATCAATGAAAAAATATGAACAGCATTTTGCCGTCCATAAATAATTGTTATAATAATTAATGAAAATGAATACATATATATATATATATACATAAATTTCACTTGCTGCTTTTATTATTTGCGGTTAAATATAATTTCAATTATATAAATCATCATCAAGATGAGCATCTACTATATATACATATATATGTACGTATGTACACAGTACGCATCAGTACCATGAGAATTATATATATAAATATTTTATGAAGATTTTTATTTTTTTTTTAGTTCTGTCTAAACAAAACTGGGAATTACAATTAATTTTATTTTAATTAATCTTAATTTCTGTAATTAATTATGTAAAAGTGACTTTACCATAATAATATTTATGCTCGTATATTATTGAATTAAATTTTCATTGCGGGTATATAAACAAGAATGGTTTTTGTTGGTGGCTTATATTAAAGCTGAAATTGTTGTCGTTGACAAATTCTAGGAATTATTGTACACATTTATATATGTATACGTAAACAGGTTGAAACAAATTTACAACAATACTTTTAATATGTGAAAACTATCAGAAATATGAAGTCGCAAATTCTTGGGAATTTCAAATTTGACTTATCACACATGAATTTGGCTCCTTTCAGAAAAATTAAATTATCATTTTTAAATAAAATTGCTTTGTTATGCTGCGGTTATAAGCGTGTGTTATAATGTGTTTTTGATGTTTCCAAACAAATTATAAAAAAATTAAATTTCGATTGCAAAGTTGAGTCGACCTTCCCAGGCATTCACATAGGGAAATACACGAAAAATTGTCTAACACTGATGCAAGACAACTTTTCGTGTGTTTTACTATGCGTTTATTAGAGGGTCATTCTATACCCGTTAGCCAAGATTTTTTTTTGTGTCTCCTGGGATTTGTTTTAAAGGTTTGTTTCATCTAATCAATTATCAAAATACAAAAAGCAGAGCAAGTTTTCTTTGCAAAATTAACTTCAGTTTTAAATAGATAGAAAATTTTCTTTATTTTCGTATATTTTAGACCATTAAAAATTTTGTGGTCAAGCAAAACAATTTCTGATGTACTTTTTATTTTTTATAGAATTTAGAAGTTGCATGGATCTTATGGAATTTATAAACGATTCTTAAACATTTTCCCCCTGAACCTAGAGATGTCCTCAGATATACTTATTCACATTTTCGGATAGTTTAGGCCAACTAGTTCCGTTGTGGCTCATGGGACTCAATTCTGATGTAATTTCGCCGTTTTTATAATATTGTACCGCCGATCTTAGAGATATCCACACTCGTTTATATATTCGGATAGTTTAGAGTTTAGACCAAGAATCTTTGTGATCAAGGAAATTAAATTCTGATGAACTTTATTATTTGTACAGAATTTAATTTTGTTATTTTTGCCAATTGGATTTTTTATTATTAAACCCAAGAAAAATAATAAAATTCATTCAAATCCCCGAAATTCTAAATCCTGTAAAACTTGTAAAATCCATCGGAATCGAGTTCCGTTCACCATAAAAATAGGATTTTGGACAAGCTACTCATACAGATGATAATTCGTGCATACCTCTAGGATCGGATAAAATTTCATACTAAATCACTGAAATTGTAATCAGAATTTCATTTTCTTGGCTACAAAGATTGTATAGTTGGTCTAAAAATTATGAAATAATAGTTGAATACCTCTGAATATCTCTTCAAAATTTTTAAAAAAAAATTGATATCCAATATTTTTCTGGTTTCCGGTGGCTATCTTACAACCTATTGTGACAGGCACTTTTTTGGGTTTATGTTTTCCTTGATATTTTTGTACACCTTGCGTCATGTATATGATAATAAATTAGTGAAATTTTTAGCAAATATTGTTGCTTTATCACAATTCTTTCCCGCAGTTTTCATCTAGAGACCTAATCTAGAGTGAACTAGTAGATCGTTTTACAGGGATGGACGAGGTAGATAAAGCCAATTACGTAGATTACTTGGCAAGATTTTTTGTCAACGTCAACAAATACAATGTGAGCAACCTACGATATTTTTACGATTTGAAAAAATGCGCTAGTTTTGCAGGTGTATTTTGTAAAAGGGCATTCAGTTAAGTCGAAGATGAAGAAATTAAAGAATTATTCAAGTTAAATTGAAAATAAATCACATCATCCCCCCTCGAGTAATAGTTACGGAAAAAAAATTATTTTTGAAAACTGGATTTCATTTTGGGTTTGCGATATTATTGATCGACTCCAAAAGCCGGCTTAAGTCGATCGATAGATATGGATGTGTTTTTTCCATTGAGGTCCACCACAAAATGTTTTCTGAATCGTCGAATTATGTGGGCTTTCGCAAGGCAATATAAGCGTAGTTCAAATTTTATCTACACCCTGATAAACACGAACTCACATTTATCCAGCGTTTTTGGAATAAATATATCGTTTTTCAGAGCATGTAGTATTTCATAGATGTTTAATAACATGATTGGATTCTCATGGTTGTTGATCTGGAGCTTCCAAAAAAAATTCGCCTGGTAATTTTAGTTGTTGTCCATAAACTAGTTCTGCCGGGGAACAATTAATATTATTTTTGGTGTAGCTCTTATGCCAAGAAGACCTATTGACATCTGTGAACTCCAATTTATCGTATTGACTCTCACTTTTAGAGATGCTTTTAGTTCGCGATGAAAACATTTCAATCCATTAGATTGTGGGTGATAAGGGTCCAAATTCGATGTGTGCCTAGAAGCTTCGTTAATTCTGAGAACAGCTAGGATTGGAACTGGCTTCCTTGATCTGTAGTAATGTTTAAATGTATCCGAAACATTAATATATCAGGGAAGGAAGTGGTCCAACGATGTCCAAATGAATGTTCAAAACGACCATTAGGCTGTTTAACTTGTCCTAATTTCGATTTCGTTAGACTTTGAATTTTAAATATTCTAGAGGTAGTGCGGTTCGGGAAGAAAACTGCGATTTTCCAGTTTTACAATAAATATCTAAAACTGGAAATCATATAAGAACTCAAGTTTGTAATATGAACTTGTGAGACGAGTGGAACTAGAAAGAAATTTTTCGTCGGGCCTCTGTAATCCGAAATTTAATTTTACAAAATATCTCTATCAAATGCTGAATATTTTGATTAGGCTGGTGGTTTTTGGAGAAATATGCTAGAGGGAACCTCTCATGAGGAACCATGATGCATCAGTAGTAATACTGAATACTGTGTTTCCTAAAGAATGGTCCAACAGTGTTGCATGAGCAAGCCCACTTTTATTCTAAGTGAATGCTTCATTACACTCTTCCGACCAAGCAAAATATCTTGAAGTTTTTCGCCTTCTGACTTACTGAATAACAAAACTAGTTGCGCATAAATCGGCAATTAAAATTCAGCTAGTATTGGTACAAAGCAATAGTAACCATAAAAATAAATTGTGAAATTTGCCGAATGCATGTAGGCACTGCGGATATGCCTTCAACTGTTTCCTCGGATGGGAATATTCCCGAGGGGTAATTTTGTGACTTAGAAAGTTAAGCGCCTTAACAACAACAACGCACTTTGAAGTTTTGATATTGATATCGCAATCGGCAAATGCGACTTGTGCTCTATTTCCTCGCTCATGAGTCTTTGAATTATCTAAGTAGCGTTGATTAAATCAAAATAGGTATTCGCGTGAATTCGAATAAGCCAAAAGGAATGGTAATTGCTATCTTAACAATATCTTCTGTTGCAACAGGTATTAAAAGATATGCTTTGACTAGGTCAATTTTAGAGAATATAGTACAACCGGTTAAGTTCATAAGAAATATTGCATGTGGTAACGGTCGGGAACGGTTACGATGTTTAATCTCCTATATGTATATAATCACCACAAGGTATCCAACCAAGTTGTACAATTTTTTTAAACAGCTGATTTAGACAACACTGAATATATTAGTTTCGTACCAATTGGGCATTCAATACTATTTTTTAAATTAATCGTTGAAAGAATAAAACAACTGACTATAATGTAGTTTAGTCGATTTCTGTTAAACTTGAATAGAATCGACGTCATTGAGGATAATGTGACAAAACCAACTCTATAGTCCACAACTATACAAAGGGCCTGCTAAATTATAATTGTTTAATAAATTTTAACTATTAAGGCAAGTTTTAACGACGCTTTGTAGACAATGTTAAAAAATAATTTTTTTTACAAGTGTAGATTAAAATGCATTGAAGGCACAATTCTATAAACTTTTCGCCCTCGTATCACACTGACCCTCTTGATATTTGGCCACCGTAGTTTAGAATTAGGAATTGTCTACATTATCGACGTTTTCTACGGGTTATTGAAACGTCGACGTAGAAAATAATAGAAGACTCGCTCGTAAAAGGCCATTCCTGTCGTTTTAATTGTTGTTTGTGGCTTTCCACAGGGTCTTAGACTATTTCATTACCTTCTTTTATTGATGCGTTTTTAAATTTTTTAAATTGTTTTATTCAGCTTGAATTAAGCATAGGTCATCGTTGTTTTTGCTATTATCTATGCGTTATATTACATTTTAACAATTGTTAAAGGTACAGGAAATTGTGATTTTAGAATTATGAATACTAACCATGGTTGAACCATGGAACCAACATTCATCTAACGTGAAGTGTCACCAACTTGAACCTGTTAAAATTAAAATGCAACCGATAAGTACAATGTTATTTAAATCAAAAAAAAAAATTTGAAATAAATAAATTCATCTCAATGACCTATCTCGGATAAATACAGACACAATATTTATCGTAAATTCCGAATCTTATATAATTTATATCCCAATAATATCGCACTTAAAATTTTGTACAAAACAATCAATCAATGTTAGCAACGTACATACAATGCTTGGAAAATATCTCAATCCGATATCGTTCGTCTATTTGATATTTTAAATTGTATCCCAAAATACCAGACAATTGGCACTGTATATATATACATATGTGTGTATGTGTTACAAAAATAACACAAACACATACGGAGTAATTAGAAAATTAAACTTCAATTTGCACATTTTTACAAAAATAAAAATTCCAATCAATTTCCTGATCGTTTGAAGGAATTTTTTCATGCCAGTTTGATTGGGTGGTTGGGTATACAAAAAATACCTCCACGTAGTGCTGAATTTGAATATAAATCAAACGATGTATGTACATATATATATATAAATATATATCGCATATATATAGGGGTATAGAGCACAATCGTATAGAATAAAATAAAAATCAAACAAACGAACGACATGCAACTGTCTGGTTTTTATAGAATCCTCTTCATTCTTATATGTAATTTATTCAAGTTGTTTTTTTGTTCACTGTGCATTCTGTAATTCAACGATATGAGAACTAATTGGTATTCCAGATTAAAGTTAGCGATTTTAAAGTCGTATTTTTTTTTCGTTCTTGTTATATACGAAAAATACTACCGTAATGTATGATTTATTACATCATCCCAAAAAAACTTAAAATAAAAAGCTCAAAAATTAAATTTTAAATGCTTTTATGTTGTTGTAATAAAAAAACAATTTTAATTGTCCAGGAACGTTAAAATGTTTTTTTTTTGTTTTATAAAATAATTAAACTTTTTTTGGATACCGCAAATAATAAAAATTTAATGTAAAATGTATAAACTATTAAAAATAAAAAATAAATATTGTCATTACAAACTATGTTGTGTAATGTGTATATGATAATGTATATGTGTATCGTATATTTAGTAAAATAATTAAACCTGAATTAAAAATTAAAATGAACATTTTAAATATTTATTAAAAGTAAACATTTTACAAATTAAAATTTTTTATGTGATATGTGTTGGGCAAAAGTATGGAATACATGTAGTGTTTTATGCTGCTCTTGCGATATAAATAAATTAACTTTGCCGTTGTCATAAAAAAATTAGAATGAAGGCAAATTAACCTTACGCCTAAATATTTGAACATTATTCCAACACAAGAAATGGGAATGCCGTCCGAATTTTTAACGTCAAAAGTCAAAACCAATATACATTACAACAATTGTTCGGTAAAATTTTCCGAAAGCTCGAAATTCGTAAGAATTGGGCACTTTCTGGAATAGTTTTTAATAAACTTGGCCCTAACCATTTTGTTCGGCCATTGTGTTCCCCATTTGCTAGCCGCACAACAGATTTTTAACTTGGATATTTCATACCCAAATATTCAAAAAAGTCCGAAAATGTTAGAATTTCATACAAAGTGGGCAATATATGGAATAATTTACAATAATTTAGTATTTGGAAAATTTCAATAAAAATGGTCGTGACCGCACCCGGCCTTATATCTTTTTAACATTTTCTGGCCGTACAACAGATTTTAAACGAACATTATTTCTACAATTGACCAACTAGCCAATGCGAGCTAGATAAAATGAATCAATGATAATATATAAATCCAATCATTGCAAGAGAAACATATGCCCTCATAAACCCAAAAATCTGATGCGCACAAGCAGCTATGGGAAACTTTTGCAATCCACCTTGTTACTCTCAACGAATCTATCAACCAATTTATGCATATGATGGAGACCAATTTGATGCAAAATATGAATACTGCGTCATTCAACTTTTAGTACAAAATCAAAAATAAATGAACTTAAATTAGTTATATGGAATGCCAACAGGCTATAGTGTAACAGTAGAGGTACAATATTTACAAAAAGATAAACATTGACATTATTCCAATTCTCTGAAACACTTTGAATTAGTTTTAAAGGATACAGTATTTACGATAATAAGCCCACCGGAAAATATCATTGGGGAACAGCTATCATGATAAGAGAGAGAATAACATACTATAAATTCCAACAGTATACTGATGAACATATTCCAGCAGCTACCATATGTTTGGAATAATAATTTGCCAGTCAAATGCAACATATCGGCAGTTTATTGCCTATACCAAAGCATTCAATTTGCAAATTTTTTCAAAACCTTGGGAGAAAAATTTGTTTCTGGAGGTGAATAGGTAACACCAAACGAAAAACGATTGTGGGGATGTGTGCAAAACGAAAAATGTAACACACAGCTATTGGCATCTAAGACATGAGAATTGGGCAACAAGCGATGTAGATAAAGCCGCACTATTTGCTCAACACCTCAGCCATGTATGTTTACACTCAACGAAAGTATTGGAAAGCTAGAATTACTTCATGATGAGGAAGATATTTCCAAAATCGATCAAGGAAAACATAAATATCGAAAAGCACCTGGCCATAAATAGATAGGTGGTAAAATACTCCGCGAACTACCGAAAAAAGGCATCAAATTAAGAACATATACATTTTATATTAATGAAAAAATGAGAACTTTCCTAAAACTAATTTTGCAAATCATAATGATTCCAAAAACGTGATAAAGATGATAGAATATTTAACTATTTGCATCCAATCAGCTTGCTATATCTGAAATCAGAAACTCACTAGAAGAAAAAATACTGTTCGGCAGCATTTTTAGATGTTGCTCAAGCTTTCGATAAAAAGTGTGCTGGGACTAATATTATATTTGGTATACACATCAGATTTACCAACTTTTAGCTATGTAAAACTATTAATATAATTGCAAACGATATAGCAATAATTGATTCGCCACAAAATTTAAGAAAAGCATCAAAGAATCTGCAAGAACAATTTCATGCGATTGTAGCATGGTTAACTAAATAAAGACTTAAGGTTAACGAGTGCAAATCGGGACATATGACATTCACACTTCCTAATCACACCTGTCCACCAGTAAAGTTAAATAATATCAACACTGCAACATCAATATGTGAAATATCTAGGTCTACACTTAGATATAAGGCTGATATGGAAGAAACATATTGAGACTAAATGTCAACAAATCAAGTTAAGGTATTCCAAGATGAACTGGCTAATTGAAAAAATATTCAAGCTTAAGCCTAGATAATAAGAATTTGTTATATAAAATGGTACTTAAACCAATCTGGATGCATGGTATTCAATTGTGGGGCTTTGCCTGGGTTCAAACATTATCAAATTTCAAAGAATCCAGTCCACGCAATATACGACCATACATTGCGGCCTATATACACCGAAACGAAAAAACCCCTTGACAACACAAGCGTAAATATTCCACCCAAGACTTTTTAAAAATAAATATACAATTTATAAAGTTGGTTCATCTCAGAGTTTTTTACATTTATACTATCCGAGGCTTGTTCGTCAACAAGAAAATATACAATTGGTACCAAAATACTCATCCCAAACATTTTAATATGTAAAATTTATTTGGTGGAAAAAAATCCTCCTGGAGACGTCGTTGAAAGGAGGATTATTTTCTCTTTGCGATTAAGTTAAGAACCCTGTAAGTAATCATTATGCCAACTTTGATAATTTTTGACCGTTGGAATTTCCGTAATATAACTAAATATAGCACCTTTGCCAACTTTTCACAGAAATCTAAAATCGACAAAAAATCGTATGGCCAAGCTTTTGTAGGGTCGGCTATTTTCTCATAACGATTGAGTTTTGGACCTCCTTAGCTGTTACTGTGCTAGCAGTGATAAGCTTTTGATCATTCCCAAGTAACCAGAAATCATATAATTAGTATTTAATTCGATCACATATCATTCTCTACGATTCTCTTGTATGACTCAGTCATTAAACAAAATCATTAAAACATCATCGTTAGCCAATTTATTGTGTATATATGATCATATTGTACGGCTTAAAATGATCATATAAGAATCAAGATAAATCTAGTAAGGCTTTATTAAATGATTTACAACCATAACAGAAACTAATATGACCAATACACGATAATTATGTATATGACTATCATTTGGCAGATAATATGACTACTGCTTTTCCTTCTTTGTGACTTAAATAATGATCGATATATGACAGGTTATATAATATAGTTTTATGACTTTGGATAGAATATATATGACTTAAAAAATATTGACCAAAAATGTTTAAGCAATTTTAGTTAATTCTGTACTAATTGTCGTTTTTTTTAATATGGTTTGAATAAATAAAATAACAATATAATATGATTGTGTCTTTGTTTTATTTAAATGTTTACAAAGTTGAATTCAAAGATTTACAAATTTTATTTCTTGATTATATTTTAACACTATTCATTCCAGTCCAAAGTATGCTGTAGCGGTATAAAGACAACATGGCTATTGTTTTGATTTATCGCCACCAGTTTACAAAGTATGTCTTTAATTGGGTACAAGTGACTATTATTAAATTCTTTTGAATTTGTGGTATAAAATACATTTATATTCGATGACTCTATAGGCTCTAAAAAAAAGTCGTCACGATATTTTATCTTATGCCCGTAAACAAAATGTTCGATGTTTTTTTTAATTCCATATTCCATTGCAATAATTTCTCTGTTTACATTTAAGAACCATCTATCTTCAAAATTATTTCTCAAAGCAAAATTATGTTTCAGTTCGATACATAGATACTTGGTATTGTTTGATCCGTCTGTTTTGAATGGAAATTTAAGGAAACGATAGTTTTTCTTAGATATTGCTGGAACTACATTATTTATTATAGTTATTTCGGCCAATCTATTCGCTAGTTGAACTAGTGGCAACCGTCCATTCTTAATTTTTTTTTTAAGGTGATACAACATATTTTCGAAAGGGTACGTTGAAATTGTAGTCAATGGTCCAAAACGTTCAATTTCATCAGCTAAGTGACCAAAGTGGTGTGGATTTGACGTTAAATGTTCTGGATACAGGAAAGTGTAATTTTCTACGAAATGATCTGATAATGATCGTTCTAATGGCCAATATTGTTGATAATAATTATTCGAGAAAATTGTTGTTGCACAGAATAGTACAAGAAAATTATAGTAATCATCTGCAGGCAAATGATCTTTTAAAACTACAATGCCTATATAATTAAGAAAAGAAACAAATTCGCTACCTTTTCAAAAAGCAAGAACATCTGTTCCTCTAACTTTTCGATGTATTTCTTGCGACAATTTTATTTTTAATATGTTTTCATTAATAATCTTTATGATTCTAGAGTCCCACTTTGTGCCATATCCTAAGCTTCCGTCTTTGAAACCGACTAGATACCGTTTTACAATCCCAAGATGCAAAAGGTGCAAAGGATCTCCGGCGATAATGTCTTGGATCATATCCAATGATTTTATTCGTAATAATGGCGATAAAATTGGTTCCAGTTTTGTTCGATTAATTGGGCCATCAGGTATTTTTATTTTATAATTGTTGTGATGCAATCCGTATATTCTTGATTTAAAACCATCGTTTGTTCTACATGGAGCATTTTGATCATGAAAAACAGTTGTATTAGAAATATGCGAAAATTCTCCTATATAGTAGTGCATTTCAGGCATCCGTGCTTTGCATTAAAGTATGCCGTCCCTTTTATAAACGACCGCGCCGGAGTGTCACATATAAAACACCTTATCTTCACTTTAAGCATGAAGTTATTAATTTCAATCCCGTTTTCAAGAATTGGCACTATTTCATTAGTAAATGGTTTAAGAAATTATTTCATTAGTAAATGGTTCAAGAAATTCTTCTACTTTCATTGGTTGAAATTCTTCGATTTCAAAAACATTAAACAGGATGGGCCAAAATTCCGCTTTAGAACTTCTACAAATAGGCAAGCCGTCAATGTTGATATTTAAAGATATAGAAATTGTTTCCGTAAGATTTGCAAAGTATGTTCTGAAACAATATTCAAGGCCCTGATGCCAATATTCACCACCTTCCATTTTTATAAAGGTCCTGGTAGTTTCCCGTGGGGTCATCATGATTGATCTGGGATCGTTCTGTAGGTTGGCTCCGAAACATTTATTTATATTGTTAATTAAAGGTTTTAAGGCAGCTTGGCTGATGTTATAGTGGGTTGTCCATGATTTAATAAATTCATTGAACGGTAAATCAACTTCTTGCTCCGAAAGTTCACTCACCCTTTTCTTAATATCACTAACAAAGTGGTCGTCGACAGAAATAGCATCATCTGAGCTAAAATATTAATCATCATCGCTGCGAATGGCCTCTCCATTTACAGATTTTTCAAATGAACTTGTATCAATATTGGTATAACTATTCATACATTCGACTTCTTTAAATTCGATTTTTTGGAATAATTGATCATTTAAATTATTAAATTAATAATAATTTAGTTTAGCGATAAACTGATCTTCGTTTTCCATACTCAGCTCAATCAAATCAAAAGTGGATGCCACTTGTTTGCAAAATGTTGAACATTTTTGTGATGTTAGTTTCCGCAAACGTCTTCGATAATTTTCCTTATTATTAATTTTGTTATTAATCAAGGATTTTTTATTTATTTTATTCATAGCTTATATTATTATTAAGCAAAACTATACGTTCACGATTATAAAATAATGGCGTTGCATTTTAGTCGCGTATATACTTTAAACTATGTTGTGACATTTGATGATAGATATTTATTCGGACATTATAGGATCTGCTTTGGACTCTTATATGATTCAATAGTTATGAGATTTATATGTGCTATATATAAAGCTGTACAAATCGTATTGTGATCAATGAATGACCAACATAGAAAACAAAAAAAATGTTTTTTTATTAGACATAGTAATAATCAATATATGGTTCCATATAACTTTAAGTCATTTGACAATCCGATATATGATCCTTTATGGCCAAGTGATCAGAAGAAATACCGTTATGTGACCGATTTGTGTGTTTGAGTCACGAAGTGACTTATATATAACCGATATAAGGCTTGACAAAAATAATATTATGACTTGAGGTTTACTGGGTTGGAATACAAATAAATGTGTTGCCTTTGCCAACTTTTCAAAGAAACCTAAAATCGAAATAAAATCGTTTGGCTAAGCTTCTGTAGGAACGGCAATTTTCTCCTAGTGATTGAGTTTGAGATCATCTTGGCCATCATTGAGCCAGCGTTGATAAGTTTTTGATCGTAGGAATTTCTGCAATATAAATTAATGTGGCAACCATGCCAATTTTACAAAGAAATTAAAATCATATTGAAGAAAAATCGATTAACTAAGCTTTTGAAGAAACGGATATTTTCTCAAAACAATTGAATTTAAAACCTTATTGGCCACCACTGTGCCAGCGATGATAATTTTTTGATTAAACAATAAATAAATGTGGCTTCTTTACCCGCTTTTCAAAGAAAGCTAAAACAAAAAATAATTGTTTGACCAAGCTTTTATAGGGACGGCCATTTTCACAGCGAATGAGTTTGGGTTTGTTTTGGCCAGTGGTGGCCAGTGTTAATATTTTTTTGACCATTGGAAATTCCGCAATATAAATAAATGTGTCGCCTTTCCCAAGTTTTCAAAGAAACCTTAAATCGTTTGGCCAAGCTTTTGTAGGGACGTATTTAGGTACCGTCTGTATATTTTTGTTGAAAAAAAAGTCTGGAATAGTCTAAATGTTACAAAAATCCTGGGATGAACCAACTGTATAAATTATATATGTATTTTTAAAAGGTCTAAGTTGTTTTATTTTCGCTTGTGTTGTCAGTGGTATTTAAAAAAAATCCTGAAATGAAATCCTGGGATAACTGGGAAAAATGAAATATTATTTTTTATTATGTTTAAACTGTCAAAAATATACGACTAAAGTACATTGGACAATTTTTATGATGGTCGTCTTCAATTGGAATATTGTTTCCAGGAAAATTTGAAATTTTATACATTTTGTGTTGCCGAGTGCCGCTCATAATGGTTTTTTGACTTTTTTACAGGCTTGTCAATCCGACTTCAACATCAAATTCTTTTACAATTTCAATTGTTTTGTGAAATTACCATTTTAAGAAATAAGAATTTCCATTTTAAAATTTTGAAATTCAGAATTATTGAAACTCATTTAATTTGTTGAATTTCTAAATTTTTAGTGTATTATTCCTAGTAATTTCCGAATACAAACAATTTTAAAAATTCAAATGAAAATTATCGAGTTTTGATCAAATTTTCAGTACTTAGAATTCAAAATTTGAAATTTGAAAAAAATAAATTTATTTCTTCCACATTATTAAATTTCGGTAAAAGTTATATGTGGAACTTAATTTTTGAAATTTTTGGGGAATTCTGGTACTACGAAGCAAACTAATTTGAAGTTTATCTGGCTTTTGAAACCGAATTTTGCAAGTTTGATTTCTTCGTTTTGGGTTTTGGACACCCCCAAATATACCTACCATTTTCAAAATTCCAACTAATACGTAAAATTCAGAATTTTCAAATTAATAAATAATTCGAAATTTCGAATTTCGTATATTTATAAAACCGAATTTAATGTTCTTTTCAACAGAAATTGTGCAGATTTTCTTTCAATGACCCGAAACTTGTGGCATAATTTGAGAGGAAATAATGGATTTGGATTTATCGAACTTTTCAAGCCGAATTTTAAAATTCTAAATTCTAAACTACCGAAATTTGGAAAATTTAACATTTTTGCAAATGTTAAATTTTGCAGGAGGTGGATATTTTCTAATTCGCAAAGGCTATTCTTCAATTCTGAGTTTAAAATTTCGAATTTTAAAACTGATTGCTTATGGTAGTTGGGAGTTAACCGAGTTTTGCCGATAACCTCATCGTTTGAGAATTCGACCACACTAACCTTCAAAAAAGAAATTTGTATAATCCACGTGTGAAAATAGTAAAAGTTGAATCAACATCTAATTTATTTAATTTGTTATTAAGATTTATTATTACTAGTATATTGAGTCTTCCAACGTTGATCATGACCATAATGTGGTCAACCTTGTTGATGATTTTGACTTCTCACTGAAATTTTGCCTACTGTTGGGCCCGCAATAATATTATACACTTTTCCAGTATTTTGGATTTTATACGTCGTATCACCTTTAGTATCATTAGCACTCATTGAACTGAAGTATATAAATGATACATAATTAATTTTGTGGTGAAAAATAGTGAATTATTTTTTGAACTCTTAATGGCAACTACACTAGTATCGCCAGTTTCGAATATTTTAAGCGATGTAAATGAGAAAAAGAAAAGCGAGAGAGACGAAAACATATTTTTGTGTAGTTGCTCCAAAGTAATAAGGATAGTCGATTAAATGTTTCCTATATAGCCTCAGCTATAAGATTAAATATATTGAAACTTGATTTAATTTTGTAAAATTAATTGGTTTCAAATTTGAGTTAACTGACAAGATAAATTTTATATTTCCAAGAGATGGGCCAAAAAATCTGCAGACATTTTCAATGTTTACTACAACAACTATATACCAAGCAACATTAAAATTACGAAAACCTTCTGTACTTTGTCACCAATTTACAATAAAGTCACACAAAAAGTTCTATTATATAAAATAAAATATTAAAGTGAATATCATCCAAATAAAATAAAAATGTTGCTGATGTAAAAGCTTAACATTATTTTGTAAAAAAAAAAAAAATATGTATAAGTGCATATACCGAATTCACAAAAGGAAAAATAAATCAAAGTGAAAAGCTTTTTGTTTCTATAAAGCTCAGCATACGAAATAGAAAAACTAATTATATGAGAAAAGCTTAGAAGTATTTTTTTTTGTCCGACGTCTCGTGTCGTGTTTCTTTTATTATTGCAACCGGAAATAGGAGATATAAAAACTAAAGTAAAACTAGCAAATAGATATAGTGAAAAAAAAAGAATTAATGGTTTAAAAGATTTTGGTCAATCCAGGATTAACCCTTGAAATAACGAACCAAGGGGGATGATATATAGAACAAAACGAGCTCATTCAGTTAAAACTATATATAGATGCTGCAAAAATATGTGAAATTAGATAAGACAAATAACAAATTCTATTCTACATATACACAGTTTTGTTATTTTGATAACTTTTAAAAAATTCAGCTGACTGATTTTTGGTATATACGTACATACATACATTGGTATACACAGATACAAACCAAACATAAAAATCGAATAATTAAAGCTTTTTTGTATTCCGAATGGTCCGACCATTTAATGTTTTGTTGCCACAGTTATGTTTATTGTATATTGTATATTATTATTGTTATTGTCTTGTTGTTTTGGAATTTGTTTTTCTGTAAACCGCAGAAACTACCATCATTGTCGTTGTTGAAAGCTCTCGCATACAAAAAAATGTGAGCAAAATGTGAAGAAGACTAATATTATAGCGAACAGGAAAAAAAATGTAAAACATCACAAGAGACAAATTTAAAGCGACAACAATTAAACGCTCTGTTAATTTTTTTTTTTTTTTTGGTTTTCTGTGTGCTTTTAATAACGATACTTTTGAGAGTAATTTCAACTAAAAACAAAAATACTAATCTTTACTATTTTGTTGTTGTTGAGTGCTTTTGTGATGTAGCTCGCTATATATAGTTGTGTACATATATATTTATATACATACACCATATATGCAGATACCGTGGCTTTTTATTGTTAATTTTTTATGAGCTTTTAAAAGTATTTTTGGTCCTATAATAATAGTGGTGAACAACACTATAAATAGTATAGACGTGACGCAATGTAATAATAATCCCGCAGTATGATATAGTTTTGCTAATTTATACGTTCAGATGTTGTAAAACTATATATATATACGTAGTGTATAAATAATTTATTCCCAAATGCACTATTTACATATTATATAAACAGTAGACGGAAGCGACAATGATAAGATGCTCTATTTTAATCACCGTAAATATATTTAAAATTCATTCTAATACAACCACAAAAGAAAAAATACGGTATTTCCATTTCTTAAATTATTTACCCACCAAGATTCCCACCCTCCGTGGCCCCTTATATAATATAGTATAAATAAATATATAAAATAAAGAGAACGGAAAATTTATTCTGCGGTCAAGACAAACACAAAATAAAAAACACAAATCAAAAGGGGATACACAAACAATCGAAAAACCCAACAACAACAACAAGAAAATATACAAATTTTCACATATAAATTGACTCCCACTCTGCGCCGCACACACCATTTTCATATCCTTATTTGATTGTAAAATACTGAGACCCAACCAACAACTCGAGAAAAACATAAAAAAATCCTTCTTGTCTCCTCCGCATCCACTTTTCCTTTTGTTAATAAATAATTCATGATAATAAAACCTTTTCAATAAAAAAGACAAGACGAACTTTGAAAGATTATTTAAAAAAAAAAAATTGAAGAGGAAAGATATCATCCGGAACTTATTTTATCTGTATGTGTGTGTCTATAGATAGATATACATATATATATATATACATATATACATTTGTGAATCATAAGAAAATGTTAACCACAAGGAATTTAACATTCAGTATTTTCTTAAGAAGAGCAAAAAGAAAATTAAGGAAAAAAAAAAGGATTAGAAATTTAAATTTGATTTTTATGTTGTAACTTTTTTTTTCGGTAATACTGTTCATCATGTCAACCAATTGATGTGTAAAAAATGCTAAACACTTTGTAATATTACGACTATGATGATAATAATAATAATCATGTTGGTGGGTGTGAAGCCCTTGCTTAACCAAGTATTACAATTTTTTTTGTTTTTGTGTGTTGACATTTTAAATTTTCGGGGCAACAAGTATTATATACTATGTTGTTGAAAGTTGATGGTGCGATAATTAGATGAGAAGCACGACTTTTCTGTTCACACTTTATTACAGTTTCAATATTGCCGTGACATGGACCTCAACATCATTAAGCCTCAACTATACTTTATTTGTATCTATCTATAGCGTGAGTAAGGGAGTGAGCAAAAAAATTACTCTTTTGAAATAAAAGTAGCACAACGCCACAGATAAAGGGCGACAACCTTATACATAAACCCGGGAAAATATTAATTTTATATGGACCAGCTGTTATACTCCCAACCCCTATTAACTTTTAAATTTCATTAAAAAAATTTACTTGAAAAATCGTTTTAAATAATACTTTAAGGTTTCCTTAGAAAATCCGAAGTTTTGCTTATTTCGTTCAACTGTTTGGCCATTCGGTTGACAAGTTCATTTTCGCCATACACGAATTAAATTACTCTTACCATTAAGATGAAATCCATTTCACAAATGCATTGGAGAATCCAAACTTCGACAAGTTTTAAATTATTTTTACATGATCGACTGATCGAGCCAAAAACTTAAAGAGACAGATTAGTCGTCGTAGATCATCTAATAGAAGGAGGCCGTGTTGAGCTGTTGATAACGTTGAAATTCCCCTGTAGCACGAAATATCAGTTTTCTTTCCAGCTTTAGAGATCGGTCTAATTTTGGTGGTTTTTCAATGAGTACGAAACTTGCTAGTCTGAAGAGAATAATTAAAGGGCATACAAAGCGGTGATTAACTGGTTCAGGACCGACAGTTTTCAGAATCGTTGATGGTATCTATAATTGGGATCGCAACCATCACCAATTGAATTAAGAGCTTGTAAAATATCCTCCTTTCTAAACCAGATTGGATACCTAATTCGTTGGTTGATGTTGAGTTGTTGGTTTGGTACACTGATTGAAAAAACTCGGCAAACATATTAACCGCACACAGAGTTTGTGACATATTTTTGTAGTACATGGAGGCAGGATAGACTTTGGTCTGGCGTTTAGTGTTAAAGTACTCGTCATACAAGACGTTGATCTTCTGGAATGATCTGTTGTCCCCTGTATCGTTGTTTTTCATTTTTTTGTATGCTTTGTTCTTCCTATTTTTGAAGTTGATCATACCATGAAGAATGATTCACTTTCGATATTCTGGACAGAAGGACATGGTTTTCTAACGATCGAAAAATTAGTTCATATACAAATTTTCGACGTTCCTGTCAAGGACATTTGAAGACAATTCGTCCTGCCAGATTGAAGCAGTGCTTCACTCATTTACCTTAGTTTTCTTGAAGTTGAAGCGAGTTTCCACGCCAGTGATTGGAAAGCATGGCGAGATTTCAGCTATGTTCAAAGAAATGTCCATTGCTTTGTGGTGGTTGTTATTTGTTACGACTGGAATCATTGAATCAGTTACGTCAAAAATGCCCGTATCATTAGAAAGGATAAGGTCAAGGTACATATCTACCGTGCGTGAAAGGAATTTTATTAATCTGATTCAAATTAGAATTAAGAATGGAGTCTATAAAATATATTTCCGGTTCGGATGTAACGTTAAAAGGAGTATTCTAATTAATGTCGGGATCGAAACAACAGGAAATATTAGGAAGATTGAAATCACCTGGGATGAGAATATGTCTGATCACTCAAATTATTTAGTTCGTTTAAAACTTCATGTATTTATTTTTCAGAGGTATGCTAATTTTAGGCAAGCATAATTTTATTCAAACCATTCCAATCCTGGCTGGGAAACTGTCACAGTTTGGTTCGGGACGGATGATTTAACCGCAATTAGAACTCCTCCTTCTGAAATTTTAGGGCTGGTATATATGCTGATCTGTGACAACGATGTACAATATAATTGTTGGGGAAAAATTCCGTGCTCAAGGTGATGATGTTGAATAATGTCTTACTGATGAGATACGCATCGAAATCGGTTTCAACATGGTTGTATTATTGTCAGGGCCTATTATTCGATAATTTTGACGGTGCGGTCTCCATTTAAATTCTGTGATCAACAGTCCAGGTGGCCACAATGAAGAATTAACGGCTTAGGCAAATTATTCAGCACACAAACCGATACGAAATGACGTATAGTTAAACTCCCGTTCATTTTCTTGGTTAGGAGGCATTTCGATACAAACTGCACTATCCATTTGCATTCTAATTTTAATGCAATTTTCAGTTTGTTCGATTGGTAACAGACTGCGATATTCTGCTTACGAAGGGCCATCGGAATTGGCATACAGCTTTGCACTGGGATCTATGTGTACGGCGTTCCTCAAATGAATTGCAAAAGAATTTGTGGATTGGCCCGAATGGCACACATCAGAGTTAAGTATGATCAAATTCAAGTCAGTGTCTAGAACATTTTTCGTCATATATTGTAGAAAAAGCTGATTAATTAATAATTTGAGGCTTTATTGTACTGAATTAAATAAGATTTACATAACTATAAAACATCCATAGAAACGATTGGGGGGTGTGCTATTTATAAAGTTAATATATTGCTGGATTGATGGCATCCTATTTGTTGAACATTTCCAAATATTGATTATAATGGCTGACAGCCATTGTTTCTGGTTCTCAATGGAATGGAGCCACATCTCTAACTCCCTCCAGATTTTTTTTTGGAAGAGATAGATTTTAAATCCAGTGGTAAAAGGTTGTATATGTTTGGAGCCAAGAACAAATAAAAACGACGGCAAAATTATTTTGGAGTAAAGTGTACTACACAAATTTTATTGCTCATACCTATCATTCGTTTTAATCCCTTATAAACATATAAATATCTAAGCGGTAATATTTCAAAACCAATGAATAAAGGAAAGGTGTGCTCACGACGTCTTTTATTGGGAATAATCCGAATTACACAGTTTTTGAGTAAATAAAATAAAATTGCCACCCCACAGAGCTAAACCATAATCTAGCTTGGCGTTAGACAAAGCGTAGTACACAGACTTATGAAAGGTCTTGGTCACACTTCTCTCAATAGATACCATTTCCTGGCTGATCTTATATGTTTAGAAAGTTTGTTATTGATGTGAGCTGAAAAATCTAACTTAGTATTTGCGGCTATACCCAAATAATTAAACAGTTCCACTTTTACAATATAGATATACATTTATCATCGCCTGATCCTGGGCACAAAAGTCGAATGCAAAATTAATACTCCCGGGGTGTCATCAACTGGATTGCGCATCAAAAAAGTCATATGACGTGTTTTAGAATTCAACCCCATGCTATGAATGCTGAACCACTTTTTTAAATTGATTAAGTCATCAAAGTTAAGTTCCAGTTCTCAACTTAATAAGAAAAAGCTTTGCCATCAGCAAATGCAACCACATTCTCATTAAATCTAAAATTACATAGCGAGTTTATGTACTTAAATAAGAAACAAAATCGGACCTTAATCAGATTCCTGCAGTACGCCACAATTTTCATATTCAGTACAACTGAACACATCACTTATCAAAACAGTTTGTGGTCGGTGTGACAGGTATGATTTCAGTAGGTTAACTAACATTAACTCATGATTTACAGTATCGAAGGCTTTTATCACGTCGATTAATAGCCCAGCCACTTTCCTATTTGCATTCAAATTTGTATAAACATTGTGAAAATATCTCAAGAGAGCATCTTCGGTTTGTAGTTTGGATCTGAAGCCAAATACGCTAAGGATACGTAATTAACCCGGTTTTGCTTAAGAAATTCAGAATTCTTTTCTTAATAATTTTCTCAGGAATTTTAGAAAAAAAACAGATAATTAAAAATTTTTAAAAAGAGGCAAAACAAGAGGCAATCATTTTCAGCTTTTGGAAGGTTCCAAAAAATTACTAATTTTAACGAAATCCAGAAACACTAGAATTTCCAATAATGTTATTATAAAAACGGAGTTACTTTGAAGATCGAGTGGATCCAGACAATTTCAATTTTTATGGTTTTCAACTCGTATTCCTCTCTGGATTGCCAATGCTTTTGCCCAACACAGCAAAATGAAAAATTGTTCGATAGGTTTTAAAAGAATGTTCAAACAAAACCAATAACTATCTTTTTTTGTTGCCCTGGGTTGCCTATACATATTTCAAGACTAGGAAATAGAAATTGATTCAAATAAAAAAAATTTGTCTGAATTTCTAATTTGCCCGAATAAGCGCATAAAATTCAACTTAGTCCAAAGAATTTCCATTATCTGGGTTTTCAATATGAACACTTCAAAAAGTGAAAATTCGTTGGAGTTCGAGGCCCTGCCGAACCGAATCCCTAATTCGGTTCAGAAAATAACTTGATTGTGTTTGTATATACTTTCTTCAGGGTTTAAAAAATCCTTAATGGTTCTCATGATATGCGTACTCCTTGATTATATGTCCAAATATTACGACTCGTTTTATGTACTATGGTTTTAATATTTATCCAATTTTACGGTTAGAAAACTCTAGAACCCATTCCAGAGTTGCTTGTTGTAGAAATTTATTTTTGTTTTATGGTTTTGGGGACATGATTTTCAAAAGTAATAGCTACTCAGTTTTTTTTAGTTAGAGTATTTTATACTTCTACTGATTTTAAACCTTGGGTATATCAAAATTAAGATATGTATTTTTGAAAAGAGCTTCTGTAATTTTAATTTAAAATGAAAGATTTTATTCAGATTCCCTTCATATGTCTTCCTAACTATCTCGATTTGAGATCAAATTTCGTGGTCGTTTCTTGATTTTGAAGAAGTTTTGTAAAAGGCTCAGAAAAAAGTTGCTCTCCAAAACGATTAGGCCAGTATTTTATATGATTATTAACTATTTTATTTGGAATACTCGTATAAGTAGGACATAATATAAAAAAATAATACATTTAATTCCTTAATTCAATTTAATTTAATTAATTAGATTATAAAATTTTTTTTAAAAAACACAATAGAAACTTTTTATAATTTTTTTTTATTTGGAGTCGTCCACTAATTCATCAAAGTACAGAAATCCGTTCATAATCGAACAAAATAGGCTCGATTTCGTATTTAGGAATAAGGCAAATTTCGTAATGTATTAAGTTAACTGCAGCCTTTATTTAGGCCAACGATTGAAGAAAAATCTGAAAAAAGTTCATCATGTTTCGATTGCAACAGATATTTCACTCATTTATTATTCAGAAACGCGAAGTAGATGGTACATACCGATCTGCACTCGAGATCAGAGATCTGATGTAGGATGCGGTCGAGGTGTAAAAAGAGAACATGTTCTCTTTTAAAGAGACCTTCTGGCCTACATGCAATGGTCGTTATCGGTATTTCAGTGTTTGATGTTTTCATCAACCGAAGGGCTCTGTTTATATCTAGACAGACACAATTCACATGTCCAGTTAAATTGATTGTCAATTTTTACAAGCTAGGTTTCATTTTCATCTTTTAAGCCGACACATTTGCCTTGAAAAAACTTATTACATTTATCACGAACACAAACAATATTATTCATTTTTAATTGAAATAAAACACTATTGTGGTTGACCACAGCATAAAACCTTGATATTGGGCTCCAAAATAGGTAAAGGATAAATATTAATAATTTTGTAGTTTTTTAAATTACAGTCCTGATAATATTGTGTCCATTATAATTGAAGAGCAAATTTGTTTTAAATTGGCCGTCTAAGTGGCAGATTTTGAAATAATCCTGTTTTATCGTAATTTATTTTTAATTAAAACGCGTTTATGAGAGAGGACATTTTTTCACGTTTAGTGATTAGTAATGGTAATAAAAGAACACGTGAAGTTTCTACTAACTTTGTAGCTACTGCTCCACGTTAATATTGGGCTTAAGTGGACATTCAAGCATGCTTTCATTTTAGCAGCAGTGAACCGTCCAATCCTTGGTGCCGAGTTAATTAGTAGATTTAAACTCCTTGTCGACCTCAAACATAAGAAGCTGATTGCTACAGGACTAGATGCTGCTCGACAAAAAACTGCATTTACTGAGTTCCAACCCATGCAGGAATTAGGGATTGGCGACAGTCAATACGGCATCTCCCCTATGGTAAATAAGAACAATACCACAATATACATGATAAAAAAGAAAGATTTAAACTGGAGACCATGTGGAGATTATCGGCGACTGAACACTGTTACGATACTGGATCGCATAACTTCTCCATGCACTTGTATGGCTGCAAAGTTATCCCCAAACTTGTTCTCATCAGAGGTTATCACCACATTCCCGTGGCACCTGAAAACGTTTACAAAACGGCAATCACAACACCATTTGGCCTCTTCGAATACACCCGAATGCCATTTGGACTACGAAATGCCTCACAAACGTTTTAGCGTTTCATGAACGAATTAGTTCGTTTTTGTCTAGATTCACGATATTTTTGTGGCATCGCAAAATAAGAAACAACGCCTACTCCATTTGGAATTGCTCTTCCAAAAATTATCAAAATTTGAGGTTCATATTAACAGTGCGAATTGGGTCTTTGGCGTAACAACTGTTGATTTTCTCAGCCACTAGATAACCCTTAATGGTATTTTGCAGTCTGAAGAACGAATTAATGCCATTAAGGAATTCCCACGTCCAATATAAATTTATATAAGCTGGATACTGTTTATTTTTAACAACTTATAAACAGTAACCAGCACTTCGTAGTCATGGTAAATTACTAGCACCGATTTATACCAAAACTCGAAACTGCCGCACCCGAGACTCACTTCGATTACAATATAATCATCCAGGCACAGAAAGCAGACTTGGAATTGCAGAACTTACTTTCTTGTAACAAGAATTTAACTTCTGGTTCCACATGTCACGCTAGTTCATCAATGAAACTAGAGCTATTTATATTACCTCGCTTAGAAATTACTACGAAACATCCACAGGGAACAATCGTCCTTATATTGCAGAACCACTAGGTCGGACCATTTTCGATACACTGCACAACATTTCACATCCAAATTAATCAAGACGTAACCCGGTGGGCAAAATCTTCTTTATCTTGTCAAAAATGTAAAATACAGAGACATACGAAATCACCACATGGTCAATTCGATATTCCACCAGGTTGATTTGAACATATTCATTTAGATATATAGTAGGCCCACTTCCGCCATCGAATGGATATACTTATCTCCTAACTTATATTGATCGCTTTACGCGATGGCCAGAAGCAAAAATATATCTATAGAGTTGGTGTACCAGTCAACATCACGACCGACCAAGGAAACCAATTCGTGTCCAAACTGTTGGCAGAGTTAACAAATCTCTTGGGCTCAAATCGAATTCGCACTACTTCCTATCACCCACAATCTAATGGCATGGTCGAAAAGATAGCTTTTAAGGCCCGCGGTAATGCAATCCATTGGAGTTCGGAAATCTCAATCGGAAGATCTAAAGTGCTCACCAGCTGAACTTATTTATGAACAAACAATGAAGCTACCAGGTGAGTTTTTTTTATTGAAAATCCTCTTTCACCACAACCAACTAGCGACATAGTTATCGACCAACTTTGCAGAACCTAATCCCCATCAATCAGGGAGTTGTAGCGGTTAGAATATTTAATATTCTAATGACTACCATTCAACATATGTATAATAGAAAGCCCCATACATGGATAGTGTTAACATTTTAAAATGTTAACATTCATCCAACCGTTTCTCTTTCCCGACAGCCATCTCTCCGCGATAGAAAATTTCACGACACATACAGCGAATTCAACTCCGTACAGACGGAAGGATCAAAAATAATCTCGACAGGTTGAGTAAATATATATTTTTTGCGCAATTGAATAATACAAAAATTATTATTCATTTTCTAAAGTTAGTAGAAACTTCACGCTATTATAAAACGGTGTTTTGGTTAGCAGACTTACATGGACATACTATATACTAATTCCCGCAGTTTCAGATATGTAAGCCATACAAATATTTTTTAACACGAATTGAAGGGAAATCTGGGCACATTGTTCCGAATCTATATTATGTAAGTATTCTAAGCACAAAATAGTTTATGGCTTTTGTCCTTTATATATTTCTTTAATATTTTGTATCCTCATTATTTTATTCCTTATTTTGTTTATTCAGCACAATTTATTTTTTAATACGTAAATGGTCCTATTAGCCTATACAACAAAGAAAGATTAATGATAACAATTAATTTCCCAAAAGCATATACACATATACATATATACCAACTAATCAGCCCTCATATTATTTTATGTATGTACGTACGTACATACAAATGTATGTATATATAGAGCTCATAGTTTATGTAATATGTTCTCTCATATACATACATAAATAAAATTAATTATTTTGCCAAATATATACACAAACATTAAATTATTATTGCATAATATATATTTGAACCATAAAGCTGATTTAAAACCAATTTTTATGGTACTTATATATAGTCGTATATTTATAGACTAATTTCTATAATTGTATTATGGTTTTATGTGTGCGGGTGCCTTAATAGTAATATTCTTGAATTCGTGTTTTCGACCAAACCAACATAAAAATGAAAACTCATCGTACAGTCTAAAATATTTCATTACGGTTGAAAGCTGAACGAAAAACTTTTGTGCTCCTGAATTTTTTATGTATCTCGTTGTGATATAAATGTACATAAATACGTTTAAATAAATTCATCAATTGCTTTAGGTTACGTTTTTTTTGATAACTTCTTATGTATGACTTCTTACTAAAACATGATACTGTGTGTATTGCGTTTTATCCACCATTTCGTTTGTCAAAGAAACGGAAGGTACATATCTTCCAGGGATAAAACTTTAGTATCTATATACATACATATATACGATTCGGTCAAAGGAGACAGGCTGAATTTCAATTTCATGGTATACGCGTGTTTAAGTCCGGCGGAATTCGTTTGTATATAGTATATATACACATATCTAATTGCCGTCATGTACAATATATACATAAACTCGTAGACAGCCTCGACAAAAGATTTTATTTTACTGTCCATGACACTGTATCAATTATACATGAAAGCTTATTTTTGAGGTTTCCATTCATGAGACGAACAAAAGAAATCGTACCTATGTAAGATATCTTCTTAATAACTTCATTAAAAATTTAATGTTAACATTACAACATTTGTTGTTGTTGTTGTTTTGTTCAAATCCACAGCCATATAAATACACAAAGAAAATTCTTTCACTGTATCATAAACATTTCAAATGTCAAGAGTGAAAATGGTGGGAAAATAGCTTTTTACAACTTTGTATAACATTTTGGTCGTTTTTTTTTTCATATATACACACAACTTTTCTGCTTGCTTTTTTTTTTTTATTCATTTTTATTTCAGAAGTACTTAATAAAGATAAGTTGTTCTCAAGGTAATAAAGGTGTTAAAAAAAAAAAAAAAAAATTATAACATTTTTTTTTATTTTATACTTTTGAATAAAACAAAATGTACCGAAGAGATAAAAAAGGGAACCAAACCAAATAAAACGGGCGGGATAAACATTTCATGAATATTCCTTGTGTTCTCTGGATGGTTACGACCTGGCTTGGCACACACACACACACACACACATAAAAAAAAGAAAAAGGATTCATTTCGTCCTTTTGTTGGTTTTCTGTGTTTTATCAATGGTACATAATTTTTCATAATAAGAAGATTTCGCAGCACACCTTATTTTATTTGTTCGGGGTTCTTTTATTGTGCTGTGCTAAAGATAACATAAAACTTTTATGCTGTCAATATTGTTGAGGTGGTGTATTTATGTGTGTATAAGTTTAATTTACAAATAAGCAAGACTCGAAGTACCTATATATACATAACATATAATATTAAGATGTATACTAACTGCTTGTGCAACAATAAATATAAAAAATGGTATATACTTCATGTTTAAAGCTTTTGTATATGTGTATATATAGAGCTTTTTTCCTTTATCATCATTATGCTTTTCTTTTTAAATGAGTTTTCAGTTTGAACACGTTTTAATAAACATCATCATTCTCTTACATGAAAAGCAATTATTTAACCTTTTTTTTTTGGTTAGTTCGTATTTTTTGTTTGTTGTTAAATCTAATTTGTATTCAGGATCAGAAGAATATTAAAAGTGATATCGTACACACACACATACATATACATCTACATATAACCAGCACAAATTATGAAAAAATGGAAATTGTAATTTTCTTTGGTATACATCTATATACATGCTTAACAGAATTATATGGGGAAAATACTGTTAACGAATACCGCATTCGGTTAGAATTTAAAAATAATAAATTAAATTTATTGAGAATTATACGGTGACATTGAACAAGCCGTAATATACATTTTAATTGGATAACGAATTACATCTTGAGGTGCATAGTTCGTTATTTAAAAAAACAAAACTTGAATCAGCATTCATTTAAAAAAAATCCTCATTGCAAATCTTCCAAAATGTTAAAAATGTTTGGGGATGATTTTGGGTTTTCGCAATTTCGGAAAAATTCTAGATTTTGCAATTTTTTGATATGTACTGCACAATTTTTTTTAATATTGCCATGATTCTAAAATTGGCTTCCGCACGAATATAATCGCTCAACTCAAAAATCTTCCAAAACAATTTTTAATTTTTAAAATTTAAAATTTTAAACTACTTTGTTCTCAAACATGATAGATTTCATAATTTTATAGAGTTTAAATTTTTAAACTACCAAATTCTTAAATTTTTGATTGGTTCCCCAAATAAATATAAGCCTAAAACTTTAGTCTAAAACTTTTTAACTTCCAGTTTCGATGTATCGTACGAGTATATATGAAAATTGTATTTGAGAAAAATGTACATGGTGCTAAGTATTTAAAATTGCGAGATTTTTAGATTTGTTTTGATAAAGATCCTTAAAATTTGAATAATAATTTTTCAAAATTAAATTTCATTCAATAAACGTAAAACATTTTTTAAGATCACGCTACTTACTGTACTAACGAAGGCGGTGTAATTCTTTCAAATTTAAATCACTAACATTAAAATTTTCTTGCTTTTGTAAAATACTAATAAATTCCCAAACGATAAATTCAAAAGTTTTAAGAAATTAGTACAAACTCGCAAACCTTTTGAGAATTTGTGATCCTGGAAATTCGACTAAAATAAGAGATTTTCCAATAATCAAGTTTCCACAATTTAGATAACTCAGTTTGCTTGCAAGAACAACAAAATCACTGGATTTGATATCAAATTGAGAGATTCAGAACTAGATTGAATTTTACAATTAATAGAGTAAGACGGATCTTGGCAAATTCTATTACTTGCCGAATTTCATGGCCGAATTTGTCGGTATAGTAGTACATTTCTGGTATACCCAATCAATGAATGTCGGCTTTAATGACTAACTTCTAACGACCCCGTCTTCCTCTTTTAAATTCAATCAAATTAATGTTAGATGAATGTGACATTTGAGATCTTATAATTTTTCCATTTATTTCCAATCAAAGTTCGATTTCAATTTCGAATACAACGTTATAAATAAATTATACCCTATTATACACGAAGTGCAACAACGTCTCACAATCACGAGGAAGAACTAAGCTGCCCTTACTTAGGACAGCTGAGCAAAAAAATCTAGACGGAAAAGGGGAGAATGGTGGAAGGGCGAGGTTATGAAATTACAACCACTCAGCAATGAGGACAGCTTGCGTAATTTCTTTAAAGGAATTATCGGAGTGCACAATAATTTCAGGCTTTCAACTGCCATTCGGGACTGGGATGAAAACCTCTATGCCAATTTCGACGCAGTACTCGACGCATGGAATGAACATTTTACTGACCTGCTTGGTGTTCATCATGCGTCACAGGCTGTAGGTGGAACTGCCTTTTTGGCCTTATTCGATTAGTATGGCGAACCGAAGTAATGCCTGACGAATGGAAAGTGGCCGCGATATGCCCTATCTTCAAGAAGGGAGACTGCTTTTGGTTCACAGCATACAAGTTACTGTCCTACATTATATTGGATAGAATCCCCCGTCTAGCGGATACCCTGATTGGTGACTATCAAGAAGGATTTCGTCCTAACCGATCAGTCACAGATCAGTTCTTTTCGCTGCGGATAAATTTCATTACCATACATCAGTGGTCTGCCCTGGAATATCTATAGGTATGCCAACAAAGTTGGTTCGATTGTATAAAATGACGGTGACGCAGTCTCAATGCTGTGTTAAAATTGAGAACGCAGGTTCTCGATAATTTTTGCATTTAACTCGGGTGTTTGGCAGGGAGATGCTCTGTCCCCAATAATCTTTATTCTCATGTTGGAATATGTATATCTTTCGTAAAACTGAAACACCTCAGCGCAGCATTTTATATCGCCAATCCAATCAAGGGCTTGTATATGCAGATGACATATGCGTGATTGGATTGAATAGCAACGGAGTGATGTGAATACTTGATCTGCTTTTAGAGTTTTCAGATTCTGATTTCTGGATATCGGAATTATGGCATACCAGGTTTTATTAGTGACCCACTAAACGTTTCAGGGAGTGAGGAGGTTCAAATATTTGGGATCTCTCTCTTATCACTTACGATTACAGTTTGGGTGCGGATATTAAAATGCGCCTGGCAGTTTGCAGCCGTACTTTGTATCCTGTAAGGCCACTGCTAAAATTCGAACACCTATCAAGTGCCTTGAACCTGAACTTAATCTTTTAATGTAATTTATAAGGGGCACAAATAAACACGATCTGTTCCTGACATCATATTGCGCCAGTTATAACTTTAATATTCCGTCAGTTACTCGTATTCTCGCAATCATCTCAAAGATCTTGTTCGTTAGATATATTTTAAACCTCACCTTGTCTGTAGAATTCCGGAAGATATCATAACGTAAACAAATCAGCAGACGTCAACTGTGTTCCTTGTTCCCATTTTCCTAAAAAAAATTCTTGTGTCGATATCAACAGGTGTGTTTGATTCTATTTCAAAAACTGGTAATGTACAGACATTTCCTAAAAATTAAATAAAATCAGATCCCACAAACACTTCGACCAAAGCATTCTCCAAGCCAAAAGTTTTGTATCCACAAAACAAAACAAAATTTAACAAATGATCTACAGAAGCTTATAGAAAATGTCCACCGGGTCTACTTAGGTATACATAACCGATTTGGAGTCGTTGTGTTCACCATCGGAATGACTCTCAACTTGTCGCACTGCATCTTTCCAAGGCTCGTACAGAGTTTGACATGATATATTATTGACTGTTAGAAGCATTCGAATGCATATGGGATTTTCACTTTCTAAAGATCAAATTACAATCAATAATTGAAGTACTAAATGGAAGGCATATTTTAACTCAAACAAATACATCACATCCAGCACTAATCAACAATTCCCCATCGTTTCACAGGCTGTGGCCCTATTCTGATTTTCTCGGGGAATTGGGTATTTATATGCGACGTATTTCTAGCAGTTTAGAATTGTTTTCCCCCAAACTGTATTCTGGCCATTGGAAATATTTTTTAATGGGGAAAAACGAAGTTCATGTTGTATAGCAGTTTTGATGTTTATTTTAACAAAGAAAGTTGGGAACGAATTTCTGTACGACTGAATGGTATTGGAGGGGCATAAATCAAAACGATCGTGGAATCGATTTAGGAATGCCGATAAATCAAAACGATCGTGGACAAACATGAAGAACATAAAGTGAGTTATTCGTATATATATTTTACTACATGTGCTCGAGAAGGCCGGTGGAGCTAAATACGATGGCCCTACGGGTTATTGACATAATTTCTACAGAAACCTCTAAGCGGTAGTTTCAATAGTGAAGGAGGCCTGCGAATATCTACACAAGTACTCAATGGTCAATTTACATTCAATCTTTTTGCATATTCTAAAATTCGTATTAGAAAGAGTGCAAAATTACACCCAGTCAAAAAGTTACCCAATAAAAATTGTCTGTTAATTAGCCATAATAGAAAAATTCAGGTAAAAATTTGCTCAAAATATTTGGTTTTATTTTTTCTCAATTACAGTCAATACTCATCGATCACTGTCATCCACCACCAAAAGAGTAAATGAAATGAGTACGTCCCAAACACACACGGCAGATGCGTTGGCCTTCACGTTAGAGGTGTTGACAATATTAAATAATCATATATTTCATATAATTATAGGATCAGCGTTTACAAGAGACATTATACTAAAAGAATCAAAAGAAATCAAAAGAGAAAAGGTTAAGGCTATTAAGCGTATTGCGTCAGCTCAAGAAGTGCCTCGGCAATGGAGAAAAGAAGCTAAATTTTAGAAAGATTTGTATTGTCAAAAAAGTAAGTTTAATTAAAAAACAATAATAAAATTAATTTATTTTAGTTATAAAAGTATGTGTCCACAATTAAATTCTAACTCCCCGAATCGTATGTCCTCACCGTCTTCAGTTTCTGGTTGCGTTTCTTCACCTTGAGCTAAATCATGGTCGTCCAGAAATTGATGGTGCTTTAAAAAGTTGTGTAGTGTAGAATAAGTATTTATGATAAGGCCCATTTTATATGGGTAATATTTGGGACATATGCCTTTCGCTAGGCACCTGTACCTCAACTTAAGAGAGTTGAAAAAAAAATTAAGAAATTGTATCGAGAGATTTAACCAGAATTCTCTCGATACAATTTCTTAATTTTCTATGTTTCGAATTGTACCTTTCCTGACTCTCATTTGATCGGCTCTCTTTACTGGCCACATCGAGACGTGCGTATAATCAATAGATTGAACTTTTCATAGAATCTGAAATGGAAACGTTATTAGAGTTATAAAAAACTTGCTTATTAAAAAGTTAGAACAAACACTTATTGTACTTTGACATCGTTAATTTCCACTGGCGTTTGTGGAAATTTAATTTATATAGCCGTCATTAAATATTCGTCATTGATATTGCAAAACATCGATTATACATTATGACTTACCACACTTTGGGATTCATAATTAAGATGGTTTATTCCGACCATCTTTTGGAATGTTATTGGAATGTTTACTTACCTTCTGCCAAGAAACCGAGCGCAACTAGTGCTTGAAAATCTTTTGGTATATAGTTGACACCTCTATAAAATTTTCAATTTTTTGTTTCAACGCAAATACTAATTACTGGGGCATCCTATATATATATATATTAATAGACTCCGCTTCGTGTATTTCGAAGGGGTTAAATGAATCCAGTAAATATTTACGCCTAAAGGTTGATTTATATTATCCGTTCCGTTCCGCACAGACACGTACCGGCACAGACAAAAAAAATATTGTTTCATACATTTTATATGGAAGTATTTATATTATCCGTACGTTTCCTTTCATACACGTACCGTACAGGCAAATATTGTATAAAAGAATATTTGTCTGAAATGATACGTAAGCGAAAAAATACGAACAAGACGAAATAACTCGAACTCATAGTATCGTTTCATTATCCATCCATGCTGATGTATTTTGTATTTTTGTACATGAATTATTTTAGTTTGTTGCGATCAATCGATCATGCAACTTGAATCGGTCGAAATATGTATGTATGGATATGTCGGTTACTTTCAGATAATTTTTATTTCAGATTTAAATTATTTTCAGATATGATTATTAAAGTTATACGATTACAACATTTTTATTGATTTTTACTATCAATATTACTCTTATAATTCTGATATTATCAATTGATTAAATATTTTATTCTAAATATTTAATTTTATTTATTTTGTATTTTTATATTCTTGTTTTTTGTTTGTACTGTACGTAGTTGAGCGGTGACTGTACGTTGTTACGAATATATACGATCGACATATCGAAATAATACAAATGAATGTCTGTACGGAAACGTACGGATAATATAAATACTTGATGTCTGTGTCGGTACGTGTCTGTTAGGAACTGAACGAATAATATAAACCAACCTTAATTCTTAAAATAAAAGTCTAGTGAGTTAGGCGTCGTACCATTAATACGTACAAAATAATAAACTTTGAATTACAATGTTTGTAAAACACTTGATTATAAATATTCACTTTAAATTATTAATTTGTAAAAATTAAATTTAATTATGCACGAATATAAGGATTTAATTGTTTATAATTATTTGACAGCAAATTGTATTTTTTTCTTCAAATATGAACAACATTAGTGGTAAACATGTGTATGTACTAGCATTTTTACTAGGAAAAAATTCCCAATTTGCTAGAATACACTTTGGGGAAATATGGAATGAACAGTTGAGGATTTTTGTTGTTGGGAATTATCAAAATATTATACCCTAATTCCCAATTCCTGCGGAAAACCAGAATAGGGCCACTGGGCATGGTTTATACGAGTGAACCATCTTAGCAAGAACAAATGTATGAGGCTGGAAAGGATCTAGTAGTGTCTTAGATATCCCAGGCCCCACAAATTTTCAGTTGGATCCAATGAATTATTAACAATTTAAAAAGACTACACATTTATCCAAACTTATAGAATAGATCCAATCAACTTTAATCCAACCCATTCCACTAATCCTATATATCCCGGAACAAAAACACTGTGCGAGCTGTGGAAGTATTATGTTACTCGTAATCTTGTTTTATAAACAGACAAGTGAATAGCAATGGTAATTGTGCTAAAAATTTGATATTCGATTTGATGAATCTGATCGTTTTAGTCTGCACGCAGTTGTTCCCGATATCTCGAGATTATATAAATATCAGACCACACGAGTAAGATATTATAGAGAGACTGACTTTAAAATATCCGCTGGATGAAAATTAAATTGGAAAATTGGAAATTGGAAAATTAATAATTATTTAATATGTACAATTTTAATAATTTATCTTAATGCCTGTTTTCTGACGGATGATGGACAAAATGATGATGCTGCAATGATGGCAATGACATCAATAGCTGCCGCTGGTTTGCTATTAATATGTGCAAAAAAACCGGAAGAGGAACAGAAATGGAAAAGACGATGCTGGGTTAAAGATTATAGGAAAACAAGAAACCAAAATGGTAACACCCAACACCTAATGCAGGAATTGAAACCGAATTCAGCCGATTACAATGATTTTATACGAATGGATGTGGATTCTTTTAATCTTGTGTTAACCGCAATCAAGTCTGATATTGAAAAACAAGACACGCATATATGAGGCCGGCAATCAGTGCAAGTGAAAAACTCTTCGTTGCATTAAGGTTCTTGGCCACTGGAGAAAATTTCATGGAACTAGATTATAGCTCCAAGTTATCTAAATCATTCTTGGCCACATCAATTATAGACGTATGCGAGGCCATATATAAAAATTTAAAGAACGAATTTTTAAAGGTAATTCAAACAAAATCAATACGTAACACGTTTTATAATATTTCTATTTTATTTCAGTTTCCAACCTGCAAAGAAGAGTGGTCAAAAATTGCGGACGACTACAGTCTTAAATGGCAGTTTCCAAACTGTTTAGGTGCTATCGATGGAAAGCACGTTGCATTTAGGCCTTCCAAAAAAATTGCGCCATTGTTTTACAACTATAAAGGATTTAACAGTATTGTTCTACTCGGTGTAGCAGACGCATATGCGAAATTTATTTATATTGATGTTGGGTGCAATGGCAGAATTAGCGATAGTGGTGTTTTGCAACGCTCCAATTTTATATATGTGCTGCAGCAACCCGACAGATATTTCCCATCAAAAAAATACATTGGAGATTCGAGATTACTGCCGCATATGTTTATTGGAGACAATGCCTTTCCATTGTCAGAAAATTTAATAACGCCTTACCTCTTCACAACAACGGATGAAAGGAAAAAAATATTCAACCGAAGATTAAGCCGGGCTCGTCAAAATATTGAACGTGCGTTTGGAATTTTGAGTAATCGATTCCAAATTTTTTCCAGAGACCAATTAATCTTCATCAAGATAAAGTGAAGCTTATTGTTCAATGTTGCTGCGTACTTCATAACTTTTTAATAGAAAGGAGTAGGTGGTACAGAGATGAAGTTCATGCTTATGAACTGGTAATTCTGCAGATCAGCCACGAACTAAGGTAGATGGCCGTTTAAATATTCATAATTCGAAATTCAGTGAATTAGTTAGACAACAACTAACCGAGTATTTCAACAATGAAGGAGCCCTGTAATTTAAATATTTTGAATAAATATAAGAACAATATAAAGAACTTTTTTTTTATTTATTAATTTTTATTTTGAAGCTTATTCTTCGTCGGATAATTCATTGTTTTCGATAATGTTTTCATCAAATACGTGGTCTATGGCTATTTGTAATAAATCGGTTAACTGCGCTATTTCTGTTTTCTGGATATTATTTTTTTTAATGTGAGGGTGGTAAATAATTAAACTGTGGTGAGGTAGTATATGATTTAAAAAATGAATGTTCGGAACTGGAGGAGGGTATTTCTGAATCTCGGTATGGTTTAGACAATTTTGACATGAGGGAGGAATCATTTGACAGATCATTGGTTGGAGTTGGTATTTGATAAACTGTTTTAAATTTTGAGGTAGGACACGGATTAGGATAGACGGAATGGTTATCTGTGGGTATGGTGGGTGAGGGTGAATGATAGGATACAGTGGTCTCTAATTGTGGTATGGTAAAAAATGGTGGCCTTTCTTTCTCTTGTTTTATAGTTTTGTTGACAAGCACCAGTATTTCAAACGATAAATTGTCAAAAATGCACTATGGCATTCTGCTTCCAATTGTTTATTTTGTGCTGTTGTTTTTAGTTTCTGAAAACGAATAAATAAATAAAAATTATTAAATTATATCAAGAGCTTAAATTTTACAAGTTAAAACAATTTAAGTTTGAAACAAATAATGATTTTGTATGTGACATGAACAACAGTGCTGTAAATTTCACTAAAATTTCGTTTTTCATACTACTCCAATATTTATACTTACCTTACTGCGTTGAACATTTTCGGAAATGTCTTCGGATCCGCTTATCCCAATCTGGAAATAAAATTTATCGTTAAATACTCAATATAAAAATACTACATTAAACTACTAACATCTGATAGATATAAATTAGAACAACTTGATTCCGCATCGTTGCAATGAAGTAGGAAACTCAATTCCTTATAGCACCAGAGCGTGGCCTCATACAATTCATCGGTGCCGCAGCCGCTTTTAGCGTTCTAATTTTTCGTTTTATGGTATCAATTGTTACGATTTGCTTTATTTTTTTAATTAAATTAAATGCTTTGTTGAAATAATAAGGATTACGCGGGTCGAACAAACACGGATATTTTTGTAATTCGTGAATTAATTTTAATGTCTGTTCCCGACTCCAATTCTCACTAAATAAATCTGACATTATGATTATTAATAATTATTATTAATAAATATCAATATTTTATTTATATTTTTTAATTAATATTTAAAAAAAATATTAATGAAATAATTGTTTGCTTTGTTAATACGAAGTTTGCATACGTAAAATATTTTTATATAATAACAAAAATTTGACAACTTGAAGAATAAACAAAAATGGCCTTGAAATATTTTATCTTCGTAGTGGTGCGAGAAATCAGTGAATCAAAAAATATTTTTGATGAAAAAAGAATTAAAGATTTCCCCGCCGAACGAAGAAAGAATCAAGAGCAAAGAATTAAAGTGTGGAACCGCACAATAACATAAGACTACAGTCGGTCTACTAAACTATCAGTAGTCGTGGACATAATATACCTATTTCTATTAAAAATAGTAAATACTCTTTGTGACGCATGGAGTAGTTAATCTAAGCTATTCGAAAATGTGGAAAAGAATCAATGAAGATCTCTTAAGAGTCTTGGTTATTTAATAAGAAATGGCAAAGTTCGTCAGAATTTAGTTTCCAAGATACAATTTAGTGTTATTTACAACATATAGTAAAACCTCCAACATTGGACACTCCTCTATTTTGGACACTCCTATATATTGGACACTTCTATTTAGTCCCTTGAAAATCCATATAAAATTTATCAAAATTTTTTCCATTTACTTTATATATTGGACAACCTCTGTAAATTGGATATTGGACAGTAAAATAGTCATTTTTATATTTTTTTCTATAATATTTACCTCCGTATGTTGGACGTCATTTCTGTATATTAATAGGTAACTAACAAGTATAAATGTATTAGCATGTTTATAGTAGAAGGACTACATTATATAAGGAAGACTTATACAGTATTAAAGTGTAATATAATAATAATATTGTATCAGGTTGAATCAGACCATGAAACGGATGAGCCAAAGGTCTCAATTGAAGAAGCCCTTAAAGCAATTAAAGTAGTGAAACATTTTTCTTTGTATACCTGTCCGTCTATTTTCAATGATATCTTGGCTTTGGAAAGCACTCTTTAAATGAGTTTAGTCTCAGCAAACCAAAAAAGCAAACAACCATTGATAATTTTTTTAAACAAGATTATTAAAGATATAGGGTATTGCGCAAAGTGAATTTCTGCTGCATATGTATATTTAATAGTACGCTTAATTTGTGATATAAATTTAGTTATTTTATATTTTTATTCATTGTACTGAGTTAACTATACCTATGTACTATATGTTACATACATTATTTACGAAATATGTCATACACTATGAACACTATGAATTAAACACGAAATAAAAATTAAAATGTTGATTTCATGTATTTTTTACACGAAAAATAATTTTCCATACATTGGACACCCCCATAAATTGGACAGTTATGGTAAGTCCTTTCGCTGTCCAGTATACAGAGGTTTTACTGTATTTGATTTTTAATTAAAATTGTTGATTGAAATGAAATTTCACTTTCACGTCACATTAATTCATTGATTCAGAAAATTACCAACATGCATGGATGAGTTCTTTACTAATTTTGGCAAATATTTACATTTCAGACCGTATTTGAAATGAGCAAAATATCCTAATTATAAAATCTGCAAGCGATATTAGTGAACTTGCACAAATCTGTAGAGCGACAAATAAATTTAACTTTACATAAATTTCAATTTTACGATATATACTTCAAAAACTTTAACTCATACATGCAAATATTTTTAAAGAAGATTTTCGTTTTATTTAAATATGTTGCCACAATTGTTATGATAATTTGTTAACCTTAATAAAAGCACACAAGACATCGAGCACCAGAAACAACAACAACGAAATCACTTAATATGGAACAGTTTTTTATTTAACTATTCCATGGTATTTTAACCCAAACACGAAAAATAGTTATTTTTATTTTCAGTCTCTCTCATCATATCTCGTATAATATACAATACATATGTATAATATTGACGAAGGTTATGAAAATATGTTGGAAAATTAACAGAAAACCAAAAAAACGAAGATGATTTTGCTACCTGTTATCTATTATTGAGTATCATACGTTCATATGTGTATGATATGTGGATATGGAGTTAAGTAATAATAAAATTGATAACAATTAGACGAAACGAATTAAAAAAAAACATCTGAAAACTAAGTGAAAAATTTATTGGTTGAGTATATAGGATGGGTATTGTACATTTCATTTCATTTCTTAATTTTTTAACACTAAAAGCATCTACAATTTCCATTTAAAATTCGAACACTCAAAGAAGATATTTTTATATAATTTTCCATTTTCCATTTTTTTTTTTTGCTCAGTCTCGAAAATGGATTTTCCATTTATCCAATTCCCATATCTTATTTATAAATGTCTGTCTGTTATTTTACATTTTCTTGTTATTATTATTATTGTTATTATATATATTAAAAGACGACGGAAAAGAAAGAAGAAAATCTGCTCACAGAAGAAGAATTTAAATGAAAAGAAGAAGAAAATACAAAAAAAAAAAGTTCTATTTAGAAGATGATTCTCGTATATGTATATCCAGTACTTACATATATATAGAAGACAAAATATCATATCAGATTATGGCACCGATTTAAAGTAGAATTATAAGATGTTATTCATACATTGACATAGTCATTTTCAAGACACAAATGTACATAAATATTATGTTTTGGGAATATGCCAAAAAATGTTTTGTTTTTATTTTACTTAAGAGGGATTGTGGTACATAGATAGTTTGTGCACTATAGTTCATACAGTTTGTACTTACAAATACATATAGCAAAAATGGTAAAAAAAAACTCTTAATGGTATTTATACTTAAAATTTTAAAATATTCAGCATCTTATGACTTATAAAGATTGTCTTTCTCGTGAAAACATATTATAATATGTATACGAAATGGCTCGCCAACATAATATTGCGCATAGAAAGATAGATACACAAAAAAATTATGTTACACACCCTGTGTACATTATTATTTCTTAAGAAAATCTTTTATACGAACCAGGAAAAATTTGTTTAATTCAAAATTTTATCAATTTCGCGGAAATTCTACTTAATTATGATTAATGAGAGTTCGTCTTAAAAAATTTTTTTTAGGTATTTGTAAAAAAGTTAATTTAATTTATTTTTTGTTTTTTATGTGGTGGATTTGTTAATGCTTTAGCTTAAATTAATATTTGCAGATTTTATCTAAATAAATAAATTAATATTTATAATCACTTATATTCCCTCCAAAGTCGTTTGGCTGCGTTTAAGGAAATGTTAACACATTTTCTACTTTACGGACCGAGTACTGTGCATTATACCGGTGTGCAGCTGAAATGCTCGTCGTGATTTTAAAGGGGCCGACAATTTAATGTATATTTAATTGCGAGTACAACAAGAAGCATCTGACAATATTAAAATAGTGTTAATTGTGATGATGGTAAGGATATTAATAAACTTGTTGAATAAATTGGATTTTAAATATGCCTCAAGGTTTGACATTTTTTTATCCTTTATTTCATCATGCAAAAACTAAATAATTTACCTCCTTTGAAAAATATACTATCCTGTCGGGAGACGATAGTTAAATGAAATTCGAGTTAGTAGTTCGGACACTGAAAAGTTTGTATGGAGTTCTTGACCTTTTCCTTGTCAGTGTACCTTATTATTCTTTACCTGATCTTATAGATTATCATGCTTTATTGAAACTCGATCAAGGATGAAAGAGGAAGAATTCTCTCACTGTAAAGGAGTTAACTTGTAGTTCACATAGGTAGATACCTTAGCGATTGTAATGATTTATTATGAACCCCACACGAGAACTATAGATACGTTAAATGACAGTGGATAAAATTAAAACTTAATTGGTATTTTAATGAACCAATACTTATTTATTGGATTTAAGCCAGTTTATTTCAGTACTTGTACTCGGTTCGATTACTGAGGAGTCGAACCTTCATCGTCCACACCCAAGCGGACGCGCATTTAAACTGGTACCACTCCAAAGATGATAGCCAAAAAATGACGCACATGGGGTTAGATCGTCGCTGAGGCAACGATCAAAAAATTCTGCGTCGAAGTTATGGCGACTTTATCTGTAAATGTGTCAAAGAAGAAACCTACAAATGATTTCTTGAGGAGAGGCTCAAATTCGGTGACATTTGGTGTGGTTTTCAGATTTCTGTTGGTGACCCTCCAAGGGATGAATCCAAATGTTTCGATCAAGGGATGGAAAATTATACGACACAGACGGGAGGTTAACCGCCAATCGATTGTGTTCCGGGTCGATCTGAAGTCCTTTGACTACACTGCTGCGTCCGGATCGTTTCTGCAGTACGTGATTGAGAGAATCTCCTTTAAAATTATCTCAATGCTTTTATTATTTATTTTCTTGTGCTGGTGTTAAATATGGTATCTATATGCATGTAATAAAACAGATTAACTGGCAACATATGAAGTCAGCTGCATTTGAATTAGGAAGTTGCTTGCTATATCGCATACAGATCTATGCTTAGTTCAGGAACCCTATCTTTATAATGGTTCTGTTTCTGGACTCAACATCTCTAGTGGGAAAATTATTTACTAAAATTCTGCCGCCAGAAAACCAGAGCGTGCATGTATATCTCAAATAATGTTAACGTTTCTCTCATTGAAGAGTGTAGATCGGCTGATCTCGCTGCTCCACGAATTACTATTGACTGCTTTAACTCCCACGCTGAACAGTTTATTTGCCTTACGATTCCATAACACCTCCTCCTTCTGAGGAATTTACATACTCGGGTTGTGATGCTAATGCCCATCACACTCTATGGAGAAGTACAAATGTTAACAACAGGGGTTCTGCTCTGTTTAACTAAAGAAGTTCCTCGGATCTTGATATTCTCAATGTTGGGTGTCAGCCAACTTTTGTTAACTCAGCTTGTAGAGAAGTGATTGACATCAGTTTGTGATCCATGTCCATTATTGAGTTAATTTTAAACTGGAGAGTGACGAATGACATTCTCACCTCTGATCAAAGGTGATTTCTTTTAATATCAACCTTAAAAGACAGTCGCTTAAACCTTACCGTAATAGGAAATTAACCGAGTGGGATTCATTCTCTCTTGAGCTTGGTTCCATACTTGAATCAGGTAAGGAAATTTGTTCAACTGTGGATATCGAGATGCAGGCTTCTGCACTGTCGAAAGCAATTTCAACTGCATTCGAGTTTTCGTGTCCTCTTATCATTAATCATAAAACTCGGAACAAACTTTTTTGGTGTTCTAATCTTAAAAGGTTAAGGAAAACCACTACGAGGCTGAAGAATAAAGTCAAGAGATCTAATCATCAGGCTGGATGCACAGAGGTCATCTTGGATTAATTTCTGTGAGGATATTAATAGCGTACCTGCTGTAGCTACACTAAACAAATCCTTGAATAGAAATAATTTGTGTAAACTCAATTCACTTCGACGATCCAATGGTGAGGTTACTTCTTCTAATAAGGAAGTAGGTAAACTACTCCTTTCTACTCATTTCCCGGGTTGTAGAAATCTAAATTCAGACAATATTGTCGAAACCACTAACGTTATTGTTGGAACTCCTGATAGGAATTTACCATGCAGCTTAATAAATCATGAGGTTTTGAGTTAGAGTATATTCACCTTCGCACCTTATAAATCTGCCGGCCCTGATGGTATGTCCTGCTGAATTACAGCATGGATTTCCCCTTATAAGGGAACTTTTACTTTTAAATTTTACTTTTACAAATCATTCGAGGTGGTTTACCCATCGAGAGACGTGGTTCTAACCACACTTTCTCAAGCGAATATGTAAATGGCTAGCATGTTTTTTAGATGGCTCGCTTTCTGAACATGGTGTCTTCTGGCAGTTTGGGTACTTACTGTACTACTTCTCATTATTTTCTGTACTGCGACAGTAAATCTGTTCTCAACTCCTTAAATAATCCTGTAACCAACTCAAAACTGGTGAAGGATTGTAAGAATTTTTTGAATGTTCTCTGCTGTAATAACAATGCTACGGTCTTGTGGGTACCTGCGCATTGTGACATCGAAAGTAATGAAATCGCAGACAATTTGGCAAAAATTGGCCACGTTCATGTTTTATTGAACCTGAACCTGTTGCTCCGTTGCCTCTTTACATTGGTAACAGGCGATTTCATCCACCTCCACCTGCCGTAAGATGAAATACTTTATTAGTGAGCCCAACTCGAAGCACTAATTATGCTCTTTCATTAAAAAAGGATAACTTAAGAATACTAGTATCGATTCTTACTGGCCATGGCCGTTTCAAGGGTCATCTTCATAGCATAGGACTAGCCAGCAATGCCGTATGCGATGAATGCCTTGAATATGATGATGATACCATACATTTCATCGGCAGCTGCCCTGCTTTCTATTGTATTAGGTGTCATGTGTTTAATCCAAGGTTTGCCCCATGGGCCCTTTGTGTCATTGAGTGCGGAACCTTAATGGGTTCCAGCCAAATTAAAAAAAAAAGGCAGTCTTCGATTATACATAGACAAATCTGATTCCATATCAAGTTCAAGTGGTTCAGTAGAAGTTGAACTATCAATTATGGCAGCATCATCTGCAAACAATTGAGTTTAGTCTTTAAGTTTTATAGATTAAACATGTCATTTGCATAAATTAAGAATAAAGTTGGATCCAGAAGGAACACCAGCAGAAGAATTTATATATGACGATTCATGTTGATCAATGCAGACTATTTGCTTTAACATTAAAATATTGTGAAAAACTCCAAAACTCTTTAACTTGTCGATTAAAATACAGTCAACAGTTTTTGTGAAATCCAGAAAAAGGAAGATGACACGTTTATTTTTAAACGACTCGTAAACAGTTTCCACAAGATAGTGCTATCGAAGCATTATTACAATTTTTGGTAAACCCAATTTGGTAAATAACATTGTTGTAACATTTCATTTTTAAAATTTTCAAAAGCTCAGAAAAACTCACAATCATTTTAAATGAAATTTGAAACTATGAGCACACGAATAGAGACGGATTAGGAAGAATTGTCATCAATTTTAAAATAGTAATGGCCGTTTCGGTTACATGAAACCAGCCAAGAATTTGTCAAATTAAGAAATTTCCATGGCAATTACATTTCGGTAATATTTTTTTATATTCAGCTACAATCTGGACATAGGAGCTGAAGCTGAAAGTGGAGCTTTATATGGCTTTAATTAGAGTAGAGCTGGAGCCCGGCGCTATATATTGAAATTTACCGAAAGCTTTGGCACCTAATAATTATAGATTATTCGACTTCAAATTGGGAACAATGATTCTATTTTACACATTTCGTACACAAGCGTTAATACATTTTCATGTATCCCACCAAACATAGCCCATTTTAGTCATAAATGGGCTATGTTTGAAATATGTATAACATCTATTATACAGCTCACACGAATAGTTATAGTTAAGATCATAAATTAAGATAATTTTGAATTTCCCGTCAACATTTAATTTTTTAACTTTTTTTTTAAACTAATTGACACACCGCCTGAACCAGCAAAATATTCCGATTTAAATCACACGGAAAAGTTTTCTGTCATGTTTCCGTGTTTCACAAAGAAGAGAATTTGTTCCTTTTCCTTAGTGAAGATTAGATAAGCCTAAAAACCCAGGATTGGCCACCTTCATTGTCTATAGTCTATTGTATACAAATATAAATGGATGAAATTAAAAATCAGGACGTTATTTTTATTTCATAACAGCCAACTCATAAAAATACAAGAAAAATTTAACTTCAATTTGGGTAATATTGGATTACTATCAATAATTCAGCTATAAAAACAACGCCCTAACCATTTATTATAATTGACGTTAAACGACGTTATAAAATCCAGTATGAGGGTCATCTAATAGTTTGCGATGTCAGGCTTTCGCGCTGCCTACGTTTACTCACATTGCTCCACTCGTACGTTGGCTAAAATAGTGAACGATACAATGACCGCCATTTGAAAAACACCCACGATTTCACTCTCTCACTCTCTAATATCTCGTGACCTATTCAACATGCGATAAAATTCAAACAAACAAGCTAATAAAATGTCAAACAAGATACAAGATACATATGGGCCCTTCAGGTTTCAGATTTTTTAGTTGCATTTCTTAACGCTGCTACTATTTTATTTCAACAAAACAAGCAAACGATACATTGTTTGAAAAGTAAAATGGCGGCCAACACAAATTTATTTTCGATTATCACACCCTCACCAAACATTTAATATCTCGTGTACCACTCAACATAAGCTGATGATCGAATATTCGTTAGAAAGCTCTAACGATAAATAACGATTTTGATATAAAGCATTTTACAATTCAGAATGAGGTTTCCTCATAATTTGAATTGTCAAACTTTAGCGTTACGTGCAAGAGCAGTGAAAGATACATTAATTGAAAGGTAAAGATCTAGCACATTTCTAAAATGACGGCCAGGTCAAAATCACCCACGATTTTACAGTCTCATCATCTAAAACCTTTAGTATCGCGTAAACTAATCAACATACGATAAAAAATAAATACCGTTTAGAAAGCCAATAGAACGCCAAACAAGCTGTCAGGCTAATGGTGGTTTATTGTGTCAATAGCATTTAAATACGAGTATACTCCGATATGACAACACAAAAATTTTCAAATTCATCCGTCAAATTAACTCTGACAGTACATTTAAGTAAAGTAGGTATCCTAAAGATAGCGGTGAACCAAAGATGTTGGAGAATTAATCGACCATTTTGACAATGTGACCAGAAGTTACCACTATATTGAATGAGTCGTGTAACAAAAGCATAACCATACCACGAAGAACTTTACTCCAGACATCTTACACCTCAATAAACCGTTAGGCTTAGTCTTAAGTTAGAATAAAATAGTATGTACCCATGAACCCCATCCTAAGAAAAAGTTGACTCATCTGTCTGTAAAGTTTGTCTCAAAAATTCGAATTTTGTCTCAAACGGTTACGTCTTAATTTATCTTGCTTTGCGTTACTAAAGGATTAACCGTTCATTTCTTCCAAATCAAACATCTTATTCCCTTTTATAAACCGCAAATTTTTTGAGCTCCCATTATTGTTTTACTTTGCACATCTGTGGTATAGAAATCAATTTCAGTGGCAAGTGGCAACTAACTTTTTCGCCATTATTAGAACCGAAATTCCATTTTTTCCCCCGATATTTTCAGCAATTTTGTATCTTAAATTTATAAGCTATTACTGAACTAGTAAAAACTGGTAAACGTTTTAAGATCAAATTTACATACTCGACAAATAATAAATATATTTTCATCCTTTAGTATTCATTTTATTTCAGATTTAATGTAGTACAGCGTAAAAATATACAAAATGCATCGTGTTGTAAAAAAAATTAGGGCGTTATTTTTAATTTTGTTTGTTTTGGATCACTTAGCAATGAAAATATTTTTTTTTTAATTCCAATCTATTTTACCATATTTATAATTTTTATATTATTTTTAACGTCATTGAAGACAAACGAAATAAAATCAACGCCCTAAATTTTCTTTTAATATTTTTTTGTAATTTGGAATTTAACTTACGTGTAAAAAATCAGATTATACGCGCATCAACAGAATTAAATAGCTCCTTAATTTACCAGGGATCTTAAGCATCGCTTACTCTTGCCGTGGTGGTGATTCAAATCCTGAATTCAGCTATTTAGAATGACATTTTTAAAGACTAGATTTCTTTAATTTAAATTTACTTCAAGAATTCTCTTCAAAAATACTTTCCCTAAATTTTATGTGTAACTCGAGGTGACATTAAAATTAGAACAGGATTCTTATTTTAGGGTATCTAGATACTAGGGTACACACGTTTCAAAATTATATAAGCCAACAAAAACATGTGAAATGGCCATCTAATGTTAATACTTAAATGGAATTACTGCGTCTATTAAATTACACTTTATGAAATTGCAGCTTTGAACTAATCCAAACATAATAATAATATTGATATTTTATTCAGTATCAAATTGTGTAAGTTTCAGCTTTTTATGTATTATAAAACAGTGTGATATTATCTCAAAGGATTTAAAATTTCTAACAAAAACAAAAGTGTAACAGTTTCCTCTTGTCACATCCTATATAGATAAAGGCAAAAAACGTTGTTTTATAATCGCAATATTATTCAAACCATCGCACGATATGATTTTGTATATTTGTTATTCATGTATATATGTACATATACATATATATACATATATTGATTGTATTGCAGATGGGTATTTTCTCTGTAAATTTCCCTTGATACTAAATCAAACCATTCTATACAATATGTATATATATATGTATATGATGCGATGGTGATTTGCACGTATTACCACATACTTAAAATCCCTATATATAAAGTTCTTGTATACACTAACTGTAGTACATTACGTATATTATAGATGTTGTACATGGTATCCCTAAACTCAAAACTAAAGTTTAAATTTTTTTTTTTTTTTTAACGATTTTGTTCTTTAATTTCAATTCAAACAGAAATAAATAATAGAGAGAAAATAAAAAATCTTAAATACCAACAAGGAAGAAGCATAAAAGTAAAAAAAATAAAAATAAAATGAAATATCCTTTAAAAAACGAAGAAAAGGTAATAAAAAAATTAGGAAGATTTCAACTTGACCGGATATATAGATTTTCTTCGTTTCAGTTTACGTCTTCGTTTATCATCCAGCATACAGATACAACATAATATATGTATATACATAAAAATGCTCAAGAGAATCTATATCTTTGATAGATTTAAAGAAAAGATTATATAATTTAACATCAAAAGCTTTTTATTTTTTGTATTTTGTATAAATTTTCCTCTTTTCAAAACAATTTTCTTATTTTATCTTTAACTTCTTCCTCTTCTTATTTTTTGTATGTACATATACACATACAAACATACATAGTATACAAGATACATAGATCGTGTGTAATTGACGTTTGTTGAATTGAATAAAAGATTTTTAAGACGAGCAAAAACGCAAAAAGTATATATAGATGATAAAGTGGAAATAAATCGGAAGCAAGCAGCTATACATTTTTTACCATCGCATAATGAATCAAATACATAATTTACTGTGTAGTATATAGATTTGTGTTCCTTTAATTTGTTCACATCTCATGAGTTTCATATATTTGGAATTAATTTGTTATAAACGACGGAAACCGGGGATTTCTGTTTTCACAAAGAAATTTAATTTAAACCGTATTGCAGATGCAAGAATTATAGAAACATTTAATTTTTGATAAGATATCCGCAATTCATTTGCTGTATATACGCACTGCTAATTTATTTTTATTTTGTTAAATTATTTAGTTAATCTTGGTTTCGTTTACTGCGCGTGTTACGTCCATTAACGCGGCAAGGTTAGTTTAAACTGACACTAATTTTAAAAGGAGTTTCCTTTTAACATTCCCTTATGATGTTTAATACATTTTGGATTTGTCTGAGAATTTGAATTTTGTGACTTTTTAATTTTCAAAGTTTGCATTTGGCTTTGGCCAGAGTTGGATTTATTTACCTTGAAATGGAATTTTAAATTTAATTTAATATCGATAGATTTTTAATTATAATTTTTTATCATAAATTATCTACTGATACAGGTCCTAGTATTCGCTGACTCGGGTCTTGTGGTACTGATGGATTCCTTGATAACCGTATATATACAATTTCTTTTGAAACAAACAACAATTATTCCCATAATTTGAAAAATGAAATATCACAAACAAAATTTTCATTCGTTAAAATCCTTCTAAGACTATACAAACATTTTAGGCTGTTGAATTAGCCTAAAGGGAAGGTTTTCGAAAAAGTAAAAGTTTTAAGTTAAATTTCAATTTGTCTGAAAAGTAAAAAGAAACAAAATTGCTTGTACAGGGTGGGCCAATTAAATTTTTGTTTGCTATTATTTAATTTTTTGTTCAGATTTTAAAATACAGAATTTGGAAAACAATTATATGAACATCAGTGCTCGATTGTCCTTACTCAGAGAGCTACATGCATCATTTTAATGAAACAAATCCTGATTCAGTACACTATTTTCCATGAATTGGAAAACTCCGTTCAACTCATTGCGTTGTAATATCCAACAATTATAACGACCCCGGATCTGACAAATTTTTTTGATGGAGATATTTGAAACAGTGAGTTATTTGTTAATAAACCAACAGTTTTTACTAAGCTGAAGGATCATATTTGTCACGAAATTCGCATGATAAACACAGTCACTTTGCAAGCAGTTATGGATAGCCTTAGAAAGGGGTCGGCTTTCTGAAGAGGGAAACGCAAACCATTTTAAAGTTGTTATCTTAAAAGTCGTTAAAAGGAAAAAAGTTATTCAATTTTTTAATAATGGTAAAGTGACTTTTAAGGTCATAACCCTGAACAGGTTCGCACACGTAATTGAAGTAAAAAAAACTGAAATTTTACATATGCTAGATAAATCGGTTATCACAACTACGACCAATTATAATTTCTATTCTTATTTTTCAAAATTTTTATAGCTCTCAAAATTCGAGACTTTTCTTTACGTTACGTCGCCTTTATTATCGCCAAATAGATTTGATCGTGCACGTAAATAAATTTTTTCAATGATGCCCATTGGCCAGTGAGATGGTGGTGATTGAACGTCATCAATACAATTTCACCTATAGTTGGAGATTATCGATTTTTGTGAACCATTTTTGCCACTGCTGCAGAGAATTTAAATATTCGATTTGGAAGCGGTGCCAAAATACTTCGATTCGCTGTTGAATATCAATCAACCCACTGTCCTCCAAGATTTGTACGTGTATCTTCAGATGTTTCAGGAATTATTTATAGGATGAGAGTTTGGTAATATCACAGGAGGCTTTTCATCAAAGGTAAGTTCCAAATTCTCCAGTTTGCCTCTCAAAATTTCATCTTTATCCAAGAATGGAGATAACCTTTTGTATTTTGCTTGAACTTGTAAGGTACCGGTGGTTTTGAATACAGGTAATTTCGTTTTGATAGGTGATGAGTTGAATGTGTCTTATGAAGAACTTTTCGGCAGTTATACTTTCTTCAGCGCTAATCATTTTTGTGTACTGCTTAATTTTTATTAATTTTGCGACTTTCATGACATAAACAACAATACGGAGCCATTTCATGTAATTGTTTATTTTGCTGAATAAAATTTTAATGAAATTGCCATCTTGGTCAGTTGATATATTGAAATTTTCCGCTTTACCAACCTTACACTCTTCTTGAGTTGGGATTGGATTGTTGTCCTCGCCATTGACAGCCGGCCACATCAATGGATCTAATTTGAGCCACATTGGTCTATTCCACTATTATTTTTGCGACAATAGTTTGGACGGATATACTCCTCTACATGCAATGTCTGCTGGCTTGGTTTCGGTTCGCACATATCGCCAATGATTTCTTGGTAGATGTTTCAGAATATTCGCTGTTCGATTGCTAATATATTGTTTTCAGTTACTTGACTGCTTATCCATGCTAGTACCACCATTGAACCAGTTCATGCAAATGAATGTTCCTTGTATATACTAACTTCTTGTGCTAAGTTACCCATACGTTTCGCCAGAAATCAAGATGTTTTTAATGTCTGTACGAACTGTTAAAACTATAGGGCTTACCAGTGAAGTAATACACTAATTTAATGAAAGCGGTTGAAACGTGTAAGAAGCGGATTAAAAGCAACCAAAAATGAACTAGACTTTTGCACTAGAACATTCATAACTTTCGTTCCGATTAATGAATTTTAATGTGGTTTTTTGTGTTACATTAATCTGATGTTTTAAATGTTTGTACGAACTTTTAGAATTATAGGGCTCTCCAGTGAATTAATACACTAATTTAATGAAAGTGGTTGAAACGTGTAAGAAGCGGATTAAAAACGACCAAAAATGGTATTTTCTGTTAACAAGGAGCAAAACTAGTACGACGGCACTAAATTGGAAGTTCTATGGTAAGTGAACTATAGATATAGACGAGAACGATTAGAATTAACTTTAATTTCGCAAAACTGATGCAGAAATATCTTAGCCATTAAATTGAACAAAGTATCTAAATTGTATCCATTTTGGTCTACTTAATACTTGAATCTTAAATTTAAATGTCGGATTAATTTACCAAAACCCACAAAATGTCAAATCGGTACAACCATGGATTATCTATGTACATATGTTCATTTACAATTAAAAACAGCACATCACACCGAATTATAATATTTGTCACATTTCTGTTAAAAATATGAAGGTACTGTATATATCGCATTCTGTATATGAATATATGTATATTATAGAGATGGGTTGTGCACAACGATGCAATATTCTGGAAATGAAGTGAATATGTATGTATACATATAGAATCGCGCTCCATAATAAAAATTGACAGCGAAACAACAATAATGTTAACACTTTTTCAACGATAACATCACAATACCTTGTATCCATAGACATATGTATGTCTACTTGATGTATATTTATGTATATATACCACATCAGTACATATTAAAATTATGCGAGGCAGCATAAAAAAATCATTTTCATCGCACCTTATCATCACCCGTCGCTTTTTGATTGATTTTCTATTTTTTTTTTTGTTATATACTCTACTCTATGTGTGTGCTTTTTTATTGTTTGACATCCAATCTTATATATATATATATATATATAAACGGTAAAGCTCGTTTTATATTCATTTTAACAATATGCTTATTTCATTTTTCATTGTTTTTCTTCCGATTTCCCAGATTACCCCATTCTTCGTGTCGGTTCATCGTATATAGAAAATAGATTGTATAAGCATATATATACAAAACAAAAATTATGAATATTTTTATGTTGATATTATGTATTTCGTTATGTATGTAATATGTATGTTGAAAAAGCTTTCATTGATTTCTTTCATTTTGGTGCTTTTTTCTGTGTTATTATTATCTATGTATATTGAGATTCTGAACTTTCTGCGTTGCGATATTAATAAATATAACATTTTTTATGCTCATTTATGTATTTTTATGTATTTTTTTGTTTTATGATAAACAACAAAATAATTTGTATGATAAACTTATGTTAACTTATTACGCAAACACATTCACAAATATATGTTTTATATGTATGTAAGTTTTAGACATGTGCGAGCGCGCGGAGCTTTCGCGGAAAGTGTGTACGAATTATTTTTTTCGTTATTTTGTTCGCTACCGAGAAAGGATATTCCCAATGCTGCTGATTTTTTTATATTTTGTATACATATATGCATGTAAACATTGTTTTTCCAAACAATAATATGAATATCCATTAATTTTAAATTCATACTTTTTTTTTAGCGCAATGCGTTTACTCAATAACAGAATTTTTTTTTGTATAATATACAGACTCGTAACAACAAACCGGGTGTGTGTACAAAACATTGATTGGATGCTATTATTATAAATAAAAATGTTTTAATCCGCTTTTAAAAAATATTCCCAAGAATAAGGGGCTCGAATTTCATATTTTTGTTAACAACAAACGAAAGCTCATACAGGTTTATTTCTCAACCACCCAGTATACCACCAAAATAAAAAAAAAAATAAAAAACCGAAAGATATAATGTACAACAACAAAAATTAAATGAAAATGTGACAATGGCGTCAAATCGGAATAAATATATTTATAACGGATGATCTGAAAATTTATGACCAAAAATTCAAAAAAACAGAAAAAAGCTCTCCAAAAAAAAAAATAAAAATCCATAAATTAAATTTTTGGGATCTGTATATACTCACATATACATTGAATACACTTTACATAACATACATATATACATAAACACACATTTCTATATTTAATCCAATTTTGATATTGATGATGTGATATAAAAATATATATGTACGTACACACACATACGAGTATATAGGCAAGTAAATAAAAAATAAAAAATTTGTCTCTTTTATTTATTGATTATTTTTATTTATATATTTTCCAAAAATAAAGCCCAAAAAAGCTCGAGAAAAAAAATTTAAAAATATTGGAAAATTGTGTACATAATCAAAAATATGTTTGACAATGTTAATTTGGTTATTACTCGTATACCATGTCAATATAGATTCACAGATAATACGATATTTTTGGGCAAGCTACATAATTTTACATAAATTTATATGCCAGAATGTTAATCTTATTTACACATAGTCTAGACGAATTTTCTATTAATATACTTTTCGAAAGTCTAAAATCCTTTTGCGTAATCCAATTAAACAATAATTAGAATATGTAAAAATTCTATTTCGAAATTCATAAAGAATTGCTATTTGAAATCAGACAAAAGTTTTTCTTATTTATAAAATAATATTTGAAGTGCGTTGGTATTCTTGAAACAAGCACACCAACAATAATTCCAACGAAATGTATATAAAAAAATCTTAAAACAAAACTTTTTCCATCATACTGTATAATTCATTTCTCTTTACAAGTTTTTCATAAAAGCACAATTCTATATATATATATATGTTTGTGTAGTATAAGCTTTAAGAATTTTTAATTACATTTCGTGTAAGAACAGTGTATTTTAATTAAAAATTCTAGATTGAAACGAAACCAACTTATATATTCTTTAATTTTTCATTTATGTAGTTTTTATTTCACCGTTAACTGTAATGATTTTAATTACTATGTACTCGTATAATTTTCAATATATGGTGTGCTATAAACAATATTTATTACGAAACAAAATGATTGAAATGTCAAATGTGTAAAGGTATACAAATTAAATATTTTTTTCTACTTTGCATAAGAAATAATATGTATATATAAATTTAACCACGTTTTTAGTTACTATACCTGTCACCATTTCACAAAATATTTATTTCCATAATTAAATTATGTCAAACAGTTTATGATTTGCTCAACATAATACGAATTAAATGATTCTGTTTAGCTAACTTATGAAATGAAACTAATACAAAATAATTTATTTGAAAGCTCTTAAATCTAATTTCTGTAATAATTGGAAACTATTCTTGTGCATAAACCAGAAAGTTTTTGGTAAAAGAATTGTTATTTTCTAAATTACAATCATATAGCTTTTAAATGATTTTAAATTAAATTTAAGTGCTTCTGAATGGTAACTACAATATGTTAGTACGATTTATCTGAAAGCCTTAAGACTTAAATTTTTTTTAAATATTCATTGAAATAAAAATTCGAGGACAATTCCTGTGCATCTACTATCTTCTGTGCCTTGGTTCAAACTTCTCCAATTTGCTGAGGATTCATAACACGTGTGTGGTTTGATGGAAGCCAAATTAAAAAAAAAAAAAGTATTGTAGAATATTCCAAATTTCAAATTCCCTTAGTCGCTGAAAGCTCTTTATTTTAAAACTTTTAATGCAAGGTTTTTGCTTTAATTTCTGTAAAATAATTTTTAAAAAAACAACATTTTCAATAGTATTTATAAAAATTGTATTATTGATTGAGCTTTTGCATACATTAATTGTAGTATCAAAAAGCTCTATGTTAAAAATGTTATAACCATATTATAAAGGTTAAATTGATAAAATAGTTGTTGCTAAATGCTTGTGAAACTCAATGGAAATTATAACCGTTATAAATAAGTTTTCTTTAAGTAAAACTATTAAAGTTTAAGTTAAATTTATTAAAATAGCATTATTCATTTAGTATTAGATTCATTTATTATAAATTACAATACAAATATTCTGAAAACTTTCAGTCAAGAACAGAAAAATGGAATAGTTTTGTAATATTTTACAACTCGTAAAGCTTTTATGTGAATGTCGCTTTTGTAAATAAATTTTAAAAGCTTCTTATTTGGCAATGTGATTTATTTACAAAGTTCAGTTGGTAAATTTCAGATAGTCATTAGCTGCCCCTAGAAACAATAATACAAATAATGTGAAAAGTTTCAGTTAAGAACCGAAAAAAAGAAAAAAAAAATTATTTTACAAATCGTAAAGCTTTTAAGTGAATATCTTTTTTTAAATTTAATTTTAAAATGTAACAAAGTCGGTAGTTGCTACTTTAAATTAATTAATTAAAACAGTTTTAAAGGCCATTACTGGTCCCTTACTGAGTCAACAATTCGGCTCCAGCGGTTTCGATCCCGAGCATGGTCTTCATACTGTCTAAGACAATCTGAAGAGGCCAAGTCGTTCTCTACACCGTGGAGCCATCGTCGCCTGCAACGACCTCTGCGCCTACCATATGGTGGCTCTCCTTTCAGAGATCGCTGCACAATTCGTTCCGGATCAGCACGCAGAACGTGCCCGAGCCAGCGTACTCGCTGAGATCTTATTTCATGTACAATATCGGGGATCTTCATCAGATCTCTGACCTCGAAATTGTACAGAGCTCGGTAGGTACCATCTATTTCGCGTTTTGGGCCGTAAATCACACGCATGACTCTTCTCTCAAATGTTAGGAGCCATCTCTCGTACTCATCCGTCAGCGCCCAACTTTCACATCCAAACATAACAACGGGCCTGATCAACGCTTTGTAAAGCTTCAGCTTCACGGCACTTGATAAGTGTTTAGATTTTAGCAGTGGCCTTAGAGGATACAAAGAACGACTGCCAGCTGCCAGCCGCACTTTAATATCCTCACCCACACTGTTATCGTGAGTGATTAGAGAACCCAAATATTTGAACCTCCTCACTCCCTCAAACGTGTGGTGGCCACTACTAAAATCTGGTGTGCCATTGTCCCTAAAACCAGAGATCAGGTATTTCGTTTTGGACTCATTGATCTGAAGTCCAACTGAAGCTGAAAACTCTACAAGCGGATCATGTATTTCTTTCACTCCGTTGCTATTCAGTCCAATCACGCATATGTCATCTGCATATGCAAGCACCTGATTGGACTGGCGATATAAGATGTTACGCTGCGGTGTTTCAGTTTTACGAAAGATGTACTCCAACATGAGATTAAAGAGTATCAGGGAAAGAGCATCTCCCTGCCGAACACCCGAGTTAACTACAAAACTTGTCGATAGCCTGTTCTCAACTTTAACACAGCATTGGGACTGCGTCACTGTCATCCTACATAGTCGTACCAGTTTTGTTGGCATTCCTAGGTATTCCAGGGCAGACCATAAACTCTCTCGATTGATCGAGTCATAGGCCTGCCGGAAATCCAGGAACACCTGATGTACGGGGATGGATGTCTCATAATATTTAGATAGAATCATCCGCAGCGAAAAGACCTGATCGGTGACTGATCGATTCGGACGAAATCCTCCTTGATAGACACCAACCAAGCCCTCCGCTAGAGGAGTGATTCTATCCAATACAATGTATGACAGTAACTTGTACGCTGTGCAAAGGAGAGCTATACCGCGATAATTCTCACACTTCAAGCGGTCTCCCTTCTTGAAGATGGGGCATATCGCGGCCACTTTCCATTCGTCAGGCATAACTTCGGTTCGCCATACTAATCGAATAAGGTCGAAAAGACAGTTCAACAAAGTATCCCCTCCGAATATCAAGAGCTCCGAATTAATGCAGTCCACTCCAGGTGCACGGTTTCGTTTCAATCTCTGCATGGCTTTAGTGAAATCCTCATGGGATGGCTCCTCAGTGCAAATCTCCGCAGTCTGTATTAGAGGTGGCTCAACAACAGTCTGTGACGCATGATGGACATCAAGCAGGTCAGTAAAGTGTCCACTCCATGCGTCAAGTACTGCGTCGATGTTGACACAGAGGTTTACATCCCGGTCCCGAATGGCGGTTGACGTAGGCCTGAAAGTATGGTGTAGTCCAGTAATTCCTTTAAAGAAATTACGCGAACTGCGCTCATTGCAGAGTTGTTGTACTTTCAGAACCTCGGCCTTCCACCATTCTCGCTTCTTCCGTCTACAAATCCGCTTAGCTGCCCTTCTTGCAAGAGCAGCCTTGTTTTTCCTTGCGATTGTGAGACGTTGTTGCACTTCATTATGGGCTATATTTTGTTGCTCAACTGCAAGACGACACTCGTCATCAAACCAATCATTCTTGGGTCTGACTTTCACTATACCTAAAGTCTGTTGAGCAGCACTGACAACCGAAGTTTTCAGTACCTCCCAGACAGAGTTCACGCAGTCAGACTGGTAATTAGCTTCATTAATGTTGTCGCTGACAAGATCCTGATATCGTTTCTTTTGATCTTCATTTATCAGACCTTCACAATCGAAACGTACCATGTGTTTCGCTGGGTTCCCAGACTTGTACGAAAACTTCCATCGTAGCTTTGCAGCGACCAAATGATGATCGCTGCCTACGTATTTGGTTGCTGACCGATAAGTTCTCACATCCTGCACAACCTGAGCCCGTCCTTTAGAAACTAACACATGGTCAATTTGGCTGCGGGAAGTTCCGCGAGGATGTGTCCATGTCTCAAGATGTATGTGTTTGTGAGGGAAGAATGTGCTTGCTACTCTAAGATCATGAGCAACCACAAAGTACATCATTCTCTCACCATTATCGGTCGCAGTTTCGTGTCGGGAGTACGGACCTATGTTTTCACACAAGTCGGTCTGATTTCTGCCAGCTCTAGCATTAAAGTCCCCAATTACCATTCTAACATCGTGTTCGGGTATAGATCCCATCAGATCGTCCAAGTCATTGTAAAATGAGTCTTTATCTTGGGGCTGGCTGACTTCTGTGGGCGCATGTACACAAATTATCGAGAGGTTAGCTAACTTCATGCGCAAGCGAAGCTTACACAATCGGTTATTGACTGCTTGGAAATCCAAAACAGCGTTCTTTACCTGCGGCCCAAGAAGAAATCCAGCTCCAAGATTTCCGAGGTCATCTCCACTGTAGAACAACGTATAGCCCTGGGACACATGGTCTCCACTTTTAGGCCAGCGAGTTTCTTGAAGAGCAACGAGTTCCAGCCGATACTCCTTCATGTACGTGATTAGGCCCTCTAACGCTCCTGGTTTCCTTAGTGATTGCACGTTCCACGTGCCGATCCTAAATCTCGTGTCCGGGTACTTGAGCGGGGGTCCGGTGTTTTTTTGGCGGTATCCATTTTTCTTTTTGTTGACTTTATAAACAGTTTATTTTTTTTTACGGATGCGGGTCGTCAGCCCAGCGATCCAACCGTTTAGTCGCCTCCTACGACAAGCAAAGGATACTGTGGTGGTATTCTTGGGAAACATGTTCGTGCAATTTTGATTTACGAGACATGTGAGTGCCCCCCGACCACAGGGGCTACTTTAAATAATAACTCAAATAATCTGAAAGCTTTCAGTCAAGAACCGAAAATTAAACCAGTTTTCTAATATTTTACAACAAAAATAAAGAAATAAATTTTAAAAGCTTCTTATTTGGCAATATGATATATTTACAAAGTTCAGTTGGTACATTTCAGAAAGTCGTTAGCTGCTACTAGAAATATTGATACAAATAATCTGAAAGCTTTCAGTCAAGAACCGAAAAATAAAAAAGTTTTGTAATATTTTATCAAATCGTAAAGCTTGAAAGTGAATATCGCTTCTTAAAATAAATTTTAAAACCATCTTATTCGACAATATGATAAATTTACAAAGTTCAGTTGGAAAATTTCAAAAAGTCGTTAGCTGATTCTACTATTAATAATACAAATAATGTTTCAGTCAAGAACCGAAAAATGTCGAAAAGTTTTGTAATATTTTACAAATCGAAAAGCTTTAAGTGAATATCTTTTTTTAAATAAATTTTAAAAGCTTCTTTTTGGCAATATGATATACTTAGAAAACTTAGTTGTGTAGTTTAAAAAATGTACCACAAATTATAATACAAATAATCCGAAAGCTTTCACTCAGACCCCAAAAAATGAAAAGTGTTGTAATATTTAACAAATCGTAAAGCTTTTGTGTAAGTATCATTTTTTAAAATAAATTATAAATTTTCTAATTTTGGCAATCGACTGTAAATGGCAATCGACAAACAGGGATGGACGAGGTAGATTACAACGTGTAATATACGCGGTTGTCGACACGTAAAACGTTATATAGATTAATTGGCAAGGGTTTTTTGTCAACGTCAACAATTAAGATAATGTCAACAACTACGATATTTCTACAATTTGAAAACAATACGCTAGTTAACCAAAATGTGTTACAGTTTTCAGTTAGAAAGAAAATATTAATTTTTTTCCCGTAACATTAACTCGACGGGGGATAATGTGGAGTCCATTTCCACAATACTGCAACCCCTGACCGTGATGTATTATTCACGATAAGCAATGAAAACAATTACAGATGTCTACACAATTACAGATGTCTACATAATAATAACATAAGTAGTTCCTTTTTTCTAACCATATATGCAAAGGAATAGACACTGGAGAACTCGATGATTGGCATTTTCTCAATTCTACCATGTATTACCGCTTCTTTGAAACAACACTGAACAGATTAGTTTCGTACCAACTAGGCATCCAACACTAATTTTTAAATTAATCGCTGAAAGAATAAAACAACCGACTATAATGTAGTTTAGTCGATTTCTACCACACTTGCATAGAAGCAACGTCATTGTGGTGAATGTGTCAAAATAAACTCTTGAGCCCACAACTGCGAATCGCTTGGTTAATCATAATTTTTTTATAAATTTTTACTATCTAACCAATTTTCGTAAAGCTTTTATGTGAATATAGTTTTTTTAAATAAATTATAAAATTTTCTAAATTGGCAATTGCCAATAAAGCTCAGTTGGCAAGTTTCAGAAAGTTGTGCACTGCTACAACAAATAATAATACAAATAATGTGAAAGCTTTCAGTCAAGAACCTAAAACTGAAAAAGTTTTGTTATATTTTACAACGAGCAAAGCTTTTAAGTGAAAATCGTTCTTTTTTTTCCAAATTTTGAATCTTCTAATTGGGCAATATCATATATTTATAAAGCTCAGTTGATAAATTTCAAAAAATCGTTACTACAAATAACAATACAAATAATCCAAAAGCTTTCAGTTAAGAACCGAAAACTGGAAAAGTTTTTGCATATTTACCAACTCGTAATGCTTTTAAGTAAAAATCGTTTTGTAAATAAATTTTAAAAGCTTCTAATTTGGCTTTATGATATATTTACAAAGCTCATTTGCTAAATTTCACAAAACCCTTTGTGGTAAAATTGGATTTTAGTAGAGCTCTTTCAAACTTACTAAATATACAAGCGCAATAAACCTATACTATGAAGCTTTAAGATTTTTGAATATAAAACTTAAAAGCATTTGGTCAATTTTAAATACTCTTACAGACAAAAGTAGTAGAACTCTTAGTAAATTAAAAGTTTTGACCTTCAATAAAAAGTATGATACTTGAAACTATAAATTTCTCCTAAACACATCTTAAATCTTCTTTAAGGAATAGTCAGATATTTTATTGAAAGCTTTGTTTAATTTCCAATATTTTCGATTCTAGGGCATGAATATGCTTAAGTTATTAAGCTTGCACTGCCTGAAAGATGAACGAAGATCATTTTCCATTATTTTCAATGCAAAAAAGATCTTTTGCCTGACTCATTAGTACAAGCAATGCTTATTGAATGTTGCGGCTATGTTTGGAGATGTATTTTCAATATTTGAATAAATTAATGGTTTCAAGCAATGGAATCCAGAATTGTATTAGTCTACCTATGCACTTAAAAGTACACGGTTTTGGTCGAAAACGTTTATTTCGGTTGGTTAACTATTCTATATATTTTGTACAATGGATCATACTTATAGCAAAGCTTTTAGTCTTAGTAATAAAATGACATTTGACTGGGCTTTTGGCATTTTTATACCAAATGGTTTTCCTTCACGAATCGTTTGGGTTTTGTCTAGTGGGTAAATAAAAGAAAATTTTGAACTATGTCTGCTGTATGCACCTAATAAGGGGTAGTTCTGGTAAATTTCAAAAGTTGATTTTATTACAAAAGAAAGTAAGAAGATATTTTCAGGAAAAACAAAAAATTAAAGAATAACGATCAAATTGGACAAAAAAATGATGTTTAATTAGGCGAAGATTAAATTAGAATCGCGCTCGCTACAATACCTTTAAAGGTGGCCGATAATTTCCAGCCGAAAGTTATAAATGTAAAAAAATAACATTATACAACCGCTGGCTAGCCGAAAATATCCAGCCGGGAAAACATTTCAAAGCAAGTTGTCTCTAGAAATTACACTCTAGAGGCTGATTGGATATATAAATATTTCTGTTTCATGAACTTTTATATTGATTTTGGGAAATTGACTTTTTTAAGGCTCCCCACATGAAACTTCTTCTACCAGTACTTAAATTGTTTTAAACCCCTAAAAATTAATGCAATCTATCTCAATTGTTCTATTTAAAATAAAACGTTTGGACACCACTTAAAAATGTATAACCTTGTTTAAATCAAATTCTCATTGATATAAATAAAATGGGTTTGGAATACGACAGAGCTTTGGAGCATTAATATCTTAACATAACCACAATTTAATTAACCAAATCATTGAAGGTTGGTTCACGAGGACGATTTATAATTTATACCGTAGCGTTTATATCCGAGCTTTGTTTTACCTCAAGATAAAATATTTTTATCGGATGAAACTACCTTGAGGAATTATTTGATGACTGTAAATTTTCCAAATGTAAAGTCACTCAGCCTCGGATAAATGATTGACTATAGCTACTCGTTTCTTGCTACGATTCCAAAGATTCGTAGTTATATAGCCAAATCACAAATATTGTTGGATCGAAATATATTTAACCAATACAACAAACAAACTTTTCCATCAAACTTCCGTTGTATACATTCGAAACAACTATTTTCTTTCAATTAAATCTAATAAAATTAGTTAACTATATAAATGCAACTCCCGAACAACTGAAAAACTAAACTTTATACATTTTCTAATTTTAGTTCAATAAAATGTATAGCTGCAGTAATCTAAATTAAATGTGATTGAAACCAATTTTTTATTTGTTATTCAATAAAAACTAACTCTAAACATTTTCCGATTATCTCAATATCGAATTTTGTACGAAAAATAAAATAGAGCTTTGCAAGGTAAAACTTTCTTAGCAATTTTCATTTTTTTTTTTTTTCGGTTCTCTATGTACCTTGTGTAATATAATCTACTACTGTATACACATATCAACGACAAAACTATTTCACCGAACTGAACTTTTTATTTTCGTAGCTGGTTGCTAAATTGAAATAATAATACAAAAACATGGTATATAGAAATACAACAACAACAATAACAAAAAATAAAGCTCAAAGTTGTACCGTTTAACAATAACGAAACCATAACCAAATAAATAGATAGGATTTTCTGTTGTTGTTGTTGTAGTTGTGTGTGAGCTTTCTGCTAAGTGAAAACTTTTTGTATATTGTGTCTGCGTGTATGTATGTGTGTGTCATTGAATTTTTGTTTTATTATTTTTCTTGTTTTGTGTGAGTATCACACACAAAATAATTGTGTTTTTGTGATGATAAAAGTTTGTTTGCTTTAAATTGGGAAAAAAAGCTCCATCATTGGTATATTGATAAAACGAGGCGAGTACATTTATATATAGATAAAATATATATTCTACATAAAAAACTTTTTTTTTAGATTTTATTATAATTTTAATTTTGTTTTGCTTAAAGTTGATGAAAATTGAAAATTAATTTTTTAAATAAATCCTGGAATAAAAACTTTATGGTTTTTGACATCTATTCTAAAAAAAAAAATTAAATTGTTCGCTTATGTTTTTTTTTGTATTATATATTTCTCGAAACAAAGCTTTTACAAAAATCGCGAAGAAAAACTTCCAATGTTTTCATCAAGCTTTCGTCTTTTATATTGTGTTGTTCGTGAAAGAAATTGAAAATTCAATTCAAAATTAATTTAATTTTATTTTATCCTTAACATTGTTCTGTTGCTGTTGTTGCTGTATTTTCAATTAGGAAATAATTAGCTGTGACAAAAATACGACAGATTCACAATAATAATGTGGATGGAATGGGGGGGAGAGGAATGATGCTACTAAGTATAGTGTATTAGCTTGAAATAAAATATTCACGTTGAATTTCTTTTATATACGCCAGAGATCGGATATCCGCTAAAACTTTTATGCTAACCCAATTTTTTGTTGCTTTTTCTATTGTTGTTTGTATAAAGCTTATGAATTTAATTTTATTTTCACCCTTTTATTTGCATTTTTGTGTTTCACCCCAAAAAAAAGTATTTAAAAACTATATGATGATAAAAATAAATAGCGAAAAAAATATATTTCAAAGTTTTTATAATTAACGGTGAAAAGTAGAGAAAATTTATAAAAGTTTTTCGCTTTCTTAGCTTTGCTTCTCAAATTATATTCTCGGTTGTTTTAGTATACATATATAGTTATAGTAGTAGTATAGCTGCTTTTTTTTGTATTACACGAAAAACAACAAAATACAACTTTTCTTTTATAGTTAAATCTTTAGACAGCAGCTTGTTACCATTGATTAAAGCCATAAAGTTTTTGTTGGTATGACTATGCGCTTGGAACTTGGAAGGTTATCGTTTGATGTTATTTAGTCTAAGTAAATTACGTTAAGTTTCTGTAGATTTTAACTATTTTGGGTTTAATTAAAACATTGCTGGTGATAAAGATATTTAATAATGGAGTAGGTTTAATTTTTAATTCATCGACCATGTAGCATATATAGTGGCGCACAACCTGTTTAATTATATAGAAACAAATTTTAGCCGAACGAATTATGGCATTATAATTCGCCCATACTTTTTTGAGTATCTTGCTTTGTAGTTAAAATTTTAATTGGAGTTTTATCGCGATGGACTCGCAAGCATTTAATTTTATGCACTTGCTCTATAGTATCAAGCTAGATTCGAAATCAAACATAGTTACAACATTTAGTATCTATTTTTCAATTAACTTTGAAACTGTGAAAAGCATGCCTTTTGGGCGGTATGACGGAATCTGTGTTTTATCTTTTCCATGGTTATTGTGATTTGAGATATCTTCCAATTTTGATGAATATAACCATGTTCACATGATCGCATTATAGAAATATTTTATTAGTTTTATGCATTTATCTGAGTATGTAGGCTTCTAGGGCTTATACAGCTTCTAGTGGTATTTTTATTGGCCTTCCACTTAAATTTTCTAGGTTTTTTAATCGAATCGCCAATTGTTCTATTCGTTGCTTCTCGCCCAATTTCTGTTTTTAAATTTCTTGCTGTTGTCACAATGAGTAATCTATTCTTTCTGTTGCCGAGAGCTCACTTAGATAATTCTGAACATTTTAGACATTGTGTTAATCCGGACCAATCTTTCAGACAGATATTCGTTTGATGAATATGGTCTTTGTACTACTTCGTAAGTTCAAAATGCTTTAATCTTGTTTAATCAATAATTAATGTTTTTTGTAATCCGGAACGCATAGCATTATAAGTTGAGTACCTATTACATTATAAAATAGTTCTTGTTGGTGAAGTGAGTTTCTGATGACATGTCAATATTGTGCTCGATAAGAAATGATTGTACCTCCGCTTTGTGTTGAGCAGTATAGGATTTATATTCTGTATAGCTATTTTGAGGACAGTAATTTTTGGTATTTTGCGACTACCTGCATCAATATTAAATAGACACTAGTTCCCTCCATCCAATTAAAAATTCGTTGCTCTCCTGGATATTTAGGGCTGTTTATCTTTTCATTTTTAGATATATTGGGCACCTGCTTTAATTTGCCGTGTTATTTCCACTGCAATTGCTACATTTTTTCACAGAAGTATCTGTTTTAACTTTATTGCATTGGTTTAAGTTATGGAGTTTACCACAAATAACGCAAACATCATTTAGCGTGCAGCCGGCTTTGGTGTGGCCTTTTTCTAAGTTCATGGATGCATTTTTTATCATCTCTTCTAAATATTTTTATTATATTAGATATTAATTTGGTGTGGAAGCATTCAGCAGTGCGAGCAGCATGTACATCGTTGATGTTAAGCACTAAATAATTCTATTTATTTTTTTGCCACCAAACATTCCAACTTTCTGCTAAACATTAAGAAAATTATAGACGGATTACCATATCGAACGTCTCACATTGTATATAGAAAATGATGAAACACAAAATCAACACCGAAATTTCGCATTCATTATCTGAATGCCAACGTGAAATTTAGCTTCAACGGGATGGTGAACCCGCCCGTTTTATCCTGTGGAGTCACGTATTTTCCTGAATATATATAATATAAATTATAATAATAAACCAATATAAAGGCTCATTTTACAATGACTTGGACGATCTGATGGGATCTATACCCGAACACGATGTTAGAATGGTAATTGGGGACTTTATTGCTACAGCTGGCAGAAATAAAGCTGACTTGTGTGAAAACATAGGTCCGTACTCCCGACACGAAACTGCGACCGGTAATGATGAGGGAATGATGTACTTTGTAATTGCTCACGGCATTAGAGTATCAAGCACGATCGTCTCACACAAACAAATACATTTAAAGACATGGATCCATCCTCGCAAAACTTCACACAGCCAAATTGACCACGTGTAAATTTCAAAAGTGCGGGCTCGGGTTGTGAAGGATGCGAGAGCTTATCCGTCAGCAATCAAATACTTAAGCAGCGATCATCATTTCGTGGCTGAAAAGCTACGATGGAAGTTTTCGTACAAGTCTGGGACCAGCGAAACGCATAGAACATTTCGACTGTGAAGGTCTGTTAAATGAAGAACAAAAGAAACGACACCAGGATCTTGTCAGCGACAACATTGAGGAAGCTAACTGCCAGTTTGACTGTGTGAACTCTGTTTGGGAGGTACTGAAAACTTCGATTGTCAGTGCTACTCAACAGGTTTTAGGTATAGTCTTAAGCCTGATGAATGGAAAGTGTCCGCGATATGCCCCATATTCAAGAAGGGAGATCGCTTGAAGTGTGAGAATTATCGCGGTATAGCTCTCCTTTGCACAGCATACAAGTTATTGTCCTACTTTATATTGGATATAATCACTCCTCTAGCGGAGGTTTTGGTTGGTGGATATCAAGGAGGATTTCATCCGAATCGATCAGTCGATCAATTATATCTAAATATTACGAGGCGTGTATCTCCTTACATCAGGTGTTCCTGGATTTCCGGCAGGCCTACTCGATCATTCGAGAGAGCTCTTGGTCTGCTCTGGAATATTTAGGAATGCCAATAAATTGGTACAACTGTGTAGAATGACAGTGGCGCAGTCTTAATCCTGTGCTAAAGTTGGGAACAGGCTATCGACAATTTTTGCAGTTAAGTCGAGTATTCGGCAGAGACATGCTCTGTCCCCAAAATCTTTTCAACCTCCTGTTGGAGTACATTTTTCGTAAAACTGAAACACTTCAGCGCAACATCTTATATCGCCAGTCCAATCAGTTGTTTGAATATGCAGATGACATATGCGTCATTGGAATGACGAGCAAAGGAGTGAAGGAAATACTTGATCAGCTTGTAGAGTATTCAGATACTGTTGGACTCGAGATCAATGAGTCCAAAACGAAATACGTCACCTCTGGTTATAGGGACAATGGACTCTCTTATCACTCACGATAACAGTGTGGGTGAGGATATTAAAGCGCGGCTAGTGGCTGGTATTCGTGCTTTGTATACTCTAATGCAGCACTACTAAATTCTAAACACCTATATCAAGGTGAAACTGAAGCTTTACAATCAGGCCCGTTGTCATGTTTGGATGTGAAAGCTGGGTGCTGACGGATGAGTACGCAAGAGATGGCTCCCTACATTTGATAGAAGAATCATGCGAGTAAGAAAACGTGAAGTTGATGGCACAAAAAGAGCTCTATGCAATATCGAGATCAGAGCGATCTGATGAAAATCCTCAATCATTTACTGGAAGTAAGATCTCAGCGAGTACGCTGGTCGGTCACGTTCTGCGTGCTGATTGGTAATGAATTGAGCAGGGATCTCTGAAATGAGAGCCATCATGTCGTAGGCGCATAGGTCACAGCAGGCAACACGGTGTCGAGAATGACTTTGCTTCTTCAGATTGTCTAAGTCAGTATGAACACCATGCTCACCATGGAAACCGTTGGAGCCCAATTGTTGATACAGTAAGAGGCCAGTAATGTCCTTTAAAAACTGTTATTATTATTTACCAACACATACATACATTATTTAGAGAGTGTTCAGCTAGTGGATTTATTGTCCTTTGAAAGCTGAACAGTATCCCTATTTGTACACGGCTGCAGGTCCGTCTTTTAATTGGCCATCTGCACACTGCATAACTCCATGCTAGCCTGTATTATTAAATAGTGGAATCCGTCTTTCATTAGGTACAATTAGCAGTCAATAAGAGTTGAAAACTGTTCCAATACCGGCGATTGCAATGTCAGCTTTGAATAGATGTTGGTGACATTATTTGACATTTGTATTCAGCAGTAGTCTTAACTTAGAAATGTAAATAAGATTCTGTTTATGATCTATTCGAATAAATTGTAATATAGAAACGACTGACCAACATTGGTCAACTACTAATCGATTACAAAAGTAACTGGAAGACTAATTTGTCGCAATTTAAAATTACCGTCTATATTCCGGCAATGATTAAACGCATAAATTGACAGAACAATTGACCGACGTGTGACTTGTTTCGCTTCATATGATCGTATAGACCATACAGTGAGGCAAAAGATGGTCGGAAAACCAAAAAACATGTTTTAACGGAAATCGATTTATTTATTGAAATACAGAAATGACTGACTGTTTCCCACGCCTATTATCTGTCAGTTGTAACTTACAAATTGAGGTCGGGTTCCGACTATTTATTCGAATACAGAAATGACTGACAAAAGACTTACATTTCTCAACTCATTTTGGCTTTTAAAATTTAAACTTACAAATTTAGGTCGGATTTTGAAATGACAATTCAACCACATTTTGTCGGTCAATTGCGACAGTCAAATGTAAGTCCAACGATCCGAATACAATTTCTATACATTTCGTCTATTTCCGGCAGGGATGAAAAGCACAAATGATTGAAGGATTGGCCGAATCTTTTGATGGTCAGAAAAATAAAAATTGTTTTACGTGTTTTGGTATATGAACAAAATTGTCTCTATTGCCAATTTCAAATTTTACTTGACAGCCATGTTCATATTTCATTTGTATCTATCTTTCAATTTCAAATCAATTTCATCTATAGGCTTAGTTGTTCCGCAATTGTTCCATTTATGGAAAAGCCTTTTAAGTTTTGTCCTTGTTAATGCCAATTTCACTAAATGTTCCTCAGCATGTAAAGGGTTTTCCAATAGGAATGATATGATTTTTAAGTGACGTTTCGGCCATTTGTAATATGTCATGATCTGTAATTTTTTGTTTTATTGTATTCAGTAATGTTTACAATTTCATCATGGTGAGTTATACGCAAGAACAACATTTACAAATTATTCAGTTTTATTATCAAAATAATCGTTCTCCAATTGCAACTTTTCGTGCGCTTTTGCGATTGTGGTGGTGTGGTAAATAAACAAAACTGTCGATTCTGGTGCGAAAAAAATCCACAAATTATTCATGAAAAACCATTACATTCATCTAAATTGACAGTTTGGTGGTTTTAGTCTGATGGAATCATCGGTCCGTATTTTTTTCGAAATGAAGCTGGTTACTCCGTTACTGTCAATGTAGATCGGATAGGTCGATGATAATCATCTTTTTATGACCGAAATTGGAAGAAGTTGATCTTGACAACATTTGGTTCCAACAAGATTCATCAATTTATCGATTTTTAATCAGCTGTGCATTAGTTTGCTCGCAGGGGGCGACTACAATGCTAAACATCTGCAATGGGGTTCGAAATTAACAACACCTAAAGGAAAGCAACTAGATGAAGCAATGAACGAAAAAAATCTAGATTATTTATCTTCTGGACACCCAACTTACTGGCCATCAGATCGAAATAAAATACCTGATTTACTAGATTTCTGTATCACAAAAGGAATTGCATGCACCAATGCTCAGTTAGAAGATATTACTATTACTTATCATCCGGTCACTAATAATAATAACTCTGAGTACCAGTGCTTTAAAAACAGAACCTCCTCAAGGTCTAACAAATAAATTAACTAAATGGGCTCTATATAGAAATATAGTCGAACAAAATTGTCAATTGGAAATCCAACTTTGCACTCCAGAAGATATTAATGCAAAAGAGGCCACCCCTGATATTAACAACTCTGAAAAAGTTAATAAGCCTTCACCTAATATACTGCAGTTAATGCAAGGGAAATGGACAATATCCCGGATATGGCAGCAGCAAAAAAGCCCTTAAACGAGCATAGAGAGAAGAAGAAGACTCAGGAATCCAGAGTTACCTTACTGAAGTCTCGGCGACCGAGAAGACAGATTATTCATTGTGGAAGCCAACAAAAAAACTAAAGAGGCCAACATTATCGAATCCACTAATCCAAAGTATTCATACCAAATGGAAAAACTAACAACAGTAAACTAAGTTTACGGGGGACCCTTCGAAACCAATTCCTTTAAAATTTAAGTGGAAAAAAATTTAAAATACCATTAAAAATTGTATAAGCCCAAAGCTCCAGGACACGATTTTATTATCGGAAAAATGATCAGTGAATTACCTGATTAATTCATAAAACTCATAACTTATATCTTTAATGCGATTATGAGATGTGGGTATTTCCCTAGAAAATTAAAAATATCGAAAATTACAATGATTCCAAAGCCTGGAAAAAACGAAACACAAGTCGCATCGTACAGTCCCATAAGTATACTTCCAAATGATGTATGCCAAATGAAGGGCCAATTTGGGTTTCAAGACCAACATGGACACTGTTATCATGTTTTCACACAAAAATCCTCAAACTGCATCAAGAGAATTGCAAGTTCACTTATACAACAATGTGAATTGGCAAGGAACGTGGCGAATAAAAGCGAATAAATACAAATCAACACATATAGCATTTATGTTGAATAAGCTTACATGTCCAGCGGTGAATTTAAACAATGTTACCATCCCTCAACAAACAAATGTCAAATGCTTGGGTCTTCATCTAGAAGGCGCAGCTAAATAAATATAAAATTCTCAAAAATGTACTGGCTGATTGAATAATAAAATAAAATCAAAACTTTCCCTAGAATGCAAGGTTCTGCTATACAAAATGATTCCAATTCCCACATGGGCATATGGAATTCAACTATGGGGCTGTATGGTATGGGGCGCATCAAATATAGATCTTTTACAACGAACGCAATCAAATATACTTCGTTGTATTACATAGAGGCCTTGGGATTAAAACGGTCGAAGTTATGATGGTTAGGTTAGGTTAGGTAAGGGTGGCTGTTCTAAAGGACTAGCATAGACACAAAATTGGTCCGTAGCTGTACCACATTCGAATTTCTTCCTCTTCACTCGCTAAACCATTCTAAGCTTACGAAGAAGCGTTTAATGTCCCGGATCCCGATCTTCATAAGATCCGTGAGGTCGTTCAAAGGGGAAGTTTTGTTGCATAGGATAAATGAGTGCCCTGCATTGTTACAGGTCCACATACATATGGATTTGAGCCGAATGGCCAAGCTGCTCGGCCGCAATATCCAAGGGAGTAAGATGAATAAGAATCTCCAGAGCTTGAATAGGTGTGCTCCTGAGAGCCCCACTTATACACAAGCAGGCCGTTCTTTGGACTTTCATCAATAGTTTACAGTTGGCCATAATTTTTAAAGCCGGCCACCAGACGTCAACTCCATACAGCAGTATAGGCTTGACCACTGAGACGTAGAGCCAGTGTACTATGCGGGGCTCCATACCCCATCTCTTTCCAATGGCCTTTTTGCAGGAGTAGAGCGCTATAGTAGCTTTCTTTACTATCTCTACAATGTTTGGTTTCCAGCTAAGCTTGCTGTCCAAAAATAGTCCGAGGTATTTTGCTCTATCCGTAAAGATCAAGCGAGTACCATTTAATGTTGGCGGGTCACACTGAGGAAGTTTGTGCTACCTGGTAAAGAGGACCAGCTCTGTTTTCTGTGGGTTTGCGTTCAGTCCGCAGCCGCGTGCCCGCTCGCAGAGAGGTAGCCAAGCGCGCACTGCATGCGCTCACTCAGCGTACTAGGATATTTACCGATTGAGTTTACTTGATTGAGCTCCTAATGTAAGCCTCTATTATTCTTTCCAGTGTTTTCCACAGAAAAGAAGATAAGCTTATAGGCCTAAAGTCTTTGGGATAGCAGTGAGAGCTTTTTCCCGCCTTAGATATAAATATTACTTTTACTTCAGTCCACTTTCTAGGAATGTGACAGAGTTCTAGGCTGCCTTTGAAGATAACTACCAGCCAGGGTAGGGTTAAGTCAATAGTTCGCTGGATATCTGCAGGAATAATGCCATCAGTTCCTGCCGACTTTTATGGCTTAAAGCTGTTTATTGCCGATAGGATATTCCGCCTCATTACTATATGACTTACGGATTCTGTACCCCTATTTATCATGGGTTTCTCCGGAGCTAGTACCGAGCACTTCGGGAAGTGCGTTTCTAGTAATAGCTCCAGGGATTCCTCACTACATGTAGGCCATGAACCATCCGGTCTTTGTAGATAACCCGGGATGGAAGGACTAGAACATAGTACTTTGCGTAGCCTGGCCGCCTCCGAGGACTCCTGTATATTGCCACAGTAGAGCTTCCAGGCCCTCGTTTTGGCTGCTCTGAGCTCGTACTTATAGGTTTTGAGGACTTCTTTATAACAGTCCCAATCTGCAGCAGCATTTGTGTTCCTCGCTTTCTTGAACAGTCTTCTGCATTTCATACCACCAGGGTGGCCGAGATTTACCCAAGGGCCTACTGATAGGACATGCACCTAACATGGCCTTGTTAAAAGCATCAGATAGCTTGGTTACTAGAGCATCAAGCTCCTGTGTAGATGCAGGAGGGTTTGGAACCGATTGTGGTAATAAGTTACCCAGAATGGTTCTGAAACAATCCCAATCAATTTTCCTCCTATTTCTGAAGGGTAGTTTGCTGTAATTTAGTAGTAAGAAAATATTCAAATTATTTCTAGCGAGAATGCAGGAACGTATCTTATCTTCATTTTTCGCATGTAGTATTTTATATTTAGGAGTTCAGAGGCCCAGCACCCGGTCACTTTCACCCAAGGTTCCTGGACCAGAACCACATTAATGGACTCAGATTCCATTTTTAACAGAAGGGCCACAGAGGCAGCTTTACAGTGATGTACGTTGATCTGAAGGATCTTAAGCATTAGATATTGCTTCCCTCCACCACTGTTGAGTCAGACTCCCCTGACGTCGATCCGTTAGAAGCACACAACTTAGTCCCAATTATCTCGAAATCTCCGAGTCCAGGGATCGTGTCTCCTGAACGTCCTCCGGGGTGCTGCGGCCTTCTGGGTCACCAACACCAGGCGGGGCACCACAAGTGGTTTCCCCCCCCGCTGCAGGTGCCCCAGATCTGTCAGCCTCATCGAGCGTAATCGCTCCAAATTCATAGCTGATCAGGCCTCCACATTTTGCCAAAGCACCCACGGATTCTCTGGCAATCTTCCAGTTGGCCGTTGGCAGATCAGGATTGCTGATTGTCAACATTTCCAAGATCTTCCCTTGGTCGCTAGGCTCTGCAGGGATCCAGGCTCGCGCCCTTGGCCTGCAGGCAATTGCTTTCCTCATCACTACCTCCAGTTTAGCCCCCGGCCGGACTTCGCCCAGGGTGCCGATCGCCTTTTTGTAGAGGATCACCGACCTTTCATCGGCACAGGCAGTCAGTTTGACGTGACCCCGGTTCCATTCTCCGTCTCGGCAGGACGAAGCAGGTCCTGGGTTTTCCCTCATGATGTTCAGGAAGATGGCGGCTAAGGCCCTCTCCACCTTCCTCCAGTTAGGGCTCGTAATCCTCTCATCTTCTTGAGCCCTGTCAACGACTGCCATGATCAGGTGAACCTTTAGCACCTCGTTGAAGGGCCTGGCAGCATTTTCTGGCACCCGCTTCTTTTTAGCCTCCGTAGGCGGTTCATCATCAGATCTCCATCGGAACGCTCCTGCTTTGGCTCAGTGGTACGCTTGGCCCACGCAAGCATATCCCTGTCTCTATCCGTTCTCTGCTCCAACGGAATGTTGCTGATCTTGGAGATCATGCGCCAGGCTCTCTTCCTGGTATGGTAATTCGCTGATACTGGAGGGCCAGTATTCGTGCCTTTGCCCTTTGGTTTCGAGGGGCCAGCCTCATTTGGTCGTATGCCCCTTTTTGTAATTTGGAGACCAGGCCTAAAGGCCGATGTCTCCACAGCACTTGTTTCTGGTTTTTTAAGTGCCCCGGTCTCTATTGATTTTAGTTTATCACCCATAAAGATCCCACGAGTAGCGGAGAAAGAACGTCCACATGTGCAGAGATCCGCAATACACAGGTAAGGCTACATGATCCGGAGGGCGCCAAATATCCGGATACACCGTTAGAGGCTGGGCTAGTTTTTATACTGGGCCCCCAGCCTGGCCGGTTATCAGCCTGGCTGGGGGCCCAGTATAAAAACTAGATATGATACAAGCAGACAGTTTGAAATACCTATCAAAACTGGAAACTCACCCGAATGAATTTTAGCAAGGCAACTAACTATTAAGGCAACCGAGCAGCTCCACTATATTTATTGTAATGATAAATTTAATTTAAGCTAACACACATTTAAATTAATTAATTATTATTCATGCATACTAATAATAAGCATTTTACATTTTAAGGACTTAATAAATTTTTTAAATTGTAAGCTTTGCACACTTCTTGTTAGTTTCATATAAAGAAAGATTCAAGAATAAAGCCATTGGCAGTTAAAAAAAAAAAGTCTTGTCCATGTTATTTTCTAGATTTCCCGATGGTACAATGCACCTTTATCCTGAACTTGCGCCTGATTTGAAGATTTGCTCAATGTACTGCCAATTTTACTAAGTGTTCCTCAGTATACGAAAGCATTGGTTTGCAAACAAATGATTGCGAAAAGTAATAGCATGGCGTCTTAACTGTTTACCTTTTTTGTATGGTTACGTCCTTGTGCCAATCGAAAGGTTGTATCTTGTTGCATTCAAATTCGCAGAAGAGTTTTTTTATTTTATTTAATTTTTTTTTTATGAACAAACCGAAATTATTTTTTATGATAATCAAAAATTATATTTTTTATATTTACCGCACATATTATGTTGTAGCAGCTCGAATATTCGACTCACCGATATTCGATTCTGCCACAAACAAAATAATTAGTGAAATTCAAATATAATCCAACTTATTTGAATTAAGCGTTCACTAACCCCATCACATATCAATCAATCCAACCAACATTATCTAATAACCGAACCATTACTATAAAACATTTATAGTAAAACCATCGCCATCCAACCAACATCACCACGAACTAACAATGTTCGGTGATGCAATAATAATCCACTGCACTACATAAGTGCAATGTCGACCGTCGCCGGCGCATGTGTTCCCTCTTCACAAAACGAAGACGAAGGCGACGTCATACAACAACAAAAGCAAAACAACACAATATTATCGTCCATTGCGATTTTTACCTTAACAAGTTCAAGTGCGTTATTTTATGGTGGTGAAAATTATAATAAAATTAATTACAAACAAACTTAATTAATAAATACAAAATTAAATAATTATACATTGAAACAAATAAATAAATTAATAAAATTAATAAATGAATAATAATATCGTAAAACATAAATCAATAAATAAATAATTAAAATTAAAAACACAAGTCATAGTGAGTGTATTTATTTATTGGTGGTCCGAATCGGACATACATAAAATTAGGAGCATTCCTACTAAATTGGTGACCCCGACGGCGGTTTTTACCGCTTTGTGAATAAAACACGCATAAAATAAAATAAAACCCAACCACGCAACCGCGTGGGAAAAAAATTACGTGCGTAGGAAAAATTAAAATACGTACCTACGAGGGATTCGAATTATAATACACGTGGCGAAGGGACCGCAAACCACCCACGCAACGCGGGACAACTCAAACGGTGAAGCGATCCACCCTCACCGCAACGACGGGACAACTAAAACGGTGAAGCGATCCACCCTCACCGCAACGACGGGACAATTCAAACGGTGAAGCGATCCACCCTCACCGCAACGACCAACAACAACAGCAGCAGCATCATCAGCATTGTACAAAAACCCAGATAAGAGTTTTTTTTATTATTAGTAAATATTTTTTCTCTATTAAAATTTTTCCTTTTTTTTTATTTTTTCATTAACAATATTTCAAAAACATTAACGTAGAATCACTTTTAAAATTTTTTTAACGTAGAATCACTTTCAATTTTTAAAAAAAAAAACTTTAACGTAGAATCATTATTAATGTACATTTTATATATATTTTTTCACCACCACGTGCACACCCATCCATAGTCTCACACCCTGGTCGTTTTCTCGCTGCAATAATTCACCTCGCATGAATTAAATTTATTTTTTACATCTATTTTTTTTAAATTTCAACGAGCCCCCCCAATATAAGGTAGGACGCAAGGGACTCCATATTCGGGGGTATCTCGCATCGGGCGTTAAAAAGAAGGAGCATCCCGGCCTTCAAACCATTCACTACACGGTAACCATTCCGCTTTAAAATATTGTATTGTTGTATTTTGATTTGTTTTATTGGTTTGTGCAAAAATGTCGGACGATGAACAAGATCAACAAGGTCCAAAAATAGAGATCGCGGCATCACATCAGCGAATAACAATACAACCTTTCTGGCCACAAAGAGCAAACACATGGTTTCAGCTCGCCGAAATACAATTCGGACTGCAAGGTATAACAGCTGATAAAACAAAGTACCTGCAAACATTATCAGCCTTGCAACCAGAAACGTGCGATGTGATCTCGGATCTCCTCCTCAATCCGCCGACAACCAACCAATACAACACATTAAAGCAAACGCTGCTAGAACGACTAGCACCATCGGGCGAACGTCAGCTGGAACAATTGCTTTCAGGCCAGCAATTAGGCGACCAAAAACCATCTGACGCTTTACGGCACATACACACACTAGCTAACAACAGTTTTAATGAAAATATCATTAAATCTTTGTGGATACGTAAAATGCCGGAGTTGATTCGCATAGCGCTGGTAGCACAGCCCGAATCCTCCACCACACAAACGTTAGCCAAGATAGCCGACAAGATGTATGATGTCATAAACATCACATCTCAAAGCGTCAGTCAAATCAATAATCCATACCGGCAATCACGTGAACGCAGTGGAGACAGAACTCCCCGTTCAACACAACCACCAAACACACTCGAACAAAGACTGTCAAGAATCGAGTCCAGACTCGACGGGCTACTCAGAGGTCGAAGCCGTTCGCGTGGACGACGAGCTCCCTCACGCAATCGAACCCGCAGTCCCAGCAACAACACTTACCAACATGGTAAATGCTGGTTCCACACAAAGTTTGGTAGAGCCGCCAGAAAATGCACGCCACCGTGCAATTTCACCACGTCGCAACCATCGACGTACGCGGCCGCCGTAAAGATGGACATTGACCACCAAAAAAACTGTTAGAGTCACGGGTTGAGAGCAACATGCCTCCCCTGACCACAAACACATCATATACGTCACGTTTGTTTGTGTACGATAAACACAACAAACTCACCTACTTAGTCGACACTGGCGCTGACCTTTCGGTTATTCCAGCAATGAATTTCAAAATGAATTACACATTGTCAAATCGAAATTCAAATCTAGTCTTATCGGCTGCCAATGGTTCAATCATCCACACGTACGGCACAAAATTGCTTAACGTGGATATCGGACTCAAACGAACCTTCACGCACGCTTTCATACTAGCTGCAGTGAATCGTCCGATCATTGGCGCCGATTTTCTAAGCAAATTCGGACTTCTTGTCGATGTCAAACACAAACGGCTGATTGACCCAGCTACAAAGCTGTCAATAAACGCCACAATGGTTCGTGTTAACACACCAACACCGATCCATTTCAACATCGACAACGGCTACGGCACTCTGCTCAAAAAGTACCCACTACTTACAGCAGAGCCGAACTACAAAATGCCAGTCCGACACAACGTGGTTCATCACATCGTCACGGAAGGCCATCTGCCCGTGTCGAGACCACGCAGACTAGATTCGGTGCGTCACAAAGCTGCACAAGCAGAATTTCAACACATGGTGGAATTAGGAATTTGTCGAACATCGACATCTTCCGTCTCTTATCCACTTCACATGGTCAAGAAGAAAGATCAAGACTGGAGGCCATGTGGGGACTATCGGCGTTTAAACACGGTTACGATACCGGATCGCTACCCGATACCCCACATTCAAAACTTCACCATGCACTTGCATGGCTGCACAGTTTTCTCCAAACTTGATCTCATCAGAGGTTATCACCACATTCCCGTGGCACCTGAAGACGTTTTCAAAACGGCAATCACCACACCATTTGGCCTCTTCGAATACACCCGAATGCCATTTGGATTACGCAATGCCGCACAAACGTTTCAGCGCTTCATGAACGAAGTCGTTCGAGATCTCGACTTCGTTTTCGTCTACATAGACGACATTCTTGTGGCATCACAAACTGAGGAACAACACAAACTCCATCTGGAAACACTTTTCCAACGACTTGTCGAGTTTGATGTACACATCAAGAGCTCAAAATGCGTTTTCGGCGCATCCACTCTTGATTTCCTCAGCCACAAGATCACCGCTAATGGCATTCTTCCGTCACAAGACCGAATCAATGCCATTAAAGAATTCCCAGCTCCAACCTCAATCAAAAGTATTCAGCGATTCATCGGCATGGTCAACTACTACCACCGATTTATACCAAAGCTCGCTAAAATACTCAACCCAATTCACAGCCACCTGGCAGTACTACTACGTAAGCCCAAAACCGCCAAGAACTTCTCTTGGCCTGACGAATGTCAACACGCATTCACGTCACTCAAGGCTGAATTGGCACGCACAACACTCTTGTCACATCCACTGAGCGACTCAAAGCTCAGCATTACTACTGATGCATCAAACACTGCTGTCGGAGCAGTCATGCAACAGTACAACGACAAGTGTTGGGAGCCCCTGGGATTCTTCTCAAAGAAGCTCTCGGATGCCGAAAAGAAATACTCTGCATTCGATCGGGAATTACTCGCAATATATCTAGCAATCAAACACTTCAGATATTTTGTCGAGGGTCGGGACTTCACAATTTACACCGACCACAAGCCTCTCACTCGAGCAATTCAGTCTAAAACTGAACGCAATCCAAGGCAAGCACGCCACTTGGATTATATTAGTCAATTTACCACGGACATCCAGCATGTTCAAGGTACGGAAAACGTTGTCGCGGATACACTTTCGCGCAGAACATCAAACGAAACGGCCACAGTCAAGACTCACTTCGACTGCAACAAGATCGCACAAGCGCAAAAAGCAGACTTGGAACTTCAGAATTTACTTTCTGGTTCTGCTTGTCACGCCAGTTCATCACTGAAACTGGAGCTTTTCACACTACCTGGCCTCGAAATCTACTGCGAAACATCTACGGGTGCAAATCGCCCGTACATCGCAGAGCAACTACGTCGAACCATCTTCGACACACTACACGGTATCTCACATCCTGGTGTCCGCGCAACTCGTAAATTGATTACTGCTCGATACTTTTGGCCCAGCATAAACAAAGACGTGACCCATTGGGCACAATCCTGTTTATCCTGCCAAAAATCAAAAGTCCAGCGACACACAAAATCGCCTCTTGGACAATTCGCAATTCCACCTGGTCGATTCGAGCACATTCATTTGGATGTCGTAGGACCACTTCCTCCATCCAATGGATACTCATACTTACTCACCTGTGTCGATCGTTTCACTCGATGGCCAGAAGCGTACTGCATGAGCGACATGTCTGCAGCAACCATTGCCACCACATTCGTTCAGAACTACGTATCACGATTTGGCGTTCCACTTGACATCACTACTGATCAAGGAACCCAATTCGAGTCGAAGCTTTTCACGGAGTTAACGAAACTCCTCGGCTCGCATCGTATACGTACAACGGCTTACCACCCGCAAGCCAATGGTATGGTCGAACGTTTCCACCGCCAGCTCAAAGCTGCTCTCAAGGCCCGAGGCAACACAATTCACTGGAGCTCCGAAGTACCAATCGTTCTACTTGGTATTCGAGCAACGGTTAAAGAAGATCTGAAGTGCTCACCAGCCGAAATGGTTTACGGTCAAACCATCAAGCTACCCGGTGAGTTCTTCATCGAACATCCTCTACCGTCTCCATCCACAACCGACACAGTCATCGACCAACTCCGCACCACCATGCAAAATCTTATCCCCACGGCAACAAGACCAACGAACGAAAGCAACATATTCGTTCCAAAATCGCTCAACAATTGCGATTACGTCTTTGTCCGGGTTGATAAGGTTCGAACTGGATTACAATCTCCATACGATGGGCCATACAAAGTTATACGCCGCTTACGCAAGCAATTCATTGTCTCAATCAAAGACAAACACCACTCAATCTCAATCGACAGATTGAAACCGGCCTACGGTATTCTCAACACGGCTGATCAAATATCAGCCAGCAAACGATATAAAACCGTCCGGTTCAACGTATAACGTCTCAAAACCAATGGTTTCTCATCTGGAGAGGGGGTACTGTAGCAGCTCGAATATTCGACTCACCGATATTCGATTCTGCCACAAACAAAATAATTAGTGAAATTCAAATATAATCCAACTTATTTGAATTAAGCGTTCACTAACCCCATCACATATCAATCAATCCAACCAACATTATCTAATAACCGAACCATTACTATAAAACATTTATAGTAAAACCATCGCCATCCAACCAACATCACCACGAACTAACAATGTTCGGTGATGCAATAATAATCCACTGCACTACATAAGTGCAATGTCGACCGTCGCCGGCGCATGTGTTCCCTCTTCACAAAACGAAGACGAAGGCGACGTCATACAACAACAAAAGCAAAACAACACAATATTATCGTCCATTGCGATTTTTACCTTAACAAGTTCAAGTGCGTTATTTTATGGTGGTGAAAATTATAATAAAATTAATTACAAACAAACTTAATTAATAAATACAAAATTAAATAATTATACATTGAAACAAATAAATAAATTAATAAAATTAATAAATGAATAATAATATCGTAAAACATAAATCAATAAATAAATAATTAAAATTAAAAACACAAGTCATAGTGAGTGTATTTATTTATTGGTGGTCCGAATCGGACATACATAAAATTAGGAGCATTCCTACTAAAATGTATATATGTATACATATAAAAGGATATTAAAATGTATGATAAAATTTTTTGGTTGGAAAATAGAACATAAAACAAAAATCCCGCAGAAAAGCAAAGCACACAAAAAAAACCGAACAAATTCATTTTGGTTTACCTTAATCAAAAACAAATTACGTGGAAAAATAAATTCGAATAAAATTGTTCGAAATTGATTAGTGTGTGTGTGTGTGTGGGGGGGGGGGGTGGGAATTGGTGTATCGGTGGGTGGTAGGTAGGGTGGCAAAAGGATCCGAAGAGTTAGTTGAATGGATATATTACATATGTATATGTATATATGTACATAAAAAACAAGAGGAAAACAATTTAGAGACTTTTTTTGTATTTTTATGTTAGAAAATTGGGTTGATTTTGGTTGGGATTCGATTAAAAAAATAAATAATTTTTTTTGTACGAGACTGTATATACACATTTTTTTTTATATAATATGTACATATATTCCATACTCCATTTATGTATGTACCAGGTATTACTTAAAAGCTTTGTTATTAAATATATTTTTGTATGTCTCTTCGTGTACATAAATATTTACGTACGTTTTAGGGAATTGCTTTTTTCGTTTGGTTTGTTTTTTTTTTTTTTTTTTGAAATTCATCATCATCGAACAATAACCAATAATCCTTAATTTAAAATAAAATAAAAAAATATTTAATCTCAACGTTGCCTTTTTTTGTATATGGCGCACAAAGCCATGTGAGCGTTATTGCGGGAGCTTTTTGGTAAATATTTGCTTTGTGCTGAGTTAATTTTGTTTGCTTTTCCATTTTTTGTTGTTTAGATCCCAATATATATGGATTAACGAAAGCTCATTTTATTTATTTCGAAATCATAAAATAAATAATGACCAAAAATATATCTGAGTACAAAATTAAAGTTATAATAAAAAATGTAAGTACGTAAGTATGTATGTAGTCTATCCAGTATATTTTTATTTTATTTGTCGTCCAACTTTGTATCTTATAAATATCAATATTCAATTGAATTTTATGTGAAAAGCTTGATGATATTATATAAAATAACAAACAAAATGTATTCGAAAGAGAAAAGCTCTATAGTAATGTAATAAAATAGACAAAAATTGCAAAGCTAAGTAAATAGTTGTATTTTTTTATTTTATTTAGTTTGATTGAGTTATATATTGACTCAGCAAAAATGATTTACCAATACCCGCAGCAACAACAACCACCCCTATTGTACGTGATTTTGTAACTTCTGTTTATTGAAAACAATATAACCAAACGGAATACTATACTGCAGCTCTATAGATACGGAAATCTTTGTTGAAAGGAATTAAACTAATTGAAATTTCAAAATAACACCTTACCTCTTATACTTATAAGCTACATTGATATGTCATAACATGATAAGAAATTTTTTTTTCATTATTTATTTGAGTTTGGGGGCAAAAAAGTTTTACAAAATAGAGACAAAATAATACATCAAATCGATATTAATTTATTTACTTACCCGATAAATTTAATAAACTAAATAAAAAATACAAATAATTAATGTTATTTTATGGTTCTGACATTTTTGTTTTTGTTTATTTCAATTATATGAAATTGCTTAGCTCGATGCTCCTCGTATCTTCTCCTGTCTGCACAAAACAACTTTACAAAAAATAAATGTTACTTTATATCTATTTATGTATGTACATATATGTATACATAAACAACATCAATTCAATATCCTTTCCAGAATTTTTATTTTTACGATGTCCATATGTATCGTAACACTAGAAATTGTACATACATGTTACATATCTATACACACTATACTACACAGTGATAGATTATGTTCGATTTTAAAATAATATGTTTAACCCTTTTTGTGGCTGTGTGGTTTTTATTCTCGTCATATATCTTTTTGTTGGCCTTTCTCAAATTAATGGTCGAGGAATAGTTTACCTATAAAACATGCATTGGACAAAAATAAAATAGTGTAATCAATGGTGGTCAACAAAGGTCATAGAAATTGTTTATGTATATACGGATTAAATTTCCAATTAAATATTTTTTTTTCGTCCTTTTAATCAAACAGACCATCTTATCGATCATATATTATCAATTCTTATAGGGACGTTTCATGATTAGTGGTAAAGCAAATTTGAAAGATACTTTTGATGTAAAATGCAATAAACCTATATAAATGTATCATAAGCCGAACAAATTTTATCGAAACATTAGTAGATGAAATTGAATTGGGTGATAGAAAACCCTCAGAGGTTTACTGGTATATGCGAAACATTGCGTTAACATCAATTGGCTGATTGACGATATTCGGGAAATCGCAGATCGAATTTAAGTGACAACTGGGTCCGGCGTATCATCTGTACAAAGTACTCCCTGGATATGGTGAAATTCTGAAGATGTTTCTTTCTTTAAACGAAATTCAACCACCCAGCGAAACATAGGGTGGTTCATCGTATCTATACAAAAGCCGGCTGCCTGTTTCGAAACGACACTGTCTGGATCCTGTCACAAGACAGCGCTTGCCGAGTTCGAGCATAAGGTACAATTGCGAATATGCCGACCGTCATCTTCTTCGGTATCATCACCACGTCACATGGTCCAGAAAAAAAATGGGACAGATTGGAGGCCATGTGGAGATTATTGAGGCCTAAATGCCGTCACCTGGAAGGATGTAATAAGAATGGCCCTTACCAAACCATTTGAGTTATTTGAATTTACTAGAATGCCCTTTGATCTTCGGAATGCTTTCGACGCTTATTGAATGAAGTGGTCAAAAGTTTATATTTTGTGTATGTCTACTTATTGACGATATACTTGTGGTTAGTAAGAATGAGGCGAAGCACAATCCTCATCTCAAAGAGTTATTTAAGAGAATTAGGAATAATCATCCAAGTTTCAAAATTTGGAATATTCGCTTTAAAGTTCCTCAGCCACCATATTATTACAGATGACATTATAAATTGGCCACGGTGTGTCTGGACAATACAAGAATTTCCTATGCTGAGGGAATGGTCAATCAATATCATAGTTTGACAAAATATATACATATATTTTACAAAAATTAGTATTGCCACAGATGTTTCAAAAATTGCCGTAAGGGCAGTATTACAACAGATGGATGAAGGTTGGCAACCGTTAGGGTTCTCTTCCCGCAAATTATCTACAGTGAGAAGAAAATATTCAGCCTTTAACTGCTTGATGTTTATCTAGCAATAAAACTACATGGATCAAAAACCTCTTACTACGGCAATTATTTCACTGAGCAAAAAGATCCACGACAGACTCGACAATTAGACTTCATTGCTCAGTTTACGACGGACATGCAACGTATCTCACTTGATAATTCATCTCGTCCTGCGGGTTCTATGTTTCAAATAGAGCGCATCATCCTCTCCGATTTAAAAATATATTACAAAACATCGACGAGAATTCATCAACCATTTGTTTCAGCAGCGCAAAAGCAAGTAGTTTTCAGAATGGTCTTTCTCATCCCGAATGCTTTCGCTACCCGAAAATTAATTTCCGGTATAGGTATGTACAAATGCATACTAAGTCACAACCGGGAAATGTTGATCTAGTAGCAGCAAGGTTCGAACATATACATATGGATGTGCAAGTGCGATCACTCCCACCATCCGAAGGTAATATTTATATTATAGCGATATAGTTGATCATTACTCGATGGCCTGATGCATAGCCCATTCGAGATAGTGCTGCCCTTATCGCTAAGAGTTTTGTCGAGCAATATGTTTCAAAGAAGCTTATTTTAAACAAAACTTTTCTCGGAGCTAACGCGTTTACTAGACGTACATAGTATTCATACCAGCGCTTACCATCCACAGGTAAACGGTATAGTCGAACGTTTTCATCGACAGCAACGCTTGAAGCTCGTTCGTGATAATGTAATTCATTAGAGTAGTCACCTACTCCTCGTCTTGTTAAAATGCTCACCAGAAATGCTCATCAACAGAACTATAGTTTATGCTCTGAAATGAAAGAAGTCAAAATCTGAAGTCAACTTCTACGCCAATTTATATCTCGAAAACACTAGAAAGTTGCGAGTTTGTTTTTGTTCGTATCGACAAGGTACGAACTGGCTTATAAATGCCGTACGAAGGACCGTATAGAGTCATTCGTCGTTTAAGGAAACATTTCATAATAAATCACAATGGTGGAAATGTAAATATTTCCATCGATAGAGTAAAGCAGGGGCATGGTATCCTCAGCTAAGCAGATTTTAACCAAACTAATCTTGTTAATCCTTAACTTTCTTTTTATAAAACTTCCTTATTTTTGTGTTAGTTAAGGGAGTACTATTGCAACTGTGCATCTCTATAATTTTAATAAAAGGAACGTACCTGTTTGTGCACTGCGAAAAATCTAAACACGACAAATAACATCACAAACCCAGTAGTTAAGAGACTGACATGACCCCAATCAACCAGTACACATAACGTACCAAAAGTTACAAAACCAATTAGACTATCGATAGTTCAATAAACACTCCTTCAATACAAACCACATACGAACAACCACCAACCAAAACACAACCAACAAACATACTCAACAAACGACATGGATGGACAAAAAATACAACAAAGCGCAGGCAACTTTGTTCCAGAATTCAGCGGAATTTCTTGGAACCGCAAATAACATTTACAACAGGCTGCAAACCAACGAAGAAAAGGAGGAATTTCACGAAATAATTAAATACAGAGTAACGGGAACAACATTTACAAGAATAAACAGACAACAAATAGAGGAAAAAACATTTAAATTGATATTATGAAACATGAACGATGCGACATACTCGCTCAGTGTATTAGAAACACACTACACGGAAATGCGACAATAATAAAGAGAATCAATCAAAAATTATGGATACAGATTAAGCGAAGCTTTAAAACTTTGCAAAATCGGTTACCAAACGAAATACGGACTAAACTACCTCGATGATACTTACTCAAAGCACCTCGACACAAAAAGTGTAGACATATTCAAAAAGGTACTATCACAGACGATATTAAAAGAAAAACTAGCAACAAGCACAGCAATAAATATAGACAAAATAATTGACGAAACAGAAAGAATTGAGAAGATGTTAATTGATTAAGGTAACTGGACAACCAACCCAGCATACAACAACAACACAATCACAGGTGGAACTACGACAACCACAACAAACTCGTCACATGGAGACACCAACTAAGAGGAACCGAGTAAATTGCAACTACTGCCAAAAACCGAATCACACATGCGGGGCATATACCGCATCAGGATGTTTGCGGAACGGATATAAAATACACAGTACCAATCTAACCAAATTCGCACAGTAAACCAGTACCCGCACAGAATTGACCAAACTCCACCAATTATCTAACAAATACAACAACAAAGACCACATGTCCACCAAAACTACTTCCAAAATCAATCGAAACATCAACCAAACATCCCCACACCCCATCACTTCAAACACTATCGACAGCCTATAAATCCAATTTTCCAATACTGCTCACACTGAAAGGTTACAAAAGGACACACATTCGACGAATGCAGGACACTACCAAAACCATACACAAGCAAATGTAGTTCACAACTTAGGAGAACAACTCTGTACAATGAAACTTAACGTAATTATCCATCAACCAATATAGAAAACACTGCCATATACAGCATACATATATACAACCGGTATATAGCAACCATGAAAACTCCAACTGACCCGATTAACAGTCTCAACATAGATATTAAGCAAACAAGAACCGTCGCCAACTCTACACAAAATGATTGTATTACAATGTAATTGGACAATAAATTCCTTGTTGTATCTAAAAGAGGCTGACTACCCTACACTCGTATTAACAAAAAAGGATTTCACCAAGGATCAATTTAGTTCAACCATCAGTTTGTTAACTTTTTCAAGAACAAGAAGCTTTTTTACTAACTCTAATATGTGGCATTTAAAGGGTCCAGGCCATAGTACATTCAGGTATGTTTAAATTTATTTCTTAGTTGAATTTTGTCAAAATCGGCCAAATCTAGTGACAAATATGAAAATTTCTAAAATCAACAAATTCAGATTTTAAAATTTTACTCAAATATTTTTCGAATTTTAAAATTTTTTCAAATTTTTCCCAAGGTTATTGCTTAACAACCTGATGTTGGCTTAAATTCCAAACAAAAGGTCTTGTCATACAAAGATTCAAATTTCATATTCTTTGTTAAATACCCAAGTCTTGTAAACATCTAATTTATTGTAATAAAGACATTTGGAAAACGCTTAAGGGATTATCTATATGGTTGGAAAATGTAACTAGAGTTGACCCAGTTTGATTTGATCCCAGAGTATATTTTTCAATTTAATGTAAATTCTCTTGAATGTCCATATATATCACAGGAAATTTATGACAATCATACCAGAGTTGGCCTGCAGTATATTTGCCAAATGGTGAAATTGGTACTCAAAAATTTGAATTTGGAGTGCACAAACCTTGTTTCCGGAAAGTCAAAGAGTTATTTTTAAATGTTACTATTAATCCAAACTGCTACTGACTAAAATAAAAACAACTCTATAATTATAATCCTGAATGTGCCTCCCATCCATAAAGATGCTATAAAATCATTCATTCATGATTCATCAATTTGTAATGAGGTTTTCGGACTATTAGAAAATACCAATTGTCTTGTTGCCAGAAACCTTAGAGTAACAATAAGTCGTTCTTTTCCACTAATACGTTTTCTCATCAGGTATAGAGTTTCTGTTTTCTCGAGGTTTTCCAGTTCTCGAGATCCGAGAATCTCGAATTCGTCTCAAATTTTAACTCTCAAGAACACCAGAATTCTAGTAAATTTTCTCGTACCGAATTTTTTTCAAGATGTATTCATACAACGAAACATTTCTAAAAATTCCATTTACTTGTGATATCGTTCAATCGTCCTCTGCGCTTACTTCAAGAATTTCCCGAAATAGAGAAGTTTCTCTGGTTTTGAGTAGATCGCAAGATTACTGATAATTCACCAGTCGCTTCGTATATATTTAAGCTATCGCGTATGAAGTTTTCGAGGAACTGGAATCCAGAGACTTACACACATTCTCTTCTACTTCTGAGTCTGATATTAATACTGTTGTTGCTTTAAGAGATTCATCCATAGCATCTTTATCATTACTATCAAAGGCTTTAAATAATAAAAGCGGGATTGTTTTTGCGGTTTTAATTATTTCTATTTTAGCACAGTTAGGAAAAACATTATCTTCTTCGGCTTTTACTATAGGATTTTGTAAAAATTTAAATAATGGAATAATTTGTTTGTCCCTACGTTTGGCGACTTGATTATTTATTTCAACAGATCGGTGCTTATTTTCGAAATATTGGCCCGAAGATTTTTAAATAAATATTTTAAGCATCCTGCAGTTAACAATGAAGCATCATGGCAGCTTAGAGCTTCTATTGATTTTTTAACTGGTTGTAAAGCGTACAATATATTAGAAGCAACTATGTCAAGTTCCGTATTCCATAAGTTGTTAAATCACGTAGCGATTTTAAAATTGCTGGATTTACTCTTACAAAACGGTCTATCATGGTTGCAATGGTATTCCACCATGTCTTACAATCTAATAGTAATTGCAGCTAATCACAATCGCCTTCTCCAAATTTTCTCGAGAAATAAGAATCTCGAAAATTACAAAATAAATATTCTCAAGATAGCATTTCGTCCGTTTATCCCAAAAAATATTGACGTTCATTTAATTTCTTTTTGTTACACCCTACCCAATGTCTAGCATTTTATACAGTAATTCCACAAACCGTTTTGGTTAATATTTATCACATCACTAAAATTATTGCTTACTTTTGATTCTGAGATTACCCACCTTATAAAATTGTGAATTATTAAATTTTGGAAATTATTTTGTTCTAAGCTAGTTAAAAAAATTATTTGAAGTATGTTATAGTTATAGCTTGTGATTCAAAAAGGCGAAGAAAGTAATAATATCACGAGTTTCTTACAAAAAATTCGCATCATTTCTCCATCGGTACACACTCCGATATTTTTCCACCCCAAACAACCTTTTTTATTGCATATGGTTGTTAGGTTGGCTAATATATAACATCGAATTTTATGTTTTTAAACTGATTTATTATTTTCTATAAATAATGATAAAAAAATCTTTTCTCCAATTTTACTCGGCTTTGCCAAACACTCACATAGCAGAACACACGAAAGATTAACTTGCATTAGTACTAGACAATTTTTCGTGTGTTTTATTATGAGACTCTTTGAAAAAGTCGACTAAAATTTTAATATTTGTTTGTATTCTGATCTTATTTCCCCCATTCAAATTTAGTCCTCGACGTATCTGTATTGATTCCGAAAACATTTCACTTCTATTAATTATCAATAAAAAACCACGAAATAATTCAATTTCTTACCTTGTGCAAGAAAATCTTAAAATCTCATGAACAATTTATTACTCAATTTAAACTTTTCAGTTTTTATGTTTTTAAACAATTTTTTTCTGCTGTTATAAAAAAAAAACTTTTAGTTTTACTCGAATATAGTTTTCGTTTTAATTTTATTTATAAAAAAAAAAACAAGAAAAACAATTGCCTTAAGAAATGTAATTACAATTAAATTTAAAACATGAGATATATGAAAATATTTTCTTTCCGAGCGAGAACTGGATCATTTAAAAAAAAAAACGAATTAAATTTTTATAGTTGTATGTGCGATATTTTTGTTAGAATAGTTTAATGTCATAAAATTAAAAAAGCGCACGAGGACTTCAAAATTTTCCGTCATTGCACTTCTATTTTATTTTTAATAGCTGCGCCCTCATTTTAGACATTTTTGCACTTGTTTAAAAATATTTTAATTATTGTTAAGGGCTGTATAAAACATGTATTTCAATTTAATCCGTATATTCTATATGCATGTGACATATTATCTATACTGCACAGGTATGATTGTATGTAAACATATACGTTAAAAATCAATTTCCCCTAAAGCATTATACATAATATTATGTTGTGCGATGGTTTTTGTCCACATCATATCTTTAGAATTTCATATAATGTTTTGACGTTTAAAATATGTAATGAAATAATAAAAATCCTTTATACAGTATTGGGGAAATGAAAAATGTTAGCCGGTCAAAATAATAAATACTATATACTTTAAGATGATATGAAATGTAAACATTTTATTTTATTTTCTAGTCAAGTTTAAAAATTGCAAACTCTTATATTTCATAAAAATCAGGAAATTATATATTTTTTCAATACTGCCATAACCTGGGACACTGATGAAGTATTCTCTCTACCAACTCCAAACAAGAGCCGTTCTCGCTCGACGTACAATTTACTTGGAACATAAATGATCAAGATTGCAGTTCAAAAATCCTTTCACTAATGTGACGGTCGTGTGGTTACGATTTGATGTATTTTGTGTTTCATCCACCGTTGTCTTTGTCGTTTTTCTAATGATCTATAAATTCCCATAAAGAAACCTAAAAGTGAATTCAATCACAAGGTTTCAAGGTTGCTTTACTAAGACGGATATTTACCCTAATTACTTACACCGAACTCTAAATAATTTTAAAAAAAATCCATTTACTCTTTGAAGCTAAAATATTTTTATCTGAAGCTCGGATGTAAACACCTAGCCTAAAATTCATGATTCTAAAAAGCAAAGGCATCCATTTCAAGACTTTGATAGTAACATATTGTGTATCTCACTTCAATTTTAAAATCCTTTACAAGACACTCAGTGATTAAGTACTTTACACCATAATAAACGAGGGCTGGTTTGCAAGTCAAACAGATGGTTAACACAATCTTGCTTAACATAATTATGTCTAGGACTATAGTTTCATATCAGAAATTATTTCTAAACATACGTCAAAAATGACGAGGTGCAACTAAATGAGTCAGTGACAAATCTGTTTCATAAAACACAAAATCTTAGTGTTATAAAAGGATGCTGAGATGGTCACAATTCAAGAATATATCACTTATTTTTAAAGCAAAGGTTTTGTGTTGCTTGTTATTAGAATCAAAAAGTTATTGTTGTAACAAAAATTCGAGAAATTGCAACAAACAGGTAGAAAATGAACAGAACAAAATAATGATGCACGTCAAACACCCTCGGGATATGAAATTCAATTAAGAAGCCGAGATATTTAAAAATAAATTTTTCGTAATCAGGTGGATCGTGAAAAATTCCCTAATATATTAGATATTAAATTCCGTGACTTACCATTTTTCATGGTCCAAACAAGAAATGTAACTCTCCTTATATATAACTACAATTCTAAGCCAAAGTTTTAATTTGTGAGTTGATATTTGGATGGTTTTTGACTTTTTTTGAAGTTGTAAAGATCTCCTGTTTTCTGGTTATTAAATAATACTCAAGTGTTCGCCTATTAAGACGTTCAATTGATTACCACCAAAACTTTCGAAGAACTCCTCCAGATCCTAAGTAAAGTTGCAGGACTAATTGCCGATTATCTGTCACCTAAAACTATACAACAATTGAGGAGATTCTTATTAGGATAATAGGATGGTATAAACGATTCTTCAGTATTCATTCTAGTTTGACCAGCCCGCTTACCGATTTTCTTATGACTTCTAAATATTTTATTTGGAGTCTTGTACTTAAAATAAGCATTATCATCTGCACCTGAGCTTTGTCACAAAACGCACAAATCATGCTAAGTCCACGTAAATTGTTAATTTAAGTAAAATTACGAATAATCTTATTCGCTTGTGTAGTGTCATTTTTGTTATCGGTATTCCAAAAGCAAATTTAAACATCCTTAACATAGGCCGAACACGCGTGCACAGCATTTACCAAAGATCATTTCTAAAACGAAACCATGCCATTCGTGAAGAGAGGAGGTGGCAGATGCAAAGGCAAGTTTGACGAAAAACAGAGCTCGATCGAACGATTTATAAAATCATTTAAATAGTCGATAGTGTTTGTCAATTGCGGCAATATGGAGACAATACAACGCAACAAACCACGCAATGATAGTATACGACGCCGCCTTAAGTTTAAGGAGCAACTAGAACTTGAGAAACTACCGACCAACAAAAAATTACTTTACCGATTAGTTATCGAGAGATGATATAATAACCATACAATTCGACTGCCAGAAGAATATGATATATAATTGCGCCGTTTTGGTATGGTTATAGGAACTGGCCATTCCAAACTAACATGTGACAATGTTTTCCTATATCATTGAACCGAGAACATTCATCGCAAAGGATTAAACGATGCTATCCTAATTGGTATCGTTACTGTTTGTTTGGTATGTCAAGCTGTGGCGGAAAAATAAAAATTCTATAATGGTAATGGAAAAGCACCATTTCATGTGAAATGTATGGAATTAATATTGCCAGTATAGTAGCTCATTTATATATCCCACCCGATCGTGTATTTCCATAGATCGAGAAAAAAGTGAAAGCTACTCGTATGACTATGAGGCAATGATACACGAAAGCCAAATAAGCAGATCAATGTGCATGTGACAAATATTATACCAACAGGTGTAAGTGTCACAAATGAAAAATTGGCTGATGGTAATAAACTGCTTGAGAAACATTTAAATGGTTGAATGAAGAAACAACCCTTGTTGCTTATATTATAAAAAATTTCTAAATCCAGTCCCTGAACATGAAACCTTTGATTTCAGTGCGAATGAAATTATGATCCCATTTATGAACTTCGTATTGAAAACGATGTCCTTCGAATTTAACTTATAACTTAGTATTTAATTTTTAAGTTTTGGATATTTAGCTTAGGTCAGGTTAGGGCGGCTGTCCTAACGGACTACCATATACACAAACTGGTCCGTAGCTATACCACATTTAATGTTTCCTTACCCATACCCATCAAACCATCCTGAGCTTTCTAAGAAGCGTTGAATATTCCTGACGTTAATCTTGCTAAGATCCCTCAGGCCATCCAGAGTTAACATAAATTTCATTCTGATGTACGCTAGACTATTTTATATAATCATGGAACGTTAAATTTGCTTGAAATTATTATTTCTATTTCAAGAAGCTCTAGTTTTTATTATTATTAACAAATTAATTCTTTGAATTAATTCATAATTAAGTTACATCAACTAGTTTTTCAAGCTATAACAACTATACTAAACTAAATTATTGACTTAATGGAATTTACTAAAATAATGAAAATGAAGTTAACTAAATTAATGACTATAAAGTTTACTAAGTTAAAGAAAATGAAATTGGCTAAGTTAATGACAATGAAATTTATTAAGTTAATCGCAACGAAATTTACTAAGTTAATGACTAATGAACTTTACTAAATTAATGACTTGATGGAATTTACTAAATTAATGACTTAATAAAATTTACTAAATTAATGAAAATGAAGTTTACTAAATTAATGACAATAAAATTTACTAAGTTAATGACAATAAAATTTACTAAGTTAATCGCAATGAAATTTACTAAGATAATGACTAAGGAAATTTACTTAATTAATAAAAATTAAATTAAACAGATTTAAAGGCCATTACTGGCCCCTTACTGAGTCAACAATTCGGCTCCAGCGGTTTCGATCCCGAGCATGGTCTTCATACTGTCTAAGACAATCTGAAGAGGCCAAGTCGTTCTCTACACCGTGGAGCCATCGTCGCCTGCAACGACCTCTGCGCCTACCATATGGTGGCTCTCCTTTCAGAGATCGCTGCACAATTCGTTCCGGATCAGCACGCAGAACGTGCCCGAGCCAGCGTACTCGCTGAGATCTTATTTCATATTCAATATCGGGGATCTTCATCAGATCTCCGATCTCGATATTGTACAGAGCTCGGTAGGTACCATCTATTTCGCGTTTTGGGCCGTAAATCACACGCATGACTCTTCTCTCAAATGTTAGGAGCCATATCTCGAACTCATCCGTCAGCGCCCAACTTTCACATCCAAACATAACAACGGGCCTGATCAACGCTTTGTAAAGCTTCAGCTTCACGGCACTTGATAAGTGTTTAGATTTTAGCAGTGGCCTTAGAGGATACAAAGAACGACTGCCAGCTGCCAGCCGCACTTTAATATCCTCACCCACACTGTTATCGTGAGTGATAAGAGAGCCCAAATATTTGAACCTCCTCACTCCCTCAAACGTGTGGTGGCCACTACTAAAATCTGGTGTGCCATTGTCTCTAAAACCAGAGATCAGGTATTTCGTTTTGGACTCATTGATCTGGAGTCCAACAGAAGCTGAAAACTCTACAAGCGGATCATGTATTTCTTTCACTCCGTTGCTATTCAGTCCAATCACGCATATGTCATCTGCATATGCAAGCACTTGATTGGACTGGCGATATAAGATGTTGCGCTGAGGTGTTTCAGTTTTACGAAAGATGTACTCCAACATGAGATTAAAGAGTATCGGGGACAGAGCATCTCCCTGCCGAACACCCGAGTTAACTGCAAAAATTGTCGATAGCCTGTTCTCAACTTTAACACAGCATTGAGACTGCGTCACTGTCATCCTACACAGTCGTACCAATTTTGTTGGCATTCCTAGGTATTCCAGGGCAGACCACAAACTCTCTCGATTGATCGAGTCGTAGGCCTGCCGGAAATCCAGGAAAACCTGATGTACGGAGATGGATGTCTCATAATATTTAGATGGAATCATCCGCAGCGAGAAGACCTGATCGGTGACTGATCGATTCGGACGAAATCCTCCTTGATAGTCACCAACCAAGCCCTCCGCTAGAGGAGTGATTCTATCCAATACAATGTATGACAGTAACTTGTACGCTGTGCAAAGGAGAGCTATACCGCGATAATTCTCACACTTCAAGCGGTCTCCCTTCTTTAAGATGGGGCAAATCGCGGCCACTTTCCATTCGTCAGGCATAAATTCGGTTCGCCATACTAATCGAATAAGGTCGAAAAGACAGTTCAACAAAGTATCCCCTCCGAATATCAAGAGCTCCGAATTAATGCAGTCCACTCCAGGTGCACGGTTTTGTTTCAATCTCTGCATGGCTTTAGTGAATTCCTCATGGGATGGCTCCTCAGTGCAAATCTCCGCAGACTGTTTTAGAGGTGGCTCAACAACAGTCTGTGACGCATGATGGACATCAAGCAGGTCAGTAAAGTGTCCACTCCATGCGTCAAGTACTGCGTCGATGTTGACACAGACGTTTCCATCCCGGTCCCGAATGGCGGTTGACGTAGGCCTGAAAGTATGGTTCAGTCCAGTAATTCCTTTAAAGAGATTACGTGAACTGCGCTCATTGCTGAGTTGTTGTACTTTCAGAACCTCGGCCTTCCACCATTCTCGCTTCTTCCGTCTACAAATCCGCTTAGCTGCCCTTCTTGCAAGAGCAGCCTTGTTTTTCCTCGCGATTGTGAGACGTTATTGCACTTCATTATGGGCTATATTTTGTTGCTCAACTGCAAGACGACACTCGTCATCAAACCAATCATTCTTGGGTCTGACTTTCAATATACCTAAAGTCTGTTGAGCAGCACTGACAACCGAAGTTTTCAGGACCTCCCAGACAGAGTTCACGCACTCAGACTGGTAATTAGCTTCATTAATGTTGTCGCTGACAAGATCCTGATATCGTTTCTTTTGATCTTCATTTATCAGACCTTCACAATCGAAACGTACCATGCGTTTCGCTGTGTTCCCAGACTTGTACGAAAACTTCCATCGTAGCTTTGCAGCGACCAAATGATGATCGCTGCCTACGTATTTGGTTGCTGACCGATAAGTTCTCACATCCTGCACAACCTGAGCCCGTCCTTTAGAAATTAACACATGGTCAATTTGGCTGCGGGAAGTTCCGCTAGGGTGTGTCCATGTCTCTAGATGTATGTGTTTGTGAGGGAAGAATGTGCTTGCTACTCTAAGATCATGAGCAACCGCAAAGTACATCATTCTTTCACCATTATCGGTCGCAGTTTCGTGTCATGAGTACGGACCTATGTTTTCACACAAGTCGGTCTGATTTCTGCCAGCTCTAGCATTAAAGTCCCCAATTACCATTCTAACATCGTGTTCGGGTATAGATCCCATCAGATCGTCCAAGTCATTGTAAAATGAGTCCTTATCTTGGGGCTGGCTGACTTCTGTGGGCGCCTCCTACGACAAGCAAAGGATACCGTTGTGGTATTCTTGGGAAACATGTTCTTGCAGTTTTGATTTACGAGACATGTGAGTGCCCCCCGACCACAGGGGCCAAACTAAATTAATAACTTGATGGAATTTACTAAATTAGTGTCGATGATATTTACTATGCTATGACAAGTTAATGACTAATGGAATTTACTAAATTAATGACTCGATGGAATTTACTAAATTAATGACAATGAAATTTACTAAGTTGATGACAATGAAAATTACTAGGTTATGACAATAAAATTTATTAATTAAATTAATCGCATAATGGTATTTACTAAATTAGTGACAATGAAATTCACTAGATTAATAACTTGATGGAATTTACTAAATTAATTGTCGATGATTTTTACTAAGTTAATGACAATGAAATCTACTAAGGTAATGACAATGAAATTTACTAAGTTAATGACTTGATGGAATTTAATAAGTAATACTTAATGGAATTTACTAAATTAATGACAATGAAATTTACTAAGTTAATGACAATGAAATTTACTAAGGTAATGACAAAAAATTTACTTAGTTAATGACTCGATGGAATTTACTAAATTAATGACAATGAAATTTACGGAGTTATTGACAATAAAATTTACAATGACGAACAAAATTTACTAAAATAATGACGTAATGGAATTCACTAAATTAATGACAATGAAATGTACTAGTTTAAAGGCTTGATAGAAGTTACTAAATTAATGACAATAAAATTTACTAAGTTGATGACTTGATGGAATTTACTAAATTTATGTCGATGAAATTTATTAAAATAATGACAATGAAATTTATTACGTAATTGACTAATGAAAATTAATAAATGGAATTTACTAAATTAATGACAATGAACTTTACTAAATTAATTACAATGAAATTTACTTAGTTAATGACAATGAAATTTACTAACTTAATGACTAATGAAATTTATTAAATTAATGACTTGATGGAATTTACTAAATTAATGACTTAATGGAATTTACTAAATTATTGACAATGTAATTTACTAAATTAATGATAATGAAATTTATTAATTTAAAAGCTTGATGGAATTTACTTAACTATTGTATTTAAATTGTTTGGTTATTATGTTGTGTGGATTAGGAACTATGTGTATACGAACTCTGTAGTGTCAATATTTTATAAGTGTTAATGTTGGTGTGTATTAATTGTGTGGGTTGTCTTATGAATGTCTAAACTACATTCGTTGATGTGTTATGTCGTATTAAAATATGCGATGGAGTGAGAACGTTGAGTTACTGAGGTATAGTAATAGCGTATCATATAGGTTTATTTATTAAGAGTGTGGGGGAATATTAAGTCCGTATTAAATCTGTTAGTAAGTAATTTGAGAATAAGTACCCTTAACTACCAGAAAGCAGTCTGCGCGCCCACAGACGCTGCGTATCTGACTCCGCCTTGGCCGTGGGGTTATGACAGTATTGTTTTTCTTGTTTGGAGCATACTTACTTGATGCCGGATTCCTTTGGTGAGTAATTATGGAAACATTGAGTTTTTTTATTTAATACTTGTTTATTAGAGTTGAATTTTTATAGTTATAAACTGGAACTGACGTGATGAACTTATTGATTAAATTAATGTAATGAACTGCTTAATGGAACTGATTTTTGGTTACAATTTTTGGACTGTATATACTAAAAATATTTCGGGTAATCGAACTTAAAATTAAGTCTTATAATTGATTTAACCAAATGTGCATTTTTAGTTTTTTTAACTTGAATAGCTATTTCCAAAATTATTTTCGAATTTTTGCAGCGGAAGCATTTCGTGCGTGTAAGTTTATTTGGGTTCATAAATTTTACATTTTTGTAATTTCGGCTATTCATGTTACTTGTTCAAACTGACATTTAGGCGATCTAGTTCTAAAATTTAATTGTGCTTTTTAATTGTCTTCGCCTAAATGTAGATTTTTATAGGCGGTGACTTTATTTAATTTATATTTTTAGTAGGTGTTAACATATTACTTTATAATCAGGAGTGCACAACAAAACTAATGACTTAATGGAATGAACCAATAACAATGAAATTTACTAAATTAATGACAATGAAATTTACTAAGTTAATGACAATAAAATTTACTAAGTAAATAACTAATGTAATTTACTAAATTAATGATTTGATGGAATTTACTAAATTCATGACTATAAAATTTACTAAGTTAGTGACTTGATGGAGTTTATTAAATTAATGATAAATCCGTTATAGAAACGGAAGGTTTTTGTACGGATTTTTGGGGGAGGAGACTTTTTTTTTGTGATTCGTCTTTTATTTCTTAATACGTAATTCTCTTTCGTCTCCTTTACTATTTTATATGTGTTGTACTTTATCTTATCTCTATGATTTATTATGCTGCATGATAAGGATTCTATTTGTTGATTTTACATGATCTTTAAATATTTTACATATGTGTATTTTTTTTATTGTGTGACAAATATTTACATATTATTTATATATTATTTAACTTTAATTTTCATAATGTCCTTTATCGTGTTTCTGGGAGAAATTTTTGCATTGCCAATTTTATGGCAGGTTATGTTTCCATGGAACACAACAAGACAAGGGCAAATGTAAAGTAGGTGGAGTACTGTTTTTTTCTCCTTTTCGTCTTCGCAGATGCGGTAGAAATCAAAAGCGGGGACGCCCCGTCTATACCATTATGTTTACCTATGAGATAATCTCCCGTTATACCTTTACGAGTCGGATATAAATATTATAACTGACTCATGGACTCGTATAAATCTGGATAGCCATATTTGATGGATTACTATATTATGTTTGATGGTTAACCGAAAATCATCTTCAATTTCGTAATTCAATTTATTTAATTAATTTTAGGCATTCAAATGGGTTTGTTTTTGTTTTAGTTTGGATATGTTTTGATTATTAAAACGACAATAAACTTATGGACGACCAAAATAATAAAGATTAATTTTATTCATCTAACAATGTACCACTATTAAAAATTTACATTAACAAACCCCAAAAAATTATAAAAAAAACTAATCTAAGCTTATGTATTTAATATTGTCTTTGTCCTATATAAGAAGCAGATAATGTTTTTTTATGGACAACAACAAAAAATTATGTAGATGGGCCGAGTAGATAAAAATACTAAAATTTTATTAGAATACGCAAATCTGATGAAAAACTATATAACATATTTTTTTTTACAACTCTGCATGAGTAATGTCCTCAACTATATACAAAACTTATCGATGGTAGTACATCTAGAGTTTACCTTAGCATACATAAAAATATGTAATTCAATTTTATATATTTAATACATAATTATACCACAATCTATATCCATGTGTAATGAAAAGGGTCAGAATAAAATATTTCGTTTTCAGTTTACGTACATAAAAGTTCGAGAAGAAAATTTAAAAATGTCCTCAATAAATTTTATCATTGTTTGGTATGTCCCCTGGAGAACCAAAAAAGCAATATAAAATGATGACATATGTCACTCAACGCAAAAGTTATAATGTGTCCCCAAAATTTGTATATTATTTATACAACGATAAGATAATTTTCTCGAATTTTCCAATCCTATATATATCTGATTTATTATTGAGATGAATTGACAAATTTATGGTATTTTGTGGTTAGATGCAATTCAACCTTATATACATAAACTAATTACACAATCATACGTATGCATATAAGCAAGTAAAATATTTTGTCTGCATTATTTAAATTTAAGTGAAAATTGCAAAACTTTTAGATTTGGTGGATGCGATGAAAACATAAAACTGCAAAAAATCAATGGGAAAGAAGAAATGACGTTGGAAATCGAAGAGAAAAAAAATAGTTTAAATTGTTGTTGGCGCCATTCATGCAAACATACCCACCCATAAGTTTTGTTTAAGTGAAAATAAGAAGAAATCTTTTTTGTGTATTATAAAAGCAAATACAATATACATGCAGTATAGACATAAAAAGCATTATCCTTTTTATATAAATTTGGTGTCTGACAAATTTCGTGTCGAACAAGTTTATGTGTCGTTAAAATGTGGGTAATGATTTAAATCTGTAATATCAATGAATTAATTATCGTATATACATACATATACCTGAATAACAATATTTTATGTATTATATAGAAGTCCAAAATTAAATTAGATGACAATACCGTAATGGATATAAAACTTTTCACGCAAATTTAATTTGTCTGCGTTGTTGTGTGCAAAACGACCAACAAAAAAACAGAAAGACAACCAAGAAAATTAGAAAATAAATTTTTAATCTAAAAGAGGGCAAATTAAGATGAAAAAGTTGAAGATGTAGAAAATAATAACAATTCGTGGGTATTAAAATGGTAATAAAAGAACCAATTTGTTTATTTTATTTTTTTTCCTTATTTTCGACTCAGTTTTTTCTATTTCGCTTCAATTTTTTGAATTTTCGATTCCCGCATAGCTGCTTCTGGGAAATCGGAGACAAAATGAATATAAACATAATAATATAAAGTAAAATAAAAAAGAAAGAATATAAAAATATCTGTCAGTTTCTCCCCTGTGGCCAATCAAATAAATTGTTAACGAAAAAAAACAACAACAACAACAAAAATCAAAGAATAAGAACCGGAGTAGTAACAAAATTATTTTGGATTCAGATCTTAGACAATCATTGGTTTTTTTAATTTTTAGCTGTTGTTATAAGGGTCACATTTAACTAAAATAACCATAAAGGTTGCGAAACTGTTTTTAGATTTGAATGCGGTCTACTATACACAATCATAATATATAAAGCGGAAGTTTTGATTGCGCAGGCAACAAGGAGACATTTAAATATATGTTTGTGTAATATCCTTGATGATTAATAGCTTGTTTGTTAGTTGGTTTTCCTATATATATATTTGTGGAATAAAGAAAAAGGTCATCACTTGATGTATTTATAGTCTACTGAACAAATTATAGGTAGCATAGCACGATTCCATTATACAGTTGGTTGATTTGTGAAGGGAAACTTATAAAAGCAACACTGAGAATTCAACTGGCTAAATTAGTTGGGGTGTACAGCGAATTTGTTTTACAAAAAATGGTGTGTTTCAATAAAGGTAAATGTCCGTTTGCTTTAGATGTAACTATAGAGATTTGACTTCTTATATATTATTCCTCTTTCTCAAAATTGTTAAAAGACAAGATCACCCAAACAGATTCTTCATAATATCGTTCGAAAATATAGAACACAATTATTTGTAAACGGAGCTCGACAGCAGCAACGTTTTCTTTCAATTACTATTGAATACAATATTTCTGTGCAGATGAAGGGGGACGTTCTTATTTATAGTTTCATTCAATTTTTTTTTATGTTTTCCATATATATTCATGAAAAGTACGAACACGTGAAAAAATTATAAAAAATGTATAATGTATAAAGCATGATCAATACAGTTGAATTGCAAATTAGATTAAACTACATGTAAAGCTACAACATTCCAATATATTGAATTTTATGCTAGAATCATACTTGTCTCTGATTTGTTCAGCATACTGAATTGGAAAGTATCCGAAGACCATTTTTGACCATTCGTTAGTAAACCAACTTTCAGAAATAGAAATAAATCTGATAAAAACAAGGGCGTTGAACCTCTACTAAGCTAAAACACTATTAGTCTTTGGAGATGGCAAGGCTACGTAATGTATTATGTTCAAGTCCTACCATCCCGACTTATCTCCAATGACCTGATAGATAATGGACTACGTTAATCTCTGGAGCTCCGAAAAGACCTGAAATAAATGCTGTATGCTTCACAAGTCATATAGTAAATGGAAGATAAATCCTGTGGGCAATAATTAGCTTTAAGCCATGTATGTAAGTTTACAGGACCTGATTGCATTATTCCTGCGGATCTGAAGCAAACTATTAACTTAAACCTACACTATGGCTTGAAATTATCTTTAAAGGTACCCTAGAATTGTGTCCCATTTCTAGTAAACGGACTAAAATAGTAGTAATATTCATAACTTAGGCAAGAAAAGCTCTTAATAAAATTATTAGAAAAAATGTAAAGAGAAGCTCATATTAAAGGCTCAATCAAGCTCAATCAAGGGATGATCGGTGGAACAGCTCTCTCTTATTGGCGCTATTGAGAAATCTCTTAAATACATGGAATATTTTATGGTAACCTTTTTGGATAAATATATAGAAGGCTTGGCTCGTGCACATAAATGTCTAGGGGTATAGACGGGTTACTCAGAGGCTGGATAGATGCATTGTTTAGAGCCAGTTCTGAGGGTAGACACGGCGCAACGTATTTTCCCTCCTTCTTTGGAATTTGATCATTAACCTGTTACTAAACCTGGAAGGACAAGACTTCACAGGTTTCTTAAGTGGATGACGTTGTTATTGCAGTTTTAGCTAAAAATTCCTGTACGCTGAGAGAGCGTATATGCAATGCGAACTCGGCTTTCTCTATAAGTGGGCCAGTAGCTGTGGACTAAACTCAAACCCACAGAAAACTGAGTTGGCCCTCATTACTAGGAGGCACAGATTTCCTCATGAAATGGTATCAGTTTAATATTTGCGGTTAGACCAAAATACCTTAAGATCATTTTGGAAAGCAAGCTTAGCTGGAGGCCAAACAACTTAGAAAGGTTAAAGAAAGCTACTAAAGCGTTCTACTTCTGTAAAATAGTCATTGTGAAGAGATGGAGTCCCACATAGTACACTGGCTCTATGTCCTCAGTTTTCAGACCCATACTTGGAATTTGGAATGAGTTGGAAGTAAACTAATTTAAAAATCGTATTGAAACTGTAATGGAATGGAAAAGATCAAATCTACAAATAATAATCTCATAAACTAGCGTTAATGACCTAAACATAAATAATATTGAAAGAATCTTAAATAACAAATTTTGCAAAGCAATTCGGCAGATCTAGAATAAAGCTCTATTTTAGCGATATATGCTGAACTTTTAAGTTTGTTTTAAAATATTAAAATATATTGGGAAATCAATGAGCATCCCATAAGCAACGGCTTTAGGTACCGTGTCAAGGGCTAAATGCACATTTGCTCTATAAAGGTCGCAAAGAATACCATGAAAAGAGATACCGAGGAAAACATCAAATGAAAAACATTGCTTGGAATCGAAGGGTGGGGGTAAAATTGCTCGCTCTTAAAAATTCCATTTTTTTATGCATATTTAAATTTTAGTAAATGTCAAATTATATATTTTGAGTGGATTTTTTAAGTAAAATTCAAGGTAGAATTGCACTACGGAATTTTAAACGCCCGTTGCAGACTTTGAATGCAATTTAAATATTAATTAAAACTCAAAAATTGATTAAAAAACAATTTTCTGTTACATTTGATTGTGATTGACTGGACTTTGAATTATATATTTTGAGTGGAATTTTTTAAGTTAAATTTAGAGTACAATTTGTACCATGAAGTCGAGTAAAATTATAAACGCGATTTGTAGATTATTTGAGTGTAATTTAATGTTTAAATATTTACTCATATATTATAGTTTGCTATAGACTTCAAAGTATATATTTAAGTGAGATTTCAGAATAGAATTCTGGTATGAATTTGAGCCATATGCTGTAATGGTGTTTTAGATGAATCGTATGAGTGGAAATAAAGAATTATGAGTTTGCGTATATATTAAAGCGAAATTTATAGGTAAATTTGAAACTGAACTCTTTAGTTAAATTAAACGAGTGATCTAAATTATAATTTCAGCGGAATATGAACAAAAGTTGAGTTCATTTAAAATTACGCTTAATCGTATTTGAATAGCTTTGAACTATGTTGAGTGGATTTTCTTCAGTGAAACTCCATCTAAAATTCTAGTATGGGCTTGAATCAAATTTAAAATGTATGGCAAATTTCAACGAAGAGCTGCTACGCAATCTTAAATGATTTAAGCAAAATTTGAAAAAAATAGAAATATGTTTGAACTTGAGCAATGAGTTGAATTTGAGGATATACTTTGATTTCTATAATGCTTATAATAGGATAAACGGTTTGAGGAGTGACGTGAACAGTTAACACGCAGGTTAGTATAATTCCAATAATTATAGAATTCATAAAATGAAATTTAAGTTCTACATTCGATTGATAATCTTTGTGATTACATTCAAAGTTCTTACCCAAAATTGAACAATTCTCACATCAAGAACGTTTTCTAAGAAACTGAGAATTTTGAAAGCATTGTAGTCAATAGGATTGCTGTTGGTTCTGTGTGCTATAAATGTACATTTTCTTAAAAAAAAAAGATTAGGAATAAAATGTGGCAATTGCACTAGAGGATTCCATATTTATTGCATACAACAAATGAAACTTCCATATATTCCCGCCTCTAGGTCTTGATTTACAAGTAAATAAACACGTCGGTGCAATTAGAAGACGAACTAGGCCTAAACATACAATAATATATCTACAACCAGTAGCATGGTAGAATTTTCCCATTAATCAAAACAAAATGCACAAGAATATAATCCATGGAGGACAGAGAATTGTTTATAGGAAAACTGAAAGCGTGGCAGAGCAGTCGGGCTCGCAAAGCAAATAGTACGTTAACATAACACCGATGCAGTAAATTATAACTTTTAGTCATTGAAATTAACAACAAACCAATTATGAATTACTAAAACCGTTGTAGATGAATTAGTTAAGAAATTTGATTTTCTCGTCGAAATTTTAATTTTTAATCATTTTTTTTAACTAATTCACACACAGGCTAAGTATTCAAAAAAACACAAATTACTTTCTGTGGAATGTTTGTGGAACATAGCCCAATTTCTATCACCGAGAAATTCGATGGCAACACTAACGGCTATCACGATATTTTCTGGTCTCAACCCCGAAAAATTTTACTATTACGATAGTTATAGGATATTAGTTTTTCACTCCTAGCCTCGCTATTATCACGATAGTTACACCAAAACAAATGTACATCACCCAGAGAAAAAGTTGGTTGAATTTACAAAAAAAAAAATAATTTCAACAACTTATACCAATGATTTTCAGCCTAAAAGAAAATAGTTGTATTTATTATTAACATTGTAAATTTTAATAATATGAAGATTGTTCAGAACAACAAATAAATAGTCAGATATGTAAAATCTATAAATAAATTGTAGCGTTTGCAAAATCACAATTAATTTGTAAAATCAACTAACTTATGTAATTGTAATTTGTAATATAAATGTTAAATTTTTAAACCATCAAATAAATTGTAATATTTGTAAAACCGATAACAAGTAAATTGTAAGTTTTTTAAAATTACAAATAAACTGTAAAACCAACACATAAATCGTAGAATTTGCAAAATCAACAACTAAATTTTAGTATTTTTACAATGGCAATTAAATTGTAAATCCAACAAATAAATATAGCATAAATGAAATTAGTAAATTTAACTATTCATAAAATGTAGAATTTACTATTTAATATGCAGTAAATTCAACAAATGATAAATAAATTTATATATTTACAAAGTTAATTTATACCATAATTTATTTGTAAGTTTTGTTCTAATAAGCCATTTTAATTTTCAAAGTTATCACTTTAATGAACATACAATAAAATAAAATAAAAAATTTTTTGTAAAGTAATATTTTGAATTTTATTAATCATAAAAACCCAGATATTTAGATTACATCTAAATTTAATAAAAAAAAATATGTACACAATTCAATATAAAAGCCTTATAAGTTATAATTATAATCACATTAAATACTATAAATTTATACATGTATATGTAAAAATAAAAAATTAAAATTGGGTGGATTTACTCCAGCACTCAATGCCACTGACTGGCCCACGGTGCGATACCCGGACAAACACATATACTTACACATTAAAAACACCCGTTATTTATTGGGCACCACCGGGAATCGAACCCGAGGCCCTCGAATTACAAAGCAAGCACGCTACTTACTGTGCTAACGAGAGCGGCCATGTATATGTAGTTATTTATTATTAAAATTAAAAAATATCTAATTTTTGCAAAAGTAAATGATGTAAATTAATTGGAGGATATTTAAATTCTCTATAATAGGATGATGTGATATGTGTTTAATATCTTGCATCCAATATTATAACAGTTAAAATAGTGATCATTATCTCTAATATTTCATGCATTGAACATATTTATAAAAATTTGATTGCAATAGACTGCAATTCAAATCTGAATGACCACAAACATTTTAATAGACCTGATCCACGTATGATATTCGCATAATGAGTCATAAAATGATGTTTGGGTTTAAGTGTTTGCTTAAATAATTTGACATAAAGCATTACATTATATAGCAATTTAAAATAAATTATAGTAACTCAAAATAATTCTTACTCTTCTTAATATAATTATAATTTTTATAGTTTTAATATTTCTGTCATTAAACTGGCTACTGCTGATACAGGTTTATCATATGATGTAGTTATTTTGTAGTCAAAATAATAATTGAATAAACAGCCATACGTTATCTGACTGCCGAGGATATTCCAAATTGAATACATGGAACGATTTGAAACATAGATCAATCGCTCCTAAAATAGGATGTTGAATATATGTTATTTTATCAATTCGTACAAAAAATTGGAATGGAACTTCTTTGGACATCAAGATAATTATAATAGGTTGTAATGTTAAATTTTTAACGTTCTGTTCATCAGACAATTTGGATATTTCTATGTGACCTTCATTTTCAACATGCATTAAATAAATTTGAGCCTTGTTGTAGGAGGAAGTAGTTGGTGAATAATTTTAAAAATTTCTATAGTCCACATATCTGAAATTAACAAATCAAATAAAATGCATTAATCATACAGTAATATACATATTACAAAACTTATTATTACCTTTGTTACAGTTTTCGATTAAACAGTTTTCGTTTTTATGCTTTTTCTCTCTGAATATTTTTAAAATATTAATAGCCTTCGAGGAGTGCCTAAAATTCTTTTAAAAAGTAAAATTAATATTCAAAGCCGTAGCTTGCCAGTTTTAGTAGCGGACTCAAATGTTAAATGATAAATGTTTACAGCTTTTTCGTAAATTTTGCACAAACATATTAACAATAAATATATGTAGTTATACTAAAAACTATAATTTTAATTTCTATTTTGAACCTATTGCGATTTGTAAATTGCTAGATTACCATATATAGTATTTACCCCAAATGTTACCTTTGAAAAATGTTCCTAACGAACGCATCATGTTATTTCCAATAAATTAAAAAAGCTTCTATATCTGTAACTGCTGGTCCCGCTTCCACTGTATTTAAATCAGGTTCATCTTTATCAATACTTTTAATTATTGGTATAATCATCAAAGTTTGTTTCTACTGGTGTTGATTCCACTGAATTATCTAAATATAATTCATCATTATTAACATCTAAATTAAATGAACACATTAACGCATCATATACCTTCCTGGGTAATTTGGTATTCTGGTGTGGGTATTCTAATAATTAAATTAATTGTGTTACGATTTTGTTATTAATAATCATATCTTTTTGATTCATAGTTCAATTATTCATATTTGTTTTGTTAACTTTGAAGATTTAAGTCATTATTAGACAGACAACAGAATATTTAAATAATTTTAATTTTAGTACAATATAATTAATGTTTTTAATTATATGTCCATATATTATATACACTTGATTTAAAAATAATACTTACCATCTCCTCCGATGATATATTTTCACCTGTGGCTTCCAATTTATTATTTATTAAACGTAACAGGGTACATACATTTGTTTGTATATAATAATTATATTTAAAACTAGGCATCTTACTTAAAATTATAACTATTTTGAAATATATGCATATTCAATTCACAACATATGCTTGCTTATACATAACAATTTTGAAAATAAAAGTTCATTCAAATTCACCCACACTGGAACAGGTTTGTTTTAACTGTATTGTTATCTTAAAGATGCACATATACTGTATTGGCAAGTCTTGTAGCACATGAATATTAAACAGGGTAATTATTTTATGCAGTATTATGTGATATTTACTGATTCTTTATACTTTTAAAAATTATTAATTTCACTTTGATAAGAAATTCTTATTATTTATTACTATAATACAAGTTTAACTTTAAACAAAAACAATTTAATTTTTTTGGAATTGAAACTTAAACTGTACTGACTGCACGAAAAATAAATTAATAATGCTCATGTCCACTATGATAATTTTTATGGACAGTATGTTTTTAACAATTTTACAGTGAGATTTACAATTAAGTGTTTAATTTGTTATTTTAATTGTAAAATTAACAACTTTCAAATTCATTTAACAATTTAATAACAAACATGATGCAACCTGTTTACTATTAAGTTGTAATATTAATTATTTAATTTTAAAATTTAACAAAAATAAATAATAGTTCCGTCCTGATTATGACAAAACAAAAAAAAAATTTTCTAAATTAAACATTTTCATTTGTTTCTATAGCAGTTTTACTGTTGAGAATATAAATCATAGAATTTCATAAATGTTGCAAGGAAACGGTTATAATTAAACATATCTTATGAATTTAATGAAGTTTCTTAGGTAAATAATAAGCAAATTACTTCGAAGCCGAACTATTTATCAAATTAGATTGCCATATATTGTAAATGATTGAACTAACTTCAATAATTTTAGAACTGCGTTATTATTTTAGTTTAAACAGATAGTGTTTGCGAAATAACAACACTAAAAAGCACCACTTCGATTAACTTATATTTGTATATCAAACTACAATAATTATTCATTTACAAATTTATTTATTAAAAACGGTGTTAGCTGAGCGCAAACTGTCTCACACGTCATTAAGCTAAAACAAAACAATAATTAGTTATAACATCAGATTATATTAATTGATTTATGTATATATTTAAATATTTCTTTAGAAACTTATCTTTATTAATTAAAACCATTATAAATTAACACAATCCAATTAGATTTATATAACTATACTTCTGTATGTCAATCAATTGTAAACAGAATGTCAAATCAAGTTTGTCAATGATTTTTTGTACTAGATTATTAGGAACAATTCGGTTATGCTAATTTTTAGAACATATACTATAATTCAAATTTATGCGCTTAAGCTTGATTTTAAATAATAATGTTCCTATAAAAAACATGACAATCTTGATAGAAATTAAAATTATGTTCTCTTCCTCATCAACTGGCGATCTATCCAGACGTACCAATAAATAATAAAAATTAAATCATAAATAATAAAATATCAATAATTAAAGTTATTATCACATTAACTTCTTTATTAACTTCTTTTATTTATAATAAATTAACTAAAGTGGTTTGCTGTGTTTAACAAAGCGGTGTTTTAGTTCCTCACGCAATATTACATACAGATAGATTTCCTATAAACATTACACAAATACCTTCTACCCATATATAGCTATGCGATATGATAGATAGTAAATCCAGTTAAGGAAATTAAACAAATCCTTAAACCTTTTGAGTTTTCGCAAAAACTAAAAATTAATGATTTTAAGTTATAGTTTCTATAGTTGAAATGTTCATTGTGCATATAAGACCATATTATAAATTATTTAAATTTAATAAATTTCATTTGATCGAATCAGAATTCAAAAGAGTTATGAAGTTTCTTATGGCTATGCAAAACAATCCTACTCAATAAATAATTTAAAATTGGAACCTAGAACATTAAGCTAATAACACTTATGTAGAGCAGACGTACATATATGATTTTATTTTGTATACTTATGCATTTTAAGATAATCGATTCATCCACCTGAAAGATTATTGAACATAATATTTATATTTTCTGAGATGATGGATGGGGAGTAGTGATTTGTGATGTTGTCTATACATAGTGAAGCGACTCAAAGTTTGATACGCTGACTGAAATACAGAAACAAGCATCCTACACTGGATGTTATTTATTCCGAAACAAAATATTCCCAGACATTGCAGAGATATCATTATAATGCATACGAACTAATTTTTGATAAGAACGCGTACTGCATCGACTCAATTTTTTTCGAAGAAATCTTGATGTAAAATTTGACAATTTTTCATTTGATATTATGTTTTTTGTTTTTTTGTAATTTTAAAATTAATTGAACAGAAAACTGTTGATTTTACCAGGTCTTATTAAATCCAACTAAAAACAGTGTTAAACATGTTTCAAGGTTACAAAATTTACGTTTTTGATGCTGAACATTTTAAATTGTTAAATTTACAGATGGTTTTTACCATTTTTTTCTCTCAGTGATGTATTACTATATTTTACTTACTTAAGTGGAAGAGCTGAGCTATAGTCCCTTGAAAAATATTTTCAGTTTAAAATGTAAATTTATTATGGTTGGTTCGAACAGGATAGATAGTAAACAAAATTGTTTAATCTTTATATTAATAAATTGTTCAGAATTTCCAATTTTCAGAATAGCATATCCATAATTAGATAAAAAATTATATAACACCGGGGCTCGGAAATATACTTCAGCAGATGTAAATAAAATACTTTCAGAGTTTCAATTAAAAACTTAATATAAATCAATCACACAAATTTTGAAATGAGATCAATTTTTATGTTTTAACACATGTTTGTTAATTTTTTTTTGTATATTAAAGTCATATAAAACCTAGAGGGAAATTGGAATGTGGGTGGAAAATTCTTTGGCTGGTTATCGGTTAATTTATTTGAAGTTTTTTATATTTGTATTCAAAATACACCAAAGTATTATTATTTTAGTTTAATTGGTATCGTAATGGATAGTTCTTTAAATATTTTAATCTAAATACAGATGAAAAAAAAATTAAACCGGTAGAAATTTATTTTTGTTCCATTTTGCGTCTTAATGAACTCAAACGATGCATGCTATTAATCTTAAAGTTACTTTTTTATTATATATAACAAGGTGCTGTTATATTTCATGGAATAATAATCCATCAGACACAGTATGTATATACTCGTATGTATACATCTAGATAAATATATAAACTTATTATTTATTTAAACAAAGATGTTTATATATCTTTTGTTGCCATTGTCAAATCCCAAATGCCTCTTCATCAATATATTGTTATTATTAAACAACTCTAAATGATTTCTCTTATACATATTATATACTTATGTAAGTTTAGTATATACACACAAGTACATATACGAAATCACCAAAGTGTAAAATTATAAATTTAATAAGAAACAAAAATAACAAAAAATTTAATAATAAAAATAAAAATAATAATAATAGCTATGTGCTCTCAAATATAAATATGTTGTAATAATAAAAAATTGCAATAAAACTTAATAAAAATATAAATAATATTTGTTACATATACTTACATACGTACATATGCACACATATCGGAATCGAAATATGTGAAGAAAACGAGAAATAAGAAAATTTCCAGATGGGATAGAAAATAAAATACGAATCCCATATGTGTGAAAATAAAAATACATTTTCCAGTTTTTTTTTTTCGATTATATTGACATAAAAATCGGAAAAACCAAAGTCAATAAAATATTTTCCTTTTTCTTTTCGTCTCGTGTTCTGTATCGGTTTTTACTACATACTCGTAAATATGTGTATGTGTGTGTGTTGTTTTTTTTTTGTTCAGAGCAGATTCTTTCGAGATTATTCATGAGCTTTTTTATAATTTTTTTTCGTTTTGTTTGTTTTATTTTTATACTCTCATGTTTTGATATTTTATTTGATTTTTATTTTAAGTGGGTGATGAAGACGTTATGTATATAATATAAATAAAAATAAATAAAATAAAAAATATCTCGTTTATACTTATAACAAAAGCAAGAAACAACAAAATTGTGATTGTTTTTTGAAATAAGTTATAAAATTTTCAATTTATTTTATTAAACTCGTATAACATCGGAATCGTTACAATTTTCAATTCATTTTAAATTTTATTTTAAACATTAGGCGCACACGATCTTATTTTGTCAGCTGCTTAAATTAAATAATTCAACTCATAAATTGCAGTATAGAGCTTTCGTTTGAGCATGTGATATTTCATATGTGCGTGCAAGGCTAGCAGTGGTCGTACCTAAAGAAAGCATGCAGATAGTAGGCGTGGTCAACAATAATCTCTGTAGAAGATGACAGTGAAGTAAGTATTTAACAAAATAACAATAAAATAATTACCCGGTTAAATTTGGTTATTTTTCTAATTGGAATTTTTTTTTATACGAGAATCTGAATTTAAAGTGTTTTGAAAGTTTTGTGTTACCGATTCTAGAAATGATCACATGCTCTCGAAGACATATTTAGATAGCTTAGACTAATGCCACCATTGTGGTCGAGCAAATTAAATTTTGATGAGTTTTACCATTTTTAACCGAATTTAGAGTTTCATAATAGTTTTTAATAATATTCTCAAGGCGACCAAATCTTTATATTGAAATATATATAATGATTTGGTCGCTTATTTGAGTTTATTACTATATTCGAAATTGTTATGCTTCATTCTTAATTAATTATTGGGAAAATAGCTAATTTAATAAAATTCAATTAATCCCATAAAAATTATCTATAACTTCATTTATAAAATCTTTTATATCAATAACGCAGGGATCTTATTAGTAAATTTTTCGTATTTTTTAATTTAAGGCTTTAAGGCTCTACTTTACTCAATTTGCGAAAACATGTGTATCTTACAAATCGTTCTATGGCCACCTAAACTTAGGCATTAGCTTAATTTTTTTTTATAGCAAAGTTAAATATATTTGCAAGCGAGTAACACACGCCTTTTTTTTAAATTCGCTATAGTTTTCTCGTAATTGCGTCTCAAAGTTGATGAATTTTTGACAAAAACCATTCACTCACAAACCAAATTTATCAATATTTTTCCACTAATCTGTAAAAGTTTTATATATGGGTACGTTCAGGAAGATATTATCTAGCGATTAACACACGTTTTTATAGAAATTCGTTCTAATAAGCGAGAAAATTGAAAATTTAATTGAAAACTATTTTATATCGATAAGCTGACAAATCAATTTATTGAAAAAAATGTATCTCCGATGTAAAAATGGTTTAGGAATCAACTAAATATCGTGTATGTTTTAGTTCATCCCTTTTTAATTAGATGTCATAAGTGGCAAAAAAACAATTTTTTCATGGAATATTTTGTAATTTTCGATAGCGGAGATTTACACTATTTCAAATTTTATTTTAGACGCATTGTTTGGCATTTAAATATCGACATCAATTTTGATTTTTGTTCTAGGTAAAGTAGAGCCTTAAGTTAATTAAACTAATAGCTTTCAGAGTTATAAATATACGTCTAATTCTTTTAAGCCTTAGTAACTAGTTACTCCTTATGAATTGAAGTGTTATATCATTTTTTACTGTAAAGCCGCATTGATTAAAGAAGGAATCTTTCAATTATAGATTTACAATCTATCGCCTGAATTTCAGCCATTTAATCGCGACAATGGCTATTTTCCACTAATCATAAAGATATTGGTACTTTATATTTTATTCTAGGGGCTTGACCTGGAATAGTAGGAGCTTCTTTAAGAATCTTAATTCGGGCAGAACTTGGTCATCCGGGAGCATTAATTATTGTAACAGCCCATTTTATTAGAATTTTTTTTTTATAGTCATACCTATTATCATTGGAGGAATTGGTAATTGATTAGTTCCATTATTGGGGGCTCCTGATTTAGCTTCATTCGAATAAATTAGCAAGTAGTATAGTAGAAAATGGGGCAGGGACAGGATGAACCGTCTACCCTCCACTATCTGGAGGCATTACCCATACAGGAGCTTCAGTTGACTTAGCTATTTTTTCTCTCTATTTAGCAGGAATCTTTCTATTCTAGGAACTGTAAATTTTTTTACAACAGTAATTAACAAACGATCAAGAGGAATTACTTTAGATCGTATGCCCTTATTTGTATGATCAGTTGTTGTTACTGCTATTTTACTTTTACGTTCTTTATCATTTTTAGCACGAGCTATTACAATATTAGTAACTGATCGAAATTTAAATTCTTCATTTTTCAACCCTGCAGAAGGAGGAGGCCCAATTCTTTATCAACATTTATTTTGATTTTTTGGCCATCAAACTTTACTTCAGCTACAATAATTATTGCTGTACAAACTGGAGTTGAAATTTTTAGCTGATTTGCAACATTACACGGAGTTCAATTAACATACTCCCTATCGCTTTTATGGTAAAGACCATTTGTATTTTTTATGGTAAAGACCATTTGTATTTGTATTCACAATTGGAGGATTAACAGGAGGATTAACAGTTTGTATTAGCAAACTCTTCTATTGATATTATTTGACGCGACACGCGAAAAATAATAAAACTCCAATTGGAAAAAATTCCAATTGGTAAAAATAATAAAAATATTTCTAGAATGTCTAGGATCAACAGTACAAAATTTTAAAAATCGTTTAAAACTACATAACTTTTGAATGGTGTAAATAAATAGTTAAGTCCATCAGAATTGCGTAGCCTTGGTCACAAAGGTGTACTAGCGAATTAATCTATTCGAAAATGTGAAGGAAAACCTGTGAACAGCTCTAGAATTTCCGTTATTTAATTATTTCAATTTCAATTATTACAAATTTGGTCGCCTATTTGGGTATTTTAATTGGAAATAATAATAAAAATACAATTGGGAAAACTAACAAAAAAATCCAATCGAAAAATAAAAACTTCTATTAAAAATAGTTAAATCCGTCAGAATTTAATTTGCTTGACCACTAAGTCTCTAAATAGTCTAAACTATTTTCGCAGATTTTAGTTGCTCTACAATATTTGAAAATATAGGCGAGTATCCGTGGACATATCTAGGATCGGTGGAACAAATTTTTTAAAAATCTCTTGAAATTACCTAGCCAAAATCATGTAATTTTTAAATTCCGTTAAGCAAATAGTACAGTGCATCCGATTATAGTGCACTTGACCATAAAAATCCTAATGTTTCTAAGCTATCCGAGAAAGATGCATGAGAATCTCTAGGTTCAGCAGCAATCATTTTTAAAATTCATTTAAAACGTGATGTTCAAAATTCTTTGAAAATCTAACAGCTCCTAATAATTTAATTTCCATGGACACGAAGATGGCAGTAGGTCTAAGCTATCCAAATAAGTCTTTGAGATCATGTGTACGTTTCTATAATATGCGGCACAAAACTTTCCAAATCTATTTTTCCTATAAATAGGTTTCCAATTAGAAAACTGTCTTTGTAAGAGTCCTATTTTAAAACGTGGAGACCATGTGATTCAAGCATTTTTCTCATTGCAATTGCTGATGTGTTTGCAGAAGTTTTACTAAAAATAAGTTTTTATTTGTTAGATGGGATCGCTTTTCTTATATCGCCTGACTCATTTGGTCCAATAATATTGAATAATATGGTCCCATTTTTTTTTCTTTTTCAAGATAAGCACTATAAAATATTGTTTGCATGAGAAATCCATTGTTTCAACACTAGACTATCGTCTCTTGTCTGCCACTCATGAATTTAATCTTGTCGTGTTTGTCAATGACAAATAAATTAATGTTAATAAAGTAATTCTTAAAATAAATTAAAATTTGTCGGGAAACACATGTTTGATTCGTCTTCAAATGAGGATGATTTTGTCAGTTGGAATTTTTTAAATGAAAACCGAAGCTTCGAGTACAAAATTTGTGGTTCGACGGCGTAGTCAAAAATGGTGAAAGTTATCGTTAAATATTTATAAATACACAATTTTATTGTCGTACAAAAGTTTTCGTTTAAATCGAGAAGTAGCGGACGAGTTGTACTAGAATTCCATTTACTACAAAACCAAATTGAGTGGTGGTGGACGAAAAATGCTATCAGTCGGATCCCAGTGCTGGTAACATGGAAAGCTATAGAGAAGTATTAAACTTATTTAACACAAAATTAAAAAACGTAATACTACTGCATAGATGGGTGCTTCATACACATACGAACCCCGCTAACAATAAATATGGTCAACATAATCTAAATGTTTTTATTGGCTCATCCTGAAAAATACACAACTCAAAAATTTATATGCACAGCATATGTCAAGCCCAAGTAAATCTGGAAGTCCAATTTTCGATCACTATTTGGAGCAACTGGGGTCATATTTCATCGTCTCTGGTTTATCGGCGTAGATTAACGACTTCACATATTTTTTTTCACAGAAAATTATCCAAAGGTGTTAAATTACACGAACTTGGAGGCTATTTGACATGTCCATTAAGCTCAATTATGCGCTCATCGAATCTTGCTTCCAATAAATCGATATAGGCGGGCGCTGTGTAACATGCTGCCCGATCTTGTTGAAACCACAACTCTTTCACATCAATTTCTTTCAATTGGGGAACGAAAAAGTGAGTAAACTGAGCCATTCGACCAAATATGAGTTCAATTTGTAAGTGTTATTCTGAGGTAACTCTTTTCATGGTAGAATGGCAAACCAAACTGAGCACAAATCAGATCAAATGAGCTGTCAGCTATCAAATGGGCTGTCGCTGGAAAAAGGTGTTGCCATTTTGCAAAACATAACCTCTAAAAAAAACACCCTTTATTAAACGAGATATCAGAAACCAAGATGGAACATTCGTTTGTTTCCCACAATCAGTTGCTCCATTAATTTTTTTGATTGTTTTTATAAAGATTGATTGCAGTAGTGAACGAGTTGAAGGTTTTAAATTTGATGGTGAAGATGACTCGGGTCACAATGGTGTCGATTTCGTTGCAGGTTATTAAAGGATGTTGTGTATTGATCTTATTTTGTTCTATAAAATATTCCCGATCACAGTCATAAGTTCGGCAAGCAACGTGTCGCCCTTCTAAGAATTTATTCAAATTTGTGAATTTTCAAATTCTAATTTTCCAATTCAATTCGAAATTTAAAAATTATAATTTTCTAAAACTTATCAAATGTTGAAACATTAACAATTCCGAACTGAATTTTGAAAGTTTTATCGGTTTTGACCCATCAAAACTCAACCATCCGCATAAAACAAAAGCGAGTATGGAGTCAGGCTCGATCCGCATCAGGTTTAGATTATAAATCATATCTGGTTTCTTCTATATACACCATGGCCATATTGTACATCTTTGAGGTAGACATCTGCATGAAGACATTGTTAAGTTTATAGCGTCCCAATTTCTGAATAGAAATTTGTAATGAATTGTACGAACTTAGATCATTATAGTATTTTCGAATGCAAATTAGTATTTTTCCCAAAAATATGTTATGGATTGGCTTTGTGTAAATGATTTTCTAACTCCGATCAACTTTTTTTTTAAAGTTTATTCTCTCTCTGTTCTGGGGCTTAAGGCTCAAGGGGCGATTGACACACTGTATATAATATAAATAATGAAATATCTGTTGAGAGTTTTAAGTTTGAACTTGGCAAATATGATCCTTTACATGCACTATTCCTGCCAATTATATTTGGAATTCAGTTAAAATAAGCGATGATATCGAAATTTTATAAAAACCATTCTGTACTAAATAAATAATTTTAGTACTCTCACTTGAATTTCAATTTTTTAACGCATTTTTGGTGAACAATATAGTTTTCTGTTGGAACTAAATACCATGCGTTGGTAAAATTATAAAGGTGTTTTACACAAAGTTTACTGAATTGGTACAAAGTATAGATTCAAGTTATCATCTGAACATGTTTCTATTTGCAAAGCTCCTATAGAATCATGAGAATCAATAAAATTATTAAATATTGAGAGCTTTTAGAAATATGTATTCAATTTTGCCTACCTCTGGAAAATTTTTTGTAAATCTAAAATCTACCCAATTTTAAAAAGTTCACCAACTTTAAGAAGTTAATATAAAATTCCATATTAATTATTATACAAAAAATGAATACCATTATTTAAATAAAAAATAACTTTTCGTTTATTTAATAGCCCCGGACACAATCACTAACTTTCAGCTCATTATTTTTCTTTGTATGCTATTTAGGTAATTTGATCATCTCCACAAAAACTTTGCATAAACTACAAAATTAAAATTTGAACGTGAAATTCTCAAGTCTATTAATTGCTCGTACAGAAACCCATTGCAGCAATATTGGACTTGGTTTTTTGTTGTCCGATATAGCTACCGTTCATTGTATTTATTTTAAGCAAAACTTTATATTTTAATTTTAAAAGTCCACAACATAATCAAACATAAAACTTAGTACATAATAATACTAACAACAAAAATAATCATAATAATAATAATGCTAAACTTGTACATAAAAAAAATGTTACAATTAGGTTTAGTTAAAAAAAAAAAAAAAAAAAAATTAAATTCGTTGCTGTACATAGCAAAATTGCATACGAAATAGGATAAATGACTTATATTCGAATCACGTACATATATTTTGACCACCAACAAAATAATCACAACAACAGCACAGAATTCTAATTTAAATATGTACCAGAAAATACATAAAATACGAAGAGCAAAATAATTTTTTTTTTGTATTTTTTGGTTGTTAAACTAAATAAATAAATAAAATTACAACAAATAGTCCAAATAATGTAGATGCCATATATACTTTTTTGTTGCCAGATATAAATTTGAATATAACAACAACAAAAAATTGTATTTAGGGGATAGTTTGTATACATCCATATATATACTCGTACATATTAGGGAATAGAAACGAGCATAGAAAAAAAAAATTGATTTAAATATTAACTGTAAGTGGATTTTGGTATTCTAACACTATATACATAAGCTTAATAGACAATGATTTTAATCCTTATATGTATGTATATACAGTACTTATGCCAATGTCGTCAAAATTTATTGTACATAATACATAACATACTTAATACTAAAGTTGTGGATTGAATTTTTTTGTAAGATTCGTTCTGTATATCGGAATAATTTGGATTAGAAAGTTTATGTAAGACGGTCACAACAATATATAGACTTTAGATTTAGAGAATAAATAATTGAAAAAAAAAACTTAACAAATTAAATTTCGGTTTCAGTATATCTGCTATATATGTACCCTACAAGAATCCCGTCAATGCCCGAAATTATTTTCCACTCTGGTTTACTTTTATAATAATTTTCACATAACCCCTGTCCATGAGGGGGTCTATATTTATGGTATGTCTCTTCTATTTAGATTTGAATTAGACAAGGAATTTATGTTTTATTAAATTGATCTTAGTCACAATTTCTATAGTTAAAACGCCAATCCTTCAAACTAAAATTTAAACAATAATTAACTTAACATTGACTTTCCGAGCCTTAAATTTCCGAAAAAAGGTTTTTTAAACGTAAAAATTAATGTTATATGTTTTACCATTGTTAATACTCGTAGTGTGAAAGAAATATGTTGGCCGCAATTATATTATCCAATGAAACCATATATACTAGATTGCACAACAAATGTTGGATTAAAAAAATGTTCAATGTTCAACTAATTGAACCAAGCACTCAAGCGATGTTCTAAAAAATATTTGGTCTTTACTGGTGGTACATACTTATGTATAGACACATTAATATGCACCTAAATATTATTCGTTTAACAGTTTTTGAAATTCGATCAATTCTTTATACCGACAGATTTATAAACCAAATACATTTTTCATGCACACAGTATTGTTTCATCAATTTTTTTCTTTAAACATCACATTAAAATTGGCAAGAAACAATGAACAAAAAGCAAAAGCATTTGCTGAACATATAGAAGGTATGTCTTCCAGCCAAATGGGGCAGAACATTTATACATGAAACTGAAGATCTAGAAATCACTTTGACGTTCACTGCGGAAGCGGCCAAAAAAACAAAAGAAAATATCAACCCAAGAAAAGCACCCGGTTTCGATCTGATAAATGGATTAATTTTTAAACCGCTACTGAAAAAAGGCAAAGTGAATTAACCAACCTAATAATCGTTGTTTTGAGAATCAAATGTTTAAATATCAAATTTATGGAAGTTCATAGAAGTTATTATGATACCTAAGCCTTGAAAATCAACCAACGAAATAACATCTTATCGCGACGACCGGTCTAAAGACTCCTACTAAAGCGAATGCTATTATTCAAACTCTATAAAGTATTACCGACACACTTTTTCCAACAGATCATATATTACATAAAGCCACTGTCATATTAAAAAAGCGAAGAAGCTTACTCTGATATTAAAGAAATCAAGGCTGGATTACCGCAAGCGAGTGTCTTGGGACCCATCCTTTATCTATTGTATACTGTTATTATGGCAGTAGGTGACCATTGGGAAATTAGAATTAGCAAATGGACAAAGCAATGGCGAATCAGACTGAACGAAGCAAGTGACATTTGTTCCAAAGAATACAAGACGAGTGGAAATACAACAAATTTAATTGTTCACATGCGATAAGGACCCACAAATCAGAATGGGCCAAATGTAATCAAAATGAACCGAGCGCTTCATTATCCATAAACAATAGGCCTTTAAACTCGTATTTTACTAGTAAACAGGTATATGAGGTCAATAGTCTAAGGCATAAAATTTTTACGCGAAAGTTAGTCGCGTTCATTGCAAAAACTTTGAACCATTGTATATAGTTGAAGATGCTGGATTCAAAAAGTTTGTATTTGAACTGGATTGCACTTCTTGACTTGTAACACAGAAGCACAAACAACATCTGAAACGAGCGGCAAAGGATTGTTGTTTTTTTGTATTAAAACACCAATACTGTTTCCTCATTTTGAGCTTGAGACACATCAATTTTATACTTGGTTTCTGTTTTGACAATTTTCATACTAAAATTTAAAATCGGGTCAAGACGGATGGAGTTGTTTAAATTGATTCAAGTAACTCGCCACCTCATTCTCTCCATATTTTCCAATAGTTTCATTCCAAACGAAACAGAATGCTTTTTGATTATTTAAAATTTTAGTCTATATTGACGCAGAGTTTTGAGATTTTAGACATTGGGCTATTTACAACATACAATCTATATATTTTTGCCACATTTAAATTGCTACCTAGCGATATGTAAAACAACATGTTCGGTTGTTTTCTTATTATATGCCGTTGTAGTCCAATGACTATATTGATGTCATGTGTGTTTAGAAATATTATTCTGAAAACCTGATTATCCTGAAAATATGTAATATAAGGTAATGATCATTAAAGATGTTTAAAAATTTAGTATGCATACTTACATTTTGTCGAATCGAATTATTATCAATGCCCCAAAGTTAATAAAAAATGTGCTCGTTTAGCACGTCGCCCCTGTGCAAAACTGATTGAAGTATTTTTCTCTGTCCTGATTTTTTCGAAATATTAACTTCTCCAAGAAATGCATGAAGGTTGTTGTAGGCGAGGTTTGTTAGGGTAGATTTCCAGTCGCCCTTTTGTACTCTACGTTTCTTAACATTTTTGATCTGTATTGTGAAATTTTCCTCATCCTAAATTTCAATATTTGTGCTGGGCCTGTTTGGGCTCCAACCAAGCGTTTAAATCCCGGACATGGATGGAATTAATGAACAGTCAACAAAGAGGTAAGCAAACGTCGAGGCCAACCAATTGTTTGCCAACCGAGAAATCACAAGAAGACTCAAAAGGACGAAAATTTGAGTGAGCTTCATAGTCAGCGAAATGTAAAAGCAACAATACCAGAATGTAGGAGAGCAATAGGAGATTCTATAGTTAACAAAGAGGAGCCATTTCAGTCAAAAAAAAATGCCCAAAAAGAAAAGGTACATTGTAGAAAAAAAAAATCTCGCTAACCATTGCCCTATAATAGTTTTAAAAATTATTTCGATTAGTTTAAAATTTTTTCACGTTAGCCAAAACTATTTTTTGTGAATATACCGTAGATTTTGTAAGATCAAAACAAAACAATAGTAGGACTTATTATGGACGCATCAGTTAACTGTAGGCTGATTTTATTTTTGGGAAAATGCAAAACCGTCTATAGGTAAAAACTTCGTAAATACAAAACAAATTTACTGTGATTTAAAAGCTTTCAGTTGTCTTTTAAAATGTATGGTTCTTAGTTTGGGGTTAAAATGTCATATTCATAATCTCATCCGAATTGAATAAAATTGATGTAATGAAATCGTTTTAACCGTTTTTAAAAAGCTTCAGGATTTTATTGGAGTTATAAATTTAAAATTAATTTTTGTTGAAATTAAGACAACTAATGCAGCTAATTCTGACCTGTTACCATCATAAACTGATTTGAGTAAAATCGGGCCTCTCTGAAATATATTTGCTAAAATCAGTGTGAAGTTATTGATAGCTACACAAAGTAACAAACAAATTGTTTTTAAACAAATATTTATCGAAATTAGATTGAAAGCAATTACATAAAGTGACTATACTATACGGAATGTGGATAAATCATGCATGCTAAATTCGTGTTATTCTTTAAAACAGGGTTTGGCTTGGATGAAGAAATATGCAGATGTAACCAATACTCAGAAGGAGAACAGTTATGCGAAGGGCTGTACAGAGAAATACATAATCGACTGGCAGTCAGCCATAGCAAGATGCTTACAAGTAGAGAGGAGATTAGAGAAGAATTCTCAATTAAAACAAGAATATACCACCACTTTTGGAATGAATACCTTGAACTAGGACTATGGTTCCAATAAATCCAGGCGACGTTACTTGCAATAACAACATAGCTACCTACCACACTACGCAATCATAAAGCAGTTCAACCACCAAGGTTAGGGTAGCATTTGACGCCTCAATGAAGACATCAAATTGAATAAGGTTTAATATCATTAAATTAACACTGCAACAGGATCTATTTTGCATAATAACACGATAGAGGGAACACAAATACGTGTTTATAGCAGACATCGAGAAGATGTATAGACAGATCTTTCAGGCCGATAAACAACAAAATCTCTCAAAGTATAGTTTGGAGAAGTGATTCACAGGCACCAATTAGGGAATACAAATTAAGAACAATAACATACGGTACATCTTCTGGCCCATACATGGCCATAAAACCCCTAAGGCAGCTCGCTGTAGATGAGCAAAACGCATATCCCATTGCTTCAGAAATTCTTCTGAGAGATTTTTATATTGATGACGTCGTCTATGGTGGAGAAACCATAGAGTAATCAATAAAATGTGAGCAACAATTACGAAGCATGCTGATTCTGAAGGTTTCATACTTCGAAAATGGGCATCGAATAACAATTCTGTCACGGAAGGAATATACCGGAAAAACAATGGGAATCCAAATCAACTAGCATAAGTAAGGAGCATGGATCCATAAAAAAGTGGGGCATTATGTGAGATCCACAAAATAATAAATTCGAGTTCCAAGTCAACATGAGTTTTGATTGCAAGGTTAAAACGGTAGGACAAACTACTGTAACTTTAATATAGGGGAAAACTAAGGTGGCACCAAACAGTCAAAGGCAGAGACTTCCAATATTAGAATTGTGTGAGGCTTTGTTACTAGCGAAGCTACTAATGCAAGTTTCCGAGGCCATGGTTATCCCAAATATTAAGATCCATGCCTGAACAGATTCAACAATAGTACTAGCCTGGTTTCAAGAACACCCCAGTAAATGGGAAACTTTTGTCGCAAGCAGAATCTCACAGATTCATTCTATTGTTAGTCCCGCTCAATGGAAGCACATAAAATCCAAAGACAACCCAGCGGATTATACAACACGTGTAATAGACCCTGGCAAGCTGTGCAATCATAATTTATGGTGGATAGGGCCAGCTTGCCTAATGGGAAGTGCTGACCTTACTTCGGATATAGCAATAGCAAACTCGGAGGTAGAAAAGAAACAACAGCGGTCCGTGTCCACAATTACTTCAATATTAGCGGATCCAACTATATTTGAAAAATTCTGTACGTTCACAAAAACGATACGAGTATAATCGCATATTGTTGGCACTTCTACTGAAACAGCTACCTTAGTTATAAAAAGAGGAAAGGTCCTCTACCTATTCAAGAAATAGAGGAGGCGAAAATCAACATTGTAATGGTTACGCAATTTACAGCATTCGCAGACGATATATATGCCATCTTTCGAGTTTGATCTTCGATTGTGCATACACAAAAGTACTCTGCATGGTGTTGTGGACTTAACACTTGCTTTAATTAGAAAGCAATTTTGTATTCCTAAAAGCAAAAGAGCTACAAAACAACAAAACACCATTACAACAAGTGTTTCAGATTCAATGCTGATCGAACAATTCAACTAATGGAAAGCCTGCCATCAGCAAAGGTGACATCATCAAGACCATTTACTCATACGGGGGATTATGCCGGCCCCATAAATTTTCGAATGTCTAAGGGCAGACGATCTAAAAGCCAGAAGAGTTACATCGCTATTTTCATCTGCTTATAACAACAAAGCAGATGCATATCGATCTAGTTAGTGACCTAACATGTAAACGATTTCCCGGTGCCGTCAAATGCTTTGCAGCGAGTAAATATCTACAGTCCATTTATAAGCAGACGAAGATACGGTGGCATTTTATCCCACCAGGATCTCCCCATGTTGGGGGCTTATGGGAAGCAGAGGTAAGTAAAACAATATATGAAGAAACCTATCTCATCCGCATTTGAGGAATTGACTAAGCTACTATATCAAATCGACGCATCATTAAACTCTAGACCAATATATCCGTTAACGGATGACTCCAGCGAGCTTGAATGTCTGACACCAGCTCATTTTTTAATAGGAAACTCTATGGTTGCTCCACCTGATGACAAGTCACTTCAATTAAAACCACCACTCTAGGTGGCAGGTAATCGAAAGGATGCACAATGAATTTTGAAAAATATGGAGTAAAAATTATTTACAGAATTTGCAGCATCGTGCGAAATGGACAAGCCAACAACCAAATATTTAAAAGGACCAGTTAGTTTTCATAAGGGATGAAAATATACCACCCTCTAAGTGGATAATGGCAGTAGTGATAGAAACGGATCTAGGACACGATCAATTAACTAGAGTCGATACTTTAAAAACTCAAAACGGAACTCTGTATAAAGATCCATCGCTAAGACTAGTCCGATACCAACCGTCTGCAATGATTTGGGCTTTGGCAGATGATACATCGGCATTTATTTGGTTCGCAGGCAAAACAGCGAACTCAATAAATTATTGGAGTTATAAATTTAAAATTTAGTTTTGTTGAACTTAAGACAACTAATTCAAGCTAACTTTGACTAATTCAAACTAACTAATTCAAGCTAACAATTACATAAAGTTACTATACTATACGGAATTTGATTTGATTTGATTTGATTGGAATGTTCGACCAAGCATTAAGCAGGATCTCCCGGAGATGGCCGGGCCTCACCGAACACCCGTTTACACATAACATAAAGAGGATTTGGATGGGTTCAGTTAGTATGACAGAAATTGACTCGGTTACAGACACCTGGTATAGCCAATAGTTAGTAACACAGGACGATACAGTTCTAATCTATTTAGTTAATTTTTAACAGCATCACTGGGCTCTGAAAGAAAATTTATTAGTTTGCTGGGTCAGACTTATGAGATACTTCTGAAAATTTAACTCAAATTAGTTCCGATTTATTTTATTCTGCGTTCCAGCCTTTAATTAATTAATTTAAATTTAAGTTTAACTGGCAGAGATCCTGAAATTTAAAACATTTTATTATTATTAATTCCATATATTTGAGCTGTGAAGACACTGTACAATGAATGATAATTAGTTTAGTACTAACATTTCAACTATCAATTTTTGACCGCAAAACTGAGCTCTGTAATAAAATTTATTAGTTTACTGGATCAAAATTATGAGATACGTCTGAAAATTAATTCAAATTAGTTCCAATTTACTATAATCTGAATTCAAAGCTATAATTAATTAATTAAAATTTAAGTGGCAGAGAACCTATAATTTAGTTCAATTTATTATTATTAATTCCATATTTGATCTGTGGTAAACCTGTAATGAATAATAATTAGTGTAGACACTGCCGCCATTTGCGTTTAATACTCGTTCACGTTCTCTTCGCCTCTATCACTGCAAAATTCAAACTACTTTATATGTATTTTACAATACGTTTGTAATCTACTTTTATGATTTATGAAAAGAAAAACTGCACTAGTTTAGCAAAATTTATTAGTTTGCTGGATGTGACTTTTAAGATGCTTCTGAAAATAATTTAAATTAGTTTCAATTTATTATATTCTGCATGCTTAACTGCAATTCATTAAAAGAAGTTCTTCGGTTTCAAATAAATAATTTCAGCAAATCATGTTGAATATTTGACTTCTATATTACTACAATTTAAATTATATTAATTGAAAATTGAAATATAAAATCATTTTCAAATCTGAACTGACATGCAAAAAAATAAATTTGTCAGTTGATTTCCTATCCATTTGTTGTGTTGTTTTCCTATTGTTCTAATGTAATATATAATTTAGATAAGAACACTGTATAATAAATACATACATTTGTTCATATTTATACATTTATAATAAAATTTTAACTTTTTTTCTGTTTAACACACTAAAATAAGATGTGTTAAAAGTCGTAAAATATAGCTCTCCAATTAGAAATCATTACCTAAAGTAAATATCATTATTGATTACTTAATAAGAAATAAAATAAAAATGAATATTATATATAAAATCATTCCACCTAACGCACCATCTAGATACCGATATCCGTATCAATTGATACTATTTGTGACTTCTCACTGTAAATCTAATTTAATATAAAAACAATTCCAATTGGAACACATATTCCCGTATATCCATAAATGGGAATGTTTTGTTTCGATATCTAACCTAACTTAACAGACAATTTAACTTACTTAAACTTACCGAATTATCCCGTTTTGGCACTAAAAACGTTTCTACTTATGTTTTATTTGAGACATTTACCAGATTCCTTTTCCAATTTGACACCACTTCAAAAAAATAATATTCATTTATAAAGTCATATACACAATACACATACATTAATCGTCCACTAAAAATTTTTCACAGTATATTTGTCTCTTTTATTCAAGTTTTGTTTTTTTTTGGTTGTTTCTTTTTTTTGTAATTATGTACGCACAAATATGAAGTACATAAATACTTTTGATAAAATAATGTCTTATTTGCAAGAATATCAATCACAATTCTGTTTTTAATTTACAATTTTATTCTTAAATTATTTAACAAACTGAAAGAACTACACTTTAATTAAATATTAACACGAACCATACTGATTAATTATGCTCAAGGTTCCGATGAGCTCCTTCTATGGTGATAAAATATGGACGAGTCAATTACCTTATTTTTCATAAATTGACAACTAAATTAAAAAAATTGCAAAAATTTGACAATTTTAGTTGATAATTTAATATATTGGTTCTAGGAACGATTTACATATTTTCACATTTTCTTAAATTTGCTCGAGGATCCTGGGATAATTGTTTTCCAAATTCTAATAAAAGGAGCTCTCTATTATCAAAAAATAGTTTATTTCGATTCGTAACATGTGCGAATTAGTTTTAATATGGTGTAAATTATTAATTGAGATATAATTTTGATATAAAGTTATATTATAACCATATCACATGATATTGGTCTCTAAATACTTAATTTCAGAAAGAAGCAAATAGTTTTTAAAGTAACTAGAAATTTATAGTAGGCTCGGGTTTGAGATTAATTTATTTGCTTAAGATGAAAAGTGAGTAACATGCTGGGTAAAAACTAAATAAAGTCAGAAACATGAACCATTCAAGCATTTTTGAAAGTTGGACTTGCTATATTGTCTATGAAAATAATCCTACAAATTGAAATGAGATAGTAAATTCAATCAATGAAAATATTGCAAATATTTTACCGGACGCTTTATAATTTTATAAATCCAGTCCCTCGAAGACTCCGGAAATTATATTTTATTTTTGATATCTTGTTTGTGTTTTAAAAAAAAACATTCTGTAGTTTGTTAAGTTTTGTTTAGTTTTTTGGTTTACATGGTATTTTTTTAAAAATAGCTCTAATAAAATTAAGAAAATGAATGGGAGTTACCATGGCTATAAAGTTTTTTTTGTTCTTTTTATTAACAAAACTCAACTGAACAAAAAATAGCTTTTTCTAAAAGTCAAAATTTAAAGCAATAATTAAAATAAATACAAACTTACAAATTATATTACGAGAATAATAAAGTTACTATACTATACGGAATGTGGATAAATCAAGCTTACTAAATTCGTGTTATTCTTTAAAACAGGGTTTGGCTCCGATGACAAAATTTCAAAAAATAACTTTCTGGGGCTATTACATCGCCATACATTTTGGAAACATTACAGATCAGAAAATTACCCACAGATTTGGTGAGCATGGTTATGTCCTTTCCGAATAATCTTTTGGGTACTTTTTGTCGCCATTTATTTAGAATTTAAATTAACAAATTTCGGTAGTATTTTACATTTATTTTTAATGTTTCATTAACAGAAATACCAATTTTTATAAAAATAATTCCATCATTGTTAATGTCAAAAATTTCACACAGAGTCCATATATTTTAAAACTATAGCTATATCTAGTGTTAAAGTCGTTTTTCTAACATTATCAAAAATGTCAACTCAATAACCCCCGAAAACAATAACCCCCAGATAAACTTTAATGGCCCATTGATATACGAAATTAAATCAGTTTTTCAAAAATAAAACAAAAATTCCCCTTTGATTAAAAAACTCAAAAAAAAAAAAAATCCAAGCTGAAAATATAATAAATATATGGGTTATCGTCTCAAAATAGTAATAAAATTCGAATAAAAAAACGAACGATCCAAAAAAAAAAAAAATTGTTCGATAGCAGCCAAGTATCCAGCGAGGGATAGAAATTGAATTTTATACGAATCATAAAGTTTTATTTTGGAGAGTGCAATAAATATCAGACATCGACCAAACAACACAATATAGGCACGCAAAAACAAAACAGTTTTGATTTCGATTAATCCGCAGTCAAGTATGATTTGATTCCGATGCCTATATACATATGTGCGTCTTATAGTAGTGATACGCATTTTCACCAGAGCTTTTTTTCCTACTTTCTACATATTCATACGTCACAAGAAATAGATAGGTTATCGTACACTGCATTTGTATATACGTATATGAGATTAGATTAAGATTTTTTTTTTATCAAAAGGAAATTGAAATTTACATAAAAGAAAGCTTTATATAGAGAGGATTTTCGTACCAATAATATAGAAAATAAGATTTATACATTTGAGTGTTCGTCTTTTCTTATTATTTTCGTCACAATAATATTATAATAATCATTTTAATCAGAGATGATTTTCTTTTCCGGTTTCTTGAATTAAAATTTAAAATTAATATACGAGTATATAAGACGAAAATATTAAATAAAAAAAAATTAGAAATAGAGAAGGCAGTTGGTGTATATAATAAAAATGTTGCCTTTTATTTATTTGACAAGAATTGATCTGGTTATATTCTTTTTCAAATATGATAAATATAATGTAATAAATAAAATAAAAATAAAAATAAAAAATTTTGTATATATGTACGAGTATAGATAATTTTTTGAACCCTCCACCCCCCAAAAAAAAAAAATATATAAACACTAAAAATGTGGAATCATATTTTGTTCATAATTTTCCAACTTCCACGTCGTATTCTTACATTTATATAACATACATAATAATAATCCAAATAAAGTGAATAACATCACGAACGTTTTTATGGTCCATGAAATTAATCATCCACAACATTTGGAATAGAATATATAATATTATGTATGTGTGAAGCGAGATTAGAAAAAATAAACCATATCTTGTTATCTAATATTTTTGCTTTGTTTATTTTTAACTTTTTGTTCACCCCAAAAGCTCCATATTTTTGTAAAATCAACTTTCTCTTTAGTGTTGGTTTTGTTTTGGTCGTTTCATTAAATTAACGATGGCTAAAAACGTATAACACTTTTAACTTAATTGTAATTTTGTATACCATCAGAACATTTGAATATAAAACAGCAATCATAAAAATTTCAGTACATTGGGAATCTGAAGATACTTGTAAGTTAGAAAATTAAGATAAACCATTTGATTTATTTTAATGAGCTCTTACAATCCAAATTTATACCTTAATGCTGTTTCCCAAAAAAAAGAAAGAAATGTTGGAACATGACATGCGTTTTCATAAAAGTGTATAAATTACGGATATCCCTGTTTTACCGGACACGTTGTATCTAACATTCACGAAAGTTGATAAAAAAACAATTGAAAAGCAAACTGAAGTTACCAGATTCAGGTGAATTATTGACTATCCATGACACACAAGGTATAACTTCAATAAATGTAATCTGTGTGCGGTAATGTTGTTTCTTTGCACCAGTGGACGGCAACCAGATTATTTGATTAACTTTTGCAAATCCAAGTTCCACTAACGCCAGCAACAAACAACTTGATAACAATAAGAATCTAACTATTTACTTCTAAAATGTAAATAGAATGTCATCAAAAGCAGTACTACTCCAAAACTTTGTGTTAAAAACATTGTTTCCTGTTTACATACTATGTGAGATGTCCCTTAACAAAGAGCTTCACAATTCTGAATTCTTTCCATCGCAATACGTTGTGTACAGATGTGACCGTACATCTTTGTCAATCAAAAATAAGACTGGTGGTGGAGTACTTTTCGCCATTGATAAATCAATATCAAGTGAATGGATTAATCTATCCAACTTATCCATCGAGCAAGAATGTGTTAAAGCAACGATAAACAAAGAGATAATGTACTTGCACCAGAAATTAACAACTTGGCCAACCCAACTGATTCCATTTTAATAATGGGTTTAACAACTTGCCTGGAATGTTCAAAAGCATCAAATTATTATCACCATACTGTATCAACGATATCCACCATAAAAAGTCACCGAAACGAATCAACTTACTACAACTACAGAAAAGCAGACCCAGCAAACTTGAATTTTGAACGCTTCAACTGGAAAAATGATTTGAACTCCAATAATCTGGATGTATACAAATTTTATACAATTATTTTGAAAGGTATACAACAATTTGCCCCTACTGGCGTACCTAAACCTAACAGGTAGCCCCCTTGGTACGATGTAAAACTAATTAACTTAAAAAATCAAAAGGACAAGGCTTACAAAGAAAAACTGAAAACTATTATTCTGAGTCTAGTAAACATAAATACACAATCTGTAACCAACGTTTCGAAAGCTAATACCTGACAAAGTACAAGGATTACATATCTTGTATTCAAAAAAAAAATAAAGCATGATATAAAATATTTTTGGAGCTACTTTAAATCGAAACGTGAGATTAACGGTTACCCAGAAAATATGACATTCGAAAAACAAAAGTCTTGTGATCCGCTAGTCATATCTCATAATATGTTTCCTAAATTCTTTCAATCAGTATATAAGCCGGAAAACATCGATAATTGCATTCAAATAGAAGAAATAGAAGCGAGAACCACAACAATGTGTCCATATACAAATACCTAAAATATCACGGAATGATATATATCAGGCTCTAGATACTTTTGGAAGATGGATGCGACCCGGATGGTAAAAAATTTGACAATTCCTCTGTAACTACTTTTCAATGAATCGTTGAAATTTGGAGAATTTTCCAAGAAGTGGAAAACAACGAAAGTAACGCCGGTATTCAAAACTGGAACGTGGGATGTTATTTCATGTTATAGAGGTATAAAGTCAATTTCATTAATCCCAAAGTTATTTGAACTCTTAGTTTGCAACTGATTCCGAACCATGGTACTTTGATACATATCACTATATCAACACGGTTTTATGCCAAAGACGTCTACTACAACTAACCTAATGGAGTTTACCGCAGCAGCACATACTGCCACCTCAGGTGTACCTCAAGGTTCCCATATTGGCTAATGGATTTTATTCGTTTTCATCCACGAAAGCACTGCAGTAATTCATTAATATACAAAACTGTGGAGAATATCGATGATACTTACAAACTCCAGGAAGATGTTGACAACCTAGCGATGTGGTGTCACTTCAACTTGCTCAACCTCCACATCAATAAGTGCAAGGCCATGACTTTCCATTGGAAAAATAATTCAGTTATTCAACAGTACCAAATAAATGGTACCATTTTAAAACAAGTTTCCGAATTTAAAGACCAAGGGGTTACTTTTGTTGGAATGCTAATTCAATGTTTGGTTTGTTCAAACGATGGACAGATGATATTAATGATCAAGACCATATATTATGCCTATGTCAGATCTCAAGTGGAGTATGCAGATAATGTATGGTGTCCCGTTTACGACGTTTATATTCAAAATCTTGAGAATATTCAAAGGAAGTTTATCCGTTATGTAACATGGAAAAACGATTGGCCTTATAACCTTGAAATACCTTGTTACCTTAATGTGACACAACTACCACCATACGAAACTGGCTGCAAAACCTAAAAATGACTACACTTGAAAACAGGCGTGAATTGCTAAATAGTACATTTATTGGGAACATTTTACTTCACCACATCGACGCACCATTCATAATGGAATCAATCAAATTAAAGGTGCCTAGCAGAAATCTACGGGATCATCAATTATTAATTATGTCAAATCAAGAAAATGTCAAGAATATAATCAAACATTTTCGCCGTATTGGAATATCGACTAACGAACGAAATAGTTTGCAACATTCTGAATATAAACTTTTGATGACCACAGAAAATTGATTTTGCTTAAGATTTTGTCGTTCCATTTTATTTTCTGGAGTTAGCCCACGTTAAAACACCAGACCATGATTTCCGCATGGTTTTTGTAAATTTCGTTGTAACTTTTCCACATTCTGTTTACTGGGAGGTAGGTGTGCGGACAAATACTGACACTTTGCAATTCGGCTCCGATAATAATGGTACAACAAACGAAAATTTGATTTAACAAAATTTATAACTACATATATCAGTCTTGCTTGTGCAAGTTTCAAGTTTTCCTGTTTATTATAGTTGGAATTACCCCAAAAACTTTAAAGACGATTTTAGCACAGAACTTTTTTGGCTCGAACTCGTAGTATGTTAAATCGTTTTTGATTTTAGTCAGTCCGTTTAGATTTATCAATGCAGCAATAAATTATAAATAAAGGCCATCGGATGGTATTTTGTGAATTGGAAAGAGTAAACCTTCTGATTAATATTAATTGAATACATTTTCGATCAAACGGCTGGCTTTAGAGTAGCATATTAATTCAATTTTGATATACATTTAACATGGATTTTCAACAAACGCACAATATGGATCATTGTGCTTTGGTGCCTAAATTGTTTTAAGATAGTCAGCGTAGCATCGATCTTTAACGGCACCTCACAAAAATAATAAAACTGCGTCAAATCGCAGCTCAGGCCAATCAACATTATTGTTGATTATTGAACTTAATGTGCAACAAATCGAAGGTTAGTACGGCTTGTGTGGCACGCTATGCCCTCCTGAATCGAAAGTTCATCCACGTCCAATTTAACAATTTCTAGCCAATAAATTGGGTTATACCTCTAAATTGCTCTCTGTTGACCGTAATGATGTTGCTATCTTCATCTTTGCAAAAAAATCCTAAAATCGCTGCTCGAAATTTATGCGCCAAATTGATGTTATGTTTTTTGGGCCCCTTACAAATTTTCGAAATTTCTCAAAATTATTAGGATCTTGTAACAATTTTCTTTGGGTGTGAGTAAAAAAAAACTATGTTCATTTAACACCATTGCTACCGAATTTAAATTTATCGAAGGAAGTCTCAGCGCGGTCTTCACTGGTCGGTTAATCTCAGGGTAATTGGGAATGGGGTTTGCCGAGCCTTATTATATATATGAATTTTATATTTTAAACAAACAAAATTTAAAAACATTTGCAGAAATACAACGTGTCCCTAATTATTTGTCCACTTCTATTTTGACGTTTTCAACTTCAAAGGGGAATCACCCCTTTAAAATTGCTCAAATTGCAACTTGTTTTGCAAGACCGTTTAATTGTTTCGTTATTTAAAAAATATTTGTTTAATTCTGACGAAAATAGAATGTTTACTGTTCAAGTAAATAGTAACATAAAATACGTAAACAATCGAATCGTATTCCTCTTTTTTAGTTTTACACTTCAAACTATAAAATTGAGAAAAAACCAACAAAACAAATAATTTGTCTAATTTTTGTGCCATTGGAGAACAGCGACCAAGTAAATTGTTTATATGAAAAACATAAGATTCGCCTACTTATCGAACCTGGTAATGTCAAATTTTTGTGAATTTATATAGTACAAACAATTTCCGCTGACCGGTTTTAGCTGTTCCGTGGACGCCGGCGATCGTATGTTATAGGGTTAAGTTGGTTAATATTTTCCCACCCATTACTCAATTCCAACTTTGGCAGTCGTCAATTTAAAATAAATTTGTAGTATAGGTTCCAAATGGTTATATACATTTATATACGTTATTGAACTGCTGTGACTTTACGAGACTAAATAGTCTTTTAGCCGTCCAGTTCAGACCGACCAAATTGTGTAATCTTGCACTACATACATATAGCTATGATGATTTTATAATTCGATCAATAAATATTTATTTATCCAACAAAACATGATAATACTATTTGTATACAATATATTTATGCTTGTTGCTGTATAACATATACAGCAACATAATATGTCAATCTTTGAAGAGTATATTAAATTGTATATACATACAACAGCTTAATGCATGAATCAATTTGTCAACCATAAATCAATTCAACAGTAACAAATACTAACCAAAAAATAAATATTAAATTAATTATAAATGTTGTTGTGTTTTAATTTATAAATTTTTTTTTTATTGTATTTTCTGTACAAATATAAATTATTTAATTTATCCAACATAACCACAATATTTAATAAAAATAAATAAAATTTAATTGACTTTATAATTTGTTAAAACAAAAATTTATATAAAAATAAAATCAAAAAAAAAAAAATTATTAAAATTTATTTACTTTTTGGTTACATAAAAATATATATATATATATATATATATATATATATATATATATATATACAAATTTAATAAAAATAATGTATAAATAAATCATAAAATAACAACGATTTTTTTTTTGTTTTATGATGTTTTTTATTTTTATAAAACACAACATTTTGAACTTTATTTTTATTTGTGTACAACAAGACGAAGCACATACCAAAAAAATAGAAAGTTTTGTCAACCAAAACAATATTATTATTATTTTATTGTTTTTCAGTTTTTCCTAAAAAAATAACAGTACATAAATATTAAAAAAACAAAAAATAAAAATAAAAAATAAAAATGATTTATGTTTTCTTTCTTTAACTTTTATTTTGAAATAATAAAAATAATTGAAGATTATTTATTAATAATTTATTACCAACAGTATATGTATATAAATTATAGAGTATGTAGTTGTATTTTAAATAAATTTATTTTCAAAATTCACAAACAAAAATAAAATTGTTTTCCCTGAATTTTATCGAGATCTAATTTTTATCTTAATTTTATTTATGTATAATGCAGCTTTCGAAAATATTTTTGTGTTTTATTTTATTTGACTTAAATTTAAAGTTAAAACGAATATCTTGTTACTGGATTTACCAAGAAGTACTAAATTCTATTCGCAAATAAAAGCAGTGCTTTAAATAAGGCAGTCAAATCAAGTTTGATAAAATAAGCGCCACATTGAAATTGTAATTTCATTTTCATAAAATTAGGCCATGTGGAGAACCTTAACCAAAGGAAAAAAATATGCGATGGGTAAAGAAATATACTAAAAGAATAGTGTTTGTTGGTGTACATGTTAAGACTTCTCAGTTTCCTTATTTCGCAATATATAGGCGCGGCATGTCATATTGGACATGGTGGAAGATGCCGAAACAATTCATTTAGGGCCCAAGTCTTCCATTTTACCATCCAAGAACAAATTTATTGATTAAATCGTTTTCTCGCTAGAGAGCGCGCCCTCAGGTGGCGGATAGAGGAGTGATCATCGGTATCTACGGGTAGCGAAGGGTAGGGAGGAAATATAATACTCCCGGCGGACCAAACATAAAGGAAAATGCAATGGCAACAACGAAAGGAAATATTACCCCAGGTGGTAATCCAGGACAGGGATTTTGGTTGTTTCATGAGGCTAGTCTCACGCAAAAAATTGAAAATTTCGTATACGTACAAAGTATAATGTACACAATTTTATAGTTGTGTATAGCTTTTATTTGTTTTCTTTGTATTAGTATGTTTTTTGCTATGGTAAGCACCAAATGTATATGAATCGGTTCAAATCGGTTCATTTTGTTGGTGCTTACGATTATTATTATGACACTTCTCCCATGTCATTTACTAGTGGAATTGTCATAAGTTATGTTTGGTGTTTTGATTTATTTCACATAACTTTATTTACTTTCGTTATGTCCATGGCAACCATAGTACATAAATAACAATAATAGAACAGCACACTTGATGGACTGAAATCAATACACGAACATTTACCAATACCATTATTTTCCGGTTAATTTTGTCTCACAGTCTCATAAATCGACCAAAATCCCTGTACAGGTTTTAACTCGGAAATTTCACCCTTCTCGAAGGCCGGTTTCATGGATTCTGGGGGGAACCAACCATTGCTAAAGGAAAGATCACGATCGGAGAACTTTACCGAAGAAAACCCCGTTACTAACCCTTTTGGAAAGAGTTCCAAATTGACAAGATCACCAACAAGATACGGTAACGAATGTGAAAAGGGAAATTCTGAACTACGCAGAAAGCTATGCGAATTTGAAAAGATCACAACTATGCTAAGTAATGATTTCATGATACTTAAAAAAGAAAATGAGGAACTTAGGAAAGCTCTAACACCTGCTGTAACAGAAGAGAAATCAAGAATAGAAAAGCAGAACGTAGCTAAAAACGTAGCATTTGGCGGAAACGTAGCCATCGGCCAGCATGAATATGTCACGGACTCAGATGAACTTAATTCTGAAGTGAATTAGGTGCTAAAAAAAAAGAAACAAGGAAAAAAGCGACAACTGAGCAAATCACCCTTTGTCTCTCCAGAACAAATACAAGAAAAAAAGGAAATAAAAATCAGAGTAAAAAGGTACAACAACCCAAACCACCACCAGTCATTGTAAATAAATTTGAAAACTACAATGATATACGAAAAAAGATGGATTCAAACCAAATACAATACCAAACAACGATGCTCAGTAGTGGAGATCTTAAAGTCAATGTCCCAGACGAGGAGAATTATAGAAAACTGACCCTTTCACTTAACGAAAAGGGAAACACATGGTACTCTTATGAGGACAAAAGATCCAGGCCGATTAAAGTTGTGGCAAAAAAGCTGTACTCATCATGCCAGCCAGAAGAAATAAAGGAAGAATTACTTACTAAAAATTTGAAAATAAAAGAGGTTACACAAATATTGAAGAGAAAGGATAAAACTCCGTTATCATTGTTCATGTTAACTTTTAATAAAGATGAAGACATACAAAATAAGGTATATCCTCAACATGAAGGTCGAGATTGAAGCTTTACGAAAATCAAGATTGCTCCCGCAATGCAAAAAGTGCCAATCATTTGGGCACACTCAGAACTACTGCAATAGAGACCCAAGATGCGTTAAGTGGGCAGCTAAGCATTCCTCCAAAGAATGTACAAAAACCAGAGAAACTCCGGCCAAGAGTGTAAATTGTGGAGAATCACACCCCGCAAATTATAGAGGATGTATAGTTGCCAGAGAACTACAGAAGATGAGAAAAAATAATAACAACAAAAAGGACATACCAAAAGGCAAATTAAAGAAGCCAAGAAATCAAATAGAAAAGATAAGAAAACTTCAAATAAACTATCAAATAATTCAAGCTCCAGGTATCTCATATGCTGAAGTTGCTAAAAGGGGAACAGAGCTGAAAAACGATTTTGACCGTTATAGTGAAATGTTGCAAACAATTCTAAACCGAATGGATGACCAAGAACAAAAGCAGGAAAAGCTATTGGATCAATCATTCAAAGACTAACGAAACTAGAAAACAGCATCGGGACTGCTCCTGCCACCCATATTTTAGAATGAATAGCGACATTAGAATACTAGCATGGAACCCCAATGGGTTATTGCAACATCAGCAAGAATTGCCACTATTATTGGACATTCAAAAAATTGATATCTGTCTCATATCCGAGACCCACTTTACAAAACAATCATTTATAAAATTTAGAGGTTATCAAGTATACCATACAATACACCCAGAAAATACAGCCAGAGGAGGAAGTGCGATAATAATACAAAAGTAATATACAAAATTACGAAGAGAAAAAATATGAAACAAAAGAAATACAAGCAACTACCGTCAGCATTAAAACTAAAAATCAGTCATTAGCCGTAACGGCAATTTATTGCCCACCGCGATATAATCTTAAAAAATTACACTACGTAGACTTCCTGGAAAGCTTAGGCGATAAGTACATCATTGGCGGAGTTTAATTAAGGTATCCCCATTTTAAATATAAAAAAATGTAAATCCTAACAAAGCGCCAGGCTATGACCTGATAACAGGAAAAATCTTAAAACAGCTATCGAAGAAGGGCATTAAAAAATTAACAACTCTAATCAATGCAGATTTCAGGATGAAATATGTACCAAATATCGCGGAGATGATTTTGATATCTAAGCCTGGAAAACCACCAAACGAAATAACATCCCATAGACCGATTTCGTTACTGCCTATTATGTCAAAACTATTTGAAAGACTTCTCTTAAAAAGATTGAAACCAATAATTGAAAGGCAGGAATTAATCCCCACACATCAATTTGGATTTCGGGATAGACACACTACAATTGATCAAATTCATAGAATAACAGATACCATAGAAAGAGCACTCGAAGAAAAGAAAATCTGCCCAGCAGTCTTCCTTGACGTGGCCCAGGCGTTTGACAAAGTTTGGCACGAAGGTCTTCTGCACAAACTCCAGAACATTCTACCTTCACAATTCTGCCAAATATTAAAATCCTACATTACAGAGCGACACTTTCGTGTTAAACAGGAACAATCATACTCACAAATTAAAAAGATCAATGCTGGATTGCCACAAGGAAGTGTCTTAGGACCCATTCTATATTTATTATACACAAGCAATATTCCATTATCTCAGAATACCACAATTGGCACATTTGCAGACGACACTGCTATTTTAGTAGTAGATGATACCGTAGAAGGAGCTATCAATAAGCTTCAAAGTGTGATGAACAAAATTTATCGATCGACGAAGCAATGGCGTGTCAGGTTAAATGAAACAAAATACGTGTTGACTACACCAACAGAAAAATAAATCATTTGCCTGTGGTATTAAATAATGTCCCATTACCACATGCTAACTCAGCAATATATCTATAGGGATGAATCTAGATACCAGATTTAGATAGAAGGTCCATTTCAAGAAAAAAAGTGAAGAACTCAGACCCAAATACAGAAAGATGTATTGGCTGATGGGAAGGAACTGCAATCTATCAAAAAACAATAAATTGATGCTATATAAGCAGATATTAAAGGCCATTTGAATGTTTGGAAAACCTGTGGGGTTGTACTAAACAACAAAATATTTAATATTTAATATTTAATATTTAATATTTAATATTTAATATTTAATATTTAATATTTAATATTTAATATTTAATATTTAATATTTAATATTTAATATTTAATATTTAATATTTAATATTTAATATTTAATATTTAATATTTAATATTTAATATTTAATATTTAATATTTAATATTTAATATTTAATATTTAATATTTAATATTTAATATTTAATATTTAATATTTAATATTTAATATTTAATATTTAATATTTAATATTTAATATTTAATATTTAATATTTAATATTTAATATTTAATATTTAATATTTAATATTTAATATTTAATATTTAATATTTAATATTTAATATTTAATATTTAATATTTAATATTTAATATTTAATATTTAATATTTAATATTTAATATTTAATATTTAATATTTAATATTTAATATTTAATATTTAATATTTAATATTTAATATTTAATATTTAATATTTAATATTTAATATTTAATATTTAATATTTAATATTTAATATTTAATATTTAATATTTAATATTTAATATTTAATATTTAATATTTAATATTTAATATTTAATATTTAATATTTAATATTTAATATTTAATATTTAATATTTAATATTTAATATTTAATATTTAATATTTAATATTTAATATTTAATATTTAATATTTAATATTTAATATTTAATATTTAATATTTAATATTTAATATTTAATATTTAATATTTAATATTTAATATTTAATATTTAATATTTAATATTTAATATTTAATATTTAATATTTAATATTTAATATTTAATATTTAATATTTAATATTTAATATTTAATATTTATTATTTATTATTTATTATTTATTATTTATTATTTATTATTTATTATTTATTATTTATTATTTATTATTTATTATTTATTATTTATTATTTATTATTTATTATTTATTATTTATTATTTATTATTTATTATTTATTATTTATTATTTATTATTTATTATTTATTATTTATTATTTATTATTTATTATTTATTATTTATTATTTATTATTTATTATTTATTATTTATTATTTATTATTTATTATTTATTATTTATTATTTATTATTTATTATTTATTATTTATTATTTATTATTTATTATTTATTATTTATTATTTATTATTTATTATTTATTATTTATTATTTATTATTTATTATTTATTATTTATTATTTATTATTTATTATTTATTATTTATTATTTATTATTTATTATTTATTATTTATTATTTATTATTTATTATTTATTATTTATTATTTATTATTTATTATTTATTATTTATTATTTATTATTTATTATTTATTATTTATTATTTATTATTTATTATTTATTATTTATTATTTATTATTTATTATTTATTATTTATTATTTATTATTTATTATTTATTATTTATTATTTATTATTTATTATTTATTATTTATTATTTATTATTTATTATTTATTATTTATTATTTATTATTTATTATTTATTATTTATTATTTATTATTTATTATTTATTATTTATTATTTATTATTTATTATTTATTATTTATTATTTATTATTTATTATTTATTATTTATTATTTATTATTTATTATTTATTATTTATTATTTATTATTTATTATTTATTATTTATTATTTATTATTTATTATTTATTATTTATTATTTATTATTTATTATTTATTATTTATTATTTATTATTTATTATTTATTATTTATTATTTATTATTTATTATTAAACGTATTACCTACAGGGTCAATTTGGCCGAGAATTTTTTCAATAGATCTAACGGTTTGCCACCGGTCGGAAAGGGTACGCAACCAATCAACAGGTATGAACAGACAGTTTAATTTTCTAAATTGGTGATAAGTATTGAGTGGTTTATTTTATCAAACGTTTTTAACAAAGTCTGTATAAACCACGTCGAGTTACTGTCTGGGATTTAAACTGTTAAATAAATACAACCACACAACGAAACCAAGTGGTAAGTGTTAACATGTAGATAAAAACCAAGATAAAAACTATGCTGGGCGGGAGATATAAATTATTTAGTACCAAAGAGCAGAACTCTGTGAACCATGGATTCAAATAGCTTGTGGAGAGATGGCAAAAAATTCCAATAATTACACATCTAGTTTCTCCTAATTCCTATACCCTGAAAATTTGACGAATACAGGAAAAAACCATTGCGATAAGGCTTTCATTAAATATATAAAGGTAATTGAAAGGGTCAAACTCTCCGCATAATTCCTGACTAGAATAGATGGAATACCGTCATGACAAGCACCTTTATCAATTCACTTTAATCACTGCTTTCTCTGTAAATTTGATGTGGTTGAAATTAACGGAGCCGCGAGGGCTTCGAAAGTTTACTGCTGGCGTCGCTGCTGGTTCGTACATGCAAAAATCTAGCAAACAATTTACACATTTCGAAGAAGTGATCCTCAGTGAAAATTATCCTCAGAGTAGCATGTTTTGATTATTATATACGTATTTTCGAACTGATTAATAAAATTGATAATGATAACAAAAAAGTGATTGTGTGATAAATTCAACGTTTCACATTTTCGTTGGAGCCTAGTCACGTATGTGATGACAGATAAATACTTCTGTCCAGCGTAATCAACTCACACGTTGTAGACCTTGTGGTGGAACGATTACATCGTTCATCAAACTTTCTCGGCTAATTGTTAGCCATTAATAGGCCAATATGTGTTAAACCTAGTGAAGATTTAGTTAAAAGGAATAGGTTATTTTAAACAACCGGATCAGTCGTTGCTAAATCATTCATTGAGTAACCAATTGATGAGTTTGCTATAATTCGTTGAAAACTAACCATAATTTTATATGTGTCGAATGAAGTTCAGCATTTTGAACTATTTAATATTCTATAATTACTGTAAAAATCCTATTTTTGCACATGTTGCTGAATCTCCTTAAAATGATGGAATTTTTGGAGACTTTAGTATCTATGCATGACCTTCAGCTTGCTTTTTGTAGGTCATATACATTTATATTGATACCAACCCGTCATCTGTATATGTTGAACCCTAGTATCGCGTTCATTTCAACGCCTATATTTGATTTCGGTCTTATCAATTTTGTCTGCGTGCGCTAAACGATCGCCCGCATTAAACAAAACACAATATATAGAAAGAGTTATGCGATAAAAATTAGCCCGCAACACAAATAATCCCAAAACCACTATTTTTGATTATTTTTTTTTTTTCTCTGGTTTGTTGAAATTTGAATTATTAAATTCAACCCTTTTAAAAATTTTAATCCATTTAAATTCAGACAAGACAAAAAACGATTTTCTTTTTTTCTGTGTTTGTATGTGTGTGTGTGTATTGTTGCTGATTTATGTTTATCAACCCTAAAGATAATGTGATACACTTGAACTTATATATAAATTTCGAGATATATTTTTCTATCATCAGCAAAAAGAAAAAAAAAAATACTGAAGACGAGAAACAGTTAAACGAAGTGAAGAATAAGAAAATTTTAGTAGAGAGATGGTCCCATATGATGAAAATGAAAAATAATTTAACTTGCTTATATGGTCTAGGATGATATATTAGTGACATGACTAAGATACTTTTATGTATACATATACACATATACACATATAGTACATTGGCGGATCGGTGTTATGTGTGTGCTACGAGACAAAAACTGCCAATTTAATCAAAAAAAAAAAAAAGTTATTTTTTCTTCGTATTTATTAAAAACTATATCGAACGTTTTTCAATTATGGACAAATGTTTTCATGATACCTAAATCATAAAGCCATTTGAACCCAGCAATGATGGCTTTTATTATTTGTATATCATATTGAGAAACATAAAAGCTCTCTTCTACATACATATATTTTTTTATTGAAATTGAAAAAGCTTCAGTGTTTATTTCACATTTTATGTTTCATTTTTCTTCCTATATAAGTATATATGTATTACCATTTATGAAATTTTTGCTGTGCTTTCAAAGCTCGTGTGTATATATATGAGTATATATGTGTTATGTTTTAACCAAGTGTAATAGTCAAATGGGCAAACGATAAATCAACTCGCACATTTGAAATAAACATCTATAAAGAAATTAATGTTTATCGCTTGACTAAGTCTTTTTTCTTCATCTTTATGCTTGTCGTTATGTTTTGTGTTTTGTACATAAATTTCGTACGTACATATTATGTATAGAGAAAAATAATATAAAAACGTGATTTTAATCGACATGAAAATGAGGATTCGTTCGTATATGTATGTATTATATGAGCCTTTTTCAATTGAAATTGAAAAATTTCCACTTTCATGGTTACAAAATTGACAAAAAAAAACAGAAAACTCTGAACAAAATCGGGAAAAACGAGCAGCAGCATATAATAATCTTAATAACAAAATGGCATACACACAAAATAAAATTTCCATATCAAATTTTTCTTTCTCCTCGGATTGGCTGCTAAACTCGATTGTTGTTGGTAGTTTGCTGTAGTGTGGTAGTGATATGAATGGTGTTTTTGTGATAAATGAAAAATAATGAAAAAAGTTTCCATAAATATATTTGAGAGACGATATATGTAATGTGATTCCGCACGTCATATTGAACTATGTATACCGCACCTAAACACAGATTTATTTTTTTTTCAACTTTTCTGTTTTCAAATGATTGAATTTATGAAATACTCGTATATTCGCACATATATAGAAAATACTTTACATATTTTTTATTATTATTGTTTTGAATGTTTATGCCTTATTCTTCTTCTAAAATATTTTATTCGTCACAAGCATCAATGTCAGACAGAAACCATTAAATATCATATGTGTCGTGTTTATATATGATATGACGATGAGATAAGAAAGATTTACTTATAAAAGAGATTGATTTTTTTTTTGCTATTCGTCACCGCAGAATTATATTGTGGTAACTTCGCATCAAAAGTCGTTTTGAACTAGTTAAAAGTCTTATTATTTTTTTTTTAAACTTCTTTTTAAGTGTATATATCCTATAGTTGTTCTAAGATATTCGTATTGTACTACCCCAAAAGGCTCATTTATAAATTGGCCACTTTGAACTTGCTCTGAACTTACTGGCTCATATAGAAATTACGCAAGTTTGTTAGATCATCACTGGAAGAATAACGTGAATTTGCTACGTCAAAAATTCATTGCTATGTGGCAACAATAGCCCACGAAGCCAACTTTATACTTAACAGCAACTTAAAAGCACACTTTATCAGAGAAAATTAAGTTCTCGAATTCTACCATGGTTATAGATGTTTCCTATATATGTGAACCAGCGAGAAATATAGGCAAACAGTGCTATAAGTTTTATTGGTGCAATCATAAAGAGCTGTGAATTTACGAAGATGCTGTGAAATCTGCAAAAGGCCATCGGGTAATGCAGGTAATTTATTGGTTAATCCAGCCGAAACAGTTTTAGACTCTCAACCACTCTATCATGTATCAAATGATCCAAGTGACTTGCAAGCTTAGCGCCTATCCATTTTCTGACTAGCTGACCGCTATCATTTAATCTTGAACATGATGTCCAAGACCAACATTTCCACCTTTGTATCATGTGGTGGTGATCATGTTTTGATAAAGAACGATAAATTGCCGCACCTTTGAAATAGAGAATGAGTATATAGCATAGTTTAGATTCGTCCATAGAAATATGAAATAAGATTACAGAATTATAAGTCTATACGGGAAATGAACTAATAGATTATGGGAAAAAGGCTTCATATAATCAAGTAAGTCTGTTCAAACTGAAATCCGGCCACTAAAATTCTATCAAAAGGATGCAAAAGGCTAAAAAGCTGCCAAAAACTGCAATATTTCCATTACCCCTAAGTGAAAGAACATATGGTCACGCGGACTCGAAAATGTCGAACTTTTCAAGTCAACTTCTGCAGTATAACTACAAATATATACATAAAATAACATCTGGCAGATCAACATCAATAGTTTCGACCATACCATCATTGATGGCTCCGGATTTAAAGGCATCAATGCCGAAAACCAGCGGATATTCGAAGGTAGAAATTTGTTAGCAAGACAGTCAAATCAGTTACGGACGAGTAATTAGTAAAAGATATTTGTTTTTCCATAATACTGAGATCACACGAAAATCATCTTAAATTTACCGTTTCTAGGCACATGAAGAAATGATGATCATATACGAGTAGTAAATCATTAAAGCTCTAGGTTGCGCACTGTCTGACAAATCAGGAATGAAGTTAATTAGAGGAACATTTACTATCGATATTTTAACAAATTGGCTTGAAAGCAACACAAATGTTCGATTTTCTTCTTCAAATAAATCACATTAATTATGTAATCTGCGAAAGCTCGTTAAGTTCACAGTTCTGATTATTTAGAACTCCTGCCGGAACAAGCTCCAAACAGCTGGCAGCGTGATTATAGCTATACTTTCTAAACTATGAAATGTTCCAGTTATTTTTCAAGATTTGTGCAAAAAGATATAGATAGAAATTCAAGAAATCAAACCCCACATAGATGTATGCAAGTGTTTTCAAAAGCGGTGCCATTTCAAATGCGAAGGATTTTCGACACAAATGCCGCATTAATTATATTGATCATCTATATGGTTTGATGACCAACTCGTAAACTAAAAACAAATATCTAAGATATATATAATATGCTAAAATGTTGAAACGTGCGATGAATGTTGACAAAAAAAAATTCCTATACAATATAACAGTCAATTTGTACATTACTGGGGTGACGTTGGAGATAAATTTAAAATTAATAAAATTTTCGGATTTTCATTAAAATACATTATTGTTTTGGTTTAAGTCATATTTGACCAACTTTTTGTAATATGTAATTATTGGAAACGAAAAACCCAACGTTTGTAACGCATGCCCCACCAAGCGCTGCCTTGTTACGCGTAATCGGAAACACATTACAAATTTTATTTTATCTCTTATTCACATATTTATTTTTGCCTCTGACCGCCATTCATTACAAATATGGCAGGTTCATGTCGGAAAATGGCCGGAAAATGGATATAATAAGTCGAAGTCAACTTTTGTTCATTCGGTTTACTCTGGTTTTAGCGCAGTGTGATCGAAATTTTGATCGACTATTGCCATACATTTGAGAAAATGAAGACTTGCGTTTTCTTCACTTATCTTAATGTCATTCTGGGAAATGGGTACATCAAAACTAAATTTGCATATTTAAACGCGTTTCTTCTTGTTCTCCTAGAACTGTACTTGTTGGCTTTAATATAGATTCCATTACAAAATCTTCAATAAACGATCGCTTGTATGAAACATAAGTTATGTTTTGTGATTCATATTTTAAATGCCTTGTTTTGGTGTACAGAATACATGAAAAATTAAATTTTCAAATTTTTTCAATTTAACTTTTGGAAACTTGGAATTTGCAAGTAATCTCACCAAACCAATTGGACCGTAGATTTCCATATTTCTTAAATATTTTTTCAATGTACTATGAACGGCATCAACTTCTTGCAGAAGAGAGTGCCCAGGTTCTGAGTACTTGTGCTCTATGACGTTAATACCTCTATTTTAATCATAAAATTTAAAAGGCTAAAAGACAAAAGCGAATTGCGATTCTGAGGAACACAAGGATCTGTACAAATAATAAATTTTTCAGTTTGTGGAAAATCAGTTATGACTGCTCTCAAAATTCTTACGAAAGCACTTGAGAAGTTTAGTTCCAGATAGAGCAATAGGTGCGTCTGTTACCCTTACAATACCCGAACGAGTTACATCATTTACTTCCGGCAACGCAAACACATTTTGAAGATCAATTACCATAACACAGGTATTTGGCTCAATATTTGTCTTGTCAGTATCGTTTTTCGCTTTCGCTACCAATTTGTTTTGAATGTTGGTCGTGTACTCGTTTGTAATTTGAGTTAATATTTCACCTTTAACTGTGTTTCAAACGACCAAAACTTTACAGGGTCGTCCGTTTCATTTTACTGTTGCAAAGCTATAGATATGAGCTGCAACATAATCCAATTTATTTTGTGGTAATTTGTTTTTCTGGTGTTTACCTTTAGCTGGGGATTTTGATGTTGCAGTGTTGGTATCAAATGATCAAAATAATAATGTATTCTAGTTTTGTTAATATCCAAGGTGTGAATAAAACATACTTGACAGACCCGATTCAGCATACCTGGCTTTTAAAAAATGGTGTTGATGTGTATTTTTTCCACGGGAGTTTGAATTAATAGTTTTGTTTCTCTCTACTGATATTCAGAATATCATTTTTCCAAAAAATTCGTTTCTCGATTTTTAGTTTAACTGCCAAAACTTCTCAAACATATTTGCTCTCTCTGATAAATCAAATTACTTGTGGCATGCATACGGACAATTTTCTCCACAACACATTTTAATTTGTCGTCTTTTTCTCTGTAAGCCCAGGGTGTCTAATCCGTTTGCTTGTCAAAGTTTTTTACTATACGTTTAGTTCTGAATCATTCTGTTCGGAAAGGATGTCTTCATTTCTCTCATTAGTTACAGGTTTTCTGATTAAAACGTAAATAGGTGCAAACGAAAGGAAATGGTTTGAAACCTAAGAATCCATCAAAACCCGGAAGATGTAAATTTGGTAGTTAGATTGTCCTGAGACAACGATTTGTTCTCCGGCCAAATTTTACAACATGCCCATCCACTGCAGGGTGCACTGACCATCCTCCAGGTATGTTACAGGCTGTAATCCATATCACCAACCAGGTGGTCGGTACGCCGGTGCAATTTTTCCTGTTCTGGTTGTGGAGTTGTGTACTACACCACCATTACCAGTCAAATTTTTTTTCCTCGAGTGTCACACATTGTACACCCTGGATTTTTATTAATTTCATCGTTCGAATAGCGATAATTATAATTACATATGGTGAATCATATATGTACAATGTACTTATATTTTCTAATATGTTGTAAAAAGTTATAAATGGAAGGAATGCATGTCGGCCACATCAATTGAGTTTCAATTGTACCACTGATTAGTTCAATTGAAAATCACTGCACTTAAGTATCAATCCATTCCACTAAATAGGGTCGATTATATTAGGTTTCCTTTCTACCCTTTTCTTTAAGCAGCTGCATTTTTTATTGTTAACGTCCTTCTTGGCACCATCGACTCAATTAACCTTATGTTTTGGAAATTCATGTATCAAGCCGCACATTACGTTATCATCGATTTATAGTGGTAGAGCGAACATTACACACCATGGTGAAAATAATACAAACAACAATACCACCATGGTGAAAATAATACAAACAACAGACTAGTAAAATCATTCAACATCGCCGATGATGAGGCTGGATACAAAAAGAACATCTATGAGTTGGAATGAACGCATGGGCCACCTGCATTGTTAGTAAAGGCTAGCAAGAAGCTTTGCCGTGTGGAGATGGCCTAATTGGCCATCCTAAAGACCGACCATGCGCAAGAAAGAGTTACTGCCCGGCATTCAAAGGACAATAAATCCATTTGCTATCAGTCTCTAATCAAATTATATTTGTGTTGAACCACCATATAACTATAGCGACCCTTTTATATCAACTATCATGCCAGGATTAACTATGCCGGCTGAATGCTTATGTGTCCTACAGACCACTTTTTGTCAAAATGACATTATAATGGATTATATGGTTTTGGCTGAGCTCTATCAGAATCCGAGATCATATTTGTCCTATCTTCTTTAGTTTCGAAGATAATTTTTAAAAACCGCTAATTTAGTCTTATTCAAAAAATGTTTCTGCTTAAATGTCCCACAACAATATTTTGTAAGCGTTAGGACAATCTCTTGAACAAAATTGTAAAACGTACTTTTACGTGCTTAAATGTCCTACAAACCATTTTATTCTATTTTGTTGCATATCATCTATAAATACAAGAGAATATTTTTTGAAAATGTTAGTAGATGATCATCACTCTCCTAATAAACATCGAACGCAGAATAGATATGAAGTAAGTTAAAAAAATTAAATAACAGTAAAAAAATAATATATTTTGTATTTTTTAGTTTTGAAAGAGAAAGAGATACTTCTCTATCACCAAGCTTGGATTCGAGTGTCGTTAGGTAATAATTTCATGATAAAAATTTATTTATTAAACTAAACTGTTATTCATACTGAAATATTTGTAACGTATATCTATTATTTATTTATAGAGCGATGTCGGGAATTTTAAGCTCGAAATCATCGGATCAATCGAACGAAACCGATGACGTATCAATTAGTGATTTTAGTTGTGATGACTCATTTAAAGATCCTAATTATAATGCGGATATTGACGATTTTGAGCAGTCTAAAGAAGCTGATGAAGTTCCATCAACATCTACATCAAATATTTCATGCAATAATCTACTCACACCTAGATCTGTAAAAGGAACAAACGACGCAGCTCGAAAACGAAAATTAAACAAACCCAATTGGAAAAAAGAAGTTGTGAAAAGAAAAAGGCAACCGGGGAAAGAGTATAGTAACCTGCAAGGTAAAACGATGCATGCAAAACAAGTGCAACCATCAAAATGCGATGTAGCCTGTCCTTATAAATGTACATTTTTTATTCCTAATACAATGCGGGAAGAAATTCATAGTCACTTTTGGACGCTCATTGATGAGGAAAAAAAATTCTTTTACTCCAATTTTGTTACTGTTGCTAGTCCAAAACGCAAAAGAACTGCCTCAGAAATTTCTCGAAGAAAACAAACATTTAAATATTTTTTTCAAAATGGAAAAAATAAACCACAAGTATGCCGATCATTTTTCCTAACCACGCTTTCTATATCGCAAAGGTCCATTTATTATTTTTTTAAAAATAATTTTAATCAAGAGACTGGCATTCCCAAGCCATCGTCCAAGGGAAAACATCAAAAAAAAAACTGCCTGATCAAGATCTTTTGAGTATTCGTAACCACATTGAAAGTTTTCCCTGTATCGATGCACATTATGTACGAGTTGATAGCCATAAACAATATTTGGAGTCTGGACTTTCAACAGCAAAAATGTATCGATTATTTAAACTTGCAGAACAAAATAGTAAAGTATCACTTTCTGTTTATCGGAAAATATTTAACACCGAATACAACTTGTCATTTTTTATTCCTAAAAAAGACGTTTGCGACAAATGCAGCAAATATCAAAACATAATCGAGCCGAGTACTGATCAAATTTTAGAGCAAAATAGACACAGAAGATTAAATGAATTAGCAAAGGAGCGTCGATCTGCGGATAAAGCATTTATCAACACCGAATAAGCAGTAATTTCGTATGACCTTCAAAATGTTTTTTCCTTGCCTCATTGAAACGCTTCGAATTTTTACTATAAAAGGGGTTACTTATTGCGCAATGTGGTATGAAACACAGACAGGCAGGTCTGGCAATGATATTGCAAGTGCGCTTGTGAAAATATTAAAAAACGTTATAGCTGACAATCCACAGGTGAAAGACGTAATTTTATGGTCTGACGAATCGGAACAGAATAACTTCGCTTGCGCTACTAAATTTTTAAAAAAATTATAATGTTCGATCAATTTCACAGCGCTATTCTGTTACGGGGCATTCCAGAATACAAGAGTTAGATGCCGTGCACAGCGTTATCGAGCGCCATCTTCGAAACATACAGTATTTCAGCCCTGTTTCTTTATTCAGAAATTTAAAATCCATGGATTATGCTAAAGTACATATCAAAATTTTACAATGCAATTCCAGTGATTTCCTAAATTATAATTCAGCCAGTTTAAAATTAAATTTTAGCAGCCTGAAATAATTCACGTGAGTTTTGTCCTAAATCTGTCCTAAAAACGAAAAAAACAAAAATTAGGATTTTTTTAGGAAAAAATTCACAATTCTATATAGACAGGTGAAGTTTGCCCTAAATCCTAAAAATGTTTACATGTTTAAGTGAGAATATCATGTTTTATACGGATAAAACGATAAATCTAATATTTTACCCGATTAAGTGAATTTTTATAACTAAATACATTTTCAAATTTTCCTGAAAAATCCCTAGAAAACCAACATCATATTGACGTATTGCTCACTATGTCATTGGATCTAAGCAATCCGAAAAATATTTCAATTTTGATTAAAGTAAAAGATTAAGGGTTTAGGACAACCATGTTTGGTATGACCTCATGCATGTCTATTATATAATATTTCCGAATTTTCTTGGGAAAATCCTAGAAAGCTAACACCATAATGACATATATTTCAAGATGTCATTGGATCTAAGCAATCCGAAAAATATATCAATTTTGGAAAAAGTAGGGGATTAGGGGGTTTAGGACAACCATATCTGATATGACCTCATGTATGTCGATTATATGATTTTTCCGAATTTTCTTGGGAAAATCCTAGGAAGCTAACACCATAATGACATATATTCTAACATGTCATTAGGTCTAAGCTATCCGAAAAATATTTCAATTTTGGAAAAAGTAGGGGAATAGGGTGTTTAGGACAACCATATCTGATTTGTATGACCTCATATATATCGATTATATGATTTTTCCGAATTTTCTTGGGAAAATCCTAGGAAGCTAACACCATAATGACATATATTTCAAGAAGTCATTGGGTCTAAGCAATCCGAAAAATATTTCAATTTTGGAAAAAGTAGGGGATTAGGGGGTTTAGGACAACCATGTTTGGTATGACCTTATGTATATTAATTAAATGGTTTTTCCAAATTTTCTTGGGAAAATCCTAGGAAGCTAACACAATAATGACATATATTTCAAGATGTCATTGGGTCTAAGCAATCCGAAAAATATTTCAATTTTGGGAATAGGGTGTTTAGGACAACCATATCTGATATGTATGACCTCATGTATGTCGATTATATGATTTTTCCAAATTTTCTTGGGAAAATCCTAGGCAGCTAACACCATAATGACATATATTTCAAGATGTCATTGGGTCTAAGCAATCCGAAAAATATTTCAATTTTGGAAAAAGTAGGGGATTAGGGGGTTTAGGACAACCATGTTTGGTATGACGTCACGTAAGTCTATTATATAATTTTTCCAAATTTTCTTGGGAAAACCCTAGGAAGCTAACACCATAATGACATATATTCCAAGATGTCATTGGGTCTAAGCAATCCGAAAAATATTTCAATTTTGGAAAAAGTAGGGGATTAGGGGGTTTAGGACAACCATGTTTGGTATGACGTCACGTAAGTCTATTATATAATTTTTCCAAATTTTCTTGGGAAAATCCTAGGAAGCTAACACCATAATGACATATATTCCAAGATGTCATTGGGTCTAAGCTATCCGAAAAATATTTCAATTTTGGAAAAAGTAGGGGATTAGGGGGTTTAGGACAACCATATCTGATATGACCTCATGTATGTCAATTAAATGGTTTTTCCAAATTTTCTTGAGAAAACCCTAGGAAGCTAACACCATAATGACATTAATTTCAAGATATCATTAGATCTAAGCAATCCGAAAAATATTTCAATTTTGGAAAAAGTAGGGGATTAGGGGGTTTAGGACAACCATATCTGATATGACCTCATGTATATCGATTATATGATTTTTCCGAATTTTCTTGGGAAAATCCTAGGAAGCTAACACCATAATGACTTATATTCCAAGATGTCATTCGGTCTAAGCTATCCGAAAAATATTTCAATTTTGGAAAAAGTAGGGGATTTAATGCATTTTAATTTAATTTAATTGAAATTTATTTTTCGTAACACTGATCGAATAGTTTGTATAGCAAAACTATTAAAAATTTCGAATTAAGACATTACAAGACTATTACGTAATTCCAATACAAATGTAGCGATTTCTTTGCAAAATATTCCATAGGACATATTTCACAATTTTATTGTGAAAACATGTTTGAAACATAATGTTAGCCGAATTATAATGATCATACGCAGGTACCAATAAACAATTGTTTTATTTTTTCGATTTTCCTTTAAGTAAGTATATTATAACAATGCAGTATGAATAAATATTATTGTTGTTAGTATAAATATTGTTGTTGTTTTTAATTGTGGGAAGGAAAGGATTATACGGTTGTAAAATACCTATAATACATTATGTACAGAAAACCTTCGCTATACGCGGTACTCGCCTTACACGATTTCGACAGCAAGACAATGTGAATTTATTGAATGATTTTAACCTATAAATCTACTTTTCGCATATTTTCTTGAAAAATTACCCATATTTGATTTCCCATGGAACAGAAGTTCATAAATTATATTATGCATCTTGAGTACCTTAACACGATTTCACATTACACCAAAAGTACCGTGTTAAACGGGAGTTAACTGTACTCTTATTAGTAGGTGTTGCTTATATTTATAAGAAAAACAAATGTTTTGATATTTATTGGAAACTAAATGTTTTTGTAGGACTAAACTGCAAATTGAATAAAAAAAATACAATAAGCCTGGACTATAAGAAGATAATAATTATATTATAATAATTATTTTATTGGTTTCAGGTATCTACTTGACACCACGTACAATACTTTGTATTTAAAAAGATGCATTTTTTGTTTTCCTTTCTTTTTTCTATTATTAATATTTTATTGTTTTATGATCATTGTATCCCACTTTTATTATATGCGTTCAATTTTCAACAAATGCAATTTTATACTATTATCATTGAATAATTACATATAGAAGGTGACACTTCCAAATTAGCAGCGACATATGAGCATGGCGTCAACAATCTTTACTAAATTGTACTATGTAGTGTATACTCAAACCTTTAATTTCAATTTATCTAAGATACCTCTGCTGGCAGCGCTATAACAACGTGTCATTTCTATATGTAATTATTCAATGCTATTATGTATTTCTTCCTTCCTAAAATAATTTTGGTATTATATATCCTAATTAGTTGTGATACAAACAATCATTTTATGCGATTAAATTAAACATATTTTAGAATTATTTCTAGAGTAACTTTAATTTGTGCGTGCGTTGTTTTTGGTGTTGATTTAGTGGCTAAAGTAGTGATTATTTATATTTGTGTACAGAACAAGAGTGTTAAAATAGTGGTTATTGTGTGATATAGATAATTTTATTGAATACAAACTATAAAATTGTAATTTACATTAATTTTTTATTGACAAACTGTGAATTTTTATATACGATTAGAAACAAACTATAAAGTTGTACTACTATTCTGGTGATTAAAGCAGTTATTATAGTTGTGATAGTGGACAAGTGTGCTAAAACCAGTGGTTATTGTGATTAGTTTTTAAATACAAACTGTAAAGTTGTAACATATACTTAAGAATACAAACTGTAAAGTTGTGATTGATACGATTGTGTGCAAATTGTAAGTTGTGATAATAATCTATATTGTACTCACATTTCTTATTCTGAGTCAGTTTATTTTTTTTTAAACGAATCGAAATAGACAAAAAATGTCACATATAATTCGTCCTTCGTATTTTAAGCGGAGGCACGGTAATATGAAAATAATTGCAACTAAACTCATTCCTGTTTTATCGGAAATATTTGGTGAACACTTAAAAAATATTATACTACCAAGACAAAAATGTTCTCATTTATCGATAATTTGTTCCAAATTGAAGATCAAAGAGTCAGCAATTAATAGAAAACGTATTTATGATTTGTGGAAGAAAAGCATTAAAACCTCTCTTGTTAAAAGTGTAATCATCAAAGATGTTTCAGATTACCCGAATGAAACTTTGAAACCATCATTTGAAAATGGCGATATTTCGGAAAACCATGATATTTCAAATATAAATATTATTTCAAACGAATCTAGTAATTCGACCAGATGTCAAAGGTTATCATTAATCGAGAACTCCAATAAATATTCGAATAAACCATTAGGCAGTGAAAACAAAGATTTATTAAATCTTTCATTGGAGAATATACCAATTCAAATTGAAGAACCTAATACAAATACATGGATTCTTCGAGGATATATGAGTGTTTCAATTGATTTAACCAAATCCTGGTCGAATGAAGCTTTAAGAAACTCTATTCGAGAAGCACTAACAGCTGCTAAGCATCCGTGTGTTTTAGTTTTTCGCTCTATACATTTTAACACAAAGGACCACACCGTTACACAATACGGAAAATGTAAATACTTCAATTTACATAAGCAAAAATTTAAATTTGTCATAAACAATTGCAAGATAATGGCAATTTACACGTACGGGGCTGATATAAAATATCACGGAGAAATAAAAGAATTTGTGCAACTGCGAGGTCAAAACAGAGAAAATGCACAGAAAGAGCTACAGCACGCACATGCTTATGCATTCAGTTTAAAGCAGTTTAAAAATATAGACATACAACTCCTCCAATCAGGCAACACGCAGGGAATAGTGAGATCAATTAATTTACGAAAAGCGAGATCAGAGAAAATATTATTAACCGATCTTGTAAAGGGGTGTGAGTTAATGGATTTGGCGTAGATAGACAATCATCGGACAACCAATACATCTATTCAGCTAGAAATCCATTGGCGGTTACGCTAATTAGGGATTCGACACTGCAACTTTTAACAGAAAAAAATATCTTAGTGCATGTCGACGCAACGGGAAGTTTAGTTCGCAATCCAAAATGTTGCGAAAGGCACAAATTTTCCCGAAGTTACTATTATGCTTGCGTTACCAAGATAAATGACATTATTATACCTATTGCAGAATTTATTACCAGCGAGCATGATGTTGGCTCTCTACGAATGTTTTTTAAGGACATGAACAAGGCAATAGCCTGTCAAAAACCAAAAGTTTCTGTTCCAAAAATATTCATTACAGACTGGTCCTGGGTGTTTATTAATTCTATATTATTTGAAATGAACATGATGGATATAAAGCAGTATTTAACCGTCTCGTATGATATAATTAATAAAAAGTCAAAAAAAGAGAAACTGAGCGGTGTGTTTATATGTTGTGCTCATTTTGCAGCTATAATAGTGCGGCAAATAAAAAATAAAATAAAAAATTGTTCGTTTAAATTAAAAGAACACATAATGATATTCATGTTTCTAATAATTGACAGCGAAAATTTAGAAGAGATCGATGACTATTTTGAAATATTTTGTATATTGAGCGTCTCGAAATATCAAAATCAACAGTTTTTAAATACGCAACGCAAGCTAGAGGACAAAATTAAAATTAAATTGAGTAGTGATAATCCTGTGCACACGAAACCAACTGAAAAAACTGAGTCGGACGAAGCAGACGATTTAGAAAGTCATGGTATATTTAATGTTAGTGATAGTAACTTAGAAGATACACCTTTCTTCTCAAGATATAATAATATATTAAATAAAGTGAAAGTTAAACTATCGCAACACGACACTGGATGTACTATCAATCATTTATATTGTGCAGAATTCATAGAATTTGCAGTGAAAAAATATATGAAATTTCTGCCATTATGGAGCACAGTTTTCCTACGAACATTTGATATTAATAACCGGGTCTCTAATGCGGTTGTTGAGACTTGGTTCAACCTTCTAAAAAATAACCTGATTGGAGAGCTGCATTTAAAACTAGGAAGATTTGTGGATCAACTGCAAGAAACAACATTGGGTGTATTAAAATCAATAGAATGCGCTCCACATCTCAAAACCAGCAAAATGCATATACATAAAACTAGTAAAAATCGACAAAAATTAATTAATGAATATACACCATTAAGAGTTACAGCTGATGAAGAAAATCCTTATGATCCAGATCTGGAAGAAACCTGGTGCAAAGGAAGAAGGAAAGGAACACCCAGATATGCAGGAAAGTTAGTGCTGCAGCGTTTGTTCCCACCAAAAAAATTAAATTTTGACATGAAATATAAAAACTACGAAAAAATGTGTGAAATGAAATACAATATAATTATATTTCAAAACCATTTTAATGGTATGCGGTGCTGGTTGTACAACGAATGTTTTAATTCATTAAACTACCATAAGTTTCTAACCACAGAATTGGTATATGTAGCGATCAGCATCATCTCTAAGGAGTCAAATTCTGTTTGTTTGGATCTCTACCAAGTTGACAAAGTTTTACGGGATGATTATAAAGTAATTGACTAAAACAGCCAGAAGGAAGTCCTATTATGCAACCAAAATAGATACACTATTGTACCTATATGTGAAGCAAGTCACTGGACTTTGGCGGTTATAGACTTTCTTCAGTTTGAAATAATTAATTATGATCCATTGAATCCAATAAAACGACTTTTTAAAGTCGGCAAAAAGCTACAATAATTTTCCAACGAAATTTTAAAGTATTTTGGCAAAGATATACAGCATTTTGACATAATTTCAAAATGTTCTTTGCCACATCAAAACGACGGGTTTAACTGCGGACCGCTGGTAATCTATGCTGCTGACTAGGGAGTTAACCAGCGAGTCCCGAAAAATTGAATGTTAACTGCTGTAAAAGATTCATCCATGTGGGATGCGTAGGCGAAATAAATATTGTTGACAATGAATGCATATTTTGTACGTATTCTAATAAACTTAATGATTAAAAATCTAACAAAACGTGATACTAAAATTAATTTTGTTTAGCATAAAATATAAAATAATTTGTGTTTTAATTAATAATCAAATTTAAATTTTTTCAAATATTGAAATTAGTTGCGAGAACGAAACTTTACTAAGCCTCAAATTCATACCAGATATGGTTGTCCTAAACACCCTAATCCCCTACTTTTTCCAAAATTGAAATATTTTTCGGATTGCTTAGAACCAATGACATCTTGAAATATATGTCATTATGGTGTTAGCTTCCTAGGATTTTCCCAAGAAAATTCGGAAAAATCATATCATCGACATACATGAGGTCATATCAGATATGGTTGTCCTAAACCCCCTAATCCCCTACTTTTTCAAAAATTGAAATATTTTTCGGATTGCTTAGATCCAATGATATCTTGAAATATATGTTACTATGGTGTTAGCTTCCTAGGATTTTCCCAAGAAAATTCGGAAAAATCATATAATCGATATATTTGAGGTCATATCAGATATGGTTGTCCTAAACCCCCTAATCCCCTACTTTTTCCAAAACTGAAATATTTTTCGGATTGCTTAGATCCAATGATATCTTGAAATATATGTCATTATGGTGTTAGCTTCCTAGGATTTTCCCAAGAAAATTTGGAAAAATCATATAATCGACATACATGAGGTCATATCAGATATGGTTGTCCTAAACACCCTAATCCCCTACTTTTTCCAAAATTGAAATATTTTTCGGATTGCTTAGACCCAATGACATTTGGAATATATGTCATTATGGTGTTAGCTTCCTAGGATTTTCCCAAGAAAATTCGGAAAAATCATATAATCGACATACATGAGGTCATATATATCAGATATGGTTGTCCTAAACACCCTATTCCCCTACTTTTACCAAAATTGAAATATTTTTCGGATAGCTTAGACCCAATGACATCTTGAAATATATGTCATTATGGTGTTAGCTTCCTAGGATTTTCCCAAGAAAATTTGGAAAAACCATTTAATTGACATACATGAGGTCATATCAGATATGGTTGTCCTAAACCCCCTAATCCCCTACTTTTTCCAAAATTCAAATATTTTTCGGATTGCTTAGATCCAATGATATCTTGAAATATATAACATTATGGTGTTAGCTTCCTAGGATTTTCCCAAGAAAATTCGGAAAAATCATAATCGATATACATGAGGTCATATCAGATATGGTTGTCCTAAACACTCTATTCATCTACTTTTTCCAAAATTGAAATATTTTTCGGATAGCTTAGACCCAATGACATCTTGGAATATATGTCATTATGGTGTTAGCTTCCTAGGATTTTCCCAAGAAAATTCGGAAAAATCATATAATCGACATACATGAGGTCATATCAGATATGGTTGTCCTAAACCCCCTAATCCCCTACTTTTTCCAAAATTGAAATATTTTTCGGATAGCTTAGACCCAATGACATCTTAGAATATATGTCATTATGGTGTTAGCTTCCTAGGATTTTCCCAAGAAAATTTGGAAAAACCATTTAATTGACATACATGAGGTCATACCAAACATGGTTATCCTAAACCCCCTAATCCCCTACTTTTTCCAAAATTGAAATATTTTTCGTATAGCTTAGACCCAATGACATCTTGGAATATATGTCATTATGGTGTTAGCTTCCTAGGATTTTCCCAAAATAATTCGGAAAAATCATATAATCGATATATATGAGGTCATATCAGATATGGTTGTTCTAAACCCCCTAATCCCCTACTCTTTCCAAAATTGAAATATTTTTCGGATAGCTTAGACCCAGTGACATCTTGGAATATATGTCATTATGGTGTTAGCTTCCTAGGATTTTCCCAAGAAAATTCGGAAAAATCATATAATCGATATACATGAGGTCATATCAGATATGGTTGTCCTAAACCTCCTAATCCCCTACTTTTTCCCAAATTGAAATATTTTTCGGATAGCTTAGACCCAATGACATCTAGGAATATATGTCATTATGGTGTTAGCTTCCTAGGATTTTCCCAAGAAAATTCGGAAAAATCATATAATCGACATACATGAGGTCATATCAGATATGGTTGTCCTAAACCCCTTAATCCCCTACTTTTTCCAAAATTGAAATATTTTTCGGATTGCTTAGATCCAATTCTATCTTAAAATATATGTCATTATGGTGTTAGCTTCCTAGGATTTTCCCAAGAAAATTTGGAAAAACCATTTAATTGACATACATGAGGTCATACCAAACATGGTTGTCCTAAACCCCCTAATCCCCTACTTTTTCCAAAATTGAAATATTTTTCGGATTGCTTAGACCCAATGACATCTTGGAATATATGTCATTATGGTGTTAGCTTCCTAGGATTTTCCCAAGAAAATTCGGAAAAATCATATAATCGACATACATGAGGTCATACCAAACATGGTTGTCCTAAACCCCCTAATCCCCTACTTTTTCCAAAATTGAAATATTTTTCGGATAGCTTAGACCCAATGACATCTTGGAATATATGTCATTATGGTGTTAGCTTCCTAGGATTTTCCCAAGAAAATTCGGAAAAATCATATAATCGACATACATGAGGTCATACCAATCATGGTTGTCCTAAACCCCCTAATCCCCTGCTTTTTCCAAAATTGAAATATTTTTCGGATAGCTTAGACCCAATGACATCTTGAAATATATGTCATTATGGTGTTAGCTTCCTAGGATTTTCCCAAGAAAATTTGGAAAAACCATTTAATTGACATACATGAGGTCATATCAGATATGGTTGTCCTAAACCCCCTAATCCCCAACTTTTTCTAAAATTGAAATATTTTTCGGGTAGCCTAGACTCAATGACATCTTGGAATATATGTATGTCATTATGGTGTTAGCTTCCTAGGATTTTCCCAAGAAAATTCGGAAAAATTATATAATCGATATACATGAGGTCATACATATCAGATATGGTTGTCCTAAACACCCTATTCCCCTACTTTTTCCAAAATTGAAATATTTTTCGGATAGCTTAGACCCAATGACATCTTGGAATATATGTTATTATGGTGTTAGCTTCCAAAGATTTTCCCAAGAAAATTCGGAAAAATCATATAATCGACATACATGAGGTCATATCAGATATGGTTGTCCTAAACCCCCTAATCCCCTACTTTATCCAAAATTTAAATATTTTTCGGATTGCTTAGATCCAATGATATCTTGAAATATATGTCATTATGGTGTTAGCTTCCTAGGATTTTCCCAAGAAAATTCGGAAAAATCATATAATCGACATACATGAGGTCATACCAAACATGGTTGTCCTAAACCCCCTAATCCCCTACTTTTTCCAAAATTGAAATATTTTTCGGATAGCTTAGACCCAATGACATCTTGGAATATATGTCATTATGGTGTTAGCTTGCTAGGATTTTCCCAAGAAAATTCGGAAACATCATATAACCGACATACATGAGGTCATACCAAACATGGTTGTCCTAAACCCCCTAATCCCCTACTTTTTCCAAAATTGAAATATTTTTCGGATAGCTTAGACCCAATGACATCTTGGAATATATGTCATTATGGTGTTAGCTTCCTAGGATTTTCCCAAGAAAATTCGGAAAAATCATATAATCGATATACATGAGGTCATATCAGATATGGTTGTCCTAAACCCCCTAATCCCCTACTTTTTCCAAAATTGAAATATTTTTCGGATTGCTTAGATCTAATGATATCTTGAAATTTATGTCATTATGGTGTTAGCTTCCTAGGGTTTTCTCAAGAAAATTTGGAAAAACCATTTAATTGACATACATGAGGTCATACCAAACATGGTTGTCCTAAACCCCCTAATTCCCTACTTTTTCCAAAATTGAAATATTTTTCGGATTGCTTAGATCCAATGATATCTTGAAATATATGTCATTATGGTGTTAGCTTCCTAGGATTTTCTCAAGAAAATTTGGAAAAACCATTTAATTGACATACATGAGGTCATACCAAACATGGTTGTCCTAAACCCCCTAATCCCCTACTTTTTTCAAAATTGAAATATTTTTCGGATAGCTCAGACCCAAATTCATCTTTGTGGTTTCATTGTTATATTGGTATCTTCCTTGGGTTTCGCAAAGGAATTTCGCAAAATAATGTAATCATCGCACTATATATTTAATATTGTTAGTGATGAAATTCGTTATATCGAGACATTCTGCTTTGTACACTAACACATATAAACTGAAATTGTTTTTGTTGTTTTGTAGGACAGATTTAGGACAAATTTCACCTACGTCCTGAAATACAGTTTAGCCACAGAAATATTGTACAGTAAAAGCGATATATTTAATGTAAAATATCGAACGAACTATGGAGAGTTTGAAGAACTTCAAACGGTTCCCATCTTAAAAGGCAATACTAGAAAGCCTGTAAACATAAATACGTTTGATTTTCCAAAAATAATAGTTTGCAAGAATTCACCACCGATATCAAAAGAGAAAATAAGAGATATAATTTCAATGTTTGAATACATGCCCGATGAGGATGTACAATTTTATAGAGCGGTTTTTCAATTGAAGTAATTGTGGTTTTTGCTCACTATAGAAGTAATATTATTTTCCCACAAAAAGTGGCTGTGAATTAAACCTTTATATTTTTTACCAAGAAGAGTAGCTGTGAATTAATTTTAAATAGACTTTATATTTTATTAAATATTTGAAATAAAAAAAACTTGAAAAATTACTGTTTTTTTAATAATCAATGGTTAAATTATATATTTTTTTTTAATTTTTGGAAAACATTTTTTTTAGTAAAATAATGTTCTATATCCATATAAAATTATAAAAAATAAATACTTTTTTTTTTCCATTTCAAAACATATGGCGGGTGTCCTATATCCATTAGGGCCACTTTTTTTATAAATTGAGTTTTTATTAAAAATCTAATATAATTTTGTTTATTTGATGGATTGCTAAGAAAGAAAACAAATTAAAGTTTATTTAAAACTAAAGAAACCCGCTCAATTCGAAATAGAAATAGAACAAATTTTAGTTTAAATATTAAAAAGCGTCTCCTGTAAAATTAATTGTTTGGTTTATAGGACACTTAAGCATTCACCCAGCGTAATTATCCTATAATTTTGTCCCATCCCAGGAAAAATATGTGCTACTGTCGCGACAGTTTCATAAAACTATCATCACAGGAAATCACTATAATCTTGAATTTCATACCAAACCATCTCAATATCACGAAAAAAATGATAAACAAAAAAGTATTGTAAAAATACGTAAATCGAACCATGTCGGACGAAGTCGAGTGTTTTTTAAACTTGGCCAACAAAAACAACTTCTTCGAAACAGTTGAGCCAATGTCGGATTAGCTCGGGTGTTTTTTAAGTTTGGCATACTAGAATCAATTTATCGACGAACAGAATAAATTGGTGTTAGTATGCCGAAATTAAAACACAGCCAAGCTAATCCGGCACTTTTATCTAATTGACTCTGGAGAAAAATTAAAAATAATGAAAAATATATGAAATGGTTAGCATAAAGCTGGATTAGATCGCTTCACGACCGTGGAATTTTTTTGAAACGGACAGGATAAATTGGTGCTATAGTATTCCAAATTAAACCTTTGTGTCAACACTAGTCTCAAACTACTTAAACAATTTCAGGAGCTACCGTTTGGTTTGACGTTTAGTGGTATACTCGCCTAGCATTTTATCCATGGTGTCAACTGCAACTTTTGCGGATTTGTTGTAGTGGCTGATATCTGGTTTATTTTTAGCACCACTAACGACCTTGTCATTGTGATGGGTTGATAACAATATCACAGTTTTTTTTTTTTGTTTTAGAACATACGAGCATAATGTAAAGTTGTCATGAAAACCAAATCCAGTAGACCAAACGTCATGCTCTTTTGATGGTTGAAATTCTTTAGGTATATATGTTTTATTCTTCCTCAGTGTGCCAACAACCGCTTAATCCCATCGTAACGAAGTAAAAAGGTTATCGATGCTGAGAGCACGTCCAGTGTTCTTGAAAATTCAACTAGCTTTGACACCGCTCTTTTACCTTGGTACACTTCTTGCGGCACAGTTTGCCAATTTTCCGGTGTATATGAATGAATTGGGAAAATTTAGTCGATAAGGAAAACGTTGTTCATCGACCATTACTCCCTCGTATGGTGTAAAATTTATTCGCAAATTGGCATTGAGCATAAGTAGCAAATCCCTGATTGGTGCAGCTTTATCATTTTTGATACGTCCTGCTCGTTTATTTTCATCGTCAAACCGTATAAATTGTGTGACACTCCAAAAACGACGAATTCCCATACTTGCTCGATACAACGGGTTCGAAAATGTTTTCCACATATCGGTCGTGTGCTCATAATTCGACCTTGATACACCCGCAGTTAAAAGAATTCCTAAATATGTGTAGAATTCTGGTGGAGTTACCGAATTTCAAATTTTAATGGAACATGGATGCTCGTTGTTCCATTGGTCATATGAACGTTGCGCTTTACGATTTGTCTGTCTTATGATAATGTCGCACATTTCAGACGTAAAAATAAATTTATAAGTTCAGAGTAATGTGAGGTTCCAAGTGGACTTATGAGGGCCACCGTACTGACAAAAAATGTATTCGTAAATTAATAAAAAACCGTTATTTTCCTCTTTTGACATTAAGTACGATACAAGTAATTAACATTTTATAATTATAAAGTGTAACGCATGTTATTTTAATATTTTATAAGACGTGTTCGTGTTGTATGTAGGATATAAAGAGAACAACAAGGCCTCAAATTATTCTAGAACGGTGTTTTTAATTTGGCTTTTTTTAGAAAAATGTTTATTTTCCATATTTAGGCGACTACTGAAAAACTCCGATTTATAGGAATTGTCCATTACCTTGAGTTTTACATTGGAAAGTGTAGTAGTGTGTCGTGTTGACAGAAAGGGTAAAAGGAGCCGATGGGACTGGTGAAATAATTAAAAATAATGAAACATATATATGAAATGGTTAGCTTAAAGTTAAATTGGCTCCCTCACGACCGTTGAAGGGACAGGATGAATTGGTGCTAGTATGTCAAATTTAAAAAACACCCGAGCTAATCCCACACTTTTGAAGCGATGGAACTGGTCAAATAATTAAAAATAATGAAAAATATGGGTTATTTTGAAAAGCTCACAAATTTTGTAAATAAATTAATTATTGTTGAATGTATTTTTCAGTTTATTAAGTCAAATTAATTTAAAATTTTAATCTTTAGACATAATTTGCAATGATTTCACAACTTGTATTTCCTGATTTACTTTTTATATGATTTTCTTGATGCCATTTAAATGAAAATTCGAAAATGCACTCAGAATTTGTCTCAAGCATTTGACAAGGCATATGACGTCAAGGGCTAGATTATGAACAACATATCTACTTTCGTATATAAAGGTATATATTCAGATACAACCATTTCAAACTAAAATCGTACATCCTTATACAATAATGTGACCAACTAGAATACAAGAACAAGAAAAGTAAATAAAGTTCAAATCCAAGTTGGGGGAATATAGGAAAAAAGTAAATTCTGTCGGTAATTTCTCATCTATATATAGCTGGGTTTGAAAAATAAATCCCGAACACCAACAAAATATAGTGTTCATTTTGTTATAATTCTTATTATTTAATTTTTTTTTTTTTAGTTTGTGTTCAGTATAAGTTTTTTAACAAAACTATATAATATGTACAACAGCAGAATGTATCCAGCGGGGAAATGAAAAACTAAATCCGTGAACAATGGTTTTGTATTTTTTTCCTTTTTTTAAAAATAAATTTTTTTTTGTGTTAATTCACGTCGACGAATGGAAAAACAAAAAGAAATTCATGTATATATGGTGAGAGACGATGAAGAACTCGATGTGGAAGAAAAACGTATATAAATAAATTTCCCGTAGCAATAACAGCAGCAGCAGCGGCAACAATAAAACATATACACATTAAAACAGGTTATACCGAAGAAAGTTTTGCGAGACAAAATTGTACATGATTTTATTTTTACGGCCATAATTCATTTATTCATTTAGCTTGTCCGTTTCATATATTATTATTTTTGTACTATGTAATCGTCCTTTTCATGTACATACAATACTAGTCCCAATGCAAGCACATACGCGGAACAAAAGCACAGTATGTTTTGCGACACAAGGAACTATAATTTCGTTATGGAATAAACTAGGTATAGAGCTAAATAAATAATCTTGTATATATTCAATACGTGTAATGGTATAAATTTAAATTCTATGATACGGGCCATGAATCTGTGGAAGTATAATCCCTTAGAGGAAGGTTACCTTATACATGTGTATTCAAAATATTCTCCATCCATAAGTTAGTTCACAAAATTGTTATGGATACACATGTATGTATTTAGTTCAATTAGATGACAAAATATATTTTACGACTCTGTGTATCTATAATTTATCAATTAATTAAAAGTTCTGTTTTATATTTATCGAATATTGGTTTGTGGCTTGATTATTTGTGGTTTCTTAGTTTCTCTCTTATATGGTACGTTTAGTTTTGGTTTCAAGAAGACAAATGTTTTCAATATTTAATAGACTTTTGAACACTTGAAACGAGAAAAAATATTCAACATTAAGAAAATTTTAAGAGAAAAATGTTAAAGTTTTGTTACATGTAAGTGGTACAAATTTGTTATAAGAATGGGAAATCAATATCTACGAGTAACTATATACAGAATTAACCATAAAATCGTTTCATTAGTTTATGAACATTTTAGTAAAATATATATTACAAGTCTAAACCAAAATTGTATATATTGTTATAGTTTTGTTTAACGCAACAACTTTAAGTTGAGTTTTATTAAATTTATGTTTAGAAAACAAAAATTGTTATATGAAAATCTATAATGAAATAAAATAGCAGATGCTGTCTGGAAAATTTTTATTTTTGAATTATTGGTACATACATAGTCATAGTGTATACTTGGCTTTATCAAATTTTGGAATACGCATTTCAAATTTCAACGTGCGTGTGTAGAATTTTAAATCTATAAATAGTTAATGCATATATACACTTAGATAAAGTTATACGTGTTATTTTGTAACGAAGGTGAATATACAATATTTATTTAAAAACAAAAATGACAACGCGCCTAGACGACAAAGAATTTAAACTTATATTCTCTTAAAGATTAATTTACTTTTGAATTCTTTAACGAATGAAAATTTAGAAGTCATCATCCAATAAAATCGATTACTATACATCGTAGGTTGGATTCGATTAAAAATCAAATATAGTAAAATTGTTGTTTATATATATATGGTGGCCCGCGAAGTCGTGATTATCTGTGATTTGTTTGTCTTAGCAAGAATTACTTTTCGTTTTCTTATACTGCCATTAACATAATATACATTAGGTACTGTTTCCCAAATTCATCATGCACATGAGCAGTGATGGGCCAGGTAGATTACGCCATGTAATCTGCACGATTGTTGACACGTAAAATATTATGTGTATATTAACTTGGCAGTGATTTTTGTCAAGGTCGACAATTTAAATAATGGCTACAAGCTACGTCATTTTAGCGATTTAAAATCAAATGTAGGGTAAAAGGGCGATTCAATTAAGCCATATAGGAGGAAATTAAAAATATATTTCAAAATAAATCGGTAATGAAATACCTATAACTTACTGGCGCCAAATGGTTCCATTAACGCATCTGTCATTCTTCTTCATCATATTTTCAAAATATCCCAATATTTTGCGATACATAACATTGATTTGATTAATCTCGTACCAATTTCTGGCGACTTTAGAGTCGTGTGAAGCAGACGAATTAGCCGCAATATACGTTATTGTAGAAAATGTGACAAAAACTTGGCTCTCGACCCCACAGCTGCAAATTTTTGCCATGGTTTTTGACAAGATACAATTATTGACCTAGTAATTCTTTCAAATCTCAAATTAAACGTATACGTTCTGTCATCCATTAAAACACCACAATTAAATTTTATCAACTTGTCATAGAGCAAACTCGAATTTTTCTGACCATAGAGCGGGATGTATTAAATTTTATGGCGCGGTCATAGACAATTATCCCCGGATTATTTGTAATGGAAGTGGTAAACTTCTTGCAAAGATTTTTATCAGTATAGTGCCATTTCTGATTTTTGTGAGCTTTATAACGCTATTATATCGTTGGATACATTTATTGGTTTTGCATTGAACATTTTTTGTAAACCTAACGCTGAAAGATCTTTCCAATTATTTAATTCTATCGCTAGTAACTTTTTATATTAGAATAGATTTAACGACGCCTTAGATAATGATAACTCAAACAATGTAGATAAAAAGTTATTTTATGATTTTACTTAAACGATTCTTTAGCATAAAACTAGTTTGGAATATTGCTAATATTTAACCTGACAATAAAAAATTATTATTCTTGCAACAAAAAAAAACACGTTGTACATAGAAACAATAAATTGTACCTAAAATTTACTATTAGCTTTGATAAAGCGTCTGACTATTCCTTAAACGATTTAAATTCAAAAGATTTCTCGTAAACACGAGAAGTTTAAAGTTTTTTATAAGCTCAAAACTTTCTTTTACTAAAAAATTTTTCAATCCTGAAAAATATCCATGATTTTAATTGGGCCAAAAGCTTTTAATTTTAATATGTATGAGTAACAATCTTAAATCTTCATTAGTATTGTTTTATTCCGTTTGTATAATTAAGTCTAAAAGAGCACCTACTAAAACTAAATTTTACTAGTAACGGCCAGCCGAAATGGAGCAATTGAGCTTTGATCATATATAAATATATTATTATATTGCCAATTTAGAAACTTTTAACGATATATAAAAAATATTAATATTGATTAAATCAAAGCTTTAGGAAATGTAAAATATTATAAAATATTTTAATGATTCGATTCATTACTGAAAGCTTATTTATATTATTATTTTTTTACAATAGTATTTTTTTATTAATTTTATTATTATTATTTTTTATTTCTAAACAAAATAAGTAAGTGAGCTGTTAAACATTGAGTACAGTAAAAAGCTCAATTATCCCTCTATTAAGTTTGAGGTTTTCACAGTTTCTTAGCAACACCATTCATGTCAATAAAAGCTTTCTGATTATAGTGCAACTTGTTAACAAATTCCTTTTTCATGTTCTAGTTAATACTTATAAAAGCTCAAAATATCGTATTTGCTAAATTATTCAGTTATTGCTCAATTAATTGAATCACAGTTGAGGAACTCTTCAGATAATTAAGCTACTGAAGAGAATTGGGCATTCGACTCTTCACCTCAGATAAATGTCAAACAGTTTTTTTTTAAATTGGCTTGTGTTGAAGAAATTAATAATTCTAAATTAATAATTCTTAATTTACCAGTTTTCCACCGTTTAGTAAAAGATTTCTAACTTTTATCGAATTTTATTGGAGTTAACTAAGAAATTTATAGTAAATGTAATTTATACAAATGATATATACCGATCTCTGTACACAATCGGGATCAGAGATCTAATGAAGATCCCCGATATTGTACATGAAGTAAGATCTCAGCGAGTTCACTGGCTCAGTTCTGCGTGCTGATCCAAAACGAATTGTGCAGTGATCTCTGAAAGGGGAGCCACCAGATAGTAGGCGCAGAGGTCGTTGCAAAAGACAATGGTTCCATGGTGTAGAGAACGACTTGGATTCTTCAGATTATCTAAGACAGTATTAACACCATGCTCATGATCAAAACCATTGGAGCTAAAATTTTGATACTGTAAGAAGCCAGTAATGGCTTTTAAAAACTATTATTATTTAATCTATATAAACAAGACATAATCATATGAACGAAATGAATTCATTTTGACGTAGAATATTTCTTACCTGACCAGGCGAGCATTGTACACCCCAACTAAAAAATCACGCGTTACCATATGTGACGATTTAAAATTGCAATATCTTCTATAGCAAAAATTATGCACACTTAACTACATACTATTCAATAACGAAGGACTAAGAACAGCCCTGCAGCACATGTAACGTATTCAACCAATTATTTTGAAAATATAGATTAAAATGTATTGTCAAAATAGAATACAATTCGTAACGTGTTGATCCAAATAAATTGGTATTGTCTACATTGTAGACGTTGTCTACGTTGTTAACGATATCTACGGGTTGTCGACATGTCGATGTAAAAAATAATAGATGAAGCACTGGTGTGCATTTCATCATGTACAGTAGACTGATTTTTCTCGGTGGAAGCATTTACCGTCCGTAGCACGATTCCTCCACACCTTGAATTGGCACCACATAATATATAAAATTGGTTAAAATTAGACGTTATAATGGCTCAAAAAATCACTGTAAACGAAATGCGATTGTAATATTTCGTGATACCTAAACATTTTCTGTCCTCGCCGTTCATCAACAAAAATAAAAGTTGTACCGATAGCCCGTTCTAGCTAGCTGTAGTCAGTTGAAGCGAACCTATATGATTGCGGTATTAAGCTGAAGCTAGTTATGGCTGGGTCAAGATAGTTCTGTTTGGCTGCGGCTAGGTAAAGCTATATCCAGATTACATTGAATCATGAAAATACTGAATTTCTAATTATGGAAATATAATAATTTAAAACTTTTCTAACCTAACTTAATTATTTGAGAGGATAAGTTAGAATAAAACAAATTGAATGATACTTTTAAACTGTCACCGTCTGTATCGTATTGTTATCATTAAGTAATCTGGTCACCGTAGTTTAGAACTCATTTTAGCTGCGGAATTTTACGTAAAAAATCTACTCAACATAGTTCAAAATCTATTCGCAAACTCAAACAACACAAAATAATTTGATTTTTAAATCAAATTTAAAATGCACTCAAATTTTGTGCAGTGAAAGTGAAATATTTTCACTCATACCATTTATCTTAAGCAAATCCACTCAAAAAATATATACTTCGAAGTCTATGCAAACTCAAATATGAGGAAATATTTATAATTTAAATTGGACTCAAATAATCAACTTCATGGTACAAATTGTACCCTAAATTTAACTAAAAAGTTCCTCTCAAAATATATAATTCCACAAAGTCTACTCAATCACTATCGAATATGACAAAAAATTATTTCCTAATCAATGTTTGAGTTTTAATTAATATTTAAATTGCACTCATATTTTGTTAAAATCTATCCGTTAAAAAGTCTGCAACACGGGGTATTTAACTAAACTCTATAGTACAATTCTACCGTGAATTTCACTTTAAAAAATCCACTCAAAATATGTAATTTAACATTTATACTAAAATTCAAATAGTATAAAAAATAAAATGATGAAAAGTGGGCATTTTACCTCCATCTTCTATTTCAAGCAATGTTTTTCGTTTGATAATTTTCTTCGAAATCACTTTTCATGTGTTCGGTATTCTGGGTAACCATTATAGAGCAAATCTTTAGCCTCATGTGGATCAAGCACTTGACACGATACCTAACGCCGTTGCTTAGGGGATGCTATTTTCCTTAAGAATTTTACTAATCTAATCTAAATTGAAAATATATTAAAATGCATTGAAAAAGATTTTAAAACTAATTAATTGAAATTACAAATTTAGTTTGTCTATGCGATGTTTTGAACAACCGACTCTATCATCTTTGAAACTGAGGCATGAGTAACAAATTTCCTTATGATGCCCGTAACTATGCTGAGCAGATGTTGAAAATGACCGAGAGATAGTTAATGGGGATTATGGGGGAATTTCCAAATTTCGAATTTTCAATCGAAATTTAAGATAATTTATAGAATTTCGACATACAGTATACAGACTGGCATGGAACAGAAATGGCATAAAGCACAGAAAACAAATTCAAAAACAAATTTGTTAGGAGCCCATTTATTTAAAACTGGCCCAAGGCGCGAGGTACTTATCATCCGGCATTGAATACAATGGTACTTCTGTTGCACTTATGCCGGCTTGTTTAATAGTTTTTGAAACGAATGGGAAAACTCTTGCTTCATTGTGGATAAAGTAAGGAGTTGGTTCTCCAGATGCATTCAACATTTTTTTCTAGTATCAGCTGTTCAGTTGTGTGATTTAAATAAAAACAAAGGAGGCAAGAGGATAATTTTATTCAAGGAGGAAATTATTTTTGTAAAAGACAGGGCCGCAAAAGATAGACAATCTTTCTCAAAGGAGGACGTCTGGTCAGCTTACTATAATCAAAAAAATTACAACAAAAGCCGATTCAAATCCCTTAGGATTTTATGGAGATGTATGCTCCTAATAAAACTTTATTGTCCGGTTTGGACTTCTCACAAATAACAAATATACACAATAATAACTTCTTTTATTTTCGCAAATAATATATTTATTATAATTTATTTATTTATTAAAAATTATTTATTTATTATAATTTATTTATTTATCACAACTTATTTATTTATCATAATTTATTTATTTATCATAATTTATTTCACAATTTTAATTTATAATTTATGTAACTGGTTCACCACCATGTACTCCCAAGAACGTAAGGTAGAATTCTGATGGCGCATCACATGCGCCAACCGAAAAACGGAAAAGAGAGAGAGAGGATTCTAAATCGCATGTATATAAAATTCAGCAAGGGAAATATTGCATAGACCGAGAGAATGCACAAATAGGAAATATAAATTGTTGGAGTGTGCGTCGGTCATTACGCGCGAAAATCTCAATCACCTAGACGAAATAACATGTACATGTTATTTCGTTTTGTTCGTCATGAATATTGGTGAGAATAGAAAAACATATGACGAAAGATGATTGGTACATAAGTATCACGCCATAGAATGTTCTCGTGCGTAATATTATTATGCGCGTATGTATTCGAGAGAGAAATTGTCTCGCTATGTACATGAATATAAAATTTGGTTGTACATAGAATATCGAATACGAGGAAATGCAAAATATTCTGTATACATAACAAGAGTATGAGTTGCATACAGAAAGTAAATAATGTAATGTTAACCCGTTGCCTCGTCGATAAGTGGAAATGGGCAAACGCGAAATTGTAGTGATTACGATACAATTGAAATTAAGGCGATTGCCAATTAATTGTATCGGTCGCTACAGGACTCCCCTGCAAGTGAAGATCCCCCCTAAATGAAGCTGATATAATTATTTGAATTATATTGCTATACGTACTGTTTTACGCGCTCGAGATGCTGATATTTGATCAGACGAGGCTAGTATTCCGTAAGCTGGCTTCAATCGATCAATAGAAATATTATGATTCTTGTCTTTGATCGAAATAATGAAATGTTTGCGAAGGCGTCGAATGACTTTATATGGGCCTTCGTAGGGTGGTGATAATCCTGTGCGAACCTTGTCCGTGCGAACAAAAACAAAATCACAAGTGTCCAACGTTTTAGGGACAAAGATTGTGTTTTGATTAGTTGTTCGAGTTGCTGTCGGAACCAGATTTTGCATGGTATTGCGCAATTGGTCGACGACTGTGTCTGTGGTTGGTAAAGGTGGAAGAGGATTTTCGACGAAGAACTCACCGGGTAGTTTGATAGTTTGGCCATAGACCATTTCCGCTGGTGAGCACTTCAGATCTTCTTTCACTGTAGCTCGGATTCCAAGTAAAACAATGGGAATCTCAGAGCTCCAATTACTAGTATTTCCTCGAGCCATTAGTGCTGATTTGAGCTGGCGGTGAAAACGTTCAACCATGCCATTTGCTTGAGGATGATAGGCCGTAGTACGTATACGATTTGAGCCAAGGAGTTTCGTTAACTCAGCAAAAAGTTTGGACTCAAATTGTGTTCCTTGATCAGTAGTAATATTTAGAGGAACCCCAAATCGGGATACGTAATTAGATACAAACGTAGAAGCGATTGTAGCTGCAGACATATTGTCCATGCAGTAAGCTTCCGGCCATCTAGTAAAACGATCGACACAGGTAAGTATATAAGAATATCCATTGGATTGTGGAAGTGGTCCAACAATATCTAAATGGATATGTTCGAATCGACCTGGTGGAATTTCGAAATGTCCAAGAGGCGATTTTGTATGCCTTTGCACTTTGGATTTTTGGCAAGCTAGGCAATTTCGTGCCCAATGGGTCACATCTTTATTAATGCTTGGCCAAAAATATCGAGCAGTGATCAACTTACGAGTAGCACGGATACCAGGATGTGAAATATTGTGTAATGCGTCGAAAATGGTTCGACGCAGTGATTCTGCGATGTACGGGCGATTTGCACCCGTAGATGTTTCGCAGTAAATTTCTAAGCCAGGTAATTTAAGGAGCTCTAGTTTCTGTGATGAACTAGTGTGACAAAGAGAACCAGAAAATAAATTCTGAAGTTCCAGGTCGGCTTCTTGAGCTTGGCTAATTTTGTGTAAGTCGAAGTGAGTCTCGACTGAGGCAGTTTCGGTGGTGCGTGATAAGGTGTCCGCGACCACGTTGTTTTTGCCTGTCACATGTTGGATATCCGTAGTGAATTGCGAAATGAAATCCAAATGACGAGATTGTCTAGGATTTCGCTCAGTTTTGGATTGAATTGCTCGAGTTAGAGGTTTATGGTCGGTATATATAGTGAATTCCCGACCTTCAACAAAATATCTAAAGTGCTTAATCGCTAGATAAATTGCTAGTAATTCCCGATCGAATGCGGAGTACTTTTTCTCGGCATCCGATAGCTTCTTAGAGAAGAATCCCAATGGCTCCCAAATATCATTATTGAGCTGTTGCAGAACCGCTCCAACCGCAGAGTTCGATGCATCAGTCGTAATACTGAACTTTGAAGCGTCCAGTGGGTGTACTAACAGAGTAATGTTAGTTAATTCACTCTTCAACGAGGCAAATGCATTTTGGCATTCCTCGGGCCAAGAAAAGTTCTTGGGCGTCTTGGGCTTTTTAACTAGAGCAGCCAAGTGCGAGTGAATAGGGGCAAGTGTTTCAGCAAGTTTCGGAATAAATCTATGGTAGTAATTAATCATACCAACGAAACGCTGAATGCCCTTAATTGAACTGGGAGGAGGGAAATTCCTGATAGCATTAATTCTTTCTTCAGCAGGTAGAATACCATCAGGTGTAATTTTGTGACTGAGGAAGTCAAGTGTGCTGGCGCCAAATACGCATTTAGCACTATTAATGTGAACATCAAACTCCACTAACTTTTGGAATAGTTGATCCAAGTGAAGTTTGTGTTGTTCCTCAGATTTCGAAGCAATTAAAATGTCATCAATATAGACGAAAACGAAGTCTAAATCATGAGTGACTTCGTTCATGTATCGCTGAAACGTTTGAGCGGCATTGCGTAGTCCAAATGGCATTCGGGTGTATTCGAAAAGGCCAAATGGGGTAGTGATTGCCGTTTTAAAAACGTCTTCAGGTGCAACGGGAATATGGTGATAACCTCTAATAAGATCGATCTTGGAGAAGATTTTGCATCCATGCAAGCGCATGGAGAAATTTTGTATGTGGGGTATAGGATAACGATCCGGCGTAGTAACTATGTTAAGTCGCCGGTAATCCCCACATGGTCTCCAATCGTTATCTTTTTTCCTGACCATATGTAATGGACAAGAAACGGAAGATGCCGATGGCCGGCAAATTCCTAATTCCACCATGTGCTGGAATTCGGTTTGTGCAGCTTTATGGCGAACCGAATCTAGCCTTCGTGGTCTTGAAACTGGTAAATGTCCTTCAGTTACTATATGATGTACCACGGAATGTTTGACTGGTAAATTATAATTTGGCTCGGCAATTAGGGCCGGATACTTTTTGAGTATCGTGCCATAGGCGTTGTTGATGATAAAATGGATTGGTGAAGGTATGTCAGAGCAATCCATTACGGCAAGGGTTGACAGCTGAGTCGCTGAATCAACTAGCCTTTTATTTTTAACATCAACTAATAGGCCAAATTTACACAGAAAATCGGCGCCAATTATTGGACGAGTCACAGCAGCAATTAAAAAGGCATGCGTGAAAGTTCGTCTAAGCCCGATATCAACCTGGAGCAATTTAGTTCCATAAGTTAAAATGGTTGAACCGTTGGCGGCCGAAAGTACTAAATCTGAGTTTTTATTATTGAAAAACTTTAGATTTAAAAATTGTTTGACAGGGATTACTGATAAGTCAGCTCCAGTGTCAATTAAAAAATTCAGATTATTCCTACTATCGTAAAGGAATAATCTGCTCGTTTTCTGGGTGTTGCGATTCAATGAATCTACCCGTGAGTCTGCGAGTTTTTTGAATGTAATGTATCGCCGGCGGTCGGTGGGCCTGTAAAATTGCAGGGCTTAATACACCTGTTCGCTCGGTTACCAAATTTAAAATGGTACCAGCATTTGTTACCGTATCTCCGGTTATTTTGCGGGGAACGTGACCGCGGACGTGAACGCGAACGTGACCGAGATTGCGATTTTGATCGAGATTGCGATCTATCTCTAGGTCGATTTGTCTGACCACTTAAAGCTTGGTCGATCTTTTGTTCGAGTCGAGCTAATCTGGCTTCGACTGAGTCGCGTTTTGTTGATGATGATGGTCGAAATTGTTGAGACGATGAAGATTGATTGTTTTTCTCTGCTACTGTGGCTATTTGACTATGCGGATTAATGTGTTCGTACATAGTGTCCGCAGTTTTGGCGAGAGCATCGATATCTACTGAGTCGGAATGTGCGACCATCGCAATTCTTATTATTTCTGGGAGTTTCCTCAACCATAGTGATCGCAATACCGTATCATTTAATCTTCCTTCGGCCAATGTTTTAATATGTCTCATTATTTCTGTAGGCCGCATATCCCCCAAATCTTGGCCACTCAATAACTGAGTGAGTTTCCGTTCTGCCGACGGAGCCAAACGATCTAAAAACGCCTGCTTTATTGTAATATAGCAATTCTGTTTAGGCGGATCGGCGAGTATATCGGATATTTTCGTACTCGCTTGCGGGGATAATGCGTTTAGTACAAGCATGAACTTCGTCTTGTCGCTTGTGATGCCTTTTAGATTAAATATTATCTCGACCATGTTGAACCAGTCAGACGGGCTTTCTAACCAAAATGGTTGTAACTTTATGCTCATGTCTGACAGTTCATTATCATTCCCAATTTCCATTTTATCTAAATTGTCCACTAATTCGTCATTCAATTGACTTGGGTCCAATTTGGGTGCCATTTTGTAATTTAATTTGGAAATTGGTAATTTACTATTCGAGGTTTTATTTAGTAAAAACTACTCGGCCAAGCGTTTTCCCTTGTAGGTACTTAATCGGACCGAGTAAAAAAAACCTCCAGTAAACCAATGTGTGGTGCTGGTAAAAAAATAAAAGAAACAATGCGAATAAAAAAACTATACGAAGTGTATCGTTAAGCACAAGGGTCTTAAACGATGACACTAGCACTCAAAGATGCGGAATCCAATAAAAATCAATCAAATTTTGAATCGGCAGAAATTCAAAATTGGTTTTGATTCGAACGCTTTTGTTTGAGTGATTACAGCGGGCTGAAATCACCGTCGTTGGGTGGTTTTAATAAAAACCGTTTTTTTTTTTTGTATTTGATTAATTTTTATTTTGAAATATCAAATTATTCTCTTTTTAAACCCAACGATTGTGATGGCGGGAGGAGTGCAACAAGATACGACCTTTGTGTAGAATTTGGATGGGTGTACACGTGGTGGTGAAAAAGTATTTATATATATATATATAAAATTTTTAGTATTAGTACGTTACGTTAATTGAATTTTTAATCAAAAAAAATATTGACTCTACGTTATATATAATTAATTAATTTATGAATTTACGTTAAATTAATGAATAAAAAAAAATATAGTACAAGAAAAAAAATTGTATAGATAAAAAAAACTTGGTACCGGTTTTCAATTGTTGTTCTGCTGCTGCTGATGGTCCTGTTGCTGCGGTGAGGGTCTGATCGCTTCACCGTAAATCCCGCGCTGCGTGTGTGGGTCTTCCCCTACGACACGTGGTTAATTCCTATCTTCCCACGCGGTTGCGTGTAAGTTTAAAATAATTGTTCCCGCGATGGTACGTGGGATGGCCCTACGCACTGTTGAATATTTTTTTTGTTGTCTTCCCACGCGGTTGCGTGACTTGGTTATCAATTTTATTTAATGTGTGTTTTTTATTTGTTATTTCGCTACGGTAAAAACCGTTATCGAGGTCACCACTATGGAGATGTATGCTCCTAATAAAACTTTATTGTCCGGTTTGGACTTCTCACAAATAACAAATATACACAATAATAACTTCTTTTATTTTCGCAAATAATATATTTATTATAATTTATTTATTTATTAAAAATTATTTATTTATTATAATTTATTTATTTATCACAACTTATTTATTTATCATAATTTATTTATTTATCATAATTTATTTCACAATTTTAATTTATAATTTATGTAACTGGTTCACCACCATGTACTCCCAAGAACGTAAGGTAGAATTCTGATGGCGCATCACATGCGCCAACCGAAAAACGGAAAAGAGAGAGAGAGGATTCTAAATCGCATGTATATAAAATTCAGCAAGGGAAATATTGCATAGACCGAGAGAATGCACAAATAGGAAATATAAATTGTTGGAGTGTGCGTCGGTCATTACGCGCGAAAATCTCAATCACCTAGACGAAATAACATGTACATGTTATTTCGTTTTGTTCGTCATGAATATTGGTGAGAATAGAAAAACATATGACGAAAGATGATTGGTACATAAGTATCACGCCATAGAATGTTCTCGTGCGTAATATTATTATGCGCGTATGTATTCGAGAGAGAAATTGTCTCGCTATGTACATGAATATAAAATTTGGTTGTACATAGAATATCGAATACGAGGAAATGCAAAATATTCTGTATACATAACAAGAGTATGAGTTGCATACAGAAAGTAAATAATGTAATGTTAACCCGTTGCCTCGTCGATAAGTGGAAATGGGCAAACGCGAAATTGTAGTGATTACGATACAATTGAAATTAAGGCGATTGCCAATTAATTGTATCGGTCGCTACAATTTAAAGAGGATTTTTTAGGGATTTAAGGATTTAAAGACAATATCTTTAAGGGCCACGAAGAAGACTTTCATGGATGAACTAATTCGTTGTCTGTAGCAGACACATTTAAAAATATTTTGTCTGACGTGATGTCTAGCATTGTCACCACATTGAAACGAATAAAAGACTAAACCTATCATAAACTTAATAAAAATATATACCAGATAAACCATCGCAAATATTGAAAATATTAACCCAGGAACAAATTAGTACTCCTAAACCTGTAAAGATTTAATAAACGAGTTCATCAGTCAAACTCAAACAACAAACACGCAAAACCCTTCTGGGAAAACAATTGGAAAGGCTAAACACAAATCTGCGAGTTAATTATACGCGCTCTGAATGTATTGTTGTTAATGAACAGCTATTTCCAATCTCAAGTATGTATTGAAATCTATCACTACATGAAACAAGATTCAAGCAATTCATACATTTAAACCCGTGAAATGTAGGATTAAAGTTGCTTGGGTTTCGAAGGGTCGGATAAAAATATTGTTACTGACAATTTACTTAAGTCATTGACTCTTGCGCGCCTTTTGATGAGTTATAACTTGTCGATTGTGTTATTTATTTTATTTTACAAACTTTTTCCACAGTAAAGGCATTCCATCATTATTACAAATTATAAAATCTCCTCATTAACACGCGTTCCATTACGTATCAATGCAAATTTCAATGCATCTGATTTATTGAAGGCAGGGATGGGCGTTAAATTAAATAAATTTGAAAAAAATATTATGATGTCGTGAGATTTACAGTTGTGGACTCAAGAGCCAGGCAGTGGCGACTTAAGGATGAGCGAGGCCATGGGTAACTTTTTATGCGAGACCGTTTTTGTACGCAAGATATTACGTGCCCCTCAGGTCCCATTCTTAGTTACTTATTGAATGCAGTGGCGTAACAACAAGAAAGCAAACATCGCGTTGCATGAGGGCCAGAGTTCAAAAGTAAAAAAAAATTTCTTGTGCCTTACATTCTAATATTTAAAAAAAAATTAGAAATTTGTCAGATTTCGAAATTATTTTTTGTAAAGTATGAGGCCGATAGAAAGTATCAAATCCCTCTGATATAAAACTTATTCATACACGGAAACAAAACAAATAAAAATAAATAGGAATCCAAAAAATTGGATAATGTCTATAGTATCACGCACCAATGCAAAATGGATGTTGATTCTTAGCCTATGTAGAGCAAATATTATTTGATAGATCTTTCCGTAAAGTATAAAAGTAATGCTTTTAATCACTGTATCTAAATAGTGATGAGTAAATGCAGTAGCGGCCTTAAACCAGAGTAAGCCACATACAGTAGCAAAAATGATGAACACAATACCAAATTTTATTCGACCTGTTATACGATTCAGATATAGTCAAACGTACGAAAATTATCATGTATTATCTTGTATCAGTGCCATACAAGTTTTAGTGTATTTTACCTTGTGAAAGCTTGGTAAGGTTGACCCAAATTTGGTACCGAAGTTTTAAAAGTTATACTATTGTTTTAGGTATATCAGAAAATTAACTAACCATATACAATTAATTAACCATATACAAAGGAAGTTATAAAATTTTGATGTGCAAGGCCCAATAGAATACTACTACCAATCATCATACAACAGTAGAAAAAGAAATGTTAAATTTAGCAAGGCCCCCAAAAGCGCGAGACCACAAGCAGTTACTTTGGAGTGTGAGCTACTACTCTAAAGAAGTAGTAAATTGGTACGATTCTAATCCAAATCATTGTTATCTCAAAGTATATCTAAGCTCACCGGGTTTCGGCAATCCTAAAAAAAAATGGCACTAGCGAAACGAAGAATGGCGGATACAATAAAATTGCTGAAAATATGCGATCTGAATGGAATATAATTTTACTGCCAAAGACACATCGGAAGTTGTGTAGAATCGCACATTTGCTTTACTTTATTTAATTAAAAGCTATTATTTATTTTATTTCAACATAAAATTTCCAAAATTATACTGTGGTATGCGATTTCCGAATTAGTTGGAATCATTCTTTAACTTTTTCTTATGGGTTAACTGCTCTTTTACAAAATACAACTGCGAGCTGGCGCATTTTATTTTAAATCATTAGTTTATCGTAGGTTGTGAACATTATCTTTATTGTCCTCGCCTATCCATGATTGCAGGGATATAATTTACATTCTAATGGGTTGTGTGTATTGTGATACATACTATTTATACAGGCACAAATTTAAAAAAAAATATTAAAATTTCTCGATAGCTAATGTAAGTCAACCTTTCCAAGCCCTCACATAGTAAGACACATGAAAAATTATAGACAATTTTCCGTGTGTTATACTATGTGAGTGCTTGACAAGGTCAACTAAAATTTAGTACTGACTTTTCGTTTTTTAATCGTAGCACAAAGGGTTAAGCTCCCAAGCCTTAATTTACCAGACAACTTAGATTAGATTAGTCTTTGATGTCGGTGAATTTATGTTTTTATAAGTAAATTTTTTATTGGATGGTGAAATAAGCGCCTTGCCCAATATTACGCGTGAGATGAAACATATTTTTTAGGCATTTTTAAAAATGTTCATTTCTGCGATATCTATACGATGAGGCTAAGGAAGCATACCAAACCTTAATCATTTTGTTCAACAAGGTCATACCAATCGATTTATACCTTTATATCTTTAAGTTACTACTTTAGTTGATCACATTCCAAAAATTTTAATCGAAATAACCTTCTAATGCCACTTGAGGAGTGACACGATCATCAAAAATTGAAACGATACGAGATAATACTATACATACACAGTGTCAAATCAATTATTGACCCAACGACTTATTGATCGTATTATATACCACCACCTTTGCATAAACATAAACATAATTTAAATAAACGACAAAGTATAATTTATTTATGCTATATATCGGTATATACACCTATTCCATAAGCACGATGAAAAAATTGAGACGAAAATGAAGATGAACATTACGTTTTTTGTTGTTTTAAATAAGAATAATTTAAACAAAACGAAATACACAAATTTCGATTTAGTCGAACATTTTTCTTGTATGAAAATTTCATTTCATTTTTTAATGTTGATAGATGTGGAAGCTTTAATTTTTCTTTCGTTCGTAACATTTTTTTTAGTCTGAATTTGCTTGTCTGTCTGTTTGCAAAATGTTCATTTTTTGTCAAGCGAAAATGAATTACTCGACTGAGTGAGAGGAAATAAAATACATGGAAATTAAATTTGTTGCTGTAAATTTTGTGGTTTTAGAAATTTAATAGCTTTCCGTGTTAGACCAATTAATTTTTATTACGTGTAGTATACAGGCAGAACAGTAAAATTTGTAAGATTTCAATATATATATATATATATATATATATATATATATATATATATATATATATATATATATATATATATATAATATAGAAACTGTGCATTTCATAAGCAGTTCTGCAAAGAAATCACTTGTGGCAATGAAATGTAATTATAGAATTACTTTGTTATGTGGTATGCTAATCAACTCTTTCTAACCACAATACATAATTTATTTTAAAATCTGATACATTTTATATAACAACACAAAACACTCAACAAATAAGAAATTATATTAGTAAGAATTTATATATATATATATATATATATATATATACATATATATATAGTTGACAGACAACTGTATAAACATACAAACAAAACTCTCTGGAGATGTGTTAATCTTAATTTTACCACTGGGCATAACATTAATCTTTTCAGTTGTGACAAATAAATGAAATAAAAATACTTGTAGTACGAGTAGTATATCAAAACAATCAATAACCAATTTTTCAAATAGATTTTAATAAAATAATATCGAATTTTAGTTTTGGTATTTTTTGTACATATAACAATTTGATTTATGTTTAAAGTGTTTGATATTTCTGTTGAATAAGAAATATTCGTCTAGACATGAATACAGCGAAATAGTTTAGATATAAGGAAAGACAAATCATCTGTATCGTATTTATATATCGGTGATCTATACAAATAAAAATAATATTGATGGAAAAAAAATTAAAATCGTTATGTCTTGACTCGTTGATTGATGGTTCTATATGCTAAATAAATTATATTATTTAATAGTGGAAATAATTATGGTAAATATATGCCATCAAAATAGTAGAATATATTTCCACTACTGTCTACATATACAAATATTAACAATATTATTTATTTAAAACGATTTCAATCGCTCGTTTTGAGTTATTGTGACTCCTTGTAACCTGTGTACGTTGCTCTTTTATCTTGTTATATATTTTGTTTATTTGATACGTATGAAACCACCACCAGCACCACCACACCACAAGAGACTAAATAGTTTATTGAATGTGTACCAAGAAAATCATGATTAAAAATATATAAACATAATAACATAGCATATATATATAGAAGGCGTTAAATAAAGAAAAGCTCGTATACAACTTTAATCGTTATCCTATACAGGGTAGCCTAACAATTATACAATTTTAACATGTGGGTTTAATTTTGATTCGGCAAATTCCTGTGCGCCAAATATAATGCGACCAACAATAAGTTTTGAAGGATTTTGGTCACCCTGTAACAGACGATGAATAAAAAAAAGTGAAACTGTAATTAAGATAAATATAATGTATTTATTTTATTATATCGTATACATTCATTTTCAAGACGATCTTAGACGATCCTTATAATTTTTTTTTAGATCCTAATTCAATTTTTCTTTATAGTTTTTAGGTTATGTTATGCTGTGTAGCATAAAACTAAAATTAATTCATTTTGGTTTTTAGTATTTACCACCTTTTTTTTGATATATAAATAAGAATTATCACTACCCAAAAGTTTTCTTCTATATATGTATATACTACATATGTATCCTAAGTACTATAATTAAGAATAACATCGTCCCTTTATTTTCTTATTTGGCATAATGTATGTGAAGAGAGTCAGACTCGAAAATAAAGTTACGAGCCCAACCATACATATATATATGGTTATTAAATTTACATAGAGTGAAAAATCTAATTTGTAAACTTGTTTGACCGGAACGAGTTTTTTTGAAACCCAGACCGTTTAGATAATAATCATTCCAAACCTATATCAATTCGTTCCGCACCTCCTGATATATGTATATGTATGTACATATTCACGGATTCGTTCCCAAAAAAAACAGTCTAGCGTGAAAAGGTTATATGTACACAGATATACACAAAAAACTTTACTATGTACTGTATGTAGATAAATACGAGAAATCCAAACAACAAAAATCAAGAAAAGATCATTTAGAAAATTGGAATAAAGGGTGGGATGGGAGGTTCGTACGTATACACAATGTAATATACGTACATGTATAAAAATAATAATAGTGATAGTGTGGTTAAGGAATGAAAATTTAAGAAAATGCGATAACACAAAACGAATTTTCTAGTAATATTTGTTTTGTAAAGTAAATCGGGCGGTGCCGGTGGTGAGAAATATAAAAAAAAATTAAATGACATCACACTTTCTACATTAGAAAAATGTTTTCATTTGCTCACTCTAGTCGAGTATACTATATATAGTTGCTGTGATTTCATGTACATAGCAATCACGTTTTGAAAATGATGATGACACGGTATTTTATATATTTAGCAATTTCCCATAGACTGCTAAATATTTAACCGGATGAATGATTGACTTTGGCAACGGAAATCTTTGAAATTTCTTTAACCTTTGTGTCAAAACGAACATTGAAATACTATAACTCAACACGACCAACACTGGGTATGTCGTTAACGAATTCTGTTATTTAAAATTATATATTTTTGATATAAATAAAAATTTGTACAAATATTTTAAAATTTTACAAATCATCGACATTTCTTTGGCGATTAAATATCAGAATTTGATTAAAATTCAGGAAATTTAATCAAATTCTGATATGTAAATTATTAAAGATTTAAAAGGATATATTTATGAAAAAATTATAATTTGTATGAGTATTTTTCAATTAAAGTTTTATGAGATTTTATTTAATTTTGAATTTTTAAAGTTGAACGGACCGTCGAAATTTCTAAAAATTTCAAAATAATATGTTTTTGATATATGTAAATACGAGTAAATTATGAGGGTTTATCAAATGTTGACTTCCTAAAATATTACAAACCATCGGCATTTCCAAAAAAATAAACTGTGATATTTAAAATTTTAAATAATTAAAAAAATTAATTTTTGATAAAAATTAAAATTTCTACGTGTAATTAAAAATATTTAAAATATTAATGATTTAAAAGGATATATTTTTGATAAAAATTAAAACATATACAAGTATGTATTTTAAAATTATGTTTTTATAATAGATTTAAAATTTTCTATAATTTCACAAATCCTCGAAATATCTAAAACACATCCTGATTTAATATTTGATTAGAATTTATGAAATTCAATTAAATTATAATATTAAAAATATTAAAATTTTAAGGACATACTTTTGATCAAAATTAAAATTTGTACGAGTATTTTAAAATTATAGTTTTATGACAGTTAATTTTATTTTGATTTTCAAAAGTTTTACAAACCCCCAAATTTTTTAAAAATTCCAAAAAATTTAAACAAATATTTAAAATTTTAAACATTTAAAATAAAATGTTTATGATAAAAATTAAAATTTGCACAAATATTTAAAAAATGTAATTTTATAAGAAATATATAAATTTAAAATATTAAATATTTAAAAAATAAATTTTTGATCAAATTAAAATTAGTACGAGATTTTAAAAATTATAATTTGATGAAAAATTACGAACTGTAAAAATTTCAAGTAGTTTAATTAAATTCTGATTTTAAATATTAAAAATTTTAAATAACGTATTTTTGGTGAAATTAAAATTTGTACTAGTTTGTTAAAATTATAGTTATATAAAATTTTTAAAATTTTGATTTTTTATAATTTTACAAATCCTCGAAATATCTTTCGATAAAATATGCGATTTAATATCAGAATTTGTTTAATATTATGGAGAAATATTTTGATATATAAAATATATAAATAAAATATAAAAAAATTTTTTGTACAAATATTTTGTGATTATAATTTGGTTATTTGAGTATTTCAATTTTTGAATTTCCAAAGTTTTCCAACCCCTCAAAATTTTTTAAAAAATTTAGAAAATTTCAAAGAATTCTGATATTTAATGTAAAAATATTTAAAGCAAATAAATTTTTTATAAAAATTAAAATTTTCACCAATATGTTCAAATAACGATTTGATGAAAGTTTACGAACTCTTGTAATTTCTATACAAAATTCAGGAAATTTAATCTAATTCTCATATTTAAAATCCTTAAAATTTAAATGGATATTTCGATGAAAATTAAAAATTATATGATTATGTTAAAATTATTATGTTATGAGGGTTCATTTTCTAAAAGAGATCGAAATTTCTAAAAAATCAAAATTTGTTTAACGAATTCTGATATTTAAAATTTTAAATGTTAAAAATAATATGGTTTTGGTAAAAATTAAAATTTTATGAAAGTTTGCTTAAAAGAAACTTTTTTTTTGATAAAAATTAAAATTTATAGAAATATTTTTAAATTAGAGTTTTATGATTTGAATACTGGAAATTAAATCAAATTTTGAGTTCTAACATGTAAAATATTAAAGATATATTAAAGGAAACATTTTTAAAATAAGTATAATTTGTACGAGTATTTTAAAATTAAAGTTTAATGAGATTTTAGTTAATTTTGATTTTTTAAAGTTGTATGGACCTTTCTACTTATAAATTTCTATAAATTAAAAAAAATTTAAACAAATTCTGATATTAAAAATAATATGTTTTTAATATTATTAAATTAAAATATGTTCAAATATTTTAAAATTATTATTTTATGAGGGTTTATGAAATATTGACTTCCTATAGATTTACAAACCCTCGGCATTTCTAAAAAATTGAATTCTGATTTTTAAAATTTTAAATATTTAAAAAAATTAGTTTTTGATAAAAATTAAAATTTCTACGAGTAATTACTAATATAATTTGAAAATTTCAAATAAAAATTCAGGAAATTAAATTTGATTCAAAATTAATATTTAAAATATTAAAGATTGAAAAGGATATATTTTTGATGAAAATTAAAACATATACAAGTGTTTTAAAATTATATTTTTATAATAGAATTAAAGTTTTGATTTTCTGTAATTTTACAAATCAACGAAATATCTAAAAACGTCACGATTTAATATTAGAATTTGATTAAAATTCAGGAAATTCAAAAAAATATTTAAGTAAGACATATTTTCGATCAAAATTAAAATTTGTACGAGTTTTTTAAAATTATAGTTTTATGAGAGTTAATTTTATTTAGATTTTTAAAAGTTACCAAACCCCGAAATTTTTAAGAGCTTTTAAAAGTTTAAACCAATTCTGATATTTAATATTTTAAACATTTAAAATAAACTGTTTATGATAAAAATTAAAATTTGCACAAATTTTCTAAAATTGTGATTTTATAAGAAATATATATATTTAAAATTTTAAATATTTAGAAATAAATTTTTGAGCAAATTAAAATTTGTACGAGTATTTTAAAATTATAATTTGACGAAAGTTTACAAACTCTCGAAATTTCAATAAAAATTCAGGAAATTTAATCAAATTTTGATATAGAAAATATTATAAATTTTAAATAACATATTTTTGATGATCATTAAAATGTATAAGGGTTTTTTAAAATTATAGTTTTATGACAGTTTTAAAACTTTGATTTTTTTTAGTTTTAGTAATTTCTTTAAACAAAATTCAGGAAATTTAATCTAATTTTGGTATTTAAAATATTATTGGAATAGGAATATTTTAAATTTATAATTTTCTGAGAGTTTATCAGATGTTGATCTTCTAAAGTATGCAAACCCTCAAAATTTAAAAACAATTCAAAATTTGTTTAATGAATTCTGATATTTAAAATTTTAAATATTAAAAGTAATAATGTTAAGGTAAAATTAAAATTTGTACAAGAATTTTAAAATTATAATTTTATAAAAGTTTTCAAACTCTAACCTTAAAGAGATCTATTTTTGATAAAAATTAAAATTTATACAATTATTTTAAAATTACAGTTTTATGATAGTTTTAAATTTCTATAATTTTACAAAATAATTTGTTTTAGTATTTTTAAATTAAAGTTTTATGAGATTTTTTTCAATTTTGATTTTCTAAAGTTTTACGAGCCCTCGAAATTTCAGAAAATTTCAAAATAATGTTTTTGATATAAATTAAAATTTGTTCAAATATGTATTTTAAAATTATTATTTTATGAGGGTTTATCAAATGTTGACTTCTTAAAATTTTACAAGCCCTCGGTATTTCTAAGAATTAGAAATTTTGATATTTAATAGTTTAAATATTTTAAAAAATTAATTTTTGATACAAATTAAAATTTTTACAAGTGATATTATTTTTACTGATATTAAATTTATTTAAAGATTTAACGAAATAATTATATTTTTGATAAAAACGTAAAAGGTTATTTCGATGAAAATTAAAAATTGTATGAGTATTATAAAATTATTATTTTATGAGAGTTCAGATGAAAGATCAGATGAAATTTCTAAAAACATCAAATGTTGTTTAACGAACGAGTTTTGATATTTAAAATTATAAACATTTAAAACAATATAGTTTGATAAAAATAAAAAATTGCACAAATATTTTAAAATTATCGTTTTATAAGATTTCATTTAAATTTTATTTCCTAAAGATTTACGAACTTTCAAAATTTCTAGAAACTCAAGAAAATTTAAGCGATTTCTGATATGAAATTAAAATTTGTTCAAATACTATAAAATTATTATTTTATTAGGTTTTAATCAAATGTTGACTTCCTAAAGTTTTACAAACCCTCGGCATTTCCAAAAAATTGATTTTTTGAACGAATTCTGATATTTGAAATTTGAAATATTTAAAAAAATGAATTATTGATAAAAATTAAAATTTCTTCGAGTAATTAAAAATATAATTTGAAAATTTCAAAAATAAATTCAGGAAATTGAATTTGATTCAAAATTGATGTTTAAAATATGAAAGATTTAAAATAATATATTTTTGAAAAAAATTAAGATTTCTACGAGTGTTTTAAAACTATGATTTATGAGAATTTATTTTATTTTGATTTTCAAACGTTTTACAAACCACCGAAATTGTTTAAAATTAAAAAAAAATTTAACAAATTCTGATATTTAAAATTTTAAACATTTAAAATAATATAGGTAACAATTAAAATTGGCACAATTGTTTGAAAATTGTGATTTTAAGTCAAGTTTAATTAAATTCAGATATTTAAAATTTTAAATTTGAAAAAGTTAAAATTTATACGAACATTTTAAAATTATAAATTTTTTGATAGTTTTAAAATTTTGATGTTTTATAATTTTACAAATCCTAGAAATTACTTTTGAAAAAATACGCGATTAAATACCACAATTTGATTAAAATTTAGAAAATTTAATCAAACTCTGATACACAACACATTAAATATTTAAAAGTATACATTTTAATTAAAAATGAGAATCTAGTGAAATAATTTAAAATTATAATTTGATGAAAGTATACGAACTCTCGAAATTTCTATAAAAAATGGAGAAAACATTTTAAAGATTTAAAGGAAATATTCTTGAAAAAAAATTTAAGATTTGGACAATTATTTTATGTAATTTTATAATAATTAACATTTAAAATATTTTTATTAATATTTAATAAAATAAATTTTTGATATAAAAAATATTAAAAATATAACAGAATACATTTTTGTTAAGATTTAAAGTTGTACGAATATTTTAAAATTATTATAATATGAGAATTTATTTAATTTTGGTTTTCAATAGTTTACCGAACCCTCAACGTTTCTAAAAATTCAAAAAAATTAAACGAATTCTGAAATTTATAATTTTAAACATTTAAAATAATATGTTTTTGATAAAAATTAAAATTTATACAAATATATATTTTAAAATTATAATTGTATGAGAGTTTATCAAATGTTGATTTTCTAAATTAATACCAACCCTCGAAATTTAAAAAAAATTCAAAATTTGTTAAACGAATTCTGATATTTAAAATTGGATTTTGAAGTTTTTAAATTAAGACGTCTTATGAAAATGTTCTAACAAGCATTTCTATTTTTAATAAAATTATAAATTTGACTATGAAAATTTTCTAATGGAATCCTGAAGTTTCTTAAAATTCTCAAATATTAGTTTTGGTTATTCTGTTGCCAATTGTAAAACTTTAGAGATTTCTAACTGTTTACAAATAACGACTATAGTTTTCTTTGAGACCTTGATGGTGGTTACTTTAGTTTTGAATTCCGATTGCTGAACGATTTGCTCACACTTTTAGGTCACTCTTGTTCGAGACTTTATAACAGAATTATCTTATACTTCCTGCAAAAGGTACGGTTTGCTCTGAGCTTAGAGAATATAATTTTGGCTGACTTAAATAAATGCATATCATCGATAACTAATTGGGTAGTTAAGAGTTAGGGTATATATGTATAAAGAATGCTAATTTAGATTGGAATTAAACAACCGAAACTGCTTATATTCCACACATCATATGTTGAAAGTAAAAATAATTTTTTCCTATATGCATGAGTCTGCGATGTATGCAACAACACATAAGGTTAATCGAATTTGTCTGGGTTAACATTATTCTAAACACAAGTTTCAAAATTATGTCCATTCCTGTGTACATATATCTTTGTATGCAAATTAGTTTAGAATGTAATTTTAATGAAATCTTAAAATTGTGCAGTTAACACTTATGTACATTGTATATGAAATGTGTAGATCAGACAAGAAGAATATCGTTTGTAAACTATTTAATGACACAACTTTACAGCAATTTAAAAAATTATAAAAAAATCAAATTAATAATGTAGTTATTATTTCAATGAGTCTTAAATGTATCAAATTATCAATTCGAATTCAAATCGGTTCCTTTACAAAATAATTTTTATTTTCATTAACATATATTTGTGACATATTTCGTATTTGCAAGCAATATTCTAAAATTTAAAATAATTGTTTCCATATTATTCAAGATTTTGTTAAAAAACTAATTAAAAAATGAATATAAATAGCAGAAAAAAATTAGTTTGGCCCGTATTTGTTTACATTAAAGTAACGCCCTAATTTTTTTAAAAAAAATTTTTTTGTCGTGTACTTTTTAATTGGTATGTTTACTTGTATGAATTCAGAATTTCGATTTGGAAACTGTCTACTAAGTTTTTCTAAATATTAAATTAAACAGATAATGCTACTCATATCGTCAAGTTATTGCAGTAAATATTCCAGAAAAAAGTGCATAATTCGAGATTTTCAATGACAAAAAAGTTAAGACCTAAGATAAGTTTTAATTTGATGATTTATTACGATCACTAAAATCAACAAAATGAAACAGAACTTTTGAATTGTATTGGTCAAGAAAAATTATTGTTGAGTTAATAAGATTTTAACATATAGTTTTGACAGTGATTAGACAATTTGTTTTGATAAAAACGTTAAAAACCAATTTATAAGTTCAAATCGTCGATAATTTTAGGAATGACTTCGTATATCGGTATAATTACAATATAGATATACATATATAGTTATATAGATATATTGCGAACAAGGCAAGGCATACACGCAAAACTATAATTTAAAAACAGCAACATTTATTCTCAATTTCTTCATTAGAAGGCGTATATTTTTATATTTTTATCTTGAACAAAAACAATAAAACCGAAGCCCTTTTTTACGGAAAATTTAATTTTATATATCCTAGATGCTCTCGTATATATATATTAGTATTTTTCTATGTCTTCGAAAATGGATTAGAGTAAAAGAACGAAAACGTACATATATCTCAAAATTACCTTATATTTTGTATAGTTCCTGAAATTTATTTTTATATGTTTTTATGTTTTCTTGCTATATGAGTGTACATATGTATATATATGGTTTATATATTAGGAAGAGGAACACAAAACACAAGTTGTGTAACACATAAATTTCGTTTTCATAATATATAACCTCCTATACCTACTACCTTCTCTATATATTCTGGAAACGAAAACACAGCAATAATACAACGCAATAGCAAAACAATAATGAAATGGAAACTTTCTAAACCAAACAATGTTATTATCTTTGATTAATAGTTAACACTTAAAGTTAAAAGTTATATTTTTCTAACATCCTATATATCGTTCGTATACATGTATTTATATATCGACAAGATTGTTATACTGTATGTATGTGTATTATCCGCACCTTTATCCGTATGTGTGCGCGAAGGTACCTACATGTTAGTGTAAAGAGTGTTTTTTATATTCATTTCATATTACACATGTATGATATATTTATGAGCTTAAAAGCTATATTATTTAACAAAAAAAAGTTTATTTAAAATTACAGCAACAACAAAAAAATGATTAATACGATTTTTTGTAAAATGATCAATTTTATTTATACTTTACGCTGTACACAGTGTCAAGCTTTTTAATTTATTATTTAATGATTGCGTTACGTATTTCGTATATGTATACGTAATTAGAGTATTGAACTGATGAATTAAATTCGTTTGCTTTTTTTTTAAATCAGCTAAATTGGGGATTTTTGATTTAACCTTTATGTAACTGAATGGCTACAATTGTACCCAAATGTTTGTTTTCCATATGAAAATGTGACCCAAAGTTTTTACACCGTTAGCAGGCGGAGGGTACTTTTGTACCCACAGTCTTTATAAGGGAACATTCGGTTTTTTTAAATGAAAATATATATTTTTTTAAGAAATACTAATTTTATTTAGTTACATTTATTGCACGTTGGTTTATTTACCGAATGTTTTCCTTGTCTTTCGATTTTTTCGATTTCCTGCAGTGTAAATATAGCAACACCCAGCAACAGAAACCGGTCCAGAATTGTGTTCGGCGCCAACACTACCTCCTTGTGTATTTGATTGTGGAGCAATTACGCGTCCAAGGACTAGTTCAATTGAATACCGTGTTAGATTGTCTCAAATCACATGAGGTTTGGTAGAACGTGATTCAACTGAATTCAAGCATAACTGTTTTGAAAGATCCTTCACAAATTGTCTACGCCAGTCTGTATTTTTGAAATACTTATTATGTTCCATATATAAAACATATGCGGCTAAAGCAGCGACGTCTATTATATTGAAAAACATCGCAAGTGGCCATTGATTAGTTCTGCGCTTCACTGTGTATGCCATCAACATTTTATCGGCTGTGACCTTTAGTTTTATTATAATCGTTTATAATTTCCGGTTTTGTAGTTGCAGTATTAGAAAAGGATCACTGATTTATTTTTATTCGGAACATAGGAGCATACAATGGCATCTCTGTTGAAACCGAAATTTGTAGAAAATACATCTCTATATTACGGGTATGAAACATTTCCTAAAACCAACCTAAAATTGAAACGTGTGAATGTATTAGTTTACACCTCCAACCTAAAATTTGGTGTGTATTCAATGCTTGCTTTTACTAAACCACTTTTAATGCTTTGGCCAGATGTTGGACCATAATTTTTAGTAAAATTAGGGTCCATTCAAGGCTGATGAATTTTTCTGGAATTTTCTCTTGGAGCTAACAGGGGTATATATGAACAAAACCACCCCAACCTAAAATTGAATGGTTTGTATTCAATGTTTTCATTTACTAAACCACTTTCAATGCTTTGGCCAGACTTTGGACCATGATTTTTAGTAAGATTAGAGTCCATTCGAGAATCATGAATTTTTCTGGAATTTTCTCTTGGAGCTAACAGGGTTAAATATGACCAAAACCACTCCAACCTAAAATTGAATGGTTAGTATTGAATGTTTTCATTTACTAAACCACTTTCAATGCTTTGGCCAGACTTTGGCCCATGATTTTTAGTAAAATTAGGGTCAATTCAAGGCTCATGAATTTTTCTGGAATTTTCTCTTGGAGCTACCAGGGTTATATATGACCAAACCCACCCCAAAATTGATTGTCGTGCTCTTTGGATGTGATGCGAATGCGCATCACACAATTTGGAACAGCACTGATATAAACGAAAGGGGTGATTTATTTTTTGGTTACTTATGAAACACTAACCTTTGGATGTGTAACATTGGGCAAGAAAACCGGCAGGAGGTTCTAGACGTAATCTTAGCCTCAGAAAACATGTATCCTATGGTCAAGATATGGAGAGTGGTGGAAGAGCACTCCTTCTCTGACCATCGTTATAACCTTTAGCCTTAACGTTTGCCCTGCTACCCGGAATCCTAGAAGGACAAATTGGAGCAAGTTTGGGGAAACGCTAAAAGAGGTAATAACGCTGGGGAGCCGCCAGCGACAGTGGAGGAACTGAATTGCATAGTGGACACATTCACTAGTGCCTGCAATCGGACCTTCAACGCACGCTGCTTGACCAATAGTTAAGCCCAGGGGCAAGCAAAAGCCAGCATGGTGGCCAACATATAACATATAGAGCCAACATACAAAAAACAGTTAGGGAAGGCACAAAGGAGGTCATGAAGTATCTTCTGTGATAAAAATGGAAGAAGTCTCCGAGACCTCTCGTCTTAGGAAGATACTGTCTATTAATCCAACCAGTCCCAGTTATTTAATTAAACAGGACGGGTCTTGGACTGCTTCAAGTGAGGAATCTTTGAAACTTCTCATCGAAGAAAGCCTTTTTCCAAGAAGCTTCAACGATTCGACAGAGACTAGTAATCATCGAGAAGCACATTCACTGCGCATAGAAGATATTGTAACCAAAAAACGGATCCTATCGGCACCTGAAGGTTTCAAACCTTATAAATCGGCTGGTCCTGACCGAATTATTCTAGCGCAGATTCAGAACAACTCGTTGATTAATCGTCCCTGGCTATAAGTAATCTTCAAAGGGTATTTAAAACCGGTCTGTATTCCGCGGGGGTGGGCATAGGTGGGTTTTTTAACCCAATTACATGCTGGAGTGAAGGATGGTTAACTCGGAGCTGGGAGAACCACCACCTGCTGGTGGTGGCGGGTGGCTAAGGGAACCCCGCAGGAGTTGGCCTGTCTCCTGATTTCACTGACATAGCAATCAATGGGTTGCTGTTAGAGCTGGAAAGAAATGGGATCGGAGTGATTGCTTATGCAGAAGATGTAGCGACAGCTGTCTGTGGGACATATTTAAGCACGGTGAAGGAGGTAATCCAAAATGCCCTCCTAATCATTACGAGGTGGGCCATCAAATGTGGACTGGCAATTAGCTCGTCCAAAACTGAACTGGTATTATTTACAAGGAAGTATGACAAGGCAAGATTTCTAGGCGTAATCTTGGACAGTAAGCTTAGTTGGAAGCCCAACATTTTGCAAAGAGTAAACAATGCTAATATAGCCATGTACTCGTGCAGAAACGCAATCAGCAAGCGGTTGGGCCTGAAGCCGGAGCTGGCACACTGGCTATTCATTGCCGTAGTAAGACCTGTACTTATGTATGGGATGAACGTGTGGTGGCCAGCTCTTGATAAAGTAACTTATAAAAAGCGGATCGAGAAGGTGCACAGAACGGCCTGCATTCTTATAATCGGGGCACTGAAGAGAACACCAACACGTGCCTTTAAGGTTATGTTTCACCTTCTCCCCGTTGATATTTATGGTAAGCACATGGCGGCGATAACGGCCATATCTCAGTGGAGATGTCTTCAGACAGGACACTCGACGATAATTAGATCGCTAAGGAAGGAACTGTCAAATCTAGACTACGTTACACCAACTTTATACATCGAGAAAAGGTTCCGGATTTCCTGCCCCTCAAGGGAATCCTGGAGGAGCGAGTCGGTTGGGAAACAGAAGCATTTACACGGTAAAGTAGGAGCTGGAGTCTTCTGTGATAAATTAGAAGTAGATATATATCAGTTCGTCTCCCTGATCATTGCAGCGTATACCAAGCAGAGGTGATAGCGGTTGAGGAGGTCAAGAATTGGTTGAGACATAATGTGGTACCCTCGACTGATATCGCAATTTATGTGGACAGTCAGAGGGCAATCAAGTCGCTGGACTCAGTTTGTCTGATGTTTAGGGTGGCTTTGGGTTGCCACTTGTCTCTGAATGAGATGAGTGAGCATTTCAACATTCAGATAGTCTGGGTCCCCAGCTATTCGGACGTCATGGGAACTGCAGGTCAGATGAACTAGCGAGGCATGGTACAACTCTCTAACTGCTACCGGAAAGGGCAAATCCGGGGAGGCCCATTAAGGCACTCAAGACTGTGCTTAAAAAGGAGGCAGTAGCCTCAGCGAATGAAAGGTGGACGAACATTCTCTTATGTAGTATAGTAAGGCAAGTCTGGCCAAAGCTGGACTTGAAACGCTCAAAGACACTGATCTCCTTACGTAGACGTAAACAAAATCGATCGTGGGAATACTCACAGGACACAGAAGCTGTATGGACGAGGAGGAGGAAGATACGGTAGTCCACCTCCTATGCTCATGCCCGGCTTTGGTACACAGAAAACATAAATATTTGGGCAAATGAACTGCTTCACTGATCTCGAAAACTGTAAGTTGCGATATTTATCACGCTACATAAGTAGCTTAAACTGGTTCTCATAAGGGTAATAGGGAAGTAAGATCCTGTAGTATCATAACGGACCGTCGCCGGTCTAAGTGTGCTGTCGCAGCCACTCAACCTAACCTAACCTAACCGAACGGTTTAAAAAAAAATCGAATTAAAGCCCTAATTTTTTTTCTAGTTTTTTTTCTCTCCCTATTTCAAGGCGCTATTTACTATTCAGTCAAAAAAAACTTTTTGGCTATATAAACTTTATAAAACACAAAAGTTATATTTACGTTTAGGTGCCATACACACACTTGTAACGTAAACAAAAAAGCTTTATAAATCAAATATTTTATTACTAACACGATTTTTATAACGATGGATCCGTTATATATTTAGAAGACCATATTATATTCACTGAGATTGTGTTTTTTCATCTTTTAAACGCTTCCTGGATTTTTAAGTTTTTTATTTCCTTATTATGAAAATTTTAACACATTTCCATCTTGTATTAAATTTTCTAACGCCACCATCTTATGTATACCATAATAGTTTTAGTTCTATATACCTTATACGTATACATTATATATAAAAATATTTGGCTCACATCGTTTCGTTCATTGTGCATATACATATACAGCGTAATAGAAAAATAAAGCTTTAAGGCTATAAATTTCCATACGGGGGAAACAGGAAAAATATTATAATGTATAAGTTGTAAGAAAACAAAGGAAGATTTAAAAGTACACAAAACAAAAGAAAACGAAAAAAAAACTCCTTAACTTTTTAAGTCTTTTGTGACAGTGCACACAACAACCAGCACCAAAAAACAAGGAAGACAATAACAAAACACAACAAAAAAAAATGAAAATTTTCATCTTGTATATCCGTACAATTTTGTTATTGTTTCTCTATATTTTCCATTTTCTAATAATTTTCAGTTTTTTTTGTTTTAAATTTTATATATATATACGGAACGGGAAAAGCTTTTTTCCTATGTACACAAAAATAAATGAAAATTGTTGAATGAATTTTCATTAATGTAATAAACTTCTTCACATTATAAATGTATTATGTCAAATGCACAATGTACATACAGATATAAAGACAGAATAGAAATTTAGGTTAATGAAGATAACATTGAGAGTTTATTAGGTACATGATCAATCTTATATTCTTTATACATATAGATAAGCGATTAATTATTAGTGCTAAGCTTCTTATGTACGATTTTATTCCCAAACCAATAGAGTAGATCAACGGAAATCAAAACTTAAACAAAAAATAAAATTCAACTTGATTGAACCTAACCACTCAATGGAGAATAATCAAAACCCCCTCTACCAAAAAAAACTGTACGAATTAAAGAATAATGTAAGTAGGAAAAAAAAACTTTTGTGCAAACTAAAAAAATTTATTCAACCAGAAACAAGCCGAACAGCATGCCCCCAAAATATCAAAAACATAACAAAAAAAAAAAAAAGCATACAAAACCAACTAGACATGAACTTTACAATAATCTTTCACAAAAATCAAAAAATATTTTTTTTTCCCATTTTTACAATAAACTTTTATATTATATTTAAAGTGTTATTTTTAAGCTTTTCTTATAATTTTGTTGTTATATTGGTTTCGTTTTGTTTTTTTTTTTTTTTGGTTTTGTTGATACATACACAGAGTTTATCAAACACGCAAGAATAAAAACTCAAAGAAACTCTCTTCTTCTTCTTGAAATTGTTTTTCCATTCTTTTTATTTTTTAAATAACAGTTTTTGAATAATAAGTGGTATATCGCGAACACATAATTCATTTTATACTTCTCAAATTTACAACAACACTAGAAATCTGCGGGAAGAAAGCTGAAACTTAAATATAAAAAAAACAGACACTATTTTATGTATATATGTAAAATCATGATTTAGCTCTGCTGCTTTTTTTTTTTTTTGTATTTGTTCTTGGCTAAATAACTACTATATGGAGAATACTCGCAACAAAACTTTCGGAAATAAAAAAAAAAATTTGTAAGAATATGATACAGACAACATTGAGAAACAATAATAAAAAAAAGTGCAAAATGAAGAACTGAGCAACTCAAAACAATCTTGCTGTTATTTTTTTTTTATATTACAGCATAACAAAACATAAAAGTCGTGTTCGGAATTTTAATAAGAAAAATATTTATTTCAACATTGGTTGCAACAAACAAAAAATTTGAAAAATACTAAAAGCACAATGAAATTTTTTAAAAGTAAATCATTTTTCTGTGCTCTTTGTTCTTTAAAAAGTTTTGTTTCTGTATAATTTTATGTTAGCAACAAAATAAAATAATTCTTTTTATTTAATTAATTATTATTTACATTTTTCTAAAGCTATATTGTTATTGTTATTTTATTACAGGAATATGCTATTTACCCTTAACTCTGTATATATTAGGTGAATGTTTGTTAACATTATTTATTTTAATGAACAGCTATGAGAAAAGCAATGGTAAATCAACTAAACCAAATATTTATTAAAGCTCTGTTTACCGCAGAATGAATTGTTTTATACTAAGCTTTTGCATTGTAATAATATAAGAATATGCTTTATAAAGATAACAGACGAAATAAACAATAAATATTCAAATATTTATACCACAGTAAAAATATTTACCAGAACGTACCAAGCGTCTTGGGTTTTAACCTTTAATATGTTGTCAAAACAAAGGTAACATATTGATCCGAACTATTCCTCAACACCTGCACACACAACGAAAAGTTTCTCTTCGTACAATCTTTGTGTATTTATATATAGAGTGATTACCAAAATAAAATAAAAGTTACAATGTTACCTCGCTCGAATTGTAGAGCGCGACAATCGACAATAGAATTGTACATAGAAGGAAACGAAAAAAAAATTCAAAAAAGCCTTACAAACATACAAACAAATTTTTTTGATTTTTTAATTTTGATTTTATTTTCTGTTTTTTAATTTTTATAGTTTTTTATTATATACCGATTTTTTAAATGTACAATAAATTAACAAAATTAGTGAATATAATTGCGGCGCGGATAATATTCCGTCTAAGATTTCAACGCGATTGCGTTGCTTCGAAACCAAAATTTGGTTAGGAATATTTGAGTAAATTGCGCTGGTTCTATAACCATTTTGTATTTAAGAAACAAAACAAAACAAAAAAGTCTCAAATATGCTATAATCAACAACACTGAAGTTGGAAAGGAAAGCATTCAGAATTTTGGTGAATATTAGAATGGTGAAACAGCGCAGATTTTATCGTTTGAAATATTTACAAAGAATTAAATTTGATTTTATTAAAAAAAATATGCAAAACTTAAAAAAAAACATGCCAAATTTTGATAAAATTTGGATACAAATTTGAGAATTCCCTCCATAATTTTAATTTCATCCCTTGCTGTTGTACTGTTTGTGTTTTTGGTCCCACAAAGAGCGCCTTTCTTCCACAAGTTAAATTTTTCAAAATCCATTTTTACTTTAAATAGGTAATTTGGCTAGCCTTTGTAGATGTGTGTCCATCGAAAATAGGGCATAGTTTTTATAATTCGAAATACTTTTATTAACTATAAATAAGCTCCATTTTGTTTGAAGTGGTTAATTCATCTTTTTCCAGAATTTATTAAATAAATTGTTGATCTTTTTTTAGAAATTACCCCTTTTCCAGATTGCGGAGTAGTCGATTTTGAATGGGACACGTCAGCGAAAAGTGTTCCGATTATTAGACGAGCTTTTAGTTTACTTTTGATAATTTCGTACACATCCTTCCAAATTCAAGCGAAATTTTCTTAAGAATTCATATCCAATATGTAACCGCAGCTATATTCTAAAAAATTTGTACTAGGGGAAGGGTATTTGGACACACTTGAGAAATCCCATGACCTCTTTAAGACTACAGCTTTTAATGCTAATGATTAGTTTAATGATGTATAAATTCATTTTTAATAGATGACGAGTTAGAGTTTCGTTTTAATAGATTACGCTTTCGAAATGTCGTTCGAGGAGTCGGATATACCTAATTGTTTCCAAATAAATTCATTTAGAAAGCGCAGGTAAATAAGAAAACAGCATAAATTTTATAATTCCAGAGTTGAACTCTAACTAAACTAACTAAAGAATTAAGATGGGTCCACGATTTAATTCTAAAAATAGGCTCTAGGTCTTTTTATCCGGAATGTCCAACCAAGCCGGCTTCGCCTTAATTTCTTATTATAAACACGGCCTATAAATGGTTTTTTCAATTGGGTTCAACATGGAAAAGTACGGTGGTAGGGAGCTTAAATGACTTCCTGAGGTTCTTAATTTATTCATCAAATGCGCAGTTTTATAGATTTGGTCATTATCCGTTCCAAAAAAATTCAAACGTTCCCTCTAATTGAAACTCTAATTCAAGTAAATTTTGCAAATTGATTGAAGAACTCATTGCATAAATTAATGAACTGAATTCTCTTTTGTAATGGATGATGCACAAATCCACAAAACTGCGCAGATCAAGGTATTAATAGAAACCTCAAGAAATGATTTAAGGTTCCTACCACCGTACTCTTCCATGTTGAACTTTTGTTTAATAGTTTGTAAAATGAACCCAATTGAACAAGCCTTAAACAACAGAATAAGGTTAAACGAGAGAACGGAATTTGGGTGAAAGATATGAGGGCTAGGTAGTGTGAATCCAGAGCCATCTAGTCGAGTTTTTATGTTTAACCATTACCTGTCGGTACGTTTTTATAGATAATTTTTGCAATAGGTCGAAGTGTTGATTATGGAGCAACTTGGTCATTTCTTAACCGATTACGATGAAATTCATCATATACGATGAAAATGGGACTTTAATAATTAAATAACATAATATGTACATGAAGTTCTGGAATCCAATCAGTAACCTTGTAATTTCTTAGTCGATTGTTGTGAAATTAGAAATGTACACTGAATCCTGAAAGGATTCTTAAATGATTTTTACATGGAGTTCTGGAATATGGTCGGTCAAAAAGGAACTTAGTTATTTCATAACCAATTATGATGAAATTCGAAATGTGAAATGGAAATGGGTTTCTAAAATGTTATTTAGAAAAAGATGTGGAATAAAGAAAATAAGGAAGGAACTTGATTATGATGAAGATGAAATGAAATCTTTTAAGAAGCAACCGAGTACCTTCGGACATGCCGAATTTCATTATAACCATATAATAACTTCATTATAGCCATATTCCAGAACTTGTAAAAATTATTTTGGAATTCCATTTGCATCGTACTCGTACATGCTAAACGTTATTATAATCGGCTAATAAATAATAAAGTTCCTTCATGCCTGTGAAGTTTTTCACACTTTTTTTCACATATATACGTATACAAATCCTATTGGAATATTGAAAATCTAATTGAATTCTAATTGATTTCATTAGTGTTAGTGCGTAGTGTACACTGTCATGAATCAAAAAATTGTTTATGAAAGAAATATAATCAATAAATATTGCTATTTATTAAAAAACATAAAGGCATTTGAAAAAGTATAATATTTTACAATTACATTGTGTAAGTAGCGTAAAAACCAATGCATTAAAATTTAGTTTTCAACATTTTAATGTAAGATATGATTAAGCTATTGGTTTGCTACCTGAAAACTAAGACTCGCATAAAATAATTAATAATTTTATTGGAAATAATAATAATCATACATTGTATCATATTGTATCCCTAATGATATTAAAAGTTTTGTAAATAGTTAACTTAATTAAATCAATTTATGAAATTATATTTTTTTATGGAAACAAATCGCAAATCACAACCAAAAGTCATAGTACTAAACTCCCATGTTCAAACCACCTAAGCCAAAACATCAACCTATTTTAGTACTAATTCAACTTTAATCCAATTAGAATTTAAGCTTTTCACGTTTAAATTTCATTAAAACGCCAAAAAATACGTTCGCTTAATTATTCTCGGGATATAAAACACCTATTGCGTTGTTTTGACGAGAAATTTAATAAGTTATTTCATTTACTATAAGGACCTAAGTCCAAATCTCTGCTAAGGGGTGTTAATGGATATTTTTGATTTCGTCCAAACTCGATCTTTCAAGAAAAAAATTCATGGCCAATACATTTCTCGGGATAATGGGCTCTTTCAAAACCAGTTGGACAAGGAATTTAATGAGCTAATCCATGTACTATTCGAACCTGAGTCCAAATCTCTGGCAAAGGGTGGTAATGGCCATTTATCATTTTCGGCCAAACTCTATCTTTTCAGAATAAAATTCGGGGCCATTGTATTTCTCGGGATACTGGATTCCTTTAAGTCTTGTTGAACGAGGAATTTAATGAGCTATTCCATGTACTATCGGAACTTGAGTCCAAATCTCTGGCAAAGGGTGTTAATGGCCATTTATCATTTTCGACCAAACTCGAACTTTCCTGAAAAAAATTCGGGGCCATTGTATTTCTCGGGATAATGGATTCCTTTAAGTCTTGTTGAACAAGAAATTTAAAGAGCTATTCCATGTACTATCGGAACTTGAGTCCAAATCTCTGGCAAAGGGTGTTAATGGCAAATTTTTAATAAATTATTAAATAAAGCCTTACTTCAGATAAAAAAATTCGTGGCCAATTTATTTCTCTGGATAATGGATTCCTTTAAGTCTTGTTGAACGAGGAATTTAACGAGCTATTCCATGTACTATCGGAACTTGAGTCCAAATCTCTGGCAAAGGGTGTTAATGGCCATTTATCATTTTCGGCCAAACTCGAACTTTTCAGAAAAAAATTCGTGGCCAATTTATTTCTCGGGATAATGGATTCCTTTAAGTCTTGTTAACGAGGAATTTATTGAGCTATTCCATGTACTATCGGAACTTGAGTCCAAATCTCTGGCAAAGGGTGTTAATGGCCATTTATCATTTTCGACCAAACTTGAACTTTTCAGAAAAAAATTCGTGGCCAATTTATTTCTCGGGATATTGGATTCCTTTAAGTCTTGTTGAACGAGGAATTTAATGAGCTATTCCATGTACTATCGGAACTTGAGTCCAAATCTCTGGCAAAGGGTGTTAATGGCCATTTATCATTTTCGGCCAAACTCGAACTTTTCAGAAAAAAATTCGTGGCCAATTTATTTCTCGGGATAATGGGTTCCTTTAAGTCTTGTTAAACGAGGAATTTATTGAGCTATTCCATGTACTATCGGAACTTGAGTCCAAATCTCTGGCAAAGGGTGTTAATGGCCATTTATCATTTTCGACCAAACTTGAACTTTTCAGAAAAAAATTCGTGGCCAATTTATTTCTCGGGATAATGGATACCTTTAAGTACTGTTGAACGAGGAATTTAAAGAGCTATTCCATGTACTATCGGAACTTGAGTCCAAATCTCTGGCAAAGGGTATTAATGGCCATTTATCATTTTCGACCAAACTCGAACTTTTCAGAAAAAAATTCGTGGCCAATTTATTTCTCAGGATAATGGATTCCTTTAAGTCTTGTTGAACGAGGAATTTATTGAGCTATTCCATGTTCTATCAAAACCTGAGTCCAAATCTCTGGCAAAGGGTGTTAATGGCCATTTATCATTTTCGGCCAAACTCGAACTTTTCAGAATAAAATTCGGGGCCATTGTATTTCTCGGGATAATGGATTCCTTTAAGTCTTGTTAAACGAGGAATTTATTGAGCTATTCCATGTACTATCGGAACTTGAGTCCAAATCTCTGGCAAAGGGTGTTAATGGCAAATTTTTAATAAATTATTAAAAAAAGCCTTACTTCAGATAAAAAAATTCGTGGCCAATTTATTTCTCTGGATAATGGATTCCTTTAAGTCTTGTTAAACGAGGAATTTAATGAGCTATTCCATGTACTATCGGAACTTGAGTCCAAATCTCTGGCAAAGGGTGTTAATGGCCATTTATCATTTTCGGCCAATCTTTAACTTTTCAGAAAAAAATTCGTGGCCAATTTATTTCTCGAGATAATGGATTTCTTTAAGTCTTGTTAAACGAGGAATTTAATGAGCTATTCCATGTACTATCGGAACTTGAGTCCAAATCTCTGGGAAAGGGTGTTAATGGCCATTTATCATTTTCGACCAAACTCGAACTTTTCTGAATAAAATTCGGGGCCATTGTATTTCTCGGGATAATGGATTCCTTTAAGTCTTGTTGAACGAGGAATTTAAAGAGCTATTCCATGTACTATCGGAACTTGAGTCCAAATCTCTGGCAAAGGGTGTTAATGGCAAATTTTTAATAAATTATTAAATAAAGCCTTACTTCAGATAAAAAAATTCGTGGCCAATTTATTTCTCTGGATAATGGATTCCTTTAAGTCTTGTTGAACGAGGCATTTAATGAGCTATTCCATTTACTATCGGAACTTGAGTCCAAATCTCTGGCAAAGGGTGTTAATGGCCATTTATCATTTTCGGCCAAACTCGAACTTCTCAGAAAAAAAATCGTGGCCAATTTATTTCTCGGGATAATGGATTCCTTTAAGTCTTGTTAAACGAGGAATTTAATGAGCTATTCCATGTACTATCGGAACTTGAGTCCAAATCTCTGGCAAAGGGTGTTAATGGCCATTTATCATTTTCGACCAAACTCGTACTTTTCTGAATAAAATTCGGGGCCATTGTATTTCTCGGGATAATGGATTCCTTTAAGTCTTGTTGAACGAGGAATTTAACGAGCTATTCCATGTACTATCGGAACTTGAGTCCAAATCTCTGACAAAGGGTGTTAATGGCCATTTATCATTTTCGGCCAAACTCGAACTTTTCAGAAAAAAATTCGTGGCCAATTTATTTCTCGGGATAATGGATACCTTTAAGTCTTGTTGAACGAGGAATTTAATGAGCTATTCCATGTACTATCGGAACTTGAGTCCAAATCTCTGGCAAAGGGTATTAATGGCCATTTATCATTTTCGACCAAACTCGAACTTTTCAGAAAAAAATTCGTGACCAATTTATTTCTCGGGATAATGGATTCCTTTAAGTCTTGTTGAACGAGGAATTTATTGAGCTATTCCATGTACTATCAAAACCTGAGTCCAAATCTCTGGCAAAGGGTGTTAATGGCCATTTATCATTTTCGGCCAAACTCGAACTTTTCAGAATAAAATTCGGGGCCATTGTATTTCTCGGGATAATGGATTCCTTTAAGTCTTGTTGAACGAGGAATTTATTCAGCTATTCCATGTACTATCGGAACTTGAGTCCAAATCTCTGGCAAAGGGTGTTGATGGCAAATTTTTAATAAATTATTAAAAAAAGCCTTACTTCAGATAAAAAAATTCGTGGCCAATTTATTTCTCTGGATAATGGATTCCTTTAAATCTTGTTGAACGAGGAATTTAACGAGCTATTCCATGTACTATCGGAACTTGAGTCCAAATCTCTGGCAAAGGGTGTTAATGGCCATTTATCATTTTCGGCCAAACTCGAACTTTTCAGAAAAAAATTCGTGGCCAATTTATTTCTCGGGATAATGGATTCCTTTAAGTCTTGTTAAACGAGGAATTTATTGAGCTATTCCATGTACTATCGGAACTTGAGTCCAAATCTCTGGCAAAGGGTGTTAATGGCCATTTATCATTTTCGGCCAATCTTCAACTTTTCAGAAAAAAATTCGTGGCCAATTTATTTCTCGGGATAATGGATTCCTTTAAGTCTTGTTGAACGAGGAATTTAAAGAGCTATTCCATGTACTATCGAAACTTGAGTCCAAATCTCTGGCAAAGGGTATTAATGGCCATTTATCATTTTCGACCAAACTCGAACTTTTCAGAAAAAAATTCGTGGCCAATTTATTTCTCGGGATAATGGATTCCTTTAAGTCTTGTTAAACGAGGAATTTATTGAGCTATTCCATGTACTATCGGAACTTGAGTCCAAATCTCTGGCAAAGGGTGTTAATGGCCATTTATCATTTTCGGCCAATCTTCAACTTTTCAGAAAAAAATTCGTGGCCAATTTATTTCTCGGGATAATGGATTCCTTTAAGTCTTGTTAAACGAGGAATTTAATGAGCTATTCCATGTACTATCGGAACTTGAGTCCAAATCTCTGGGAAAGGGTGTTAATGGCCACTTATCATTTTCGACCAAACTCGAACTTTTCTGAATAAAATTCGGGGCCATTGTATTTCTCGGGATAATGGATTCCTTTAAGTCTTGTTGAACGAGGAATTTAAAGAGCTATTCCATGTACTATCGGAACTTGAGTCCAAATCTCTGGCAAAGGGTGTTAATGGCAAATTTTTAATAAATTATTAAATAAAGCCTTACTTCAGATAAAAAAATTCGTGGCCAATTTATTTCTCTGGATAATGGATTCCTTTAAGTCTTGTTGAACGAGGAATTTAAAGAGCTATTCCATGTACTATCAGAACTTTAGTCCAAATCTCTGGCAAAGGGTGTTAATGGCCATTTATCATTTTCGGCCAAACTCGAACGTTTCAGAAAAAAAATCGTGGCCAATTTATTTCTCGGGATAATGGATTCCTTTAAGTCTTGTTAAACGAGGAATTTAATGAGCTATTCCATGTACTATCGGAACTTGAGTCCAAATCTCTGGCAAAGGGTGTTAATGGCCATTTATCATTTTCGACCAAACTCGAACTTTTCTGAATAAAATTCGGGGCCATTGTATTTCTCGGGATAATGGATTCCTTTAAGTCTTGTTGAACGTGGAATTTAACGAGCTATTCCATGTACTATCGGAACTTGAGTCCAAATCTCTGACAAAGGGTGTTAATGGCCATTTATCATTTTCGGCCAAACTCGAACTTTTCAGAAAAAAATTCGTGGCCAATTTATTTCTCGGGATAATGGATTCCTTTAAGTCTTGTTGAACGAGGAATTTAAAGAGCTATTCTATGTAGTATTGGAACTTGAGTCCAAATGTCTGGCAAAGGGTGTTAATGGCAAATTTTTAATAAATTATTAAAAAAAGCCTTACTTCAGATAAAAAAATTCGTGGCCAATTTATTTCTCTGGATAATGGATTCCTTTAAGTCTTGTTGAACGAGGAATTTAATGAGCTATTCCATGTACTATCGGAACTTGAGTCCAAATCTCTGGCAAAGGGTGTTAATGGCCATTTATCATTTTCGGCCAAACTCGAACGTTTCAGAAAAAAAATCGTGGCCAATTTATTTCTCTGGATAATGGATTCCTTTAAGTCTTGTTAAACGAGGAATTTAATGAGCTATTCCATGTACTATCGGAACTTGAGTCCAAATCTCTGGCAAAGGGTGTTAATGGCCATTTATCATTTTCGACCAAACTCGAACTTTTCTGAATAAAATTCGGGGCCATTGTATTTCTCGGGATAATGGATTCCTTTAAGTCTTGTTGAACGTGGAATTTAACGAGCTATTCCATGTACTATCGGAACTTGAGTCCAAATCTCTGACAAAGGGTGTTAATGGCCATTTATCATTTTCGGCTAAACTCGAACTTTTCAGAAAAAAATTCGTGGCCAATTTATTTCTCGGGATAATGGATTCCTTTAAGTCTTGTTAAACGAGGAATTTATTGAGCTATTCCATGTACTATCGGAACTTGAGTCCAAATCTCTGGCAAAGGGTGTTAATGGCCATTTATCATTTTCGACCAAACTTGAACTTTTCAGAAAAAAATTCGTGGCCAATTTATTTCTCTGGATAATGGATTCCTTTAAGTCTTGTTGAACGAGGAATTTAACGAGCTATTCCATGTACTATCGGAACTTGAGTCCAAATCTCTGGCAAAGGGTGTTAATGGCCATTTATCATTTTCGGCCAAACTCGAACTTTTCAGAAAAAAATTCGTGGCCAATTTATTTCTCGGGATAATGGATTCCTTTAAGTCTTGTTGAACGAGGAATTTAAAGAGTTATTCCATGTACTATCGGAACTTGAGTCCAAATCTCTGGCAAAGGGTGTTAATGGTCATTTATCATTTTCTGTCAAACTCGAACTTTCCAGAAAAAAATTCGGCGCTAATGCATTTCTCGGGTTAATTGATTTTTTGTGGGCTTATCGGACGAAGAATTTAATATACTATTTCATGTTATATCATAATCTGAGTCCAAATCTCCGGTTAGAGGTGTTAATTGGCTTTTAACGTTTTAGGATTTTGCTTAGTTTGCATCTAATTTGATTTCAAATAATTAGCATAAGCACATTCTTATTAGAATAATAAGTATCAAATACACAAACCGACTGAAGATTTTTAGTACCAAGCAAAGATATTTTATTTTATCAGTTTTTACAGCGCCCTCTAATATTCTCTTGTTACGACTAACATGATATTTGGAAAGCATTCTACTTTGACCGTTTTTTTACTAGATGTCAACCAAAGCAAATGTTTTCAATGTTTTATTTAAATATGTTTTTTTTATATTTCGGAATTCATAAAAAGAGCCCAATTATATTTTAGATAAATTAAATGAAAATTGCACAATACGCGCTTTAAAGCAACATTATTTATTTATTAAAGATAAAATAAATTTATTTTGCACAATAAATAAGACGTATCTCCTTTTGGTATGGGTTAAAATAACAATTAAAACTATTACTTAATCAGTTAATTTATTATTTAGAAAATTATGCTTGTTAATTTATTTAAAGTTTTTACATTAAAATGTAATTTCGCAATAATTGAAATATTTCTATGAAAATTATAAAATATTAGAATGTTTTAATAATTTTACTCAAACTATGATTTAAATTCATTCATTAGCATTTTTGTATATTAACGAATATTTTATTTTGTGGCCCGTTGCTGCCGCTTGGTGTGTCCTTTAAGGATTACCTATTTACTTATTATGAAAGATATACATATGTATAATTCTGTTATATTATAATAAATTCTAAAACTGTAAATTACGAATCGTGGTAATTTTCATACAGTTTTATTATAGATGTTTGATCAAACTCCATATAAAAAAATGTATAGAAACCAATTTGACTTTGCTTAGATTGCCATCTGATGGCGAACATCATATCAATAATTATATGGATGAAGTTTTTTTAAGGTATGTAGGTATTCGTTTTGTCGTTTTGAATAAACATATATAGGGTGTGGACCAATTGCAAAAATAAATATATGATTAATAAATGCATATTTTCTGGAAGTAAATTAAAATATAATAAATTTGTATTCTGACAACAAATAAATGTAAAAATAAATGTAAAAAATCAAAGTGCACATAATAAAACTGTGCATTTTAATTAAAATGGATATTTCGTATCCAACCTTCCCTAAGGAGAAAATGAAGACTATTTAACCAAATTTATTTACATTACCAAATGAATGATTTTTCCGAAAAATAGCAATAAGTATTATCAATGTTAAAGTACTATCAAATATTGTTCTAAAATGCTTACTCAATTTTATTATAAAAAATACTCATATAGGTTTATATAAATTTATTTTACTAAGCAAAATGATTTTACGCAGAAATTTACGAAGCATTCTTTAACAAAAAAAAATAAAAGAAATTATAAATCAGATTGGGCAAAAGTATTTTATTCGTATGCACATTTTTATACCGTGAACTATGTTTTTATGAATATTGACGAAGTAAACAAATCGACAAAAATTTGAGGCGTGAATCAAAAAGTATTTGTAAAATTACATAAAGGAATGGAAAGAATATTAACTACTATATTAAACATTTTATTGTATCACAAAACTAGATGAATGTTTCTGATTTTGTATAGAAATAGGTATTCTAAATTTTTTCGAAAAATAATAAAAATTTATGTGTGCGAGATCTGTCAGAATTACCATGGTTAAAACGTTTATAAGTTTCTTTAAAATAAGCCGTTTATGATGCATTAGATATTTATTATATTGTACGGGAATATAAAACGGCTTTTAAATAAAACTGGATGATTTCTGATCAATAATAATTATTTTGGATATAGTAATGAGCATATGTAGTTTATGGCTACATTTTCAATTTCATTTAAGTAATCTTCGACCATCATCGAAAAAATATGATAGAATTTTATATATTACGTGACCGAGCAAATAGCGCAGTGGTTTGGATCGGGAGGTACCGGGTTCGAATCCCAACAAAGACGGGGATGTGTTTTAAGGGATTTTTCATCTCGCTGACGAACGGGGGGATGACTAATCGAAACTATACAATTTGGAATTTAGAACCCAAGGGCCGACCCATCTTCCATGTCACTGTACAGGGTGACATGGAGCATGCATTGCGCAGAGGTGGTACACTGTAAAAAATGTGTGAATGAGGGTGAATGAGTTGAATGAATGAATGAGTTGAATGAATGTGTGTGTGTGAATGGAGGTGGTATCACAACGGACCAACACTGGTCTAAGGGTGCCGTAAAAAAGCGACCACGTCAACTTAACTTAACTTAACTTATATATTACGTTTACACTTGGTGCGTTTTTTTATTAACAGAACTTCAAGTTCTATAAGAACATCGGGAATAATACTGGGAAATTTTATTTAGTTTAACCAATATATTTAATTTAAGTTCTATTTATTTGAATAAATTTTAACTTCTAACTATATTTTTTGACGGCTATTGTGAAATAATATAGGTATCAAACATAAAACAATGAAAAATATTTGTTTAAAAGATTTCCTTTTAAAATTTCCCTTTTTTTTCGAGTTCGTGTACTATGAATTTATCGCGAACTTGAAAAAACCAATGTTTTATCCAGAACATTGAAAAATAAAGTTAAATTTTATTTTATTTCGATAATAGTGAATTAAAATGTGTAGTTTAACATTAAATGTATCTTATTTATTGATAAAAAATTAAATTCATTTGAATTTTACTGAAAAAATTAGAAAATTCTTATCCAACTTCATTCCAATAAGAAAATTTTTGAATTAAAAAACACGACTACTATAACCAATATCATAACCTCCAATTTATTACGCTTAGTGGAACAGGACAATTTACTGAATTAATTGAAAGATTTTAACTTGCTGCGTTCAAGTTGACATATTTATTGTACCTTATTTTGTTGCCCCTTTGGCAGCTGGTTGATGAAACAGGTTATGGAATAGATAAGATTTATTATTCAAAATAAGATAATTACAGCCGATGAAAACTGGATCGTCATTATTTATGCTTATAATCTCAAAGATGTACATACACATGGCAAAATAATTATATTCAATTGTAGTTTATTATCGTATCTACATTCCTAAATTTAAAAATATGGGCGTTAGCGAAAATTGGGTGTTTGGGAATTTCCACTTTTTAAATTAGAACAATTCTTTTGAGCCTTTCTGTTTAATGTAGGGCGTCAATTTAAATTCAAAATAGAAAGATAGTTATATTAACCTCCCTTACCAAAACCGAAGATGTATAAATGCTAAATGCTTAAATAGAATATGGGTTTACGATACAAATTTAATGCAATCGGATTATTCTTATTTTTTTTATATAAAAATATTTATATAAATGTTTATATAACATATAACATATTTATTTAACAAAATTCACCGGCTAAGTTTGCTTTACATTTAGCTGACGGATATTGAGAAATATAATTTAAGCTAACCTGTGGCTAAAACAAGGCTAACTTTGCGGTATAGTTTGGTTTAAGAATATGATATTCTTTGCAAATAAACAGAGTGACGTTTTAATTTTATAAAATTTTTATGTTAAATGTTTTAATTTTCACATTATCACTACACATAATATGTACATAAGTATATTTATCAAACATTTTTTATCAAATGAGTTACAAAAATTTGTTTGTTGGGCAATTCCCTAATTTTTCTCCCTGGTTTTAAAAAGGGATCTGCCGATCATACGCATTTATTTTTTATTTTTGGTAACAATATTGAATTTTATTTATTCATAATGCGATATGTTGGTCGACCCCTATATATGTATATTCAAAACGACAAAACGAATACCTACATACCTTAAAAAAACTTCATCCATATAATTATTGATATGATGTTCGCCATCAGATGGCAATCTAAGCAAAGTCAAATTGGTTTCTATACATTTTTTTATATGGAGTTTGATCAAACATCTATAATAAAACTGTATGAAAATTACCACGATTCGTAATTTACAGTTTTAGAATTTATTATAATATAACAGAATTATACATATGTATATCTTTCATAATAAGTAAATAGGTAATCCTTAAAGGACACACCAAGCGGCAGCAACGGGCCACAAAATAAAATATTCGTTAATATACAAAAATGCTAATGAATGAATTTAAATCATAGTTTGAGTAAAATTATTAAAACATTCTAATATTTTATAATTTTCATAGAAATATTTCAATTATTGCGAAATTACATTTTAATGTAAAAACTTTAAATAAATTAACAAGCATAATTTTCTAAATAATAAATTAACTGATTAAGTAATAGTTTTAATTGTTATTTTAACCCATACCAAAAGGAGATACGTCTTATTTATTGTGCAAAATAAATTTATTTTATCTTTAATAAATAAATAATGTTGCTTTAAAGCGCGTATTGTGCAATTTTCATTTAATTTATCTAAAATATAATTGGGCTCTTTTTATGAATTCCGAAATATAAAAAAAACATATTTAAATAAAACATTGAAAACATTTGCTTTGGTTGACATCTAGTAAAAAAACGGTCAAAGTAGAATGCTTTCCAAATATCATGTTAGTCGTAACAAGAGAATATTAGAGGGCGCTGTAAAAACTGATAAAATAAAATATCTTTGCTTGGTACTAAAAATCTTCAGTCGGTTTGTGTATTTGATACTTATTATTCTAATAAGAATGTGCTTATGCTAATTATTTGAAATCAAATTAGATGCAAACTAAGCAAAATCCTAAAACGTTAAAAGCCAATTAACACCTCTAACCGGAGATTTGGACTCAGATTATGATATAACATGAAATAGTATATTAAATTCTTCGTCCGATAAGCCCACAAAACATCAATTAACCCGAGAAATGCATTAGCGCCGAATTTTTTTCTGGAAAGTTCGAGTTTGACAGAAAATGATAAATGACCATTAACACCCTTTGCCAGAGATTTGGACTCAAGTTCCGATAGTACATGGAATAGCTCATTAAATTCCTCGTTCAACAAGGTTTAAAGGAATCCATTATCCAGAGAAATAAATTGGCTACGAATTTATTTCTGAAAAGTTCGAGTTTGGTCGAAAATGATAAATGGCCATTAACACACTTTGCCAGAGATTTGGACTCAAGTTCCGATAGTACATGGAATAGCTCATTAAATTCCTCGTTCAACAAGACTTAAAGGTATCCATTATCCCGAGAAATACAATGGCCCCGAATTTTATTCTGAAAAGTTCGAGTTTGGCCGAAAATGATAAATGGCCATTAACACCCTTTGCCAGAGATTTGGACTCAGGTTTTGATAGTACATGGAATAGCTCAATAAATTCCTCGTTCAACAAGACTTAAAGGAATCCATTATCCAGAGAAATAAATTGGTCACGAATTTTTTTCTGAAAAGTTCGAGTTTGGTCGAAAATGATAAATGGCCATTAATACCCTTTGCCAGAGATTTGGACTCAAGTTCCGATAGTACATGGAATAGCTCATTAAATTCCTCGTTCAACAAGACTTAAAGGTATCCATTATCCCGAGAAATAAATTGGCCACGAATTTTTTTCTGAAAAGTTAAAGTTTGGTCGAAAACGATAAATGGCCATTAACACCCTTTGCCAGAGATTTGGACTCAAGTTCCGATAGAACATGGAATAGCTCGTTAAATTCCTCGTTCAACAAGACTTAAAGGAATCCATTATCTCGAGAAATAAATTGGCCATGAATTTTTTTATCTGAAGTAAGGCTTTATTTAATAATTTATTAAAAATTTGCCATCAACACCCTTTGCCAGAGATTTGGACTGAAGTTCCGATAGTACATAGAATAGCTCTTTAAATTCCTCGTTCAACAAGACTTAAAGGAATTCATTATCCAGAGAAATAAATTGGCCACGAATTTTTTTATCTGAAGTAAGGCTTTATTTAATAATTTATTAAAAATTTGCCATTAACACCCTTTGCCAGAGATTTGGACTCAAGTTCCGATAGTACATGGAATAGCTCATTAAATTCCTCGTTCAACAAGACTTAAAGGTATCCATTATCCCGAGAAATAAATTGGCCACGAATTTTTTTCTGAAAAGTTCAAGTTTGGTCGAAAATGATAAATGGCCATTAACACCCTTTGCCAGAGATTTGGACTCAAGTTCTGATAGTACATGGAATAGCTCAATAAATTCCTCGTTTAACAAGACTTAAAGGAATCCATTATCCCGAGAAATAAATTGGCCACGAATTTTTTTCTGAAAAGTTCGAGTTTGGCCGAAAATGATAAATGGCCATTAACACCCTTTGCCAGAGATTTGGACTCAAGTTCCGATAGTACATGGAATAGCTCGTTAAATTCCTCGTTCAACAAGACTTAAAGGAATCCATTATCCCGAGAAATAAATTGGCCACGAATTTTTTTATCTGAAGTAAGGCTTTTTTTAATAATTTATTAAAAATTTGCCATTAACACCCTTTGCCAGAGATTTGGACTCAAGTTCCAATAGAACATAGAATAGCTCATTAAATTCCTCGTTCAACAAGACTTAAAGGAATCCATTATCCCGAGAAATAAATTGGCCACGAATTTTTTTCTGAAAAGTTCGAGTTGGGCCGAAAATGATAAATGGCCATTAACACCCTTTGCCAGAGATTTGGACTCAAGTTCCGATAGTACATGGAATAGCTCTTTAAATTCCTCGTTCAACAAGACTTAAAGGAATCCATTATCCCGAGAAATACAATGGCCCCGAATTTTATTCAGAAAAGTTCGAGTTTGGTCGAAAATGACAAATGGCCATTAACACCCTTTGCCAGAGATTTGGACTCAAGTTCCGATAGTACATGGAATAGCTCATTAAATTCCTCGTTTAACAAGACTTAAAGGTATCCATTATCCCGAGAAATAAATTGGCCACGATTTTTTTTCTGAAAAGTTCAAGTTTGGTCGAAAATGATAAATGGCCATTAACACCCTTTGCCAGAGATTTGGACTCAAGTTCCGATAGTACATGGAATAGCTCAATAAATTCCTCGTTTAACAAGACTTAAAGGAATCCATTATCCCGAGAAATAAATTGGCCACGAATTTTTTTCTGAAAAGTTCGAGTTTGGCCGAAAATGATAAATGGCCATTAACACCCTTTGCCAGAGATTTGGACTCAAGTTCCGATAGTACATGGAATAGCTCGTTAAATTCCTCGTTCAACAAGATTTAAAGGAATCCATTATCCAGAGAAATAAATTGGCCACGAATTTTTTTATCTGAAGTAAGGCTTCTTTTAATAATTTATTAAAAATTTGCCATCAACACCCTTTGCCAGAGATTTGGACTCAAGTTCCGATAGTACATGGAATAGCTGAATAAATTCCTCGTTCAACAAGACTTAAAGGAATCCATTATCCCGAGAAATACAATGGCCTCGAATTTTATTCTGAAAAGTTCGAGTTTGGCCGAAAATGATAAATGGCCATTAACACCCTTTGCCAGAGATTTGGACTCAGGTTTTGATAGTACATGGAATAGCTCAATAAATTCCTCGTTCAACAAGACTTAAAGGAATCCATTATCCCGAGAAATAAATTGGTCACGAATTTTTTTCTGAAAAGTTCGAGTTTGGTCGAAAATGATAAATGGCCATTAATACCCTTTGCCAGAGATTTGGACTCAAGTTCCGATAGTACATGGAATAGCTCATTAAATTCCTCGTTCAACAAGACTTAAAGGTATCCATTATCCCGAGAAATAAATTGGCCACGAATTTTTTTCTGAAAAGTTAAAGTTTGGTCGAAAACGATAAATGGCCATTAACACCCTTTGCCAGAGATTTGGACTCAAGTTCCGATAGTACATGGAATAGCTCGTTAAATTCCTCGTTCAACAAGACTTAAAGGAATCCATTATCCAGAGAAATAAATTGGCCACGAATTTTTTTATCTGAAGTAAGGCTTTTTTTAATAATTTATTAAAAATTTGCCATTAACACCCTTTGCCAGAGATTTGGACTCAAGTTCCAATAGTACATAGAATAGCTCTTTAAATTCCTCGTTCAACAAGACTTAAAGGAATCCATTATCCCGAGAAATAAATTGGCCACGAATTTTTTTCTGAAAAGTTCGAGTTTGGCCGAAAATGATAAATGGCCATTAACACCCTTTGTCAGAGATTTGGACTCAAGTTCCGATAGTACATGGAATAGCTCGTTAAATTCCTCGTTCAACAAGACTTAAAGGAATCCATTATCCCGAGAAATACAATGGCCCCGAATTTTATTCAGAAAAGTACGAGTTTGGTCGAAAATGATAAATGGCCATTAACACCCTTTGCCAGAGATTTGGACTCAAGTTCCGATAGTACATGGAATAGCTCATTAAATTCCTCGTTTAACAAGACTTAAAGGAATCCATTATCCCGAGAAATAAATTGGCCACGATTTTTTTTCTGAAAAGTTCGAGTTTGGCCGAAAATGATAAATGGCCATTAACACCCTTTGCCGGAGATTTGGACTCAAGTTCCGATAGTAAATGGAATAGCTCATTAAATGCCTCGTTCAACAAGACTTAAAGGAATCCATTATCCAGAGAAATAAATTGGCCACGAATTTTTTTATCTGAAGTAAGGCTTTATTTAATAATTTATTAAAAATTTGCCATTAACACCCTTTGCCAGAGATTTGGACTCAAGTTCCGATAGTACATGGAATAGCTCTTTAAATTCCTCGTTCAACAAGACTTAAAGGAATCCATTATCCCGAGAAATACAATGGCCCCGAATTTTATTCAGAAAAGTTCGAGTTTGGTCGAAAATGATAAATGGCCATTAACACCCTTTCCCAGAGATTTGGACTCAAGTTCCGATAGTACATGGAATAGCTCATTAAATTCCTCGTTTAACAAGACTTAAAGAAATCCATTATCTCGAGAAATAAATTGGCCACGAATTTTTTTCTGAAAAGTTAAAGATTGGCCGAAAATGATAAATGGCCATTAACACCCTTTGCCAGAGATTTGGACTCAAGTTCCGATAGTACATGGAATAGCTCATTAAATTCCTCGTTTAACAAGACTTAAAGGAATCCATTATCCAGAGAAATAAATTGGCCACGAATTTTTTTATCTGAAGTAAGGCTTTTTTTAATAATTTATTAAAAATTTGCCATTAACACCCTTTGCCAGAGATTTGGACTCAAGTTCCGATAGTACATGGAATAGCTCAATAAATTCCTCGTTCAACAAGACTTAAAGGAATCCATTATCCCGAGAAATACAATGGCCCCGAATTTTATTCTGAAAAGTTCGAGTTTGGCCGAAAATGATAAATGGCCATTAACACCCTTTGCCAGAGATTTGGACTCAGGTTTTGATAGAACATGGAATAGCTCAATAAATTCCTCGTTCAACAAGACTTAAAGGAATCCATTATCCCGAGAAATAAATTGGCCACGAATTTTTTTCTGAAAAGTTCGAGTTTGGCCGAAAATGATAAATGGCCATTAACACCCTTTGCCAGAGATTTGGACTCAAGTTCCGATAGTACATGGAATAGCTCGTTAAATTCCTCGTTCAACAAGATTTAAAGGAATCCATTATCCAGAGAAATAAATTGGCCACGAATTTTTTTATCTGAAGTAAGGCTTCTTTTAATAATTTATTAAAAATTTGCCATCAACACCCTTTGCCAGAGATTTGGACTCAAGTTCCGATAGTACATGGAATAGCTGAATAAATTCCTCGTTCAACAAGACTTAAAGGAATCCATTATCCCGAGAAATACAATGGCCTCGAATTTTATTCTGAAAAGTTCGAGTTTGGCCGAAAATGATAAATGGCCATTAACACCCTTTGCCAGAGATTTGGACTCAGGTTTTGATAGTACATGGAATAGCTCAATAAATTCCTCGTTCAACAAGACTTAAAGGAATCCATTATCCCGAGAAATAAATTGGTCACGAATTTTTTTCTGAAAAGTTCGAGTTTGGTCGAAAATGATAAATGGCCATTAATACCCTTTGCCAGAGATTTGGACTCAAGTTCCGATAGTACATGGAATAGCTCATTAAATTCCTCGTTCAACAAGACTTAAAGGTATCCATTATCCCGAGAAATAAATTGGCCACGAATTTTTTTCTGAAAAGTTAAAGTTTGGTCGAAAACGATAAATGGCCATTAACACCCTTTGCCAGAGATTTGGACTCAAGTTCCGATAGTACATGGAATAGCTCGTTAAATTCCTCGTTCAACAAGACTTAAAGGAATCCATTATCCAGAGAAATAAATTGGCCACGAATTTTTTTATCTGAAGTAAGGCTTTTTTTAATAATTTATTAAAAATTTGCCATTAACACCCTTTGCCAGAGATTTGGACTCAAGTTCCAATAGTACATAGAATAGCTCTTTAAATTCCTCGTTCAACAAGACTTAAAGGAATCCATTATCCCGAGAAATAAATTGGCCACGAATTTTTTTCTGAAAAGTTCGAGTTTGGCCTAAAATGATAAATGGCCATTAACACCCTTTGTCAGAGATTTGGACTCAAGTTCCGATAGTACATGGAATAGCTCGTTAAATTCCTCGTTCAACAAGACTTAAAGGAATCCATTATCCCGAGAAATACAATGGCCCCGAATTTTATTCAGAAAAGTACGAGTTTGGTCGAAAATGATAAATGGCCATTAACACCCTTTGCCAGAGATTTGGACTCAAGTTCCGATAGTACATGGAATAGCTCATTAAATTCCTCGTTTAACAAGACTTAAAGGAATCCATTATCCCGAGAAATAAATTGGCCACGATTTTTTTTCTGAAAAGTTCGAGTTTGGCCGAAAATGATAAATGGCCATTAACACCCTTTGCCGGAGATTTGGACTCAAGTTCCGATAGTAAATGGAATAGCTCATTAAATGCCTCGTTCAACAAGACTTAAAGGAATCCATTATCCAGAGAAATAAATTGGCCACGAATTTTTTTATCTGAAGTAAGGCTTTATTTAATAATTTATTAAAAATTTGCCATTAACACCCTTTGCCAGAGATTTGGACTCAAGTTCCGATAGTACATGGAATAGCTCTTTAAATTCCTCGTTCAACAAGACTTAAAGGAATCCATTATCCCGAGAAATACAATGGCCCCGAATTTTATTCAGAAAAGTTCGAGTTTGGTCGAAAATGATAAATGGCCATTAACACCCTTTCCCAGAGATTTGGACTCAAGTTCCGATAGTACATGGAATAGCTCATTAAATTCCTCGTTTAACAAGACTTAAAGAAATCCATTATCTCGAGAAATAAATTGGCCACGAATTTTTTTCTGAAAAGTTAAAGATTGGCCGAAAATGATAAATGGCCATTAACACCCTTTGCCAGAGATTTGGACTCAAGTTCCGATAGTACATGGAATAGCTCATTAAATTCCTCGTTTAACAAGACTTAAAGGAATCCATTATCCAGAGAAATAAATTGGCCACGAATTTTTTTATCTGAAGTAAGGCTTTTTTTAATAATTTATTAAAAATTTGCCATTAACACCCTTTGCCAGAGATTTGGACTCAAGTTCCGATAGTACATGGAATAGCTCAATAAATTCCTCGTTCAACAAGACTTAAAGGAATCCATTATCCCGAGAAATACAATGGCCCCGAATTTTATTCTGAAAAGTTCGAGTTTGGCCGAAAATGATAAATGGCCATTAACACCCTTTGCCAGAGATTTGGACTCAGGTTTTGATAGAACATGGAATAGCTCAATAAATTCCTCGTTCAACAAGACTTAAAGGAATCCATTATCCTGAGAAATAAATTGGCCACGAATTTTTTTCTGAAAAGTTCGAGTTTGGTCGAAAATGATAAATGGCCATTAATACCCTTTGCCAGAGATTTGGACTCAAGTTCCGATAGTACATGGAATAGCTCTTTAAATTCCTCGTTCAACAGTACTTAAAGGTATCCATTATCCCGAGAAATAAATTGGCCACGAATTTTTTTCTGAAAAGTTCAAGTTTGGTCGAAAATGATAAATGGCCATTAACACCCTTTGCCAGAGATTTGGACTCAAGTTCCGATAGTACATGGAATAGCTCAATAAATTCCTCGTTTAACAAGACTTAAAGGAACCCATTATCCCGAGAAATAAATTGGCCACGAATTTTTTTCTGAAAAGTTCGAGTTTGGCCGAAAATGATAAATGGCCATTAACACCCTTTGCCAGAGATTTGGACTCAAGTTCCGATAGTACATGGAATAGCTCGTTAAATTCCTCGTTCAACAAGACTTAAAGGAATCCATTATCCAGAGAAATAAATTGGCCACGAATTTTTTTATCTGAAGTAAGGCTTTATTTAATAATTTATTAAAAATTTGCCATTAACACCCTTTGCCAGAGATTTGGACTGAAGTTCCGATAGTACATGGAATAGCTCATTAAATTCCTCGTTTAACAAGACTTAAAGGAATCCATTATCCCGAGAAATAAATTGGCCACGAATTTTTTTCTGAAAAGTTCGAGTTTAGCCGAAAATGATAAATGGCCATTAACACACTTTGCCAGAGATTTGGACTCAAGTTTCGATAGTACATGGAATAGCTCTTTAAATTCCTCGTTCAACAAGACTTAAAGGAATCCATTATCCAGAGAAATAAATTGGCCACGAATTTTTTTATCTGAAGTAAGGCTTTATTTAATAATTTATTAAAAATTTGCCATTAACACCCTTTGCCAGAGATTTGGACTCTAGTTTCGATAGTATTTGGAACAGTTCATTTAGTTTTTTGTTTAACTTGCTTATAAGGAATCTATTATTTGAAGAAATAAATTTATGAAGAATTTTTTTCTGAAAGTTTTTGCTTTGGTTGAGGTAAATAGCCAGTAACACATCTGTCCAGTTATGTTTATTCTAGTTCTAGTTGTACTTGAAACATTTTATTTGATTCCTTGCCTAACCAGCTTTTAAGATATGTTTTACCCTATAAAAATCTTTTAAATTCATTTGTTTTGTCTAAGTTGGTCTTATATTTTATATTTTAGTACTAAACATTTCAATAGGAATCATATTTTTTTCTTATTGGAATTCAACTTAACAGTGTGATACTAACACATATATAAAATCTGTGAATTTGTGAAAAACTTCACAAGCATAGTTCCTTCCTAATTGGCCATATTCCAGAACTTATTTAACAATTATTTTAGAATCCCCTTTTCATCATTCTTGCTGAATTTTATATCTATCGGTTAGCTCGTTTTGCCGACAAATTTTGAAAATTGTGTTTTGATTGTGTCAACGGTTTGGTTCAAAAACAAAAACAATGATAACACAATAACCAAAATTACAATACATAACCAAAATTACAAAATGACTTGGTTTTTATACATTTTATATGGTAAAAAACATCAGCAACTGAAAATCTGCAAATAGCAAAATAACAAATGAAAAAATGAGTCCGCCCATCAGCTCGATAAGAGTTAATCTTGTATTTTTGATACCAATTAAAAATTAATTTTGTCGAATTTTAAATTATTGAGAACAGCTATGTTATTGTTTATTACAGATTATCTTATAGATTCAAAGGCGATCAACTTAATATAAAAAATTTCATTGGATTTGTAATTAGTTTTAGTATCATTCTTATTGAAAAAAGCTTCATTCCAATTGATAAAGGTTTCATTCTATTTAGAAATGGTTTCGTTTTATTTGAAAAAGGTTTCTATTAATTTATAAAAGTTTAAATATGCGTGAAATTGTTTCACTTCCAAACTTCATTTAATTATCTACTTGTTTTATTTTTCTACAAGAACGTACATTTAAATGTATATTTCGGAAATCCTAGATTTTAAAATCAAAATACATAACACTCTCACTGATGCAAGTATTTTGTACAACAACAAAACGCTATGTAAAACAAGTATCGCACATTCACACGGGTCCTTTCTGTGTGATAAAAAAAAACAAAATGTAATTCGTCTACCTTAGTTTTTAAATTATTTTCTTGTTGTTTTGGTATACATAAGAGCGAAAAGAAATAAAGTTCGAATGATACTCAAAACAAAATATTTCAGCAAAAAATCTTACTGTATAGTTCGATACATTGCAACCTAAATATACTATGCACAAAAAATTAGAAAAACATTCAAAATCGTGTATGTAACGCTATCTATTGAGGTAACATTGGAATTGCGCATGATTTCTCTATTTATATATACTCAAAGGTACAATGCAAGAATTCTAATAAAATGTTCTAATAACTTTTGCTATTTATATAGTTAGTCAATTTTTCAATAGATGGCAGCCTAGTATGTATATATTTTTTTTAAATAGCAGTGTAAAATAACGTATTAAAATTGTAAATTTGATGTAGATGCTGTTAAACAAATATCATAAATTTCCGTCTGTAATAAAATCTTAGAAAAATTATGTACATATACAGTGCATTTGATGTAACTAAGAACTTTCCAATAAAGCATTGTATAATCGCTAATTATGGATCAAAAATGTAGACATAGATAATGATACTAAATTTCTCATTTGTACAACCAAATTCTATCTATGATTTGACAGAGACATCAAACGTGTATTGATGTTTACCCACATAGGAGAACGCGAACCCAGGCGCAAAATTTAGATAAAAAAATTAATTTTTCAGAAAACCCTCTACTGTATGTATTTGGCTTTGTCATATCGCTCATTCGCTGCAATATTAACATATTTCAAAAATTCCCGTTTTTAGAGATATTGATGCAGAAATAATGCTTTGTGCATGTACGTACGTAGATTTAACTTGCAGAACGACACAAATGAACCTGCAAAACTCACCGCTACCATAGCAGATGTGTGGCCATTGTTCCGTTATGTTTTATGCACATTGTTTAATGTCAAAGTTTTAGACGTTGTCGTGAGAGAATCAATAAAGTGTGCAAGGATAGCCGTTTACGCGTCATCTATTATTTTCTACGCGTCATCTATTATTGACGTGTCGACAACCCGTAGATAACGTCAACAACGTAGACAACGTCGATAATTCCTAGAGTGGTTTTGTCAATTAGTTATAAACTAAAGGGTTAGAAACAAACATTATATAGAGTGGGGCCCTCTTTATAACGGTGAAGCGGTATAGAACAGCTCGCAGACAAATCGGAAAAAAAACTCTCAACAAATCAGACAAAAAGGTTATAACTTTCATTAAAAATATTCCCACTCCATGGGAAAATTCGGGTTGAGCAAAGCTATAAGTGCTACCGAATTATTAAAAAACCAAATCGTTCAGATAACTAACACTTGCTCATGTATATAAAAACCAACAAGTTTCCTATTATTATGGCAGCGTTGTACTGTCCACCAAGACATTCTATTAAAAACAAATAATACTCAGAGTTCTTCAAGCGTCTGGGAAAAAGGTTCATAATAGGTGGTGACTTCAATGCGAAGAATACTCACTTAGGTTTTAGATTACCTACAACTAAAGGAAACGAATTACCGATTGCCATTAAAGAAAATGGATGTGAATCCATTTCCACTGGAAAACCAACATATTGACCGACTGACCAAGGAAAAATACCCAACCTGATCGATTTTTTATAATCAAAAGCATTTTTGGACTCTGATTAACTGACCATCGCCGTACATTTTCATTGCTGCTACATCCCTCTTTTATACTTGGCAATTAATTGGAAAAATTTTAATAGAAGCTGAGTTGAACTAATTTGTAAGATGAAATTAAAATAAAAAAACGGTAGGCCGAATGCCGCTTGAACTCACGTCCACTAATCAAACGCACATTACTTTGCTTACTTACCACCGCCGTACAATTTCATTACTAATAAATTCATCTTTTATACTCACCATTTGAATAGAGAAAAATGAAAATTTAACAGAATCTGAATTAAATTTGTAAGAAATTAAATTAAATTTGTTTTTAGTTTTAATCGAGACTTAAACTCAGTTATAGACCTATTTGTTATACTTTCAGTATGTTTATGAAAATTTTTTATTTGGACGTTATTCATGTACTGACTTAAACTTAAAACTTGTATGGTCAGTGATCAATATTGTGGCCCGCCTGGAAAATCGAATAAAGCATCATTGACTGGAACGGAAGTTTCATAATTTTTAAAAACATAAGGAGGAATAGCTTGTCAGGTTTTTAACTTCTTCGAAATACACTGTTTGGAATGTCATCGCATTAAATGTTGCACCTGGCACTATGCCGTTCAGTTAAGATTCAAACCATATTAATATTTGGACATTTTTGGTTCAACTCAGCTTCTGTACAAAAGATTTGCATAAAATCAAAAATATATATGGTGGTGGTCGAGGTAGTAGAGTGATTTACTTTTGATTTTGTGGACCAAGGTTCAAGTCCAATTACCGACGGTATTATTTTAATTTAATTTCTTCAATATTCAAATTGGTTCAACACAAAGTATCTGTTAAACAGTTTCATAATTTTCAAGTAGTGGCATGTATACAAGATGGTATATATCGATGGTGAAATAAACGCAGAGCCCATTGCAAAATTTTTCAATATTTTCTATTCAAATGACATATGCGGCGGTGGTGCAGGAGGCAAAGTCAGTGACTTTGCATTTATGCATCTAAGTTCGATTCTCGATCGAGCCAAACATTTTTTGATTTAATTTCTCCTGTCAAATTGGTGATGGTGAAATAAAATTACTTAATCCGACTCAGCTTCTGTTCAAAACTTCAATATTCTCTATTGAAGAGACATGTAACTTTAAATGTTTATTTATTTTCAGATAACACAGCAGGTCCCAGCGTATTATGTAATAATTATGGTAGCTCTTCATCGTCCGGTACTTCTTCATCCAGAGACTTATCATCTTCCGAGGACTGTGATGATGTTTTTGACCAAACATATCTACCGAATGACGATATTGAAAGTGACAGTGCCAAAGAAAATTCAGAGACTCAACATTTTCATTCAAAAGAAGTACCTGCAGCATCACTATCACGTATTCGAGGCCTATTTGTGAGAATCCGCCTTTAAATTATTGTGGTACACAAGATACACCTATTTTCACCAGCCCTTTAAAAAACGAGTCAAACGTAAACTACGAGTAAATAGAGAAAATTGGAAAATAAACACAATTAAGAGTAAAAGAATAAGGGAGGAAAGAAAAATTAAACCAGTATGTGGAGAAAATCAGTGCTCTTCAAAGTTTACTGAAGAAGAACGAGCTCAGTTGTTTTCTAAATATTGGCGCTTAGCTGATATTGAAAAACAGAGACAATTTATTGCAAACTCCATGTAAAGTAAGTAACTCAAGTACGCCATGTTCAGCCTAAATATCGGTATCTTCGAATTGGTGGAACCTGAAACCCAAGGACAAAATAACAATGCGTTTTACTTTTTTTTGAAATAACGAACAAGTCCATATGTGTAAATTATATTTCAAGAACACGTTAGATATTAATGATCGCCCGATTCGTATGTTGGAGAAAAATAATAAAATTGCAAACATTTTATCACAACCTAACCTACGAGGTAAACATGGAAAGCAGAAGACAGTCAATCCTAACATAAGGGAGGGAGTAAAGCAGCACATTGATTCAATCCCAAAGATCGAAATCCATTACGCTCGTGCAAATACTACCAGATATTTCATCGATGGTAGCAAAACTGTGGCGGATATTCATAAAGACTATGTCACCAGCTGCAAAGATAGAAATGCCCTATACGCAAACTATATACTGTTTTACCAGATTTTTACACAAGAATATAATATTCCTTTTTCACTCCAAAAAAAGATGTATGTGACACATGTTACGTTTACGATAATGCAGAAGGTCAAGAAAAAGAGAATTTAAAGAGCAATTACGACTGTTACCTCATGGAAAAACGGATAAAGAAAAATCTGATGTTATAGTATCTGTATACGACCTACAACCAGTAATGCAATTACCAAAAGATGAAATATTCGTCTTTAACTATACATGTAAGCTACATTTTTTAAACTTTACGATACACGATTTAAAAACGAATACTTGCGAGTACTTTGTGTGGGCCATCGCGTAGTAAATGAGCTTGGTACGTGTGTTCTTCAATATTTAGAAAAATTTTCAACTTCAAAAAAAAATGCGGAAATTGTATTTTATTCTGACAACTGCGTGGGTCAGCAAAAAAAATAATTTATAGTTGCTCTCTATACATGTACGCCGTACGAGTTTTGGGAATAAAATCCATCAATAATAAATTTTTAATCAAAGGGCACACACAGAATGAGGGAGATTTAGCTCATTCATTGATTGAAAGACAGACTAAAACGACTTCTTAAGAGTGGACCAATCTACACCTCAGACACATTTATTTCCGCCATTCGATCTGCGAGAAAAATGGGTGAACTTTTCCATGTCAACGAATTGTTATTTAAAAACTTCTATAACATTAAAACTCTCACCAGTGATGTAGGTCCTTTAAACATAATGGATTTGAAACTGTCCGAAGTAAAAGTTTTGAAAGTTACAAGACAATTATCAACATCAATCTTATGTGAACATTCATGCAACGAAGACTTTAAAGAAGTGACCATTATTAAGAGAAAAAAAAAGATGTGTTACATTACAAAGGGGTTTCTATTCTAAACACAGGGATATCACAAAAAAAGAAGGATGACCTTTTAAATTTAATCCAAAAAAGCTTAATTCCAAAATATTACAGATCCTTTTATGAATCTTTGTATAATTTTATTATTATTTTATGCCTTTAACATTTTAATGTCTTTGAAACTTGAATTGTTATCTAGATATTGAATGTGTGATATTGAATAAAATTCTTTAAGCAAAAAAACTTTATTATTATCTGATTTGAGGAGAAGCAAAGTGGCATAACTTCAAACGATTCTATAAAAGAAATTGTGAATTTAAAACTGTTACCCAACAATCTTTAGCAATATTGTCATAAGTCGAAGTAGAGTTAGTTTTCAGGCTGTAGGCGAGCTTACATCATAAAAAAGTGGTCTAAAAGACAAGCCTCAAGGTTTTATTTTAGAACATATTAGCACAGTCGAAGATATGTGTGGTTTTGTGGAACAACACAAAATATGTGACATTATTATCGAACAACCACAAAAATCACACAGCCTTTTAAACATTACAGTGGTCAACTTGTAGCTGCTTTTTGTTGTAACTATATTTTAATGAAATACATTTGTACTTAAAAAAATTAAAAATGGTAATTTTTGTACCTAACTCTAAACGCATGATGTCATATCATATATGATACAACCATGAAATTCAATTTTCCCGGAAAACTACTAAAAAAAATGAAAATAGGGTTTGTTATTTCGAAAAAACGTCAAACTTAAACTATTACGGCATTTCTTTCGTTAAAAATTAAAAAATCATGCATTTGGGTCTTGGACAATGCCCAACTTTTTCTTTTTCAAAGGCTTAAACCAATCACGTTATTAATATTTTTTAAAGATAAACGTAACAAATAACTGAAACAATAGTTTTAATTTGTTGTCTCTATAGTATAAAAAATCAGCAAATAACTGATATCTGATCTCACTGCGAATCAGGTAACTATATATAATATGCGTAACAAACTTCATAAATATCAATGTAAAATTATATACGTCTACATATTATGTATACATATATGTGTAAAATCAAAATCCATTAGTGTAAAATTTTCCGAGATTATTATATTCCCATTAGCTAAAAACAAACTACAAGCAACAAAAAAAAAATTCACATCAAGAATGGCACACAACAGCAACAAAAATATTGTCTTCCTATCATTACTATTCCATATCAATTCACAATATATATGTACGTATATATGAGACTAAAGCACAGAAAAAAATGTTTTTATGTTCATGATAATCCCTTAACACTTTTCGTCATGTGTGACAAAAGGAAAAACATAACACACTTCATACATACATATAGAATAGCAGAAGCAGCATATATACTCGTACATGAAACTCATATATAGGATGGAAAATTTTTAGGTTTTTTTTTTCGTTCGTGTCTATGTGTGTGTGTATATGTGTTATCATTTTTACACCATGAACATAACAGAGAAATTATAACGTGACTTAATGTCTTTTCCACAACTTTTCATATTTTTCTTGTGTGTGCGCTGGTTTTTGTGATCATGCAAGCATTTCCATTTTTTGGAATATTTTTTGTTTACAATATACAACTTAGATAATATTAAACTAATTTCTTTGTGTACTTTAACTATATATATATATACACACATTGTTTTAAGAAGTTCATGTCCACCAAAAATAAAAACTATATAGTCATCTCAACGATTATATAGGCGTCATTTTCTATCTTGGCGCCAATAAAGTGAGTGTAAAAATTTTCATAATCGAAACAAGCAGCAAGGAAAATATATTTTGGATAATTTTCAATTTATCTTGTTTGTCCCCTCCCTACTATATATAGATAAATAATTCAGCCTAAGGATCACAAATTGATATGGAAATATATATACAAAGAGCTTTTTGAAACTATATATACAAAGAGCTTTTTGAGATGAAAACAAAAGAAAAAAATTAAAAAAATTTTCTATATAACGTTTTGACAACAAAAATAATCGTCAGGTGTAGTAAAACTTATATATGTAACGATATACATATGCGTGTATATATAAATATACCATGTTGGATTTACTCTTGTGTTCAAACCTCGAAAACAAATCCTTTTGATAGATATTAACCCTCATTCGGACTTAAAGTTGTACATAAGATAATACCATCAATCTTAGCATAAGCTCAAAGAACCCTAATTAAAACAATATTATATATCAGATAAAACAAACATATATATAGGGTATATACATATATATACATATTGGAACTAGAGCTGCTGTAAACATACATATCGAGTGGAGGAAAAACTATGCTACTACACACATTAGAGATATTGTGGAAAATAGAAAAAAAAAATACAAAAACAATTTATTTTAATAATCACAAATAATCATAAAAGACGATTGTTATAGTGTTTATTGTCTGTATTGTTGTCTCTTCTATGGTATATACATATGTACATACATACAAAAATATTTTGATTTCGTCTTATATTTTCAATTTTCTTTATTTAGTCGACGTGCGTTATTGTTGTTGTCAGTGTTGCTTGCAATGTAAATACTATTTAGTTTTTTTTTTACACAGAGCAAAGTGTTAAAAGGGTTAAAAGTTTCTTCACAAATTTCAGTTCTTATGATTATGATTATTGTTTTGTTTTTTGTTTTGAGGTTTTTTTCACTTGCTCCATTATTTATAATTGTAATTTTGCTTAAGCTTAATATACATCTATATACGTATGTACATACTTATGTACATATAAAGTCGAAAAGTTTTCTGAATACTGTAATCTGGTTGATGGAATGTTGTAAAATCATAATGAAGAATATTTTGTTTTGGTTGTTTTGGATAAGTTTTTATAATTAAAAATTATTGTTTTGTGGTTAGCTGCGTGTATATGTGTACACATTATACCGGTATAATAATCATTAAAAGCTTTAAAGTAATGGGTATCTGGTTATGTATTATATGAACTGCTGATATTCAGTAAATTTTCATTCGACTATTAAATTATGATCCCTTATATATCACACAGTTGTATTTGGTTTATTCTATGAAACATATAATTCTAAAATCTTTAACCAAAAATCTCAAACATTTAATTAATTATTAAGAGACCTCGTCAATTGATCTGAGCAAGACCGTAAGCCCGGAAAAGTACCTTCTTTATTCGAATTCTCCCACGACCAGATTGTCTTTGGTTTTAAACCATTTAATATTCTAACTACTTCGTGATCTAAATCCTCCAAAAATATTGGTATATTCATCCGTTAAGTCTGTCGGGAAAAGTCCAGAAAGCTGGATCTAAAATTGAATTTAAGTTCAGGTCAGGGATGGGCGAGGTAGACTACGCCGAGTCATCTACGCAGTTGTCGACACATAAAGGAAATATAGTTTCTTGTCGTGTAGACAACATCAATAAACCACAATAATTTTAGCATGTTCAAATCCAACGACTTATTAGTTTGACGGCTTAAATTAAGTTATATGAAAAAAAAATTGATATGTACATCATATGACTTTATCACACGAACGTGATTCCAAAGAGGTTAAAATTAAAATTAAAGTTGGCCGGACACTCAATGCCACAAACGGGCTCTCGGTGCAATGCCCGAACAAACACATATATACTTACACATTAAAAACACCCAACCGTGTTTTTAGCCACCATCGGGGATCAATCCCGAGACCCTCGAATACCACAGCAAGCATGCTACTAACAAATATCTGAGGAATATCAGGAGACAATACTGCTCACTGACCAATGCGAATTTAATAGAGCCGTCAAAAACTAACAATTTAGAATAATTTAAATTTCTAAAAACCACCTGAACGTAGTTTAGATAGCAAATTATTATTTAATTAATAATTTTCATAATTGTTCAAAAAATGTATACCACTAGATTGCTTATAAAAATACGTTTCATTTGATATACCACATCATATCATATGGACATAAACCAAATTAAAAATTTTAATCCATCGTCCAGCATTTGTGGTGCAGGTGATTTTTTACCAAACTTTGTATCCTCTAATCCAATTTACAAAACTCCACGAATACATATAATTCCAAGTAACAAATTTTTTTTTAAAGAATTAGTATACAAAAAAATGTTGAAACAAAAATTCGTGGAAATTTGTAGATTGGAGGAAAGAAAGTTCTGGATAAAACCGCTTGGACCATAGATGCTGGATGATGGGTCAACATTTTGATTACTTGATTACGTCATGTGATATATCAAATGAAACGTATTTTTATAAGCAATATAGTGGTGCACATTTTTTTGATCAATTATAAAAATTATTAATTATATTATCATTTGAATAGCTCTTAAGAATAAGATTTTAGCGAGATAATATAAATTGATTTTTGCCTAAATAAATTATACAATCATATGATTTTTTAAAACTTAATATTATTCAGTATTAAAAGCTCTATCAAATTCACAGTCACAGAGATTAATTGTCTCTTGAAAATTCTAAAATATTTGGTGAGCAATGAAAAATTATCCTCCGTCTAGACACGTTTGTGTGATAAAATCATGTGATGCACACATAAGAATTTTTAACACGTCTTCGTATTTTTGGAGTTGTCAGGCATATTTATTGACAACCACAAATCAGCTATATGTCTGGTACGAACGTGTTATACTGACTGACTAATTTTGGCTAATCCATTTTGAGCTCTCATTTATAAATTGCCATTTTGAGTTATTTCCAGCTTCATTTTGAACTCTCGTCAAAAATTAACTTTACTGTACAAAATTATTGGCGTCCACATATGTTTTCTTGTCATATACATTCATTATAGCCAATAAATTCACAAATCCATCACAATAGATTTCCATCGAGTTTCACAAGCTGACTGAATTGGCTGTAGTTACCTCCTTTTTAAATTTTGGCATTTTGAAAATCACCATACTTCATTATTTTGAGAATACACTGAGTCTTACTTGTTGTAAATATAACTTTCGCCACTAAAAATATCTGTTCGTTATATGTTGATGTAGGATTTTTTAGAAGAAGCACTTCTAAATTGTCCAATATTTGATATCGTGTGTACAACAATTATTTTGCTTTGATAAAATTAAATGATCTCTCAACATTTAAATTTTCTATTCGAAGTTTGAATGATGGTTCATTCGAACATTGCATCAGAAAATTTTGTGTTGTCCATTGTCATTCCCTTTATTTTGAGATATAAACGTATTAAAAGCTATTCAGACCCCGAGTATTCGTGTACTCGAAAAAATAGAAAAATATGCGGGTACCCGGATACTCGATACCTATGAATACGCGTCTTTGGTGCGATTTTAATCATAAGTTGGAATTTCCAGATTTCTCAGCAAAGTCCACATTGATTCAAATATATTGATTCGATATTATTCAGAAATCCGAAATATTTATGAAAACTTTTTCATTCTAGAGGTTGTCTATATTATCGACGTTGTCTGCATTGTTGTCATTGTCGACGTAGAAATTAATAGGTGACGCGTAAATGCCCATCCCAAATTCTGGTGGTGTGACTGAGGAATTGATCCGAAGTAAGTGATGTTTCACCAATTTAACCCCATCCTCCCATATGCTACCATACAATTGGGATGCATAAGGAATGAAGTCCTAGGTCGTGCAATCTCGAACGGTAAGGCTGCAATTGTGTAGATGGACATACGAACAGACAAATGTATAGGCTTTTATTGATGTGCTACCTCGAACTTTTAATAATTTGATGAAGAAATTTGCCCGGCATAATCAATTCCACCTTGTGAAAATGCCCTAGAAGCAGTAAACCGAAAAAGGTGATATGCCATAAGTTATTAGCAGGCAACTGAATGAAAATAAAAGCAGATGACTCAACGTAGATGTGCATGGGAAAATCAAATGGTGCATCTGCAATAATTAAACTGATGAAAAATGTTCATATTTTGGTATAATTAAAAATACCGTCATCGTTCGCAAAAGGCTTAAGTGAACGAAGTGAACTGATTTCCAGTAGATTTTCTTTGCCTTGGTACCGCGAGTAAAAAGCCAAAGAAAATTTCGCAAGCGAAATGAACATCAGGGATGGGCGAGGTAGATTGTCCCATGTTGTCGTAGTACAGATTCCTTGGTAATGTTTTTTGTCACCGTTGTCGACGTTAAAATAATGTCAACAACCTACGTTATTTGAGCGATTTGAAATCGAATGCGCCAGTTCGCCGATGTGTTTTGTAAAAGTGTTCACCTAGAGGTGATTTTTTCATTTGCGCTTAGACCAAGTTACGGTTCACATAATCGATCTGTCGAGACCATTATTTGGAATACCATCGGAAAGCTTGAATCTCAATTTACAGTATTGGATGATAAACGACAAAATAGATAGTTTGGTGTGGTTTATGGGCATATAAAATGATAACGGCCGAGACGTACTTGTAAATGAGACCTCGCCAGGCTCTACTTGCCATATAGCGCGTGAAACAATGCACTTATTGAGAAATCATGTTGGCGAGCTATTATTTATTATTTCACGAGTTTGATACCACACTCCTAGACTTTTTTCTTTGGGTCTACGTAAAGTCCAAAGTCTATGTGGAAAAACCAGCTACATTTGAGGAATTGTAAGCCAACATTACGCGTGTCATTCACTGGATACCACTCGATATACTCGACCGTGTCATCCACAATTGGAATTTGAGTACATACCTTCGTAATTGTGGCCAACATTTGAAAGAAGTAATCTTTACAAAATAAATGATAGATGATAATAAAAATTCCATACGATTAAATTAAATTTTTGGAGTTTTTTTAAATTTTGCATAAATCACTTAATTTCGTTATTAACGAATAAAATCACGCACATGTTGTTTAATGCTCCCGTTTCTGAAACAACTACCGGTGTCACCTTTACACCAAAATGAACTAATTGACAAAACCACTCAGGAATTGTCTATACATTATCGACGTTGCCTACGTTGTTGACGTTCCCCACGAGTTGTCAACTCGTCAGTGTAGAAAATAATAGATGACGCATAAACGTCCATATCTGGCTGTACATATTGCACCAATTTCATTACGTAGTTATCCTTCGGTCATAAACTCAATGATTTGGTGCTGTGGTAATTGACTGGATACTTCTTTTTGTTAGTATATACAGTATGTAATTCCAATTCGTGGATTTCAATTAATTGAGTATCTGAGAAACTAGATTTGTCACAAACGGCTTCCACTGGTTTGCTCTGAATTCATCCAAGTGACACTTGTGATTCGGTCCTACGCATGAGCTTGACGAGTTACGCACTGGCATAAAGTTTAAGGCATGGAAAACTTAGCCGGCCAAGCAGGGATTGTCCTAAAAAATGGTTCGTTTGGTTACACCCATCTCAGCAGACAAGTGAATTCCAAAGTCGAAATCAAGTAAAATCAGTCAAAACGCTTTTTTAAATTGCAAACAAGGAAAGAAGCAAAAAAAAAAAAAAAGACATTCACGATATTGCGCAGCTCGCTGCTCAAGCTCAAACCTACCACAATCGAGTAACCCCCTTTCATATACCGGCTTTAATTATTGACTCAAATCGAGATACGTTTTCATGAAGTTGATGTATTCAGTTCTCAATCACATGTTTCTCCAAAACATATGGCTTTAAATGAACGATTACTATAAATTGAAACCGTTGAAGTCAGGAAATGATTTCGTATAGTGTTCGATTTATGGTGTCTGTCTGTCTATGTGGGTGGGTGTATTTAAATTACAATAAGACAGGTTAATTGGCCTGAATTCGAGCTGGCATTTAAGCTTTCCAACTCCTGAAAACGCCAACTGTTAATTGAACTAAATACCTCTTTCATTATTGACACTGGCACGGTAGTTAGTGATTGGATTGAGCAGGGCTTTCGTTTAAAGTATTTAATTAAAGTATTTAATTGGGTTGCGCGGTTGTGCAATTTGTTGCATTTAGACAACCTGTCGACCCTGCGTATGTACTTCAATACTTATTTAATTTTGGATATTTAGATCATTCGACCCCACAACTTATATACTTATATGTTGATTATAAGTTATTATTCTTGAATATTGAATTAAGGAATATTTCTTTGGCATATTTGAAACGATACTTCTCATCTTAAGTATACACCGATTTTGTATTCTTTTATCACTCATCTGAACCAATAAATATTTGACAGAAAAACTAGAGATTTATGAATAAATATTTCAAACCTCAATTTCATGAATTAAATGCAGAAAGGGTTTCGGACAATAAATACTAAATTGATTTATGTAAATATCGGCTGAATCCAATCAGTTATTACAAATTCAATTTGTCATTAGTTTCATCTACTACGTCGAACTCCGTTAAGTCAAATTTTGAACCTAATCCGGGTTTTTTGTTAATAATTTTGCTTGCAATTGGAAATGTTATATCGGATCTGAATCAATACATTCGAAAGGCAATGATCAGTAATTTTTTACCCCAGTGGGTTTCACTTAAGCCATTGGTTTAACATTTGGAAACAAATTATTTTGTGGGTTTTAGTGTCGTGACTTTACAAGTGTGCTCCCACCACAAATTCAAATTAAGTGTGTAATATGAATTTATTCACATTCCAATTACAGTATAATTTTTTTAACTTGGTTTTTTCAGATTTAGTGAAATGGTCTGCGATCAAAATTTGTTTCATTTAGCTTGCAACAAGTTTGTCTTTAAGGCCCATAATTAACAAAAATATTTTACATTTTAAAATGTTTTTCTATTCTGCTCAGTTGACATTAAAACTATACAATAAAATCTGTCTCAAACTTGAACGTAGCTGTTACTTTCTTTGAATTACATCAATATAAAAATTTATTTGTAAAATTTCACACTATTTAAATCCAAATTCGAACCAAATTAAATTTGAACGCAATTTAAAATTGTTTCCGGCTCCAACGGTTTTGGTCCTGGGCTTGGTTTTAATACTGTCTAAGATAACCGGAAGAAGCCAAGTCGTCCTCTACACCGTGGAGCTATCGTCGCCTGCCACGACCTGTGCGTCTATGTCATGTGCACATGCAAGCACCTCATTGGACTGGCGATATAAGATGTTGCGCGAGGTGTTTCAGTTTTACGAAAAATGTACTCCAACATGAGATTACAGAGTATCGGGGCAGTCTCCTTGCCGAACACCATGAGTTAACTGCGAAAATTGATAGTCTGTTCTCATGTTTTACACACCATTGAAACTGCGTTATTGTCATTGTACACAGTCATACCAATTTTGTTAGAATCTTTCGATTGATCGAGTAATAGAGCGGCGGGAAATCCAGGAACACCTTATGCGTACGGGGATGGAAGTCTGATAATAAAGACTAGATCAGTGGCCGATATAAAATTTAAGCAGCCATCTTTAAAATTGTATTTAATAATAATTAACAAATTCTGTTGATAAAATCAAATCAAACGTTCCTTAATTTCAAACATCTCAAACTATATTGTCAAATTTAATTAAAATACACCATTGAGACTAATAGACAATTGAGACAATTGAGAGCAATAAAAAAGCCTTAAATGGTTCTTAAATTTCATTTAAAAAACGGGTATTTGTCTCTTTAAGGTTTAGCTTTTTCCAGTAGTAGACAATGATATCCATATAAATTATTCCAGACTGTGTGCACTTAAACAATAATTTGTCTAATTAGTTTTAGGTTTCAAACGAAAACACTCGACAAATCACTCGTTAGATATGCTAATAATTCCAAACCATCATTTTTTGTAATTATAAGCTGAAACTGGTGACACAAGTGGAATATACGCAATGACACATGGCAAAAATTCAAAATTCGATAAATTCGTTTGTCATCAAATTTATAAATTGTTAAAATTTGAGAATTGATGACGTTATTAAGCTTACGTATATTTATAGGTTTTTTGAAAATATTTAATTAAGATGAACCTGGCACCAAAACATCATAACTTTGAGAAGATTTATAATAAATTTTTTTCAAAAAACGGCCTTCATTAATTCTAAATTAATAATTTAAAAATTGGGAATCTGTTTTTAAATTTCAGAACTTATTTTAACTTTAAACCCTTGTTTTTCTTAAACAACTTAAATAATGCGATTAAGTCTTTGTATGTAATTTAGAATTAGATTCGGATATATAATTGCAGAATTTAGATAAATCTGCAATTAATGTTTCAGAAATTCAATATTTAATAACCAATCGTTCAAATTTTAAAATTTTGTCAGAAATTAAACCAATTAATTCGATAAAAATAACTTCAGTTTAAAATTTTTTATTTAATTTCAATTAATTTTCAGAAAAGTATTTAGTTATAAATTTTAAAATTTATTTTATAAATTTCAACACCCATAAATCCTCAAACTTATAAAATTCTAATTTTTTAATTATTTTTTATTGAATTTCCCCATTCAAAATTCCACCAAATAAATTTTAAAATTTCCTAAACCATAATAAATTCATATATCCAAGAAATTCAAATTTTAAAATGAATTTTATAGATTTTAAATCCAATTTTCAAAAACGATTAATTCTTAAATGTTCATATTTCATAAAAACAATTTTAACTTCCAATAAAAATTTAAAATTTTAGATTTCAAGCTACCATGAATTTTTACTGCAACAAGATTTTGTTAATTTGATTAATTAAGTAAAACTAACACCGCAGATTCAAATTCTTAGTTTTGATTTGTTCAAAAGAATTTTCATCTTGAATTTTTAATTTATTTTAAAAATCAATTTGAATTCAAAATTATAACTATTTAATTTATTTAAATAAAACTATATTTTATTTTTATAATTTTTTAAATTTTAAATATTTATTTTGTTCTTATTTGTGATAATTTTAATTTTTAGTACTTCGTTTTTTAATTTAACTATTCGAATAGTTGAATTATAACACTGAAGAAATAATTAAAATAAGACGAAACAAATTTTAAAATTAAAAAATTAAATTAAATATTAATTAATTAAAATTTAATTAGACGAAATAAATTTAAAAATTTAACAGAAATTTCAAATGGAAAATTTAAATTGGCACAAAATGTGTGATATTTATAGTGCATGGCAGCATTGCTGAGAGTTGGCAAACGTCTTAAATTATCTTCAACTTTGAGGGTATGACATGTTCAAAAGCATTCACAGCATAAATCGTATTGTTAACATAAAATCATCACCACATATAGCGCGGAAATTTTTGTAAATTTTAAATATATTTTTTCCTGCTACCAATTTTGTGTAGCATACCATGTTTACTTTGTGTTAAGCACAAAACGGAAAATTTTTATATATTTTCTCTAAATATATACGTGGCTCTATATACATAATAATTTTTTATTTTATTTAATTTATTCCATCATTCAAGATAATAAATTATTTTTAATATATGCTTTTAGTCTCTAATTTAATATTATAACATTTTCACTTTATTATTTTATTTTCCCTCGTTTTTCACTTACTCTCGCTACATACGAGTACATATACATAGGATATATTTTCATCTTATATCAATTTTATTTATTTATATATAACATATTTTTATTTTTTTTCATATTTTATACGGTTTTATGGTAAAAATGAAAAAACCACTCCACCTAATAGCAAATATATATATGTACGGTAGTTATGTATATCAGTACGTATATAACAAAAATGAACAGTGAAATGGTAAATATATATATACACGTTACATTATGTATCCGTAGATTTATATATAAAACACACAATACACACAAACACTGAGTATTTTTCAGAGTCAATCAATTAAATTGACTTTTTGTGTGCGCGGCGGGGAAAGGGATTATATTGAAATTGATATGAAATTCGTTGAAAATTTCAATTAAAGTTAATTTTATTTTTTTGTGTACAGTATTTTTATTTTATTGATGTGTTGTTGTTATTTCGTAACGTATTTTCATTTTTGGTTAATATTTGCGGGAAATTAAAATTTGATTTGATTAATGACTAATGGCTGTGTGCGTATACATATATATACGCGTTTGTTGTATTAAAGATTAATTAATATGTTTTCCAAATCATGCGTATCGTATTTTATTTTTTTGCCGGTTTATTTCACCATCTACAACCAGATTATTTATTTATTTTATATTTGTACGAATTAAATTCGTTGCAGGTGGATATATGTTCAGTAAAATGGAAAATAAATTAATTAAATTAGTGGATACGAATTAATTATTATATTTTTATTTTCATTTCATCACATTTCGTTATAATGAAAGGCGATACAATTTTAATAATTAATTTAATAACAACCTGTTATTGAATATATGTATATACAAATGATGTATATATAATCATAGATGTATCAAATTCTCAGACACGACCCACCTATTAATAATAAACGAAATGACACCCCCAAGACTTATATTCAATCCAAAACTAAATCCTCAATGGAATGTTTACACAAAATTAAAGTATTTTAAAACAATTTTCAAAATAGATACATACATACGTACATATACTATTGTGTTGTGTGTGTAAGATTTAACTTAACTTCAAGAGAATATATATAAACTCTTACGTTATATAGAATGTATAAAATACTTAAAAATTTAATTGATGATCATCGTTGTTTTCATATGAAAAAACTTTATACCTAACAAATAATAAATAAATAAAAAACATTTCATTTTAAATTCTCTCTTATATATAAATTCATAGATTGTGTCTATATCTAACTAGTGTGTGACAGCTATTCGCAAACAATGAGTCACGACCCAAAATGGGGTTACCATATAAAAAATTTAGAGCGTTTTTAATTTTTAATTAACTTTTAAAAATTCTAAATAGAAAACTCCTGACTGTCTCAAATTCAATGATTTAAACTTAAAAAATACAATCTTAAACAATCTTTACAAACTTAAATTGATAACATTGAAAGTTAAAATTTTCATTTTGCAATTTTGAAAATTATAAATCTTTTGTTTCTTCTTAATTCTAAATTTGATGTAGAATTTCAACAAAACGAATGCCGATTTTCGAATTATTTCTCTTTCAATTTATTACATTTGCATTCAAATCTTTGGAAATATTGTAAAAAATTGAGCTTATCGAATTTTGAACTTTTAAACCGGATTTTTAAAATTCTGAATTTTAATTATTGGATTCTGTATTTCAATTTATTTTATTTACATATATGTAACGTGAAATATATTCTAAATTACGAACTAAAAATTTTAGAATTCTGAAAAAAACTTCAGCTTATCGAATTTGGAAATTAAATATACAAATATGTATCTTTAAAAATATTAGAGCGTTCGATTTTAGCGATTTTAAACTATTTAAAAATCTTTTTTATAATTCTGAATTTAAATTGAAATTCAACAGAAATTAGGCCGATTTTAGAATTTTTATTAACTAAAAGTTTTTAAATTTCTATATAAGAGAAAGAAATTTTAAATTGTGTACTCAAATTTTGGGAATTCTGGAAAAAATTTGAACTTATAGAATTTTGAACTTTTAAACCTGATTTTTAAAATTCTGAATTTTAATTATTGGACTGTGAAAATTACAAATATGTATCATTAATCAAGTTAAGTTTAAGAATATTCGATTTCAACGATTTTCAACATTTTAAAAGTAAGTTTTATAATTCTAAATTTTAAGTGGATTTCAATTATTTCTGGAAATTTTTAAAAACTCGATTTTTACAATTTTGAATTTTAATTATTTAATTTATATAATTACAAATATCTATCTTTAAAGGTCTTAACCATCCGATTTTAACTATGTTCTACTAAGTTATTTTTATAATTGTAAATTTAAAGAGGATTTCAACAGAAATTATGCCGATTTTCGATTTAATTTTAAAGTAAAAGAAATTTAAAATTGTGAACTAAAATGTTTGGTTTTTTGAAAAAATTATTTTAAACCGACTTTTAAAATTCTTAATTTTAATTATAGAATACTTAAAATAACAAATATGTATCTTTAAAAATATAAGAGCATTCGCTGTTAACGATTTTCAATTTTTTAATTTCAATTTGTTAATTGTATAATTCTAAAATTAAAGTTAATTTAAATAGAAAATACGATGATTTTTAAATTTTTATTTATTCCAATTTATTAAATTTCGATGTAATTGAAAAAGATGTTAAATTGTGTACTCAAATTTCTGGATTTCAAATTTTGATTTTTAAAACCCGATTTTACAATTCTAAGCATCAATTATTGAATTCTTAAAATTACAAATATTTATTTATATGGAGCAAATTACAAATATTTATTTATATATATTTTAGCGATCTTCAAATTTCTAAAAGTCTATTTTATAATTCTAAAATTAAACTTTTCGATTTTATTTTAAAGTGAAAGAAATTATTAGAAATATTAGAGCATTTGATTTGAACGATTTTCAAACTTTTTAAAATTTATTTTTATAATTCTGAAGTTAAAGTGGAAATCGACAGAAATTATGCCAATTTTTAAATTTTTCTTTATTTAAATTTATAAATTTCGATGTGAACTGATAAAAATTTTAACTTGCGAACTCTAATTTTTGAATTTCTGGAGAAATTTGAATTCTTAAAAATTCAAATATGTATCTTATAAATATAAGAGCAATCAGTTTGAACAATATTCATCTTTTTATAATTCTGAAGTTTAAGTTGAATTCAACAGAAATTATGACGATTTTAAATTTTTTGTTTTCAATATATTATGTAAGGTGACAGATATTTTAAATTGCGAATTCAAATTTTTGGAATGCTGGAAAAAATTTGAGTTTATCGCATTTTGAACTTTTAAACCCGAGTTTTGTAATATTGAACCTTAATTATTGAATTCTTAAAATTACAAAAAGGTATCTTTAAAAATTTGAGATCATTCGATATTAACGATTTAAAATTTTTAAAAGTTCTTTTCCTTATTCTAAATTTAAAGTGGATTTTAATAGTAATTATGCCGATTTTTGAATTTTTATTTATTTCAATTAATAAATTTCGATGTAAGTCAAAAATATTTTAAAATTGTGTACTCAAATTTTTGAAGTTCTGGAAAAAATTGAGCTTATCGAATTTTGAACTTTTAAACCCGATTTTTCCAATTCTGAGTTTAAATTATCGAATTCTTAAAATTATAAATATGAATCTTTAAAAGTTTTAGAGCATCCGATTTTTGATTTTATTTTATAGTGAAATACATTTAAAATTGTAAACTCAAAATTGTGGATTTCTGGAAAAAATTGGATCTTAACAAATTTTGAACTTAAAAACCCAAATTTAAACAATTCTGAACTTTAATAACTGATTTCATAAAATTACAAATATGATACTTTAAAAGTATTAGAGCATTTGATTTGAACGATTTTAAACATTTTAAAAGTGATTTCTATAATTCTGAAGTTAAAGGGTCCACAGAAATAATGGCAATCTATCAATTTTTCTTAATTTTAATTTATTAAATTTCGATGTCAAACTCAAATTTTAGGATTTCTGGAAAAATTTGAGCTTAAACCAGTATTTTACAATTCCTAGTTTTAATTATAGAATTCTGCAAATAACAAATATGTTTCTTTAAAAATGTTAGAGAATTCGGTTTTAACGATTTTCAATATTTCAAAAGTTATTTTGATAATTCTAAATTTAAAGTAACGTTAAATAGAAATTATGCCGATTTAATAATTTTGTTGATAATTTGAATTCTTTAAATTACGATTCAAATTGAAAGACATTTAAAATTGCGAAACACAGTTTTTGAAATTCTGGTAAAATTTGAGCTTATTTATTTTGAACTTTTAAATCATATATTAAAAATTGTGGAATTTAACAGAAACAATGCCTTTTTTCGAATTATTTTTATTTAAATTTATTAAATTTCGATGTGAAGTGAAAAAAGTTTTAACTTGCGAACTCAATCTTTTGGATTTCTGGAATAATTTGAGATTATCAAATTTTGAACTTCCAAACTCTATTTTTACAATTTTGAATCATAATTATTGAATTCTTAAAAATACAAATATGTATCTTGAAAAGTTAAGTTAAAGATTCGTTTTTAACGATTGTCAACTATTTAAAAGTTCTTTTAAAATTCTGAATTTAAAGTGGACTTAAAATATGCCGATTTGATAATCTTTTGACTATTTTAATTCATTAAATTAAGTTTTATAGTGAAATATATTTTAAATTGCGAACCCCAATTTTTGGAATTCTGGAAAAAATTTTAACTTATTGATTTTGACCTTTTAAATCCGAATTTAACAGTTTTGAATTTCAATTATTGAATTCCTAAAATTACAAATATTTATCTTTAAAAGTTTTAGAGTATTCGATTTAAAGAATAATTTTACACTTTTTAAAATTTTTTAATAATTCTGAATTAAATGTGGAATTTAACAGAAATTATGCCGATTTTCGAATATTTCTATATTTTAATTTGTTTAATTTCAAAGTGAAGTGGAACAAATTTAAAATTTTGAGCTTAAACTTTTCGAATTCTAAAAATTACGATTTTCGATTTAAAAGTTCAATATTTTATAACCTGAATTTTTTCCAGAATTACAAAAATTTAAGGTCCCACTTAATCGAAATTTATTAAATTGAACAAAAACAAATTGAAAAGTCGGCATAATATCTGTTGAAATTTACTTTAAAATGAGAATTATAAAAATACAAGTTCTTTAATTAATTCTAAATTTTAATTAGTGAATTCTTTAAATTACACATATGTATCATTAATTATATGTTTGATGTTAACGATTTTAAACATTTTAAAGTTATTTTTATAATTCTGAAGTTAAAGTGGATTTCAACAGAAATTATGCCGATTTTTGAATGTTTTCTATATTTAATATTATTAAAATTCGATGTAAGTGAAAGACATTTTAAATTGTGAATTCAAAATTTTGGAATTCTGGAAAAATTATAGCTTAACAGATTTGTGTGACAGATATTCTCAAACAATGAATCACGATCCCAACAGGTGACACCAATTTAAAATTTTTGAAACATGTTTAAGTTTTAATTAAGCTTTAAAAATTCCTAAAAGAAAACTTCTGACTGTCTCAAATTCACTGATTTAAATTTAAGAAATTCATAGAAAAACATAATTTTTTAACTTATGTTTAATTAAGATAAGTTAAAAAAATTATATTTTTTTATTTGTTTAATTGATTATTAAATTTGGAAAATTTATCCTGGTCATTTCGTAATACTCACAATTTTACAAACTAAACAAAATTTACGATATCTTTTTTGTCATCTCATTTTAGGTACCTATGTATAACGTTCAAAATTAAAATGTTCAATTCGTAATGTTTGAAATTATAAATCATTGAAACTTTCGTTTATTTTTAATTCTAATTTTAATGTAGAATTTCAACAAAAGTAATTATGATTTTCAATTTATTTTCTTTTAATTTATTAAATTTCTATTCAAATTTTTGGAATTCTGGAAAAAGTTTGAAGATATCGAATTTTCAACTTTTAAAATCGAATTATACAATGTTGAATGCTAGTTATTGAATTCTGAAAATTAAAAATATGTATCTTTAAAAATATTAGAGCGTTCGATTTTAACGATTTCCAACGATTTTTGAATTTTTCTTTATTTCATTTATTTAAATTTCGACGTGAAGTGAAAGAAATTTTAACTTGAGAACTCATATTTTTGGAATTCTAAAAAAAATTAGAGTTTGTAGATTTTTGAACAAACCCGAGTCTTACAATTCTGAATTTTAATTATTGAATTCTTAAAATAAAAAATATGTATCTTTAAAAGTTTTAAGCGTTCGATTTCAACGGAATTCAACTTCTTAAAAGTTCTTTTAAAAAATTCTAAATTTAAAGTAGATTTTAACACAAATTATGCGGATCCATCAAATTTTTTTATTATTTCAATTTATTAAATTTCGAGATTTTAAATTGCGAACTCAAATTTTTGGAACTCAGTTTATCGAATTTTGAACAATTTTGAACTTTTACACCCGAATTTTTAGTATTGAATTAATAAGATAACAAATATGCATCTCTAAAAATATGACAGCGTTCGATTTTAACGATTTTTATCTTTTCAATAGTTCACTGTTATAATTCTGTAAGGTAAAAGATATTTTAAATTACACACTCAAATTTTTGGAATTCTTAAACAAATATGATTTACGAATTTTAAAATTTTTACAATAGTTAAAACAATTCTGAATTTTAATTATTGGTTTTTGAAAATTACAAATATCTTTAAAAGTTTTCGAGCATTAAAATTTAAGATTTTTAACTTTTTAAAATTATTTTTATAATTCCAAAGTTAAAGCAAATTTAAACAGAAATTATGCCGATTTTTAATTTTTATTTATTCCAATTTATTTAATTTCGATATAAGTGAAAAATATTTTAAATTGTGTTTCCAATTTTTATAATTCAGGGAAAAATTTAAGTTTATCGAATTTTGAACTTTTAAACCAGATTTTTACAATTCTGAGTTTTAATTATTGAATTCTTAAAATTACAAATATGTATCATTAAAAGTTAAGTTTAACATTATTCGATTTTAACGATTGTCAACTTTTCAAGAGTTCCCTTGGAAATTTTGAATTTAAAGTGAACTTAACCAGAAACTATGCCGATTTGATAATATTTCGATTGTTTCAATTTATTAAATTTCGTTTTAAAGTGAAAGATATTTAAAATTACGAACTCAAATTTTTGGAATTTTGCAAAAAAAATTAACGATTTTGAACGTTTAAATCCGATTTTAACAGTTCTGAATTTTAATTATTGAATCCATAAAATTACATATATGTATCTTTAAAAGTTTTAGAGCATTCGATTTTAACAATAATTTTCAACTTTTTAATAGTTTTTAAATAATTCTGAATGTAATGTGGAATTTAACCGAAATTACGCGAAGTTTTCGAATATTTCTTTATTTTAATTAAATTTCACAAATTTAAAATTTTGATCTTAAATTTTTGGAATTCGTAAAATTACAAATATTTACATTTTTAAGTTTTAGAGCATTCGATTTTAGCTGGTTTAAAAGTTCATAATTTAATAACCTGAATTTTTTTCCAGAACCACAAAAATTCGCAATTTAAAGTTCGCAAAGTTCGCAATTTAAAATATCTTTCATTTACATCGAAATTTATTAAATTGAACAAAAAAAAATTGGAAAATCGGCATTGTTTCGATTGAAACTTGCTTAAAAATGAGAACTATAAAAATTCAAGTTTTTTAATTAATTCTTAATTTCAATTATTCAATTCTTAAAATTACAAATATGAATCTTTGAAAATATGGGAGCGATTGATTTTAAACTTTTTTAAAGATATTTTTTTAATTCTGAAGTTAAAGTGGATTTCAACAGAAATTATGGCGATTTTTTTAATTTTTCCTTATTTCATTTTATTAAATTTCTAAAGTGAAAGATATTTTAAATTGCGAACTCAAACTTTTAGAATTCTAGGAAAAATTTGAGCTTCTCGAATTTTGGTCTTTAAAACACGATTTTACAATTCTGAGTTTTAATTATTTAATTCTTAATATTACAAATATGTATCTTTAAAAGTTTTAGTGCATTCAACCATAGCCATTTTGAAGTTTTTAAAAGCCCTTTCTATAATTCTAAATTTAAAGTGGATTTCAACAGAAATAATGCCGATTTTCTATTTTATTTTAAAGTGATAAAAATTTAAAATTGTGAAGTCAAAATTTTGGAATTCTCGATAAAAATTTTAGCTTAAAATTTAAAACTTTTAAATCAAAATTTTACGATTCTGAACTTTAATTATACTGAATTCTTAAACTTACAAATGATACTTTAAAAATTTTTAGTATTCATCTATCATATTTAAACGATTTTCTATTTTTTGAAAGATATTTTTATAATTCTAAATTTAAATAGAAATTTGGACGATTTTCAAGTTTTTAAAAGTTGTTAGATTTTATTTTAAAGTGAAAGGAATTTAATATTATGAACTAAAATTTTTGGAATTCTGGAGAAGCTTATCGAATTTTAAACTTTTAAATTCGATTTTTACAATTTTTAAATTTAATTATTGAATTTTGAAAATTTCAAATATGTATCGTTAAATATTCGATTTTAACGATTTTCAAGTTTATAAAATTTCTTCTTATAATTCTGAATTTAAAGTGGAATTCCACAGAAATTGAGGATTTTTTTTCTCCACATTATTAAATTTACGGCCATTGAAAATTTTATGAAACCATTAATTTTTAAATATCAACATTTTGAATTTAGTCGTAGTTTGTGAGTTTTTAATTCGGAACAATACTTACAGCTTACTGGAATAATGTTAATCAATTTAAAAATAGATAACACATTTTTTAACTAGTAAATCCAAATCGTTTGGGGTTAACCAAGTTTATCACTAAAAGGATGCCCTTGGATATCGATTGTGTAAACTTAAAGTTGTTCAACATTTTGCGACTAATGGGAATACTGTTCCGATAAGTTTTCTTTGAAAAATGGGGTCACAAATCCATACAGTTTAAAAATCGTTGAGTTATCGACTATCATGCACATACAGAGCAGAGATAGAAAAATGTTCTTCCTGATTTTTCCTAATACATAAATATACATTTTATTTCTTTTAAAATTCTTCTACATTTTTAATAATAGAGAATTGCATAATGATAAAATGAAAGAAAACAAAACAAAATCTTGTATTTAATGCAAAATTATGTGATATTATCTTATCACCGAGCGATATGTACATATATATCTATGTAGTATGTACATATATTGTGTATACAGTACAGTGTTATTATCCTTTTTTTTATATGTATTATAGAAGAGAAAATAGGAAAATGTTAGAAAACTTTATGTGTTGTATTAGTGTACAGTGTACGGGAGGATGATCTTCTCTGTATATAAAATTGGTATATACTATCATCATACTCCACAATGACAATAAAATGTTTCGAATGTTATCTTATTTTCTAGTTTTCTTATATAATTTTTTTGTTCGTTTTATTCAATTTTCTATTTTCCTATTTTTGTTTTTTGTAGTTTAATTCAAACACAAATGTGAAAATAGAAAATAGAAAAAATTGAGTTTCAGTCTCATTTTCTATTTAAGAAGTTTATTTTTCGTATTAGATATTTTTTTTTTTTTGCTCGTTGGTATAAATGTTTTTGTCTTAAATAAGATTTATTATAAACGTTTTGTCAATATAATACAGCTATACATATATGCACATATATACACATATATAGTGTAAGGAAAACCGCCACATCATTTGGTGAAAATGGATCAGTAATATTTCATTTCGAGAGTAGCCTTTAATATTGAAAAATGATGAAAAATAAAATGATTTAAGATAAAATGGTTAAGATTAAATAATCAATTTTACGATTAGAAATGGGAATAGTCGTATATAGTCGTACATACATACATATAGTATATACAACATAATAACATTTCAACTGTGACTTTAGTTTTAGACGGCATGTGCGAAAAATTATGGGCGCCAACCGGTTTGTTATTTGGACAGTCAGCCATGATATTTTCAATTTGGTTTTGTATAAGAAAACTGTCTAAGCATCTATACTATAACCTAAAGATCATAATAATAATGAATTCACCAAAAATATGGGGTGGGAAAGGAGACTCAAGTTAAATGATCTAAAAACAGCTCAAATCTCATCGTCACCTGCACGTGATGCACAAGTGTTTTATAAAAAATGTGGACGTATGGTGGTATTCAACTATGGGGATGCACCAAAATCAGCAATCAACAAATAGTTCAACGATTTCAAAATTAAGTTCTCAGAGGGATTGTAAACGCCCCTTGGTACACTTGTAATCTCGGAATAGAAATAGTCGTAAGTGAAATTAATAAGTGTGCACAAAAACACCAGAAGAGGCTCCATCATCACCCTAACGTTAAAGCTGTAAGACTACTTCATCAAGAGGGTATCATAAAACGAGTCAAAAGACTAAAACCTTTTGAGTTAGTCAATATTTCTACGCACTCCCTTAGTAAAACACACGGAAAATAGTCTTGTGTAGGTACAAGACAATTTTTCGTGTGTTTTACTATGGGAGTGCTTCAAAAGTTTGACTACAAATATTGAATAGTTCGGAGGAGCTTTATTATTATATTGTCAGAGTCAAACGCTGTTAGTCAAAAATGACTGGTTACTTTGTAAATTTTTTTTATTGTTATCATAAATATAATATTTAAAACGTTATCTGACTTAAAAACTGAAGCGAAGAAATTACCAGAGGCGGCTCAATAAAAACATTTCCTTATAAAAACATAAATCCATATACATACATGAAACCAATATAAGTCTTAGTTGTATTGTAAATTAAGGCTTGACCCTGGACGCTTCGATTAATATTTCTCTCTCTTAAATTATAGTACAAAAAAAAATTAAATGACGGTACCAAATTTTATTTGATCTTCCAAAGCACTAACATAGTAAATCACACGAAAATGTGTCTAGGACTGTTGCACGATAATTTTCCGTGTATTTTACTATGTGTGTGATTGGGAAAGTTGAATAAAATTTAATTTCAAGAAATTTAAATATTTTTTTTATTGTTATTGTTTTTGATTTTTTATAGCAGCTTTTGATTTTTGGATATTTCTGGAGAGCTCGATAAAATTGATAATTTTATCTGTCTGGTTCTACTCATTTGTTAATAATTTTTAAGTTGTATTGACGACTGGTCAAATAATCATGGGCACAATTTTAATACTGTATGTTATAATCCAGAAATTAAGATTCAATTCTGGTATTCAATATTAAAATGCTGTCCACTCTGGTTTAAGATCAAAATAGAAATTCAGCATTTGACTGGGATCATTATTTTACGTAAAATCATTTTTAAGTGGAGGCATTTGCAAAACTAAAGTTCTCAACATGTGTGGTTAGATCAGAAGCATTTTTCTAACATTATCTGAAATGAGAGTTTAAACAATTATACATATTTCAAAATCATAACTATCCTCATATTAAACACGTGTGTTATATGGATTTGACGTACTACATAAAACCACCCGTAAAATTAATCCCGCTTAATAATGATTATATGTATAATTATATAAAACCGCTTTTCGAAAAAAACACAAATACAAAATTCGAAATTTTTGTTAATAATTCCCAAAACCATTTCGATGGTATTTCCAAGATCTCGCATAACCACCAAACATTTAATTAAGCGAAATCAAAAAAAAAAACACAAACCTCAACTATTTTTTTAATTTCGTTTATTTAAATAAAAACAATAATAATAATTTGTTTATTATTTAAATTAATTACTACATTCGTTTTAATTATTAAAGAATATATTTAATGTGTGTAAATGTTTTATTTTTAATTGTTGGTTGAATTAGTTGGATAATTAAGGGAAAACTGTTCCGAAAACGAAAATATTTCTTAATTCACACACAACCCATTCTTAAAAATAAGTTTTGGTTTTTTCCCTTGCGTTTATAATCCTTTTTCGTGTTTGATTGTTGTTGACCTATAAAAATAAAAAATTCTTGATTTTCTTTTTTAATGTAAGCTGAAATCAAAATTAAATTGAGAGAGAAGTTTTAATAAAAAGAAAACTAATTAATAATTTAAATTACTTTTTTTCGAAAAAAAAAAAATTAAAAATAAAAATAAAGTTCTGTGTGCTTACAGCAAGCTTTTTATTAGTCGAAAATATCAAAATAAGGAATAAAAAAAAAAAGAAAGTTGAAAAAAATTCTGTAAAATTTATTAAAAGTTTTTTTTTTTATAAATATTTTGGTTTTGAGCTTTTGACCAAAAAAAAAATAAATTTTTAAACAAAAAGTTGTGTTGAGAACATAATTTGTGCTTGCTAAATTTAAACGATAGTTTTATTTACTTTTTTAATATATTCTATAGTTTTGTGTTTAAATTAGTAAAAAAAAGCTTAATTACCATTTTAAATCAAAATATTAAAATTAGGTAATTATTATATATTCTGGTGTGTGATGTATTAAAAAATAAGTTTTCTTTTTAGCTTTCGGTTTTTATAAGTTTATTGTTAGCAAAATTCAGAAAAACTGTAGCTATAGTTTAAGGAACGGGCAACTGAGCCGGGATTTATAGCTGCAGTTTCCCGGTAAGCTTCAAGCTGGGTTGACTGAATATTGCAAGCAATTAGAAATTCGGTAGTATGTATGCCTTAGTTCGGGTGACTTATGAAAAGTTCAGCAAAGCTCTCGTGTTGAGTCTTCAAAATTCTAAGGAAAAAATGTGTAACCATTTATACAATTCTCACGCAACTCACTCTGAATCAGTAAATGGTGTATGATAAAAATCATAATAGAAACTTTTTTAGTTTCTTAGATTAAGTTTTGAGATTTTAAAATTATTTGACTGATTCCATTTAATTTAGTACGATGTTGGGCTAGATGGAGTAATTTATTTTGACGTGTAACTAGGGGCGGGACATGTAAGTTCATAATTTATTATTATTATTTCTGTTTAATTTCGACAGTAGTTCAACCACTTGACATTTTTAATTGTCTAAATCAATTTTCCAACGCGATTCGAGTTTTGTCCCTGAAAAAACTCAGGGGCCCTACTATGACTTTCGACTACGATTTTCGACGGCGGTCGTTTTCTTATAGTAGGCAAAGGAAGAAAAAGGTGAACAATATTATAAATTTACTATTGTTTACTTTTTTCTTTCTTTGCCTACTATAGGAAAACGACCGTCGTCGAAAATCGTAATCGAAAGTCATATAGTATTGCCCCAGTTTTATGTTGAAAATAAGCTCAACCTCGAGTTATATGATTTCTGTCGGAAGTGAATAGTAAAACAAATTTGAGTTTTCTTTACACTCCAAAATCATAAATATTTACATAAAAGCAATTAGTACACATTACTCGATTTTTATTTATTACAGTGTCAAATTTTAGTCTGCATCCAAGGTTTTCACCATCCAGAACTTTGTGAATGTTTTTTTATGTTTTTTTTATGTCTGGACGATTTTAGTGGCGAAACTTTAAAATAAAATCATTCGCTGGAGTAGACTAATCGAATGTAACACTTTTGGAATATTTGTCATAAATTGACGTGTATAGATAGTTGAGTTGGTGCTAAAGACGTTGCCTCTTGATTTTCCCATTACTTATTTGAATTAGCAGCTAGAGATCCCTCTACATTTTTGTTAGATGAATAATTTGATCCGTCTGGTTCATTAGATGAAGAAACATGTGCCACTATCCTATACAAGGCTGGTTTTCAAGATTGAAAGTTCAAACAAATTCAGGAGCTGCAGCCCCAATGTTGGTAGGGACCGCAAATTTTAATTTAGCAATAAATTACCGTAATGTAGTTATCCTTTGAACTTAATATAATTCAGATTTTAATTCTGTGATGACTGCATATTCTAATGGACAGTTCCATCCCCTAAACCATCTTTTTCATCCAGAGTTTATGAATTTTCAGCCAATTGCTCCTAATTTATGTTCTCCAAAAATAACCGGTTTTACCGGTATTATTAATTTGATTTCTGGTAATTCGGTAAGCCGATTTGAATAGTAAAATCGGGTAAACGATTAATCGTTTACTGATAATGCGGCTCCTAGTTGCTGGTAAATATAATTCAATTTCAGTTTGTATATTTTATTGTTTAGCTTTGACTGATGTCAGAACTCGAATTTCAACTGCAACTATTAAAGTGCTACAATTTCAAAATGCAAATGGGCTTGGATAAATCCGATGATGATAATAAGAATCTAATTGAAATGCAATAACATCATCGTGAAGAGACCAATTTTTTTTTTAATACGAAGGAGGTGACAAAAAGTTGCCGAAATCAAATTCAAATGTGAAAGTTCACGCTTTTGACTTACAGCAGTGTCTTCCAACACCTTAGTTCAAAAGTATGTTTTTACAAACGACATTTGTGGACTTACAATTTAACAATCCACAATTGTGTGAAATGAGTTACCAGGTATAGAACACTACGTATTGTATAGTGACTGTTGGGCCTGTTAAAATAAAAATATCTAAGTCGCGTCGATTTTAACAACATTCCTGTAATATAGCGGCAATATAAAAATTATCGACTATAAATTTCGTGCAAGGGCACATGTCATATATGGAATGTGATGAGAAAAAAGAAAAAAATCAAATGTCCAAATCCACCATCCTCGCAAATGGTACCAGTTCATTAGGACTGCTGGATCAATTCGTTATTTTGAGGAAATTGAACTAGAACAAAATAATATGGTTGAGTTTGGTTTTAAGAACAAAATGTGGCCTTAAGTGAACAGCAATGGTGAACTACTTAAATGGACCGATGTGAAGTGGTTGCGATTTAATAATGATTTTGGGAAAATTCAATATAAAAATGCAATAAACCCGGCTTAAAATAAAGGATCTCATTGCTCAATTTCTATTAATTAACGAAATTTACAACAAGTTTTATTTAAATCTGAATGCCAAATATTGGATTCGATCTATTCTATGAAGGTGACCCCGAAACGGAAGATGTGGATAACATCAATAGACAGTGTAGCTGATCCCACTAATCGCTTACCCATTGGTAGAGTTTTTAATTATTTCTGAATCATATAAGTTTCAAATGCCTCGGCAGCTTACAAATTAATAGTTTGCGTCCGTTCATGTTATCAATACTCTCAGACGAACGGATGCAAGTTATTAATTTGTTAGAATTTGAAATTTATATGATTCAGAAATATTTAAATTCCCTCTTTTACTTCATACTTACTTCGTACTTCTTATAATTAAAATCTGAGGAATTGGAATGCTGGGGATGTACCATTTTAATGTTACTTCCATCCAAAATTCTTTGTACCTTTTCTTGATTTACTAATTATTTTTAATTGAGTATAAGACGAAATACAGTTTTGAGAAACTTCATTAGAAACATCAATAGACAGAAAAATGTCATTTACAAATTCTAAACACGTAATTTTATTCAACCTCCTACCTCCTAGAATTCAACATCACTAAACTTAACAATTTTGAATAAACCACTTTTGAAATTGATATTACTTAATGGATGGACTGACGAAACCTAAATCCGACCCAGTTGGTCATATTAATACATTTAAAATCCCACTTCAATCCAACATACCCAGGTTCATCATAATCGGTTAAGCCATATAGCTTAAATCCCCAGTAGGCTAATTCCACACCTTTATCCCAAAATCGTTTTACAATTTCATTTACATCCAACATTTTAAACATCCTGTTAGTTACCATGCACTATTTCGTACCTCACCTTAGTTTTACTATTCTATTATTTCTACCGGGATCCATAATGTACATAATTATATAAAAGAAAAACAGAAACTAGTCTGCTTTATAAAATGTTAGGTAATCTTATATACAACCCTGAGGACGACGGACTTACATTTCTCGTAAACCCAAATTGCACGAACATGTTTGCTAAGAATACCATCACAGTATCCTTTGCTAGTCATAGGAGACGTCTAAATAGTTCGATCGCTGGGCTGAACACCCGCATCCGTTAAAAGCTCAACTGTTTGTAATGTAAACAGAAGAAAAAATGGATATCGCCTAAGCAATACCGAACCCCCACTCAAGTACCCGGACTCAAGATTTAGGATCATCACGCGACACGTGCAATCACTTAGGAGTCCAGGAGCGTTGGAAGGCCTAATCACGTGCATGAAGGAGTACCGGATGGAACTCGCCTAAAAATGGAGACCATGTGTCCCAGAGCTACGTTGCTATACGTTGCTCTATACAATGGAGATGACTTCGGAAATTTTCAAGATGGATTTCCTCTTGAGCCGCAGGTAAAGAAGGCTGTGTTGGATTTCCAGATTTATTACTCCCGACACGATAATGCGAAAATTTGCTACCGATAATGATGAACTTTGCAATTGCTCACAACCTTAGAGTAGCAGGCACTTTCTTCCAACACTTCCCACACCTTCAAATTAAACACGGGCTCGGATTGTGCTGGATGTGAGAACTTATCGGTCAGAAACCAAATAAGAAGGCAGCGATCATTTGGTCGTTGCAAAGCTAGGATGGATTTTCGTACAAGTCTGGGAACACAGCAAAATGCATAGACCGTTTCGAATTTGAAGGTCTGATAAATAAAGATCAAAAGAAACGATATCAGTCTCTTGTCGACGACAGCATTGAGGAAGCTAATTAATTACCAGTCTGGCTGTGTGAACTCTGTCTAGGAGATACTGGAAATTTCGGTTGTTAGTGCTGCTCATCAGACTTTAGGTATAGTCACAGTCAAACCTAAGAATGATTGGTTTGGTGATGAGTGTCGTCTTGCAGTTGAGCAACAAAATATAGCACATAGTGAAGTGCAACAACGTTGTTTTGATGCTCCCTGTTTCTGGCACAACTACCGATGTGATTTTTGCACTACAGCACTCTTTCTCCTATAGCCCAAAATTGTTCGATATATCTTTAAACCTATGTGGACACTTTGATTTGATTAATTTGATTAATCTCGTACAAATTTATTGCTTCTGTTGGAATTAGAGTCATGTGACCGAGCTATATGGCCAAAACTTTACTGCTGAATCGTGTTGAAGTATTAGCGGCAAAATACGCCGTTATGAAAAATGTGACAAAAACCTGGCTCCACAACTGCAAATTTCTGGCCAAATCATAAATTTTTTTGCAAATGTATTGTATCTGACTTGAAATGTTTCAAAACCAATTTCATTTATGTTTCGTCATCCATCAACACACATCCACTAAATTGTCTGGCACATATTTTATCGAACAAAACTGATGGTTATTTCAACGATTTGGCTGGGTAGAACTTATAGCCTTATTGAACTCAAAATCGTTTTACCATGGAGTGAGGTGTGTTAAATTTTATGGCGCGGTCATAGTTAAATTTTCCCGGATTATTTTAAATGAAGGTATAACCTTTTTGTAAAGAATTCTATCAGTTATGTCAAGTAAAGATTTCTGTCGTTGTTCACCATCAATTTCTAATACGCCGGTGGTCGAGAAGGCAGATTCAATGCCCTTGAAATCGTGGACACGGGTTCAAGACTCGTCAGCGCCAATACTTTTTTAATTTAATTTCGCTGCTGTAAAATTGGTTCAACGCAGCTTCTGTTGAAATCTATATTTAATTTCTGCAAGTATAAGAGCCATCTCTTGTGTTTGACCGTAATGAAAATAAACGGTAATGGTCAAATAAGCAAAATCCATTTCTGTTGCTAAAATTATTAATTTTCTCTATTGAATTGGCATTCATAAAAGATTTGTATAGCACGAAGCAGAGTCGTTGCATTTGGAATTGTAAACTTGAGTTCACCTACCTCGGTTTGGCATTAAAAATTTTTTAATTTAATTTATTTAATTCCTCCCTTCAATTGGCAAATGTAAAAGATGAGTATAGCGGCAAATCTATATATGGAAATGGTGAGGTGGTAAGGTAACCGATGTCAAAGGATTTGGAATTGTGTATGTTGTGCAGTGTTCGAACCACGATTAAAGGTACAAAAATGTAGCGGGCATCCACATATTTCTCATTAAATTAAAAATATATATTGAGGCTTGAACTAGTCATGATAAAAATACAATCACACAGCTTCTTTTACCACCGAGCCACTGCTATACATATAAATAGTGATATTCCTATCGTTTATAGCTGCCATTTGAATAAAAAAATTGAAAATTTTAGCAACGGCAATAATCTCTGCTTATTTGATCATCGCCGTACAATTTCATTTCCGCTCTATACCCATACCTATCTTTTATACTTACCACTTTTACATGAAGAATATTGAAGTTTTGAACAGAAGCTGAGTTGGATTTGAATAATTTTATTTCACCATCACCAATTTAACAGGAGAAATTAAATCAAAAAATGTTTGGCTCGATCGAGAATCGAACTTAGATCCAGTAATCCAACGTCACTGACTTTACTTACTGGACCACCGCCGTAGATAGATTTCACCCTCCAAAAAATACATCTGCCATTTGAATAGAAAATAATGAAAGTTTTAGCAAAGACAACGGACTCTGTGAATCAAATCTGTTATACTTTCCAATTAAATTAAAGAACTTGGGAAATTTTTTAATAGAAGCTATGTTAATCAAAAATGTCCCAACATTAATATGGTTTGAAACTTAACTGAAGTGGATCAGGAGCAACATTTAATGCGATGACATTCCAAGCAGTATATTTCGAAGAAGTTAAAAATCTGACAAGCCATTCCTCCTTATGTTCTTAAAAATTATAAAACTTCCGTTCCAGTCAATTGTGCTTAATGCGATTTTCTAGGCGGGCTACAATATTGACCACTGACCATTCAAGTTTTAAGTTTAACTCAGTACATGAATTATGTCCAAACAAAAAATTTCCATATACAAACTGAAAGCATAACAAATAGGTATAGCTTAGTTTAAGTCTGGATTAGGGCTAAAAAAAGTTTAATTTAATTTCTTACAAATTAATTCCATTCGGATTCTGTTAAATTTTCATTTTTCTCTATTCAAATGGTGAGTATAAAAGATGGATTTATCGGTAATCAAATTGTACGGCAATTGTCAAGTAAGCAAAGTAATGGGCGTTTGATTAGTGGACGTGGAGTTCAAGCGACATTCGGGCTACTGTTTTTTTATGTTAATTTCATCTTACAAGTTAGTTCAACTCAGCTTCTATTAAAATTTTCAAATTTTTCTAATTAAATGCCATTAAGTATAAAAGAGGGATGTAGCAGTCAAATCGATCAGGTCATGTATTTTTCCTGGGTCAGTTATATCAAAGATTATTTATATATAAGATAGGAATACACGAACAAAAAAGTACGGATTTCTACTTTTTGATTCTAAATCCACAATTGAATAGAGCCATCTATAACAAGATTTATTAATTGTAATAGCTAAGTTCAACACCTGTCATAATTAGCTACATCTACAAAAGACAATCTAAGCTTGTATAATAATTTTATCTTTTTTTTTTGTTTGATAAATTTAAAATGAAATGGTAGTTGAAATAGAAACAATTCAGCCTTGAAATATGTTTTTGTTGTTTTTGTTTATTTATTTACTTTTCGTTTAATTTTTCGTATTTTTCCATTCACAACTCTTCTATGTTTTTATTAAGTACATATTACAATTCGCAAAGGGCTTCAATTTTTAGTAAGTTAATACTTCGCTAAAAAAAACTGAGTCGATTCCGTTTTTGATCGACGATATTATCATAATAACACGGGAGATTTTCTCTTGAGTAAATATATGAAAATAATTACATACATATACTCGACCTTGATTAAGTTTATTTTTAAAATTATTTTTGATGAAAGTCCATATGCATAAATGGTATTTAACTTTTTTTTTATGGTTTTATTGAACTATCTGATGTAATTCTGTCTTAAAATATTTTATTATTAACCAACGTGTGATTTCCTTTGTCAAAATAGTGCAATATTGCAGATATATTAATTAAAAATGAATAGAATTGTTTTATAATTTTATTTAATATGTTTATATGTATTCATATTATGGTTAGAAGGGGAAAAGCCATATGGAAGTTTATTATATACAGATAAAATCTGCTTCCATTGGGCGTAAAAACCTCTTCTTTATATACATACCTATATATATAAGTATTTCAAAAAATTCATTATTCTTGCGAGTTATATAATATAATAAATATAAAATAATAATAAATAAGTACATAAAATTCCATAAATATAAATAATTTCATAATATAACTATTTAAATAATTATATAAATCATAGTAACGATAGTGCATCTTAGTGTAACACAAAATTTATATAAATCACAGGAACGATAGTGCATATGAAGTCACACAAATTATATATATCACAGGAACGATAGTGCATCTTGTGTAATACCAAATTTATATCACGATACTCATTTACAATCTCAGTGCCAGAGAGGTGGTTACATGAAAATAAAAAAATAATTCAGTTTTAAATATAAATATTTTATTAAAAATGTATGTAAATATAAAAAAATAAGAATAAATGTCTAAATCTGGTATTTTGTCATAGGCCGGTTTAAATTTTATAGTACTATTACTATTTTTTGGTATTTTTACGAGTGGATATTAACATTAACTCAAATTAAATGTATAACTGTATGATTTTGTTTTATTGATAATTCATTGATTTAAAATTCTTAGTCTTCGATTGCGTTTTTCAATACGATCTGGTTCATTTGATTTTTTCTTTTGTCCAGATTTCTTATCATTTTTAATTTTCTCTAGTTGCCATATACAGTTTTTCCTGATTAAAACAAGAATTAAGAACTTTAGAGCATTTTCCTTGTGTACCTTACAAGTTCCTGTGAACCATGAGCTATATCTATCATCTATATTAGTCGCATTTAAGCATTTGTCAAATATTGTTTGTAGTAATCTTATGTTATGCAAATTTTTGATAAAATATTTTGCAAAAATTGATACATGAAGCGTAGTAATTTCTAGGAACAAGTCAGTCGGATTTCTTAAGTATAAATCATTAGAAGTATTTATATAGTTTCTACATTTTATTAAATATTCAGATGGTAACGACAAATCTTCCTTTTGCTTAACCATATATTCCAGGCAAGATTCACAGTTCAGTTTTTTTTGTCAACTTATAAATAATATATCCTAAAAAATATCGAAGTGCTGGCAAGTCAATCTCAAACTTCTCATTAATGAAATTTCCAACAAAGGCAATTTCGTTAAAATCATTGTCTTCAAATTCGTTTACTCCATTATTATCATTTTCTCTTTGAGAATCTATAAGTTCGTTTTCCTTCTCGTTTCTTAAATTTTCAATTTCTTGTGTAGTATTATTTGTAATATCAAACGGGTCAGTTTCCAAAAAAGTGCAATTATCTGGTTCATAATTTAAAATCGACGAATGAAAAATTAACTTACTTGATATAATTTTAGCAATAATAAAATTAAACTCATACACCGATGGATTAAAATTGTTCCCTCCCTTTGAACGAATTTGAGAGAATAAATTTTCTACTGGATCCGTTTGTAATTTTGACGTTAAGATGTATGAGATATTGAGGTTTGTATCACTTATCGCAGAAGTTAATTCTAAAATACCTCTTATTGTGTAAATCAGACCGTTTATACAAAAAATATTATTTTTTGTTTGAACCTTAATGTTTTCCAAATACTCACACATATCTTTCAAGATGATATACGGTTCATTATTACTGTTCAGAGACAACCCTGAGTTTGCCTTATTTGAGCAGAATTGACTTTTACTATTTAACGCGTCAAATAGTTTGTCCAGTTTTTCAATAAATATTGCCGTTGCTAAAGCATGCTGTTTTGTTTTATTGGTCTTAAATTTCTTTAAATGGTCGAAAGTTCGAATTCCATTCGCGCAACTACGGCTTAAAATCTGTGTAGCTAAGTTAACTCTCATTCGCTCAAATGTGTTGGGGTATATGTGCCTTAAAGTTAACTTAGGGCAAACTCTTGTAACCGATTGACTGTCTATTTGGTATAGCTCACTAACTACACTCCACGTAGCTAACCCTTCCGCTGTAACCATATCATATGCTAGAAGAGTATTCCGAACTGACTTAAACAAATGTGGTATATCGAACAAGGCAAACAATTTTTGGTTATCCACAATAAAGAATGGTTGAGTTTTACAAACTCCTAACATCTTGTACGCACTGCGGTTATTTGTACCTTGATCACACACAATTCCTCTAATATTTAACCCCAATTTCTTTAACTCTGTGATATTTTTTAAAATTAACTCCTTTAGTTTTTGTCCACATATGGGACCTCCAGTTGCAAAATAGCTTAAAACAAATTTATCTGTGCTAAATAATCCCCGTGACATAAATACACATATGTATTCAGCGATTTTATGCTGTCGTTCACCATCTCCAAAGTCGACTACTCCTATAATTTGATCACTTGCTCGGTTATATTTTAGATCAGATCTTATCTTAATTTCGTCGAACAGTAAAATATGCTCTTTGTCTCGGTTAGACATTTTCTTAACCTTATTTTCAATTTGCTCAATTAGATTTTTATTAAACCCCGGTTGTAACTGGTTTAAAATATTCCAATTGGAAATTGTCCTTACGGCGGGTAATTGCAAATTAAGAGTATTTCTTAAATACTGATAAGTTGAGTGTGATCGAAATTCTATACTTTGCGCCAAGCGTCGTTCGTCATCTGTATATTTAGAATTTTTGTGACGCTTTCTCAATAACATCTTACATAATTGTTTAGTGTTATTATTTAGGTAACTTAGATCGTCAATTTGCTCAGAGATTGATTTTTGCTTTAATTTTTTGTATTTATTCATAATCTTACTTTTAAATTTATTTTTTTCATTATTATTTCGTAATTTAGATTTTAATTTTTTATTATTTATTTCTAGAACCGTATATCTTTTTTTTAGCAAAGTGTTTTGTTTTCTATAGTACATGTTATTTCTTTCATTACGGATACAATTTTCACAATCAGTCGTTTCATTATTATTACTAGCAAAATTATCGTTCGTCTTTGGATTGCAGTTGAACAACCTTTTCCCCGGAGCAGGAGGGTAAGTCTTTAAAATGTTGGTCTTAAAGTTTGTGTCAAGCACGCACTTATTATTAAAATAAATCTTACCTGAATTATCAGTACTGCAAATCTCTGAGGTAGGTTTAACGGCAGAAGCTTGTGTTGTTTTCACTTTTCCTGGGTAAACTTTAACCGGATTTCCTAATCTTCTATTAGTAAAACTGGTATTTAAAAATAGAGTTGGTGTGGCAAATCTTTCTAAGTTGCGATTTTTAATATGTTTATTTTCGAAATGAAGATCACATATAAATAAATTTTTCTTTTCACTTAAGTTAATTTTACATATCTGTAACCACTGTGCAAAACGTGCAGAATTATTTTTCGGAAATCCAAATAATCTACAATTTTTATCTGTACGTTTATTTCGTCCACAAACTACACACTTTCCACCAAATTTTAAATTTCTAATCATTTTGAATAAATTACTTTCTTCCACGATATTCAGCAAAATAATGATAATCGAAAATACGTTAAAAATACAAAAACAAAGGTCTTGTATATATGTTATGTACGAATATAATAGGTATATAGGTAATATGCATATAATATAATTCTTTCTATTTTTCTTTTGTTTTAAATGGAATAGTAAACTAAAAAAAAAACAATGTACAGAACATAGACAGGTTTTAGCACCAAACGTTAATTATATTGGGTTTTAAAATAAGGAAAATTCATATCCATACAAATACATACCGTTTGTGTATTTCGATTCATGGGATTTTCCGCACTACATGCATATTTCAATCACAAACAACAAAAAAGTATTTCAAGGTTGAATTGTTTGTATTTCATTTACCATTTCATTTTAAATTTTTCGAACGACAAAACAAGAAGATAAAATTACTGTACAAGCTTAGATTGTCTTTGGTAGATGTAGCTAATAATGACAGGTGTTGAACTTAGCTATTGCAATTAATAAATCTTGTTATAGATGGCTCTATTCAATTGTGGATTTAGAATCAAAAAGTAGAAATCCGTACTTTTTTGTTCGTGTATTCCTATCTTATATATAAATAATCTTTGGTTATATGTTGGTTTTCCGCAGTTGAAATGGAGTCACATCCATTTTCTTTAATGGCAATCATTAATTCTTTTCCTTTAGTTGAAGTTAATCTAGAACCCAAGTGAGTATATTCTTCGCATTGACGTCGCCACCTACTATGCATTCCCAGACACTTGAAGAACTCTGAGTATTGTTTACTTTTAATTGAATGTCTCTTTTTTTTTTTTTTTTTTAAGGACACTTTTACGGTCCATAGCCTTACCTTACACAACATTCATTCAATCCATTCATTCATCCCATTTACACAAGTACAGTATACCACCTGCGCATTGCATAGCTCCATGTCACCCTGTACAGTGACATTGAAGATGGGTCGGGCCATGAGTTCTACATTCCAACAGAGAGTCATAGATATTTTCAATTTAATCACCGATCGTAATCGGGAGATGAAAAATCTCTTTTGCATCCCGCCTTTGTTGGGATTCGAACCCGGTACCTCCCGATCCAAACGTCGCAACTTTAATCACTGCGCTATTGGCTCGGTAATTGAATGTCTTGGTGGACAGTACAATCCTGCCAGAATAATAGGAAAGTTGTTGGTTTTTATATACATGAACAACAGTTGGTTATCTGACCGGCATTTTAATAACTCGGTAGCACTTATAGCCTTCCTGAACTCGAATTCATTTTACCATGGAGTGGGGTGTTTTAAATTTTATGGCACGGTCATAGTTAAAGTTCCCCGGATTATTTTTAATGAAAGTTATACCTTTTTTGGCTGATTTTTTGAGAACCGTTTTTCCCGATTTTTCTGCGAGCTGTTCTATACCGTTCCACCGTTATAAAGAGGGCCCCACTCTATATAACGCTATATATCGTTGTTTTAGGTCAAGTTAATAATTTTGTAATGAATAAACATGACGCTGAAGTTGATTCATTGTATTTGAGCACGATTAGTTTTATATTCCGCTCTTTTTGAAAAGAGATTTAAATGCATTGACGGAAATTCTTAAAACCCATCACCAAAAACGCATTGTTTCTAATTGACCAAACCACTCTAGGAATTGTCTACATTATCGAAGTTGTCTACGTTGTTGACGTTGTCAATGTAGAAAAATAATAGATGACAAAAATAATAGTAAACGCCCGTCCCTGAACATTATGCATCTGATAACTGGACGGAGCAAACTTTTGAACATTTTAAATTTGTATAATGTCACAAATTGTAAATCATGCTTAAGGCTTAAATTTATCATGATAATTTTGATTTGTTGGCCAAAAAAATATAACAACCAAAAAACATCGAAATTTAATTAAAATATTTTTTATTTACGCAAAAATAATAATATAAAGCTTCTCTTATGTATGGGGGTGTGATTTATATTGGAAAAAACTTTTTTTTTATTTTTAATTGAATTTAATTTAATTTTTCAATTTTAATTTTTTCATGTCAAAAAAGCATTATTATTATTATTTTAATTCTATTTTTAAGAAGATTAACGTTTTTTTTCCAATCAAACAGGAAAAAAAATTAATTGATACTTTATAATGAACCTTTTATGTTATCATTTCAACATCATCATCATCATCATCTCTATCACTTTGCTACAAAAGTAATCATACTAGGAATTGAAATAATAAAAATCTGTGAACAGTATAGTCTACATTATATAATACGCTTAATTGATTAATTGAAAAGTTAAGTATACCATCTGCTATGTTAGTACATCAGTTAGGTATTTGCTTTAATTTAAAAACTATGTACACGTCATACAGTACACTCAGATTGGCTTCATTGTTATTTGTGTATATACATACATCATGTAAAGATATTTGAACTAAAGCCAACATAATATACCGGAGTACAAAAAATATTTCAATTTTATACAAAATCATGACAAGAGTGATGAAATCTGATAAGTTTTTTGTTAACTTTACGTACATAAGTACTAAAGACAAAAGCTTTCAAAGTATGTATATAAATGTTCGTTGGGAGATAACTTCATGACCAGAAAATATTAATAGTCGAGTGTTTTTTTAATTTTATTTATTTTCTTCTACTACTTGGTTGAGACATATTATCGAAAAAAGAATCACGAAGATCATGTAATTTATAATTCTTTCTGTACTTTTTCTGGCTTTTATATTATCTGGAAACATTTTTTTTTTGGGTTTTGTGTTTTATATCGGGCAAAGAGAAACTTTTAGAATTTTATGGTGATAAATACGAGGACGATGAACAACTAAATCATAAAATGCTGTTTTATTGTTTATGTCAAGCAATGGCGTGCAGTAGTTTAAAAATAATCACTGAGTTGTAAAAATTTCGTAAGTATATTTTAGATAAACTGAAGATGCATTCACCAAAATGTCATCGACAGTTTTTTTTTTCGGATTTTATGCGAATTTTAATATATAGTTAGTGGTGATTGTGTGGGAATGATGTTAGTAAATTATGGTACAATAATAATTTCTTTTTAAATATTAAATATTGTATAAGTGGTTTTGTGTAATGTTTGTTTAATAGAAATTTTATTGCATAACATTATTTTAGTTATTTTACGATTGTAATGTAGCAGATGTTTGAAAATTTTTTGTAAATATTTAAACTTTGGAAAATATCATAAAGTTGGGGATGGTCCATAAATATTATATGTGTATAGGAAGTTGATATAAGTTGAATACACTAATACTATGTCGTCGTTTAGGATAATTTATAATCGTACAGGCTATACATTTTGTTGGTGTACAAACTTTGATGTAATACAAACTACAAGAAACTTGTAACAATAGAATATCGCATTAAGCAAATAATTGTCTCAATTCAGCGCTGTTAAGGAGAAAATTAATTTAAGACCATAAAACATGAATTCTGAAGGCCTTATAGTTTTGTTTGTGGCGTACATTTAGTATCTACAACGATACTTCCACATTTAAGAAACATTTTATTTACAAAACATAAATCCATCAAGCAAATTAGTTTTCATTAATTATAGTAAATATTTTTTGTGTGTTTCTATATGAGTGAGTCTCTATTTTAATTTTAATTTATTAAAATGTATAAGTTTAGTAAATGAAATTAAAAAAAAAAAAATGCCGGTACCAATTTTTAGTCGACCTTGCCCAGATTTCACAAGGTAAAACACACGAATTCTTGTGTGGCATTGTTGTGGGAAAATTATTCGTGCAGTTTACTATGTGACAACTGGAAAAGGTCGACCAAATTTTATTTGTTATTATTGTGTTGATTGTTGTATAACATTTTGGCTACCGTATGTTGCTTACTCTGGTTTAAGACATTTATTCCATACTTTAAAGAAAGAACAATTAATGTTTTCGCTTTTTGGTAATTCGAGTTGTACCATTCACTGTACAATTCGAGTTTATTTTTGTTAGTTTTGTATTCGTTTAGACAGACATTTGCTGCCAGAGTGGTCTAAGTTTAACAAATAATTTGAAATTTTTTTTATAAATGGTATAATAAATAATGTAAACCATTGTTATCCCTTACCTCTTGTGCGCCCCCGCGACTGCGGTTGGTGCGGGTACCAAGATAGGACACTGGCATCGAGACGCAGAACTGATAGAGACTTAAATTACATAAACAAAACGAAATAATAAAATAAACCAAGATAAAAATTCGATCAGTGAGATCGGACTTACTTCTTTTATTGATGAGGAATTATTATAACGAATTTTCCACCTGAAAAATAAACAGTACAACAGTACTTTGACAATATTAAAATGACTAATATTATGTACATACATATGTCAAAACCAGAACAGTTTGCATGTGTATAGTGATTCTTTGATCCGATCAAAAGCGAATGAGCACTTTGCAGACCAAGTAAATTGTCATTTCTTATATTATTGTGAATTTGTGACAACCTGATGAATCTTAGAATGTATACTAGCAAAGTGTTCGATTAACCTGACATTTTAGTTCACCATACTGGCTATCAGTTGGGGCGAGAAATCGTAGAAAGTCACGATTCTATCCTCAGATGGCTTAATGTCATCTTTAGTGACCTCGAGACTGAGAAACACCAACCTGGTTGCGCCAAATTCACTCTTCGATGCTTTTATTCTAAAATTTGAAATGCCTGCTTCCCTTCGCCGTAGCCAGCAATATATCATCTATATATACACACAAATAAAATCCAAGCCATCAGTGACTTATTGTTCATAAACCGCTGAAAGGTTTGCGCTGAATTTCACGAATCAAAAGTCTTGCGAAGGAACTGAAAAAGTCGAAATGGTGATGTTACTCCGGTTTTATGCAGCGATATTTATATGGTAGTAAGCACGAATGTGATCAATTTTAGAGAATATTGTGTAATCTTGAAGGTACTAAAATGCATCGGAAATCGGTTCCTAAAATGAAAGTTTAACCTCATATACTATATGAGCCAGTGCGTAAAATGCTCAACGAAAGTGTACATCTATTTGCAAAAGGTTAGAGCCATAGGTTTTTATAAGCCTTTTGAGTTAAGTCGGACAAGCCAGTAAGATGTTTACCTGAGACTGTCAGAATATGATCAACAGCGTAACTCCGTGCTATGAAGCCAGATTGCTGTTGCTTATCCTGTAAATCGTCAATAATCAAAAGCCACGGCAGAGGTGAGAACACACCATCCTGAGGACAGCCTTCGGCAACCTCGACAGGAACTAACACCCTATCCACCCTATGTTACTGAGCTTGTTACCAGTTTTACGGAAAAAAACAAATCTACTTCTACTCCAAGATTTTAGAACGGTGCTTAAAGCAATGAACGCTTGAAAAAGGTGGTGGGAGAAAAGTGATTCAATAATTCAGCAAGGAAAGTACCATCAAGGCCGCCAGCCTTATAAAATGCAGAGCAAAAGTGGCTCCAGCGCTTGACATCACGATTGATCAGCATGTTAGCCAAATTTCTATCGGAATTTGGACAGAAGTCCTTGTGAGTTCGGCAGCAATATCATCCGAGTTGACGATCACAACCACGAAAATTGACAGAAAGAAGAAACTCATCAATTTCCTTTTTGGATGAGGTAAGTTGACACAACCTCGAAGCTCTCTGAACGGATCTCAAACTACTTTTATATTCCTTTTGTGTTAACATGAAATTATCTCAATCAGTCGCTTAGAATTTTTTGCTCTGTTCTCAGCTTCATAGCAGATTTGTTTAATTTTTTAAGGTCAGAATTTCAGAAAGGTTTGTTCCGAGTTTTTAGATTAGTTTACAGGACATGAGTTTTCGAAGACTATCGTAATTGACATTGCAAGTGACGATGCTATCTTCATTGCCATTACTCGACCGTATAACCATCGATGGGATAAGTAAAGAACCTAGGTCTGCGGAGAGAAAAGTTCCCAATCGGTTAATTCTTTATTAAAGGCCGTCTTTTAATGTTAATATTAAACGAGATACACAGATGACCGGAGATTATCATCTGACACCATCCAGACTAAAATTATTTATGGTTTTCTGGATGACAGTTGTATGGACGATCTCTGGAAAATTAACTTTTTATCAAGGATCTAATTGAAACAAACTATAATACACATTTTAGCCAAATAACGCGATTATATGCATACTCTATACATTGGCTATAGAATCGGCCATATCCAGAATATATCCAATTTCCGGTTTTCTGGAATAGTTGTATGGATGATTTCTGGAAAACCCAACTTTGATCAAAGAACTAATTGAACAAACAAAATATCCATGATATAAACCACTAGAGCTCCCAGTGTCATTTCCGTGCTAACTTTTCGTCCTATAACTTCCAACAGATGAAAAAATTGAACTATAAGCGACAAAAAGTGAACACATTTGCGCAGGTCCTGACAGTGGCTGAGAGTTACTAAACGGTGTCAACATTGAATACTTAAAAAATGTTATTGCCACTATATATATTGTTACGATCGTGTCGACATCTCTGTTTGAGTAGCGACACTATCGTTAATGTAAAACTGTTATAAAGTAGAGAAAATAGATAGATGTGTCTAGACTAGTCTAGACTAATCGAATATGTAGAGATTTCTAGAATGGTTAGAATATTTGGTATAAATACGCGACAAACATTTGGGAGTAAGTTAGTTGTGTTTTAACCGTGAGAGTGCTAATAGTAATTAAAAGGAAAAAGTGAAGTGTTTATAAAGTAAAATAAAGTGTTATTAAAGTGTAATATAGTGTTGTTAAAGTGTAGTAAAATAATTAAGTTAAATAAGTGAAATAATTAAATTAGTGTTTAGTGTAAATAATCGGAATAAATAAATTTAGTGTGATCTAGAATTTACATCGTTTGTTCTATTCACAATCCAGTGATCGAACCTTGAATTTGACAAGGCAAAAACGTAACAATATATAGGTTTTCACATAAATGCCACTTTGTTTGCGATATACCTATCCACATATTATGTGTTAGAGGAAGAAGAGAAAAACTTGTGGCATAAACACATATGTGAATGTAATATTTAATATTTTTGAAATATTTTGTATGGTTATTTATCGTTTTTGTTTCAAAATTATGTTTCAACATATAATAATAATAATAATAGCAATAACGATATTTTTAATGGAGCGGTAGTAAACCAACAACAAATGTACCTGTACATATACACCACCTATGTACATATGTACATATATATATATGTATATACAAGAACATAACCAACAAAAAAAAGTATTATTATTTGATTAAATGAGAGAAGTAGCAGAAAGGTCTAGTATATAGAGGATATATATTACGAGTACAGGGAGGTGCAAATATACATATATAGGTAATGTAATAAATGGGAATTTGTTGCTATAACATATATAGTATATACACACACACAGCTTAATGTATGGTGCTGAAGTTTATTTCTTTATTTATGGCCGAACTTTTTCTTTTTTAAAACCAAAGTCATAATACACACATATTGATATACATATAACAGATTATTAAGAAAGGTTTCGTATTCGTCTATACATATTATCATAATATATTAACCTAACCTAAATATAGTATAATTATTACACCTAGTTTTTTATGAAATATTTGATTGTTGAAACGTGCGGGTCTCCCAATCTATAGTCGTTTAGTTTCGATCGTAACACATACATAGATTCATTTCGAATTGGATAAAATTTCTTGGTTGGAATTGAAATAACACTTTAATCAAATTATTTTATTAAGAAGCGTGTAGATCTATAATGAATATCGGTATGTACGTGCTCATTTTAATGAATCTAGAAAATAACTATATATACGTTCATACATATATAGGACTCGTTCACCCCATAGTAACCGAGTTCCATTTCTACTCCATCTAAATAACTACCTCCATTATTTATGTTATACGAATGAATAAGTTATTTGAATGGAAACCACCTGTGGTACAAAAACTATATATATAGAAAATTTAAATAATTTCCTAAATGTTTATATAAAATAAAATCCACTTTAAAATTCTAAATCAAAAGAACAACACAATGTATATATACAGGAAAATATCCATTTGGAAGACGAACAAGATACGAGAAACAGGTCATTTTTTATCCTTTTACAACAATATTAGATTGTATATATATGTATACTCGAGAAGGGAAGGAACAAAAACCTGAACACAAAAATAATCATAATCATTTCAAAAAATTCCATCCTTTATTACAACTGACATCATATGAATTCCAAAACAAGATTCTCTGTACATATAAGAGTATACTCGTACATGTTAGTTTATTAAAAATACACTATATACATGAAACTTACATATAATCTTAAAAATTTGTGCAGAAAACTCCTAGTTTTATGTAATATGTATTAAATAGAACAAAATATGGAACAAAAACATAAAAAAATTTGTTGGAAACAACATACAAAACATGGATATGATTTAGATATTATTATAAATAATTTTAAATAAAATTTCTTTAAACAATCCTTTATTTTGCATAAAATATTCATTTAATTTCCGTGCAATTTAGAGAATACACAATGCAATACATGCAATAATAATAATAATTTTAGAACAATAGTAATAATGACATGATATAATAATCACTATGGAGATAAAAATATTTTGTTGTCTTGTATATCATGAATATATTAGATGTTATTTAATATAATTGTTATTTTGTATGTATATAAGCACATCAAATGTATTCTTATGTTAAATTAATCCGCGTATATAGTTGCATTATATTTAGGTTTACTAACGCCATCCTTATCATTGGGCTATTTGGGCTGCAACCCAACGCGTTGCAAAATTTGTATTTGGTGCACGAGCAAATTTTGAAAAATATGATGATAATCAAAAAGATGCAACCACGCCAAAAACCGAATATTTTCAGAAATGCAATCCAAAACAAAATATCCGATTAAAACAATTTAAGGTAACATTTAAGAATTATTGTTATTTGAGATTACAGCGCCAGTATAATAAAAGGCAGGTGAAAAATACTTCAACTCACACAAATTATGTGGTTTTTCTTTTTTTGTTGTTTAGTATTTAATAACAGAAACATTTTCTGGAAGGCGATTTTTTGTTGTTGTTGGTGTACTAGCCTTAGATACAGGGTGACAAATATTTGAAAAATACGTGGACATGGTAATGTATTTGTGGCTATCAAGTTAAAACAAGTTGTCGGATAATTATATGATAGAGAGCTCATTTTTTAGGTAAAAGTGTAGCAACTAAGAAAAAAAAATTTTTTCTTTTTCGTAGACCATTGAATATTCTTACATATACCAAGAAACCAGAGCCTGGACATTTTTTCTTTTCTTGCAAAACTTATCGGGTTGCCTTTCTGACACAGGGTGTTTCCAATAAATTTAATTTAATATAGTCGTGCTCAAATAGACCATGACTCTACCTCAGCGTCATGTTTATCCACGATATATAGCGTTATATAGAGTGGGGACCTCTTTATAAGGGATATAAATTAAAAAAGTATTGGCGCTGAAGAGTCTTGAATTCGAGTCCACGATTTACATGGCACAACTGATAGAAAACATTACAAAAAGGTTATAACCATCATTAAATATAATCCGGGAAAATTTAACTGTGACCGTGCCATAAAATTTTCAATACTACACTCAATTAAATTTAAATTTAAATCTCAGTTTATAATCAAACCCTGTACCAACTCTTAATTGTAGTCTGGTTTTGTGGACTATTCAAGTAAAGCTTGCCTGAAGCATTTCCAAGAAATTGTTAACTAAGGTTTCAATCTTATTAAATTAAAGCTCCATATTTTCATTAAATTCATATAAACAAAATGCTGAGATATCATTAAAATTTTACATTCTTATCAAATTAAATTAATTTCGCTCTTGAAATTTAATTTCTTCTAAACTTCTGTTTACTAAAATACGAATTTTGAGAATCTGAAAATTTCAGTTCAAATTCTAATTCTAATTTTAAAATTTAAAATTTTAATTTTTAGAATAAATTCCAAATTATTAAAATTAAAAAATTTTTGAGATTCGAGTACTGAAATTTTAACTTTTAATCGACAAACTACAAAGTTTTGGATCTGATGTTTAATTCGATTTTAATTTTATAAAATGTTGCTACAAAATCGTCAATATTGTAAAACTATGTAATTAAGTAACTATATATTGAAATTAAGATTAAGAATTATTCAAATTTTAATTTTTAAATTTCAAAACGAAAATGAATTCTCATTTTGAACTTTCACTTTCAAAGAATATTAATTTCATGGTTTCTTTAAAAATCATTCTATTTTAAAATATTAAAGTATTTTAAGAAAAAATTTAATTTTATGCAAAATCTTATGCCAGATTTGAACTAAATTCTTAATTTTATTTCAAGAAAGTTCTAATTTTTTGGAATATTTATTTATTAAACTTGTATCTTAAAAATGTCGATGTTTTTTTTTTTAATTATTATACATTTCTCAAATCATAGTTTGAAACTTAAACAAGTTTCGTTTAAAATTATAATTTATAATTTATTATAAGATTTAGAAAATTAAAATTTTGAACTTAAAATTCTGGCAAGTTTACCCACAGAAATTCTGAGCTTAAATTTTAAAAATTTAATATCAAAATTTTTCCAAATTTGAAGATCTAGATTTTAATTTTAAAATTCAAAAATTTATATTTTATTTTCTAATAGTTTCGGCCGCGCGATTTCTTATTTTTAATATTTATTATAATTATTATTTCTTAGGTATACTAATACCAGAAAATGTAAAGAATACAAAACTATAAATTTACCGTTTTAGAGCTCAGAATCGAATGCTTTAAATTTTATGAAACTAAAAATTATTGGATACATTATAAATTCTCTTCAAATACTAGACTTAAATCTAAAATATATTTAAAAGATTATTTTTCCAATTCTTCTAAAATTAAGGTTTCAATGTAATCCAACTAAAATTTCCATTTAAATCGCAAAATTCTTGAAAATCGCGAAAAGCTTGAATAAAGCTTTTGCAAGATTTTTCTTAAATATTTTCAATTGAAGTTACAATTTTTTTCAATTAACTCTTCTTATGTTAATTCAAATTCTATACCTATTCTTATAATTGTTTATTTTTCACGTTTACTTGAGGAAAGCTTGGTTGAAGGTTTTTCCAAGAATTTTCAAATTGTTTTAAATTAAGGTTTCAGTTACTTATTTTAATTAATTTTTTTATATAGTCCGAATTTATCTCTTACTCATATGTAAATCTTTAGTAAAGCTTTTGCAACAATTTGTTAAATAAATCCAGTTTAAATCTAATTAAATTTAAATTCTGTATAGCTTTATTCATGCATGTTCAACACTATATACTCAATTAAGTTTTCAATATAATTCAATTAAAATCTCTATTTATAATCAAACCATGTACTAAATTTTAAATGCAGTCTGGTTTTCTCGCTTATTCAAGTAAACTGAAGCTTGACTGAAGCATTTCCAAAAAATTATTTTTTTTGTTTTTAATCTTATTATAACTCCCTATTTTCAGTAAATTCATATAAACAAAATGCCGAGGTACCATCAAAATTTTACATTCTTATCAAATCTTATAATTTTGCTCTTGAAATATAAAATTCTTTTTACTGAAATACGAATTTTGAGAATCTGAAATATATCCATAAATTATAAAATTTAAAAATTGCAAATGCGTTTAAAAATTTTCAGTTTAGAATTTATTCCAAATTATTAAATTTAAGGAATTTAATTCCCAGATTAATTATTTTGAGTTTCGAATACTGAATTTTTAATTTTTAATCGACAAACTTTAAAGTTTTGAATCTGATGTTATATTCGATTTTAATTTTATAAAATTTAGCTACAAAATCGTCAATATTGTAAAACTATGTAATTAAATTTGTAAATTTCACTTTCAAAAAATATTAATATCAAGGTTTTTTACAAATTATATTATTTTAAAATATTAAAGAATTTTAAGGCTAAACTTACTTTAATTATACTAAATCTAAAGAACTTATTTCAGATTTGAACTGAATTCTCAATTTTAATTCGAGAAATTTTTAATTTTTTGGAACATTTAGTTAATAAACTCGAATCTTAAAAATGTCGACGGCGTTTTTTTAAATTTATTATATGTTTCTCAAATCTTAGTGGGAAACGCTAGTTTCCAAATTTAATCATAATAAATTTCAACAAAATCTATTTAAAATTATAATTTTTTAGTAATTAATTTTAGTATTTAGAAAATTAAAACTTTGAACTTAAAATTCGAGCAACTTTACACATAGAAATTTAGAGCTTACATTTTAAAAATCAAATTCAACATTTATACAAACTTGGAGATTTAAATTTAAAATCAAGAAATGTAAATTATATTTCCTGATAGTTCCGGCGTTTTCTGGGAAATTCTTTAAATTTTATGAAACCAAAAATAATTGGATACATTAAATTCCCTTTAAATACTAGACTTAAATTTAAAACATATTAGAAGAAAGATTATTTTTTTATTTCTTCTAAAATTAAGATTTCAATGTAATACAATTAAAATTCCCATTCGAGTCGCGAAAAGCTTTGTAAAAAGGGATGCATCTCTTACTCGAGTAATCTAGCGTCTAATTTTCTGTCTTACTCAACTGCAGCTGAGTGAAGCTTTTCACATGCATTTGCAACACAATACTCAATTACGGTCACTGAACGAAAGCCTGAGTGAAGCTTTTTCTAGAAATGTTTTCAAATTCTCCCCGTTTTGGTTTTAATCAAATTCTATTATTGATTAGAGAGTCACCAGCTTTTCATAAATATTTTACGATTCAGGCGAATCTTATTAAAATCTCTGCTTTAATTCCAACCATGGGCCTTAAATGTAAATATCTTGTTAGATAATCTAGTAATTAAATATCTTGTTAGATAGAAAGAGAGAAAGAGAAATGAATGAGTGATAATTGAGTGAAATTAAGCTTTTTCTAACAAATTCCATGATTATCTCTAATATTACTGACAATTGGTATTTAATTTCGAATCTGATCTTCAGTTAAAGCTTTTTTCAGTTCATCCGCGAGCAATTTTTGAAAATCAAACTTTTCCTAGTTACTTTTAAGTTCCACTCAAATTTAATTTACTCTCTTATTTAATTACAAGTTTTTGTTTAAGTTCATCCTCGGTATCTAAAATTTAGTGTTATTTATTATTCTGCATGAAACAAATCTGAGTGAAAAGTAACCCGAACAAATACTCCCAAGACATACTTACTCAAATTTGTTGGGTATCTAGTTTTTGGCCTGATGATATGTAATTTTAAATGAATACTTTATTGAATGGAACATTAAATACAAAATGCATCCTTTTCAAATTTATACCCGACTCTTAGCCCAAACGATCTTTTAAACTATAACCTACCATGCTTTTACCACTGTGCAAACAAGGTTGAGATATACTTTTCATAAAGATTTGAGCGATTTTGAAAAAAGGTTTAAAGACAATTTGTTCATAATTTTAAGTTTTTTTAACTGCATTACAAATTAACAAGGAACAAGGTTTCATCTTTATGAAAAATTTAAATTGTAGTTTGGTTTAAGCGAGAAAACACGTAAAGTATTTCCAAGAAATTATTAATAAAAGTTTCAATCATAATAAATTAAAATTCCCTATATTCATTAAATTCATATAAAGAAAATGCCGAGATATTATTAAAATTTTACATTCTTATCAAAGTCTAATAATTTCGCAGTCCAAATTTAAAATTTTGAAAATTCGAACTTTGAGAATCTAAAATATATGAATTAAAAAAATGCAAATTCGTATAAAAATTTTCAAATTTTAAAATCAAAAATTTTAATTTTTAGAATTTACGATAAAATATTTTATAAAATCTTACAGATTTCTGCAATTAAAGTAAAGAGATTAGTTTTTGAGTTTTAAATTATTAAAATTATGAAATTTTATTCCTAGAGTTTTTTTAAATTTTTAATTTTTAGTCGGTAACCTTTTGTTTAATTTTGGATCTGATGTTAAATTCGATTTAAATTTTGTAAATAATGCTACATAATCGCCAATATTGTAAAACAATTTAATTAACAACAACTTAATTATGATTAAGGATTATTCAAATTTTAATTTTTAATTTTAAAAACGAAAATAAATTCTTATTTTAAAATTATAGTATTTTAAGGTAAAATTTAATTTTATGCATCATCTAAAGATCTTAGGTCAGATTTTACAGAAGAGAACTAAGTTCTTAATTTTATTTCAAGAAAATTCTAATTTTTAGGAATATTTATTTAATAAATAAATAAAGTCATAACTTTTTACTTATAAATTTTGGTATTTAGAAAATTAAAATTTTGAACTTAAAATTCGGGCAACTTTACCGATTCAGAGCTTAAATTTTAAAAATTTCAATGCCAAAATTTATGCAAAATTGGAGATCTAGATTTACAAGCTAAAACCCAAAAATGTAAATTTTATTTTCTAATAGTTTCGGTCGCGCGTGTTCTTATTTTTATTATTTCAGATTCAGAATTATTATTTCTTAATTATAATAATTCCAGGAAATACAAAACTATAAATTTAGCGGTTTCGAGCATAGAATCGTTTTCTGGGAAATGTTTTAAATTTTGTGAAATCAAAAACAAGTGGATACATTAAATTCTCTTCAAATACTAGACCTAAATCTAAAATATATTTAAAAGATTACTTTTCCAATTCTGCTAAATTCTTTCTTCTTTTTCCATGAATTTTAATTCAAATCCGGCATCAAATTTTTTATGTATTCCGGATATATATCTTACTCGAGTGAAGCTTGGTGAAGGCATTTTTAAAATTTTATTTTAAATCCAGCACCTAATTTAATAAGTTTAGTGAGTGAAGCTTTTTCCATGCATTTCCAACCCTATACTCAATTACGGTCATTGTATGAAATTTTGAGTGAAGCTTTTTCTAGAAATGTGCTCAAATTCTCCCCATTATAATTTTAACCAAGTTCTCTAACTGATTTGCATCGTAATTGTAATTTTCCTTTTACTCAAGGAAAGCTTCATTAGAGCTTTATTCACTAGTGTTTCATTAATTTTTCACGATGCAGTCTAATCTAATTAAAATCTCTGCTTTAATTCCAACCCTGGGCCTTAAATGTAGTCTGATTAAATATCTTGTTAGATAGAGAAAAAGAAAAAGATAGAAATGAATTGTGATTGAGTGAAATTAAGCTTTTTAAAACAAATTCCATGATGGTCTCTAATATGACTTACAATTGGTATTTTAATTCTAATCTGGTCCTCAATTAAAGCTTTATTGTTTCATCTCTTACTCGAGCAACTTTTTAAAATCAAAGTTTTCCAAGTTACTTTTTAAGTTCCACTCAAATTTAATTTACACTCTTATTTAATTACAAGTCTTTGTTTAAGTTCAACCTCGGTATCTAAAATTTAGTCCGATTTATTGTTTTGCATGAAACAAATCTGAGGAAAAATTGACTCAAACAAGATTGAACTGTACTTTTAAAAAAGATTTGAGCCGTTTTGTATAAAATGTTTAAAGATTTCCGATTTGGTACATAATTTTCAAATTTTTTACCTTCGTTGGAAATTTTACTATTCACGAAAATTCAAAATTAGGTGATATGTATTATTTGTTAAATAGGTATTATAAAATTTGCATTTAATTGTTTTAAAAATTTTAAAACACAAATGTATACACATAGATTTAATTTTGAAAATATAAAATAAAATATTTATATTGTTTGCAGTTTAGTCAACATTATTTTCATCAGCTAAAAATACTTAAAATTCAAGCATTTATTCACATCAGTATAGAACAAGTTCATTGTGCTTATTTTTTTTATAGCTGTGCATAATACAATATTAATGTTTGTTAAATAATAATAAAGTAAATAAATAGCATTATATTCGTATATGTATAGACTCTTAAAATGTTTCTATATTTACAATATTATTTTTAATGAAACTTTTTAGATGAACGCATAAACTCACTTGAACCAGAAGAGTTCAAAATAGTTCATTAGTGTTTATATCCCCGACTAAAGTACTTCAATCAAATAAAACTGTAGATATAAATATTCGTTTTCTCCCCATGTAATTCCAATTACTATTTTCTATTAATGATTAAGTTTATTTAGTTATTTATGATGATAGTTATTTTATTTTTTTAATACAATCTACACCGTAATCTAAATTTAAGTATACAAGGACTTTGTAATTATAACGATTTATTGTGATGCACTGAAAATGGATATGTTCGTATATCCACCTAAAGATAAACCGCATAAGTATAATTTTTAAGTTGTATGTATGTATACAGGTAGACCAAATCCCAAAAGAATAATTATATCGTTATACGTTAAGAAAATAAGACAACAGGATTATCATCGATTTTAAATCAGCCAAAGCTATATATAACATCCAATTCCCCCGTATAATTAACCTCGCACGTACGTACGTACATACATGATACGTACATAGACGGTATATAGAAAAAAATTATACGAAACTGGCTAAATACAGAAAAACAAAAATAAATTCCATTAACTTTAAAGCTATTTCAATTATCTTTGATTAAATAAATTTTCATTTCACCACATTATTTCAATTATATTGCACTTGTATCCAAACCCTCTATATAGTAATTCAAATGCAACAACATAAACCCCTAATAATCCTTAAAAATTTCCTTGATCAGTCTAAGTATCTAAATATCGTGCTTTTTTATTTTTGTTTGCTCGATTCTAGTGTTGTCTGGTAAAATTCAATTAAAATTTTATTCCATTCTAACACTTTTTCTTTTAATTTCAACATTTTACTTATTTTTGTTTGTTTTTCGTTTTTTAAACAGGATGTGTGTATAGCACCTCGTAAATACCAACCAATACATGAAAACTTATCTTAATATAGGAAATTCCTGTATTTTATATTTTGTTGTGTATAGAAATATTTTTGATTTTATATATTTTTTGGTGAAAATGGAAAAATATACAAAACAAAAGAAAAATGGAAAATAAATAAAATTCTATATATAGTTCGCAGTTCCTATATCCATAATACTGATAACAAAATTGAAATAAAAATTGGAAAATTTATATCTATATATAGATTGTATAAGGCGGGAATTTTCAATACAATATTTTGATTCTTTTATATTCATTTGATTATAAAGAGTACAGAGTAGAGTATGAAAAAGAAATGTCACCCTTGTCTATTATAGAGTCTTACAAAATATCGAAAATCTTCTATTGCCTGTGATCTTTTGTGTATGTACATATATAGAGTATTGAATCCGCACATATAGATAAATGTTAGACAAATATAAAAATTGCATGGAATAGTTTTTTGTGTCTATTGTATTAATGTTCCAATATTTTACAATTTTTCTATTCTATATACGTACATACATATATGGATAAGACAACATATTGATATTATATGTATTTCTTATCTGTTATAGATAATATTTTCACCTAAAAGTGAATATAATAAGCTATAATAATAAAAGCTCATCTGTATGTATACATATCTATTGTGCTATATATTTGGATTTGAAGAATATAACATTTCATTTCTCGAACTAACAAGTTTTTTTTTTCTTTGATAAACTATGGATGTGTAAAAGATGAAGTAACGATTCGTATTGAATTGGTTTCGATTCATGTTGAGTGAAATCTTATTAATAAATTGTGAATTGATTTTTATTCTACTTGTTTATTCGTAAAGGTGTTCCATTTTTTATTTTGTCCACAGTTCTTACGACTTGGAAGTTTATACTAAAAAGTGTACTAACTTTTTTCATATGGTAAATGTACTAGTATTTATATAAAATAACATACATTCGGGCGAATTCATTGTATTTCATAATTTAAATGTTTTATATCATAATTAAAATAATATATCAGGCCAATTAATAAAAAACCTTTTTAATTACATTCATTACAAAAATTGATAATATAACTAATATTTGGTTTACATATAATATAAATGAGTTGCTTGATAAAAAATAAACACTAACTAAAGACTTTGTATTTTATATGAATTTGGAAGTTCAGGAATTTCTTATGAAAAATCTAGCACGTGATGGCAGCTAAATAAATCAAAATATACCGGCAGACATGCTCTGCAAAAAATCATTAAACCAAAAAAAACTTGAGTTTCAATGGAAAAATTTAAGTTTTTTTGATGAAATTACGAAGCAAGGGGATTGCTTTGATATATTCGAATTTCATTTTGGGCGGCCTGTCCGATTGACGAATATTTGTTTTTCGTCGCTAAACAAGAAAGAGTATTTCACTGCAAATGTTTAATTTATAGGTTATGAAGGCATTTAACGATGAATTTGAATATTCGATTTCATCTGATGATGATCTCCCAGAGCTGTGCAAAGGAAAACAAACAATATATATTCCAATTCATAAAAATGGAAACCATTGGATGGTTATTATTATAACCACTATCAATAATTCCATACAAACTTACGATCCGTTAAATCCTAGTTTTGCAAACCAAGATCAAGTAAAGAAAGCTGCCCGTTTATATAATATTTTGCAGCAGATCTGCGATGTTGAAAAAATCCATTTTAAAAGCGAGGTCAACTACAGCCTATCACTACAAAAAGATGGTTATAATTGCGGAGCGTTAGTGACATATGCAGCAGGTATAACCTCAAATAGAACACATATGCCCTTGATAACATCTGGAAAACGTGGGGAATATTTAAAAGCAATGTCAAAATATACATAGTATATTTGATAGGTTGATAGTATTTGTTACCGCACCAGAGTTCGTTCCACAATATGTTAGAGCAATATCGTCAGCGAATGCAGTTTTTTTTACCAACCAGGTTCAATGAAAACAATGAGTTATTATAAATTAAAAGTAGTGTAAGCCCAAGCACAGAGGCTTTGGAGGAACTCCAAAATCAATACTAAATAAATTAATGTATATTAATAAAACTATTTTTTATTTCTTATTTTATTTTATTTTTATTTTTCTTCCTTTTTGTGATAATATTTTTGTTTTTATATTTTAATTTTAAATATCGATTTCGGATGTCTCCTTCTTCAGTTTTTTAAAATTACTAGAGTAATTTTAAACAACTGAAGAAGGAGACATCCGAAATCGATATTTAAAATTAAAATATAAAAACAAAAATATTATCACAAAAAGGAAGAAAAATAAAAATAAAATAAAATAAGAAATAAAAAATAGTTTTATTAATATACATTAATTAAACAGTGATAAAAGTACACAAAAATAATAAAAAATGGATATCCATAACCCAAATAAATAAATTACTATAGGAGCTATCGATTCTAACCTTGTATGACCTATTACTAAGATATGACTCAAACCATATCGATCGCTATTCTAATATCAACGAAGACTACAACAATTCAAAAACTCATTTAACGCTATCTCAGTGCATTTAAGACGTTAAGTTTCTACAAATATGAGACCATTTCATTGTTTTTTCGAGAAGAGAATTTTAGAATGGTATAGGTTGGATAGCAAAGGGGCGAAAGTTATCCATAATTATTACTTTGCCCTTTTTATATAACGGAATAATAACTGGTACTTTTAGAGCATCTGCAACACTACCATTAACAAAACACTGATTAATGAACTTCACTAAAATGGGAGTTATAACATTAACGGAAGATTTTATCTTATTGGAAGTAAGACCCAAAACATCAACACTACTGCTACTCATCAATTACAGGGTTTGAGCTTTACTTTTGATTTCACAACACAAGATGTAGCAATATACTTGTAAATTGAACTTCTGTATGGATCTGTAAGAAGGCAAACATATGGGAAATCATAAAAGCAGAAACTTTAGGAACGAACTGAGTTACATCAAATTTGTTATGATCAAGCGTCTAAGGTCTAGATCCTTTGAAACTAAGCTCAATATCAACTTTAATTAAATGATGATCAGAAATCCGTAACACATGCGTTGAAGCAATGGCATTTTTAAATTGTTATTGATGCGAAATTACTTCATGCACACAATCTAAGTTCGAGTTATAAAATACACATAAACCCAAGTTTTAGATAGAAAAATAATAGACGGTGCCTGATCAAAAATATCTAAGTTTGCAATAAGTGTATCAAAACTTGTACGTAAACTGCTAATATTTAGATGTAAAACAGAAAATGTTAAGTTAGAATCAGATAAATTACAATTAAAAGTGCCTTTAAAAAGGGATGGTGTTGAAACGATGCTGGTACTACTACACGAGAGACCCTGAGTTAAAACAATAATAAAATTTAATTTATAAATCCAAAGTCACTGAATGCATCAATAGTAAGAACATCGCTTCAATCGTTCACCTTTAAACAAACACGTCCATTAAGTATTATACCAAACTTTTTGACAGTTTTTCGCTATTATCAACCTCCAGGCTGCCGGGAAGATTATCCACTAAGCAGTATAGAGACTATGGTTTATGTAAATAAAGTTACCTGGAGAAAAATCAAGCCGGCCAGTTGAAAGGTCTTTTTTTCCTTTTTTGGCTGGCATATAATGCTGTCCTTCACACATTTACACACAAATTTGACATGAATAATACTACCAAATTTGTTTGAAGAATTTTGTTAAGTTTAACTCATTAAATCGAATCAATATCATTCTCCGTAACTGATAAATTTAAGCAAGTTCGAAACAAGTATATCGTTGATGATAGTAATTCATTTTCATTCATAATTGGCAATCCGTATTTGATCAACATTAGATAACCGCACATGTAGCTTACGGTTTTCAAAACGAAGGTCCTTGTTTTCATTGACAAAGTAGTCAATTTTATTCATCATATTATTATCTTCCAATGCAAAAAATTTATCTTTTAAAGCAGCAAACTGGTTTAATAATTCACTTTTAGCGCTAAAATTTCATCTAGTATTGAAGATGCAGGTTGCGAAGCATTTTTTCCAGCGTATTGACGTTTACTTTTTAGGCAATTATGACACGACCAAGACTGCTTTATTTCTTTAATGAATGTCTGGTTTATTAACGTTCAAACAGTTGCTGTGAAATATCTGTGAGCAAGCACTACAGTTTAATTTATTGTCATCAGCTATAGGTCAATCATCAATATACATACGCCACACGACGCCATATTGCACAACGTAATATAATAAATTTTACACATAATTATAATTCAATTATTGTACCACTATAAGTACCAATTAACATATCACTATAAGTTCACACACAAGCCAAAAGCCTCATTAATAATTTTGTATATAGTGGAAAAATAAAAAATAAAAAAATTCTCAAAAAAACTAAATTAGCTAGACGTTCAAAAATCGCTGTTGACCCCACGAAAACAACGATCGAATGAATAAATTGATGACACAAATTACATCACTCGATCAGCTAAGTCAACGGGCGACTTGACAATCGACCTCTATAACGGGCTATCTCAGATTGATAAAACAAATTAAATATGTAGACACATATCACCAGTTTATGGTGCTGAGATGTTCACCTTACTTACCACAAATAATATTTTGTATTCCAGCAACTAAGGACAGGGGTGTTTTACCACGTTGTATGTTAGTACAAAATTGAAATATTAAATAAATTCACCCAGATAACGATATACATTTATGAGTAGATGAGGACTATATCTAACTAAAAAATTGATCCTTGGTTCAGTAAGGGATTTGTATTTTTAAATTTCAATTTTGTACTCACATACAACGTGGTAAAACACAAGCATGTGAAGTTATCCCAGGTTTTCATCCCAGAAAAAAATAAACTGTTCATCAGGCAATACAATTTCATCCCATCCCAGTTTTTTTCTTTTATGTATAACAAATAACATAAAATAATTTTTTTCATTTATTCTATCCCATCCCAGTTTTTTAATAATTTTTTTGATTTTCTTTTACAATTTTTAATACATGTATGGTATAAAATAAATGTATATGAAATATTGTACTACACTACTATCTCCTAAAAACTCAGAGGGCCAAAAACTTTGAGAACTGTTTTGAGATGGTTAAAGTTAGGACTAATTTTTGGCGTAGAGAACAGATCAAGTCTATGCACAGAATGATCAAGTCTATGTACAGAATTTTTGCAAATGGCCAATTTCTAATGGGCCCATATAAAAAATGTATATGAAATATTGTACTACACTACTATCTCCTAAAAACTCAGAGGGCCAAAAACTTTGAGAACTGTTTTTAGATGGTTAAGGGTAGTACTAATTTTTGGCGTAGAGAACAGATCAAGTCTATGTACAGAATTCTTGCAAATGGCCAATTTCTAATGGGCCCATATAAAAAATGTATATGAAATATTGTACTACACTACTATCTCCTAAAAACTCAGAGGGCCAAAAACTTTGAGAACTGTTTTTAGATGGTTAAGGGTAGTACTAATTTTTGGCGTAGAGAACAGATCAAGTCTATGTACAGAATTCTTGCAAATGGCCAATTTCTAATGGGCCCATATAAAAAATGTATATGAAATATTGTACTACACTATTTTTTATATGGGCCCATTAGAAATTGGCCATTTGCAAAAATTCTGTACATAGACTTGATCTGTTCTCTACGCCAAAAATTAGTACTAACCTTAACCATCTAAAAACAGTTCTCAAAGTTTTTGGCCCTCTAAGTTTTTAGTAGATAGTAGTGTAGTAAATTTTTTATAAGGGCCCATTAGAAATTGGCCATTTGCAAAAATTCTGTACATAGACTTGATCTGTTCTCTACGCCAAAAATTAGTCCTAACCTTAACCATCTCAAAACAGTTCTCAAAGTTTTTAGCCCTCTAAGTTTTTAGGAGATAGTAGTGTAGTACAATATTTCATATACATTTATTTTATACCATACATGTATTAAAAATTGTAAAAGAAAATCAAAAAAATTATTAAAAAACTGGGATGGGATAGAATAAATGAAACAAATTATTTTATGTTATTTGTTATACATAAAAGAAAAAAACTGGGATGGGATGAAATTGTATTGCCTGATAAACATTTTATTTTTTTCTGGGATGAAAACCTGGGATAACTTCACATACTTGTAAAACACTACTCTCCTAAGTTACTTATCTTCTAGATTTAAGAAAGCTGTAATATTATTGGGACGATTAATGGTTCAGCAAGGGAATTTTTTGAATTTTTTTTATATTTATTAAGCAGATGTGATACCACCCCCAGATGTGATGTTTTAATCTACTCAATTTTTTTGAGGTAGACTTACGTAATTTTTATGTTCGGCAATATTACATTTTGAATTATTCTTCTTGCAAAATTAAAACTAGTTCAGAAAAAAATTCATTATTACGAGAGATTTATAATTTTAGAACAAACTTCACACCCGTGCCTGATTTTCATCCTGATTTAATTGAAGAGGAAAATGAAGAGTAGGCCTAAAATGTAAACACTGTATGAAAACATTTTAAATTGTTCAGCAACTGTTTACAATCAGAAATTCTCCAACTCATCTATATCATAATTACATATTGATTGATCCAGCTTAGTATAGATTCCAATAATTACCGTTACATTATCGTATATACATATACTAACTACAATAGTTTTAAAAATGTAATCTCTAATGTAAATATTTTATGGAAATATAAACGATAAAACGATCACTAAAAGTGTCACTTAAAATACCTGTTAAAATTGTAACAAGACAATTAAATCCAAATTCGAAAAAAACTTGTGCGTCGTTTCCAAAATGTTCTAATAATTTTCTAAAATGAATACATGTATGTATGGATGTATATTGTAAAATGTCATAAAACTAAAATATTTTCCATATTCGTATAAAATATGTTATTGCATATCATACGTACATGCATATATAGACATAATATAATAATAATTATGTATGTAATTTAAATTTTAATGTAAGCTACGAGTATATGAGCATATACATAATTCGAAATAATATTTTGAAAAAAAAAAAATCAAAAACTGACGTAAATTATGAATAGCAAAAAAAAAAAATTTTTTTTTTAATTTGCGTGAATATTTGTTAGTTGAAAGCTTTATTGCATAAAAGCCTCAAAATGCAAATTAAAAAAATAATTGACTTAAAAATTTTTATTTTCAAATGTGCAACATAAAATACATAATATGTTAATAAGCAGATACTTTTGTATATATATCGTTTACATATATAAACTAAAACTATTTTATTAACATACTTTACATTAAATATTTTATGTATACGTAACTATGTCTGGATTCTGGATGTATCCATGTCTATTGTTTTATTTATTTTTATTATTATTATTTTTAGTTTGTGTGATACATAAAATATTCAGTCATACGAAATTATGTAGTTTATATTTTATATACGTGATTCACATAAAAAATCATAAAAAAAATTCAAAATAAATAAATTTATATGTAAACGATACAAATATTCATTATGTATGTGTCTGATATGTGTATATGGTAAGTTTGTGGCATGATGAACTAATTCATATTTCCCCAAAATTATATGAGTATACGAATTTAGCATTTTACGGTGATTTTACAGTGAGACTTGTCGTAAAACATAACATGTAATTTACATATTTTGTAACATAAAAAACTCAGCGAAAGTGGTTATCACGCTAAAGGAAACAAATTAAAAATATGGTGTTCGTTTTTTGAGCCTGTGAAGTTTCAAACAAACAATACCCGCGTATACGTATATGGTTCCAATTAGAAAAAATGTATCGAATGAAAATCCCATTAGAATCCAATTGAAATGAATTTGTATTGGTAAATTCCGCCATGTTTTAATGAGTTTTCCAGAAAGTGAATTATTTAAATTAAAAAACGATATTCACACACACACTATAAAAATAATTCAGTAAGATAGTCATTTACAAAACATACAACACATAAAAATTTAATTAAGCCTGTTTTATGGCAACATTTCGTGGAAACAAACTTCCAAGTGAATGATTTGAAATCGGGTTAATTTCCATTAACATTTTCATCGAATACGAAAATTTATAATTTTTTGTTACCAACTTTATAGGTGTTAACAAATTTAGTAACAAGACACTCTAACAAATTTGGGCAAGATTCCGCTATATAGCTCTAACATTTCATAGAAGAAGATGTTTCCAAACGGTGAATTTGAGACGAGTGAAAATAACTTAAGAAATAACTCAAACTATAAGTAAAAAATTTCTGGAAAATATTCCCTAACTATAGGCCTATCAGACCTATATAGTAGAATCTTGCCCAAATATCCAAGAGTGCCTGGTTATTTGGTTTGCTTAAATTCATAATGATTCTAACAAAGATGTCGTTTTTGTATTTGATTCCAATTAGAAAAATTATTGATACAAATTAGTTGGTTGTCTTCCTCCTATAATTTTTTTAAAATTATTGTTATTGCTTTTCTGTTAATAATTAATTAAAATTTATAAACCATCATGTCTACAAATTTTTATATTTCCAATATACAAAATTAAAAATCACTCATTTTTTCCAACAAGAATTTTATTTTGAGTGTAACTAATACAGACATATTATTTGTTAAGTTTCATTTTTTGTTAGAAACTTCACTTCGGTCGTTTTTTTATTATACGGTTTAACAAATAATAATTAACGACATATTACAAATTTTCAGAAAATCCCAAATTTATTCTGATTAAATAATATGATTTTTGGCAGCAGACGTCAGATGTTTGAAGTATCGTTTTTTGACTTCAGATAAAAATGACTTAAACTGTGTTCGAAACCTGTGATAAAAAATCTTGAATGCATTTTTTGACATTTACTTGAAAATACCGAACACACCCAAATTATTCGAGTCTATTACTATGATTATTTTTGACAGCTATCGCATAATTTGTGTACGCATGTGTAACGTGTTATTTATACATACATATAATAATATGCCCTAAAATCATTAATAAATATAATAATAATAACGTGACATTAAAAGGATTAACGGATCCATTATTTTAATATTAATTTTTTTAAATTTTCTGTGCAATTTATTAGTTATCACAAAAAATTTGAGGTTATGAAAACTAAAATTGACATATATGACGTGGGGAAAAAACTTATGAGATGGCGAGATTTATTACACATTTCGGACAGCAAAATAAAAAATCGTGAATAATTTTCAAACAAATGTCAAAAAATTAATTCACGATTTTTTATCACAGGATTCGGACACAGTCTTAGAATAAATAAGTCTTCTAATAAAATTCGCGCAAAGCACTAAAAAATTCTGGGGCTATAACAAGGATATAGCGGCGGAAGTGATCACTATTACAAATAGGAATATTATGGTGGTTCCTTACCTTGTACAAATGCTGCAACGGCAAAATATTGTTAAATTTGAATATAGAGGCCCCATGATGGTTCAGTTAAGTTTTTCCTCAATAAGGTACGAAAAATCATTTTCTGCTGAATATATACTGGCTTTAAGATACAAGTAGTTGTATATAACTAACCCACCCAACATGATAAACGATTTTCCAAGTTAGATATTACCAATATCATAAGCAGGACAGAAACTGGACATAGATCACGAAGTATATAAAAATTCCTAAAAGTACTTTCAAGTTGGTAACATGAGTTTTCCAACTATAAGTTTAATGTTCAGATATATGCCAAGATACTTAAACAAATTGACAAACTCGATATTAATACAGTCCGTATGACAATTACTGGCAATGCAATTTGTAACACTATGATATGTTGCTAACCTATAACTAGGCGTAGATGGAATGTCTAGAAATTAAAAAAATATACATTCAGTTTTATCGCTAGGAATTTTAAAATGTTTATCAAACCATAAATGTGGAACTTTAAGATAAGAATTAATCTTGCATGTCACATCGGCTGAAGATTTACTAATAAATAACCTAAAACCAAATCATTAGCAAATCCAGTACCAAAAACCGTTTGAGTTTCAGAATCGAGTTTGTATAAATTAAAAAAGTAAAGGGCCCAACTCAAAACCCTGGGGAACACCAAAGTTTACAGTTCATAGGTTATAGTAGCAAGTGACCAGCGTTAACACTTGAACAAATATAAAAGTATCCAACTCATTGAAAACAATTTATCATGAATTTATCATGTTTAATAAAATATGATAATTCCATGCTAATGTAAAATCATTACATCACATTATTTTCATTTGGTATTCAGTACCATCACATTTGTTTACTACAAGTCGCGATACCCAAACCTGACTCGTTTATTGGAACTGACCGAATAGACGATTTCTGTTTTTCGTTTTAGTGTTATTTAACACAAAAAAAATTCGCTCCGCTGCCGCCGAACTATGAGGCAAACTCATTAAACTCATCATAAAATTTGACAGTGTACCAAAAAGCAGCTCCCCTATTGAATTTTTGATTGAACCTATTTTTACCCAAAACTTTCCGATGTCTGTTTTATCTAAATTGTTAGGTAACTTTCAGCACTTTCAGTTCGTCCAATATGTTATCTTTGTCGGGTTGATTTGCTAAAAAATTCGGAAAACTATTGACTAATGCTATTATGGAGCAAACATTTGATGACATTAAGCAATCGGGATTAATTAAAGACAACAATTTAAATGCCAGGTTGTTAAAATCAAATCGGTGTTTTATATGTTGGACAAGTTTAATACAATTTTTTTTACATTTCTTGCCACCTCCAAGAATTCCTTTTCATCCAACTCATTAACTGCTAAAAAGGGTTGAACGTCATAACCCATATGCTTATTTACGTTGTTGATATTTTGAAAGCAATTGGGGTTTATAAAATTTCTTAAGATTACTTTAAAGTTCGTTTCCATTGATTCATACATATAGCATGAATATGAATTGTCTCAGATTGAAATTCTTAGTTCATTCTATTAATAATTTTAAAGACGTACGACGGAAATAAAAAATATATTTAGTTTAATGGATTACCGAAATTGGAATTAGGACAATTTAAACAGCTTTTTGGTCGTTTTGAACACATTCATTTGGACAACGTTAGTAGTAGTGGCGTCACCTGGGTCCAAGGTCATATGACATGTGTAAATATGACCTTGAGCGTAAATGTGACCTTGAGCGTAAATGTGACCTTGAGCGTAAACGACATGACCTACCTCAACGACCTTGCTCGACGGCCTTTAGCGTAAACACGACCTGTCTCAACGACCTTGTTCGTAGTAAATGACAAGACCTACCTCAATGACCTTTAGCGTAAACGTCACACGAATTACTCAACGACCTTGCTCGACGGCCTTTAGCGTAAACACGACCTGTCTCAACACGACCTTGGCTCAATACTACACACGACCTTTAGCGTAAATGATTACGCCTTGTTATTATGACGGCCTTTAGCGTAAACACGACCTGTCTCAATACCACACACGACCTTTAGTGTAAATGATTACGCATTGTTATTGTTGATCTATATATTTGAATGGAAATATTTTTTGATCAAGTCAATTAATCACACCGTCATTTTTTGATGACTCACTTTGAATTTTACTTAGAAAAGTGACGTGTGTATGTGTGTGTGTGTAAATGTAGTATGGTATATTTTTACTGATTATAAATGTTTATATGGATAATTTTTTTTGGTCAGCGTGTGGAATCGAACTCGGGTCCGCGACATGAAAAGCAAGCGTCTTACCATCACACCACCAACGTGTGATAAATTACTATGACTATTTGTGGTATATAAACAAACTATTACCCCCAAAGATAGATTACTGTTAGTACTCGGTCTATATATATATATTATTTTCCGCCTAAAGGTATGTTAACAGGGTTACACCGTCTACGTTATATTTTTATATGGAAATAATAAATATAGTTAGGGTTCGGTGTTTCAATCTTTGCGCGCCTATATTGTATTAAATGAATTAAGTTTTTCGTTTCACATGTTAGACTGTAAATTCTTCTAAACAATTTAATTATTCAAAATAGATAGTCATTTAGGTGGCGGTCTGTATTAATAATCAACAAAATACGTGTGTATATTGTTGTTGTTTCTTGTTTTCAATTTTAAAAACGTAAACACTCATACAATAATAATAATTTATGCAATATAATAATCATGTGTCATAATAATAATTTATGCAACAATCATCTTTCGTAAACACGTAATATATAAAATTCAAGATCAAACATGTTCACTATATTGGTCATCTTTTTATACACATATGATTTTAACTGATTTGTATAACATTGTTGCTGTTTCTTGCTTCTCATTAACCAACAACTTAATTGGCATAATAATTATTGCGGAGGCCATCTTTTTTTTTTTATACACATATGATTTTAAAGGTGTGTGTATAACGTTGTTGATGTTTCTTGTTTTTAGCTTTAAAAATGTAGACAATTATACAATGATGTCATAATAATAATAATTTATACAACAATCATCTGTCGTAAGCACGTAATATATAAAATTCAAGATCAAACATGTTCACTATATGGGTCAGTTTTCAATTTTAAAAACGTAAACACTATTTTAAGAGGTCGTTGAACTATATATTTGTACGGAAATATTTTTTGATCATATTTTTTTTATTGGTCTACTTTTTATACACATATATGATTTTAGCTGCGTATGTATAAAATTGGTGTTGTTTCTTGTTTTTAACTTTAAAAATGTAAACAATCATGCAATAATGTCATAATAATTTATGCAACAATTCAAAATCCACAAACATGTTCACTATACTAGACATTTCACTATTATTAATTAATCAACAACTTAATTTATTCAATGTAAATTCTAACAGGGAATATATAAAATTTAAAAGCTTAAAATTTAAGAAAAGTAAACATTCATACAAGGTTGTTATAATAATTATTGCGGTGGTCATCTTTTTTATACACATATGATTTTAGTTGCGTATGTATAACGTTGTTGTTGTTTCTAGTTTTCGTATGTATATAACAATGTTGATGTTCCTAGTTTTTGTATGTATATAACATTCCTGTTGTTTCAACTGTAAACATTCATACAATGCTGTCATAATAATTATTGCAGAGGTCATCTTTCATACACGTGGCGATGATATGCATGCACAAACATGTTCACTCTATTAGTTTAACTAATTCTAATGCGTAATATATAAAATTCAAAACCGAGCATGTTCACTAACAAGATTTAACAAGATTTTCATCATTTTTAGCCTATTTTGTCAGAAAAACCCGAGATTATGTAGAAAAACGGCTTTTTTCTTGCATATTAAATGGTTTTTACAAGATTTTTATACAATAATTATCTCAACACATGATTTAATTGTATCCTTGTAGATTATTTTGCGTTACATATATAAGAGAGAATTTATTATACATATATAAGAGAGAAAGAGACAGCTATTTATTATACATATATAAGAGAGAAAGTAAGCATGCAGTATGATTACAGATATAGCCTTCACTCTAACAAAAATATTGGATAGGGCAGAAATATTAAGGCACCTAAGTAATTTCTAGTTTACCTATTAATAGAACGTTGCACTCTAGGCAAAAAAAAATTTTTAAATTGCATAGGTCAGGAATATTTCGGCAAACAAGATTAATTAAGAGCATAAAAATACAAATTAATATTTGTTTTTCTATATCATCTTTACACATTCTATGCAGCGAGTGTAAGAGAAACTGATGTCATTCAACACAACAATATATGAAGTTAATTTATCTGTGTCAGTAATTCTCTTATAATTTATTTGTTGTTGGTATAGCTATAAAAAATTATTAGAATGACGTAGAATTTTATTTTGTATAATTATCGTAATCAAATAACATATGTAGGAACAAATATGAAAGCGATCTAAAGAAAATGCTGAAAAGCTTAATAAATAAGATCTATAATAAACCAAGTGTGTACCCGATAAACAGTACGCGGATCAAGCGTAGTCCTATAATATGTTGAATTTAGTTGCCTTTAGGGAAAATATTTGTTATTGTAAGCCTTTAGAACTAATTGTGTTAGTGTTTTAACGACTGAATTAAGAAGAGTCACAATTTTTTCTTTAAAAAGATTTAATAAGTAAATCATCTGAAAAAATAACATACACATACTCGTATGAATAGACTAAGATTTTATTTTACGTTTTTTATGATAATCTAAGTTTGTAATATTTTCATAATAGACTGTCTCCCTAATTGTTTTTAATAGCGGTGAAGATTCGCTAAAATAACCAATAATATTTTAATTTAGTAGAATTTTATTAATGCAGTATTATATATATTTAAAAAAATATAAAAAGAAATATATAATAAAACACATTTAAAAAATATCTAAATAAGTTGGATTATGCCTATAGACAAGGCATCTGATAACGGGTCATAGTAATTTTGAACGTATCACTACCTATCCCTTTACCGATACTCTTAATCATACTACCCATAATACCCCAAACATCGTTGAAAGTAATATCGCGAGCATAACTAAACGTGAGCCGTGAGGGTTTATTAAATCTTTTGGAGGTGAATTCAAATCCAACCTTATCCCCAGGGCTAACTTCACGCATAATATAGCTAACTATCTCATGCACCCCACCCTTAGCCCACTCCACAGGGTTTACTTCGTTAGTAGGCATCCCGGTTAGTTTAAATTTAATTCGTGTCCAGGTCAGGCTGAATTTACGATTTTACTGCAAATCGTCAGAAAGAATGATGTATTTCTCAGGGTTGCTCATTATTTTCTATAATAAACAATAAATAAATTAGTTTTTACAGTTTCGACGTCATTATACTTGAGCACCTTCTTCTTCTCTGTGGCCGCCTGCACCGTGTTTAATTTATTCAACAACTGATCTCTATGTGTCTCCATGGTAACTTTTCTTCAAACTGCTCTCTAGTCGAAGAAAAGCGGCTTCTTTTATACCAAGGTCTTAGTCCTGAACGTTCGTTATTGAACAATTCTTAAAATTAACTATCGCATATCTGATATCGGAAATTAGATAGTGGGGCATTGCCCATTGTTCATTGGGGGGGGTATCGCAAAAAAAAAAAACAAAATAACACAAATAATCGTCAACCTTCTTCACATAATCTTGTTCGAGCACGTTTATACCTGTATACAAGATTGTTTGTTTGTTAGCGACCAACACACTTCTTTTTTTTAAAAAAAATATGGATTACTTTTAATATATTATTACGAACGATTCTTAGTTCAACTAAAAAGATACTGACCTAAATTTTTCAAATTTGTTTTTCCTGTTAATTAGAAGCATTCATACAATGTGTCATAATAATTATTGCAGAGGTTATCTTTGATACACATACGATTTTGGGGTATGACGTCTATAAAAGAGGTGAAAAAAAAAAGAATTTCGTCATACATTTGATCTTGTCTATTAAGTCGTTTTTAACAAGATTTTCATCATTTTTAGCCTATTTTGTCAGAAAACCCCGAGATTATGTAGAGAAACGGCTTTTTTTCTTGCATATTAAATGGTTTTTACAAGATTTTTATACAATAATTAACTCAACACATGATTTAATTTTATACTTGTAGATTATTTTGCATTATTCTACATATTCTAAACTTTTTTTATTATACATATATATGAGAGAAAGTAAGTATGCAGTATTATTACAGATATAGCCTTTACTCTAACAAAAAAAAATACTGGATAGGCCAGAAATATTAAGGCACATAAGTAATTTCTAGTTTACTTATTAATAGAACGTTGCACTCTAGGCAATAAATTTTTAAATTGCACAGATTAGGAATATTTTTGCAGGCAAGATTAATTAAGAGCATAAAAATACAAATTAATATTTGTTTTTCTATATCATCTTTACACATACTATGCAGCGAGTGTAAGAGAAACTGATGTCATTCAACACTACAATATATGAAGTTAGTTTATCTGTGTCAGTAATTCTCTTATAATTTATTTGTTGTTGGTATAGCTATAAAAAATTATTAGAATGACGTAGAATTTTATTTTGTATAATTATTGTGATCAAATAACATATGTAGGAACAAATATGAAAGCGGTCTAAAGAAAATGCTGAAAAGCTTAATAAATAAGATCTATAATAAACCAAGTGTGTACCTGATTAACAAGTGATTAACAGTACGCGGATCAAGCGTAGTCCTATAATATGTTGAATTTAGTTGCCTTTAGGGAAAATATTTGTTATTGTAAGCCTTTAGAACTAATTGTGTTAGTGTTTTAATGACTGAATTAAAAACAATTAGGGAAACAGTCTATTACGAAAATATTACAAACTTAGATTATCATAAAAAAAACTTAAAATAAAATCTTAATCTATTCATACGAGTATGTGTATGCTATATTTTTTAATTTTCAGATGATTTACTTATTAAATCTTTTTAAAGAAAAGAAAAGAAAAAATTTGCCCGCAATTGTGTAATTAAAATGTGTATTACTTCACCTAAATAACGACTTTTCATTACACTTTAACTTGTTTATATGATTGGAGCGTATGCTGGTCTACAATAGATCATACATTTAGTATAAATTAATATCAAATTGTCTGGTATATTAATATCAAACTGTCTGACCCAATCGTCCCACGATAAAATTGATGTAAACGTCTATAATTCTAACTTTTCTTCAAAAACTGATCTCTAATCGAAGAAACTAAGCTCGTTGTATACCAAAGTCTTAGCCTTGAACGTTCGTTAATGAACAATTCTTAAAATTAACTAGCGCATATCCGATATCAGAAATTAGAAAGTGGGGCATCGCCCATTGTTCATCGGGGATGGCGCATTTTCTAATTTTAGAAAGCACATATCCGATTTGCGCAAATGCCACGGCAGCCGTGTCAACAAACACAATTAAACATGTTTTTTCAAGGTGAAAACCAGAAAACAACGCAAATGTGAAAATCCTTTATTGTAATCTTATACAGATGGAAAAAAATTGATATGAATGAACGACAGCGACGTATTAAAATAAATTTGTTTATTAAGAAATTTCTAAAAGCAATTTCGTCTATACATGAGCAATTATTTCGAACTTTTACTGACACATAGCAACATTATTAAAATAAAAGATATGTTAACTACGATTATTTATATGTAAGTGTTTTCCGTTTTGTTATTTGTACTATCCATAGAAGTTATGAGTTTAAAAGCGCTCTGCGCTGGTACGATGGGCTCAACACTTAAATATACTGAAATGTAATAGAGACAGAGTTGGATGATTTAATAAAATTGTAAAAATTTAAAAAGACGCATTTTATATCATATGTATGAAATAAAAATAATAAATCAGCAATATATATTTTGTTTTGTTTTTATTTTTACATAATTTTACAATATTTTGTTATTATTATCGCATTTTCTAATTTTACAAAGATTTAGATAAAAACAGATTTAAAATTTTTAATTTAGATAAAAATAAAATTAAATATAAAAAAAAATAAAAAAAAAAATTAAAAATAAAATTAAATTAAATTTATAATGCAAAACAGATTTAAAATTTTTAATTTAGATAAAAATTAAATTAAATATAAAAATAAAAATAAAAATAAAAATAAAATTAAAAATAAAATTAAATTAAATTTATAATGCAAAACAGATTTAAAATTTTTAATTTAGATAAAAATTAAATTAAATATAAAAATAAAAAATAAAAATAAAAATAAAATTAAAAATAAAATTAAATTAAATTTATAATGAAAATGTGGTGGGTACCGAACCTGCGCGGAGCGCAGGTACGGTACCCACTGTCATGGGGGGTTGTCCCCGAAGGGGACACCGCCCATGACCACATTTTCATTATAAATTTAATTTAATTTTATTTTTAATTTTATTTTTATTTTTATTTTTTATTTTTATATTTAATTTAATTTTTATCTAAATTAAAAATTTTAAATCTGTTTTGCATTATAAATTTAATTTAATTTTATTTTTAATTTTATTTTTATTTTTATTTTTATATTTAATTTAATTTTTATCTAAATTAAAAATTTTAAATCTGTTTTGCATTATAAATTTAATTTAATTTTATTTTTAATTTTTTTTTTTTATTTTTTTTATATTTAATTTTATTTTTATCTAAATTAAAAATTTTAAATCTGTTTTGCATTATAAATTTAATTTAATTTTATTTTTAATTTTTTTTTTTATTTTTTTTTATATTTAATTTTATTTTTATCTAAATTAAAAATTTTAAATCTGTTTTTATCTAAATCTTTGTAAAATTAGAAAATGCGATAATAATAACAAAATATTGTAAAATTATGTAAAAATAAAAACAAAACAAAATATATATTGCTGATTTATTATTTTTATTTCATACATATGATATAAAATGCGTCTTTTTAAATTTTTACAATTTTATTAAATCATCCAACTCTGTCTCTATTACATTTCAGTATATTTAAGTGTTGAGCCCATCGTACCAGCGCAGAGCGCTTTTAAACTCATAACTTCTATGGATAGTACAAATAACAAAACGGAAAACACTTACATATAAATAATCGTAGTTAACATATCTTTTATTTTAATAATGTTGCTATGTGTCAGTAAAAGTTCGAAATAATTGCTCATGTATAGACGAAATTGCTTTTAGAAATTTCTTAATAAACAAATTTATTTTAATACGTCGCTGTCGTTCATTCATATCAATTTTTTTCCATCTGTATAAGATTACAATAAAGGATTTTCACATTTGCGTTGTTTTCTGGTTTTCACCTTGAAAAAACATGTTTAATTGTGTTTGTTGACACGGCTGCCGTGGCATTTGCGCAAATCGGATATGTGCTTTCTAAAATTAGAAAATGCGCCATCCCCGATGAACAATGGGCGATGCCCCACTTTCTAATTTCTGATATCGGATATGCGCTAGTTAATTTTAAGAATTGTTCATTAACGAACGTTCAAGGCTAAGACTTTGGTATACAACGAGCTTAGTTTCTTCGATTAGAGATCAGTTTTTGAAGAAAAGTTAGAATTATAGACGTTTACATCAATTTTATCGTGGGACGATTGGGTCAGACAGTTTGATATTAATATACCAGACAATTTGATATTAATTTATACTAAATGTATGATCTATTGTAGACCAGCATACGCTCCAATCATATAAACAAGTTAAAGTGTAATGAAAAGTCGTTATTTAGGTGAAGTAATACACATTTTAATTACACAATTGCGGGCAAATTTTTTCTTTTCTTTTCTTTAAAAAGATTTAATAAGTAAATCATCTGAAAATTAAAAAATATAGCATACACATACTCGTATGAATAGATTAAGATTTTATTTTAAGTTTTTTTTATGATAATCTAAGTTTGTAATATTTTCGTAATAGACTGTTTCCCTAATTGTTTTTAATTCAGTCATTAAAACACTAACACAATTAGTTCTAAAGGCTTACAATAACAAATATTTTCCCTAAAGGCAACTAAATTCAACATATTATAGGACTACGCTTGATCCGCGTACTGTTAATCACTTGTTAATCAGGTACACACTTGGTTTATTATAGATCTTATTTATTAAGCTTTTCAGCATTTTCTTTAGACCGCTTTCATATTTGTTCCTACATATGTTATTTGATCACAATAATTATACAAAATAAAATTCTACGTCATTCTAATAATTTTTTATAGCTATACCAACAACAAATAAATTATAAGAGAATTACTGACACAGATAAACTAACTTCATATATTGTAGTGTTGAATGACATCAGTTTCTCTTACACTCGCTGCATAGTATGTGTAAAGATGATATAGAAAAACAAATATTAATTTGTATTTTTATGCTCTTAATTAATCTTGCCTGCAAAAATATTCCTAATCTGTGCAATTTAAAAATTTATTGCCTAGAGTGCAACGTTCTATTAATAAGTAAACTAGAAATTACTTATGTGCCTTAATATTTCTGGCCTATCCAGTATTTTTTTTTGTTAGAGTAAAGGCTATATCTGTAATAATACTGCATACTTACTTTCTCTCATATATATGTATAATAAAAAAAGTTTAGAATATGTAGAATAATGCAAAATAATCTACAAGTATAAAATTAAATCATGTGTTGAGTTAATTATTGTATAAAAATCTTGTAAAAACCATTTAATATGCAAGAAAAAAAGCCGTTTCTCTACATAATCTCGGGGTTTTCTGACAAAATAGGCTAAAAATGATGAAAATCTTGTTAAAAACGACTTAATAGACAAGATCAAATGTATGACGAAATTCTTTTTTTTTTCACCTCTTTTATAGACGTCATACCCCAAAATCGTATGTGTATCAAAGATAACCTCTGCAATAATTATTATGACACATTGTATGAATGCTTCTAATTAACAGGAAAAACAAATTTGAAAAATTTAGGTCAGTATCTTTTTAGTTGAACTAAGAATCGTTCGTAATAATATATTAAAAGTAATCCATATTTTTTTTAAAAAAAAGAAGTGTGTTGGTCGCTAACAAACAAACAATCTTGTATACAGGTATAAACGTGCTCGAACAAGATTATGTGAAGAAGGTTGACGATTATTTGTGTTATTTTGTTTTTTTTTTTTGCGATACCCCCCCCAATGAACAATGGGCAATGCCCCACTATCTAATTTCCGATATCAGATATGCGATAGTTAATTTTAAGAATTGTTCAATAACGAACGTTCAGGACTAAGACCTTGGTATAAAAGAAGCCGCTTTTCTTCGACTAGAGAGCAGTTTGAAGAAAAGTTACCATGGAGACACATAGAGATCAGTTGTTGAATAAATTAAACACGGTGCAGGCGGCCACAGAGAAGAAGAAGGTGCTCAAGTATAATGACGTCGAAACTGTAAAAACTAATTTATTTATTGTTTATTATAGAAAATAATGAGCAACCCTGAGAAATACATCATTCTTTCTGACGATTTGCAGTAAAATCGTAAATTCAGCCTGACCTGGACACGAATTAAATTTAAACTAACCGGGATGCCTACTAACGAAGTAAACCCTGTGGAGTGGGCTAAGGGTGGGGTGCATGAGATAGTTAGCTATATTATGCGTGAAGTTAGCCCTGGGGATAAGGTTGGATTTGAATTCACCTCCAAAAGATTTAATAAACCCTCACGGCTCACGTTTAGTTATGCTCGCGATATTACTTTCAACGATGTTTGGGGTATTATGGGTAGTATGATTAAGAGTATCGGTAAAGGGATAGGTAGTGATACGTTCAAAATTACTATGACCCGTTATCAGATGCCTTGTCTATAGGCATAATCCAACTTATTTAGATATTTTTTAAATGTGTTTTATTATATATTTCTTTTTATATTTTTTTAAATATATATAATACTGCATTAATAAAATTCTACTAAATTAAAATATTATTGGTTATTTTAGCGAATCTTCACCGCTATTAAAAACAATTAGGGAGACAGTCTATTATGAAAATATTACAAACTTAGATTATCATAAAAAACGTAAAATAAAATCTTAGTCTATTCATACGAGTATGTGTATGTTATTTTTTCAGATGATTTACTTATTAAATCTTTTTAAAGAAAAAATTGTGACTCTTCTTAATTCAGTCGTTAAAACACTAACACAATTAGTTCTAAAGGCTTACAATAACAAATATTTTCCCTAAAGGCAACTAAATTCAACATATTATAGGACTACGCTTGATCCGCGTACTGTTTATCGGGTACACACTTGGTTTATTATAGATCTTATTTATTAAGCTTTTCAGCATTTTCTTTAGATCGCTTTCATATTTGTTCCTACATATGTTATTTGATTACGATAATTATACAAAATAAAATTCTACGTCATTCTAATAATTTTTTATAGCTATACCAACAACAAATAAATTATAAGAGAATTACTGACACAGATAAATTAACTTCATATATTGTTGTGTTGAATGACATCAGTTTCTCTTACACTCGCTGCATAGAATGTGTAAAGATGATATAGAAAAACAAATATTAATTTGTATTTTTATGCTCTTAATTAATCTTGTTTGCCGAAATATTCCTGACCTATGCAATTTAAAAATTTTTTTTTGCCTAGAGTGCAACGTTCTATTAATAGGTAAACTAGAAATTACTTAGGTGCCTCAATATTTCTGCCCTATCCAATATTTTTGTTAGAGTGAAGGCTATATCTGTAATCATACTGCATGCTTACTTTCTCTCTTATATATGTATAATAAATAGCTATCTCTTTCTCTCTTATATATGTATAATAAATTCTCTCTTATATATGTAACGCAAAATAATCTACAAGGATACAATTAAATCATGTGTTGAGATAATTATTGTATAAAAATCTTGTAAAAACCATTTAATATGCAAGAAAAAAGCCGTTTTTCTACATAATCTCGGGTTTTTCTGACAAAATAGGCTAAAAATGATGAAAATCTTGTTAAATCTTGTTAGTGAACATGCTCGGTTTTGAATTTTATATATTACGCATTAGAATTAGTTAAACTAATAGAGTGAACATGTTTGTGCATGCATATCATCGCCACGTGTATGAAAGATGACCTCTGCAATAATTATTATGACAGCATTGTATGAATGTTTACAGTTGAAACAACAGGAATGTTATATACATACAAAAACTAGGAACATCAACATTGTTATATACATACGAAAACTAGAAACAACAACAACGTTATACATACGCAACTAAAATCATATGTGTATAAAAAAGATGACCACCGCAATAATTATTATAACAACCTTGTATGAATGTTTACTTTTCTTAAATTTTAAGCTTTTAAATTTTATATATTCCCTGTTAGAATTTACATTGAATAAATTAAGTTGTTGATTAATTAATAATAGTGAAATGTCTAGTATAGTGAACATGTTTGTGGATTTTGAATTGTTGCATAAATTATTATGACATTATTGCATGATTGTTTACATTTTTAAAGTTAAAAACAAGAAACAACACCAATTTTATACATACGCAGCTAAAATCATATATGTGTATAAAAAGTAGACCAATAAAAAAAATATGATCAAAAAATATTTCCGTACAAATATATAGTTCAACGACCTCTTAAAATAGTGTTTACGTTTTTAAAATTGAAAACTGACCCATATAGTGAACATGTTTGATCTTGAATTTTATATATTACGTGCTTACGACAGATGATTGTTGTATAAATTATTATTATTATGACATCATTGTATAATTGTCTACATTTTTAAAGCTAAAAACAAGAAACATCAACAACGTTATACACACACCTTTAAAATCATATGTGTATAAAAAAAAAAAGATGGCCTCCGCAATAATTATTATGCCAATTAAGTTGTTGGTTAATGAGAAGCAAGAAACAGCAACAATGTTATACAAATCAGTTAAAATCATATGTGTATAAAAAGATGACCAATATAGTGAACATGTTTGATCTTGAATTTTATATATTACGTGTTTACGAAAGATGATTGTTGCATAAATTATTATTATGACACATGATTATTATATTGCATAAATTATTATTATTGTATGAGTGTTTACGTTTTTAAAATTGAAAACAAGAAACAACAACAATATACACACGTATTTTGTTGATTATTAATACAGACCGCCACCTAAATGACTATCTATTTTGAATAATTAAATTGTTTAGAAGAATTTACAGTCTAACATGTGAAACGAAAAACTTAATTCATTTAATACAATATAGGCGCGCAAAGATTGAAACACCGAACCCTAACTATATTTATTATTTCCATATAAAAATATAACGTAGACGGTGTAACCCTGTTAACATACCTTTAGGCGGAAAATAATATATATATATAGACCGAGTACTAACAGTAATCTATCTTTGGGGGTAATAGTTTGTTTATATACCACAAATAGTCATAGTAATTTATCACACGTTGGTGGTGTGATGGTAAGACGCTTGCTTTTCATGTCGCGGACCCGAGTTCGATTCCACACGCTGACCAAAAAAAATTATCCATATAAACATTTATAATCAGTAAAAATATACCATACTACATTTACACACACACACATACACACGTCACTTTTCTAAGTAAAATTCAAAGTGAGTCATCAAAAAATGACGGTGTGATTAATTGACTTGATCAAAAAATATTTCCATTCAAATATATAGATCAACAATAACAATGCGTAATCATTTACACTAAAGGTCGTGTGTGGTATTGAGACAGGTCGTGTTTACGCTAAAGGCCGTCATAATAACAAGGCGTAATCATTTACGCTAAAGGTCGTGTGTAGTATTGAGCCAAGGTCGTGTTTACGTCTTGTCATTTACTACGAGCAAGGTCGTTGAGACAGGTCGTGTTTACGCTAAAGGCCGTCGAGCAAGGTCGTTGAGTAATTCGTGTGACGTTTACGCTAAAGGTCATTGAGGTAGGTCTTGTCATTTACTACGAACAAGGTCGTTGAGACAGGTCGTGTTTACGCTAAAGGCCGTCGAGCAAGGTCGTTGAGGTAGGTCATGTCGTTTACGCTCAAGGTCACATTTACGCTCAAGGTCACATTTACGCTCAAGGTCATATTTACACATGTCATATGACCTTGGACCCAGGTGACGCCACTACTACTAACGTTAGACCACTTCCTCTATTAAATTGATATGCATACATTTTAATTGGCGTAGATTGTTTCACTATATATGGCGAGAAGGTTCCGTTATGAAGGATATTACCGCTGCAACTATTGCAAAAACATTGGTGGAAAATGATATATCAACATTTTGGGGATAACAGATCAAGGGAGCCAATTCTAAATCGAATTTAGACAACTCTGTATCTAAAAGCATCTTTAAAAGCCGAGAGGTCCCAGATGCCATTAATTCTTCTTGGCATACGAGCTACACCAAAACATAATATTAAACGTTTCCCAGGCAGAACTAGTTTATGGAAAACCACTAAAATTACCAGACAATTACAACCACTAGCACCAGATCAACAACCAGTAAGTAGATACATTGTCTACAATAAAATTCGTATTATTGAAAAATGTAATTATAAATCAATTCAGTTAACAATTGCATAGCAATGCCCACTAAAATTTACAAGCCGACCGGTTTTTGAGTTATCCAAAAACATTCGGCAGTAGTGAGTGATTTTCTTTAATTAAATATTCTTTAATTAAATATATTGTTTTTTTGTATGTCAATACCCCCATTGGGATCCTAATTTGACTTGAATAATTCTTTAATTCCTTCATAATTGCCCTTTTACAAAATACAACTGCAACCTACCGCATTTTTTTCAAATCGTAAAAATATCGTGGGTTGTTGACATTGTCTTAATTGACGACGTTGACAAAAAACCGTAACGTTTTACGTGTCGACAACCGCAAATATTACACTGTGTAGTTTACCTTGCCCATCCCTGGGGACTACTTGAATGCTTTTAATTTTAGGTGTGACACTACCGTTTAAATTCAATTTGAATTTTAAAATTGTTAAGTTACTTAAATTTTTTCGATTAAACTTCTAATTCAATGACTTAAGTTTACTGACACTGACAAAAACTCAAATGTAGTGTTTCTTATGCTGTATAAGATATCAGAAAATTTTCAGCAGAAAAAATGATATTTGTCTACGAGCAGCACTATACATAAACAGAATTTTTTCTGCTGTAATTTTATTAACCAACGTTTCTGCAATTATGAATTTCTGCATTTTTTTATAAGAATTTTTGTAACAACAAATTACACGTTAGCAGATAATTTGTTACCTTTTAATAAATTATTCGTACCAAACAAAATATTTTATATTTTGAACAACATGCCAATTATTAAATTAATAATTACTGAGACAAAACTAATAGGTAACCAATATGACCTGCTCTTTTTTTGATAGCTGGGATCATAACACACCTACAGGAGCAGTTTAAGAAGCTCCAGCAATTTTTGAAATCTCGCGGGCCATATTACATTTTTCAGTTTTACTAGAATTTTTCCGAGTTACTAGATGGTTCGATTGGTCTTTTGCCCCTATACCCAATTCTGACAATTGATTTACACGTCAGAACTGCTCCGATCCTCCATCAGGATTTCTCCTGACTTCAACCTAATCAGGTATAGTCCACCCTCTTTCGAGTCACTATATATTTGCTTACAGTACGCTTTAACTCATAGAATATAAGCAATAAAAGTTGATTAAAACGCCTTTATAAAAGTTTGTTAGAGAACAGCCCAACAACTAGTACATAACTGTACCTTAAACCAAAAGCTAGATCATATTTATTGCAATTCGAATAGCTCGTTGTTTAAACAGGAAAACATTATTTTCCAAATGTTAGCTCTCAATACAGTGTAAATAATTTGGAAAAGGATTAAAAAAATCGCTCGAAACATACTTCAAAAGTGTTTCGAAGATAAAAAGTCCTCTAGAAAATAATTTATCATATATATTCTCATCATTGGAAAGTAGAGAAGATAACGGGCAGACACCTAAATTATGTACCTTCCGACTCGAATGTCTTAGCTGTACTGTGCTAAGTAATACTTGGTTTTCACAAAGTTTTTATTGTATTTATGATAAAGCTAACACGTAAGTTGAGTTTTAACTTAAATTATCTATAATTATCAAACTTTTAGCGTAAACAATTATATATGTATATACATATATATACATAATACATATATACATATATATATTTAACGATGGTTCCTGTCTAATGTTTCAAACTTTTAACAAGTAAAAATTACTTGAAAATTTCTAACATATGAACAAAAATATTATTTCTAACTTTTTGTTTTGAGGTGAAACAATATAAATTAGTTAGAAAATTGTAATAATTTATTATAATTTGGTTTAATATACATAAACATACATACGTACATACGTACACACTATGTAACACAAATAATAAAAATTCTAATACTAAAAATAAAAAAACATTATAAAAAATAGGAAATTGCTAAAATGATAAATGAGATTTTTTGTAACTTTCCAGCAACACACAAACACAGAAAATTTTAATAACATTGAGCGAGGCCGGGGAAGGATGGGGAGAATCAAAAATACGAAAGCTTCACTATATACGTCATATAGTATATATACGTACTAAAGATATTTTATTTGATTTGATCTTATTTTTATTATATTTTTTCCTGTTATTTGTGGGAGCTTTTTGATTTGTGTTTAATTTTATATACATAACCCCAAAAATAAACTTATTTTTGTAGGCGCCTTAAAAATATATAATAAGTAAACATTTTTTTTTTTTTACAGTAGTTTACAGGAAAAATTTATTTCGAAAGACAGAACCTTATTACGTGATATGGTCATTACCTTGACCTTATACTAAATTTAATATAAATATTTTACTGCTGTGTGTATGGTTTGTTTTAACTTTTTTTTCGGTTTCCATTTATATAGGAATTTCATGAAAAAACTATAAAATAAATGTTTTAAGTTTATTAAAAATTCTAGTCACACAGTGGACCAATGTGAAGACGAAAAAGACACACAGTTTTTCCTAATTTTTTTATATAGATTTTTATATACAATTTGTAGACGTGTATAAAGAACGCTACACAATAATATATACATATACGTTTGCGATTTCCACATTTAGCGACACTTTTGCACAAATAGTGCTGTCAACTAAAATTTTTAGTTGTGGAAACTCTAAAACTCGCAAAACCCTTGTTTTAACATAGTGATCAAAATAATGAAAACTCTTCGAATATATAGAAAAGTTTCTACTCCAGCTGTTGTTCGGCAACACAATATATATAGTCGAACTCCATACAAAAACTTTAAAGCATATATAGTGAACGAAAAATAGATTTTTTATTTTATTTTACTCTAATGCAGATACAACTTTTTGGAGCATATTATGTACATATACATATAACTTAATACATTGTTTTATTTATTCATACATACATTACACAATCATAATATAAAAAGAAAACCTCAATAATTATTTGTAACATTTAAAAGCCTTAAAATCGTTTACTATTAGTAAAACTATAAATCATAAGCCATCCATTTCAGGTTAACGTGATAATAGTGCAAGAAACAAAGGCGGTTATTGCGATGAAGAGACTAAGGAAAAGTATTTCGACCGGTGGTCCTATTGCAGCAATTCCATGGGAAACCAAATTTTAAATTTCCCATCAGTTTTTTTTCCGCTTCCCCATGTGCATTTGCAAAATAATCAGATTAGTTAGAATTAATTAGAGCGTTCTTTCCATAAATATAACAAGAAATGTATTCAACAATGCCTCAACATATTAACAATCCGTGATGATTGTTAAGCATAAATTGGAAAAACATATTATTTTATGCTCAAACAATTAATTGAATGTAAATGTATGACACCAATATTGGTACAATATTGGCCCTGAAAGTTTTCCAAAATAATTTCCCTCATCATATAAGAGCAAAGTTGATAAGCATAAATTGGAAAACATATTATTTTATGCTCAAACAATTAATTTATTGTAAATGTGTGACACCAATATTGGTACCATATATCCATTACTAAGATAATTAAATAAGGCAGCAATTTATATCAGCAGTCGAATAATTGGAGACACCAATTGAAATATTTTGAAAGAACCTTTGAATAAGTCTATTAAGAATATTATCAATACACCTTGTAGAAGAGTTCGTTATTCTGGTGGAATTCTTTTGTAGATATTTATGTTAAAATCACCCATAACTATCAGGTTCGAGTTTGGAGAATTATTCAATCTGTAGATACGTTTTATCCTTAAGTTAAATGATATGCCTATCCCAATTTTAAATCCGTAAGATTCTAAAGAGTTATTTCAGAAATACATCGCAAAATGTCGGAATATAAAGCAAAACTTTAAAGTTTGCTTTATTTATAATGAATCACCATGTTTTTAAATTTTAAATCTGCCACCAATATAAAATAATATTTAACATACATGTCAAAATTGCAACAACAATAAAAATAACTAACCAATTTCCCAAATAAAAATAAAGACTCGTTGAACATAAACTGAATTAAGGTAAATTTTAAAAATCCCAGTGCAATCTATACCGTATATATACCTTTATGCGGTATATACAATACATATCACCAAACAAGAAAAATTAAAAAGTACACAACAAAAAAAAAATGCCATTCATTAAATTCAACTAACGATACACGACTGTAAAATAAAGTACATGAACAAAAAGTGCTCATACTAAAATTGTAATTAAGATACAAAGTACAACAACACCGCAGAGCACAGCGCAATAATATATGATAGAAAAAAAACCAGTAAAACTCAACTCCACAAACCTGCACAGTATATATACACAACACGTATGTGTACACAAATACAAGTACAAAAAAAAAGCTTTAACATTTTTATTCATTAAATTTTATATTTTATTCCATAGAATTTATTTTGTGCAAAAAAAAAGCTCCAGATTATTTTTTTTTCTAATTTTTTTTTAAATCCACCACACAAATATATCAAATATACGTATACGTATATAAAAATTATGATTAATTACTTTAATGGATTTTCAATTATATATTATTTTACATTTTCATACTTAATACAAAAACAAAATTATTAAAAATTAAAACGAAATAGATTATGTTGAGGGTGGTTTCAATTAAAGTTTATCAACAGACATTATTACATATTTCATAAAAATTACAATGACAGCAGAAAAGTTTTACGTTTTTTTTTGTTTTGTTCAATTTTAAACAAAATATTAATAATTTAATTACGTTGTTTATATAATATAATAACGAAAGTTTTTTTATATTTTTTAAAAGCTGTAAAAGTTTTTGTCACCGTCAAGTCCGGTTTATATAAAACCACATGCATACATGTATTATCGTACAAGAAAGTAACGAACGAGCAACAACAAAATAAATAAAAGTTCATTAATCGTTTTATGATGAAACTTTCAAAAAAATACATCGAGTGAAGAAATTCGCAGCAGCACAACAAAAACTTGTACAGAGTACGTACAAAAGCTAAAAGAAAAAAAAGCTCAAACGCCGTGAATTCTTAATACACCTAGATAAAACGTAATTTTATATTTGGCTTTAATCCATTTGGAGCACACAAAAAAATTTGTTTTGTTGTAATTTCAATTTTAGTTATGGTTATCTTGCTCGATAAACTTCAATTAATATTATTTAGGGCAAAAAAAAAAGCTTCATGTAGTGGAATAATAAGAATAAGGTTTTAACATTTTGTATGTGCTTTTTGTTCGTTGCGGTTATACACAAACATTTTTTTTTTCGGTTAATTTTATTCGTTACATTTATTCCGATATTTATGGCATTTGTTTTTGTTGCTATTTGAGTATTATGGTCTCCGGTGGTATCCCAATACATTAATAAAAACGATATCTGCAAATTAAGTTCAACAATTTTATGCTTAAGGGCTTCTGCGGGCTTGATTATTTCTTGAACATTTTATTTTGCGTATATAGGACGAAATTTTGGGACTTGACAACATTGAACTTTGACTGCGAATGCACCCTTAAACCAAATAACCAAACTGTCAGTATCAAAATATTACACGAACGATAGTACACGAACTTCAAGAGCGTTAATTCCAATTTTTGGTGATATATTTTTAACAACTCTAGACTTTTTTTCATGGGGCTACGTTAAATCATTGGTCTATCCCAACAAGCCGTCGTCGTTAGAGAAGTTCAAAGTAATCGAAAATTGGGTTCAACAAATCGACACCTGCAAACGTGCCCGTAGTGGACACACCACGAACGATGTCGTATTCCATACATAAATGTTTTGATTATACTTCAAGCCAACAAGAAAATTTTCGAGATATATCAAATAAATAAAAAAAATTGTTTAGGTTTGGTTTTGGATTTATTTTTTCCGAACGCAACAGGTGAAACCCTTATAAAACATATTTCCTCCAATGATGAGTGCGCCGTTTTGTTCCAATATGGCTGCTAAATAAACGATATTCGATATCTGTAAGCTAAAAAAAAATAATAAACAAAAATCCCGAGAGCTTCCTCTGGGTACCTATAGTTTGGCAACCAAAACTGTTACATAAAAATATTTATCATTTCGCCATATTAGTCTTGTTTCAACTTTCCTAAAAACTCTGGAAAGAATTGTTGACAGATATATTAGGGATCATCACTTATCTTTTAGCCCACTCAGTAGCACTCAACATGCATACAGAGTTGGGAGATCGTGTGAGACTGCGCTGCATGAACTTGTTAGAGGATTGAAAGATCGTTTAGTGTTAAGGAGTTTCTTGTGGGCACTATCCTCGATATTGCGGATGCCTTTGATAGTACTTATTTCGCTACCATCACGTAAGCCGACACTTATTTTGGAATTGACCACCAAACGATTGTTATTTGGATTGGATCTTTGCTGAGGCCGCGCATTTCTGTGGCCGAGCTGAACTCTCTTTCTATTTCGGTTTAAGTTAGCAAAGGTTGCCCCCAGGGAGGTTTCTTGTCACCTCTCTTGTGGCTCTTATTTAAAAATTACTTATAAACTACAGCAATCTGGCTTCACTGCTGAGAGTTATGCTAATGACTTCAGGAGAAACACCTTATCGTACTATCAGACTTAACGAAACGCGTTGTTCAAGTTGTAGAAATGTAGTGTCCGATTGTACGTTAATGCATCGAAAACTAGTCTGATAGTCTGCTCCTTAACTTTCTGGAGAAACGATCGCTATATAGATCTTACACAGTTAAGCATCTTAATTTTATTCTGAACAGTAAACCCTCTTGGAATTCTCATATTAAAATAAACAATAAAAAGATCACTTCCATTTGCTGACAGTGTAGAAGAGCATTTGGAAGGGCGTGACGTCTGACCCCCAAAATGCTGATGTTTATTTACAAATATCTAGCTTTACCTATGCTATCATCTTACGCGTCTGTTGTTTGGTGGCCTGTGGTTCAGTCACGGGGATCGGGCATTATATCAATCGATGTCATAAATTTATCGCAATGGCCGTTGACGAACGCAAAGAGGCTGCAACCAACTTAAAACTTTGTACAAACTGTTTGAAATCATCACATCGCTTTGATCAATGTCATAACATCACTGATGTATGTCGAATTTGTAACATCATACTCTCTTGCATTCAAGCAGTACCAGTATCAGCAAGTAGTAGTCAAATTTCTCATCAGAGCACTACATTATCTCAAACAAATTCTGGATCATCTACATTGACATAAACATAGGTTCCTCTGCACCAAAATTAATATTTCTAGCTACAGCATTGGTTGAGATGCGTCATGAAGTTGGCCATTCAATTACAGCTCGAGCAATCCTCGATTCATGATCGCAATTGAACTTAATACTCATTCATTCATTAATCGTGTAGGAGTTAAACCTCGATCTTCACATGTGTACGTCGTCAACAATTAGGATACACTCACGTATAAATCAATTCTCTGCTAGACTTGACGTTCATATACTCAGTAAAATTTTAGATACACAGCGATCAGTTCATTATATGAGCCTCATGAAGCAGACTTACTTCTTGGAGATATCATTTACTTCAAACTGCAATCCATTGGTCAAATTAGTAGCTGGCGGAACTTCACTTTCATCATCTGATCACAGTAAATGCAATTAAATTGCTTACTCTGAACCGCAATCATATGAATTATTAGAGCGATTCTGGAACATATGAGGAATGTCATATAGATTGTGATAAACATTTTCAACAGAATTTCATCGATGGCAAATTTATCGTTAAACTTCCTTTCGTTCACATTCCAAAATTGCTAGGTGATCCATCATTTTTAGCAAAGCGAAGATTTCTAATGGGCGTGCATATACAAGTGGTGAAACATGTTGAATCTATGAACTATTATTTACCACACCACTACATCATAAAACCCAATTTATCAACAACATTAGGTGAGAGGCGTTTTTGACGGCTCAGTAAAATTGTCGAGCGGTAACTTTATTAATAATTTATTGATGCGGATGGGCTCGTTGTTCAGAATGAATTATTTGCTGTTCTTCTTCGATTTCGTTCACACATCCATACATTTACTATATAGGCAGATTCTACAACACCCCAATGACCAACAATACCAATACATCTTACAACTCATGGCGATACAATTCATCTGAAGAGTTCCAAACAATGAAGATGAAGACTGTCACATATGGTACTACTTCGGCACAACATCTAACAACACGCTGTTTATTACAACTTGTTCTCGAGTATCAATCTAGGCACCCGACAGCCATTTCAGCAATTCGTGATGATTTTTATGTGGACGACTTGTTGACTGGTTCTGATACCTTATAGAAGATGCAGCAATGTTGAAAACTGTTATTACTTCAATTTTGCAAGGTGCCAATTTACCTTTGCGTAAATGGTGTTCCAATAATCAGAAGCTTCTTATAGTGATATTTCAGAAGACGATCGTGAATCCTAATATAAATGACAAAACTAGTATAAAAACGTTAGGGATGTAGTGGCACCCAATCTGCGACTACTTTCTTGTCAATATAAATTTAGATTTTGCAATTATTTCAATTCCCACTAAACGAAAAATTATATCCCAAGTTGTGAAGATTTTTGATCCTCTTGGATTAGTGTCTCCAATAGTGGGTAGTGGGTAAGTTATGATTACAAAACCATTGAAGGTTAGTTGGGATGAAGCTCTTCCAATGGCATACCATACTTATTGGACTAATTTTCTATTTAATGGTAGCGAGAAGTATCCAGGAATTCAATTTCATGGTTTTGCTGCCAACGAAAAGGTTTATGGTGCCGTCATCTATATGTGCGTTTCTTAGATCATTCTAACCTTCACTGCGTATTTAATGTGTTCAAAATTTCGGGTTGCTCTTTTGAAGAACGTTACTATGACTCGACTTGAATTGTGTGCAACACAACTTTTGGCCAAACTCATGCAAAAGGTTTCTAGTATTTTAAACTACAAGGTTAAATCATCTTATTACTGAACGGATTCTATGATAACTCTTCATTGGATTAAATCGTCGATCAGCCGATAAATCAGCTGATTAGATTTCAAAAGGGTCTTTTCCTGAATTGTTAATGAATTCTAAACTTTGGTGGTTTGGACCTAAGTTCCTTGATAATACAAAACGCAATGGGTTATGCACTTCGTTTCATTCACAATCGCCATTTACACAATTCAAAAAAGAACTGGTCCCCTGAATACAGAAGAAGTAAAAAATAGTTTGAATATAGAATTCTACGTCTGGTTCAATCCAGCAGCTTTCCAATAGAATAAGGATTACTAGAACCTGGTTTTCAAGTTCGACATCCATTACTAAAATCTCTTTCATTATTTATGGATCAACTAAACATAATTAGAGTTGGTGGTCGCTGAAAATTTGCCGCAAAACAATGCGGCATCCAGCATTACTACCGCAAGCAATCATTATTTTACCACCACATTCTAATGAGTTTCATCCACAGAAAGCACTTACACTTTGGCACACAAGCACTTTTAGCAGCCGTACGATAATCTTACTGGCCGATAAACCGAAAACATCTGTTATGAGAAAACAGAAATGAAAACAGAGGTTAGATGTGTAATGTATTGGCGTAATTGTAAAACCTAAATTTCCTGAACAACAAATGGCAGATTTATCATCAGAACCACCATTTTTTAAAGTTGTTCATCCATTATCGCATACGAGGAAAGACTCCGACTAATACATATTTGGCAACTTTTCAATATCTTGCTACAAGAGCCATGCATCTGGAATTGGCCCCAGATCTCACTTCTGCTTCATTTATTGGTGCATTTCGTCAGTTTATAGCCACAAGAGGACTATGCAAAAGTGTGTTCTCAGATAATGGTACCAACTTGGAAGCCGCCAATTCTGATTTACACGATATGTTTAAGATGCCTCAAGATGCAGATTTTCATCAGTAGCTCAAATTATGTAGCACAGATGATCAAAATACCTGGAAATTTTCACCACCTGAATCTCCACATTTCGGTGGTACGTATATATTAATCTGTCGTAAAATCAGCTAAATATTATATACAAAGCTGTACTAAATTTGCGTCCCATCACTTCTCTTACTACAGATGATAGTCGACCGTTAACTGATATACCTGAGCCAAACAAGGTCAACTGATTATTTGCAGCAACGCAACACCGATATTATTGAAAGAACAAGGATCATCAAGGATCCAAATTTTCCACCTCTCAAACGAAAATTTGAATTTTTTGAGATGAATTAGTGCGAGTCGCATCGATAAAAACTTCCACTGGAACAGTCAAACGGGCCATCGTTAATCTCTGTCCACTTCCAGTAAATGTTGAACCACAGAGTGTTCAAGATGGGGGAGAATGATAATGAACAGCATCCGTAATTGTTCATCAATATTATTCAGACATACATTTGAAATGTAAATTTTCTACGAAAATTTCTCCGATCTACAATTCATTTTTCAACGACACGGAATTCATTTTTCAACGACACGGAACACGCTTCATTTTGAATCGCTCGACTATTTCATTATAAGGCCAATCATGAAAACCAAAAGGATATACTCAAATTCGTTCTAGACAACAACTATATAGCACTGTGAATAAAATTACAAAAGAAACGGATTACTATTGCCAATTGTAATTTCAGCCACGGGATACTCTCAACATTTAATTTAATATTTTTTAAACATTTTAGCGTATAGTTATACATATGCACATAGATAAGCTTGACGCCTTTGTATTTCAAATGTATGTAAAATCAATTTAAATTCCTTTCGCTCATATACAAAATTATCAATTCGTATTTAGAAAAAAAAAATTGTGCATCGAATGCATTTTTATTGAAACATTCAACTTTAATATTAACTAAAGCTATAATATTGTTTGCAAGACGAAACCAAAATCCAAATATTAGTTTAACACAAGAATATTATCTTCAATAATTTTTATGAGATTTTTTTTTCGTCGGTTGAACTTTATTTTCTTATTTTTAGTTTTAGAGATATGCACAAGCACGAGTATTCTATGCATAGAAAAGTTTTGCTAAATTTGCAATTTTTAATTTAAAATATTTTTGTACATACAAAATATAGTTTTAGAATTTTATTTGCGATTCGAAACAAATATGATTCACTTAGAGCAAATATTATTTTTAATGTCTAGTCTCAAATATTTAATTAATAACATTCGAATTTAACTTAAACAAAAATAACTTTGTCATTACTTCGTATTAAAGTTAATGGATTTTAAACCGCCTGAACTTAAATTCCTGGAGTGGTTTTCACAAATTAAATCTCAGAAACTAATTAATTTAAGTATACGTTAAGGTTTGCTTATAAACATTGGCATCAAATTACGATCAATTTAATTTTCAATGCTCTAACCGATTCATCGGTGGGTAGGTGGGAAATAAAGTACCACCCACGGACCAAAACTAGTGAACAAAAATAGGACGGCTTCTTGGTCAGCGTCTCTCCTCCAAGTTAGGAGTGGCTGTTATTAATACCTGGCAGTAGGGTTAAAATGCTAGAGGAAGGCTACTCGACAAAAAACCAGCATGGGTGATAAAGAAGGAGAAAAACTTAGTACCGGCGATATGGTAGAGTGTACACGAGGGCTCCCAGTCGTTGATATTCAGCGACCGCTGTTGTGGTTTTGGAAATTCATAGGCTGTTTACGATTAAAACATTTTAATTTTAATTTTATAATTTTATTTTATTTATTATTTTAAGTTTATTTAACTTAAGTTTATTCAATTACTCAATTATAATTTTAAATATTTTAATAATCATAATTTTAAAGATTTTAGTTCAACATTGGTTTTTTCACTGACTTCTATTTTTTTTAATTACAATCCCTTTTATAGGTTTTTATCTATGTACATACTACATACAAAATTAGAGTATTTTTTATGTATAAATATAAATGTAATACAGCAAAGTTATATACTTAACAATATAATAATAATAATTCTAGTATATAAAGAAAATACATAAATATAAATAATAATTCTATATACTACAAATACAGTATAGTATTGATAATTCATAACACCGCAATGATGTGTCAAAATCAATTAATGATAACAAATCGGTTAAAACATCTTTACCATTAAAACTAGAATTGAAACATTAAGAAAGACCACTGGTTTAATACCCCAATGTAGAAAATACCAAGGCTTTAATCATACCCAGAAATATTGTAACAGGGAGCCTAGATGTGTAAAATGCTCCGGAAGATATCTAAAACAAGCCTGCCAACTGGGGAAAACTACCAACCCTAAATTTGTAAACTGCAGAGGAGATCATCCCGCAAATTACAGGGGATGCGAGATAGGTAAAGAACTGCAAAAACTGAGGAATAGAAAAACTCAGTTTAAGCGAAACCGCGAAATACCATTCGACAGAATACCACCAGCAGCAACAATAAATTCAATATTAAGGAAAATAAAGAAACTCCAATTCTTTAAAAAATACTTGGTAGTATAGAAGCTTTAAACATGCACATAGCGAAAACTGAAAAGAGCATAGAAGTCTTACATAAACGGCTAAATAAGTAAGAGGCAGTGAATGAATTCCTAATTGCCAACTGTGGAATGCAAATGGGCTACTGCCCCAAATTCTGGAGCTAGAAATTTTCTTACACATGGAAAAGATAGACATATGCCTATAATATCAGAATCCCACTTTACAGAAGTGTCATTCGCAAGAATTCATGGATTCCGCTGCTACCAAGCCATCCATCCATCAGGGAAATCGAGAGGAGGGTCAACAATATTTGTAACGGAAAATATCAAACACTGCGAGTTAAAATAGAAAACGAAATTATGCAAGTAGCAACCATTAACGGTCGACTAAATAATGAATCGGAATATAGCATTTCATCTATATACTGTCCACGTCACCAACTAACTAAAGAAAATTATGTCACGTTGCTTAAATCGCTTGGAACCAAGTTCATGCTAAGAATACATACTGGGGATTTAGACTATCAACACGTAAAAGTGAAGACCTGTTGTAACCAGCGTGGCACAGCATGCCTCCTAGTCAATAAAAAGTATCGAGGCGCAATAACTATTCATTGGAAGTGAGAGATTTGGTTAATGAAAAGCGGAAGTCTCGTAAAACCTCGTGATCGAAACATAATTATTTAAGCAACAAACTGAAGTTCCTAATCAAAGAAATTATGAACAATTCATTTAGTGAATATCTAACCGGTCTTTCCGACCAAAACCACAGACTATTCGCTCTGGAAAACAACAAAAGGACTTAAACCACCGAACATTCGGGTGCCTCCTATAAAAAGGATGATGGAACTTGGGCAAGAAGTGCTAAAGAAAAGTGTGTCTTGTTCGTAGCTCATCTTGAAAATATATTTCAGACCCTTCCGAGGATATGAGCGGAAGAAAACATAAACCCAGTGTAACCGTTCCGTTTAATGACGAAAACGGGTACATAAATTTGATATAGACCGGTCCTCTATTGCCCAGCTCAGTCTGGTGGTGGGATTATCGGGGTACAAAAATAGTACACCGGTCTATACACAACGTTAAAAAAAACAAAAAAAACAAAAATCTACAAGTTTCCCCTTCCTCATCTCACCAAACCAGATCACGCATCATCACCAATCCACAAGAAACCAACCTTAGCCACTCATTTTCCAAAAAGAAAGTAAATTAACTTCAAAACGACTCTTAACAAAAAAAAAAAAACTATGTATGATGTTTTCATTTACCAAAAAAAAATTTAAAAAAAATTAATGATATATATATATATATAGAAATAAGATTCAAAGAATAAAAAAAAATGTCATATAAATAAAATAATAACATAATAACAAAAAAAATAATAATAAAGAAATAATAAAATAATCAAAAAAAAAATACTTTTTTTTTCCTTTTTAAATGTCCCCCACACCTCAATCCAAGCTCCACTCCAAAAATAAAGAAAAATATAATTGTTGTAACTCCATTCCAGTAACTCCAGTAACTCCACAGAACAAAAAAAAATAAACTCAGTTTTTCCTTGTTATTTAATTTATATATATATAATTTCACAAATTGTTAATTTTTATTTTGTTTTTATTTCAAAAATTTTTTTTTTTTATATAATATATACATATATGTATATATGTATTATGTTTATATAACATAACTTAATGTTTAATTAATTAATTAATTTAATTCATTTATTTATTTGAATACAAAATTATTTTTATTAAAGTTTTATTTTTATTTTTATTTTTTCTTATAAAAAAATTTAATAATGATATTTGGTATTATAGTTTTTTTTTTTTTTTTTACTAATTTCTACGAACCACCATTAATATTTTTTCAATTTCAATTTTTTTTTTATATATTCATCACATGTTTAAAAATTTTTTTTTTTTTTAAATTCAACCACAAAAAAATTTAAAATTTTTCTTAGGTACAGAGATATGGTTTCTCTAATAAAAACTTAAAAATATTATTTTTTTTTATCTTTAAATTGTTTAAGACTACATTATTTTTTATTTTTTCTTTAAGATTTTTTATGATCAGATCACCAATTAATTATTAAATATGTATATATTTTTTTTTTTATCATATCACTTGATGATCTTTTTTTTTGTTTTCTTTTGTTTATCTTTCATCCAAAACAAAACACGAACTGAATATCAATTATCTATCTCCTCCGAAAAAAAATTACTCGTGCCAACCGTGCAAAAAAAATCATACATTTTATTTGACTTTGACTCACGCAGTTTTATTCCATTTGAAACCCAACAAACCCAACCACCAGAAACAACAGTGTTGTTTCACCAGTTATAAAAATGGATAATAATAACATCCAACCAGTAACATTACAAGAGCTAAAATATGAGATTACTAAAGACTACAACTCAAAAAACCACCTGATTAAGACCTAATTTCAGGACAAATAGTTAAAGAACTCCTTGAAAAGGGTTTACGAAAATTGCGCCAAGTAATAAACGCGGCGTTTCGATTGAAATACGTTCCATACCAGTGAAAGTTGGCAGAGGTGATTATGATTCCTTACCTACAATTTCTAAATTGTTCGAAAAACCATTGTTTAAAAGGTTTAAATCAGTAATAAAAGAAAGAAACTTATTCCTTCACATTAATTTGACTTTATAGAGCGGCACTCTACTATAGACCAAATTACCGACCTAATTGAAACTACACTTGGAAAAGAAGAAAATATGTTCAAGTGTCTTCTTGGACGTAGCACAAGCCTTTGACAAAATATGGCTCCGAGGACTAGAGAATAAACTACACCGAGACCTGCCAAAACAATTTTGCCAGTTATTAAAATCATATCTATATCTATCTTATGAGTACTAAAATCTAAAACAAATGTCGACTGGAGTTCCACAAGGAAGCGTCTTGGGACCATTATTGTATTTACTTTATACAAGCGATATACCAAATACAGAAACCAACATTGCAACATTTGCGGATGATACTGCAATCCTAGCAATTGGAGATAGCATAAAAGAGTGAACTGGTAAATTATATGTAGCTGGACAAAGAAATAGCGCATTCAGCGCGACGAAACGAAATCCATACACGTCAACTTCACTAACAAAAAAGTTAACTTCATACCAATCCATCTGAGGTCACAGCAAATCCCACATGCAAATAAGGACAAATACAGGAAAATCTATACTGACTCTTAAGTAGAAAATCCGAGGTAACAGTACATAATAAATTAATATTATATGGGCAGATACTTAAACTTATATGGACATATGGTATAGAACTGTGGGGTTGTACCAATTAGAAGAGCAACGTTGATATAATTCAATCCTTTCAAACAAAGTTTTATGTGGCATTGTAAACGCACAATGGTACATTAGAAACGACAGCCTTCATAAAGATCTAAAGATGGAGTACGTTACCAAAGAACTATGCAAAGAAACATGTACAGCGACTCGGTCAACATTAAAATGCAGATATACGCCGTATGCTGACCAACACAGACGCAGTATTTTAAGAAAAGTTAACTTTTCCATAAAATTTTAAAATCTTAGAATTTTAATAAACAAATTAAATTTCAAATAGTAAAAACCTATTTTGCTTGTGTCCGTACATATGTACGCATATAGCATTTTGCCAATATTATTTTTCATCTCACTCGAGATCTTAAATAAATAATAAAATAATAAAATGGAATAAAATCTTTTTAAAAATTTATAATTCTGTAATTCTGGCTAATAAATTATGTAGACTAAATTTATTTTCAATCCTACACACATATCTCTCTATGTAGTATAATCTGAGTTTATTCCAGATTCACAAGCTTTCCCAATTAAAAAAAATATTTTTACAGAATTTTCTCCAACAAATTTTTAAGAATTATTATTTATATTTTTGTGTACCCAAGACAAAATAATTTTTTTATATTGTCTTGATTTTGTAATCTAAATGAAAAATCTTTTAAGTTCTTTACTGTATATATATGTAGACAAAATTTATATTTTGATGCTTACATATGAATGTAGAGACATCTTGCAAAAATTATACTTGATCATGTTATAGATTTAAATCTTGTGGGTGTAGTAAATAAAGGCATGACAGGAAATGCATGCAAATAGACTGTATGTATGTACGTATACAATGTCGTATTATAAAAAATTACCGAACCATATCAAATCATCATTTTATGTATCTTTATTTTGGTGTATGTAACGAAAAAATATGTATTCGAAAATTATCCAGAACAATATTTCCATATATGTATATACACAACGTAAAGTAACCGGATAATAAATAAAATTAAACAGAGAATAATCAGATTACATTTAATGTATTTAATTATTATCATTATTATTATAAACAATGTACAGTATAATTTTGGTTGTTATTTTTTTGCATGCTGAACACTGAGCATAAATGAACTAAATATATGAAATATCCAAAAAATTTATATCTACATACGTAAACTTCAACTATATATATATATTTGTATATGTACAAATATATACATGTCTGTATATAGGAATAAGTCGAGAGATTAAAATATAAAAGGGTCAGATGGGTCAAGCATGATAAACCAAAACGAAAAATACTGAAACCAAATTAAAGCACCAACAGATTCCGGAGAGAAATGAAAACAAAACGAAAAATCTGAAAGAAATCCAAATTTCTTTATATATGTATGTATGTGTGTACAGTGAAAAGCACAACAATAACAAATTAAATAAAGCAATTAAAATTCAAGTTGAAATGAAAATCCTTGCATTTGCTTTTCTCCTAGATTTGGACAGATTTATAGTTTAACGATAAAAAAAATCTAAAGCTGCGCGCAAAACAAAAGTAGATTATCATAATTATTTTATTAAAGCTTCGAATAGTGTATTAGTATATATATGTACATAAGTATATGTATGTAAATGTATGTACACGAAAAGCATAATTCATTTTCTTCGTCTTAAAAACGAAAGGTATTTTACACTAAAATAATTCATCTTTAAATTTTCGGAGCTTTTTACCATAAATTTACAAAATAAAACGAAAACCTAGAAACATCAAGGTTTTTTAATATTTTTTTTTGGAATAAGACAGTTTTTTTTATTTCGTTAATTTAATCGTAATTAGAAATAATTAATTAAAAGCTTTTTCTGATTATACAAAAATTTTGTGCTTTTTTGTTGTTGTTGTTGTTGTTGCTTTGCGTCTCTTGATGAAATTAGATGAAATAAAGTTTAAATTTTTGTTATTTTTTGTATTTTTTATTTTAAATGAAGTAAAATTAATTTTTTTTATTTTCGTACATTAATTGACAGAGAAATTTTAAGGATACAAATATATATATAATTATATAGATACAACAGAAACAATGATGATGGATATACAACAAAAAAAATTGGGATATGAACCATTTTTGTATATATACGAACAAAAATAATTTCTGTTTTTTTAAGTAAATAATTAGATAATTTTTTAGTGTGGCAGCTAAATAGTGAATTTAGTATATTCACAATACGATGGTATTTATCTTGAGCACTAACTACTAGATTAAATTGCGGTTTATTATTTATAGTAAACCTGTCAAAATCGGTTTGCATTGATGGTCAATATCGTATAAAAATTCTACGAGGAAATTATAAAGACAAGAGGTTATCATAAAAATGGCCGATATATAATTATTATTTAGATATATTTAAGCTCCCAAACACGTACATTATTTAACATTTACAGCTACATTACAAATTTTCCAAATTTTTAAATATCTTTCTTCCAAAATCATAATAAACTATAAATTCCTGAAATTACAAAATTTGAGAATTTCACCTGATGAACCAAGCCTTATCTGAACAAATTTTTTAAGTCAAAGATACGAGCAACCACGCTACATCGACCTCATCAGTCCAGTGCTGCCAGATTGCAAGATTTATCTTATTTTGCAAGATTTTTAAACCCTGAAGAAGTGTTAAAAAAAATCCAAAAAAAAAGATACGATTTTACAATTCTCTTCTAGTAAAATATTTGATCAATAAAAATTCAGATTATTTAATATATGTTAATTAGTTCTAAAAAGATGTATCGAATCCTTAATGATTGTGTGGGAAAATGTCAAAAACAAAAACAATGTTTTAATCGTCGTTCGCATGGCGTTACAGTTAACCGGTCGCAAATTAATTTTAAATACAATAATTATAGAGAAAGTTATTGTTTAATACAGAACATTTTTTTTTTTTTTTTTTAAATGCTGCCAATGGCTTTATTCTTGAATCTTTCTACAAAAGAAACTAACAAGAAGTATTCAAATCTTAAGCTAAAATTATTACATATTTTAAGTCTTAACCAATGTTATTACTTGTTATTGTGCTCACTATTTAATTAATTTAGATTACATTTATATGTAAAACCTAAACGTTTAATATATTTACAGGTTCATCAGTCCAAGTGGATCTGCTCTTTTAAGTCGCCTAAATCGCGGCTGTTTTATTATATCCCTGGCCAATTCATTGGGATGTGTCTCTAGTTTTGAGTAATATTTCGAACTGAATTCTTTAATGGTTTCTTTGATAGTTTTAATTCCAAGATCATCGTGTATATTACTATTTCGAATGTACCACGGAGCATTGGTAATACTACGAAGTATTTTTGCTTGGGTTCGTTGCAGGAGTTCTCTGTTTGACGCGCTGGTGGATCCCCATAACTGAATACCATATGTCCATATGGGTTTGATTATCACTTTGTACAATAAAACTTTATTGGCTAATGACAGGTGAGATTTTCTTCCCATCAACCAATACATTTTGGAAAATTTTATTTTTATTTCGATATGATGTTTCCACGTTAGCCTTCTATCCAGGTGCATTCCTAAGTATTTGACCTTGGTTTGTTGAGGTATATTTATATTGTTTAATTCCACTGGTGGGCAAGTGCGTTTGTTTAGCGTGAATGTGACGTGAGTTGATTTGTTTTCGTTCACTTTTATGCGCCATGTCTTCAGCCAGTTCTCGATTTTGTTTAGATTATTCTGTAATTCCTTTGAGGCAGTTTCGGGATTACCGTGTGACACCAGGACGGCCGTATCATCGGCAAAGGTTGATATGCCTACCTTGTTGGTTACAGGTAAGTCAGCTGTGTACAGCAAGTATAATATTGGACCTAGAACGCTGCCTTGTGGAACACCTGCGTTGATATCATTTAAACAAGTAGTTGCATTATTTTGTTTAACCATGTACTGCCTTTGAAGGAGATAGTTTCCCAGAACTTTTTTTTTTTTTTTTTTTTTTTCAATTTTATTTAAATATTTTAAATAAACAATTATTACAATCTAGTCACCTGGACTAATGAGCAATTTTATTCTAACTTAATTTACTATGTTGTATTAATCTATGGCTTCTTCCTGGTGTTCCATAGTGTCTGATAAATTGAATTAAACCACGTCGTTATTGTGGGTTTTAGATCAGCATTACGCTGTTTACACTAGCAATTACACCAGCTCAAAAGGTTTAGTTCGTTTGAGCCTGCGTACAATATCTGTGTTGTTTAACAGCTTAGTTGCCTCAGTGTTAACATGTTGTTCGAGCCTTTGTCTATGTCTCAGTGCATTTTTTTCGATTTCCTTTGAAACAGTGTCCACTTTAAGGTCCCTATGGAGGTCTCTGTTTCTAACATACCATGGTGCATCAACGATGTTCCTTAATACTTTGTTTTGAAATCTTTGGATGATTTCCACGTTGCTCTGTTTGGTACAACCCCAAAGTTGGATACCATAAGTCCAAACCGGTTTTAATATTTGTTTATATAATAGAAGTTTGTTGTATGTTGATAGAGCGGAGCTCCTTCCTATCAGCCAATACATCTTTCTATATTTAAGCCCTAGTTCTTCACTTTTCTTTTTGACGTGTGCTTTCCATCGTAGTTTTGCATCTAGTGTCATGCCAAGGTACTTAGCCGTGTTGGCATACGGTATTATTTCTTGATTAATTGTAACCGGAATATGTTCGATTCGTTTGTTTGTAAAATTGATGTGAACTGATTTAGTTTCGTTAAGTTTAATTCGCCATCTTTTGGTCCAGTTATGTATTTGAGTAATAGCCAACTGTAAAATTTCTTCGGTAGAAGTCTTTAATTTTGTATATTAGCCCATCATGCCAAACTTTATCAAAGGCTTGTGCAATGTCCAAGAAGGCAGCAGAACAATATTTCTTTTCCTCAAAGGTGTTTTTGATTGCATTTACGATTCTGTGTACTTGTTCTGTGGTACCATGTTGGTTTCGGAACCCAAATTGATGGTCTGGAATGATATGCCGTTCTTCTAATACTGGTTTCAATTTCGTTAATAACATTTTTTCAAATAGTTTTTAGATTGTAGGCAGCATGCTTATTGGACGATATGATGAAATATGTGTTTCATTTTTTCCAGCTTTATGTATCATTGTGATCAAAGATATCTTCCATTTTTGAGGAATATAACCAGTCCGCATGATTGAGTTGAATATGAATGTTATTAGTTTTATGCATTTGTCTGGCATTTCCCTTATCATTTTTCCAGTAATAAGATCATGCCCTGGTGCCTTTTTTGGACTTTACAATTTTTAATTGTATTCTTCACTTTCTTCCACTTATATTGTATGGGTTTGAAGAACAAACCATCATCCATTTGGTCGGGTAACACGAAGTTATTAGTTTCTTCGTGTGGTGCGAATACTGTTGTTAGATGAGCAGCGAAAGCATTGGCTTTTTCTTCATCGCTTCTCGCCCAGTTTCCAGTTGGTAGTCTAATCGGGTGATTCGAGTTTGTTGGCCTTTTTAACTTTTTTGTTGCCTTCCACAAAGAATAATCTGTCCTCTCGGTTGCCGAGAGTTCATTTAAGTAATTCTGGACGCTCTGGTTTTCTTCTTCCCGCAATGCAAATCTTAGAGTCTTAATAGCTCGATTTAATTTCCATTTTAACAACGGTGATTTTGTTTCTTGCCATCGGTGGCGAATTTTCCGCTTTCCCTGGATTAGTTCCTGTATATTTTGTGACAGTTTATTAAGTTTTTCTGTACTATTTAAGATGGGTGTGGCCTTTTCAGCTGATAATGATAAGACATCTTTTAAATTTGCTTCCGCCGCATCAATATCTGCTGGTGTGTTAAGAGGGATATTCAGTACACAATTTTGTTCGACTAGCCTCTTATGTTGATCCCAATCAGTTTGTTTGTTTGTAAGCCGTTTTGGCGTTTCTATTCCTAGGACGCCGGTGCTCACTCTTACAATTACAGGTGAGTGATCAGAAGACAGATCATAGCAATCGGAGGCCTTAGCATATGTGCGTGGAATGCCTTTAGTTACACAAAAGTCAATTAAATCAGGAACTTTCTTTTTATCTGTGGGCCAGTACGTTGGGTGACCGGCAGATAAGTAATCCAGGGACTGTTCTTCTATAGCTTCATAAAGTTGTTTGCCTTTCGGCGATGTTAATCTGGAACCCCATTGGGTGTGTTTGGCGTTGAAATCACCCCCCGCAAGAAATTTATTACCTAGCTGGCTGAAATAATCCATGAACTGCAGTTTTTTATAGCATGTTTTGGAGGACAGTACACTGCTGATATGACACAGTTTCCAGACCACTCCTGCATACAGATGCTCGTTGATTGGATATGTTCCTTCTCATATTTGATAAATTCATAGTGTTTTAATCTTGTTTTTATCAGTACAGCTGTGCCTCCATGTGCTTTCCCATCTGGGTGCTTTGTATCATAAACAGAATACCCATTAATTTTGAAATAGGTTTTTTTGGTGAAGTGTGTTTCAGATATTAACATTATGTCAATATTGTGCTCAGTGAGGAATGCTTGAACCTCTGCTTTATGTTGTGCTAGGCGGTTTGCATTCCATATGGCTATTTTGAGGACAGTCATTTTTGGTTTTTAACGACTACCTGCATCAGCGTACTCATATTCTGCATCATTAGATTCATGGTTCTCTCCATCATCGCCATGAAGCTTTGCATCATGTTAGTTAACTTGCTTAAAGCTGCTGCGATGTTTCCTTCTTCGCTTGTTTGCACTTTAGGAGTGGTACCCTTAAGGATACTTGCATAGGAAACCTCTGGATGCACACTACTGTTAACAGTTGCTTTTGGTTGGTTATTTTGTGCGATATGATATGAAAGTTCTGGTCGCACGTTTGGTTTAGTGGAAGAATGAAGATTAAGCATTCGTTGCTCTGCTCGTTGCCTTGGATTGATTCTTTTTTTCAATTCTAGGTAAATTGGACACCCTCTATAATTTGCAGTGTGATTTCCGCCATAGTTGCTGCATTTTCTCACTGATGCTTCCGTTTTTTCTTTGTTGCATGCATTTGAGTTATGGAGTTCACCACAGATAACACAAATATCGCTTAAAGTGCAATACGCTTTAGTGTGTCCATACTCTTGGCACTTAACACACTGTACCGGTCCAGTTCTTTTTCTGGGTTCCTCTACGATAATTCTTCTATGCAGTAGATATTTTAAATCAAATATTGAATGTTTCTCTTTGATTTTTTTATTATCTAGTTCTAATTCCAGACGGAACAATGGCTGAGGCAACTTCTCACGGATAATAATGTTGGTGATTGATTTGCATTGAAATCCTTTTTCAGCAAGAGCGGCTCGTATTTCATTTGCATCCACGTAGGCCTCTATACCTTTTAACACGACGACCAAGCCTTTTTGGCTTTTTAGGTGGTAGGTGTAGTAATGTTTACCAACTTCGTCGAAATGTTTAACTAACGCTCTGTAAGCGTCAACATTCAGCGGTTGAATTTTTGTTTCTTTTATATCTCCTCTTTTTATCACGGAGATATAAAATTCTCCATTAGTAATGAACTCGATTGTTTTTGTGAGCTCTCTATTTGATTCCTCCCTCAAATAGATTGGTGGAGGTTTCTCTGGTTTTGGAGCTTTTTCGGCCGGTGGGTCTTCAACAACCAAACAAGAATACCGGTTGCTTTGAGTTAATTCAACACTACCTAGCTTGGTGAATTTATTCACGTTTGCACTAGCCGCTGATCGAGGGCTTCTCCTTCGCTTTGAGCTGACAGTAATATACCTGTCCAGCCCTGTTTGCACTAAACACTGACCTACATCACTGTTTATTTTATTATCATCTGTTGTTGATGCACTTTCATTGTTTTTTTCATCGTCATTATTCATGTTCACTGCACTGAGTTTATTTGCTGTTGAAGCGTTTATTTTTTCACTTGCATTTTTATTTATTTCATGTTCATTTGCTGTTGCAACATTTATTTTTTTACTAGTATTTTCTTTTGAGTTAAAAGGTGGTATTACCAAATTTGCTAAATTTGATGTCGAAGCACTTTTTTCATTTTGCGTTATTATATTTTTTTTGGGGCTATGTTCCACTTTACCCATTGCATGCATTGCATTATTCTGATTTAATGCTGATATTGTTTTTGGGGGGAAATAGGCCCCTTATAATTTTAGCACTAATTATTATTCGTTATATGCACAGTAATTAAATTAAATATTAAAAAAATAATAAAATAGAACTAACACTGCACTTTTTATTTTAATTTTATTTTACTTTAATTATATTCCGCGCACATTGATTTTACGTCCAAACTGCAAGACGATCAAAAATCAATTGACAGAACATTTAATGACTTTAAATATAAATTATTAAACTTTTAGAGCATAGTCAAATGCAGAGGTTGGTGAGAAAAGGTTATGTTCTTCATCCCAACACAATTCGGTTAGAACTTACTTTTTTTTATTTAAAGTTGCAAACGTTTTATCTTTATATTTTATTAATATATTGTTATTGTTTTAGTCACCTAAAGGAAAAACTGGGAAATATTTAAAAAGTTGGGAAGATGACCTATTACTTGAACTATGGCTCAGAAAATAAAATAATAGGCCATGTTGTAAAATATGTTCATGCGAACTAAAGATCTCTGGCGGGATCCAGGATTTAAAACAACACGCGAAAACAAACGTCCAAGCATTTATCTAACTCAAATGCCATAATAATGCATCAAGCAAGCTCCAAACTCTTTTCGAATTTGAAAGTTAATACTGCTGTAGTTAAAGCTGCGATGTAATTAATTGCCTTTTGTGCGGACCACAATATTTCGTTTATTTTTAGAAAGTAAAAATATAAATTTAAACAAATATTTGGTTGGTTTCGGAGCCGATGGTGCAAATACGATGACTGGTACCAATAATTCGGTGGCCAAATTGTTAAAAAAACGATTGCCCAGCAATTGTCATATTCAAATGCACATGCCACTCGACCAAAAAAATTACTTCATCCTGCACAAACTCATTGGCTATCACTTGAAGACAATTTTTTCGCCTATTTTTCATTCATGAAGAAATAAACAAATTTGAAATTGTCGAACGAATTAATGAATATTTGCAAAATCCTCAGTTCGGGCTTTACCTTAAAATTTTTAAAATTTATATTGAACGATATAAACAAACTGAATCGTTTATTTCAAAGTGAGTCACCACAACTTCATCTACAATATTCAGAAGTAACGCGTTTAAATTATAAAATTTTCGAATATTTTGTAAAGGAAGATTATATTTGAATGATGAACATTTTTGAAAACCATAAACTTACATACCTGTGAAGGTGAGATTTTCAAAGAATTAAAAGATATTTATTTGGGAGCAGTCGTAATTACCTCGCTAAATTCGACATATGTATACTGTCCGAAAAAGATGAAGCCAATTTTCGTTCACACTGCCAGAAATTTTATGTGGAATTATGCCACCAATTATTTAAAAAAATTGATTTCCGAGACAAAATAATGCAGGCATTTCAAAACCCTTGCTCCGATTAATATAATTAATAAAAAAAATGCATCTTGTACAGATTTGATCATCTTTTTCCTTAACGTCGCCAGTCAAGATAATTACCAAAACATCGACGATGTATGGAGAGAGGTAAGGGTGTTAAATTTTGCACAATTAGGACTACACGACAAAATGGAGATTGACATATTTTGGCACACTATTTTGGAATTAACGTATGGTGCGATGGTAATTTAGTTTTCCCAATTCTAAAAAATGTGATGTGGCAACAGCAAATGTAGAACGCATTTTTTCGCAGATTAACCTCAATAAAATAAAAATTCGATATCACTTGATCCTACCACTTTAAGTAGAGTTTCCCTCACTAAAGAGGTTATGAATAAAAATGTACCAAAATTTCAATCAAGGCGGCAGCACTGCTCATCACTTAAAATATTTTTAACTATGTTCAATTGACTTTGATATTCATTTAATACTTTGTTAATCTGGTGCTAGGGCACTTTGCAAAATTAAAGAAGAAAATACTGATTTATTATGAAGCCATTTAAATCCCTTCATCTATATTTGGAAGGTCTGAAACTCATTTGCTATGAGAAAATAGCCGACCCTATAAAAGCTTGGCCAAACGATTTTTTTTCGATTTTACTTTACTTTGAAAAGTTCGCAAAGGCGTCACATTTATTTATATTGCGGAAATTTCAAGGGTCAAAAAAATATCAACGCTGGTACAGTAATGGCCAAGATGATCCCAAACTCAATCGCTATGAGAAAATAGCCGTCGTTTCAAAAGCTTGGTCATACGATTTTTTACCGATTTTAGCTTTCTTTGAAAAGATGGTACAGGAAACACATTTATTTATATTCCAACGGTCAAAAACTTATCAACGCTAGCCCAGTGGAAGCTTAGGAGGTTCAAAGCTCAATTAATATCAGTAAATAACCGTCCTTAGAAAAGCTTGGCCATACGATTTTTTGTCGATTTTAGCTTTCTTTGAAAAGTTGGCAAAGGCGCCACATTTATTTATATTGCAGAAATTCCAACGGTGACAAAATTATTAAAGCTGGCGTATTGGTTGCTAACAAGATTCTTATAACCTAATCGCAAAGTGTAAATAGCCGTCCTTCAAACGACTTGCACAGAAGAATTTATTTTCCACCAAATTAATTTTACATATTAAAAAACCTTGGGATGAGTATTTTGGTACCAACTGTATATTTTTTTGTAGACGAAAAAGTCTGGGTTAGTATAAATGTAAAAAAATCCTGGGATGAAACAACTATACCTATACATTTTATATGTATTTAAAACAAAGTCAGGGATGGATTATTTACGCTTGTGTTGTCAGAGGTGTTTAAGAAATCCTGGGATATACGTTTAAGGGGGTATAAAAATTGATATCTAAAATGTGAAACAAATATAGTTACTTTTAATATTTATTTTATGGGTATTGTGAAACAACTGTAGCCGCTTTTATAGCAAGAATTTTGAAATTTTGAAATTTATTAAACCTAAAATAAGTCTGTTTTTAACAAAATCAAAAATCACACCTACTGGAAATTTGAAAATGAGTTATAATAAAAATCAACTAGTGGACAAAGAAGGCAGAACAATATACGCTTACACCACCTACTACAAACACAAATAAAGCAGAAAACCATAAAAATAACTAACAATTAGGAGTGCACCTTATACGTAAATGTTGGGTATGGAAATATTATCAATCTCGGGATACGATGGGAGCTTATTCAAATATAGTAAAGACGCTTTTTGGTGGCCTCATCGAAGACACGCAGCTTTTTAAAAATTATATGAGGATATAATTATTAATTATATGAAGATAATTTTCTTCAAATGGTTGGAAAATCAACCACAAAGCAAACTTATCTTACTCATCTATCCTATGCAACCGTGGTATTCCGGAAGCTACCGACTGCGCTATCCTTTTTGCTATCTGTTGAGGTGAGATTCCAAACTGAGTTCCCCACCAAAGAGGGATAGGGTGCGGGGTATTCAATGAGGCACTAGGGGTCATCCTCTCTTTTCGTTTTCATCCTCATTTTTGCTGTGGTTTTCAAGCTGAACTGTTCGCGGTAATGGTAGTCATGGACTGGTTGAAGTATATAATGTAATATCAAAGAAGGATATTCACATTTTTAGGGACAGCTATTAAAATAAGTGCAAATATTTGGCTTACAAATGTTCACTTGCATCGATACATAATATCGTCACAGCAACAACAATATCCATATCGAGTTGCCTAAAAACAAAAGTTTTCTTTAAATTAAATAAGGAATACTTCGAGGAGATCGCGGTTGGTTTTGAAGAAAGGTGGAACTTTAGTTTATTGAATATTTTATTCAGAAATATACTTGTGCGGCTGGTCGGCAAATAATTCAATATAATTTTAGCATTCTAGGATCAAGCGACGTATCACAGGAATTTAAAAACAAGTTTGAGACAAGTTTGCGCAATACTTTGTTGGAAGAGGGGCGGTAGAATGGTAAAGCTCTAAAATTTAAAAGAAAAATATTTTTCTTTTAAATAAACACATACATATATACTCGTAATTATTTATAATTCAACTTTCAATTTCATTTAAATATACATACATAACATAAAATGAACACTATAATGTTTAATCCTATTCATTAGTGTTTTCATTATTTTTAATTTTTTCTGTTTTTGGACGGATTCTGGCAATATGTCCAGCTCATCAGCAATCATCTCACCAAAAATACAGTTCCTGCTTCTTTCTATGGGAGCTTCCAATGCATACACAACAAACGTTAGACCCCAAAAGGTGTGCTTTTGGGGTCTAACGTTTGTTGTCTACAGACATGTTTCGTTTGCTCTATATATTAGAAAAATGTATTAATAATAATGTTTGTTTAATATATACTTATTCTGTACTTGGTGGTGTCAGATTCGTTTTTGGAATCGAAGGGATATCATCATCTTCATGAACGGAGATATCGTTCAAATTACAAAGCTTGTTGACCTAGATCATTTTAAAAAATATGTAAAAATCATGACCTAGTTAATATATAGATTAACATTTTAACTAGTTACTTTCGCGGTTCTAGCGTGTCATTCAAAAACGAGAGAAGATTGGAATATTTATATGGTTTCACTCGTGTCCATGCGGCCCCACTTGCTTGTGAACACTTTCTAAAGAGTTTTTCTTTAAGCTAACACTAATTTTAATTATGTCACTCAGGCTGACTCAATTCGTCCACAATTTCCCCCCATAACGTTGGTCGAATTGTTCTATTTCGACAATTATCATCTAATACATTTCAAATAGCTTGGCGACTTTGAATAGATTCAATCAGTTGTTCTAAAACACAAAAGATAAAATTAAATTTAAGAATTACATACGTGCAAATTTTAACATACCATCAGTCAATGATTTTTCACCAATAACATCTTGGGAATTGTCCTTTGAAAAATAAATAGAATAATTTATTATTTTCACTATATAAGTGTATGTATATATGCGCTACTACTTACCAAACACTCTTATAGGTATCGATTTTTATACTTAGCAGAACCCGACCCTGCTGGTCGTATCATTTGTTCCGACCATATTCCATGCACCATATAAGAATATAAGCATGTTGCATCCTCACTTTTGCCATTCATTTGAGTACATCCAACATCGAACAGATCCAAAAACGTTGTGTTTTACAACAATATCATTCAAAGATTTAAATTTCGGTTTGAACACTCGTGCAGTGATGTCATGTCGATTAGCAGGGGATTGTCATGGCAATAAATAATTTTTAATTTTCGTCCAATTCCATAATTACGGGCGTATGACATCGCATGTGTCTCGGACTTCCGGTGTAAGGTGCTGGTAAAATAATAATTCGGCCAAGCTCATTTACATTGCCATCGTTATTAATTGCAGCTCGGAGATGAATGTATTTTTCCGTTCGCAATTGCCGTTGATTTAGTCGAATGAAAATAATCGTGCTGTTTCTATTTTAGCGTATACATGTCCACTACGTACTGATGATATAATTGGCAACATTTTAAAATGTGATTGTCTTGATTTTTTATTTTGTCTCGAATCTGTAGCAGCTCGAATATTCGACTCACCGATATTCGATACTGCCACAACAAAACAAATTAGTGAAATTCAAATATAAATCAACTTATTTGAATTGAGCGTTCACTAACCCCATCTATCCAACCACCACTATCCAATAGCCGAACCACTACTATAAAACATTTATAGTAAACCACGTCGCCATCCAACCAACATCACCACGAACTAACAAAGTTCGGTGATGCAAATCCATTGCACTCAAAACACAAGTGCAATGTTGACCGCCGCCGGCGCATCTGTTCCCTCTCCGAAATACAACACGTATTTCGGAAGACGAAGGCTACGTCACACCTCAACACGAGGAAAATAAAAATACTCTTCCATTCCATCTTGAACAGTAAAACACTAACAATACAATCAGTTCAACAACACACGAGGCAACAAGTTCGCCATTACATTACATATTTTTTATTGGTGGCAATGTGCAAATTAATGGTGGTAGAAATAGTAAATAAATAGAAATATATTAATAAATAAATTTGTGAATATCGAAGTAAATATAAATAAATAAACATAATAAATAAATTTGTGAACACCAAAATAAATACAAATAAATTAAATATAATAATAAGTTATAAATAAATTATATAAAAAATAAATAAATTATTGTGTGTGTATTTATTTATTTGAGAAGACCGGACGAGAATTTTAAATTAGGAGCAACCTCCTAAAAATCCATAACCTGTGTTACGTTATGAACTATGTAGTAGTTCATGCAGCGTATCTTCTTGTTTGTTATTTCACCTGTATAATTGATAGAACCAATATAATTTTTTGGTAATTTTTGTAACTTTTAAATTCAATTGTTTATGTGGGAAATAGCATTTACCCATTGTAGGATTTTTAATTTTCAGTTGGAAGTGATACCCATCCCTCTCCTTGCCAGAACAATATTGGGTATTGAAACGGGTCAAAATATCGGTTAGTTTCAGATACAAGTTATAATTGATCATTTGACGTTGTAAGATGAGGCCTCTAGATTCGGATTGCTCTCCAATAATGAAAATTGCGACTATATTTATTGTTGGAGCATTGTGAATTGTCTGAAAGGCTCACCAACCGGTATTTCATCAGCTCTTGGGGTCGATTATGTATCTCTCGTATTACGAGTTACGACAAGTCGTAATCCATGAAGTCGTAATTGCGACATAGCGCGATTATGTAAGCAAGTACGAGATACAATTTTTTCGAAAAAACGGAGTTGCCCGATATGTTCATTTTCGGACACATATTTTGTTTTGGTTTTTATTTTGTTTACAAATATTTTGTGGTTATGTTAAAATAAAATTGGCGCGCTTGAAAATTGTTTGTGTTTTAAATCAAAATTATTTGTTTCATTAAAAAAAAAATGAATTAAAATAAAATAAATAAAAATAAAATTATTTTGTGTATTTAAAAATTTATTTGAAAGTAAGTAATCTTTTGGTGTTTTAACATTATAACCAAGCTAATTTGACATAATATCATAATTCTATTTACAGGAAAACATTGTAATGGATCCTGTTGTTGAATTCATTCACCCTTGCCAAAATCGGGATGGTCTTCCATATACATAACTAAATATTTTATTTAGTTGCTGTCCATTTGTTCGGCTTGCCTTAAATAATAGTTTTTGTAAACAAAATAAAAATTATATTAATTATGTGTTTATATTAAAAATACAAAATAAAGTATTAAATTATGTATAAACAAATATATTAGTATAAACAAATATATTTTCATTTTATGTAATAGATTGGAAAATACTTTTTTATTTTTTTAATAATTTATAAAAGTAATCACTTCTTCAACAGCACTTAAACGATTTTTGACAATTAAATCGTTTTCCGCAAAATCACCACACTACTATGGTTGTCGCACTTTTCAAAATGGAATGAATATAGCAATAAATCAAACTATTAAATTCATGTTTAATAGTAATTTATTAATAAAAAATCATATGTTCGACTATTGAATTACTACTAAATGTCTAAAAACATTATTTGAACAGTTAATTTTGACAAAGTTTCTTTAAAAACAATCATTTCAACCATTACGAGTTGCTTATCGTACTCAAAAACTTGTACGAATAAAACAACAACAACATGTCGCAATTACGAGAACTCGAAATGTGTTACATAATCGCGTTTGGTCGTAATTTCGAAAAACTCGTAACTCGTAATGCTTACATAATCGACCCCCTTATAACTATTTTGTGACTGTCGGAGGGCATTTGGTCAATTGCAGTTTTAAATAATTGGACTAATTCATTGTGCTGATGAAATAAATGTTGCACAGACTGAACAATATCGCGGTGTATCCCCGAAGTATTTGCATATCTTGTGTCGACTTCGTGATCATTATTTCCCAGAAAATATATTTGAAGAAATTTGTGTTGTCTCCTTAGAACTGGTAATAAGGAACCTGCAGTATAATATATTTGTCTTTGGACTTTAAATGTTGGCATAAAGCGATCAGTAATGATATTATCTGGTTCGAATGAAGTCATTTGAAGTGGCGTTGTTCCTGATACCAATGATAATAGATCGCGGTTCTGGAGAGGTATATTTAATGGTGTCAATTTTACTTTGCCATTAACGCAAGATAACCCTGTTGACTCAATTTTGTATGTTAATGCTTTGCAATGCAAGCATACATGATCGATATTACCATTGTCAATGTTACGATGTGAATTGTAATCAATTGTTGAATTATTGTTCTTCTTGTGTTAAATTAGCACGTATAAGTGACATACTTTGTCGAAATCGTCCTATTTCTGCTTTTTGGATTTTATGGGATCTTTTCGGTTTGATTTTTTTTAGCAGATGATATATTTTTCTCGTTCTCGCATTAATCAATTTTAATTGTTGTATCTCAGGCTTTTTATATAGATGTCGAACGTCGTTAAATGTAAATCAAGCATTATTCAGCGATTTTTTCAGCAGGAAATAACGAATGAAATTCGATTCCACGCATAAAGTTAAATATACAATTTTTGAAATCTATATCCAATTGTATCCAAGTTTCGTATCCGCACTTATCTAAATTCTAAATTCAACAATAATACAATATTGTATCCAAAATGGTAACACTGCATAAATGTACATAAATATTATGGCGATTATACAAATGGGACAGACAAACATAAATATTTATGATTCATCTACATATGTGAATTAATTTTGCCACTTACGAGGAAACCATAATGATCAATATATGAATTTATTGAATGTATTGCCAAACTATTTAACTATTATATCCCAGAATTGATATAACAAAGAAATGTACTCGTATTAAAGATTTTAAATTCTGTAGTTTATTTTTAGAATACAGTAAGTCCTCGCTCGAAGTGAAATGTTTGATAGCTTTAAAGGGAAGTTGAAAAAAGAATGGACCTACATACACAAATATTGAATAAAACATTATTATTTATATTATTTCTAGAAATTATTATTAAATCAGATATGTACATAAATATTTCAGGGTACATAGGTACATTTAAAGTATGTACATATAACTACTCATTTTCTTCAAAAAAAAAATCCTTTTTTTTAAATCACCTAAGTACGAATTCACGTAAGTTAAGGACTTACTGTATTATAAATTCTATATATTGATTAACTTACTAAATTGTTAATTGTCAAACTCTCGACACTAAACACTTTGTTTTACACTTGTTGATAAACTGGGTCAATGCTGCAAATCTTCCAAAATTTTAATTTCACAATTCTACTGGAACTGATAAATTTTAAAATTTCAGAATATTTTAACATCTGAATTCCAATATTTTATAAAATTTGTAAATTTTACCAAAAAGTTGGGTAAATCAAATATACACAAGTAAATATTTCATGTTCAGGTTATTAATTTTTATTGAACTGTGCATTGAGTAAGTCAGCCTTAATTTATAACTTTTTAGAATCAAAAATTTCATAATTTTAAATATTATAAATTTGCTAATACACATAATTTCTAATAATTTATGTGAAAATTAGTAATCCCCAAATTATAAAATTCATTATGTTCAGAATTCTAATTTTATATTTTATTATTATTGTCCGTATAGATAATTTAATCTCCGGCTGCCAATAATTTCTGAATGCTAAACCTTAAAGTTCGATTTGAAGTATTCTCAATTATACCATAGTTTAAAGGTCCCTTGTACAAAGGTGTATTGTTAAGTTTTCTCGACAAATGTGAACTACAAGGTAGTAAATATTCTAAGGTTCTAAATTATGTTTTAAGAAAATTTGGGTTGGACAAGATGAAATTGATCAAACAAACTTTGTCAAGTTCAAACTTCTATACATAAACGACCAAATCTTGAATAGACTAGAACTCCAATTAATTGGTTAATTCGGTCGATGGGTAGGGGCTAATTATTAAGATGCTATAGAATGCTTAATAATAGGGCAATGAATTAAAAAAAAACAATATTTTACCTCAATGCACAAAATGCTCGCCAATTAACGTAATGGTATCCCAGTATTCTATATTTTAAAATCTGATTGGCTTAGTGCTTCTTATACGCATATCGCCATTGCACACTCCTGACCATCCTCGGGTATAATTATATTATCTTTGAAGGTTGTTATCCTTAACAGCAGTTAACTCTGAAAATCCTATAGTTCATGCTGATAATCAAAACATTCAACGAAACAGAATTTTTTTTTATTTTAAATCACGAAATTCAAATTAAAATTATCTCCCGTTGCTCCTTAAATATAATATAAATATTCTTCTGATTTATCTTTATGACAAATGATATTTTTCGTTTGTTTATTTATTTTGTATTAAATATAACCAAATATACAAAAGCACACAACAACAATAACAACACCGAATTATAAAAATGTCCCTTTTTCTTGCGAAACGAGAACGCGCTCCTGATTTCAATCTAAATAGCCAATGAAAAATATGTAAGTTTTTCATTTTCACTGTTTGTCGTTTTCCTTTGTATAATTTTCATTTTAAAATTTATTTTCTCTTCAATGTTGTTAAAAAAAAAATTTCTTATTCGATTTGTTTAACTTTTAATGCTGGATTCTCGAAAAAAAATTTAATAAACAATAAAATAAAATATCGTATCGTTGTCATCTAACATTAAGGACATAAATATATGTAGTTTTGGAGTAATCACATATATACATATAAAAGATGGCAGCAAAAGATAAACTTCAGTCGGTATTTTTTACCCAAACCGACACACTGGAAAATATGTCATATATCCCGGAGGAATATGAATTGCCCATCTTTTTAACTAACCGTATGGTTTGGCTAATTTATTGGGTCTCAAGTTTTAATAGAAAATTTAATTTTTTTTTTTGTCTGCTAGGCATTCCAGTTATTACGCACATCGATCAAAAATGGTGTCCTTTTTTGAAAGAGCAAATGGCATACTATCGCAAGATCTATCATCCTAAATCAAAACGTATATATATATATATATATCTGCGTGCATATAAACTTGCAGATAAATTTGTTAAAAATAATTATTTTATATTACAGACGTTTCTCGTCGAAAATTTGAGAAACCCGCGTATTTTGGTTGCGAAAAGGATCCAACAGTAATACCGAAAGATATGTCTCGCGAAAGGAATTGGCTTCTGGCACCAAACCGTTATAATCTTGTCGGTTTTCGAGTAGCTGATATAATCAATAGATCGGCAGGTAAAAAGGGGCCGTATGCGTGTTTCACCGGTGAACGATCCGAAAAAACGTTGATAGGATATTTTAAGCCGAAACCATTTTTTGGTCCTTTCGTCAACGACTTCTACCATTATCCTGGTTTAACCGAAGTCCTTAATCATCCCAGAAATTATTTTAAATATAAAATTCGTAAGGGCAGCCGCAAGAAGCAACGCCCAACGTTAAGATTTATGTTAATGGATCCGTCATTATGTTATCGAGATCCTAAGGATCCAGGACCAGAACATTACTATCCAAAGAATTTTTGTTTAGAAAGTTTTATATCGCCAAAGCGTTTCGCTAAAAAATATATTGCCTCTCGATTTTATCCAATGACCACGGTGCCCATATCAGACCACATACACACTCCATACGGACATATAAAACCAGCGCCTGGCCGATATTCACCCGAAGAAGTTGCATGTCCATGTCGCTGGCACGAACCATGCAAATCGTCAGTGCGCAAAGGACGAAAATGTACGTGCGAGATGGGAAAAAATCGAAATATACCAGGGTCGGGATGGGTCTGGGTGTTCAAATCGAAAGTAATTCGAATTGTTGGTAAATGTACATATGTTAGTAAAAAAGGTGAAAAACATATACCAATTTTTGACACGGCCAAATATATTCGAATGATTTCGCGACCGAGACGAACCCATTTGTTTTTGGAGCATTTACTAAAGTACGACATTAATTTTATGAAACCGTCTAAAATACGTTTTAATACAACCGAACGCCAAAAAAAGCGAACAAAATTGCGTGTCAACAAACGGATATGTTTTATGAGCGGTCTACCCCGTTTCAAAGATGTTGATATATCTGAATTTATTGTGCCAAAAAAAAAAATTCTATTACCGCATTATGTGTGTAAAAATAAACCAACACCAGATGTAGCACCAGGCGAGCTGCCATTAAGCGCATTCCCGTATCATCTATTACCACCGCGTGCAAAGCGAAAAGAAGTGATCCACTGTTTTAAACCACTACCGCCACCAAAAATATTCCACGACGAACTCGTATCGGAAAATAAGGATTTACATTTATACTATAAGCCAGTCCCACTTGAGGAATTCTTTAAGAGACGCAAATCAAAAGCTTCGTCATTTGTTGAACCAATAGTCACGCCAAGTATAACGAAAATGACGCAGGCAAGCTCATCTGAATCGGAAATGGAAAGTGTTTATTTAAGCACTACGTAAAGCTCATTTATTTCAGTTTTATTATATTTCATGAAAGCTACATAAAAAAAAATAAATACACACACACACACACATAAATGTTCTGTAATAATGATTTTGGAATTTATTTTCGAGAAAATCCCAAATTATATTTTCTTTAAGCAAACATTTTTTTATGGAAAATGAGGAAAACAGCAAATAACAAGTTAAAAAAAAGAAGGAAAATACGGTATTTTGTTATTTTATATAAAATGACAGTTATTAATTATAAAGTCAACCTTAAAAAAAAAAATATTGTTTCCATAATAAATAATTTTAAAGAAAATTACTTTCCTTGTCTTTAAACAAATTTTTTCATTCATCATTTTGGATAATATGAAAAGACATTTAAAAGCACAGCAACAAAAACGAAAGTGTGAAATATAAAAGTCTAAAAAAATGACATATGTTTCCGAAAATAACAAAGAGATGATAATTAATCAGAGAAAGCTATATGTATATACATGTATTATACGGGTTTTAAGGGAAATCGAAAATGTGGAACGTATATAAAGCCAGTTTTCGTTTTATATAATTTTAAATACTTAATTCCGGGGTTGAACATTTACCTTCCAAAAAACATCCTTTATATGCGTATATAAATCTGTTAACCTAAATTCTATTTAACTGTGTGTGTGTGTGTGTGTGTGTGTGTCTGTCTGTTTAACATAATTTAATTAATTAAATCATTTGGCTAAAATAAAATCCTAAAATCAAAATTAGATCACAAGAATAGTAAAAAAAAATCAGACCGCACACCAATCCACCACCAAAATCAAAATCAAATTTATTCGATGAAAGCATTCAGCCAATTTTCAACATCAAAACCAATCTCTTAATTTTGGTTTTGGTATACACATTTTCGTACATATGTATATAACATAAAACAAACATTAAAATTGAAAATGGAAAATATCCATTTTCCAGTATTTTTTTTTTTTTTTGATTTTTTATAGCCGTTAGATTATTTGTGGGTAAAGCCATAAAACAATAAAATTGATAAAAAAAAAAAAAACGAAGCAAAACAATGTACTCGAAAAATATTTTTTTTGTTATTTTTATCGAGATGAATGAGCTTTCTTCAATTGCCTTCATCTCAAATTCCTACCACACAATTCAAAATACATAAAACAACTTGAAAACAATCTGTCTATATATGTATATGTATATAACGCTGCTACTGCTGCTGCTTGCTGCTATACACAATTGTTGTTATTCGTTTCACATAAAAAATTGGGAAAACATTTTCTTGTTTGATTTATGCCTTATTTTCTGTTGTTGCTGTTGTTGTATGTTAAACTTTTTATTAAAAAAAAAATAACAGATACAATAATAAAATAAAAAAAAAAGTGTACGACAGTTTCATTGATTTATCCTAGGACATATTTTATTCGTATATATATATACATATACCATTGATAAGACGGAAATGATTCATGCCATGTCGCAGATTTTGATATAAATACGAATTCGTATAGATTTTTATTGTTTGATTGAATTCGATTGAATATAATATTCTAAAGCTGGCAGACGTTTAAAAATGTTTTTTTTTTTTAATATTTTGTACTTCAATCACCGCGGTTTTTATTGCGGGAAATGCCTGTGAAATTGAATCAAATGGAATGTTGAAGGCAACATTTTTTTAATAATAAATACGAGGTTGTTCTATAGATTCATGCCAATTCAATATAGAAAGCTCGATTTGTTCGTAAATAGAAAAGCTATATATAGTATAGATCATAATTTCGAACAATAAATTTGAATTCACCCTCTGATGTTCTCTGTTGACAATCATTTTTAAATTATTCCATTCATTTAGTACCCACATCGTCCAATTCACCAACAAAGACCAAATTTTACTATACAGGTGCTTTGAAAGATCGATTCAAAATTGGTATCGAAAATATTTGTTAATTTATTATTATTTGTAAATTATAGTAAATAGAAAAAAAAATCGATACCAATTTCTAGCCGACTTTCAGAAGCACTCACATAGTAAAATACACGAAAAAAAGTCTAGCACTGATACAAGAAAATTTTTAGTGTGTTTTACTATGATCCGTGCTTGTAAAGGTAAAACGTTTTTATTGAAAAAATGTTTTAGATTTATTTTTTTTATAAATTACCATGTCAAGAATTTGCATAGTAAAACACATTCAAAATGGTCTAGCATGTAATGCGTTTCGGTGTAATGTAATCTAACTCGTCACTGGACAAGATATAAATTTTGATTGACATTATACCAAACGTACTCTTGTCAGTATTATGTAACTCGCGTACATACATTCAAAGATTACATATAGAACTAACATTATACAGCAGGATGAAGTAGGCAATACCTAGCAGATTAATCCTGAAAAGTAAATTGACCTTGAAGATTTACCAACCCGATATTTCTTTCTTTAAGAGAATCGATCATTTGGTTTTTATGGCAATTGTTTTATCCGGGATTGACAATATATGGCGATCAAAAAATATTTTGGCGACCACAAATTACGATGTTTAGTAAAGTGTTTGCAGTAATGAAAATTTATTTTTATTGGTGACTCAAAAATTTATAATTTTTTAATTTATTTATTTATATATATAACCATTTCAACCGTTAAATACGATAGGTGATTAAATTGAAAACATTTATGATCCTCTGTTGAAATGCAAAACTAATAGGCTAATTTATTAGAGACAAGCACCTAATTCCCTTCCCGCTCAGTAACATGCAACAAGATTACAGAGTTTGTAAGTCCTGTGAAACTGCCTTACATGAACTTGTAATTAGGATCGAAAGATCCCTCTATAATAATGAGTTTCTTGTAGGTTCTTTCCTCGATATAGCGCGAGCTTTTGATACTGTACCTCGTTTATCTCGATTACTAATATCTGTAATAATTTTGATATTAATCACACTATTGTCAAATGGATTGAATCCAAGCTTACGTCTCAAGGTTGCCTAGCGTGGTCCCCAGGGGGTGTGTTCTCTCCTCTGCTGAGGCTTTTGGCCATTGACGGATTACTGGTTAAGCTGCAGCAATGTGGCTTCATTGCACATAGTTATGCTGATAATCTTGTCTTAACAGTTTCAGGCAAACACCTGAATTTCTTATCCGACTTAATGCAACAAGCCTTAGATATTGTGGAGGCATGGGTTATTGACAAGGGTCTGCATGTCCACCCGTCTTAGAGAGACTTAATTGTCTTTACTAGGCGTAGGAGTGGTCTGGAGCTATCCGTTCCTTTTCTATTCGGAAGACCGATTATCGGATGTAACCAAGTCAAGCAGCTTTGTGTTATCTTAGATAGCAAACTTTATCTTGAGTCCAACTACAAAAAGCTACTGCCATATTTTGGCAATATAGAAGGGCTTTTGGGAAATTCTGGGGTCTAACACCTTATCTTGCTTTTCATTTATAAATCGCTGGTCTTACCGATATTATCTTACGCATTACCGGCATTGAGTGCGGAATCCGTATGGGTTCCAATCAATTAAAAAATTTCAATTTTTTTGTCATTCGCAGATTACTTCGATTACCGGTCCGATTTAATTCGAGTCCCATCCTACCTCTATTGGGATTCAAATCCCTATATCACCCCATCCAAACAAAATTTAAAAAATACCCCAAAACTACTATTTAAAATATTACAAAAATTGATGCTCTATAAAATTCAAAAGATATCCACCACAAATTGAATATCTTCAGGAGAATTTTATATCATAATTTAAAATATTAAACAATTCTTAAATTCAATTTTAAATTTATCATACGGGAAATTTACTTTCGAAATTTTTCGATTTTTAACATTTAATTAATAAATTTAAATACTACTGTGAACTGGTAAATTTAAAATTTTTTAGTTTTACAAAACAGAATACAACTGTGAGTTAAAATTCACAATTGTAAACGATAAACTTAATTTCGCGTTCTGATTTTCTAAATTTGAAAATTAAAAATTTAAAGAAAAAATTAAAAAATTTAACTTTAAAAAGTATCGAATTTTTTATTTTTGTGATATACAAATTGCCAAGAGATTAACCACGGCTTAACCATAAGTATATATGTATGTACTTACGGTACATCTTCTTGGAACCAAATTTTAAAAATTCTGTGTTTTATTCATTTTTTTTTGATATTGGGAAAAATTTTCAAACTGTCGAAGGTGAAAGTCATGGGTTGAATTTTAAATCATTACAGTTCATTAGAAAAAAGAATTAAAAATATTTTTTGACAGCATAATTCGTTTCGCTGGAATAAGATATTTCACGACATCCCTAACACCTTGTTCACCTAATAACAAACTTGATAAAAACCGCTTCATTTAAAAGAGGTCTTTGACAAAAATAAATTGAAAAATTCTTTCAAATTTGAAAATTTTATTAAAATTTATTCAATTTTAAATCATAAACGAGACATATTCTAAAACTTAATACATTTTACAAAATTTGTATGCCGCAAAATTTTCAAAAAAATTGTAAGATTCAAATTGTTTTGGAGAATTTGAGAAGTTTTCTAATACAATATATAAAATGAAATTTTGAAAATCTGATGGAACTTGATTCATCAAAGTATTGGCACGTGAAAGATTGGCATCGGAATTCTTCTAAAATTATTGGTGATGTTCATCTTAATTTCGAATGAAAATTCAAAATTTGAAAAATATCTTAAAACTTCAAGAATTTTCTGTATTGTGTATTTTGAATATTGCAAATTTTAAAAATTTAACAACTCGAATTTTAAATTATATCTTCAGAATCAATAAATTTAATACCGTCGGTAAATCTCATTTTTGTTATAATTCAAGTATTATAGCTGCATTATATAGTCTGTAAAGAACTGAAATTAACAATGGTTCGGAATTTATTTTTGTTCGGATGATCAACCTGATTAAAATCACAGATGAAGAATAACTTCTGTATCCTGCCTCTATTGAGAGTTGAACCCGGTACCGTCCGATCCAAACATCACTATTCTATTTGCGCCATCGGTTTAGAACGAGCCTTGGTAGTCCCAATCAATGGACATACACCATTCTGAAATACACTGTTTGTTCCATACACATTCTGTTTAGTATACTTTCTCTTGTTTTAAAATATCCTGTTTCATACCCGATGCTATAACTATGATCCGGCCCTGATGTTTTGGAATTTAATATTAAAACTAAAATAATGATTGCGGTATTAAATCGTCAAATTGATAATCTGATAAAACACAGCGTGGTCGTAAATTGAGTTCCATTTCAATTTGTCTGGCCACTGTTATCATTCTTCGAAGCTGAATACTGTTTTCGCACTACACGTCTAAGATGATATTTAAAAGATTAAAATGGGAATAAAATTCCATTTAATGATTTATATAGTGATCAAGAATATTATTAGAATTAGCTCATTATGGGCTACAATAAATTTAGAACCTTAATTCAAAAATAATGAAGATGATGTAATCATCTTCATTTAGTAATTCTCTTTCATCAACATACCGTCAATTTTCAATTTAGCCATTCCTGAACCATGTAGGTGGTTTAGTAGAATAACATGGTTCCAACAACTTTGGAACGTTTTTGACAATTTGTTGGCTGTGTAAATTTAACATTTCCAACTTCCTTCGAGCGAACGAACTTATAGTAAAGTTCCAGCACTGCACAGTTCAAATCTAGACTAAACATTTACTTGATTAATTGAGGAAATCTTTGTTTTGAAGCTGATGAGGCCGAACAGTTTTGAAGCTGATGAGGCCGAGCAGGATACGATTGGTCATCATTTTTAGTTATTAGAATTATTCTTGCTTTCTGGGTAAATTTTTTCATGCAAATAAGTATTATAAGATTGTCTTGTAACTGTTTGTCAAATGCTTATACATACACTCGAACATAAAACCATTGAGATATAGGCTGGGTGAAAAAACCTCTGGGCAATCTGTTGAGCGCAAATAAAACAAACGCGATTTTAATGTTAAATTAGGTCTTTATTCGTTGAAGAACTTGATGAGAGTGGAAGAACATAATATAGGTACATCGAAAATCAAAGTATATAATACAAGGACGTATAAAATAATAGATATGAATGTGTGTGTGAAAACAAAACAATATTGCAAGAATTAGGGTACATGTGGGTATACATAGATAATATGCATTTCAATTTATTTTCTTAACACTCCCACTTAAATTTAAACGAATTAATTAAAAAAATTTTTACGTTAAATCACACACACCAATCATGGAACGAAATTTTTCAAATTTAGTTCTATTCAGCGCCTTTGTAAAAATGTCTCCTAGTTGTTCTGCACTTGTGATGTAATGGATGTCAAGAACACCCTCCTCATATTTTTCCCGGATAAAATGGTACCTTACATCGATATGTTTTGTACGCTTATGCAATTCGGGATTCTTTATGAGTCTAATTGCGCTTTGATTATCCATAAATAGTATTGGAATCTCATTCATGCTTTGAATCAGATCAGCAAGTAGTTGTTTCAGCCACACCATTTCCTTGATAGACTGTGATGCAGCAATGTACTCAGATTCAGTAGTTGAAAGAGCCACACACTTTTGTCTTTCGGAGCTCCAGCTAATGGCACCTGCACCCAGCATGAAAACATAACCACTAGTAGAGCGTCGTGAACTTTGATCGCCAGCGTAATCGGCATCACTAAAACAATACAACAAAAAATCGTGCTGGTTACTTTTGTATAAAATACCTTTTCTAGTAGTCCCTTTGATGTATTTTAGAACTCGTTTAAGTGCTGCGACATGTGCGTCGGTTGGATTCTCCATAAAACGACTTATATAACCCACAGCAAATGATATATCTGGTCTAGTCGCTACAGCCAAATACATCAAACTTCCAACCCCTTCTCTGTATGGATAATTGATCTTTGGCTTCGAATTTGGATCCGTAAATTGACCTGGTTCAGCAGGTGTTGACACTGACTGGCTGTCTGCCATATTTAACTTTTGTATAATTTTATTTGCATAGTTGGTTTGGTGAAGAAAAATAGACCCATCTTTCTCTCGTTCAATTTCAATCCCCAAATAACATTCAGCCTCACCGAACTGGATCTCAAAATTATCCTGGAGATAATTTAGCAATGATACAATTAATGTTTCATCGCTTGCTGCAACTAAACCGTCATCTATGTAAATTGCCAAAATAGTTCTGCTACCACCAACGCAATTGACGAAAACACAAGGATCAGCTTTTGTTGGACACAAACCAAAATCACTCAAAAATTTTACAAATTTTTGATTCCACAAGCGTGATGATTGTTTTAAACCGTATAAACTCTTAATTAGTCTGCATACCCTGCCGGTTCCATCATTGTACCCTTCAGGCTGTTGCATATATATAATTGCTTCTATATCTCCATGCAAAAAAGCTGTTTTTATATCGAATTGTCTTAACAACATATTTTCTTGAGCTGCAATCGATAATAGCGCCCGAACCGATGCAAACTGTACCACTGGACTAAAAGTTTCCAGATAGTCTACACCATATTGCTGGGTAAAACCTCGAATTACCAACCTTGCCTTGTACCGTTCAATGGATGTATCCTTTTTATACTTATTTTTGTAAACCCAACGGTTGTCAACTACCTTCTCATCTTGCGGCAGTGCAACTAGATCCCAAGTATGATTTTTAACTAATGCATGGTATTCTTCGTCCATGGCCTTTAACCACTTCTCACTATCACAAACTTTCATTGCCTCTTGATAGTTTGTTGGTTCTCGATGATCCATCAAGAATGCATGACTATCCTCCAAGCTAATTAGATTAGTCATTTTGTTACTACTTCACAAACGATTCCGAATTGAATCAACTTCATGGTTGTTGTAAGTTGGTGTATTTTCCGATGCGATAGGTACTGCCTCATCCTTCTGAATTTCAGGTTCTTCTTCTTTAGGTACTTTTTGCATGTCAGCGTCTTCCTCGCCCCCAATCGGACAATTTGTTATTTTTATGTTTTCGATACCATTTGTGATGCAATATTCAGTATCCGATTCCTTAAATTTTACGTCACAAGATATTTGAACTTGGTTTGAATTTAAGTTCCACACTCGAAATCCCTTGGTGTCTTCAGGGTAACCAATAAAGAAACCCTTATCTGCCTTTTTGTCCCATTTCCTACGACGCTGCTTTGGTATATGAATAAAAACCTCCGATCCGAACACTCTTAAATGTTCAATTTTAGGTTTACTACCAAACCACAATTCATGAGGTGTTACATCTGGAACAGGGCTTGAACCAGTTCGGTTCAATACATATACTGCAGTATTTACTGCTTCGGCCCAAAACTTAAGAGACATATGCTTCGCATGTATCATAGTTCTATAGCTGCTTCAACTATAGTACGCATTTCGCGTTCCGCCCGACCATTTTGTTGGGGTGTATACGGCACTGTCTTTTGATGTCGAATTCCACGTGCAGAGAGAAAACTTTCAACTTCTTTGTTTACATATTCCGTCCCATTGTCTGAACGTAGAATTTTTAAATCACAACCAGTGTCCTTTTTCAGCTTGATGGTAAACTTCTTTAAGTACATAAATACTTCCGATTTATTTTTCATAAAATAAACTTGCCGATGATTCGAGAAGTCATCTTTAAATAATACAAAGTATTTCGATCCCCCATGCGAAATCTCTTGCATGGGGCCACATACGTCTGTATGTAGAACCTCACCACAACGTGTTGCTCTGCTGTTGCTTTCAGGGAATGAAGATCGTTCTTGTTTGTTTATTACGCAATCGTCACAGGTAAACAATCCGTTTTGCAGATAACTAATGTCCATTAATTTTAAAATTGACGTCACTTGGTTGATTTTTTGATGAGCCAATCGCTCATGCCATAATTTTAATGGTTCCTGTTTGATGGTTGTATTTGCCTGACTCATACTTTTATAATTTGGCATACGCATTTTAAACATCATTTTAAACAGTTTTTGCTTTCGTACTCCCACTGCGACGACATTACCGTATTTAACAAACTCACAACTGTTCTTGTTTGATCGGAAAACATGACCCTTGTCAAGCACTTGTCCTTGAGAAAGCAAGTTTAATTTAAGATCCGGAACAAACAAAACTTTTTCTAAATATTTCGATTCCCAACTTTCGTTATTGTATGCCAAAATGCTCACATCACCCATACCATACGCCATTATCGAATCGCCGTTGCCAACTCTCACACCCTTCGGAACACCAAATTGTACATAATTGTAAAACCAACGATTATCGTTGGTCATATGATCACTGGCTCCTGAGTCCAGATACCATTCGACATCGTCAACTTCTAGATCCGCCGTTTGACATATTAAAGCATCTGATTTGTTTGCCATTTGATCACCTAACCGGTGCTGAAGCTTCATCATGGGACAATCTCTCTTCCAGTGCCCCTCTTTATTACATTTGAAACACTTTCCTGGTACCTTATTCTAAGGTTTGAATCTTGGCTTACGATTTTGACCATGCTTTGCAAACAATGCCTCACTTACTTCACCTGTATCCCTTTTTAACAACCGTGATTCTTCTACCATACGACGCGACATTAAATTAGTAAGCGTTTGCTCTTTTGTCGCTGTTGATTCCCACGCACTGTGAAAATGATCGTAATCAGTTGGTAGAGTCATTAATATTTTAGTTGAAACCATCGAATCTGAAATAGTTTCGCCCATATCTCTTAATTGTTGCACAACGCTCTCTAACTTTGCAATGTGTGTAATGTCATTGCTCGGATCTTTAACGAAACTGTAGAATTGTTGCTGCAAATAGTGAACACCTGTGTTTGATTTATGTTCATAAATGCCATTTAATTTATCCCACATCTCCTTTGAACTTTTACACTGCAAAATATGAAGCGTTGGTTGCCTGCCGATCGTTGTTACGATAACCTTCTGAGCTTTCTTGTCACTTTTGATCCAAGACTTAACTCTGTCATCTTCAATCGGTTTAATGTCTTCGCCCGTTACCACCTCAAGCAAATCACTCAAGTCGTTCAACAACACCTTCACTTGAAATTTCCACAGCATCCAATTGCTGTGGTCGAGCAATTTCGTCACACGTAATAAATCCGAATCCATTTTTTTTATTGCACCACGTTTTTTTTTTTTAAATATATTTGTTTCTAGAACAATTCACTGTACCGTTATGTAACAAACAAAAAAAACGGTTTGTTTTCTCTCCAGACAAAAAACACTTTCTTTCTACCGCAATATCACTGTTTTCAAATTCCGGAAAAAACTATTGCACTGTAATTACTAATTACCATAAATACAGACCAAAAAAAAGTTGTTCCTGGGCCCATAACCTGTTGAGCGCAAATAAAACAAACGCGATTTTAATGTTAAATTAGGTCTTTATTCGTTGACGAACTTGATGAGAGTGGAAGAACATAATATAGGTACATCGAAAATCAAAGTATATAATACAAGGACGTATAAAATAATAGATATGAATGTGTGTGTGTGAAAACAAAACAATATTGCAAGAATTAGGGTACATGTGAGTATACATAGATAATATGCGTTTCAATTTATTTTCTTAACAGAATCATTGGTTCCATCTCCTTTAGGTTATTCCCAATGGTTTGTAGCATTTTTTTCCAAGGTATGGTGCCAAAATGGTTCAGTACGTAAATGTGGCGGGACGCCAATATAGTATAATCGGAATTTTCCTAAAATACTGTTGGATGTTAGACAAGCTTGGTTTTTCGATGAACTTAGCTGTTTCGCATGAGGTTACATTCCACCTTGTCTTTGGTTTCCTCTTGTTTAACTGACAAATTCACTAACGAAACAAGAACACATAGTATCTAATTACTAAACCCAGCTTAGATTTATATTTCTATCGTGGCAGTTGGTATATGTAATGCTTGGTTGATCATGTTCCGCATCTCTTCAAAAATAACGGTAAAAGCGGTATTCGTCTTCCAAAATATTGTTCTGATTCCTCGTTAAATTTGTTAAACAAACTGTATTGCATTCAAAGCTCTTTGAACTTCAATAAAAGTTCGACGTCATAATACTCTTAGCTCGTCTCTTGTAGCATCAAGCGTATCAAAAATTATTTTGCCAATCATACCTTTTAAAATGTTTCTGGTTTGCTTCTGTTACTAACATAATAACGCTTTAATAAGTTGCTTGTTTCGTTATAACTATACCCTTTTCTGGTTTACCCGATCTAACAATTCGTTGGATCAAAGCTGAATGGTTTTAAATTAAGCGTATCAACTGCTTACTTCATAAATTATTTTGTTTGAAAGTCGCACATTGGCAATGTATCTAAATAATGCGGGCCACGGAAAATATCTTAACGCAAATTTTGTATTAACGTAACGTAACGCTTAGTCAAACAAATAAGATCGATGGCCGTGCGTAATCCATTTGACTGGCAACGGCATAAGGTAATGACGCCACTGCAAATCCTTCAGCCACATAACAAGAAGAGATTAAAATATTTAAAAAAATCAGTATTCTCAAGGCCTAGCAATGAGTAAAACAAAAGTGAATAATACCTCAGGTGGTATAATAGTCAGTGAACTGGTTACTCTACCCTCTACGCAGGTCGACCTAATGGATTCCGGGGAACGTCATTTATTGCACAAATCAATAAACGAAATTAACAGCAGCGAAAACCTTTTTTGAAGAAACTGCAGCCAAAACCCAAAAGTGGTGTTTATGGAATACAGCCATATGAACCCCACAAATATCAGTGCAAAAAATGTCAAGCTTATGGACATACACAACGATTTTGTTGTTCTAAACAACCTATATGCATAAAATGTGCTGGAAAGCACTTAACACACGAATATTTGAAAACAGAAAATGAAATACCTAAATGTGTACACTGGGGAGAAGCTCATCCAGTAAGTTATAGAGGTTTGTTGTTCATAATATTAATATGTACTAAGGTAACTGACATTCATGTGACCGCCACGATTGGCCCGTACAAGGCGAGTAATCTGGAACATCAATTTTCACAAAAATTCGCGAATAATTCTTCGAATGTTGATTTCCACGTGTTCAATTGTCTCTGGTTTATCGACGTAGATAAGTGACTTTACAAAACTCCATATAGAAAATAATCCAATGGGGTTAAATCACACGATCTTGGTGGCCAATTAATTGGACCATTACGCGAAATTATTCTTTCATCAAAAGTTTCTTTGAGTAAATGAAAGAGCATGTGGCTCGGTCCTGTTGGAACCACATGTCAGCAAACTTAAAGCCATCTAATCGAGGTACGAAAAAATTTCTAATCATGCCCCTATACCGCTCACCATTGACAGTAACATTATGACCACAAGCGCATCAAACAGTCATTTTTTGTGGATGTAATGGTGTTTCGACAAAAGTTTGTGGATTATCCTCACTCCAAATGCGACAATTTTGCTTATTTACGTACCCATTCAACCAAAAAAGGGCTTCATCGGGGAACAAAATTTTGAATGGAAATTTAACATCAATATCAATTTGTGTTTCAGTCCATTCGCCGAATTGGCGGCACATACGATGGTCGTTTGGCTTTAATTCATGCACAAGTTGAATTTTGAAAGCTTTTAAGGCAAGATTCTTTCGTAAAATTTGCCAACGGCGACGAATTGATTGATTTAGATCTTCTTCAATGCTTTACTTGGTCCAAAAACGATCTTTTGTTATTCGAATTAGCCGCTCTGAAGGACGATTATGTACGCCATAAAATGGATGAAGTGCACAATAAGTTTAACGAACAGAACCATTATTTTGATAAAAAATTTCAACAATTTGCAAGCGTTGCTCTGATGTAAGCCTATCCATAATGAAATGTCAAACCAAACTTAACAAAAACCAACTATCAGCTGTTAAATGGGTTGTCAAATAAAGCAGTGTTGCCAACTCAAAGTTGTAAACCTCTAAAAGACTTTTGCTTTATAAACAAATTCTGAAACCTGGTGTGGATTTATGAATACAACTCTAGGTTTGTACTAAACAAAGCATACATAAAGCAGGTATATTCGTAATGACGATCTACATATGGACCTGAAAATTGTTCTCGTCAATTTTGAAATCACAAAAACTGATCAAAGTGATGATTATACCAGCACGTTAACATCGAAGGAACCTAGCATCTCGACAATAACAACATAGTAAGACGGCTCAAAAAGGCAAAACCTTTTGAACTGGCAATAGTGAAGAAATTAGTTAAAACCTAAGACAATATTAATAAATAAGGGTTTAGATAATTATGTAAAAAAATTTAACAAATTAAGTTTTAAATAAAATACCAAATGAAAAAAAAAAAAATCAGTAGTGCCAACTATTTGTTTATGTATTTTAAACTGGAACCAATCCTAAACTATGTATATATACATATTTGAAATGAAAATCGTGAGCAATCATACAATTTTTGACTAGACCATATCTATACATTATATGCATTAAGCAATCAATCAATTTATATTTTGTATTATATAGAAATCCTTTTTCGATATTCGCGATATTTTTGCGTTTTATAAGCGAACGGAAAAAAATCAAAAACACTGTACAGTGAAAAACAATCAGAAATACAAATTTTGGGAAAATTCATAACACGTAATTCCTATATATGCTTCAGCTTTTCTCATAAATCATATCCACATCTCGCATATGTACGAACGTCTACGTATACGTATACGTGTACGGGTATACGGGTGTACACATACAAGCTCTTTTCTATTAAATTTAATCAAACATTACAAATTTACGATTCGTACTGCGAACATGGTGAAATACATAATGCATCCCATATATACACATACATATATACTTATTGTGTATAAACATAACCTAATTATGTAAGTCACATAAATTAATATTATCGTATTATGTATCTATATGACGTATATTAAACAACATAAAGGCGTGGTATATTTATCTTAGGATTTCATACATATGTGTGGTGAAAATTATATGGAGAATCTTTTGTACATAAATTTTAATCCGTAACGATGTTATATATTTAATCAATTATAATATGGTTTATTTTAAGTTAAAACAAAAGACAAACATAAAAAAGCTCATCCCTCCTCGTGCATATTATAAAGGTAAAGTAAATATTTACAAAATTGCATATAATGTTGCTTAATGCATACATACATATACTCAAACTCTCGTCTCTAGTAGGTACTATATATGTATATGTACATAAAATATAAACACAAAGTGCATCTTCAAAATGTACGTACATGCATTTGTTGACATAAATGTTATGCTTTATATATGCAATATAATATTATATGCTTTTATCATGCTGTGTATACAAAATGCATTATATATTCACAGTTTTGTTGTTGTATATGGTGAAAAATACGTGAAATCACAAATTTTTGTAAGTCATATTTGAATTTTATGATTTTTATGTTTTCAATGCATAGCCTTGATTAAAAAAAAAATTTAAGAATACTTAATTTTTTTTTATTGTTGTTGTTGTTAAAAATACAGGGTGTCAAATTTTGAGAAAAATGATAATTATGATGTTGTATTTATGGCAATAAAAAGAAAACTAATTGTCCGATAATTATGATTTTGGACTCACTTTAAAGATAAGTTAATAGCAATTAACAAAAAAATATAAAATTAGTATGTTGTTTAATTTCTTCTTCTTTAAATTTCCCGCCAAAATGTTCTTTTTCAATTTTCTCAAAAACTAATTTTTTTTTTTTTTTTTTTTTTTTTTTTTAAATTTGGCAACAATTATTTTACAACATATTAAAACACTGGACCAGCGTTATTTTTTATATTCTTGCAAAATCTGTTTTAGTAAGAGCATTATTTCATTTTTATATGGAAAAACTATATTTGAATAGATATTTCAGTGTTTTGCTACTGTTTAATTTTTTTGTTTTGTTTATTAATAATATTCAATTTAGCGTCACATTTAAGTATGAGTCACCGAATTGGAAGGTGCCATCCCCTGGTTTATATCGTTTGAAAATTGGTTAACCATAGTACCATAAATCCCTTTAGTTTCTTAGATTATTTTATAAGACTAAATAAAATGTTTTTTTTCCTTTTTTATTGGGGGGGGTTGATTATTTTTACTTGACAGGTGTACCTGTTAAACGATGAGTAATTCTTTTGAAAACCAAAAAAAAAATATTGTCGATATAAATAACAGTTAAAATTTAAAATTTTGATTAGTTGACATTGTGATTATTTGTAAACAACATTTAAATAAGGAGCAACATTTTTTAAAATTTGTAAAAAAAACAGTGTGTTAAAGTGACTGATAAATAAGTACTAGTGCATTAAATTTGATAATGGATAAATTTCGAAAGTGTTGTAAACCATTTCGCGACTCAAAGTGTTCGAGTAAACTAAAACCAGTTACGGATTATGTTAAGCAATTAATGCCACAATCGGTTGAGAATCAAGATAAATTGTATATCTGTTCAACGTGCTATATAAATCTAACATGCAAACGACGAAAAATAGAACCAGAATTGTCACCAGTTGCGGGACCATCAGCAACATCACCTATAACACCGCAAAGAGCCGATGACGATGATAGTAGTGATAGTGAAGCGTGTTATTTCAAAAATATAGCTGTTTTGGAAAAAATAAATGAGGTGTTACCCGTTATTGGGAAGTCTCCTATATATCCGAGTACATTGGAAGTCAGGCCAAAACAGCAGCAGCAAAAATTAATCGGTTTAACTTCAATGACATTATCAACATCTTTGGTTTCGGGAATCGTGCCGCTTTTTAATCAGTCAACCGATGACCAAAGGAAGATTAAACTATATGATGAATTGATTGGTGACCTAAAAACCAAATTCCAAGAACTGGAGAAAACCAGTGATAAGATTCAGTTACTTACTATATTGCCAAAATCATTAACCATGCAAGAAATTCAGAGCGAGTTCAACGCAACGCAGCATATGGTCCGAACAGCTAAAGATGTACGGGACAAGAACGGTCCACTAAGTCGTCCAGCAACTAAAGTAGGAAAGCGAATAAGTGATGAGCTGAAGCAAGCTGTATTATCTTATTACACTGATGATGATGTTAGTCGGATAATGCCCGGTAAAAACGATTATTTAACTATCGATAAGGCTAAAGTTCAAAAGCGGCTAATGATGTGTACACTGAAAGAATGCTACGAGGGATATAAGTCGTTGCATCAGGGCGATGAGTCAAAAAAAATTGGATTTTCCAAATTTTCACTACTTCGTCCTAAATACTGTGTACAACCAGGTAGTAGTGGAACGCATACAGTCTGCGTGTGTACCATACATCAAAATGTCAAATTAATTATTTATGGTACCAAAATGGAAACTTTTACCAACGGAAAGATAGCAGACTACCGGGATTGTATTTCATCTATATTATGTGTTGAGCCTACACCAACATATTACCTTCTAGAATGCGAAAGCTGCCCAGGACTGGATAACTTTAAACAATATTTGAAAAATGCATTTCTGGGGCATGGCTGCGAGGATGCTGAGTTAAAGTTTAATCAGTGGGTTTCTACCGACAGATGCAATTTGGAAACTTTTTCACAACCGTTAGATGTATTTCTGGATTATTTCATAAATAAGATGCAGAATCTATTACTTCATGTCACTTCAGCAGTCCAGTTTCTTAAAAAATAAAAAATTGGCGCTGAAGTCTACCGAGGTGATAGTTTTATGTGATTTTGCAGAAAATTATGCATTTATAATGCAAAATGCCGCACAAGGTTTTCATTGGAATAATAAACAAGCGACTATTCATCCATTTGTAATTTACCAAAATTTAGAAGGCAAATTACATCACCACACCTTCGTTATAATATCGGATTGTCTTCACCACGATACTGTAGCGGTTCACTTATTTATTGAGAAATTAATGCAGTTTTTGAAAACTAAAATATCCAGTTTATCTAAAATTTATTATATTACCGATGGTGCAGTCACGCATTATAAAAATAAGAAAAATTTTAAGAACATCCTAAAACACAAAGAGGATTTTGGAGTTGACTGCGAATGGCATTTTCATGCAACAGCTCATGGAAAAGGTCCATGTGATGGAGTAGGGGGTACCATCAAAAGAATGGCATCCAGAGCTAGTCTCACAATGGAATACGGCAGTACAATAACCAATGCAGATGAATTATTTAAATGGGCTAAAACGTTGAAAACAGATATCAATTTTGGATTTTGTTCAGACGCAGAACATAAATCAAAGCAAATAAAACTTGCAACTAGGTTTGAAAATTTAAAAACAGTAAAAGGAACTCACGGTTTTCACGCATTCATTCCAACAGAGGATGGCTATTTGAATTGTAAAAAATATTCTAATTCTGATGATTATCTTAAATTTAAATTGTGATTTTTAATTAGAATAAGATTGAATTTTAAACAATAAAGTAAAATTATCTTTGGGTTCGAAAATAAATAAATACTAATAATTTAACTGAACTGTCTTTTTTGTAAATATGTAATTCCAAAACAATGAGATATACATATCTATTCAAATATAGTTTTTCCATATAAAAATGAAATAATGCTCTTACTAAAACAGATTTTGCAAGAATATAAAAAATAACGCTGGTCCAGTGTTTTAATATGTTTTAAAATAATAGTTGTCAAATTTAAAAAAAAAAAAAAAAAAAAAAAAAAAAAATAGGTTTTTGAGAAAATTGAAAAAGAACATTTTGGCGGGAAATTTAAAGAAGAAGAAATTAAACAACATACTAATTTTATATTTTTTTGTTAATTGCTATTAACTTATCTTTAAAGTGAGTCCAAAATCATAATTATCGGACAATTAGTTTTCTTTTTATTGCCATAAATACAACATCATAATTATCATTTTTCTCAAAATTTGACACCCTGTATTTTTAACAACAACAACAATAAAAAAAAATTAAGTATTCTTAAATTTTTTTTTTAATCAAGGCTATGCATTGAAAACATAAAAACCATAAAATTAAAACATGACTTACGGCTCCATATAGTGAATTTGTGAGTTCACGTATTTTTCACCATATGTTTATTTAAAAAATTTGTCCTATCACAACATAAATATATCATCTAATTTCCAATGCTAAATCTAATATTTACCTATAAAATTTATGTTAAGTCCAAAAAATATTAGTTGTTGTTGTTGTTTTCCAAATTTTGAGGTTTGTATATATAGATACATCTATGTACTATGTATCTATGTATATATTGTTGCTTTACTGATTGCTACTAATGTTAATTTTGATTTGTTATAAACTTTTCTTTTTTTTTTTGTGGGCTGTTGTTTGTCTTTCTCGTATATATGCGGACAACTTTTTTGGTTTAAAATATTTATTTTTCCTCCTCAGTGAATAAGTAATTTTGAGGTGGAAATTTAAATCCACAATATAATTGTCTTCATGACATTAAATTTCTTCTTCTTTTTATGTTATCTATATATGTATGTGTACCCGTACCGACTTACATAATATATTATGTAATATACCAAAAAAATCGAGCAAAAAAAAATGTTGTGGAGAAAACTTTGGAAAATTTATCTCTGTAATACATAATATACATACTTTATGTTTGACCATGCAGTACTGGATTAAAGGTATTTATCAGATAAGGAATATAATGTATGAAATGAGTCTGACACTAAAACCAACTATTTTTTTTCATATAGAGCACATTACGTTTAGTTATAGGATTTCTTGTAGTTTGGTTTATGTGTATAGGACAGCTATACTAGCTACAGTGGTGGCCATTCAAATCACTACACGAGAGGATATAATCCAATTTTCAGTAATCTCCATAAATGGCCCTAAGGCAACTCAAGCTAAAATTGAACTACATATGTATATATAGAAAATTCAAAGGACAAGAGTACTTTAACACTATGTGTTTCGGTGACCGATATGTTAAATTTTAGATTAATAGATAATTTCATCAGAATCTGGAAGGTTCCTGGTCAGGCCTAACAATAATTTCGTTTGTCGTATTTTATTAACTTCCGTGTCGTGTAGTCTTATTATTATCAGTGATAAAAAAATTTATATTTGGTTATGTATTTGAAAATCAAGTACTTTGGGGAAAGAAGTCAAAGTAGCTGAATTATGAGGCTTATGTCGTATTCGATTAATTTTTTAGCCCTCATAAGTAGAGTACCCCGATTTTGTACATCAATCGAACAGAGATCCGAATAACCCTCATTTATATGTGTGTTAGTGTTTTCTATCACAATTGTGAACATAACCTAAAAATTGTTCATAAAAATGTATTTAAAAAATTTAACTAAAGATTTTTTTATTTTATTTAAACGCTTACAATGCGACAATGGGCCCACGGTGCAAACCATTAGGATCTATCCCAAATCACAGAAACGTAATTGAAGGATAAAGGAATTGCTGGATCGGGGCCACCAAATTTACTACGCAAACCAGCACTCGCTATGTCAACCTCACAATGAGCAGGCGCCCACATGATCGTTACTCTCGTATTAGAGCAAAGGAGATTAATAAAGTGCTTGCAATCTTTGACCAGTTTGGACACAGTCAAAGGATTAAGGAGGGTATTAAGCACGACTTTACTATCTGTGCATATAGTATTATCTCTCCCCAATCGCACTATGGGTAAATGCAATTAATTCAGCTTGAAAAACCGTGCATTGTTTGCCCAGACTACCCGAGAATCTTAGGTCACACTTAGGACAGTAAAATCCAAACCCTGCACTCACTTTCGAACGAGAGCCATCCGCAAAAAAAAAATTACAATTCTCTCGAAGCGAAAACGACTGAATTGGGAAAGTTAAAGAATTGGGAAAGTTAAATTCAGGTAATAGCCAGTCATTCACCATTTCAACCTCCGAAATATGTAACTTATTAAGAATCTGTCTATGCCCTGTACAAGTCTTGAAGACATTCCATGCCCCAATGAACGTTAGTCGATACACAACAGAACACGCTGTACCAAGAATGTAAGACTGAAATTCGGGCAGATATAGAATAGACTCCATAGCAACGAGCGGAGCAGACGACAAAGCCCCGGTTATAGCCCTACAGGCTGTCATCTGCAATCCATCCACCCTTGCTACCGAAGACGTCAGATTCACAACCGAGGCCACCAAATAACTGAGGCATAGGACGTAAAACCAGTGATTTGTAGATGAACGATATCATTTTGCAGGTCAGACCCCAATAATTGCCAAAGTCCCTTCTGCATTGCCAAAAAATAGCAATGGCCTTTTGCAGCTTATATAAACCTTGAATCTTCCAGGAGAGTTTACCATCTAGAATGACACCTAGGTGCTTGACTTGGCCTGTCCTTGTCATCGCTCTACTAAAGAGAGTGGGAACAGACAGAATAGCACTGTCTCTACGTCTCGTAAAGACAACCAGATCAGTATTTGAGGGATTGACGTACAACCCCTTTTCAAGACACCAAACTTCTATTATATTAAGGCCGTTCTGTGTCAGATCAGATAAGACGGTTAGGTATTTAATTTTACCAGACACTGTCAACACAAAATCATCCGCGTAGCTTTGCACGATAAACCCAAATAGCTGCACAAGTAGTTCAGCGATAACCATGAGCCACAGCAAGGGTGAGAGAACCCTTCCTTGTGGGCAAACTTTGGCTACTTTGAAGGACACTGATGAGCCATGCAACTCAGTCTCGTTGAAGTGCTATTAAAAGCTCTTTATAAAAACTCTTTGTAGTTAAGTGATCTTTCGATCCAGTTAACAATTCATATAGAGCAGTTTCGCATGATTTGCCAGCTCCATAAGCATGTTGTATGTTACTGAGAGGGAAGATAGTTAAATAATTATCTATAATATATCTGTCGATGATCCTTTCTAATGCTTTAAGAAAAGTAGAGGTCAGACTATTGGGCCTACAAGTCTTTGGGTTAGTATAATCTGACTTGCCAGTTTTAGGTATGAATACTATTCTACTCCTGCTCATGGTGCGTGATACAGAGCTAAAAGCAACGCAGGCCTGGAACAGATTGAGTAGGTAGGTTCTGATGTGTAGAAAACCATGCTGTAATTCAGCAGGAAAAATTCCATCCGGACCACTCGATTTGAAAGGTGCAAACGAGAAAACACTCCAGCGTAAACCTTCTGCAGTGATTAACCTACGGGCTAAGTTCCAATCCGAAGTAAAGACAAAAATGTCAGGTGGCTCGGAGGCAACCACATCCTGAACAAAGTCACACCCAGAAAAGTGGACCGGTTATTGAGTCTACAAGTATCATTCTTAGCCAGAGTTTTGTTAACTCTGGCGACAACAGACAAGCTATCTAAATATTTCTTCACAGAAGTTTTCCCACGCAGTCCTGTGTGCGGATCTTAAGCTTTTTTTTATAAGCCTTTTGAGCTAATCGATTCTAATCCGAAATGAGATTCGTTGTTTTGGCTTTATTTTTAATTTTACGCACACTCTTCCTTAACTGTTTAAGTTCAGAACACCAGGCTTTGTTTTGCTTGTTATGGTTGTTAATAAGAGGGCATCAAGATCTGTGATAGACCTAATCTGGTTAGGCTAATCTAGTAGTGAAACGAGCTCAGAGGAGAAAGTATCGCAATTCGTAAATTTCTTATTGTGATATGCTTTAACCGATGGTCTGTTAAAGTTAATATTAAAAGAGATGCACCTATTTAATCAGAGGTAATTATATCATCCGTCACTCTCCAATTTAGTATCATTTACGAGTATATGCACAATTACCAAGATCACTTGGACCAAAACCGCAAAAATGCAAGAAGCGATGTTGATACATCGGAGGTTGATGAGAGAAAAAATAACTAAACTAAAGATTAGCATTGAAAGGTATTTAGTTTGAGGTGGTGGTCGATGATTTAAGTATGTACTGTGTTGAGGGAGGGAAATGGTGTTGTGTTATAACATCTAAATATTAAGTATAGTAAATTATAAATTAACCTCATTTTGTATCAAATCAACAATTTTGTGTTGGATATTCGCAAGTTGCGAATTTTTATAATTTAATAATTTAGCCAATATACCAATACCAATATGTACAATACCAATAACCATACAAAACAAGTATCGTCTCCAGAATCGAAATCATTACCGATATATTTTCCAGTCGCAACCAAGTATAACCCTTCAGTTAGAAAGCAATAACGCATGTAATTCTGCAGGTAAATTTTAAAACCTATTAAATAATGATTTGCTATACGATTATTTATGTCGCTAGATGATCGAACTCCCATAAAATGTCCCATAAAATAAAACGACTCCGGCGGTCCATCGTAATAATTCCCCAATTCGATGCATATAGGTACAAAAACTTGGTTAGCAAGTTGGCAAGGACTTTCACGAGCTATCGCACTAGAAAAAAAATGCAGTCAAACTGCTTTAGTTGCCGCCTGAATTTAACATTATCTGAAAATAATCTATAGCCATTGCAATAAAAAATGGAAAGTGTAATTCAAAACTTATTTATAGAGATTACAAAGTCAACAAACGATAGTCATATTATACGAAATTATTTAATTCGGCGTTTAAAACTACAAAGCCGAAAAAACAGATCTCTTTTCAATTTCAGAACTGTTCACAGATCCAGAAATGTCGTGAAAATCTGTAATTATATTACTATGGTGGAACTATACGATGCAGGTTCTTTCAAGTGCCATTTCAGAATGTCTATTATTTATATACATTTTTAAATTACATAAATTGATTGTGAATTTGGATCATTTGATGTTATCCGGCCAAAGGTGCCTAGATTTGAAACTCAAACATCAATTTTGATGACGCTGTGAATTCTCGGAAATCCTACTTGTTATAGAGAGTGTGTTCATAAACTCGACATTGTAACAATATTGTCACGACTGTCATTTTGACGTATAGAAAGGCAGTACCGAGTAGAGTTGGTAATGACGCTTGTAACAATAAGGGGAAATTTTATTGTTACAATGTCGAGTTTATGAACACACTCAAGGCAGATCGTTTTGGCGTATTAATCGAATGTGCTGCTGGAACGATATTATATTTGTGTGGAAAAATATTAACGAAATCGTATAAAAAAATATATTAAATGGGCCTCTACCATTGAAGCAAGTGTCGTTATAACAAAGTTTAATAAGTTACGTGGAAAGAATAGTTTGACTAATGTTACTGGCTGCATTGATGAAATGCATATTGCTATTCTGGCGCCTTCTGTTGATGCATCGGTTTATTACAATACAACAGGAAAAGATTTCATTCACCAATCTTGCAAGGAAATAAATTACATCAGAGTGTGTTTAACAAATTTTTTCTTTACTGGGGCAAATGTGCATCCACGAGAGGTTTGAAAATGGAAGCATAAATATACGAAATGGTATGGCCATTTACTAGGAGATTCAGCCTATACCCACTGAACACTTATTTGATCGTGCTTTTCTCAAATGTTGGTTCAAGAAGCTACAATTTTTAAACGTTTCAAATATATATTAAAATATGATTCAAAATAAATAATAGAAAATAAATTCACAGCTTGTTATAATAAATACAAAAACTAAAAATACTCATCTAAGAATTCATTTCTTGACTAGCAATTGAAGGAAGACATTGAATCACTTGTCTTTCAAAATATTTTTTTTTCAATTTCCAAGTCTAATAATTTTTGAAAACGTTCTTTTTCGTGTTTGTCTTCGTCTTTCCATGTATCCGATATTTCAGAAAATTCTTTTATCCGTTTGCGTTGCTGAATGGATCTCTATTTCGACTAGAGACTAGATGTTGATAGAATTGCATTGTGGTTGCTCGCTTCAAATATTAATCCGGCTGGCGCTTTAATGTTATGTCTATTGTCGAACTCTTCAAAGTATTGCCAAACAACGGCGTCTGGATCATTTTGTTTTTTTCTCTTCATAATTCGATTGTATGAGACGATCAAATTGCTAATTTTTTTTCGAGCCTCTTCGACTGAAAACTGGATATCTTCTGATATATTGTCTTTCATCTTATATGATGTGTGCCTCACGCAAAAATATTCGACTAAATCGCTGACTTTTAAAAATGGTTGATTAGTTCAGTCAGCCATTCATAGATAACACTAGTTTTGCTTGTAATAAAATTTCTTTTCTTTTTTTTAAGCGGTGGAGATAAGCTCCAATTCGCTGCTATTTAATCCATTTCTAGATGTCGATGGTTGTTCAGTGGTGGATGATGAAAATTTTGACCTATTTCAAGAAAATCATTGAGCTCTGGATCGATAGGGTCATTTTCGATCAAATCATCGTTGAAGGCCGTATAATTTATGGGTTGACAATAATATCTGGCGGTGTGATATTATGTTTTATGCCCATTAAATAGATTAGTTTATTCAAAAATATCTAGTTTGACGCATTTATATAATTGTCAATTAAGACAAATCCTGTCTATTATACCATTATGGCTATGTTGGTAACTTTAAGTAAAAATAATGGACATTTGCTCAGCTATAGTTTCATTTGCAGTAAATTACCTCGCTAATAAAAAATTACAAGAAATACAAGGTTCTGTAGTTACCTTGTATTTCTTGTAATTTTTTATTCTTTGAAACAGTAAACCCATTAGAAACCAAAAATATTGAAATGTTTTGAATTAATCTAAACTTTTACATAAAATTTTCGCCCATTTGAAAAGCCTAGAAAGTTTTTTAGTCTCAAAAATATTGATTTTAATTAGGTTTTTTAAATTACAATCTTTACTGTTACTTTTTCTAGCACGATCATCTAAACTTGCAATTATTTTTATTTTTTTATTTTTGGACGAAAGTTAAAGAATTAGCATATTTAAACCGGCCTACATTTTAATTTTGTAAAATGATTAGAAAAATGTTTGTGATTAAATTAAATACAAATCGTTGTACTATAATTAAGACAAACTGGAGCAATGAGAACTTGGCTTTAATGAATATCAATTTTTGTTTTTAAATAAGTCTCGAGATGGTAAGTTATGCGAACGAGTTTTGAGCCAACATCATCCTTCTCTTGAATTTTCTAAATTAACCATTGGATTTCAGAGAGGAATTAAATTTTACTGAATTTAATGATCTCGAATTTTTAATAATCGATATTTAAGGGTGACTGTATGTTTCATGTGGCGGTTTTAGGCATAGGCAACCAAGCAACTGCTTATGGCCTCATTCATGACGTGTGAAGTACCAATACGTTAGCACTCAAGAGACGACTAAAAATTGTTTGGCGGTAATTTTTAATTTTGGTATCAAAAATACAACAGTCACAACAGTATACAGAAAAGTTTTTCGATACCAAGTTTTAGCCGACCTTTTCAAACACTTACATGGTAAAAATTGATTTGTATCAGCGCTTGGTAATTTTTCGAGAATTTGAGAAATTTTTCTTGTTTAATATTATTCATCAACATTTTACCTAATAGCGCAGGGGTTAAAGCTACAACGATCGAGTCGCAAAAGGATTTTTCACCCGATTGGTGAATAAATTGAAAAGATCTTTATTTTTACGATCGGTGAAATGTAGAACTCATGGGCCGTTCATGTTAATACAGGCTAGCATGAAGATAAGCAGTGCACAGCATATGGCCAACTAAAAAGACGGACTGTTCAACTTTCAAAGGACAATAAATCCACTAAGCGAATAGTCTCTATAATAAATGGATATGTGTTAGTGTTTATTTAAAAAAATTATATTAAAAAATATAAAATTTTCAATACCAAATTTTCAACAGGCAATTCCAAGCACTTACATGCTAAACCATTGTTTACTATTTGAGTGCTTTGAAAGTTTGACAAAAACATATTACTTTAACATATAGTAATACAAACGAAAAATAATGTTGCCACAGTGCTAGACAATTTTTCGTGTGTTTTACTATGGGAGTGCTTGGCAAGGTCGACTAAAATGTGTTATAACTACTTTTGAAGCACTCATATAGTAAAACAAGCGAAAAATTGTCTTGTATATGTTCTAGACAAAGAACAATGCAATATTTGTTTGACGTCGATTTATTTATGTTTTTATAAATTCAAGTGCACATGCAAAAACCGCCACTGCATTTGTCTATGGAAAGTATTTCAACGATCAGCACTGTTACATATCCATATATCTATATGTGAAACAAGAAAAATAGCAAGTTATCTTATGATCATATTGCCACTTATACATACATATATATACCATGGCTTAAACTATATTTAAACTAAAACCAACTTATATAATGTATATACGTTAGGTATATGAATGGAAGGAAAAAAATTTGTTCATGCTTGCCGCAGAGAGTGATAAATAATACACGTAATGTATGTATATAATCTTTGCTTGAAATTTTTAAATCTTTGTGGAGGTTCCGTGTTACGATTGAATACGTGAGTAGAATAAAATTTAATGATTTTTAAAGTTGTATAATTATAAATGTTAAAATTTGATACTGAGCAACAAATACATGAGACCAACCAATAAATTATAATTGAAATTCTAAGATCATTAACCACCATTCAAGATTTTCACATAATTTATCTATCCATATATGTATGTAATGTAGTTAATTCAATTAAATAAAATTGCACGTCTTATATATGTTGTATATACTGTGTTATAAAGTAAACCAATCGAAATTTATTATCAAACGAATGAAACTATTTTAGTTTGTTCACATCTGTTCGTCGATATTCTTTCATTTATATAAGTACATGTATGTATGTAGTAGCACTATTTTCTTGTATCATCTTACACTATTTCTAGTGTTTCTAACATCTACAATGTAAACCGCATACACAACAACTAAATACCATGCCATCCATATCCCAATGTGTATGATTGTGGTATATAAGTATATATCTCCAATATACAGATAGATAGATATTTGTTCTAATAAAAACCTTAAAATCTTTTAATCCATTGATAAAATATATATAACTTCTTAATCATATACACTCGGGTATAAAGTCCACTTAACACACACACACACACACATACAGAAATAAATAAAAATATAATAAGAGAAAACTAAAAGGAAAGCTAGTCATCTAGAAAACAAGAACTGATATGAAAATTTATGTATGGAATGAAATGTTTTCATTTGGACCAATACATATGTATGTACATATTTATGTGTATAACGTATATATCGAACTAACAAAATGATTACCACGATGAGATGTGGTTGAAACTTTGAAAGACATCGCACAAAAAAGGCAGCTTACCAGTTATGCTTTTTTGGTCGTAACGAAAATGTTACAAAATTAAATTCGTAAATAGAAAAATGTTAAAACAAAAACAAAAATTTCCGTGTGCTTTTTCAATATAACCGACATAAAAAACTATAATTTTTTTTACTCTTAAAGTATTTTTTTTTTTTTGTATATGTGTATGTGCATCATATATTGTATTAAGAAACATAAAAGCTTTTAGAAACATATGTTTCTATAACAAAATAAATTATAGATTTTTATTTTATTTAAGTTTTTTTTTTAGTTTTTGCGCTTTTTGTAGCTCGTAATCATAATGGTATACATAATAACTATACATATAGGTAATGAAATTTAGCTTTATGTATATAGCAAGTTTAAGTTGTTAACATAGAGTTTTGTAATCGTAAAATTACAAAAATTGTTTTACATGCTATACAAAATGTATCGCATACAAACATTTTAAATATATTTTTAAATTTAATTTATTTAATATATAAAATGCACCCACACATGATAAACAAATATTTCATTTAACAAATATAAATTACAAATCGTAAGTGCCCTCATAACTCAAGCCAAATATAGCAGCTGCAATGTGAAGAAATTCTGGAGGCGAAAACTATTTGTGATTTGTAAATTTACTTTTAAATGGCTCGAAAATGTTTGGGTACACATCAGGGATGAGCGAGGTATATTGCGAGGTATATTGTAATCTATTGTAATCTATGTTGTCGACTAGTAAAATATTACGTAGATTTCTTGGCAGCGGTTTGTGTCAACGTCGACAAGTAAGACAATACTATAGCTAAAAACGTAAAAGGAACCCACATGGATTCATTTCAATGTGTGAAGGAGAGTTTCAATATCATTTACTACAATTAGCCATGATTTAACAGGAACATTTTTAAAACCTTATAAACGTATAAATGTATTAACGGATGAATGTTTAAATTTCTAAATAAAGTTATGGTACAAGTTAATCGTGGTTTGCAACATATAAAATGTTGTGCAACTATTACGGTTTTCAAATTGGAATAGTAAATTCCACCCCAACAAGTTATGTCCTATTGAAGTTTTGACTGCACAATGCCAACATACACTGATCTAAGTACGGGTTTAGGACAAATATCACATAATTATCTATTACATGCTAACAAATAATTGTGTAACGACTTCACATGACTCTTAAAACTAAAACGGTTATCGATCGTGACTCCTAAGTATTTAAACTATTCAACTACATGTAACACAGTCTGAGGAATGATATACAGCATCAGTTGGGTTAGACACGGCTCTAGATAATTTAATATATAGAATATTTGTTTTAGAACTGAGAAACATGTAGTGTAGGTAAAACCATTGTCTCGGAATTCGAAGATCGTTTTTAATCTTCTGGAGATTAGTCTCACTATTCCTGGAGCTATAAACCATCCCTTTACATCATCGGCAAAGCCAACCGAATGCCCATCTAACTTTAGTTCGGAAAAAGAATTAATATATAGATCAAGAATAAGATATGTCCTAAGACTGATCCCTTGTGGCACGCCACACATAATTTTTCTAAACTCAACAATACAATTCCCAATTTTTACCGCCTGCTGTCTATCAGAAAGGTAAGACAGAAATCATTCATTTGCAATGCGGCGTATCCCTGGTTTATCTAGCATTAACAAATAATAAATTGTGATCAACAGTGCCGAACGCTTTTGTCAGCAGATTCATTGTTATTTAAAGAAAAGATAATTTTGATTGTGAGCTCTCTAGCAGAGCATCTTGAGTACTTTTCCCAACTCTGAAACCAAATTGGCTATTTGAAAAAAAATTGACTGAATTGACAGAATAATTAATTACTTTTTAATGCTATCAAGTACCTCAAAACTATCAGTTGGATTAAAGAAAAAAGTTTTCTCTTGTGTCTTTTTGAATGAATACTGGGATTCTTCGAAAGCAACGGGATTTGCGAAATATTATCTTAAGATCTTCAGCAATGTTGGCAAAATATTTATTACATGTGAATATTTATTAAAATATTTTTTAAAATAGTGGTTGAAGTAGTATCAGTAACTCTAGTGAACTCTTGGACTAGCAAAGCCAACCCAAGGCAAGACATCATTTGAAGAAATACACTGAAATATCAATGTTTAAATCACCTATAGTAATAAGATTTTTATTTCTGATACGATTAAGATAAGTCGAAAATTCATCAACAAACTCCAAGATTGAACAAAAGTGAAAACGATGTACGCCATCCACACAAAAACTCTCAGAGTCGATTAACATATTTAACCTCAAAACGTCAGCAATTTTTAATGTAGTAACAAAATTGAAATTTAGACCAGACTTCACGTCATAGCCAATTATACCTCCGGATGAGTAAGAATTGTTACAGCAATTAACCAAATTAAAGTTAGGAATCTTATAACTACAAACCTTTTTACTTCCAACCCAAATCTCTGACAAAAATATAATATCCGGCAGGTTGGAATATGAATTAAAATGTGCAACCATTTTATCACTATTTATTCGTAAGCTACGGGAATTTTGGTGGATTATCCACAAGGTAGTTTCATCTTTGGATCTAGAGGAATTTTTTTTGATGAGAGATTTACCATTTGATCGTGACGTATACAATTTACAACAGACATTTAAAATTTAAGTTATTTAATTTATACATTGAGCAAGTCCTCTCTGTCCTTGATTTCTAGTCTCTCACCCCCATCCATTTTCCTCATGAAAGTTTTACAATTACGTACCCAAAGATGTTTATACTGTTTTTCCAGTTGCAAGATTACCAGGCTAACCTGATTGTACAATTCCCGCTTGAACCTCAATGACTCGTTGTTGAATATAGGCTTACTCGTTTGAAAACCGCATGCTGGCCCCTTAAGGTTTCTTTTCAACTTGGATTGAAGCATTTGAATTGAGTTTTGGTATTCAAGCTGCTCCATTGTATCGATTTTTTGCTGCATAACCTTCACTTGACATTTCAATTTAGCATTTTCCTCGTTTAAGTTTTTAACAATAATTTCAAATTTATCGTTTAATTCTTTAACATTTTTAGCAGATTTCTTCTAAGCTGGTTTAATTCTTCATACATCATATCCATGACATAAGATTGACTGACCAATGTTGAAGGCTGCTGTTTAGCTGAAGCTGCGCACGGCACGTGTCATCAATCCGGTTTAACGTTTTTTTCTTCTCGCATTTAGAGCAATTCCACGTGGTTTTTGTTCTGTTTAAATGCTCTAGTCACTTTTTTAATACCAAGTCACTTTGTTGATGACAAATTCTAATATCAGAGCTTCGAAAAACCGTGTGTATGTATGTATGTATTGTACCCGGTTCGAATCCCAACAGAGGCGGGATGCAAAAGGGATTTTTCTTCTCCCGATTACGATCGGTGATGAAATTGAAAACATCTATGACCCTCTGTTGGAATTTAGAACTCATGGGCCGACCCATTTTCCATGTCACTGTACAGGCTGAGAGCTATGCAATGCGCAGGTGGTATACTGTACTTGTGTGAATGGGATGAATGGGTTGAATGAATGTGTGTGAATGTCGTGCGAATGTAAGGCAAGGCTATAGACCAATAATGTGTCTATGCCACGTCCTTCCTAAAAAAAAACAAACAAAAATGTATGTATTTTACAAATCCTGGACATTCAGATTACATTGAATTAATGAAATTCTAAACTTCCTGAAATAAATTATGGAAATGTAATAATTTAAAATTTTTCTAACCTGCGAGAGTGAAGATACAATTGCCGAGCTGCAGAGTAAAAGATTCGACATTAAGGATGCTGCAAACATCATTCAAAAAGAGCGAAAGGTGGATGATAAAGGTAACAGTATCCTCAGAAAATGCGGGCTACCGCTTTTCATACTAACGTTTGGCAAGGAGGAAAATATTGAAAAAATTCATGATATTCAAGCAAAATATGAAAGTCAGAATTGAACCAGTGAAGAAAAAGTGACTGCTCTCATACTCAGAGATACTGTGGGCGTATGGCAGGATGCGTTAAATGTGCTGGTCCACCTTACAAGCACGTCCACATTAGAAGAGAACTCAGCTGCAAAATGCATTAATTGCACGAGCCAACATCCAGCTAATTACCGTGGCTGTGAGGTAGTTAAAGAATTACAAAATATAAGAAATCGCGCTAGAAAGTCTGAAATAAACCGTAGAAACCCTGCTAATAAAGCCCCGACCAATCGACATACAAAATGGGAATCATATAAATTAGTACAGCTGACCCAAGGTAAAGAGGCAAACGAATAAGATAGCAAAGACAGTCAAATTTTGAGAGATGTCGTGAAATGCATAGATGCTTTAAATAAAAAACTTGAGCAGGCTGAGACCAAAAAACTCATATTTGAATATTTGAAAACATTGTCACCATCGTTACCCAACGCGATCAGAAAATAAAAATAAAAATAAATTTACAAACGCTTAGAATAGTAATTTGGAATGGGAATGGGCTGACCCAACACATCCCTTAGCAGGAAATATTTGTATTTAAACAAAAAATTGATATATGTCGAATCTCTGAAACCTATTTCACTAACTCTTCATTATATGCCACAGATTTTACCATGCCAACCATCCATACACCAGAGAGAGTGGCGGATCGGCCCTTCGTATTAAAGAGAATATAAAACACAACGAAGAATTAAAAATTGGAAGTGAATCTATGCTAGTTACACAACTATCAAAACTCGCACAAAGTACAAAAAAATAAATATAGCAGCAATATACTGTCCACCATGACATAATCTGAAAAGAGGAGATTATGGAGAACTTTTTAATATCATAGGACATTGTTGTATCATTGGTGGCGAGTTCAATGCTAAAAACATATACTAGGGCCCCAGAGTTACTACACCAAAAGGAAGACAGTTGTTTGAAGCAGGAAAATAATTAAAATGTAACTTTCAATCTGGTGGGTCACAACTTACTAGGCTATAGATTTAAATAAAACACCGGACTTTATTGTCTTTTGTGTAACAAAAGGTATATCAGATAACTATATTCGTTTGGAAAATAATGAAGAGCTTACCCACTCTCCTGTTATTAAGACGGTCAGTAAAACAATAATTAAAAAAGAAATCACAGCGAAACTGTATAATAAGAATACTAATTGGAAATTTTTTTGACAATTATTAGAACAAAACATCAATCTCCAAGTACCAATAAGGAACATCACGCAAGTCGAAGAGGAAGTAGAAAGGCTAATAGAAAACATACAACAAGCCGCGTGGCAAAGTAAATCTTTTAAATACGCAAATAACGTCAACTGTTAAAACTTTCCACTTGAACTAAGAGAGATTGTGGCAAAGAAACGTAAAGCTCGAAAATCTTGGCAAATAAATCGAACCAAATAAAAGAAAACCGTCCTTAATAACCTATTTAACAAGTTGAAATGTCTGATCAGAACAGTTAAGAATGAATCAATAAGTACATATTTGTCGTCACTTACTATAGCCAAAAATATACCGAATATTCCTTATGGGAAGCAACGAAAGTATTTAAGAGACCAACAAATTTGACGGCACTAATTAGAAATAATGATGGAAACTAAATTCAAAGCGGTAAACAAAAAGATGACTTGTTTGCGAGACACCTGGAACAAACGTTACAACCATAACCCAGGCAAACTGCGGATGAAAATGTTAACTTACTGAAACGATCTGATGAGCTGGGAATACAAACTGTATCTCAACAAGAGCTAAAAGAAGAAATTCAAAATTTAAACATGAAAAAATCTCCTGGGTACGACATCACAACTGAACAAATCATTACAGAACTACCAAATAATGCAACTACCAAATACTTAACAATGCTATGTTTAGATTAAGATACGTTCCAAGGCAATGGAAGGTGGCAGAAGTAATCATGATTTTAAAACCAAACAAACAATGTAGCGATAAAAAGTCTCTGAGACCGGTAATTCAGTCAACAATTGGATGAAAAAATGGAGAATAAAACTGAGAATAAAGTATAGGAAGATGTATTGGCTTTTAGGTAGACATTCTGAACTATTCATACACAATAAACTGCTTTTACACGGGCAAATACAGAAGCCGGATATGGACCTATGGTATACAGTTTTGGGGTTGTACCAAGAAAACGAACATCAAGAAGACACAAACGTTGCAAAACAAAGTACTTCGAAAAATTGTAAATGCTCTATGGTACATTAAAAATGACGACGATCTGATGAAGATCCCCGATATTGTACAAGAAGTTAGATCTCAGCGAGTACTCTGGCTCGGTCACGCTCTGCGTTCGGATCCCGAATTAATTGTGCTGCGATCTCTGAAAGGAGAGCCACCGTACGGTAGGCGTAGAGGTCGCTTTAGGTGACCATGGCTCCACGGTATAGAGAATGACTTGGCTTCTTCAGATTGTCTAAGACAGTATGAAGATCATACAGTAAGGTGCAAGTAATGAATGGCCTTTAAAAACTGTTATTATTAATTGAAAGTTTAAATGTTTTTCGGTTAAATATTCAAAAATATATCGTAAAAAGGATGATGACAGCCAGTAGTATTACCTGGTATCATATTTACTATTGCTCCTAAGACTTTATGATTTAATTAGCTTTAGGCATATTAACGAAACATTTTGAAAATTATACGTTCCGGAACATCAATAATTTTCACAAAATTTTGCCCAATCTACATCTGCATGTATATGTTTTTTGCCGATTTTTGCATATTCAAATGTCAATCTCACATTGAGGTGATACCTTTCGATTGAGTATAGTGTTTAGATTTCAACTTATTTGTTAAATTTAAATGTGCAAATATTTCAATAGGTGATGTAACATTCCACATAAGCAATGTCTAATCGTACATTCTAAGGATATTTAGAAAAATGGGGCAAACTTAAAAATACCTTTGAACACCACATTTCAATCATTTTGACGGGAGTTTAAGTCTTACAAATATAATTTGTTCATCGCCACACATGCTACCATAATTGTCGCAGATAAACACTTTTAGACATTTAGTTTACTAATACTCCAAATTGTACAAATTATTTGAAATTTTGGTAACATTCATTTCAGTACATTAATGAAACAATTCACTAAATTAGTTAAATATAAAAAAATTGTAATTTCTGCCTATTTCCAATTTTCAAATCAACAAATTCCAATTATGGAAAACATACCATATCAAAATTTAACAGTGTAATGTTTTGTTGTTATGTATTTGATTCGAATGACTGTAGTTTCGAATCCTTATGTGTTATGCATTGTTTATCGATTGTTACCTCGATAAACTGTCTGTGTTTAGTTGGTGAGCAAAATTGGTCCAAATTTCGCAAAACTGATCTGGGCCGTTGCATAATGTTGGTTATACGAAAATTTTTTAAATGAACCACTTGCGGCAAATGTGTGTACTAATATAGAAATAGAAGCTTTGGATTATATTATGTATAGGCGCTTACCCAAAAAATCAATCAATCTTATACTGCCAATCATATTCATATTGATTAGATAATTATCTTCGATTTTTCTTTCTATAAACCACAACAAAAACTTTTATTTCCGAAAGTCAGCGTTACATTGATTTAGTAGCACGCGATGAATGGTATCGAAAATAATGAAATGACATTCCAAAAAATGTTGTTTTCTTGATCCACCACATACATATATGTATATACCGTACATTATAACTGCTGTGCGTGGTTGTGATGAGATAAGAAAACAATTTCGCTTTAATTATTGATTTATTTCTTAATTTAATTTTTTTTGCTTTTGTTAAATGTATTTGTAAAAAATTATACGAAAATGACGAGAATTTTTTTTTGTTTGGTTGTTCATTCACGAAGGGAAATTATGAATATAGCCTAAATCCAAATTAAAATAGAATTTTCCGTGCTCATCATCTTAATGCTTATAATACTGCAGCATCTATCATCTGTATATATAGGTATGTTTATATGTTCTGTAAATACATACTAAGAGTCACAAAAGAAAAAAAAATTCAACAACGCGATAAAAGATCGCGACATTTTATAATTTTATTCGTTTTTTGTTTTTGTAGAACTTAATTTTCCTATAATTGAAATACAAATCAAGCCTTTAAGAAATGAATGTATCCACCGCCGAAGAAGACATTTATTTTTCTTCGTTATTTATTTTATTGTTTTGCGGTTGAAAACGAACAAAAAAAAAAGCATAAAAGGGGTTAAAAACTCATCATCATGATAATACCGTAATCATGATTTTAGTCACACACTTACAGTATATATAAGATTTTTGTATTCTGTGTATAGGATTTAACATTTCTTTCGGTGTTGTATTGTGGCGTTATATAATAATGTTTCGCAGAAATTAATGAAAATCCATTACGAAACATTTCTTATATTCGATAAATTAACAAAAAAATTTAAATAAAAACGTTTATCAGAAAATTCAGATCAATTTTTAGGATTTTTTTGTTCCCGAAGGCGTAGTGAATAACCATAAAAGCTAAAAGTTCATAAAAATTAACGAGCTTAAAAATATTTTAACGGTCATAGTTCATAAACCGATTAATCTATAGAAATTAATGGCGTTTATATTATTGCGGGGTTGGCACTGTGGTTTTAAATCGAGATTTGAATAGTGAGATATATGCGACTACAGTGAGATTGTTAGCAGTAATTCACATGCACTTGATGAAACAAATTAAAAAATCCTTACATAAGTAATATCCATGATATAAGCTATCTTTAAAATTAAAAGTGTCTTCGACTGTCGTAAACGGTTGCATGAAAGTTGCCAAATCAGAACTAGAATTTAAAAATTAGTTTCAACATTTGAGTTTCGTCTTTCAAGCTGTTTCTTATAATTATATTTCCGGCTGTTAATTGTTAATTTTTTTAAATTCTAATAATATTGGAAGCTCGAAAATCCAAACATATATCGAAATCCAAACTAGTATTTTTCACTTTTGGATTTTAACATTCAGTTATTAAATTTTGCCCAGGAATAATACAAAATTCATAGCATGTAATCGGCCTATTAGCCTAACCTGAACTTTCCTTAAAGCTCTGAAAAGAATCGTCAACTGATTCATTAGAGACCATTTTCCAACCATCTCTCCACTCAGTAACATGCACTAGAGGGGATCTCGGGATTATATAATGTCCAACATAATTTTTAAAGAAACAATCAATACTATTATAATATCTATTAGGATAAGTATAATTACTTTTCTCGTAAAAAAAAATCCCTTAAGAACACAAAAGCGTTTAAGGAGCGATTCAAAAGCAACGATCGTTTTTAAGTATACACAAAAATTTGATGACGTCAAAAACAGTTTCTTTATATTTGTTGTTGTGTTACCAGTAGCTTCGTTATCTGGATTTCTATTTGTATAGACTACTCTTTTGCAGTACGTGACAAGAGACAGGTTTAGACACCATCGAAACTGTAATCATTTCGGCTAGCATTTCCTTTAAGATCAATCTTTCCTGTTTTTGCATTTCAAGGAAACCTTGCTCATCTTCTGCTGCTATTTCTAAACACTCATTTGCTGTCCGATTCCGATGTATTGTCTTCAATAAATAATCTGTTCATAACATTCACTGCAAATTTGGATGCTGAGGTTTTTGTCGTGTATATCATTTACTGTTCCGTTTCGGTTTCATCTTCCAAATTCAGAGTATGTAGAAATTTCAGGATATTGAAATTCCGTTTTTATTCGATTCGAAAACGAACAAAAAAAGGACTTCAACAAAAATTTTAGGATACCGTCTGCAGTGAAGAAGTTTGCATCACGTCTTCCCATTTGACGGGTTTCAACGCAATGAGCTAATCGCATACCACTTTGATATTATGTAGATTCAATGATGTTCAAAAACCGTTCTATCATTGCGTCTATACTATTTCATCTGGGTCATCCAAGAACAAATTCAACCCCTTTCCATGTTACTGTTTTACTTGATGTTGCAAAATAGTATTTCGCACTGGTCAAAATTTAAAAAACATTTCAATTGCCGCGCTCAAGTCACTTCGACTGCACATTTAAGCTTGAAGTGGTTGTTCAACAATGAGATCATTCGGATTCGCCTCATCGCCATCGATTTCAGGGCAATCTTTCATTTAGGTTTTCCTCTTCATGATCATCACTAATATCCTCTGGTTCTAGTTCTCCTGTTGTATTGCTACATATCTCGTCCACATTTTATAATCACTGCTACTCCGTGGTTGTTATGCCAAAATAATGCAGCTGAACATCAAGAAGCCAAATTTTTTGCAGTTTTACTGCTTTCAAGTATTCTGATTAATCCCAAGTTGATATAACAATGGTTAAAAAGTAATTTCACATTTAGGTATTTAGGTATCATTGATTTCATAAAACTTAAATATAAGATTCATCACACGATGCTTGCCTTTCGGCAAAGTATAGTGCCGAGTACTTAATGATTGACGAATAAATTCACTTTTATAAATGCCGTGGATCGAAAAATAATAATCTCGCAATAATTTTGGCCATGGATTGGCGTTTCATAAAAGATATACCATGCCCAAACGGCTGCTCAACTTTACCAAATTTTGTTACACTACCGTCAGGATTTGGAAATTTCAAAATACTACCACACCATGCAATATTGCTGTCGTCTTTTCGTTTGTTTCGATTGATGTTATGCACACTTTCTAGATGCCATCTCAATCCGCTTGTAGGCGTTTGGAATTTACTCCATTTCCATCTTTTTGAAATGTTTTCAGAATTTGGCAGACATGGTTCTTCTTAGTGATGGGGATGAAACATACATTCGGTAAAAAATATGTTATATGACAATTCTCAATTAATATGTTAAAAGCCTCATCATTTTCAACGATTATGGGTGAACTTCAACTATAGGAATAATTCAAAAAAATTTAAATTTTTGGTTTTCGCATTACATCTATATACCATGTTCTACTTGCCAGTTTGTGTTTTGATACGAGTAGTTGTTTAAATGAAACTAACCTTTAAAACCAGTCACGGGGAAAACAAATAAAATCTCAGGAAACGAGAAATAGAAAACCAACCAAATTCCCGGGATTTCCCGCCCGTGAATTCCCGGGAGTGACCCTCTAAATGTAACATGTTTACAGAGTCAGTAAGTCATGTGCTACTGCCCTACATGAACTTGTAAATCACTTAATAATAAGGAGTATCTTGTGGGTACTTTCCTAGATATTGCGGGAGCTTTTTCGATAGCACTACATTTGCTACGATCACTTTTGCCTCGACCAATTTTGGTATTGATCGCACCATTATCGTATGGATTGAATCCATGCTCAAATCTCTCACTGTGGTGGTGGAGCTGAATGGGGTGTTGGTTTCTGTTAAGGTTTCTTAGAGAGGTGTGCTCTCAACTCTGCTGTGGCTTTTCGTCATTGACAAGTTACTTGTAAACCTGCAGCATAATCTGGCTTCATTGGACAGAGTTACGCAAATAGTTTTGTTTTCACAGTCTCAGGCAAATATCTCTGTTTTTTATCCGTCCTGACTATTGTATAGGCATGGTGTGTTGAGAAGAGTCTTCACGTCAATCATTCTTAAACTGATTTAATTGTCTTTACAAGGATGAGGAATACTCTTGAACTATACGTTCCTTTTCTTTTTTGGAGAACGATCACTAAATGTGACCTGTGAAGCACCTGGGTATTGTCTTGGATATAGTAAACATTCTTGGAAGAATCACCTGGACTAACAACCTACAGAAAGCAACTGCCATATTATGGGCAATGGTGAAGCTTTTGGGAAATCCTGGGGTTTAACCCTTAGGATGCTTTATTTCATTTATAAATCAATGATCCTTCCGCTACTATCGTACGGCCAGTGGCTGACGTAAAGGCTTCTGAAGCCATGCTTAATGGTCTACAAAATCTTGCTTGCAGACCCATAACTAGGACAAGGGAATTCATTCTTTCCTTGCCTCAGTTACGCACCTTTATTTTAGGCACAACCTGTTCTGCAACATGTCGTCTAAGGTGCATTGGGGCGTGGAATGTTTTCGGTTCTATCGCGGGACATAGACATATTTTTAATAATTATTTATCGATATGGTTAATAACAGACTACTTCCCGAATTCCATTTCTCAAATTTTTCTCGGTGGCTTATCCATCGACAGAGTTGTGAAGTTCACAGGATTTTCTCAACAAATGAGATGAGTCCAGTGTAGATTTTGGAATCTACTGTCCATGGACTGATCCGAGACTTTTTGGTAGTCTCGGTTCGTATTGTACCTTTTTTTCAGGCAGAACTATAATAGCGTTGACACGTAGTATTATTGAGGCTGTACATTTTGCTGTTAAAAACAAAAATAACTCGTTAATAAATCCCTTGACTGTTTCCAAACTCGCCAATATATGCAAATATTTCATGAACCTTCTCTGTTCTAACAATAAAGTTAGAGATCATGTGGGTACCGGCGTATTGTGACATCGTAGCCAAGCATGCGGGTTCTTTAGCCAAAGCTGGTTCCCAATTAAGTTTAATTAACCAGCTGTTCCTTTATCTTCCAACTACGGGAAGAAATCTATAAAGGACTATACTTTGAAAGACCTAAGGTTTCAGTGCGGCTTAAAACTTTTAGGTGCCGTAAGGCAAAGCACTTCATTAAGCGGCCCAATTTGTGGTCAACGAAATATGCTTTATCTTTAAAAGAGAACCATGTTAAGAATCTTGGTAGCGATACTTACGGGATATGGCCGTTTTATAGATCATCTACATCGTATAAGAGCTCATGATGTTATTTACGAGGACTGCCTTGAGGAGGATAATGACTCCCATCACTTCGTGAGCAGTTTTCCCGCTTTCAGTTCTATTCACTTTTAAGTATTAAACTATAAGCCTTTAAATTAAGATCAGTTGTCTTCTCTGCCTTGGTCTAAACTTGTTCAGTGTGCGAAGGCAGCAGTGCGCGTCTGAAAATTGGGATAGAATCTTGGGTTTGCACCATTGACCTTTGTGGCATTGAGTGCGGAATCCTCGTGGGTTCCAACCATGTGGTTATATGGACATTGCCCACCTTGCCCAATATGACGGGCTGCGTCTGGGCCATTTAGGATTTGCTGTTAATGTGATCAACAGATTAGAAGCGGCTTATTTGAATGCTGAGTAGTTTTAAATAGTTGTCCCAACCTGCAATACGCGATCAACAATTGTGACAGTTTTGTTGACATTCACTCTAGTTTACTCGATGGTCTGATTGTCGTGACAGTTCTTGCAGTTTTAAAGAATCGTTTCTTTTTTTTTGATGGTACCTTTAATTTTTTTATTTTTGATTATTGTTTTTTCTTTAAAAACCTTCTCCGGATTGCTCTTTATTAACTTTAGCCTTTAGCACAATAAGTTCCTTCTCTAAATTTTCAATAATTTATTAAATTCCAGCCTGCCATTGTTCGCCTACAACTTTTTATGTGCCGGTGCCACGATTCGACACTGTTTTAGGTTCGTGGGAAGACTTCTGAACCCATATACCGGTATCTGCAATACACCAGAATTGTGGACTATATCTGGATGTACAATTGTCCACCCAATATAATTTTTTGCGAACCAACGTCAAATCAGTTACCACAATCTATTATTGTTATGCAAGATTTTGTAATGCAAGATTAAGGGACCTACCTTATTAATTAATTATATAAGTATTATTTAATTATTAGTATTTTTAGAGGATTAACCTCAATGTTAAATTTTACTAAGAGGTATTCAACTGGTTAAAAAATCAAAAATAAAGTAAATCACTTAAATTTCAATTATATAGGAATAAAATTTGGGAATAGAGTCATACTAGAACTTGATAAATTGAAGATTTAGCAAGATATAAGTTCAACTAGGACTGCATGCCCTATATAATCAGTTATGACAATATATAGTTTAGTGCTGCAGTCGTGTATTTTGCACGGGATGCGTTGCTACCTATGTTTTTGTTATATATTTTATTCACTACCGGGTTCTGGAGGACAAGGCTCTCCCGACTAGTTTGCTTATCTGTTCATCCATATCCCGATTGGAATCAAGGATGAAATATTCCTTTTTCCCTCGCCTCTATATATAGGGACGCGAACCCCGTACCTCCCGATCCAAACGTCACAGCTTTAACCACTGTGCTATTTGCTTGATGCATATATAGTACAAGTAAAATTTTGATTATAAAACTGCAAGTTGAATTAAATTCGATTCACAACTGTCCAAAAATGTAAAGCCTCCATCACTCTACATATGCGTATATGTGTAGTGAAATTATAATCCATTTTATATGTTAATATTTGCCTGCCATTTTTCATTTCAACAAATAAATAAAAATCATTGATACAAATTCAAATCAACATATTGATATTATTGGATGTCAAATATATCTATCCTATGCCAGATTTGATGTTTTCATAATGTATTGTTGTTGCACAAAATGTACATTTTCAATTCATTTTTTTGTACAAATTTTTGACTGTGCGTTTGATTGTGTCTCTCAAATGAAACATATAAATATTATTTATATGCACCCAAAAAAAAATTATAGAATTTAAATTTTAAAATAATGTTATATATACATATATTAATCTATATAACTGTACCTCTATAATCATGTTTTTTATGTTCAGTAGCAGCGCTCAGTTAAATTTACATAATTTGCTTTTAATACGTTCTATATAGGATTTATTTATTCATTTCCATAATATATGTTATGTATGTATGTATGTATGTATGCCGGCTGGGTGGTACATATTATACAAATAAACCCAACACACATTATAATTTTGGACATTTTTTGTGTGTGTGCATTATGCGCCCAATTCAATTATGTTACATACATTTTGTGCTTTTCTGTGCTTTTTAAATAACTGAACTAAAAGTACTAAGCTTTTGTGTGATAAATAATTTTTATATTCACAGGTTTATTATGAACAATGACCTACATATATGTAAACATGTATACATATCATATAATTGATGAACATTCAACAAGAGATGGTTTGGTTAAAAAAAAATGAACAAAAATCGAAAGAAAATTTTCTTTTTTAATATCTTCGGTTAATTCACATGGGAGCAATTTATCAATCCATTAGAATTTGAAATAAGCAATAAATACCAGGAATTTAATGATTTATTAGGGATTAGGTCTTAATAATAATATATACATACGTATGTTTGATTTAAGATTATGTTTTGTGTGCGGATAATTAAAATCATGTTTCTGGCGAAATATAACAAATCCACAATAATTATGTTTTTATTTTCAAAAGGTATAGCAAATCGATCAAACAGCGACATTTCGATTTCTACGAATTCAATGGGCTTAATAATTTTAAATTAGCAAGCATACTCATACCTACAATTTCTTTAATTACTGTATCAGTATTCCAGGCAGCTTTATAAACGAGAGTTCTAATATTGAAGTGGAAAGAAAATGACGTTTTCAAGGCAAAACATCAACTTCAAAACATTGTAGTGTATTGTTTGAATTATAGACTTCCACCCTACAGTACTTCAAGCTTTTCTTGGTGCCACCGGTAAACATATTTACTTAACAATTTTTTAAAAACTTGTACTATAGATCATTGATGTACAGGATGAAAAGCAATGATCCTAACATGAATCCCTGCGATATTCTCTTTAAAGATTATAACTATTTAAGCTCTGTCATCTAATTAAGCTTTCCAATCATCCAACATTAAAATTAATGCAGTTTCACACACATGGAGCTCTCGAAATGAGCTCCATGTGTGTGAAACTGCATTAGTCAATTTTCATGATCCCAAACCAATAGTTTTGGTTATGTGTAACGGTTTGGAAACAAAATGGAACTGCGTGTAAAGATACGCATTTGATTCATTAAAATTCTTTACATTCGGAATATTGTCTCTGTCTCTTTCGTGTGAGTTGACTCCTTGGCATACCAGAAATTGTTGATTTAAAGTGTAGTTAAGTGATTCATAAGAATAATCTTTCCGCGAACATATATTTCTATAGGGTAACAATATTCTGTTTACTGTGCTTTCCCGCGATATTAATTAACGGTTAACATACATTAGTCACTAATTTGCTGCTCTTCGTATTGAAATTATTTTTGCTATGGTTTATCATATTTTTCATCCATTCGTCATAAATGTTTTAATGGACTATACTACTCCAAATATTCCAGTCGTTTTATAATTTGTATTGCTACAAACTAATTGTGATCCTTAGAGATTCTCAATGTTGATTGTGAGACAACTTTTGTCAACTCGGTTCATAAAGAAGTGAATGATATTAGTTTGTGGTCCATGACCATCGTTGACCTAATTCTAAATTGGAGAATTACGGATGAAATTGAGATTTATTCTCCTCTGAGTTCGTTTCACTATACTAGATTTGCATAACCAGATTAGATTTAACACAGACCTTGATTTGTAGGCAACTGTACTAACGGAAGCAATCTCGACTGCTTTTGAAAAGTCTTGCCAGTATACAAGTGGTGCTTATTAACAACCGGAAAAAGCATAACTAACTCTTCTGATTAAAATATTAAAGAAGAAAAATTAAAAATAAAGAATCTCACATAAGAATCTCATTTCGGATTTGAATCGATTTTTGATCCACTACAAGGCTGAGTGTAGAAATTTTTGTGAGACTTAACAAAATTCTGGCTTAGAATGATACTTTTAAACTCGATAGTCTACGTCTACCTTCCGGCAAACTCATCTCTTGTAGGCAAGAAGTTGGTAAGCTACTGTTATCTGTCTACTTTACTGGGTGTGGCATTGCTGATTCGGGTGTGGTATCCCTCGAGCCTCTTGCCATTTTTTCGGTACTCCGGATTAGAACTTAACTGTTAGACATATACTGATGCTCTGTTCTACGCTGAAATATTTCCTCGTTCGCACCTTTCAAATCGAGTGGTCTTGATGGCGTTTTCCCTGCTGGATTGCAGCATGGTTTTCTACCCATCAGTACTCACTTGGTCAATATATATTACCACTGTACCATTCTGCTGGAGCAAGAGTAGAGTAGTTCCCATAATTAAAGTTGGCATGTCGGATTCTACCGACCCAAAGGCTTTTAGGCCAAGTTTTGATAGCACTTCAATGGCTCATCAATGTCCGTCAAAGTAGCTAAAGGCTGCCGGCAAGGAGGGGTACTCTCACCCTTTCCTTGGCTCATGGTTATCGATAAATTACTTGTTAAATTGCGGCGATTACAATGATGGAGCATGTCAAGAACCATGGCGTTATTCTAGATAGTTATTCTAGATAGATATTGCTTTTTTTTGGCAATGCAGAAGGGCCGTTGGCAATTCCTGGAGTCTGACCCCCAAATTGATATCATTCATTTACAAATCACTGGTTTTACCTTTACTGTCCTATGCATCAGCTGGTGGCCCGTTGTTAAATTGACGTATTCTGTAGCAAGGCTGGATAGACTGCAGATGACAGCCTGTAAAGCTTTTCTTTTTTTTTTTTGTAATGGAGGAGGAATCTTTATAAACATGTGAGAACCGACTAAACCCTAACCCTCAAATTCTTATGCCTATATAGTTGTCTCGTGGAACTACTCTATTTATTACTTCGCGAGAAGAGGCTCAGCCTTAGCTGCCATCTAACTTTATTGTCTTTGTCTTTTTTTTCTAGACTTCTCAGTTTCTTAATAATTCTTGCACTCATTTTACACACCACCTCCCAAATTTCTTCGGACTGCAGTATATACAAGCAACAACTGTTAACGGTGATAAGTCATTTTCCCACAGACCTATTTAGTTCTAATCTTTCTTTCTCGAAGCGCAGGCAGTCAAAAAATACATGCTCCACGTTCTTCAGTTTTCCTTCGCGCATTGGGCAATAAGGGCAATCATCTTGCTTAAACTTATGTAAATAAGCGGGAAAACAACCATGCCCTGTCAGAAACTGGCATAAATAGCAGTCAATCTCTCCATGTTTCCTATCTAACCATGTAACTACCGAGGACTAAACGATGTGTCCATCGATCTTTTCCCGAGCGGTCCCAATGCTGCTGTCACATGTTGACGGTCTCTGTGCGAGTCACAATACGATTTTCTCTCTTATCCACATTTGCACACGGCGAGAATACATTATTTCGCGCTCCTTAGCCAGTAAGTCAATTGGAGGCATACTCGCCAATAGACACACGGCTACACCTGATACCGTTCTAAATGCACTAACCACTCTCAAAGCGCTTAGCCTATAAACAGATGCCTCCATTTGTTTGTAAGCATACTTCTCTCCCTAGCACTGGCCCAAATTGGTGCTCCATATATCAAAATATATGTCATCATACTACTCAGTAACAGTTTGTGGCTCTGGCGCCCCCCCCCCTGCGTTTGGCATAATTCGCATTAACGCCCTGTTCACTATTCCAGCTTTTTCCCAACGGTATCCAAATGAGATTTAAAGGACATTCTAGCATCAATTAGTACTCCCAGATAATTAATAGATTGTTTTGACAGGATCAGTTGACCACCAACTGCCACCATCATGAATTCCAGCCTTTTCCTACTCCGCCAACTGTAAACCTGTAACGACCGCCCGGTCGCCCCAAGTCCAAATGGATTAATACCCCTGGTCGATGATTTTTAATGTTATTTTTACACACACACTTGAAAGAAGAGAAGCTAATACTTAGTCATAGGATGAGGTGGAGGGTTCGACGGTTATAGTTAATATGGTAAGCTGATCCTTGTCTGATTCAGAGCATCAGTCTAACGCAGGTCAGTTTTTTTATGAATGTTTGTCTGCTAGCGGTCTAGCAAGATTCACTTATGCTTCGGAAAATCCCACCCCTTTACCCTGAGCACTAGCCGGCCAGAGATGACCGCTCCGAAGCCTCTAAGTGAATAAAATTTTCGGTAATAGCTGATATCATATATCAGTTCTGTTACAAACCCACAGATGATAGATAACCAATCCTGAATTACTCTTACACTCCAATTGCAGATTTCTTATCCCACCTCTTCTTTGTACTTTGCAACAACTACAATCGCAACAGCATCAGCAAAACCAACCACCATTGCTTCTGTTGGTATTGGCAGGCTAAAAATGTTATCGTACATTGCATTCCACACAGCCAGTAGAGCTATACCCGGTGCTATTTCGTATACTTCTCTTCTTACTATGCAGTTTATCCTATGCTTGCCCTAATTGGAGTCTTACGTTCTTGGTTTAACATGCCTTGTTTCGTTTCTTAATATTGTAAGTTAAAGTCACATATTCTGGAGGTTGAAGTGGTGAATGACAGGTTATTGCCTGATTTTAACTTCCCCAACTTGTGCCTCTTTCAGGATTTCAATAGAGTTGTCTGAGTCGATAGGTTTTTTGCGGATGACTCTCGAACAGAAGTTAGTGCAGGGTTTGAATTCGAATGTCTTAAATATAGGCTCATATTTTCGGGTAGTCTGGGTAGACACTGTACCGTTTTTCTAGCTGAATTAACTGTACTTACCCATAGTGCGATTTAGGCGTATAAGTTAACTGATTTAGGGAAGGATGCTTGATACCCTTACTGTTTCTTAACTGCTCGAAGATTGCAAAAATACATTAAATTCCTTTGTACTAATACGAGAGTAATGATCACTGGGGTGCCTGCTCACTATGGCGTTGGGAGGAATGAGGTTGCTGACTTTTAAGCGAAAGCTGAATCGCTTAGTAAATTTGTTGATACCGAACCAGCAACTCCTCTATCCAACAATGGTGGTAAGGACGCTATTAAGAAGTTCACTTTACTTGAACTGGGACTAAAGAGACGTTCTTCTCCTAGCTGTCGAAAGGCGAAACGATTCATCATTGAACCGAACTTGAGGTTCACTAAATATGAATTCTGGTCCCACTTATTACTGGTCATGGATGTTTCAAAATTCACCTCCAGCGCATGGGATTAGCTCAGGATGCTCTTTGTGACGACTGCCTGGAGCAAGTGAACGATTGCCTATACACAACCTTTGCAGTGGTCCGGCATTTGTTGGAGCTAGATCCCAAATGTTCTTTTCCGGATCTTTGAACGCAGATCAATTATTATACATTTCTTGGTTCATATTTTCACAGATTGCTAATGATGCAGTGCGCTGCTGCGAGTTAGAATATAGCCTATTGTAGCATTGAGTACGGAACCTAAGTAAGTTCCAACCGTTTCAACAAATAAAAAACAATACGATCCTTCTCAGAGTTGGAAATTATTTAGAAATTTATCTTTTGTGAATATATCCATACCAACTTCACCTGTATATCGCCTATCGGAATCGCAGCGTATACATTTATAGTTATCTCAATATGAAATTCCAGATCGTATACATTTCTTTAGTTATTGTGGTTTCACTGAGTAATACTAAGGCTGGTTTGTATAATTGAACAAAGTTCCTTGTAACTCCATGAAATTTGATGATAGGCTTTGGATGTTGGTATGTTTGTGAAACTGCTATTGGTAATTGATTGGGTTTCTTAGTATTTTCAACTTGCGTTACTATACTGTGCAATTATTATCCCACTTGATGTTGATTTGTTTCAACGCAGTTCTTATACGTTTGGATTCTGTGCTATGACAATCATTACATTTTAGTCGACTTTCCCGCAGTACTCACTTAATAAATTACATGGAAAATTGGCTTGCATCAGTGCTAAACATTTTTTCGTGTGTGCTACTATGTTAGTATTTGGCAATGTCAACCAACTTCGATAAATTTTAATATTTGTTGCCCACCTCACCCAATATGACAAACCGCACACTATACACATTATGTACATAATTTAATTTAATTTAATATTTCAAACTATATATGTGCCTTCCGAAAAATGTAAAACAATTTACGATTTTATCAAATACATTAAATTTTATCATAAATTTTGTAAATCATATCGCCACAATATATACAATTTTCATCCCTCAAGTTCGTATATAAATCATTTTATACTGTGTGTGTATACATTATAGCTAAAATAGCAGATATGTAAATATTTATCAAACAAATTAGCATAAATCTTTTTACTGTCGTCATAAATTTATTAAAGCGGCAGACATTTGATCACAACAAATAAACTTAAGAAAAATACAAAATCTTTTAAGTTCAAATTAAATCTTTTTGTCTTATATATATATATATATATACATTAAAAGCAAACAATTTAGTAATTTATCATTTCTACAATGTATAGTAGTTAAACTACAAACACGACAGTTAAACATATATAATACTTTTCATTGTTTTGTTTTTGTTCCAGTCTCATTATCATTAAAATTCTTAATCAAAACACTGTGCGCTCTTGTATGTAAGTATATTTATGTATTTATATACAGCAAGAAAAACATCAGATTTCTATTCTTACGTCGACGTCGACAGATTTTTTTATTTATTCTTGTCTGTCATAGTTGATGATATATTACCATCATAATCATTTACAATCAATTAGAAAAAAAAATAAAATACAAAAAAAATCTCGGCGAAATGTATTAAAATAATAGAGAAACTATATCCTTGTGTGTCTTGTGTCTAGTGAAAAAGATTATAAATGATTGTGGAACGTTACAAGAACATATTTTTTGTTCCGATATTTGCGGTGACCAATATTTTTGATTACAAACCAGAACATTTTTCTATAATGATCATGCATGAAAATTGCAGAGAAATAATGCTGCATTAGTATCTAAAAGCTGTAACAGCAATTTTGTGACACATATAATCGTATATGTGGTGTACGGTGTATTCAACCCAGTTCAAGATATTAATTTAGTTGAGTAATTTTTTGCAAACACATCAATCATTTGTAAAAAAATATATATATTTTTTTGTGCTTTCAACTGTGTATTTTCCGTACTGAAGCTTATTTTACTGTTCTGTATACAATATAAATAAGTATTAAAGGGGTGCTTATGGTATATAACGAAGTTAATTTTATAATTTACTATGGTGACAAAATTGATTGAAACGATGTTGAAGTATACACGATACAAATATTGCGAGTGCGCAGTACTTCACTAAACCTTCAAAAGCTTTAGACATTAGTAAACCTTCAGTATGTTGTTGACTATACAAATTATATCTAAATCAATATATAATTACATATAACAATTAATTGTTTTAATAATTTAGGGAGAGCTTTTTTTAAAAAAGCTTTTCAAATAAATAACCGTTAATTTCACAAGAATCTTATTTACAAATGGAATAATAGTATACTATTTAGAGGGGTTGTTTTGAAAGCTTTTTCTTTTTCAGTTTTATTCCATGATAAGATTATAGTGATTGTAGTTGTTAAATGTGAAAATTGGTTTGCAAGTATCTGCGATAATGTCTCTATCGTTTGCTTGCTCATACATACAATTAAAATTAAAATTGTTTTATTATTTTTAGTTTTATTTTTATCAAGCTTTCTGCAACCCGCATACAGAATTCTCCAACATAATTTATTTTAACGAATTTTGGACTCTTCTGGATTTATAATGATGGATTTTGCAATAAAATGTTGATTTTGCAATAACTTGTTGAACTATTTTATTAACACTGCACAATTTGTTCGAGAATAAATTTACACCAGTAAACACGTTTTCAGTCTTTCAGCTCTATACAATATCTTACTAGTTCACTTTAGAGCACTTTACTATTTCATACTATATCTTAATTTTTCACTGGTCACTTGGTTGAATTTTAACTGATTTTACTCTGCAACCTGGTCGCGTTTATATGTATACACGTTTATTGAAACCCTCGAACTTTCCATATTGCGTAGTTGTATGAAAATTGCCCAAGTATACACGTATTTATTCGAGAGAATTCTGTTCAGCATCGGTCGTCGACTGAAATAAATCTCCACCATAAATACTACAAACGCCCTCGGCGTGGATCGAACCATTGATCGTTACCACACCATGCTGTCTAGCTCAGCGTCTAACCACCACACTAAAAACGATCTTGATGCGATTTTGGTTAACATTATAGGCATAATCGTCACACATTATTTGCGAGATTTAATAAATATTAACAGTATATTCTAAAAACGTGTTCAAAGTTCTTCAAATACATTATTGTATGATGCCCGGGTTCATCTCTTAAATAAAAAACAATGAAAAGTGTCTGAAATGATGTCCAATCGTCAACTGAAACGGATCAACCTGAGACCTTTAATCTTCCAGCTATATGAAGCTCGAATATTAACTCATGTAAGTTAGCGATGGATAATTTTGTTCGGTACGACATGAGTAATATTAGTTTCGGCATAAGCATCATTAATTTAATTTTATGTTTGGAGACTCACGAATGAAATTCTCACGTCAAATGTCAATAATACAATTCTTTTTATGCTTACTATCATACGATGTCTCGTCTCAGAGATCCAAAGCTTTACTGTCTTCTCTATATTTTTTTTTCCTCTTGTCGATTTTGTCCCAAAAATGTTTGTCATCGTATTGATAATTTAATAAGTTGACTTCCCTGTTCAATTGCCTATAACCGCGTTTTCGCAACCACTTTGTTTATCAAACGTTACATTTTCGAAATCTTATCCGCCTGTATTTTGTTTTGCTGGTATGTGCTGCCATCTTCATTAAGCTAGCTCAAACGATGTAACTCGTATCAACAATCCAAAACGCCTGGATGATGCTGGAGTATGACTTGACATATTTCGTCTCATTCGCATTTAAGATGAGTATGTGTTAAATAAAAAGAATAATAAAAACATCATTATAGTATCGCCGAATCAGATTAATAGTATTTGCTGTTTATACCATTCTGCCAATCATACATAGGTGAGTTGAAAATGGGAGGGATTTGTTGTATGGATGGAATCATAAGTAATAGAATATAGGAATACTTTGGAAAATGGAGTTAATTACAAACAATTACCACTAGCCGCTTCTTATCAGCTAAACACTTATTATTTAACATGTTTATTTCGTGGATTTTTGGTTAAGTTGACCAGCAGCGAACGCCACACTACACTCATCGTGGAAACAACGAAATTTTTGATCCTATACTTTGGTATACTGAATCGAATTTTGGATTGTATCTTTCTACGGCATTTAACTGTTTTAAAGATTTCTTGAGAATGCTCTCGCCTATCTTCCAGATACTGACATTCTTTCTCGCATTCCAGTCCTCAATGAACAAGATATATGGAAAATGTTCTCATCCAAGTTGCGTTGATCGTCGCCGATGAAGCTACGGACCGCTGATAGGATACTCCGATTAACTCTTTCGGCTGGATTAGCCTGCGGATGGTAAACACCTACGTTTAGTCAATGCCATATACATTCTATCGCTGCAGAAAGTTTTTAATTTTTTTGATATGAACTTTCTGACGTGTTCTGATATCAAAACTGAGGGTCGCCAAACACTAAGAATAGCTTTCCTCCAAGTATTGGGTAAGCGAACCCGACTCAGCACTTCTAGTAGACTTTAACATCACAAATTTGCTAAACACGTCGATTATTATGAAATACCTGTTTCCGATTTTAGACCGAGAGTACGGCCCCATGTAGTCGATGGCGATCATTTCCCATGGGCGAGTCGGAACTCGTGGTGTTCCCATGGGTACCCTATAGATCTCGCATTTTGGTTTGTTTAACTCATATTTTTTACAAACCTTGACATACTCACGCACATCTACTGCCATCTTTGGCCAGAATTACCGTTCCTATATGCGGCAAAGTGTCTTGAAAAAGCCAGGGTGTGCAGCTAAAGCACTATCGTGGTTGTTGTATAATATCGTTTTCCTTTCTGAAAGTGGGACATATTGCTATTCAACTTCCAATCACAGGTGTATGTTTTATCGCCTCGTACAGTTTGACAATATTTTTACAACTTCCCATCTTGTAAATGAAAATCGGTTGACCTTCTGGTAGAACAGGTCTTCTAGCATGTCAGTATCGACCTGAATGCACTCCACAGCACGAGACAATGCATCAGGCACCACATTTAACTTTCCCTTTCTGTTGTGGAGTTCAAAGTCATACCTCTGGAGACGCCTAGACCAGCGAGACAACCGCGATACAGGGCCCTTCAGATTCTTTAGCCAGACCAGAGAACTACAGTCTGTTACCACTTTGAATTTAATGCCTTCGATATAAGGCCTAAACTTCTCGATGGCCAACACCACTGCGAAACATTCACGCTCTGTAGCCGGATACTTTCTTTGCGTGTATGTGACTTTCTGACTCATATACACTATTACTCGCTCATAACCATCGATTTATTGTGTCAACACAGCACCAATTCCAGTACCAGATGCATCAGTCGGGATGGTAAACATCTACTTTAAGTCTGGATTGACTAAAATTGGAACGGACACTAATAATGTCTTCAATTGGGTAAATGCGACTTGACCGGCGGAGGTCCATTCAAACATCTTGACTGTAGTTTTCCTCAAAAGTATGGTGATTGGAGCTGTTAATGCAGAGAAATCGGGAATAAACCACCGATACCAACCAGCCATCCCTATGAGCCTAACTGTTGTGGGTGTTATTCAGAATTCCGGTAATCTTATCAGGGTCGATCCTTAGTCTGTGCTCGTCGAGGATATATCCAAGATACTTGATTTCCTTGAGATTAAATCGTGACTTCTCTAAACTTATTGAAAGGTTAGCCTTCCGCAGACGATGAGCTACCTATTTCAGTAGGTCCATATGTTCGTCAAATGTTTGCGACATCACGATTATATCATTAAGGTAAACCAATGCCTTATAGGCTCCAAATCCATCGTGAGAACCTTATCCATCAAACGGTAAAGAGTTTGGCTAGCATTGAACAGCCCGAACGGCATACACTTGTACTAGAAAAGTCCTCTTCCGCAGGAACATTAAATTCCGTTTTTGATCGATTTTCAGCGTTCAACTCAATTTGCCAGACAGCGACACTAAGTTCCAAACTGGACAAGTATATTGTACCGGCTGGCTGTCCTAAAATTCTGTTTATATAATATGGTATATAAAGGGTAACTGTCTTTCACTGTAACTTCGTTGAGTTTGCGTGCATCTAAGCAAAATCTAATTTCGTATCGGAGACCTTCAGGCTTCGCACACAATCCACAGGGTGTGCCCATTCAATACTACCAGCAGCTTCTACCACACCCAACCGTAACATACGATCATGTTCCAAATTTAACTCCTTCTGAACGTATGGGGCGATATAGGGGAGCTCGTGTTTTAACCAGATTTACATTTCCCGTGTCGATATTATGTTGCAGCAAAAGTGTGGGACCCAACCTGTCAGGATAAGCCATCAGGAATGAATCCATAGCGCTTTTCAATTCCAGTTTCTGACAATTGTCCTTTTCATGCTGAATTATTTCCCCCTTCTCCAAATCTAGAAAATAACTAACTTAGGACAGGGGTGTTTTACCACGTTGCATATTAGTAACAACTTGAAATTTAAAAAAATTCTTTTGCTGAACCAAGGATCGTACCCAGATAGCGATATACATTATTTGGTAGCTGAGAACTATATCTAACTAAAAAATATTAAAAAATTTATCGCTATCTGGGTACGATCCTTGGTTCCGCAGTGGAATTTTGTTTTAAATTTCAATTTAATAGTAACATACATCGCGTTAAAACACCCCAGTCCTAAGATACTTATCTTCTAGATTTAAGAAAGCTTTATTATTTTTTAGTTGGATATGGTCCTCAGCTACCCAAAAATGTATATCGATATCTGAGTACGATTCTTGGTTCAGCATGGCGATTTTGTTAAAATTTTGGATTTGTACTAAAATACGCTAGCTTGTAAAATTCACGCTTGTCCTAAGTCACTTAACTTTAAGGTTTTGAATTTTTACTTATATTTTTCTGTAGTCTTACGGGTTTTTTAAGTTAGGCAATATAACATTTTTAATTATTCTTCTTGATAAATTAATACTAATTTGGGAACAAATTCATAGTAACGAGAGATTTATAATTTTTACTAATATATTTTCTGTTAAACAAATATAGGACAAACTTCACACCCGTGTGTGTGGGACATGTTTTCAGTCTATCAATCTGCAATTGAATGAGGTAATGGAAACAATTCGAAGCGTTATATATATTCACATTAAGAAAGTAAGTGGAGACTTTTTAATGCGTTGAATTTCAGAAAAAAAATTGTAGGACTTGTTCACAATAGTAGCAACATTTGCTGCCAGTGGCATCAAATAAAAATTATCTCTACTAAAACTTTCATGTTTAACTATTTTGTGGTGGTCGATGAGTTTAATATAAAATTGATAAACCTGGATAAATATATAATCACAAACTTGAAACATGACTTAAGTTTAAATAAATGTGTGGAACGTATGTGGAAATAGTTGGTTGTGAAATTGACCGTACAAATTTTTAAGTTTGCGATTATAAGTCTTAACAATTTTATTCCGATGGAATAATCGGGTTGGCAGGTTATGTAAGCGCTAATATGTATATGTACATTATATGTACGTATAATCGAGACATTGAATATTTGATTTTAATGCATACTGAAAAATAAAAAATTAATACATCCTGGTTTTATTATATAATACAATACAATTATATATTATGTATGTATTGAAGGATCAGGATTCGAAAAAATCACATAACGATTCAAGAAAAAAAAAATGAAAATATAAATCATAAGAGAAAATTGAAAGGAATATATTACCAAAAGCCGAACAAGATCTGCATAAAAAAAAAGAAAAAGTTTAACACATCCTTTGTTGCTGTATTATGCCGATGTTTTTTTTATGTTCTGTTGTATATGTATATGTGTAATAAGAAATCGTAATAGGATATGTTGTGATATCATAAGATTATATTTTTCCTGTTTCGTTTCGCATATGTGATTATATGTATAGATACACATATATAGAAAATTATTCCTCCGATTTTCCATTGTAACTTTTATTGTTTGGATTCACCGAAAAATCATAACAACAACAAAACAAATTAAATATTAAAATTGAATTCAGATATATATATTTATATGTATAGAATTAATGTTTTGATGTTTTAATAAGATTAATTTAATACATTAACGTCTTATATGCCCTTGAACTTATTATAAACGTTTGAGCTTTTAAATTTTGTTGATCAAAAAGTTAATAAGAAACACGAATAATATAAACGCTTAGATAAGACTTCTTCTGAACGCTTTATCATTTTATTTCACGGCGTAATATAAAATATAGATTAGACATCTTAGTAATGAAACGGAAAATTATTAATTGAAAATTGTTTGTTAAAATTATTTTAACACAAGATTTGGCAGGCGTAACAATTATTTAAATATTTCAAATTAGTAAAGGCAGAATAAAGGTCATATATACAATAAATTTTATTGAATTTTTAAGAACTTTCTTGGTAAATAAATAAAGCTTACATCGTATATATATGTATTGTATATAGTCTGATTCAGGGATTATAGAAATCAGAACAAAATGAGAATTTGAGACGAGGGTTAAGATTATTTTTGAAAACAATTTGTTCAATACTTAGATCATTTCTGGTGGCTTATTGTCTAACGATTTCATTAAAATCTCTCGAAATATTTGAAGCCTTGTATGTAGATATACGTACTCTAAAATACTATACCATATATTCAAATTCATTAAAGAAGATCCTCTGTAACAAAATATCACCGTGACTATAATCACAAGTGTTTATTATGTTGTTGGAATTTTGATGCAATGCTGTGACACATATGGCGCCAAAATGAGTGGAAATTGGTGTGTTGCCAGATGCGCTGGTTATATGTTTTTATGTAAGCTAGCTTGAATCGTTAAATGTACAATACATGTGAACACTATTCTGGTAAATGTAACCCAACTTCAGCTAATATTTCAGATGCTATTCCGTTTAATATTCACCAGATTAGATTTCATTTGCAGCAGCAGTCAACAAATGGTTGACATAAAAAGATCTTTAATCTGTATTAAGTTGTTTTAAAATGATGTACTTTAAAATTTTCGGCTACTTGATTTAACACTCGGATTTCCAAGAATGCTGGTAGTATTATATGTAATGGTCGGAAGCGTTTGTTAATTTATTTAATCGTTTGGTGAATGGTGGCTTGCGCCATAAAACTTTCTGAAGTGATATATGTGACTCCAACCTCAGTTATAGCTGTATCTTCACTTTGTTCGTTTATGGTTGCATACGCTGGTATATGCGCAAACCGTACTTGGGATTATCTTATCACATTCAAACCTGATTTGGAATTCATTTAAAAATGTATTTTTTTTTTTAAATATGTGTTAGTTGAAATTTTAATTAACTGTTTTGGATGCAGTATAAGATAGCAGAAAATTTTCAGCAGAAAAAATGTATTTTTTCTACTCACCACCAAGAGCAGCACTATAGATAAAGATAATTTTTTCTGCTGTAATTTTATTAACTAGCAGAAAAATTATAAATTTGTGCATTATTTTAAAAGAATTTTTGTAACAACTAATTAAACGTTAGCAGAAAATTTATAAACTTTTAATAAATTATTTGTACCAAACAAAATATTTTATATTTTGAATTACATGCCAATTTTTTATTAATAATTTCTCATAAAAAAACCAATATGTAACCAATATGTTGTGCTGTTTTTCTGATAGCTGAGATCATGACACATCTACAAGGGCAGTTTAAGAAAAATCGTTCGAGTCAGAAGAGCTCCAGAATTTTTTGAAATCTCGGCCATATGAAATTTTTCAGTTTTTTGACCATAATGTATGGAAATACCCCCCTGTAACCAGTGTGCCATTCTGTTTTTCTGGTAGCTAGAATCAAAACACATCTACAAGAGCAGTTTAAGAAAAATCGTTCGAGTCTGAAGAGCTCCAGAATTTTTTGAAATCTCGGCCATATGAAATTTTTCAGTTTTTTGACCATAATGTATGGAAATACCCCCCTGTAACCAGTGTGCCATGCGGTTTTTCTGGTAGCTGGGATCAAAACACATCTACAGGAGCAGTTTAAGAAAAATCGTTTGAGTCATAAGAGCTCCAGAATTTTTTGAAATCTCGGCCATATGAAATTTTTCAGTTTTTTGACCATAATGTATGGAAATACCCCCCTGTAACCAGTGTGCCATGCTGTTTTTCTAGTAGCTGGGATCAAAACACATCTACAGGAGCAGTTTAAGAAAAATCGTTCGAGTCAGAAGAGCTCCAGAATATTTTGAAATTTTTTTTTTTTTTTTTTTATTTATTTATTAGTGAACTCCTAATTTTTTAAAAAAAATGTCACGGAGCCACGATTCATACATATAAAGTTAGAAAAAATAGAAATAAGACTTAACATATAAAATAAAAATAGAATTAGACAAAATCAAAATAAAATCAAAAATCAAAATATAAACACATTAAATAAAATAAAAAATAAAATAAAATAAAAAATAACTATAAAAATAAAAATCATATAAAAGTAAATATGAATTACACACAACATACCACAACATGATAGAAATTGAGTAAAAATAGCTCAATTAAGCATATAATTAATAAAATAAAAATAAAAAAAAGAAAATAATAAAAAAATTTTGACAAACTACATAATCGTTTTAAACAGACTCTCAACATCAATGACTGTAAAGAGCCATTCTTTTAACAGCCTATACAAAATTCAGTCAGCGTAACTGCGTTTAAAATGCCCATTGGTAATTGATTAACTAGCTTCGGTGTGATGTACAAAAAATTTATTTTGAAATGTTCTTTGTTGCGACGAGGCACCCAGATCCTAAATTTGTTCCGTAACATATATGGTCCACTAATATCCACACCACGAAAACGATTTCCGCTCCTAATATAATGCATTTTAAGTACTTTGTAAACATACAGATGACGCAGAGGCATAATCTTATTATTTACAAAAATGGGAAACGATGGTGAAGTCCTGGGTAAATAATTTATGGACCTCAAAACAGCTTTTTGGATGATCATCAAAGGTTTGATATTGGTCAAAAAAATTCCACCCCAACTTATTAAACCATATTGGAGGTGGGAATTAAATATTGCAAAATAAAGACATTTCAAAAGATCCCGGCTACATATTTTACGCAAAAAATAAAAGGATCTTAATACCTGGCACAGTTTCTTTTTTAAAATGCTCACATGTTCTTTAAAATTTAGTTGTGCATCAAGCATCACTCCTAAGTATTTAAAGGACTCCACAGTTTCAATACGCACGCAAAGATCATTACACCCAGACCGATTACAAACCAGAGAATGATAAACCAATGGTTGAGAATCTCGGATAGTACCTCCAACACTGAAAGACATCAATTTGGACTTAGCGCTGAGAATCATCTCATGCACATAACACCATTTTTTAAGCAAGCACATATCCTCATTAATTTTCTCTTCCAACGTAGCCACATCATTATTCGTAGTGTACAGAAACGCCATATCATCCGCAAACGCGATGATATCACCATTCACTCTAAGATCAAAAATCGAGTTACAGTAGATAATAAACAACAGCGGGCCCAAAACAGATCCTTGTGGAACCTTGCGAAATCTCGGCCATATGAAATTTTTCAGTTTTTTGACCATAATGTATGGAAACACCACCCTGTAACCAGTATGCCATGCTGTTTTTCTGGTAGCTGGGATCAAAACACATCTACAGGAGCAGTTTAAGAAAAATCGTTCGAGTCAGAAGAGCTCCAGAATTTTTTGAAATCTCGGCCATATGAAATTTTTCAGTTTTTTGACCATAATGTATGGAAATACCCCCCTGTAACCAGTGTGCCATGCGGTTTTTCTGGTAGCTAAGATCAAAACACATCTACAGGAGCAGTTTAAGAAAAATCGTTCGAGTCAGAAGAGCTACAGAATTTTTTGAAATCTCGGCCATATGAAATTTTTCAGTTTTTTCACCATAATGTATGGAAATACCCCCCTGTAACCAGTGTGCCATGCTGCTTTTCTGGTAGCTGGGATCAAAACACACCTACAGGAGCAGTTTAAGAAAAATCGTTCGAGTCAGAAGTGCTCCAGAATATTTTGAAATCTCGGCCATATGAAATTTTTCAGTTTTTTGACCATAATGTATGGAAATACCCCCCTGTAACCAGTGTGCCATGCTGTTATTCTGGTAGCTGGGATCAAAACACATCTACAGGAGCAATTTAAGAAAAATCGTTTGAGTCAGAAGAGCTCCATAATTTTTTGAAATCTCGGCCATATGAAATTTTTCAGTTTTTTGACCATAATGTATGGAAATACCCCCCTGTAACCACTGTGCCATGCTGTTTTTCTAGTAGCTGGGATCAAAACACATCTACAGGAGCAGTTTAAGAAAAATCGTTCGAGTCAGAAGAGCTCCAGAATTTTTTGAAATCTCGGTCATATGAAATTTTTCAGTTTTTTGACCATAATGTATGGAAATACCCCCCTGTAACCAGTGTGCCATGCTGTTTTTCTTGTAGCTGGGATCAAAACACACCTACAAAAGCAGTTTAAAAAAAATCGTTTGAGTCAGAAGAGCTCCAGAATTTTTTGAAATCTCGGCCATATGAAATTTTTCAGTTTTTTGACCATAATGTATGGAAATACCCCCCTGTAACCACTGTGCCATGCTGTTTTTCTGGTAGCTGGGATCAAAATACATCTACAGGAGCAGTTTAAGAAAAATCGTTCGAGTCAGAAGAGCTCCAGAATTTTTTGAAATCTCGGCCATATGAAATTTTTCAGTTTTTTTACCATAATGTATGGAAATACCCCCCTGTAACCAGTGTGCCATGCGGTTTTTCTGGTAGCTGGAATCAAAACACATCTACAGGAGCAGTTTAAGAAAAATCGTTCGAGTCAGAAGAGCTCCAGAATTTTTTGAAATCTCGGCCATATGAAATTTTTCAGTTTTTTGACCATAATGTATGGAAATACCCCCCTGTAACCAGTGTGCCATGCTATTTTTCTGGTAGCTGGGATCAAAACACATCTACAGGAGTAGTTTAAGAAAAATCGTTCGAGTCAGAAGAGCTCCAGAATATTTTGAAATCTCGGCCATATGAAATTTTTCAGTTTTTTGACCATAATGTATGGAAATACCCCCTGTAACCAGTATGCCATGCTGTTTTTCTGGTAGCTGGGATCAAAACACATCTACAGGAGCAGTTTAAGAAAAATCGTTCGAGTCAGAAGAGCTCCAGAATTTTTTGAAATCTCGGCCATATGAAATTTTTCAGTTTTTTGACCATAATGTATGGAAATAACCCCCTGTAACCACTAAGCCATGCTGTTTTTCTGGTAGCTGGGATCAAAACACATCTACAGGAGCAGTTTAAGAAAAATCGTTCGAGTCAGAAGAGCTTCAGAATTTTTTGAAATCTCGGCCATATGAAATTTTTCAGTTTTTTGACCATAATGTATGGAAATACCCCCCTGTAACCACTGTGCCATGCTGTTTTTCTGGTAGCTGGGATCAAAACACATCTACAGGAGCAGTTTAAGAAAAATCGTTCGAGTCAGAAGAGCTCCAGAATTTTATGAAATCTCGGCCATATGAAATTTTTCAGTTTTTTGACCATAATGTATGGAAATACCCCCCTGTAACCAGTGTGCCATGCTCTTTTTCGGGTAGCTGGTATTCAAACACACACCTACAGGAGCCAAGAAAGTTATAAAGAACTACGCTTTGAAAGATCTAAGACTATAGTTGCTTGCTACATTCAGTTGTCGTTTGGCGAAGAACTTCATTAGCGAGCGTAATTTGAAATGAACTAATAATGCTCTTTCTTTGAAAAAGGACCAAGTAAGAATTTTGTACGGTTCATGGTTGATTTAACGGGCAACTCCATCGAATGGGTTTATCTCAGGGTGTTGTTTTTGAGGACTGTCTTGAGGAATATGATGACTTCTTGCACTTACTTTAAATATTCTTCGGCTTCAGGTTATCAGCTGTAGATCTATTAATGTAGATCAGTTGTCCTCCATACCTTGGTTCAAACTTGTACAGTTTGCTAAGGCTGCAGTGCGCTTCTGCGAACTATGATAGAATGCTGGGTTTGCACCATGGGCCGTCCCGGCATTGAGTGCGGAATCCGTATGGGTTTCAACCTATTAAAAAATAAAATAAAAAACTATTAGAATGAAGGAGATGGTCGATATATTTAGTTAGGTGAAGCCAAAAATGTAGAAAAGCTACTGCACGTTCGAATATCGATTGGTAAATTATTAAAAATTATTGGCAAAACAATATTGAAAGTTCTTTCAAGACGGGTCCCACTGGTGTATCAAATCATTTATTTGCCTTTAAGATCGATACTCTCACTGGATTTATTTAACATAAACCGTAGCGAATTTCGTTGCAAAAATGCTCGAACGATCAGATACTTATGTCAGATATTTTTATAGCTTTTTAGTCCTTAAGAAATAGACACAAGTGAATGCGAAAGGAGTCCAGATAAAATCATTGACAAACATCTACAAACGTAGTATATTGATAACAAATCAATTTTTATATATCAATGAATCTCTTTTTTTACAAGTTCGAGTTCATTGAGTTTAATCTCTTAGTGTTTTCACTTAAGGTTTAACTCTCTATTCAGAGTTCTTTTCAACTTTCCCTCACGGTACTTCTTCGCTATCAGTCTCATGGTTATATTAAGTCGTAGATGGAGTTTACCACCAACTTGGTGCTTAACACAACTCTCTAGAGATATCTGCTTATACAAGTTTATATTTACTACGGGTCTGACACCCTCTGTGGGTAAATGGCCCCATTTAAGATGGACTTGAATCTATAATCAAAATGCATAAGATGACAGACATTCCTTTACATTGGTATTCCCATTCCGCTTGCCGCTACTAGGAATCTTAGTTAATCTATTTTTCTCTTTGAAAAGTTCGCAAAGGTGCCATATTTATTTATATTGCGGAAATTCCAAGGGTCACAAAATTATCAAAGCTCGCGTTATCGTTGCTAACAGGGTCCTTAACTTAATCACAAAGAGAAAATAACCATCCTTTTAACGACTTTCCCTGAAGAATTTATTTTCCACCAAATAAATTTTACATATTAAAAAAGTCTGGGATGGGTATTATGGTACCAACTGTACATTTTTGTGATAACGAAAAAGTCTGGGATGTATAAATGTAAAAACATTCTGGGCTGAACCCACTGAACAAATTAAATAATTTTAAAAAGTCTGGGATGGATTATTTACGCACAAGTTGTCAGAGGAATTTTTAAAAAATCCCGATGAAATCTTGCGATTTCTTCAAGGGGGTCCCATAACGCAAAGTAGATGGTACATATCGAGTTCTATGCAATTTTGAGATCAGTGACCTGATGAAGATCCCCGATATTGTACATGAAATAATCTCTTCTCATGAAAGAAGAGCCACAATGTAGAGAACGACTTGGTTTCTTCAGATTGTCTAAGACAATATGAAGACCAAGCTTAGGATCGAAACCGTTGGAGCCAAATTGTTGACACAGTAAGGAGCCAGTAATGGCAACAAACTATTATTATTAATATTGATAAAATAAATACGTACATACAATAATGTACTCGTATATGTATGTATTTTGATAAATTTTTATGTGTGCATTTCACTCAGTAACCTAATTTTCTTTAATTTTAAAACAATTTAAATACCTTTATGCTGCATAGGAAGAGATCATCATATTATTCGTCCTTTTAATACTTCACGTGAAAGCAAATGAAAAAAATTAATCATTCTTGCGCATCCCTACAAATATGAAATTTTCATTTTTTTTTTTTTTTTTAAAATAGTGAACTCCTAATTTTTTAAAAAAATGTCACGGAGCCACGATTCATACATATAAAGTTAGAAAAAATAGAAATAAGACTAAAAATAAAAAATAAAAATAGAATTAGACAAAATAAAAATAAAATCAAAAATCAAAATATAAACACATTAAATAAAATAAAAAATAAAATAAAATAAAAAATAACTATAAAAATAAAAATCATATAAAAGTAAATATGAATTACACACAACATACCACAACATGATAGAAATTGAGTAAAAATAGCTCAATTAAGCACATAATTAATAAAATAAAAATAAAAAAAATAAAATAATAAAAAATTTTTGACAAACTACATAATCGTTTTAAACAGACTCTCAACATCAATGACTGTAAGGAGCCATTCTTTTAACAGCCTATACAAAATTCAGTCAGCGTAACTGCGTTTAAAATGCCCATTGGTAATTGATTAACTAGCTTCGGTGTGATGTACAAAAAATTTCTTTTGAAATGTTCTTTGTTGGGACGAGGCACCCAGATCCTAGATTTGCTACCAGAAAAACTGCTCCTGTAGATGTGTTTTGATCCCAGCTACCAGAAAAACAGCATGGCACACTGGTTACAGGGGGGTATTTCCATACATTATGGTCAAAGAACTGAAAAATTTCATATGGCCGAGATTTCAAAAAATTCTGGAGCTCTTCAGACTCGAACGATTTTTCTTAAACTGCTCCTGTAGATGTGTTTTGATCCCAGCTACCAGAAAAACAGCATGGCACACTGGTTACAGGGGGGTATTTCCATACATTATGGTCAAAAAACTGAAAAATTTCATATGGCCGAGATTTCAAAAAATTCTGGAGCTCTTCAGACTAGAACGATTTTTCTTAAACTGCTCCTGTAGATGTGTTTTGATCCCAGCTACCAGAAAAACAGCATGGCACACTGGTTACAGGGGGGTATTTCCATACATTATGGTCAAAAAACTGAAAAATTTCATATGACCGAGATTTCAAAAAATTATGGAGCTCTTCAGACTCGAACGATTCTTCTTAAACTACTCCTGTAGATGTGTTTTGATCCCAGCTACCAGAAAAACAGCATGGCACACTGGTTACAAAGGGGTATTTCCATACATTATGGTCAAAAAACTGAAAAATTTCATATGACCGAGATTTCAAAAAATTCTGGAGCTCTTCAGACTCAAACGATTTTTCTTAAACTGCTCTTGTAGATGTGTTTTGATCCCAGCTACCAGAAAAACAGAATGGCACACTGGTTACAGGGGGGTATTTCCATACATTATGGTCAAAAAACTGAAAAATTTCATATGGCCGAGATTTCAAAAAATTCTGGAGCTCTTCTGACTCGAACGATTTTTCTTAAACTGCTCCTGTAGATGTGTTTTGATCCCAGCTACCAGAAAAACAGCATGGCACACTGGTTACAGGGGGGTATTTCCATACATTATGGTCAAAAAACTGAAAAATTTCATATGGCCGAGATTTCAAAAAATTCTGGAGCTCTTCTGACTCGAACGATTTTTCTTAAACTGCTCCTGTAGATGTGTTTTGATCTCAGCTACCAGAAAAACAGCATGGCACACTGGTTACAGGGGGGTATTTCCATACATTATGGTCAAAAAACTGAAAAATTTCATATGGCCGAGATTTCAAAAAATTATGGAGCTCTTCAGACTCGAACGATTCTTCTTAAACTACTCCTGTAGATGTGTTTTGATCCCAGCTACCAGAAAAACAGCATGGCACACTGGTTACAGGGGGGTATTTCCATACATTATGGTCAAAAAACTGAAAAATTTCATATGACCGAGATTTCAAAAAATTCTGGAGCTCTTCAGACTCGATCGATTTTTCTTAAACTGCTCCTGTAGATGTGTTGTGATCCCAGCTACCAGAAAAACAGCATGGCACTCTGGTTACAGGGGGGTATTTCCATACATTATGGTCAAAAAACTGAAAAATTTCATATGGCCGAGATTTCAAAAAATTCTGGAGCTCTTCTGACTCGAACGATTTTTCTTAAACTGCTCCTGTAGATGTGTTTTGATCCCAGCTACCAGAAAAACAGCATGGCACACTGGTTACAGGGGGGTATTTCCATACATTATGGTCAAAAACTGAAAAATTTCATATGACCGAGATTTCAAAAAATTCTGGAGCTCTTCAGACTCGAACGATTTTTCTTAAACTGCTCCTGTAGATATGTTTTGATCCCAGCTACCATACAAACAGCATGGCACACTGGTTACAGGGGTGTATTTCCATACATTATGGTCAAAAAACTGAAAAATTTCATATGGCCGAGATTTCAAAAAATTCTGAAGCTCTTCTGACTCGAACGATTTTTTTTAAACTGCTCCTGTAGATGTGTCATGATCCCAGCTACCAGAAAAACAGCATGGCACAGTGGTTACAGGGGGGTATTTCCATACATTATGGTCAAAAAACTGAAAAATTTCATATGACCGAGATTTCAAAAAATTCTGGAGCTCTTCAGACTCAAACGATTTTTCTTAAACTGCTCCTGTAGATGTGTTTTGATCCCAGCTACCAGAAAAACAGCATGGCACACTGGTTACAGGGGGGTATTTCCATACATTATGGTCAAAGAACTGAAAAATTTCATATGGCCGAGATTTCAAAAAATTCTGGAGCTCTTCAGACTCGAACGATTTTTCTTAAACTGCTCCTGTAGATGTGTTTTGATCCCAGCTACCAGAAAAACAGCATGGCACACTGGTTACAGGGGGGTATTTCCATACATTATGGTCAAAAAACTGAAAAATTTCATATGGCCGAGATTTCAAAAAATTCTGGAGCTCTTCAGACTAAAACGATTTTTCTTAAACTGCTCTTGTAGATGTGTTTTGATCCCAGCTACCAGAAAAACAGCATGGCACACTGGTTACAGGGGGGTATTTCCATACATTATGGTCAAAAAACTGAAAAATTTCATATGGCCGAGATTTCAAAAAATTATGGAGCTCTTCAGACTCGAACGATTCTTCTTAAACTACTCCTGTAGATGTGTTTTGATCCCAGCTACCAGAAAAACAGCATGGCACACTGGTTACAGGGGGGTATTTCCATACATTATGGTCAAAAAACTGAAAAATTTCATATGACCGAGATTTCAAAAAATTCTGGAGCTCTTCAGACTCGAACGATTTTTCTTAAACTGCTCCTGTAGATGTGTTGTGATCCCAGCTACCAGAAAAACAGCATGGCACTCTGGTTACAGGGGGGTATTTCCATACATTATGGTCAAAAAACTGAAAAATTTCATATGGCCGAGATTTCAAAAAATTCTGGAGCTCTTCAGACTCGAACGATTTTTCTTAAACTGCTCCTGTAGATATGTTTTGATCCCAGCTACCATACAAACAGCATGGCACACTGGTTACAGGGGTGTATTTCCATACATTATGGTCAAAAAACTGAAAAATTTCATATGGCCGAGATTTCAAAAAATTCTGAAGCTCTTCTGACTCGAACGATTTTTTTTAAACTGCTCCTGTAGATGTGTCATGATCCCAGCTACCAGAAAAACAGCATGGCACAGTGGTTACAGGGGGTATTTCCATACATTATGGTCAAAAAACTGAAAAATTTCATATGGCCGAGATTTCAAAAAATTCTGGAGCTCTTCTGACTTTAACGATTTTTCTTAAGCTGCTCCGGTAGATGTGTTTTGATCCCAGCTACCAGAAAAACAGCAATGCACACTGGTTACAAGGGGGTATTTCCATACATTATGGTCAAAAAACTGAAAAATTTCATATGGCCGAGATTTCAAAAAATTCTGGAGCTCTTCTGACTCGAACGATTTTTCTTAAACTGCTCCTGTAGATGTGTTTTGATCCCAGCTACCAGAAAAACAGCATGGGGGGGTATTTCCATACATTATGGTCAAAAAACTGAAAAATTTCATTTGGCCGAGATTTCAAAAAATGCTGGAGCTCTTCTGACTCGAACGATTTTTCTTAAACTGCCCTTGTAGATGTGTCATGATCTCAGCTATCAGAAAAAGAGCACAACATATTGGTTACATATTGGTTTTTTTATGAGAAATTATTAATAAAAAATTGGCATGTAGTTCAAAATATAAAATATTTTGTTTGGTACAAATAATTTATTAAAAGTTTATAAATTTTCTGCTAACGTTTAATTAGTTGTTACAAAAATTCTTCTAAAATAACTCACAAATTTATAATTTTTCTGCTAGTTAATAAAATTACAGCAGAAAAAATTCTCTTTATCTATAGTACTGCTCTTGGTGGTGAGTAGAAAAAATACATTTTTTCTGCTGAAAATTTTCTGCTATCTTATACTGCATCTGTTTTGGCCAATTTGTTCAGACTAAGTATATATTAAATTAGTCAACAATAAATTCATCATAGTAAATTTCTGACGAAATTCCGCTGAGTTTTCGAATGATTATTATTAGCTGTGCTAGGATGTTCTATATCATCACTTCGATTCGATAGACATTTGTGTCTCTTTTTTTTACGAACAAAATTGTATTCTATTTCGCAATTTATATTGTGAGCATAGCCTACTCGATTCTATTTCTATAAATTCATGCGATAAAATATCACCAATATTTTTATTTTCGATGGCAAAAGAAAATAGGAAAAAGAGATAGTTTGCAAATTTAGTCTAACAGGCTGAGATCGCAATAGACAAAACGTAATTCAAAAAACGCAATGGAGCACAATTTTGTTCGTAAAAAAAGAGACACAAATGTCCATCGAAGCGAATCGAAGTGATGATAGAACATCCCAGCACTGGTATCTTATACGAAACTGAAAAGCCTTTGAAGTTATCTCAGAATTTTTCCAGGAAAATTAGGATTTGACAGTTCCAAATTGTGCATAGCTTGCTCAGAGGGATTTAGCAGAAGTGTTTTTTTATGAGTGGAAATTGGTATGTTGCCAGATGAAAAATTATCGTGAAAAAGGTATGGAATGCGTTAAATGATCAAAATCCTCGGATAAACTGTAGAAATTATTTTTTTATAGAAAATCATATGTGCCATAAAATTAAAAAATCTTTTTCAAATCTGTGCCGTGCCAACTGGCGTTATGGAGGAGATAATTATTTGATTTTGAAATTTATGACTAAGTCAGTAAAACTGCAAACAATATTAATTAAGATTAAATAGTTGAACCACAATGCTGTCATAAATATTTACACGAGCAAAAAAGGGTGTTTCCGGTATTTTATGTATCCAGAAAATGACAAGAAAGCTCAATCTACCAGGTGTAAATTATGAAATGTACTAGAACGTTTACTAACATACAAAGCCTTTCAGAGCCACGATGATGCATGGTTACTGAATAGTATGGCATGTTGCCGGCAACATACTTAAACAGTTTCAGCGAAATCTAGAAAAACTGGAATTTCTATGTTTCCAGCAATCGTGTGATTCATAAAATAAAATTTCCCTTTTGGGGCCTTTAAAATTATACGAAGAAATTGCTTAAAAGTTCAACTGAACTCAAAAAATTTGCCAGCTGTTTTCAGCACAAGTAAATGGAAAATAATTCAAATAACAAAATGTTCTGAATTTCTAATGTGCAAAAGATTTAAAAAAAAGTTAAAACCAAACCTAAAATTTTTATTTTTTTGTTTGCCCCAACTTGCTTCAAATAATAAAATTAAGTTGAATTTTTCAAATATTGCGACCCATTTTCTGTTTGACTTCTATAATTCTCAAATATTGCGACCCTTCTATTAAAACTGTTACAACATTTCTACAATTTTCCAGGAATATGGATTCCAGAGTCCCTTCAACAGTTGTTTAATGTAGAACTTTGGTTTCATTTTATAGTTTTTGGGCACATAATTTTCCAAAATTATACAATGTTGTGTTAATTAGATGTTAGTTTTGAAATGAATGTTAGTTTTCAAATTTCGGGAAGGCCATTTTGTTCCAAAGAAGGAGGGTTGTTTCCAAAATCGGACGTCCAGTAAATTTAGGGTCATTTTATCGAACTCACGTGGCTAAAAAAGGTTTACCATCGTTAAACTATAGCAACCATTCCATCAAACTATTTATTAGAGCGACCACACATTTAAAAAGAAAAGTCCTTGCGACCCAAACCTATTTCGAATTCAAATGTTATGATTAAGAGAAGAACAGAAGAGAAGGACAGAACATTAAGCACGCCTCGGGTCATTAATGAATTATTGGTTTATAAATTTTAGGAGTTGTATTCCTATTTAAACTTATCGTCCGGTCTGGACTTTTCACAAATAATAATAACACACTATGATCACAAGAGTCCTTGGAGGCGGCCAGGCTACGCAAAGAACTATGTTCTAGTAATTCCATTCCGAGTTATCTACAACGGCCGGATGGTTCATGGACTACGTGTAGTGAGGAATCCCTGGAGCTATTACTAGAAACGCATTTCCCGAAGTGATAGCAATAAACAGTTTTAAGCCATACAAGTCGGCAGGACCTGATGGGATTATCCCTGCGGATGTCCAGCGCACTATTAACTTAACCCTACCGTGGCTGGAAATTATCTTCAAAGGCAGCCTAGAACTCTGTGATATTCCTAGAAAATGGCCTGAAGTAAAAGTATTATGTATACCTAAAGTGGGAAAAACCTCTCACTGCTATCCCAATGACTCTAGGCCTAAAAGCGTATCTCCTTTTCTATTAAAATCACCAGAAAGACAAATAGAGGCTTACATAAAAGGCTTAATTAATCCGGACTGTTTCGGACTGGCCCGTTTTGGACTGAATGCAAACCCACAGAAAACGGAGCTGGTCTTCTTTACCAGGAAACACAAACTTCCTCAGTGTGACCCGCCAATATTAAATGGTACTCGTTAGATCTTTACAGATAGAGCGAAATACAGAGAGTAAAGAAAGCTACTATAGCGCTGTACTCCTGTAAAAATGCCATTGGAAAGAGATGGGGTATGGATCCCTACATAGTACACTGGCTCTACGTCTCAGTGGTAAAAATTATGGCCAACCATAAACTGTTGATGAAAGTCCGAAGAACGACCTGCTTGTGTATAAGTGGGGCTATCAGGAGTTACCCACTCAAGCTCTGGAGATTCTCTTCATCTCACTTCCGTTATGGAAAATGAGGCGTTTAGCTTCTTCACGGATGGCTCAAAAATGGATAAGGGGTCAACCGCTCTTTTCGTCTTCCAGACTTTTGCAGTGTTTTCATCATACACCCTGACATCGAAGGTAGCCCAGAACTGTCCGGCATCTTTAAATGAGATGGCTGATCAGTTCAACATCCGCTTGACGTGGGTGCCAGGGCATTTCAATATCGCAGGAAATGTAAAGGCAGATGAGCTAGCTTATATCCCAAAGTACGGAAGATAAAGATACCACTTGGGTCATGTAAACTGCTGCTTCAGGAAGAAGCCATAAAAGAATCGAACATCAGATGGTTTAACGCTAATTCGTGTGTAATAACCAGGCAGATCTGGCCTTGACTCTGATATCGCGTCGACGGTACTATATTGGTATGGTCGTGGGAGCTATAACGGGACATTGTCTCATTGGGGTACAGGCGAGCAGACTGGGTGTTCCTGCCCATGATTTCTGCTGTAGCTGTGGCGTCGAGGAGGATAAGAAACTGTGCTCCATGTGGCCAGCGTTTTGACATACGAAATTTGACTATACGCAACTGTGTGTGAATATTCTTAAATTTAAAATTAAAGTTATAAAATTTGTTTTCAGAAGTTAAAAATTTAATAAACTAAAAATTTATTTCGGGAAGGAATTTGATTTCGAAATGTTAAATTTTTTACTCAGTTTAAATCGGAATTTAATTAATTGAAAGAAAAAACCATTTTTGTTTATATACAAAATTATGCGAAATAATTTTAGAAATTCGAATTTTTAATTCTGAATTGTGTACGTTAATGAGCAGAAGAGACAAATTTAAAGTAGCGAAAGCTCATAAACTGGCAAGAGCACAGATATTTACAATTTTAAAAAATTTGATAATCCAAATTGAAATTTTAAATATAGACGTGCAAAATTTATAAATTCTGGTTTCAAAAATTCATTTCAATCCTAAGTCTATATAGTCTTCTTCGGATTATATTTAATATTTTGACGAATTTCACAAACAATTTTTATGGAGACAGAAATTTTTAAAATTTTATTGTACATTCAAATTGCCTGTAATTGCCTATATCTGGCAACCAGAATCGGAATCCAAAGTTTTAACTGACTTAGGGTACATAGACCCCAACCATTTTACACAAGACTATATAATTCGGTAAGCAACAATCATATACAAATTTTTCTTTTGTGATTAACTTATGTTCTGGCATCAGTACAACTGTATTTAAAGTTTAAAATGAATCAACAATTAAACAATAAATCTCCAAACCTCTGTGAAGCATGATACACATTTTTTTGTGTTTTGTACTTCCAAAGTGTCATTCCACGACACTGGTTTATAACAAAGTGCATATTAAATTCAATGTACCTTGTATTTTCATATATGTATATACATTGGCATATACACTAGTCTAACACAAATGTACAAAATATTCCAAAAGCAAGATCGACGTAGTAACACCTTAACAAGAAATCTGATACCATGCAACGACAATTACAACAAATAGCTACTATATAGAAGTAGTGATTTTCCAACTTTTAATTTTGGAATCAAATTGAAAATCAATGTGTACAGTATTTGAAAAATCAGGGATTCCATTTATTTGTTCGTTACTTGTACAATACATAGATATATATGTTATATGCGATGTTATAGCCTCTTGTTTATTTATTTTCATCGAATCTCAAATGTTTGAACAACACACAAAATCTCTGTATAGCAGGAATAAAAATAAAACAGCAACAATAACAACAATACACACGGTGTATACCTACATATATATGTACATATACATATATGTACACAAAAGCTTTGGGTACAAAAAAATATTCTAATTAATAGTCATGTCATGTCCAAAACAATATAACATAAAAATAAAACGACACATAGTGAGCACACACAAAACATCGCAGTGTAACATAACAAAACATACGAGGAAGCTGTATGACTTTTTTTCTTGTGCTTTTTGGAAACATATACATATATACAAACATAAATATATGTATATGGTTGCACAAATTTTGACGAATTACAAAAAATCTTGTCTGCGTTGTTTGTTCTACTTTTCCCGCTTTTTTATTTTCATGTCTTGTGTACAGCACGAAAAAAAAATTTATTTAAATTTTTGTTGTATAAATTATTAGCGAGAAATCCAGCAAGTGAATCGTCGTCTCATCATCATCATTATTGTGTTCATGATCAGGATTTTGAACAAAACAACATCATTATATACGAATGTGATATTTACTAAACTATGTATATATACGAGTATATCCAGTGTATACGTATTACATTCTGTACATACAAATAGCTAATGAGGAAATGACGGTATACATATTATGTATGTTGTTTACATTATATGTTAAGGGAAATTATGTTATTGTGGGTTTGGGTACCAAAAATATTTAGTTGACCTATATTTGTGCGTTACATATATATTGAGTACTTGAGAACATAAAATGCAGAACATTATTTAATTATTTGGATAAAAGTACCCAGAAATTTCAAAGTAATCACTCAACCCGCCACGCTACTAGGATATATTGTACAGATTCAGGCGAATATATGGGCACGAATGTTTGTTGGTGATTGTAAAAGAGTTATTATCTAATACTTCGACTCGTATTGGATTTTTAATTTAAACCATTGTGACCTAAATTTATTTTTTTTTCTAAATTTGATTTAACTTAAATAATCTAATTTAGTTAATATTCTCCATTCTATGTGTGTAAGTTATAAAATTATATTTTTTACGAAGGAAGCTCGATGACTCATTTTAGTTGACATGCCCAATATGCGATTGCATCTAATTTTTTCATAAAATTAGTTCCATTGTCAAATCGTTATTTGATTTATTTTGAATGACAAACAAAACTTTATAGTTTAAGAGCACGGAACTCAACAATAAAACTTAACCCATTTTGTTAATTTTTTTTTAAATTGCAGGTTGATTCACAGTCAACCATGGGTTTCATATGGTGCAAACCCAAGATTTATAACCAAGATTCGAAAACCTGGAGCCGAACAGTATTGAAAACTGGGCAAGGAAGTCCTCGCATTGATTAGCATGCCAGTTTTAAAAATTGAATCCCTAATCCTTGAATCGCTTAAAATTACATTAAATTAGAATTAATTGGCAACCACCTCATAGCTAAACCATTTATATTAACGATTTGTCTAAAGCAAATTGCAATACTGTACACGAAGAAAAAATATTTTTAGTACTGAAAAACTGTGCAATGGACATCCAGACTTCCGAATGATAAAACCAAAAACTGTGGATTCAAAATCCACCACTAACATCTAACTGATTAAGAAAATCACTCAAAAGACTCAATAGCAAAAAACGTGAACATAGCTCCACGAATTTGTGTTTAAAACTCATATAGAGCTTAAACCTCAAGATACCAAAACAACCTCCTTTACATTGCCAAAATATGGAAGTAGCTTTTTAATATATGCAACTAATGGCTTACATGGTTCACATTCAATCTTTAATCTTTTTTCCAATTCTATTCCTAAATTAAATAAAAGAAGATAGCTATACGCTTATAAATGGAAAAAATAATAGGTGTGGAAAGGACAACTATGTTAGACGAACCCGTTCATTTTTTTTTTTTGAAAAAGACGATATTTATTTATTTATTTTTATTTATTTATTATTTGACTATTTTCGAATGAATAAAGATTGAATGTAAATCAGCCTTTAACGGATTAAAAGACAGAACGAATAGATCAAAACTATTCCAGTGATCAACATAAAAATTGGTTGCAGGCATTAGTATTCGTATAGCAAACAAAATGTTTTGCAATACGTATCATTGATACCTTCAATTTTATATAGTGAGTAATTCTACTCCTGTTCCAGCAATTTGTGCCTTTTTTTTTTAATTTTTTTTTATTGAAGTGGTCGCTTTTTACAGCACACTTAGACCGGCGATGGTCCGTTGTAATATCACAAGTATATTCACACACACACATTCATTCACCTCATTCACCCTCATTCACACAAGTACAGTGTACCACCTGCGCAATGCATAGCTCCATGTCACCTTGTATAGTGACATGGAAGGTGGGTAGGCCCATGAGTTCTAAATTCCAACGGCTATAGATGTTTTCAGTTTGATCAATCACGTCCCCGTAATCGGAATGAGATGGAAAATCCCTTTTTGCATCACGCCTTTGTTGGGATTCGAACCCGGTACCTGAAGAGAATTAAAATTGAAAGGTACCTCCCGATCCAAACGTTGCAGCTTTAACCACTGCGCTATTTGCTCGGTCGTGCCTAACTAATGTAAGGAAAGCCATATGATAGTTCAGCAGGAAAAATACAATTATAGGACAGAGCTCAACGCACACGGCACAGCTCCAACCAAGGAAATGTGCAAAAACAAGCAGCACATCATATTGTTTCTCTGGAAGCTCTGTGAGCAGATTTGTTAACTTCTTTTATAACTTTTTTGTGCCACTAACAAACCATTACTTGAACTTGGACAAAATCTCACTCAGCGAGAAAATTTCGAGAAAGAATAGTTCTTATTTTGTTAATTTCCTCTTATAGTATAGTTTCAGCCACGCGGCCATTTGGGATAAATATAGTAAATACTATATATCTGTGGATACAGATTCAGTCACATCCAAAATGAACGGATCATACAAATATCGGTACGGATTTATTTAATTAATTTCCTTAATTCAAATACAGCTGACTATGCTGCAAATTAATCTGTTTTATTCTTAATATGGACATCATCTTAAAATTGGAAAATACGTATTGAACGTATATTGCAATTTGTAATATCAAATTGAAATTAATAAACTTCTCGAAGGAATTTTAGTTAACTCGAGGGCAGGGATGCGTGAAGTAGATTACCTCATGTAATCTACGTGATTGTCGACCCGTAGAGTATTACGTAGATTACTTGGGAATATGTTTAATCAACGTTGACAATTAACACAACGTCAACAACCTACGATATTTTCGCATGTTGAAATTACAAATAGAAGACGACTGGTTCAACATCTAGATTTGACCGATTGCACATCGGTTACTGATAATAATAATATGGATTAAAAATTATCCGCATTAGGTTTTCGTTAATTTAACTCTAATCACAGCTATTGGCCTAAAATACTTGTCAAGCTTTTGTGTTGCTCTGCGTGAAGCGTAACTGCGATCATTCGATAATATAACGGATTTTGGACTTTATGAATTAGCTAAATTAGATGCTACTTCAAGCTATTTATCGGTCACCAAATGCTATAAAATAACGGGTGCTGGCTTAAAAGTTACTGCAAAAAGATGCTAGAAGTTTGGTTATGTACATGTGAGAGGATGCGAAGCTGTTAGTTACTAGCGATTTAATTAAGCCGTATATGACAAATATTAAATTTGATCTAAACCTGTCCTAAAATGTAATAAAACCAATTTTTGTATGCAAAACTGTAAAAGCAGAATGTCTCGATGTTTCGTATTGTTCATTATTGATTATGGAGTAGAACGTTTATATATAATGATTTTTCGAACTTTCTTGAGAAAATCCTAAGAAACTAACTTACATAATGATATACATATACGGAGATGTCATTGTGTCTTAGTTATTATTATTTCAGTTTTTAAAACAGTAAAGGATTAGGAGATTTAGAATAACAATTTGGAAAAATCATATAATAGAAATATATGGGGTCATATCAAACTTGGTTCTTCTAAACTTCCCAATCCCGTGTTTTTTCCTGAATTGAAATATTTTTCAAATAGCTTAGACCCAAAGACATCATGAAATATTCGGCATTATGGTGTTAGCTTCCTAGAATTATCCCAAGAAACTCCGGAAAATCATCTAATCGACACCTATGATGTCATACCAAACTTGTTGTCCTAAACCAACTAATCCTCTACTGTTTCCAAAACAAAAATATTTTTTGGATAGTTAAAATATAAAGACGTCTTGGTATATATGCCATAGATGTGTTCTCATCATCATCCCGATCGAAATCAATCGCTCCTATAGTTTGATTCGAACCCAGATCCTCCCGAACCAATCAACACTGCTATAATTACTGTGCTATTTGCTCGGTAACATCTCTTAGTTTATACGCCATTACAGTGTTAGCTTTCCAAGGTTTTTCCAAGAAATGTATTTATTTGGTAGACCAATGCCAAAAGAAATAGCTTGTGAGGTTATAGCCAAGTAATCGGAAAAATTATTGGATTTATGAAACATGATAGGACCAAATTCAACCGTCTATAGGTATAGAATTATAAATTTTGTGCTAAAAAAAATTCTATTTTTTTGTATTTTAAGGGCAGATTTAGGACAAAATTCTAGTGAATTAATTTGACTGGTTTAGTTTGAATTTTGTCAAGTTGTGAAATAATGTCATCTTTTCTAACCTATAAAATAGATTAAAATGCGCATTGAATGAGATTATAAAACTGTCGCCACCCGTATAATACAATAAACCTATAGAAATCTGGCCACTGTAGTTTGGGGCTAGTTCACTAAATCACTCTATCAATCGTCTACATTATCGACATTCTTAACGAATAGTCTACGTTGTCTACGGTATTTACATTGTCTACGTTGTCTACGAGTTGTCGACACGTCGAGGTAGAAAATATTAGATGACGCGCAAATGCCCATCACTGCTCGTGTGTCAAGTGTATGCGCGACGTACCCCCTATAATCTACGTGGTTGTCGACACGTAAATTATTAGGTAGATTACTTGGTAATATATTTTGTTAGCATCGACAATTAAGACAATTTCTACAACCTACCATATATTAGTAATTTGAAATCAAATGAGCCAGTTCGCAATTGTATTTTGCAAAAGGGCGATTCAGTTCAGCCGTAACAAGAAATTAAAAAATAATTCAAATTAAATCGGAAATCCCATACCACACTATAATTTTGAAAATATATGTTGAAATAAAACAAACAAAAGTTTTAATTAAAGACAGCTTATTGCAGTTCGGATTGACCTAAATTTCAAATTTTGTTGTTACTTTTTCAGTAATATTGTTCCATTTATAGAACGCGCATATTTTCAGCAACCTTATCGTATCCGCCATTCATTTTTTCACCATTGCCAAATATTTTTGGATAGTTTGAAAACAGTCTGGCCTAGATACTTTGATACATTGATTTGATTAGTCTTGTACCAATTCAGGCCAAAACTTTTCTGCTGAATCGTTTCAACGAGTTAGAGGCAAACTACGTTTCTGTAGTCCATCATTTATGTACACATTCGACTTCACTTTGGAAGATGTGACAAAGACCTGGCTTCAGTGGCGGTTTTAAGCATATGCTTATGGCCTCTTGCTTTTCGGGGTCTCCATAAATTGAATAAACTGAACATTATTTTTTTTATTTTTTTTATTTGATTGGCTGAAGTATTCTGTTGTCCCTTTATAAATTTTTTTATTTCATAATACAAATCAAGCACGTAAGATCCGTACCAATAAAAGGCTCCTAACCCAGAAATATAAAAAACTATGTCTATCTCTTCCAACCAAGAATAAAACCAACCTTTTAACTCTATCTTTTTCAAACAAACAAACTGTTAAATAAAATTATTAACAAATTTTGTTGTATTTTTTTAATTTAAAAAACTTTAAATCAGTCATATTGGGCAAGATGATGATACAATTAGTACTCACAACGTTCATATCACTAACCAAGAAATAATTATTTACAGAAACATAAATCCATCCACATCAAGCATATATGTATCAATCTTCTTAAATTATAGCAAGTCGAAATTTATAATTTGGTGTCAAGAATTTTTATTTTTTTTTATAAAAAACGAAATTTCGCAACCAAATTTTACTCAACCTTACCCAGCTTGCACAAGGTTAAAATACACGAACAATTGTGTGGCACTGATGGAAGATAATTTCTTGTACGTTTTACTATATGTGAGTGCTTGAAAAGGTCGAATAAAATTTAGTATTGGGTAATTTTAATATTTTTGTTTATTATTATTGGGTTGATGGTTTTTCATCATTTTGGCTACATATGTTGCTTACTCTGAATTAAGACACACAGGCCGCTACTTCATTTAATCACTATCTTGGTATGCTATATACTTTACGGAAAGCTCTACCATTTAATATTAGGACGTATAGGAGTATATACCTCTATAATTGGAATAGGTTGAACTAAAAGTGATGATGGTGAGGGATCTTAGCCAATTTTTTACATAGGTTTCGAAATTGGGCAAATTTTTAATTTTTATTTTTGTAAACATTAGTATATGAAAGGCACAAGAAATTTTATTTAGAATGAGCTGTGGCTTTATTATATATTTTGATACCCGCTGCCACTAATTGTAGGTGCTGCGAGTGTCTAGCTACGCTACTGGGTCTAACCCACCCTAATTTATATGTTTTCCAATAATCTTCGGCACAATTGCATAGTACAGAATGTTAAACTCAAAATATGTAAAATGTACCTACATAGTACATCGATTGTATTTCTCATTTTTAATTTTAACATATAATATTAAAATGTTTTTCGCTAAATATTAAATGTTACCCACGGAACTCATCCTAAAACCGCCACAGCCTGGTTCGTGAGTCCACAACTGCAAATGGATATAGCCATAATACTTTTGCAAATTTATCTAAGGTGAAGTACTTATATTTAGCGGAAGAATTGCCACTATTTTTCGCAAGATATACAATTTTAGATCTGCTAACCTGTTTCAAATCCAATTTCACGTAAGTTTTGTCAGCTTTTTAATAATTCGGTATAATTCGTTTAGTATTCCTAAACTATAAATTGTTTTACCATGGAATGAAAAGTACTCAATTTTATGGCTCGGTCATAGTCAGAGATCCCCGGAATATTTTTAATGGAAGTGATAATCTTATTGTAAAGATTTTTATCATGGTTGTGTCAAGTTTCCGATTTTTGTGAGCTGCTCTTTCTACGCTAAGACTTTCTTTATATCGTTTTGTAACGCTTTATATCATCGTTTTGGGCAAATTTATTATTTAATTCCATCTGTAATAACTTTTCAAAATTACAACTGATTTTAACGACTCTTTCAAAAGGAGAAAATTTTATTAAATTATCAGCACTCACTCATAAGGCATTGATCCTTTAGAAATTTGGTCACCTTAGTTTAGAACTAAATCATAAAATCACTGTCGACATTCGACGTAAATAATAATAGATGACGCGTAAACGCCTATCCCTGATTATGCTATTCTTGGGTTCTTACAGATCTAAGTACAACCAGGGATGGCCATTAACGTGTCATCTATTATGTTCTACCCGTAGGCAACATAGATATCGTGGACAATTCGTAGAAAACGTCATTAATGTAGACGATTGGTAGAGTGATTTCGTGAAATATTTCTAAACTCCGCAGTTGGCAGATTTTTGTTCAGGTTTAATGCGGTTCGGGTGGGAGTTTTAGAATCTTGTTCAATGCATTTTCTCTTTTCTATTTTTATTGATAAAAATTAAACCTGAGACGATTAATTATTTGTCATACGTCATGTTTGTGAACACTGTGAACTGTGAACATTCAATTTCACCATGTCAAAATATCGTAGGTGATTGATGTTGTCTTAACTGTTGATAATAAATATTGTCTAGTAATGTACGACTATTACTCTACGTTTCGATAACTGCGTAAATTACATGGCGTAATCTGATTACAAAGATGATCCCTTAAACAAATCGAATGGGAGCCAATCTTAAAAATATTATATATATATGAATGTGTTATATATATATTGTAGAAATTAATAACAGGCCGCCAAATGAAATCCACTACAAAATTTCAATATTCCAACTCTGCTATTGGTGTTTAAAAGAGTTTGCGATACCATAGTTTTGCGTGCGACCTAAGTATGCTCGCAGTGCTCCGTTCCTACTTTGGCTAGAAAAGACAATTTTAAATGTAAGTATATCTTGCCAGCTACAAAAATAATCTTGCAAACTATCAAAAATCTTGTAAAAAATACACAATTAACTTGATTCATTCTTGCTCTCGTTCTCTTCTCATTCAAGCATACAAATTTTGAGGAGCTCCTTAAATAAATTTTCCGATTGAAATGAGTTAGAAATAAACTAATTTAGATATCGTATACTGAAACTGTATTGGATTGGAAAGATCGAATCGTCAAATAATCTTATGAACTAGCATCAATGTCCTAAACTTATGTAAATAAAATTGAAATTACCTAAACCAACTAATCTTGCCAGACAATTTGACAGATATAAGATAAAGCTTGATGTTAGAGCAATTTAAAATATATTGGCAAATCAATGAGCATCTACTAACGAAGGTATCGTGTTTAGGGCTACATGCACATGAGGCTATATTTACTCAACGGTGGCCCATAATATCGTGCACAGGAAAAGATTTACCGCGGAAAACTAGCAAATGAAAGACATTGTAAAAATCCCCAGATAACTAAATTTTATTTTTTTATACTTGTTCGAATTTTAAGAGAAATTCAATTTTATATTTTGAGTGGATTTGCTTTAATGAAATTCCAGAATAGAATCCCAATATGAATTTGAGCCAAAATCTTTAATAGTGTGATGAATATTGTACTAGTAAAAAAAAAATAAAGTAATATTTCACTTTGACTTGAACTAAATTTGAGTGCATTTTAAATTTTTTGAGTTAGAAATCAATCATTGAGTTAAAAACAATATTTTGTCCTATTTAAATTTGCGTATAAATTTTGAATTATAATTTAAGGTATTAGAATTTGAGTGAAGTAATTTAAATTCACTTTAGACCGAAATTTATGTAGATTTGAATAAAACTCTTTATATAGTAACCATTAATCGAGATTTAAACAGCGGCTTCTCTTCCATAACCTGCTCACAACCATCATGGCAATCAAAGTAACTAATCATGCTTTCATCATTCAGGATGGAAAAGTTTGAGCACGTTTGATGTTGAGGCCACACAATTTTGAGGTTTTATCACTTGGATTGGTATAAGTGTTACCTGTATAAGAATATGCAAGTATGAACGATTTATTGGAATCCATGTCGCATTTAGTTTAGGTCAATACCGTGGGATATGGGAACCAAAATCGAATGTTAATTTGCCAATGGGCTCGAGAGCAATTGTAATTCAACAGAATTTTGTTTACGTTCGTCATTTCTTGTTTGTCAAATCTGGTATTACAAAGCATGCGGAGAAATAAATCGGCTTGACATGAATTATTAATTAAATGAAAATTGTTAGTGGCTATATGGCAAGTTGAAAAACAACGAGTATGTATTTTAATCTAACTTATATCCTCTCAAAAAATTAAGTTAAGTTTGAAAAGTTTTAAATTACTAGATAAAATTAAAACAAAAACTGTCAAATTATTATTTATCAATTTCTAATGTTGTTTCTGGACAAATATAAAAAATATTCTGCATTTGTTAATAAATTGTTTCTTCGTTTATTTTTTTTTTACAAATACATATACAACTGTGAACTGGGTTTTCGAGTTCAAAACGCTAAACTATCGTATAGGTTGTAGTCGTTATATGTATTAATTTTCGACGTTGACAAAAAACATTGTCAAGTTATCAACGTAATATTTTACGTGTCGACAACCGCCAACAACACCATTACATGGTGTAATCTACCTGCCCATCCCTGGGTACAACTCACTGAATTACATAGTAATGAATTTGATTGCGCAGGCTTTTCCAGATACATATTTGTTCCGAATACTTCTACTTGTTTTTGAGGCTAAATCCGCTAGTACCTAAATTAATACCTAAGTTTTAGCAATGCTCAAAACGAAATAATGCTGAAATATTTATGCTATTTTAGTTGGCTGAACTATGAGTATATGTCGCGTTTATCCCGTTGCTATACAAAAAATTTATTTTATTTATTTTTTGGAATTTGCAAAATCAACCAACCTTCATATAGGCCCTTACAATATAATCTGAAAACAATTCTAGTTCCTTAGAACTCCCGAGGCAGGATATAATTTCTTGAATTTTGAGTAGGCCAAAGTAATGATAAGCTTTACATATGGCCCCATAGAATTTAATATAAAAAAAATTCTAACTTTTCAGAACTTCTAGAGCTGGAAATAAGTAAGTTAATAAGTAAATAATAATTTTGAGTTGGCCACAGTAAGGGCAAGTTCTGGTAAAATACCAAACGTATGGTGTAATTTGGAGAACCGGCCAACTTTCATATGAGCTCATAGAAAATAATATGAAAAAAAATACAACTCCTAAGAACGTCCGAGGTCGGAAATAATTCCTTATGTTTTCATTTGGCCATAGTAAGGAAAAGCTCTGGTAAAATCAGTAACACCATCCGTATGGTGCAATTTGCAAAATTAGCCAACCGTCATGTGGCCCCATAGAATTTAATATGAAACAAATCCTAACTCCTAAGAACGTCCGAGGCCATAAATAATTCCTTATGTTTTTAGTTGGTTATAGTAAGGCTAAGCACTGGTTAAATCCCCAACATAGGCCGTATGGTGCAATTAGCACAATCGACCAACCTTCATATGGCCCCATAGAATATTGCTCTTTCATTAAATAAAAGCTCAGAATTACTAGTCGAGTTTAATACGTAATCGTCTATTTGATTTTAAATTTTTAGAGGAGAGATACTCTGATGCTTTATGAATATGACCTAAATTGGGATAATAATTGTTGATTTGGAGAGGTTTCGCATGAATGATAAAGGCTAGAAGCAAAATCTTAGAGAAACTCCTGACTAATAACCCTAGCTGGTATAGTTTGTTTTAAAATTGAGGAGGCTTCTTATGGTAGGAGAATGCTATAGTTCTCGTTTATGGATGTAATATTGGACATTTTGTGAGTGGTTTGAGATTTATGTCTGGTTTTGGATTATTATAATTTGTATTGAAATTATTTCGAGATCTGGGAAGATTTATATTTTGGGTTCAATCTATATGTTGAAACGGAAATTGAATTCGATGGTAATCATTATAGGCACAGGAATACACAGCCTTCAGCAGAGTAAGTTACCAATTCCATCTCGAATTAACCTCTTCCACATTTTTTTTCTACCATCAAATTTTTTTAATTCTCTACAGCGATTCTTAATCATTTTTTTTAGGTAGTTTTGCATCTTTTCTATACAATATTTGCTTGGTCCAGAGGGAAATAAAATTTTCATACAGGATCATTCGATTAGACGTTGCACTTTGTAAAATTGACTAAATTCGGAATGAAATTTTAAATTCTAAACTTGATAAAAGTTTTTGAACGATATCCATATATATATATATATAGCACCGGCACACTGACATCTAATTACTTCAGATAAAATCAATATATAAATATTTATTATTCGATAATGCTCCAAGCTTTATCACAATTTCATAATAATGCTTCTTATATAACAAACAAATAATTGTATCATTAAAATTAAATTATAGAAATCAAAAGTATATTAAAATGATTAGTTACGTGTTTCATGTATATGTACACAGAAAATTCAAAACACAACGTTGTCTGCACGAAATAACATTTTATGATTTATATCTTTATTTCTGCTTAAACAAACCCCCTACACAAAAACCTATATATACATATATAAGTGTAGTGTGTACTGAATGAACAAAGCATCATGTTCAGACAATATGCAATAAAAACATTCACACGAGATCATAAAAGTTATTCAAACGATAAAAGCCACATCCATTGCTAATACCCCTCGTTTCGAATATCGTATCACATACAACTCAATATATTTGGTATATACGAGTATATACAGTAGAAATGTTCTATTCGGATATAGAATTGTCTCACCCTGCTAATTTAAAAACAAAAATTGGTGATACGATTTAGTAAAAAAAAATGTATTTATCAAATTTCACCACCCTCACAGTCATGTCGAATAATATATACGACTTTTATAGGTAAAATAATTTATCTAGTTTTGATTTTGTTCAGATTATTATTTAGTTTATTATCGTTAAAAATTGAAATAGTTCAAATACCAATTATATTTAACATATTATGTCGATCTACATACATACGAAATACCGATGATTTTTAAATTAAAATTTCTTAATGTTCCTAATCGGTATGTATGCCTGAACTAAAATAATATCGTTGAAAATCAATAAATTCCATCGTTGGAATTTTGATATATTATTTCAATTTACGATTTTATTTTGTATATGGTGACAATGGAAATTTTGATTTATACATACAATTACATATTACATCGGGTTGTTATGGCGGTATAATGTAGACGAGCAATTCCACAAAAAACTTTATGTAGTTAAAATAGTAGCGCATGCACGTAAATTTTATATACACATACTTACCGCAGCATATATACCTTTACAATTAATTTTAAATTTAATATTTATTGCATTTACAAACCAACGTTGTGAACTAAAACACGAACAAAAAAATAAAACTAATTAAAATATTGCTCCCAAACTTGTACACAAAGTTTTAACTCGATAAGAAGATAGCAAAGATAAAGAATACGTCATACAATTATAAAATAAAAAATAAAAAGTAAACCAAATAAAGGAAATAATTATTTAAATTGCTTCCTCTTTCCTCGTTAGCTTGTACAAAAAAAAAAAAAGTTTAAAATAAAAAAGGAAACACGGGAAAATAATTTTATTTTATATTTTACAAAATTAAACAAAATAACAATAAAAAAAGTTTTCGTTTATTTACAATGAACGCATATAAACAAAAAGAAGAAGAAGAAGCGAGCTTTTAAGTTTTAAATATGTGTCGCGTATTTAGAGTACATATATGTAATAATTTTATGTTTAAAAACATATAAAAGGTGAATATTGTACAAAAGCTGTTTGTTTCCTTTGAATTACGTATATATGCATCTGGATAAGCGATTAACAATTTCATGTAGAATTGAATATTGTCGTGCATCGTGTTGGAAATTAGCATTTAATTTCAATATATAAAGGATCTAAAAGCTTTCGAAAAATGTGCTTCAATGATATAATTAAACCTTTCTTTTAACAAGGGGAAACCGAACAATAGGCAAAAACTACATTTCTATCCACGTATCCCTCGTACGTAACTACAAAAAGGTTGGAATTGTTAACAGAATTAACCTAATTTTCATTCCACAAATTTAATTCTCAATTATAAATCTTAAATTGATACGATTTAATTTCCAAATTTTCAAATTCATAGGCAAATCTCTTTAAGTTTATTCGTGAAGATAAATTCATTTGTAAATACAACCTCGAATTGCGAGGCCAAGTTTGATCAATCCAGAACAATGACAAAAAACTAAAAAAAAATTCTGAGTATCGACAATTGATAGAACTAATAATGAAGCATAGTGGCACTGATGTCTACCTTGCAAATTTTGGACTATTGTTTAATCTAAATTTTATAATTAAATTAAACTCATAAATTTTAATAATATGTATTTCATAATTTTAACATAACTAAATATCGACATGAAACTTTAAAACTAGCATTTTTAGTTTTCATGGGTTCAGTGTTTTACTATTGGTAATTTTAATTACTAGTAGAACCATCGATTTAGTTATATCAAAGAATATCTTCCCCTAAATGTTTACATATTCTGCTGTAATTTAAATATTCACAAATACATACCCAGTTTTTTTCTTAGGAATAATTTAGGGAATTTTTCACAGCCCTGCGCAAGCACGAAAATGTTTCCTAAACCAATCCTAAACGTTAATTTTGTACCTAGGATTGATTTAGGAAATATTTCACGAGCGTAAAAAACCATGCTTTTCAAATTTAAATTCTGAAAAGCTGAGTCGAAAATCTAATATAGAATCTTCAAGTTCCTAAATGTTTAAATTTTTAATTATAATAATAATTGAAACATTAAACAATTTTAAATATTTAAATCAATGATTCAACATTTTTAAACTATTTTCCTAATTTTATTTGCACTTTGTAGGCTCTGTAAATTTAAAATAAGAATTATATTTCTCTAATGTTATTTAAATTGTTAAATAAAAATTAAATATGCATCCAAAAACAATATTTTAAGTTTTCCAATCTTTTATTTAAAAAAAAATGAAATTTTAAAATCAGATAATTTTATTGCGCATTGAAATCCAAAATTTTAAAAATACCTGATTTAAATACGGTTCTACCAAATTTTTTCAATATATAATAAATTCCTGAAGTTGGAGTTCTAAACTTTCGAAATTTTTATTCAAAAAAATCATTAATTTCTTGCTTTAAGAAATGTTTTTTTTGTTAAAAAGGTTAAATTAGTACTGAAATTTAATGTATACTTATTCGAATTAAATAACTATTTTGTATGAACCTTATTGATGGTTTTAAATTTGGTACCCTAAAATAAACTTTTAAATTATAAACAATTTGTTTTAAATTTTAAAATTAAATAATTTAATTTTAAAATAAATAATGAATTTCAACATTTCTGCATTTCAGATATAAAAGTATTAAAACCTTCAAAAGAAACTAAAAATTGTAAAATCAAAATTGGAATTATTAATTAAATGTTATAAAATTCAGATTTAAATTCAAAATACATACCTAATCAAATAAAAGGTTTATAATTTATTATAAACTACGAATTTTTTAGTCAAAAAGTTTACGCTCTGTTTTCAAAAATTTCGCTTAAATTAGATTAGAAAATCTAATTCTCAAAAATTCACATAATCGAGTAATAAATCAGATTCTAAATACCTAGTTGATGCAACATTATTATTAACCACTTTGTAAGTTTTCCTAAAGTTAATTTAATATCTATTAATTATGATCTAAAAATGCAGCGATTCAAATAATAAATAAAAGTTTTAAATTTGAAAAACTACTTTAATAATTTAAAATTTTCAAAATAAACACAATTTAAAATTTCAAAACTTTTATTGATGCATTTTAAATTCTTAGCTGTAAAACTTTCAGATTTGTAAATCTGTTTAAGAAGCTTTCCGAACTCAAAAACCCAGTTTTAAAATTTAATAAATTTTGTTTTTATTTTTGAAAATTAAATTTGATTACTGAATTAAAATTGAAGTTTCCATATTCGAAATTCTTCAAATTCTCGATTCACAACTCTAAATTATCTATATTTAAAAATATCAAATTCTATAATTTAAAAAATAAAGCAATTCAATATTCTAAATATTAATAAAGAAAAAAATTAAAATTTTTCACATTTAAAATTTTTGGATATATTTGAAATTTATAAAATTTGAAACAAAATAGTGCAAATTATATTTAAAGCACGTTTAATATGTATCATTTCTAAATATTCAATTCTTAATTTTTTAAATCTATATTTAAATTATAACTTGAAAAATTCTAAACTCTAAAATTTAAGTTTGAAAAAAAAGAAAAATTGAGATCAGAACTATAAATTATATAAACCTTATTCAAAATTTTTAATAACATTTTAAAATATGTAAAATTTAATTCGAAATATAAAAATCATAAACATAAAATCCACATTCAAATTCAATAAAAACTGAAAATATTTCAAATTTAAATTCTCAGAAGTTCATTATCAAGTACAGAATCTTATTAACTCTAATTACTAAAATTTAAAATATGTATGAAAATTCAAAAAAGTAACAAAATTCATTAAAAAATAAAATTCATTAAAAACTTAAAATCCAAAATTTGAATTATTACTTAATTATTACTTATATAAAATTCAGATTTAAATTCGAAATATGTACAAAATACGTATAAAATATAAAATTTCATTCAACATTTTACACTTAAAATTCATAAATTTTGAAAATCTAAATTCTTAATTAGTTTAAAAATCTAAAATTTCAAAATTTCAGATAATCTTGTATTGAATCAAATTCTAAATATAATCGACAATTGCAGATGTTGAATTTTTAAATAAAATTTTTAAATTTAAACATTTATTTTAATATTTTAAAAATTTCAGAATGAATACAATCTAAAATTTCAATTGCCAAATTTTTATATTTTCAGCTCTGAAACTTTCAGATTTTAAAATCTGTTAACCGTTCGAACTCAATAAACAAGTTTTAAAATATAATTACGTTCTGAAAATTAACTATTGAACTAAAATTTAAGTTTTGATATTCAAAATTATTGAAATTGTAGATTAACAACTCTTAATTTAAAAATAGAAAAGAATTTAGTTTGAAGAATTTTCAATATTTTAAATATTAATAAAGAAATAAAAATTAAATTCAGATTAAAAACCAAAAATTTCATGACATTTAAAAATTAGATCATTTTAAATAAAATAGTGCAAATTATACTTATCCCTACGTTCTTTAAAAATTTGTATAATTTCAACATTAAAAAAAGTATTTAATTCAGAAATTTAAGTCAATATACGTATTGAAAATTAAGATTATTTTGAAACATTTTGAAATGCGAAATATCACAAAATTTAGGCTGATTATGAAAATTTCTCATACAGTTTTTAGATTCTACGTAAATTTAAGATTTCTTTTTAATTATATCATAAATTAAACATATTTTTAAAAAAAGTTTCGTTGGCAATTAAGATTATTTTAAAATTAGATTAGATCAAAATTCGGGAGCTTTAAAATATTTGCAATTATTAATTATTCACAAATTGAAAGCAGATTTTCAAAATATGTATAATAAAATTATCAAGAAATTTTACATAAAATATCTAGATTGCACTGTAAAATTTGAATTGCATTGATCACAACAACTTAAAGTGTTTTGTTACAACTATTTTAAAATTAGTGTGCCAGTTTAAATTTAGAACTACATATTTGAAGTCTTCTAATATAAAGTTATAAAAAATACTATAAAAAAGAATACGAATTACAACTCTAAATAAGTTTCAAATTTAAATTAAGTCAATTTCAAACTAATAAGAATCTGGAATGCAAATCAAAAAATTTAATTCTAAATTACTGAAAACACAATACAAATATCAATAAAGGTCTTATAGCAAATCATTTAGTTGAATAGAAAATCCACTCAGTTATATAAAAGCTTTTAAGCCAGAAAAAATATATATTAAATCAAAGCAAAAGCGAATTAAGTATATATACATATAAAATTGATTTCACAAGCTTTAAATTTCACATTTCTAGCATTTGCAATCGTATATTTAATTATAACTTCAATATAAACTCGTAAATACATAGAACAAAAATAAAAAATCTTAAAAGCTCTTCACGACAAAAAAGAAATTTTTTTATATATTATTAGGTTTAGCGCTTTGAACAAAAATTTTTATTTTATTTTATAGAATATAAAACTCGGTAATTGATTGGTAATGTTCCTTAAATAAAACGGAAAAGAAACCAAATTATTTGGTTATTTTATTCTTTAATTTATTTACTTTACTTTTAACCTCTTATATACAATATTCTTCTCTCTATTATTATCTTTATATTTTCAATAAAATAATACAAAAAATTCAATAATATTGCCTCCTTCAATATTTTTTTTTCTCCTTTTATTGTTAACTTTCTTAAAGTCCAAATAAAAATAAAAAAATAAAAATAAATAAAGTTGATAAGAATCATCAATATTTCTTTTTCAATTTCACGTTTTATTCAGCCGGTAGATACCCAAAATCTCACTCCCATATATAGTACACCAAATGGAATTGTTGTTTGCTTTTGGTTTATGTACGCATTGAATGGGTGTTATGAACTGTAAGGTAAGTACCGGCTTTACAAAAGAGATCTATGATTAGCTTACCACAATAAAACTTGTTTATTCTGGAATTTATAAATGGCACGACGACATCAGATCAGTTTTTATTTTATATAATTTGTACAGTGCTTTAAATATATGTATGCATATAGTTTTAAACACTATAGGCCGATTGATTATAAATTCCTTATCACCCTATTTGAATGACAAACCAATTTTTTATACACTCAGTATATATTTTGTGTAAAAATAATAAAAATAAATAAAATGGAAATAAGAAGCCACCAAATGAGAAATAAAATATTACATTATTTTTTCCTGAAGTATCATCTTTGGATTGGAGCAAATAAAATGCGAAAAATATCAAACAAAAAACAAAAATATATATATTTTTGATAAATCATTCTTTAAAGCAACAAAAAAAAAAAAATGGAAAATTATTATGAAAAACATAACCATCTGTCATTTTAAGTACGCACAATATCAGAAGATGATCGAAAAGAAAGTTTTGTTATTTTGTTTAGTGTATACGTACGTACGTCTGTGTGTGTGTGTGTTTATATAATATCTTCCTCGACGATATTTTCCTTAAATAAAAAATAAAAATGAAAATATAGAAAATTAATAATAATAAAACAAACAAAATAAATTGGCATCATCAGTAAAGTCTTCATCTATTTCGCTCGCTTGTTGTTCTTGTTATTATTCTTAACATTTTTTTTTTTTTTTTTCGCTCCTTCTTCGATTATGCTTTATTTATTTATTTATTATCGATAACACAGAAACTGTAACAGAAATCATTTGATTTATCTTTTTTTAGGCACTTTAGAGCAAATAAAGAGAAAAAAAAGCTATCATTTGTTTTGATTTAAAAAAAAAAAAGCACAATGAAAAAAGAAAGAAAACAGAAAATAATAATTTATAATAAATTTTTCATTATTATATTTTGTTGTTGTATATTAGATTCGTGGCGTTCGTGCTTTTGTGTGTGTGTATGCCCCGCAAATATTATACACAAGAGGCGTCAGAAAGGATAAGTTGCGTAAATGAGACAATTTATTGCTGTCTTTGATAAATTTATGACTTTGAATTGATGTCTGTTATGTCAAATACAGAAATCTGTCTATATATATCTGTGTTTGGAAAGCTTTTTATACAAACGTGTTTTGGTTTTTTAATTTTCAGTTCTTGATCAAGGGCTATATATGTATATGTATATATAATACATATATGATTTAAATAAATTGGTTATCTAAATTATGTAAGTGTTTAACCAAAGCCATCTTAATATATAAATCCTGCATGTTGAGCGATATTTTAAAACGAGCTTTATTTATTTAACCAAAAAATGTGTAATTTACAAAGAAGTCTATGCAATCCCATGGCAAAACATACAAATTTATTTTGAATTGTTCAACTATTAATAGTGAGAGCTTTTAATATTTTATTACATAAAGTAATAGATAAAGAATTGAATTAGGTGATGGCCAGGGTTATTTTTCGAAATTATATTAATTAAACATAATTTTTATGATTATAAAATTGTCATTAATTTAATTTATTTGCGCTTTTAAATTTGTATATACGAATATATATCTGATATATTCTAATACTCTCTGTCAATATACTGCATTCACTCCAACACAGGAATAAAATAGTTCGATTCAAAATTTAAACATCGAAAAATATGTATAAAAATTATGATAACTACGATAAATTAAAATTTAGGAGATTAATCGGATAAACGCTAGTCGATTTCTCATTAAACCAAAACAAAAATATTGATCGTAGCGATCAAATAAATGATAAAATGTTGTGTTTTGTTTTGAAGGTTACATAATTTATATCCAATATGTCAATTAGGATTAGGAGAGGGACAATTTGATCACGCTCTCAATATTATTTTTTATGCGATTACTTTTTGTTGCTGCTATGAAATAAAAAATTGTGTTCATATATTTTTTCTCGTTTTTTGCGTTGTTTTATGATCATGTTTGTTCCATTTTTTAAAAATTCATTGATGTTTTCTTCTTTTGGTTCATTTGCTTGATGGGAATAAATTATTTTGTTGGTTATGTACACAATGTCCCTTTCTAACAAATTTTTATTCTATTTCAATTTGAGCTTTCTTAGAGAATAAAGTATTTTATTTTCCTTTAATTAATACAATAAAATGGAAAACCCCGCGGAAAAATCCTTCAAGTCAGATGAAAACCGATGTTTATAGTTTCAATTGATTTCAAAAAATTATATTTGAGCTACTTTTCATTCAAATATTTCTATAAACGAAAATCATGTCTCTTCATATAAAATGTATGAAGAGAGCGATTATTTTTGTCATTTTAGGTTCACTAGTAAAAGTTCGTTTTGAACATGGAGGCTTGATTTATTATAAGATGACTTTGGTTTAACTGACCAAGTTAATTCTTAAAACTTGGTGGACACAAGACACAACTATAAGTGACCAAGGTAAAATTTTAGATTTAATTCTTTTATTCTAAAGCTCAGAGGTATCTCCTCAGCAGCTCTGCTTTTCGTAAGTTGTAGCGGGTTAAATGGAACGAGCACGCGCTGCACTTGATTAAATGTAATAATTTTTTTTTGGGTTATAAAATGCTGTAATGGGTCTCTTTTTCGCCATACATTTAATGATTTAAATGTTATGAAAATTGCATATGTAAATAACCATGATTTCCCCATTCTCTAATATCCAATTGCTGACCGAGAGAGAGAAAACGAATGCAAGAAAGAACGAGCGATAAGCGGAATGGAAAAAATTATTGAGTGATAAGCGGAGACTTGAATTGTTTTTTTTTGAGTGTATTGCCTAGCTAAAAATTTGTTTGGTGCAAAAAAAAAAATAAATAAATGTTTTAGATAATAGTGGTTGAATAAATTGGATGGTTATGCAATTGAATTCGCAGATGATTATTTCCTTTTGAGCGTGTGTATATGTACGCTGTTGGACCGTGCTGAAACAACTTGCTGATTTAAATAACCGTTGGGGAACGGTATATGGACCACGGACACTGCTGAAACCACGTGCAAAACACCTGATATACCGCTAGTATACATGGACCACGGAGGCCGCTGAACCGCGTGGTGAAAAAAAAAGAGAATAAATATAATTAAACCGTAAGATAATGTGAAAGATTCCGGGTAAGCAAACTCCTTTACTAAATAGATGTTTGCTCGGTTATTCGCTAATTAATGTGTGGCAATACTTTGCAGTAAAATTGATATACTGTTGACCTTTTATACATAATTATATCTCTATATTTTTTTTTATTATATCTCTATAATCTACGTGTATTTAAATTTGTTTTGTCAATTCGATTTCCAGTTTTTTGTTTTAAAATTTTTGTTCAAGAAACCCACCCTTTGTCTTAGACTGGCTCTGTTGTGAGATAGCCGAAAATTAATAAAACGCGTGACGGGTTTTCTTCAAATTGGAAGATGGCGCCCAACTTAATAAGTTAATGTTATACCCGAGCATATGAGCAGAATTTGAACTGGAAGAAGGGACGTGGATTGATTAACACATTTTTCTGCTGTGATAATTTATTTTTGCTGCTTTTTGCTAATTAATAATATTACTTTTTTTTTGTTTTTCCATAGTTAGTACGCATAACCCAAACCTGCATGATTTTGAAAACGGAGAGGACTACCCTCGGCAGAAGATTTACTTTATGAAAAAAAAAAAAAAATCAGTTTAGACTTAATTTGTTTTGTATACATAAGATAAGATTTATAATGTAATACAAAAGAAGAATTGGATTGAAATTTGTTGTAGATTTCAGTTTTTTTTTTGTGAAGAATACCTATAGGAAACCCAAAAGTTACGCGTTACAAAGTTAACATGATTTTTTAATAAGTGAAATTGACCCAAAAATTAAATAAACCAGCTTGTGCCAGCATTATATATATTATGAAAAAAGCACAACTTCTATAATCGTTCTAATCTGCAACGTCCTATATTTATTTTACATGTGTCCTTTACCAAAGACTGTAACAATATGGGCTGTCATACATGAACCGATTTAAAAGGCATCCATTTTATCAATCACGTCTATATAAAGTGATTATTATTCACCATATATAAGTTTAATATTGCTTCGAGTTACAGTGGAGGCTGCAAACAGACCTGAACGAGAAATGTTCAAATTTTTTAGCAAAAGAAAATATTCAAGTATAAATCTGATCAACCGTTTTGACGAAAGTATAAAAGTGTTTGGAGAAATTGTTAACGGCTTTAAATCATGTACATCTATGCTACATAGATGCAAAGTTTATTTCAAAACATGGTCGTACCGTATCTAAATGTATTAATTCAAACTCTAATCTTCAACATTTTACTTCATTTGGCAACAATACCCCTCCAACAAGTAAATTATTTTGATTTTCGTTCAATTTGCACAACGATAATCAATCTAAAATTTGTGAAATATAATTTTAACATTTTACATATATGTTGTATACCTCAATTTTTATAGTCGACACTTGGACCGATATTAGCGTCAAGAAAATCTTAATCAACTTTATGTTATTTCTCTTGGTGCGGTCTAGTATATGTAGTTCGTACTTTAACAATTACATTACATCTGAATTATCTGGAATAATCACTGCTATACATTATATCACACCTATACTTGAGCACGATTTCACCTTATTCCTTTAAAAACAGGTTAACAGCCAGTAAATGAAAATTAATTTTCACAAGCAGAAATAATGCTTGAAAACGTGGTATTCGTATAATTATTGATGACTTTAAATCAAAACTTTAGAAGATTTGATTATCGTCGACTGATTGGTTTATCCACAAAATTTATTTTCCCATTTCTGAACTTTACTGAAATTTTAAAACTGACTATCGTCAAATCCCATTGTTTGAAGACGATAAGGATAAAACAGCTTTTAATACTCAAATGGGATATTATAGTGCACTTTATTCGAATGCCTTTCAAACGTGTATCCGTCACTTTTCACCGAATTTTGAATACCGTTCATTCCCGTTTTAGTAATTCTAAATGAATTTTTTTTAGACGATGTTGTGGTATATATATATAGCAGCAATCTTTTAAACCACAATAAAAAATAACATATCTGATTTATTTCAATCTGAAATATCAATAATCTCATAATACCCTAATTTTCCCAGCCTGCATTTTCAGTACTAGACTGGAATAAGCCAATTACTGGTGGCTGATGCATGTCGAGTATAGTAAAATGCTGCGAGAAGATTATTCTGCAATGGTCGATTTTGACATTATTTATAAACCTGGCAAATACAAAATTTAATATATCAATGGTGTCACTTGTTCTCAAAATAAATCACAAACAACGCAATCAAATTCAATACAATCCTTATGACGCCTGTAAGTGGACGAGAAAAACAGTTCCCCACTTTTATTATTGCTTCACAAAACCTGATAATAATTAAATTTTGAAGAAATTCAGAATTCAATTAGATTCGGACAAGATTTTGTACTTTTAGGATCTTGTACATATTTATGTATGTAGAAAAAATTGTTTAAAAAGTTCAAATTTGATGAATTGCCCTCTCAGGCAACTTCAATAATTTAAATATACTCCGAATTTTATAAACTTTTCCGACCATACTACCTTTCCATGATACCGTAACAAAAAACAGTAAAAATCAAGGTTTAAATCAATTTTCTCGAAAATGAGAAGGAAACTCTACATCTAAATGACTCTAAAACCTTGTAATGTTAATAACCAACGTAGCTATAGAAAGGTCTCTACGCTTGTTGAATATATAGTATATGTAACGTATTACGTATAACCGTAATGATTGAGACAGGTGGTTAACTTTTGAAATTAGTCTTGGATTTTTTGAATATCGGGATTGGCTATTTTAAAATTTTCTATTTTGCAACGAGAATGCAAATTAACCTTCTTTTAATGACAAACTAAATAGCAAAATTAACAGCCTTAAAGCTGAAATTTTTATTGGAGAATTTAATGGATCAGCACCTTTGTGATATCTGAAGAGTTAATAAGATATAAATTGTTAAAATATTGAGGGAGGTGTCATTTTACTGGCGTGGAGTGGTCAGCCAATAAATTACAATCTATACATTATCTTTATAGTGTATTTCCTATTTACTTTATTTTTGTCCAGTATGGACTTCTCAAATTTGAATAAATTGAGCAAGCGATATTTATTAATTTGATTTTCCAAGTAAACTTTTTTTATTATAATTTTTGTATGTACACTTAGTTTGTATAATTTTCAATATATTTAATTATTATTTAATTATTTATTTATTTATTTAATAATATAATTATTTAACTTTATGTTTATTTAATTAAATTTAATTTTATTTTTATTTTCACCACCATTAAAAATGAACCTGCTGTTCGTAAAGGTAAAATCGCAATGGACGCAAAATGTAAATTTGTTGATTTTATATTGTGTTGTTTTTTTTGTTGTATGACGTCGCCTTCGTGTCCAAAATACATGTCGTATTTTGGAGAGGGAACAGATGCGCCGGCGACGGTCGACATTGCACTTATGTTAAGTGCAGTGGATTATTAGTCGATTTGGTAAGGCGACTTAATAATTGGATAATTGGTTCGGCTATTGGATGTGTGATGAGGTTAGTAAACTCTCAATTCAAATAAGTTGATTTATATTTGAATTTTACTAATTTGTTTTGTTGTGGCAGTATCGAATATCGGTGAGTCGAAGCTGCTACATCTTTTTATTGTGTTGCTTCAATGTCGATTTCAATATAAATTCAATAAATTAATGAATTTCATGGAATTTATGGAAACACGTGTGGTGTTTTCCTTTTAAATATATTAATTTAATTGAATACCAAAAGTTGGAAACCCGGCACTATAGTATGAGGCGACAATTAAATGGAAAACTGTATAAAATTTGGTATGATTTTGGTATGAAAGGCATTTCATGAAAAATTTATAGCCTAACGCATATTGTTAGAACAGCGTGTTGACCATCAAGATACGGTCATTGAAGCACATTAGAGAGAATACAACAAGCATAAAATTAGAAATTCACCATCATCCGTTTTAACCTTTATTGCTATATTATCAAACACTTATATAACTAAGTCCGTCCATCTCAGAAACTGTAACTCTGTTGGGTTTAGTAGCTTGGGTAGACAGTTATAAGATAACAATTTATCGCTGGGCGCCAGTCTACCAGAACGTAAGTTCGGCTATACTCAAATTCGAGCAGGTGGACTAACGTATGATTTTCACGGCTTCGTTCACCCTTATCTTGCCATTATGGACTCTTGCGTCTTGTCATACGATTGAATTTTTTTTTACGCAAGTGGTTCACACACTCTACCAAATTTTATTGAAATATTTGTTTTGTAGATTTTTTTTTCTTATTCGTTTAGCTTTTGTTCAAAAGTTGTTTGTCATTATTTTTAATAATTTTCAGTTGGATCCATTGTTCAATTTGGCTTACTGCGTTTGGACGAGCATTTCGTTTGTCATCAAACGATGTTATTTGTGAGTACTTACAATTGTCTGGATGATGCTGGCGGGTTCTCATTTACATTTTTAATGTAAAGGTGTCTCAATAAGGAAAGTAATAAAACCATAATTAAAGTTACCGGCCTCTCCAAAAATCAATGCACCGCTGTTTGTACCATTCTGCTAATCATACAGGTGAGTTGACAACGGCAGGGATTTGTTGAATTTGTGAAGTCATAAAGAATGGTATATGGGAATATTGTGGAAAATGGAGTTAATTACAACCAATTAACACTAGCCGGTTATCAACCGGTTTGGTGGATTTTCAGTCATGCCTCAAAACTATTATAAATTTATTAATATTAATCAAGAGTTTAAAACCAGTTGGTATCTGTTAAAAAAATCAAATTAAAGTTGCATCGTAAAGCCACAAGCGTTAAGTTTAAACTTCCGGTTTGATACCTTTGTCGTTTTGAAAGAAGACGGATATCATAAAAAAAAAATTGTTCCAAAATAAGATTTCGAATTAAAGTTACTAATCTATAGATTACTCATATTCTATTCCATATTCGCGTCCACTTTCTTTCAAGATCTTGGACGATGGTCTTACCTGAACTATAGCAGGTCTTGTATAATGGAGTCTTATTTTTTTGGTTCATTAATTTTTGCGGGTGTTAAGTTCAGGTCGACTTGATTTAGTTTTTTGCAGATGAACCCAGTTATCACGAGTTCCTGGTGGATTTTAGAAAACAGATATTTAGAATTTGTTCGACTTGTAAACTTGGTGCTAAATTCATTGGCTGTTCCGTATTTGAAAATGGGAATTAAGCTGAAATTAAATTATAATTTAGTAAACGAATAGCTGGCTCATCAAATACATGCTACAAATAGTCTTTCTGCCAAAATGGTGAGAACAACACTATATGTTTGATTATGATTATATTTCATTATGTTTAAAGTTTAGTTCTTCTAATTGTTTCAGCTTATTGTTGAATACAAGTACATATATTATGATGGGGTTTGCAATTTTGAGATTAGTTGAATCCTTTCCCAAACGTACATTATGAGCAAGTTTGGTTTTATGAATCTATGTACACACATTAAAGACGTATTATTCAAACTAACTATATATACATCTAGTTGAATAGTACTTTGAGTTAAATTTGCCAATTATATCATGTTCCTGGACAAATAATCAAAATCAATTAGTTCATATATAAAATATTATATCGGCTTATCTAGCATTAAATACGTACAATATAACCTTCTAATAATTTGCTAACAATAAAGTACATTTCCACTGTATTAATTTAACTCCCCCATAAAACAGAAATTCTTTCATACATACACTATATACACAAAACCAAAAAAAAAAATAAATAAATAATCAAAACTTTCTAATCTCTAATAAATCCGGTAGAAACATTTCCGTAGTATAATTTCCACCTTAGAGTCCCCCACCAAAAAAAAACTAAAATAATTCTGATTGTATATACATATATAGTCGTATAACGAGCAACAAAAACTACGACAAAATATTTATTGCTTGTATAAAAATGTAATTTGTAATAGGACTTAAGCTTTGACATTTTTCCTCCATTCTCTTTCTGGATTTCATTTTAGATATTTTCGCAAGAAATAAAATAAAAAACAAAAAAAAAATAATAAGTGGATTTTCCTCTATATATATACATACATACATATACATATGTATATCCAATCCAAATAACATGTACACAGACAGAGCTTTTGATTGGAACGAAGACGTAAAATGAAAACGTGAAATAGAATTAGAACGGAAAAAAATGAAGATCCGATAAAAATTAGAATTAGATAAAACTGAAAATGATTTTCCTTTATCTCTGTGTTTGTGTCTGTGTGTGTGTGTGTGTGTGTGCGTATCTTTGAAAATTGATTTTATATCATTTTCGTATTTTATTTGTTACTGCCTGTTGTTGTTGCTATTGTGTATTGTGGTTGGTTTATTGAAAAAATTAAGAAATAGATTAATTGAATATATTATAGATATAGTTTAGTTTATTATCCAAAGTCATTTAAATTGAAATAAATTATTCTAATTCATTTATTTTGATGTTCAATTTGTTGTTGTCTGCTACTATATTATATGGATAACCCAAAAATTTATCTGCCTTGCTATATTATGTACGTATACGTATATGTACCAAACAGATACGTAATACAAAAATTTATATTTTATTTTTTTGGCTAAGTATAAGCATATATATGTACATACATAAAGTTAGTTTTTCTTATTTACCCCAGAAACAGATATAAATTTTATTCAATTTCCGGAAAAAATTCAGGAAATGAAATATAAAGAGAATGTTGGAAATTTTTTTTTTTTTTTTTGTTCGGTATTAAAGCCTACAATTACAGGAAATTTTTTCGTTTCTCTAAAATTTGTTTTGCTGGATTTCATGTTATTTAGCATTAGCACCAATCTACATTTGTATACGTACATACTACATAGTATCTGGGGCGCATAAGTTCCAGGAAATAGTTTTTTTGTTTGTTTGTTTGTGAGTTAGTTATTGGGGAGAAAAGTTGTTTTTTCTTTATATTATGTTTAACATTATTTTGGTTTCACCTATTTAATTTTAGAAATATCAATTTGGTTCAGTTTTTATACGTATAATGACTAAACTAAAATTAATAATGATAGAGCCAGACAAACACAAAAAATCTCTTAAATTTTTAATATTCCCCCAATACTCTTTTAGACTATAGTAAAATTATGTAACGAGATGAAGGTAAATTATTTAATGGCTAAATAAAATTTATGGCCAATGCTTTAGATATGACAAATAATTGACCGCGTTAGTTTTAACGTAAATTTAAGTGTTAAGAAATTTTCTTTTTTTTAATTTCTGCAATTTTTAAAATTGACATAAAGTGAATAAGTGCTACGTACTTTGTGAAATATAAAACATATAAGGGCTAATTAAAATAATAATAATAAACCATGAAGTCTCATAAATAATGTGTGGAAAGTTCAGTCTGCAAAAACAATTGAACTTCCTAGTATGCCAAGCTCTATAATTTTGGGATTACTCCGACAGATGTCATGGCAACAACCACCGACGAAAGTGATGATAAAATTTGGACGATATTCACAATATCAATATAAACACTGGTATAATCCTGATATTCATCTGGTAATTATGGATGTAATTTACAAGAAACGTTTAGCAATACAACAGGGGAACCAGAATTAGAGGATATTTGTGATAATGATCACGAAGGGGAATACCTTAATGAAGATTGCTCTAAATGATGTCATTGTTGATCAACCACATCACCCAAAATTCGCGTTCGAAGTGAATTGTGTGCGACAATTGAAATGGTTCGAAACATTGTAAAGTTTTTGAAATTTTCACCAGTACGAAACACTATGGTCTGGGATTGCAAAACCAGATGGAATAGTATGGATGATTTTTGAATACCATCGACGCAATTCGTGCGGCATTAATTGATTTTTTGATCTAATCTACTAATCGAATCTAACATCAAAGTCGTATATGTGATTTGCCATTGCTTTGAAACCCAATAATTTGGCAATTGAAGCGCTGGGAAGAGGTGATGCAAACTTGGTCACTGTAGACACTATTCTACAATTTTTGTTAAAGTCGCCGAAATCGAATAAAATTGAAATTTCAAATGAGGTTTTTGATGCCCTATTGGCGCATTAATATACTTATAGTACTTCAATTCATAATCAATAAAAACATTTATATCTCAAAAAAAATTATTAAACACTTTTTAAAAAGGATATTAAATTTTCCATCTGGGTGTCTGTCTGTCTATCATTAGGATACATATAACTATATGATTTTATAAAATATATCCCAACATTTTTATAAATATTACATATTTACGTACATAATAATATCTAAACATAAAAATGTGTATGTTTTAGAGCATAATTTATATGTATTAATACACAAATCAAATATTTACACACAAATCTATATTATAATAATTATAACTATAATAATTAATAAAACATAAAAATTTTAATAATCATAACAATATTTTTCCAAAAAATATGTCAATAATAAATAAAATGTATATGTATACGAATATGTACATAATTAAATTTATTTTATTATTATTTATAATTAAATTATTTTTATTTTTCATATTTTGATTGATTGTTATTTGGATTAGTATCATAATATGATTAGAAGAAGAATATTTTATATATATATTTAGACAAATCGATATATGTCTATATCATGTAATTCAATAATGACCAACTTTTACAATGGCAGTATAAAAAAGATTAAGATATATGTATCTACGTAATTTATGAAAAGGAAGATGCACAATATGAATATGTACATCAATATACATAAAATATAAATATAAGGTTGGAAAGTCTGAATGTTAGGTTTGTTAACAATAATAACCTCGTATACGCAGTACAAATGTAACGGGTGGTCATTAAATTTTTAATTTATCTTAAATTCATCGAAATTTTTACTTTAACCCAAAATTGTGATTGAAACCAAAAATTTGTAGCCAGGGACGGTTAATCGAAAACTTCTTGTACATATAAAAATCTTGTACATATAACCAAGTTCTGAATTAAATGTTTCGTTTCGGTCATTAACATAATTCTCCACATAATATAGGCCAGGTTATTGTTTGGTTCTTTTCTACACATCGTCTTGCAGTTACATATGGTTTTCCCCTTTCGTCACGAAAAAAATACATATTGAAATTTTTGATATAAAACTAAATATCTAATTACGTGCATTTCTACACCAAATGAATTGTGCAACAATGCAATTTTGTAATACGGGCTACCGAGCCCCATAAAGACGACAGCGGCCTACGAGGGAACCAACCGATTGGTCCATCATTCTGCCCAGCCGAATAAATTGAGCGGACATCGCAAATACATCACCATTACTCATCTGAATCATCACGTACCATCAAATAGACAGTTTTAAACTATTCTATGTATTCATCACATTAAGAAAAATTGAATGTATATATAATTATCTCTCGTAATATTATCAACCAGGTGAGACATTTCATTATTTGTTTATTTATGTACGTGTAAGCATGTACCGCACCACTAGCCCCAATAAGCTAAACGATAAATAATCAAAATGTCACATATCCATTACATATGGAATCAAGTAGATTACCATCGTTTTGGCACAGCAATACGAGGGTGTGGTTCAAATAAGCTGAATAAATCATGTTCTCTGCCCGCGTTAGACGACAGACAGCTCAACTCCATTGTTAAACATCTGTACAAGACAGTCAGACTATAGACTGGGTTTAAGACGTATAGTCTTGAACGTTAAACCCTCCAAGGACCCAAACGGTGTTAGATGCCGTGGAAATGGGTGACCAATCCTGGTCGAGCTTTTACCGCCAGCGTAATCGAATGCGGCAGGTGGCTCAAGCCCGCTGGGTGAATTTAATTAAGAAATTATTTTTTTCTAGATTGTCACCAATAATCGATACAATATTGATCGGAATGAATAAACAATTCACTTACCCATTCTATAACCACAACACGTCTATATAGCCATAAAGATCCCTCAAACTATATATACTACAATAATTATAACTTTAACAGACTGACGATTCACGAGCGATCTCGCACAAGGGACTATTCACGATCGAGTTCTATAGATCTAACATAAAACACCCAACATTCTGTTACCACTATATAGATACGTTATAATGGCTCGTAAGTTATCTGTAAACCAGATTGTACATTCAAATCTGAATACAGTTCCAAAAAAACGATTGTGTTCCCCTCATTGTTACGGCAGATGTCGCAGTATTCACAGTGCGCCGTCTATTCATTGCAAATACACAATCAATGCAAAAATACACAACTAACTTTCATAAGCTGAACAATCATTCAAAAATCTTGTGGCAGATCAACACTTAATTTTAACGTTATAAAACCTATGTTTCAAAACTATTCATGTCGATTATACAACTCGCCGACCCAATTGCGAAGGAAAATTCATTCGCTTTTAACGTTTTACGTATTATCGAACACGCCGTATAGAAAATGAACGAATGTCGGTAATGAAATTTCAAAAAGAGCTATTATGGAATTCACGGCTGAAACGCACTCTATAGTAAAAGTGTCATTTTATAATCGCATCAAATTTACTGCGGGTTAAAAAAAATAAAAAAATATACAGGGCTATCGATACACTGTGTGAACGTCAAAAACAAACAAATGTCATTTTGCAGGCCCAACTAATTGAAAATAAACGGCATAATGAGAGGATGGAGCACTTGGCTCTAGATAAAAGTAAATCAAAAATGCAAATACTCAAAATAGAATTAAGAACAGCCGAATTAGATTAATTTGAAAGCTTGAAAGTAGTGATAGACGATATATTTGTGATAAACCAACCAATTTAAGGCTGAATAATTTTAATTTTTTTTATTAGAAGTAAGTTCCAAATGAATTATAAATAAAATAATTTAATGAAATATAAAATGAAATAATTTAATTTTAAGCAAAAAGTCATAACTGACAAGAAGGCTTACATTTTTGTAATAATACGATAAACGGTTCGAAACAAATTTTGATTTTAGAAATTGAACAAAACTTGATTTCGAAATTCTTTTGCCTCTATAGAAAATCTTCGTTCTTCTTGCGACTGTATACATCACCGTGTTCAGGTACGGCAACCTCCTCTTGGAATTGATCATGAATCAATAGGTCCTCGAAATTCAGTACATTGAAGTGGATTCGAATATTATGAAGGGCGGCTGCAACATTAATAATCCTCACTAATTTTTCCGGTGTATATACTGTAAATGCCAGGCTACACCAAAAAGGCACCTGCACCAGTTCTTCCAAACACCTATTGTGCGCTCGATTACATTACGGCCTGTACTATGGCTTTTGTTAAATCTGGTTTAAGTTGTATTAATTCCGGCACTTCTAAACGGTGTAATAAGCCAAGGTGCCAGTGGGTACCCAGCGTCAGCTTTTTAATATAATAAAAAACACTAATTTCAATTATCAATATTTTGATAGCTGGTGGGATTGCAGCTTCTTTGCGGATCGATAACACAATTTTCCGGCGGATTCTATTATGCAATTAATTTGAAATGATGATTGAAGGAACTCCCTCCGCAGTCAATCCGGCGAGTTGTATAATCGACGTGATTATACAATAAACCAATTATAGGTGCTGATTTCCTCGTAAAATTTGTTGTAACGGTCGATTTAAAGAATAAGCACTTACAACCATAACTACTCTAAGAACAGTCTCTTCTATTATAGCTCGTCATCACAACGAATTTTCAATATCGAAGTTTATAAATGGTTCTTTGCATTCTTTGCTCTCATTCTGCAAACCACGTTGTCTTGATTCTGAAAAGTTTGCATTATCAAACGATTTGCTTTTAAAATGCCAATCCACTACTTCATATCAACGGTTTCTTAAGAAGTTTACTTATCATCAAATTCCAGTAGCACGAGAAGACCAGTACAAAACAGCAATATAGAACTACATATCGTGATTAACTTACACATTTTATTCAAGCATTTATCGGATTACGGTGTGACAATTCGCTTGTCTTAATATGAGTTCGGCGTTCCAAAATTAAACTTCTTCACTAATGATATTACAGAAAATGGTATCCAACCATCAAACGATAGCATTATGTTGTCGGTATGGTTAATACCTAATTTATGGCAGATAGTTAAGCAAGGTAAAAAAGCCGTATTTTCTTGGCCCTCAGAGTATCAAATAGCCGTTGAGATAATAAAAAACTCTTGCTAACTGCACATTATTTGCACATCCAACAGATAACACCACATACTGTATTAGGACTGACACTTCGAATAAAGCGTATGGAACCGTTTCAATAACTAAACGAAAACGATTGGGAACCATTACCATTTTCCTCAAAAAAATTCTCAATCGCCGCATAACAATATTCTAATTTTGAACGTGAACTTCTTGGAATTTTTACAGGAATTAAGAAATTCCGTTATTTCCTGGCCTATCGCGTATAATCCGTGCTTACACAAATCACAAACCGTTAGAAACAGCAAGTAATTCCAAGACATAATGAAGTCTGAGACAAACTCGGCAACTGAAATTCGTAACTCAATTTACTATGAATATTATAGTCATGTGAGAGGCTCAGACAACGTTGTGGCCGACACACTCTTTCATTGTTTTCGAATTAGAATAACTTATTCAAGCACAGGCATTAGACCCTGAATTAAAAGGATATTTAGACGGTTCGAAACCCCTTAATCGAAAATTAAAGTTACAAAAAATCATACTGGAAGATAGCTCAAATGGAATATGGTGCGAGACATCAACAATATCACCTCGACCATGTGTTCCAGAAACACTTAGACGTCAAATGTTCGAAAACGTGATGATGATCGCAGTTATCAAGAGTATAGCTAATAAGAAGTCTAAGAAGAATTGGACTTACTACCTGTGTAAATGTAGGGGATCAGAAAATTAGAATAACCAGAATGTCCTTGTTTTGTATTGAGCTACATATTTTAATTCAATATCAACACTCGGTAACAAGAAATTTGAATTAATATTTCAGTTTGATCATCTGATGGTGTTACGTGTGTGTTTAATTTAAATTTAAATATTTAGAAGCAGACCAGATTTTTAATCACAAATTTGTGATTTCCTACAAACGGCAATAGTAAAACACACGAAAAATAGTCTTGCATCAGTGCTAGACAATTTTAGTTGTGTTTTTCTATGAGAGTGCTTGGCAATAGGTCGACGAAAATTTAGTAGTGGCTTTTTATAAACTGGTTTATTACTGTTCTGAATAAGTATCCTCCAAAATTATGTAATGTTGCATGTTTTTTAAGAAAAGTATTAGAAGTTGTTAGTCGAACGATTATCCGAACGATTCGAGACGTTTACCTTCGATGACGAGAGATTTTACCGAACCTCGTTAAATCAAGTTATAAACTTATATGAGTAGATGCCAAATCTTAGTTTTAATATACGGCGCACGTTTAAGTTAGTTAAATATTTAAGACGATTATTCCATTTTGAACAAATCATCTTGCGGATGATCTGAGCCGCTAAACATGAAAACAATAACAATTGCGTTGATATACCGCGGCCGATGAAATTTTAATATATTACAAAAAAACTGCAGTTTGGTTTTCTGTGTCAATGTGAAATGATAGCGAGATGAATTAATTTGTATTAAACTAACATGGTTTTACAACAACAACATTTAAAATGAAGTCCTAGACATCACTCGATATTACTAGTTCTGCGGATCATTTGGCCTGGAAACATTTATATGTATATAGGACTTGCATTATTGCGTTGGCTGAACTCATAAATAATGCACTTAACTGTTTTCATTTTATGAGAATTTAAAGATTCACATTAATATCATTTGTGGATTTGGATCAACGAACGCACGTTGATTTATCGAATATCGATCCACTGTGTCTCATATTAAACAATAAAACTCGATTTGTTTGATAGAAATTGAGCTATAAAATGATCTTTGGACATAGTTCTGGAATTTAGTTAACCGGAATGGAACTGTCATTTTATTTTGGGTACTTTGATAGTCTGAGATTTGGCTAAATGTACTTATAGATCGAACTACTAATCGAAATGCGCTAACACACTTATGGGATTTAGTTAAATTTTATTTGGATTTATTTTAATTCGTGCAAGTATTGTTTTGGTTATAAAATATGTTTAATCACAAATTTATTTATTATTCTGTTCACCATTGTAGGGTAAAAGAACCCTATACCTATATATATATATATATATATATATATATATATATATATATATATATATATATATATATATATATATATATATATATATATATATATATATATATATATATATATATATAAATATACTGATCTTTCAATGATGTATATACTATAAACTATAAACGTAGCTTGACTATAAACGTAGCTTGATATCGAACTATATAATTACAGACGATTTATGGAACAAATCGGAGTGCATCATCGGTTAGAACAAGTAATTTTAACAAGACATATCATAATATATATGCATCTAACGCAGGGTTGGGCGAGGTAGATTACGCCAAGTAATAGTAAGACGCCGGCAACATCTTACAATGTTAAAACGTTTTGAAATCGAATGCACCAGTTCACAGTTTTATTTTGCAGAAGGGTGATTCAGCTTCACCTTATGAAGAAACAATCATAAAAAACTAGTTTTATAATTTTTAAATTTATAACATCCCTAGACACACTGATAGAAATTGATAAATAACAATTTGACAGTTTTAGTTTTCACTTTATCTCCCATATAGTTTGTGAAAATATCAAAGCTGAGAAAACAGTGTGTAACAGATAATCAACTAAGTTTGCGAACATTCAGGTTATATTGATTTGTTTTTAAATATTTCTAACTTAACTTATTTTTCTGAGATGGTAAATTAAAACAAATACACTGAAGATTTGCTGTTTATATCCGAGCTCTATACCAATAAAATTATCAAAATAATTCATCAATAACTAAAACAAATTATCCATTTCCAACTCTTTCAAGTTAAAATATTTTAATCTTATGGTAGGATGGGAATGGTTCGGGTTTATATCCGACCTCGCGAACCAACCTGAAAGAGCGGAAATCTCTATTTTCGATAATTGGCTATAACTAAGGCTGCCAGATGTCCCGCTTGGAAAAAAACTGTCCTTCTTTGGAACAATTTGTTTTTCCCGTAAATAATTTTCTTTTCTATTCTTTTTTAAATCATTTGAAAACGAAACTACTCTAATTAAAAACTAAGTAAGGAAGCACATGTCTCATAAGAGCCATTTAGGATAACTATCCTAAAATAGGCCTCGAACTCCACTGAATATTGACTTTTTGAACCAGTATTCATATTGGAAACCTTGAAAATGGAAATTTTTTGGATTAAGCTGAACTTTTATTAAAGTTTACGTCACAGAACATAATTTTATTATTTGAAGAAATTTTCATTTCTTGTAGGCGGAAAAGCGTTTGCAACCCAGAGAAGAATATGAGTTGAGAACCAAAAAAATCGAAATTTTCTGAATTCAGGCTGCGGTAATTTTCGGTAAATTCATTTACTCTATCAAAAAGTAGGGAAAGTCAAAATTTTATTTTTTTTTAATAATAAAATTGTTGGAAACCCAGTATATCCAGTTTCGAAAATCTTTAGTACCTTATGTGGCCTCATCGCGGTTCTGCAAGGCACTGTATGTTTGTAAAGGCTTAAGTAATTTTTATAATTTAGATTATTTTGAGCTGTTTTTGCCTGTCCTTGACAATGTAAAAAGGAAGTTTCATTGATGGGGTTCAATGGATCGACGAACGAAATAGAATCAAAGGTGATTCCCACCACTCGTATCGTATTTATCCTAAGGAAATCTGGTCACCGCAGTTTAGAGATGGTTCACAAAATCACTGTAGGAATTGTCTAAATTATCGACATTTTCTACGTTGTCGATATGGGTAGCCTAGAAAATAATAGATGACGCGTATGTGCCCATCAATGCTAACGATACCACCTAGATTTTGTGTCCACGATTTGTTCATCGGATAATTTCTAGAAATTGTTAATTGGTCGGCGACATCGTGATTTAATGACTCTTTCTTTGGAATTAGACGAAACAAAATTTCTATAAAATTTAAAAATATTCGCAAATATTATATTCAAATCGAATTCTCAAATTGTTTTTAAATATAATTGATTACCGTTTTTAAATTTTACAATTCTGAACTTGTATAAAAAATTATTTTGGAATTTAATGAAATGTACAATTTTTAAAATCTTCCTAATATTATGAAAACGTTGAATGAAATATTTTTTATACTTTTATTTGCACGTATAGCTATGTTCAATGCGCTGACGCTTTTACGTAAAAGTTAAAAAAAAATTGTTTTGTGGGTTTTGCTTACTAAATACAATATCTCTCAACCAGCCGGTTTTTTGGGATTTAAGAATTTTAAGGTTATATACCCTTATTCCGAAATTGCCTTTTAAAAAAAGAGAACAGTATTGAAGGCTGATAAGAAATAATAATATTTTTTGAAACCTATGTTTATATCTGTCTCAAATCAAATCTTTTGTACATATAGCATAGCTTTCAACGACAGCATATAGGTTTAATAAGAACAAGAAAAATTTAATCATCGTTCAATGCGGTATAAAAGTTTATACATTCTTACAAATTTTGTGATTTTGAGTATTGTTTTATAACAGGTCTCACATACGAACGTATAGGTTGCCGTCATCATTAGCACAATAACTAGCGTGCTTGCTTTGCTACTCGGGTTCGATTCCCGATGGTGACCAAAAATCACGGTTGGATGATTTAATGTGTAGGTATATGTGTTTGGCCGGGTATTGTACCGTGGGCCCGTTAGTGGCATTGAGTGCTGGAGTAATCCGCCCAATTTTAATTTTTTTATTTGTATGGTTTCTACTATATGTATGTATATTCATTCTAAAATGTTAGTTATCACCCTGTTAGTAATACATATTATGTTGGTTAATAACGAAATTATGTAATAACTATTACAATATAGTACGAGGATTAAGAGAATATTTTTATGTTATTTTATGTTGAAAGATAAATTGACAAATGGTAAATACAAATTATGTATATAGATTCCACATACATCATATATTGTATATACACATATGTAGGTATACATTGATGGAGGATCGGTATATATACCGATTATTATTATTTATAAGCTTATTATTATTACCAATAATATAAAAATGACAATACATTTAATGAAAGCCTACATATAGTCGTGTTACTTTTATGTCAAATCGAAATAATATCAACATGGATTTCTATATAATATGTATACTAGAACATATTTTTTCATGTTCTACTATAATATGTTAGTTATTTTCTATATATACATGTTACATATTATTGTTGTTCACTGAATTTACTATACCTACATCTAATTATGTTAAAAGGATGCGGGTACGAGGATACCGAAAAAAATATTTATTTATAATCCTATCAGAATTGATAGGATTTATATCCCACTACTTTATACATGAAAATAAGTTGGTACAGATAGTTGAATAACGCCAGAGTATTATGCAGACTTTATCATGAAAATATAATTCGATTAATACAGATTATATAGGAACGATGAGAATTTTCACGTGATCGTATTATTTTATTTGACGCTGAACCATAAAATTAATTTCCTTTTGTGTCTTCCGATTCAGAGTGTCTTTAAATAATGTATACATATACTTACTCAAAATCCTTGAATTAATTTTGGGTTTGGAAATGATTCAAATGTGGACTAAATGAAGTGTTGACCGAAATTTTTGTGTGTCTGAAGAATCGAATATAATAACCGGAGAAAAGTCGAACTAATCCTTTATCAATCTTAAATATAAATATTTGGTAAATCAAAACAATTGTATTTATTATAGTCGGTACAATTCAATTAAATAGTTTTAATTAACAATAATGAGAAAACCATGGATTAGGAAACATCAAATAAAGTAAATATTATTTCAAGCCACTAGCGCTTTCGAGGTTGGTACATCAATTGGCACACAACAAGAAGTTCAGTTGTACTTATTTCTGTGTAGTCGTTCGATTTATATGCAATAACGTCTGTACCTTTAATCACTGTAATCTATAGAAGATCTTATTTTGCGAAGTTTATAGTGAAGAAGAATTGTCCAAATGAGAAGACACAAATTATTTCATTAATTTTAAAATCGTAATGCTAGCGAGATTCTTGACTAGCTCATTGCAGATCTAACAATTTTAAAATATATTTGAACTCTTCTAATTAAATTCCCGAAACTGTAACCTAACCGCTTTCTATTTATTACCACACTCCTACATATAGCAGAAATTGAACCAAATCGCGAAAAGTGTGCTTGTCAGTTTTGAAAACTTATAGCATGATGCTAATTATTCTACCACTGAAACATGGCTGTCAAGATCGAAACTCTGGCCAATTATAGCTATCAATGGTATAAGATGGGTGTTTACAGTTATTATTTGCTATACGGTTCTTATGGATCATCAGTTGAAAAATACAATAAACTTCCACCTGTCTCTCGACCAAGCTTCCACACCATTTCAACCTCACAAAGCTAAAATGGATGAATAAGGACGCGATGATTTCCTGTCATTTAATATAGGGATCAAATTTAAAACTCTGTGATTGCCTCGATTTATTCAATGTGAGATTATACAACAGATTGTTGTGAACCAGAGCAACAACTGTTTTTCCGAAGGCACTTGTAAAAGTAAATGAAAATATATTTTAAGGGAGTGTGCTATCGTGTTCGGACCCAACATTTCAATTGGGTTATTTCCTCTAATTTCGAAAACAACTTTCATCAGGCTTGCTTTCAAGAGTGGACTGCGAGCCGAGTTCGAAAATTACTGAGGGCTATATCAATTTTATTGATTATTCCAGAATTACTGGTGAATATCATTATAAATGCTAGGCATAATGTTGAAGTAGTGATTACGGATTTTAGTAAAGTATTTGGCACCACATTTTACTTGTAAAGAATAGACTGTCCTTTTGACTTGATTTAGACGTTACTTTGTGTTGTATATGCTGGCGATATTATTAGGCGTTTTGTTCTCTACGAATCTATCCTTTAAAGACCAAATTGACAGATGTGTCAACAAGGCGAATTCAATGTTAGATTATTTAATTTGTTTCACCAAAGAATTTGATCCGTACAATTGGATTATGCCTATAGATTGTTTGGAACTCATACAATTCATAATCGATTTTTGATGTTTATTTTAAGACATATTTCCTCGCGATGTTTTCATTGCGAAACTTTGTGATGGACCTGGACTTCCAGTGGTTGAACTATGGTATGTAAGAGAATTGCAAATTGGATGTTCCTCTTAGCACATCGGCATATATTGTTGCGGCAGCAGAAATCTTAAAAAATGCTCTTGAAATAGTAGCAATACTTATTTCAAAAAAAGTTTAAAAAACTTCCAAATCCAGGAACTAATCAGTAAGAAAAGCGGAAAATTCAGCGGCAATGGCAACAACAACAGTCACCGTTGCTAATATGGAAACAGAATCGACAACATAAAAGCCAAGATTATTTAAGTGAGCACTCGGCAACAGAGAGAACAGATTAGGTACGTAACGCTGCAAGAAATGTAAAAAGACCAGCAAACTTGACCCCAGGTCGAAAAAGCCAACGCTTTTGTGGATCACTACATTAGGAAAGACCAAGTGCGTGCTACCAGAACAATTCGTGAATGATTTAAAACCGATATTAAAACCTATAAAATTTAAGTGGGCGAGAGTTAAGAATATAATTTAAAACTGCATAAACCGAAATAAGGCTCCATAAGACACGACCTTATTCACGATAAAATGATTAGAGAATTACATGGAAAAGATGAAACACAAATTTCATCATATCGCCCAATAAGTTATTTAAAAAAATATTATTAAAGAAAATCATTGCTTGAAGATCAACATCTTATTCCAGAACAAATTTGGTTGCCGAAACCAGCATGTCACTATAGAGCAAGTGCACAGAATTGTAAATGCTATCAAACTCACCTTAGAGAAAAAAAAATGTTTTTGGAATTGCACAAGCCATTGATAAAGCTTAGCACGATAAACTAGTTTACAAGATTGAAAGCTGCTTTCGAATTGTCATGCGATCCTCGAAAACTATCTACAACAAAGTAATAGTATCACCATTTGCTAATTACACAACCGTTTTGGTGTCCCACAAAAACCCAGTAATTGTCTCAAGAGAATTGAAAATTATTTTAAACAAGATTGAAGATTGGCTAAGGACAAAGCAAATCCGCGCACTGTCTAACGGTGAATCATCTGGACAGATGGTTGACTTGCAGAAAATATATTGAAACAAAGCACACATTAAAAAAAATTTGAAATCAAAATTATCTTTGAACAAATAAGGTGCTACTATGCAAAGCGATAATAATGCCCATATGGACATACGGTATCCAACTTTGGGATTCCACCAGCGCATCAAAGACACAGCTTTACAGCAACGAACTCAAGCAAAAATACTTCGCAGTCTTACAAATGCTCTGTCCATGTATAAGATATACTAACATACATGCTGACCTGGATATCTAAACCGTTAAATCATCTCGATACAGACGAATGCGAAAGTCAGACCCACTAAATTTAATGAACTAGTTACCTAGAATAGTTTTTACCACTATGACATAACCGTATTCTCTCGCTGCATTTCCATTTCAATGGATTCCTTATTCGCTTCCTCACGTTATTCTTAATTATACAGAGCGACTTTCAATATCATGTTGTAATAGATGTAAGATGTCGTTCTGAATATCAATGCATAATGTTTCTGCTACCGGCTGAAATAGTGGGTCATCGAACGAATCGGCAGGAAAATCAGTTTGGTCTGATTTGCTATCAGTTTCAGACTGATTTTGATTATCTATTAGATCTAGTTTATATAGTTAAATTTGTATAGCTCAATAAGAGAGATTTACAACAGATTTGACGATCCTGAGTATAACGACATTAATTACTCAATTTGAGAAATTTTGTTGGATAGAACTTTGTCATTCTAAGGTCGCGATTTGACGTGCCGACATCCCGTAGATAACGTGAACAACGTAGACAACGTCGATAATGTAGACAATTCCTAGAGTGGTTTTGAAATTAGTTCTAAACTAAAGGTTGACCAAATTTCTTTAGGAACAATGCGTTATTGGTGATATAGTTTTATAGAATGTCCGACAATGCATTTAAATCTCTTTTCAAAAAGAGCAGAATTTAAAACTAATCGTGCTCAAATATCATGAATCTACATCAGCATCATGTTTATCCATTACAAAATTATTAAATTAACCCAAAATAACGATATATAGCGTTATATAGAGTGGGGCCCTCTTTATAACGATGGAACGGTATAGAACAGCTCGCAGAAAAATCGGAAAAAACGGTCACAAAAAATCAGGCCAAAAAGGATATAACTTTCATTAAAAATAATCCGGGAACTTTAACCATGTCCGTGCAATAAAATTTCACATACCCCACTCCATGGTAAAACGAATTCGAGTTCGAAAGAAGTGTTCCACGGAATTTCATATTTTGGAACCACAATGCTTCATAATATTATGTTAAGAATTATTTGAAGCCACTTATACAATATGATAAAACGTATATGTAAACCCATAGATAACTAAAACTACAATCATTCCCACTATATTGGTCATCTACAAAATGCTCGATTTTTTTCGAAAAGACAGATATAGGGTTTCGCCAAGAATATTGTTTAACTATAATGGGTGTATAATACCAATAAAAATAAATTTAATCACTGCACCCAACTCAGCACTTGTCCATTCACATTTAAATTATTTAATATATAAAATTAGCTTTCATCGATTCAACGATCAAATTACATTTTATGCATCTCTTGATTCCATAAGGCTTTCACAAACACAAAACAAAATTATTGCAAAAGCTCATTTGAGAAATTGAAAAGCTCTTAAAATAATTTTTATAGATGCGAGTGTTTTCCACTTTAAAATTTTATTCAGAAACTCCGTTGCATTATCCCATTCATGTGGAATAACTTCGTTGAATTACTAATTAGCACAATTAAGGTCAAATTGTGTATAGGTTTTTTTTACAAGTTAGCAAAAAAGCCAACAATACACATCCAAAATAAATTGAAAATTCTCAAAAAGCCAACAAAATTTTGTATTTGTTCATGTTTTTATATAATATGTAATCTTTTGGAAGTGTGAAAGGAAGGAAAGAACGAATAAAAAAAAAGTTTTTCGAAAAAGCTTTCTTATATTTTTGTGTGCTTTTTTCTTTATGTAATATATATTTTTCATTCAGTAAATATATTTTCATTTTATCAGCCAAATAAAAAAAACAATTTATCGTTTAAAACTTAATAATTCTTATTCTACTTCTTCTTTAACGTCTTCCTCGTGTTTCGTTTGTTGTTCGGTGTCAAATAATAAGATGAAAATTTATAAAAAAAAAAAAAAAAAAGTAAAAAAGAAATATAAATCAAAATATCGAGAGGTTGTAACTTTTCGTATTTTATTTGGTTTGTTTTTCTTTGATTTCCGATTTGGTGTTTGTATTTAGGAAAATTTCGAACAAAGTTTTTTTTTTTGTTGGTTTGATAAAAAATAGAAATATATAATAATATCATAGAAAGTAAAATGTAATTTTATGGGTGGAATAATATCTAATAATCATAAAAAATAAAAATTTAAATTTGATTTTAACTTTTGGTTTCTATTTTTGTGAGATAATTTTTTTTTGCTGCCTATCAAAGTTTATTTATAGTATGGGTCCAAAAGCGCCTGGTTTTCCGCTTGATCATGTGGTGAATAATTGTTTTTTATGGTTTTAAAAACTAAAATAATAAAAATAATTATGAACGACTATTAATTTTGTTTAATAAGTAATTCAAGAAATAAAATCTTTCAGCTTTGTGGAACGTAATTTAATATTTATTGTTTATTAATTTAATGAGGCAAGTACATGGAAAATAATTTTGTTTCAATTTCAAAAAAAAAGCTTAGTTGTATATAAGAATAATTACTTTGTGGTTTTATATACGCGGTATACAGATTATTTTTAAATTAAGAATTCTCGATATATATGTACGTACATAAATAATATATAATGTTAGGGGAATGAGCAAAACATTTTACACTACTTTGCAAAAAAATTTTGTATTATAACTTCACCCTTGGTTACATGGAACAACAGCGATATAAACGATTACACAACTTTTTCGATCTATATACATTTTAAGAAGAATCGAAACTCATAAAATTTGTTTTGATTTCCCAGCAAAAATTCTTCAAACTTTATAGTCCTTGATAAAATAATAAAATACGAAAGTATTTTTTTATTTATTTCTATTCAATAATTTTTGCAAAACTGGGAAAAAAATAATTTTGTGTATCGAAAGTTCTTATGGTATATATACGACGATACGCACATTTCTCCGCCCTTCAATCATTATTTTTTACATAACCATCGTTCATCATCATTCATTTTCAATCACGAAATTGAAATATTATTTGAGAAAAATTAGTGGAATTTTATGTTTTTATGTCTATATTTTTATGTATATTACACAGAAACTGTAAGTCATCATTATTTTATTTTATTATCTTTGGTATCATTTTCATCATCGACATCATTAACGCGTTAAAGTTTTTAAATATTTTAGAGCTTTTGGTACTGAACATTGGTAATTAAATTAATTTGTGCAAAATTTATAAACTAAGAAACGGATGTACAAGAGAACCGGGTGGTTGTAAAAAAGTTGAATCAATTGTATAAATTCAGTTTACGTAAACTACCATTCAAAATTAGTTACAGTTTAAAATATGCTTGAAGCAAATAATTAATTTGATGTGGGATAATTTTGTGATTCCTTACGTGAAATGTGTGTCGTATTCTCTGCCATGTTAGAAGCGTTTCAGCGTCACCAGACCAACATGTATGAACAATTTATCTTCTCTCACTTGTTCAAAGTTCCCTTTGTTATTCGATCCTGCATTGTGAGAGGCCGATAACAAAATAAGGAGATTTGTTGATATAAGGAAATATTTGTATCTATCTAAGTCCTTTATATCTTTATTTTATCAAAAGCTTGAGTGAAATTTAAAAAAGCTGCGGAAAAGTACTTTTTACTTTAAAATTGTACCATTCTTGGGTCTAACTTTCACTATACCTAAAGTCTGTTGAGCAGCACTGACAACCGAAGTTTTCAGTACCTCCCAGGCAGAGTTCACGCAGTCAGACTTAGGTACTAAGGAATCTAGAATACTACGAATAAAAATTTTCAAAATAAAAAAACTAAGAATTATCCAAATTTAACGAACAATTTTTTCTTAAAGTTAAGTCTGAATTCTTTAAATCCTATACACGCTCAAGTGCAACTGCACTCATTGGCAATGCTGATTTAAAACTGATTTATCCTGAACTTTAACCTTCTTATTATTGTAAACTTCATAGATAGATTTACGAATTTTGTCTTCCGTATAGAATTACACTTTTTCAACGCTTCGATCGCGAGCTTCAAGGGTAAATCGGAAGTGTTAGAAGAAGTTACTATAACATTAAACAGTTCATATGATGTCTCTGTTAATGGTAATTTTTCTACGGTTTAAAAAAATTATTGACAACGATCATATCAAAATAGTTTAGTGCCCATACTATTATTTTGCGGGATGGCTGAACATGTAAAGTTGTTCCACAAAATTGTAATTTACCTTTGAAGTGAGAACAATGCGATTTAAATTTATTATGTAACTTAACTGACGCCGACGTGGGATGAATCTGTTTGAATCCGCAGTGAAATGTTATTTTTGAATCAGTGTATAGCAATAAAACTAAGAGATATTGTAATTGGCTAAGGATTTATATTCAGCAATCAATTTAGGAAGGAGAGTAAACATTCCAGCATCTTGACCAGATATAGGGGCCGAAATTCATTTAACTTTTATGTCTTGTCGTCTGGTTGTAGAGGAATATTAGACATGCTGTTGTACAACTTCATTTAAACTACTCGTAAAATGATGTTTGCTGAGTATAATGGGCACATGAAAATTATTAGTCAGTCGCTTTGTACTTAAATTTAATTGCGCTAGCAACGATAAACCTAGCAGCTGATGAAATAGACGAATATACACAATGCCTTGAACCGTAATATGCGGAGGTGTTGGTCGAAAGACAAGATTAGTTCATTTAACGTTAAGGATTTGATTAGAAAGGGGTGCGAATACTTCTTCCAATAATTAACGCTTCATTTCGACTGAAACATGTCCTCTGCAATGGAAAGTAGCAGAAATAATTATGATACCAAAGCAGAACAAACCATCTAATCATAAAAAAATCATATAGGCCAATTTTTCTGCTTCCAGTACTTTCTAAAATTTTTGAGAAACGGTTATACAATAAGATGAAACCTATAATACTGAAAGAAAGCAAATACCACCACATCAGTTCGGATTTAGAGAAAACCACTCCAACATAGAGCCCATTCACAGGATTATAAGTATTATTGAAGAAGCACTTGAAAATTAGTAAATATGCTCAACAATATTTGTGGATGTAGCATAGGCCTTCCATAAAGTATGGCATCCTGGATTGGAATATAAACTGCATCGAGATTTTCCAAAAGAATACTTTCAAATATTGAAATCTTACATTGATAACAGATATTTTCGCGTTAGATGTGAAGAAGAATTTTCCGAGCAAAAGAGGGTATCTGAAGGGGTTCCCCAAGGTATCGTGCTGGGGCCAGTCTTGTATTTACTTTACACAAGCGATTTACCAAACACAAGCGGGACAACAATAGCAACCTTTGCGGACGATACTGCAATTTTAGCTACTGGTTATAAAGTAGACGAAGAAACCAGAAAACTGCAACGGGCTACAAATCTACTAAGTAACTGGATCAAGAAATGGCGCATTAAGCTAAATAAATAAAAAATCAACGCACGTTAAATTTACCAAACAAATAGTTAACTGGATACCAATAGAACTAAATTCCAAACAAGTTCCTCATGAAGCTAACACAGCCAAGTATCTTGGCATGACTCTCGATGCTAAATTAAAATGGAAAGAGCACATTAAAAAGAAAAAGGAAGAGCTACACATTAAGACTGTGTCCGAAACCTGTGATAAATATTTTTTAGTACAGAATTTTGACTTTTGCATGCAAAAACCCAAGACACCCAAATTATTATAGTCTATCGCTATCATAATTTTTGACAGATCCGTACGAATAATTTATATCATTATGTTGTAGGCCGAGCAATAGAATAAAATTTGTATACATATAAAATGGCGGATGGATCGAAATTTTATGATGTTTTTGGCGGGATGATACTATTTATATACATACGAGCATATATATAATTTATATGAACACACACACTGAATTAATATAAAATGAAATGATTAAAAGATAAATAAAAATAAATAAAAGTTCGAATATACAAAAATGATTTTTTTAATAAATAAAAGCTTTACAATTTAATATATTTAATGTTATTAATTTAATTATAAGAGTAAATCATCTACAATACTGCACATAAGTCTGTCGTGAGGATAAATCCCATCTTCACCCGCCCCATTATTCTGTGAATCGTTATCCATATCGAGAAAATTATCAGGCAACATGAGTTTATTGTCCAAATGTATATTGTCTGGTAATGCTGCGAATGGATTTTTGACAATCTCTCTCACCTTCTCTAAATGTCTTTGGAATCGTTCAGCAGTCTCAACTCGTTGTCTCTTTTGCATCTCCATAATGACGCGAAAGGATTCACGCGCCTGATGTGGCCGAAATTCATTTAGCAGGTGGTGGTGGATGTGGACGAATAGAAGATTTAAATCTTCAATCTAAATGAAATACACTTTTAGAAATATGATCATGATTTATATAAACTAAAGGAGTCCTTCATACCTTTTCTGTTCGCCTCGGGCTGTCCGGGTAGTGAATGAGTAGGTCGGTAAGGTTCAAGAAATTTACAAATAACGAATGATTCGGCTTCTTTAATTCTTTCCGTCGATCACAATGCTGTGGATATAATCGCTTGAACCCTTGACTTTCAAGAGGTCTGATTATAGTGTCATCGTTGTTAAACGGATTGCCAAACATAGAGTATGTTTCATGGATGGGTGGTGGAGGTCGCGGGGCACGATTTTTACGTATATTTTCCTCTGTGTATAAATTCACATACTGGGCCGGAGGTAATGGTTGTGCTATTACTTGGGCTGTTTCAGCATAAGCCATTTTTTTAAACTAATTAATTCAGGTTTTAATTGTACTGTAGCTGAAGCACATGCCCCAGCCACATAGAATTTGTCCTATAAGTTGGTCCACCGCGGCATTGACCTGTAGCTCAGTTAGTAGGGGTAATGGTGGTCGTGGGTTGTGGTGGTAACTTATAGGACCTAGATTACCGCATTGGACTGTATACTACAGTATACAGAAACTAACAAAAATAGGTGAGAAAAAAAAACGGATCATCAACGCGCAAGACGTTATTCTCCTGCTTTGCAGCGGAGCGAACAACAGAGGAAAAAAACTTAACTTATCTAAACATTATTATTTAACATATATCTATTTATAAAAAAAATCAAAAAAAATATATCCCACATACCTTTTTGGTTTATCCTAGGAAATATAATATAGTGGTATATCCTAAAGGTAAATCACACAATTACACAAATCACACAATTACAGTAAATTATAAGATGCACATGAGATGAACTATATGCAGATGAACTATATTTTCTCACAGGAAAAAAAACACAAGTAAATGATTACACAGTTCAATTTCTTTTTTTTTCACAAAAGATTTTATTTATTACTTTTTTTCTAATATTTATTTACACTCAAAACAATTTCTATTTAATTCCAAAAAAAATAACTCTTAACGAACTAATGTTTAATAACAAATTTCTTTAAATCTAACACCAAAAAAACACAAAATTTTAGAACCACAACAATAACAATAAGTATATGAAACACATATATAAACTAATCAAAAACACACCCGAACTATCCGGCAAAATAAAAAAAACTCTATTTTTCTCAAAAAAAATGCCCGCGTTACGGATTCGCGATCCGTTCCACTTGATGGCTAAACTTCAACTCACTTCGAAGAAAATTATTTTTTCTTTACAAAAACTGTCCGCGTTACGGATCCGCGATCCGTTCCGCTTAGTGGACAAGCTTGAACTCCCTTCGAAGAAAATTATTTTTCTTCACCACCTAAAAAAAACGGGGAAATTTCCACATTTTTTTAAAAACATAGAATGATTTCTTCCAATCCGAAATCAATAAATTGCAGGTGGGAGGGATTAATATAAGTTTTGCATATAATTATAAAACTTTAATTTAGGGCATCCAAAGTTAATGCACCCAAAAAAAACGTTTTCATATGCATTGGAAATTTTTATAAATTTTGCTGAAAGCAAAAAAAAATTGGAATATATTTTTATTTCAAAATAAAAAAAATTGTATGCACTTAATATCAAATTTCATTTTTTTTCATAAAAAAAAAATGCTTGAAATTAGAGCACTACGCGCACGCTTATTACAATTAATGTAATGTATTTAAAACAAAAAAAGTATGTCAAATATCTTGACCTACAGAAGTATGAAATATGTGCGAGAAATGTGATTGTTGGGAATTGGGATTGTAATGGGATAGAGGAACTCATCCCGTTACAGTATATAAATATTTTGATGCTTGGTTTTGCATTGCTATTTCTGGATCCATTTTATTGGAAAAAAAATTTAATGTCACTTTCAATTTTATTTTTTTATTTATCATAAACACAATTTTACACCCAACACAACAAAATTTGTATTAATAAAAATAATTATTCCCGTATTAAAATAAATATTAATAAAACTTTATTTAAATTAGCTTTTATTTTATAAAAATATCGACACGAATTTATTAATAACAACAAAAACACGACTGAATAATGGCGTTCATTTTCACAAAAATTTGACGTTTAAAAAAAAAAACTTATAACGTGGTGACTTGGTGAGGCATTTGAGGTGGGGAGACTTATTATACATTTCGGACGGCATAATAAAAATTTGTGAATGTAGGGGAATAATTCTCAAACAATGTCAAAATTCTGTACTAAAAAATATTTATCACAGGTTTCGGACACAGTCTAAATATAGAAATATGTATTGGCTAATTGGAAGGTATTCAGAGCAATCAATACCTAATAAGTTGCTACTATACCAACAAGTTTTAAAACCTATATGAACTTATGGTATTCAGCTTTGGGGCTGTACTAAGGAAACCAATATTAAAATAATACAAGCTTTTCAAAATAAAGTTTTACGTGAAATAGTGAACGCTCCTTGGTACACATAAGAAACGATAACCTACATAGGGACCTCCGGATGGAAAACGTCAGCGAAGAGATAAAAATTCATGCAAAGAAACTTGGTCAACATCAAAATGTTACGTGGTATGCTGTGTTACATAAATGGAGTACGAAGGCTACAAAGAAAGAAACCGCTGGAATTGGGAAGACCACAAAAGGAAGGTCAAATTTTTAGAGACTAACTAATGGGTAAGATCTCTGAAAATTGAACATAAGAAAGATAGACAAATTACTAGATGATATATCTAATCAAATATTTAAAATAATAAAAAAATTTATAAAAGAGCCCCACTTTTATATATTTGATAATCAAATACTTAACGTGAAATGGACTAACCTTGGATTTCGACCAACGACGTAAAAAGATGATAGTGTGATTGAACATGATGGCGACAAAATCAAAAAGCTCTAATGACCTTACAGTTTTAAAACGATGTTCAATGTCAACAATTTAATTGAAATTTTTTAAAATATGGCTTGGATTATGGCTTTGACGAATATGGTGGCAAGATGAGCAGAATTCTGACTTGTTACCTTTAGAATTCGAAGACCTATCAGTATGGTGCTTTTCTAAAATGAAAGGTTTGAATTTTTATAAATTATACAAATTGAAAAACGATTAAACAAATCAAATCGGATGTCATGTCGAAAAGTTCATGATATTGATGACAATACCCTGGTGAATTTATTAAGCATTGGTGTCCAGTTAAATCGGATAATCGTGAATTTTTGTACCCGTGTATATCACACGATTCCAAAAACGGGTTCTTCCACTTTGTTTTAAATCCCAACAAGAGCACGGAATTCCGAATCACTTTGTCTAGCGAATAATCGCTTAATAGCGCATAACGGAGTGGGTTTATTCTAACCGATATATTGAGATCATATGGCGAGTACTTAAAGAGTACATCAATTGACTAATCTAAAAATCCTCTGGAGTAAGATGGCTTCGTTAACCTGTAGTTATCCTAGAATTAAACTCAAGCGTACCTTCCAGGTTTAATAATGGGATATAGCTGCGACACCACGTCCTCCGGATTTATTGTTGCCATTATCGTATGAGCATACATATACTGTTCCTTCGATTATATTAAACCGGGTATCGTTAGTTTGCGCATGTGTTAAGTGCATGTAATTGTGCCCAGCAATAACAAATTTTAATTTTGCTCTCTATTTCACATAGTTTTGGAATTGTAATCTTACAATCTTAGATATACATAATATGTATATGGCCTATCATACAGAATTTTATTGGGTCTAAGGTTATGTATATATCCACAGGATTGGCCATGCAATTAACAGATTGTGTGCGTCGTATCAACTCTGCTATGTCAGGTTATATTAAATGACAAAAACGAATTTATCCAAGACTGTTAAATATATTTTTGTTTATTTTGTTGTAAAACCTAAATACTTCGTGTACTCGTCTCTTTTTTAAGTCATTTAAAATTTGCAATTAAATTAAGTGAAATTTAGAGTACGAAATTTAAAATTTTAGCAGAATACTTTATAACCCGCTAACGAGCTATATTTACATATATAATTATGTACATATATCATACATATACATAACACGTGAATTCGTAATACACAAACAAAAATGATACACATAATGAGTCAGTCAAAAGATCCCTTGAATCCATATGCCAATCAATCATACGAATTAAATGGTTGTCTGATGCAATTATTTGCAGTCAACAATCCTGATGTAATAAAAAATTGGCGAATTAGTGGTTAGACGAAATGGCGCCGACGAGCTGATACATAAATTTAGTTATCTATAAGACAAAATATTTGCGTAAAGGCAGATGAACCGTCCAGACTACATGTAGGATTATGGACGGCCGTTATTATGATGCAGTAAAATTAAAATAATGATATCAAATTACCTAAGATGTGCTTGCATCACAGGCAACTATTCTGAGTGGCCATCGTTCATGGATTTGTTCGATAAGCAAATCGACCGCAGTTGTCAGAAACCGCAAAATTACACATTAAAAATGTTGTCTCAAAGGTGATGTCGCAAACTAATCAGACATATGCCAATGACCAATTCGAATTCAGTTTCGGATCCTATTACATAGTTTTCGATGGATATATGATAGGTCGGATGCGATTATTAGAGGCTTAAGTGCACTAATAACACCAACAGGTAGAAAAAGAATAAGCTAGCAACATGGTGTATACAAGTGCAAATCGCGTTATAGATGTAATTCGTGACAAAAAAAGCCCCACACAATACTGCATAAGGAGGATTTCGACACGCAGGTAGTGCTGTCATTGCCATATTTCGTTACTGATCGATGTGCTCAAATGCCACATTTGGACTAAGTTAATTTTGTAAAATTTCAATAGGAACTCTCGCAAACAAACGTACAATTGGGTTGGATTGAGTTGGATAGTCAGATAGTCGCATATGTAGTACGGAAGACCATTGTCGCTTATAATGGATATGCCAATAGTATGAATACAAAGGTTGAGCCAGTTATGCAACACAACCTTAGACATTGATCAATCGTTACGAATGTTTGGAGAAATACTGGGCCATCGTTGAATGATACCTTACGAGTTGGTCGACCGTACAGTCTCCGTTAATTACAATTTTATTAACATTTCCTGAATTTAAATTTGTATTAATGGGTGACCTTGAACAATGTACTGAATCAATAATGGATCTTTCAAAATAATGGCTTAACTCATTAAATTTAGATGATGTCCTTAGACGTAAAAGCAAGTTGGCTGATCTCATATGCTAAAGCAAATGAGGCGTCAATGTGATTGGTAGGCAAATCAAAGATTGCTCCATTAAATCGAGCATCAGTGCCATGTTTAGAATTGCAATCATTTACCATTAATATTTCTGAAATAGTGTTATGGTCCAACTCGAAAATAATCCAAGACTGGTTGAACATAGAAGATTGGAGCTAATCGAAGGTCCTTATTGGCTAATGATACCCAACTACCGCAAAACAGTTTTTAGATGATTATTTATTAAGATATCGTAGTTTTCATGGTTCGTGTTTTATTTGGCTGTTGGCTAAAATATGCGGTACTTGGAGATCTAGATCCAAAATTAAACATTTAAACGAGATTCCATTTAGTATTATGCCTATAGTGAAATTCGAAAACACGGTGATCAGTTCATCATATACCCACGGCAAGCATTTTATCAAAACGAAGATATTGGATAGTTCGTTGCAAGGATTTGGTCCATCTTGTGATCTACATGTTACAAATGTTGTTTTTATGTTTTGAATTTTGACCCCGAATGTAAAAGCAACTAATGTGTTGCCAAAACATAACTTGTATACTTCGCTCATACTTTTACACGCAGGTAGGAAATGACTATATAGTGGCCCATTTCAAGTAGCAGTAATAAAAAGTCGTAGATCTCATTCACAGAAAGCGGATATGTGCTTGTTTGTTTGTTTAGCAGCTAAAGCAGTACACATTGAACTTGTGTCCAAGACGGCTACATCGGTTCATTGGAACGAATTTTATTGGAGCCTCAATAACCTTGCTTAGTTATATAAACGTTTAATAAGCGCCCATAATTCCATCCAGTCTGTTTTTATATACAAGGTCCCAAATAGATGGCATTTTATTCTTTCCTGTGACCAGATATATGCGGCGAAATGTGAATGCGCAATTAATTTGCAACAGCTTTGTGCGGATTAAGACAAATACTTAAACAATTGTGTTTTATCAACATAAACCTTTCTAATTTATATAAACGGTAGTAACAAAAACATTTAGGCAAACGGATTGTATGGCATTTTTTGCATACGGACGGTATTATTAAATTTGTAGCTTTCTCAGTTCTCTTTAAATTTACCTGGAAATGTTTAAATATTTTCGTAGCCCAATAAATTCATTAGTTCATGTACATACGTATATACCACCAGTTTTATAAATTTAGCAATTTGTAAAATGCTTTACACTACTTACTAAAATTATAAATATTTATTGCGGTGTCTGGACCATAGCTTTATGTGTTAAACGAGCAAAAAAAACGTTTTTATTCTTAAAATTGAATTCATATATTTTGGTTTCGGTCCAACAGTTTTAAAACTCAACATCTAAGCTTTTAATGTTTTTATTTTTTTCTAAAATACGTTATGTTGCAAACATTTCATTCAATTAGATAAAAACAATAATATATAAAAACCATAACTAATTTATTAAATTAAATTATGGAAAGTTTTTGTTTGTTTGTTTCTAATATTGCGTTGTTGTTGCCCTTGGTATAAGTTATTCAGTCGGTGTGTTCGTGGAAATTTTGTAATTTGGAATTTTCTCAACTCTCAATATTTTTATTGCAACAAATTTCTAAAATTAATTCCACAAAAATTTATGTTTTATTCTTATAGAAGGTTTTAATTAGGTATATATGGTTGGTATCTATACCAGATTGTTTTATTCGACTATTTTTGTACATATACACGGTTTCGTCGATCTTATATATACGTATATACATACATATATATATTGGAATGATGCCCGAATCAACTTATATTGCTAAAAGCTTTCCATAATAAAAAATTATGGATATATTTTCGTGTGAATACATTTATATTTTTTATGGTTTGAAATGGTGGCTTGAACAAAAAAAAAACGGCGGATTACGATTACGAATATATGACGACACTATAGAAATATTTACTAATTTTCATATATTCTGATAGCATACATATATAATTAGGGTAAACATAATAATGTCGATAAAATCATGAAAAACTATACTCATTAACAATAAATCAAACAGAACTTTTTCTATACGTATGTATATGTATTCTTAAACCTAATATTTGATATGAGCTTTTTTGCTACCTATCTATACATACATTTATGTGAAAAGTAATTAAAATATGTGTAGAAAAAAGCTTAATTTTGTATATATACATATATACAAGAAATAAGTTTACTCTCTCATAATTATATAAAAAATAATAATAATAATCATAATCATAAAATTTTATAGTTTACTTTAGTTGCAAACAAGCTTCATACTAATATTATTACTTATATACATTTTTATATGCTCCGTTCGATATGGAATTTTCATTTCAAATTTTTTTCTGACACCGCACAGCTATAAACTTTTATATTTTCTGCACATTTTCGTTGTCATCATGAGCGCATCATTATATTATATTTAAGCAACAGCACCACAATTGATTAGTTTGTATATATAGTGTTGCATTTAATGTGTTAAGTATAAAACAAAAAAAACCATATTAATCAAAAGGACGTAATAGTTTTTTTTATTGTATGTGGAGTCGGAGTTGCTTATATACAATACACAAATTTAGATCAAATTTCTGTGAAAGATTCGGGTTCTATAAATAATAGGCCGGTCATTCTAGCCTCGACGTCATAGCTTCAACTTAATTAACTCAGCTGTGATGCCATTAGTACGTTCCAACAATCTACTTATTATTATGCGTGTGACTTAAATCATACTCTAAATAGATTGGCTTGATGTCGATGGCATCTTAAAACCGTCTTCCTCTGACTAAAGAGTATTGTGCATCACCGACCCTTGCTAGCATCTCTAGGACTCAACTAAACTGTACTAGTAAAATTCGAAACAAATTTCTGGACCCGCGAATTTGAACGACGATTTGTTGATGTTCAACGTCAATCTCACAGGAGTAGTATTGCAAGACAACTATATTTCGGGAGGCGTAGTTTAAAAATGAGTTTCTGCTATAAGCTCGATTTTTTTTTGTATATATGGTGGCCCGAAATAAATTTAGAAGTTAGAACTGGTTTTATACAACACTATATACGTTGTGCGAATCGAGGCAGATTTGATATCAAGTTCTAAAAGGTATAAACAGAACCAAAGATTGTTCTCCTCATCACCACAGCTACGGCAAAAATCATGGCTGAAGACATCCAGGCTGCTCGAATGTACCTAAATGAGACATTGGCCCGTTATAGCCCCAACGACTATACCTATATGATGCCGTTGAAAAGATATCAGTTGGCCGGATCTGAACCGGTCTTGTCCAGGACAGATTAGCCTATCTATTACGCACGAACTAGCGTTAGACCATCTGTAATTCGGTTCTTTTATGGCATCTTCCTGAAGCAAACGGTATCTTTATATCCTGCCTGCTTTGCGACATAAGACGAGCAGTTCCCTTGCGGGCCAGCTCATCAGACTTTACATTCCCTGCAATATTGTAGTGCCCTGGCATCCATGCCAAGGAGGTGTTGAACTGATCAGCCATCTCATTTAAAGATACCAGATAGTCCTGGGCTACCTTCGACGTCAGGAAGAGTAATTGTAGCATTCTAAAATCAGCCTGCGGCTGTCCGTAAAAATGAGAAAATTCCTCGTAAATATTACATTATATACTGACTTCCATGACTTCCATTAACGCGATAAGTTCAGCTTGAAAAACACTGCAAATATCGGGAAGACGAAAAGAAAGGTTGACTCTTAGTGCCTAACAGAATACCCTTCAGCCAACCCCTGTATCTCTTTTAAAGTCATTCGTGAAGAAGCTTAGCGCCTCATTGTCCATAACCGTCTCATTCACCCAGTCCTCTCTGATGGGAAACTCAGTTTGGAGTCTCACCTTAACAGATGGCGAGGGGATAGCGTAATCGGTAGTCTCAGGAATACCCCTATTGCACAGGATAAATGAGTGCCCTATTTTATAACAGGTTTACATAGATATAGCTGATGAACTGTAAGATCCAAGGGAGTGAGATGAAAGAAAATCTCCAGAGCTTGGATAGGTGTTTTCCTGAGGGCCCCACTTTTACACAAGCAGGCGGTTCTTTGAATTTTCATCGATAGTTTCAGGTTATCCATCATTTTTAATGCTGGCCACCAAACGACAACCCCATACAGTAGTAAAGCTTTCACCACAGAGACGTAGAGTCAGTGTACTTTGTGGGCCTCCATACCCCATCTCTTTCCAATGGCATGTTTGCAGGAGTAGTGCTCCGGACCAGCTCCGTTTTCTGTGGGTCCCTCTGCTTACGTATATGCCGGCAGACGCCCCCCCCCCCCCCCCCCCTTAGATAAACTGTCGAGATCCTGCCAATCAATTGATTTATCCAGCCTGTCCACCCTCAGCCATTCAAGGGCCAGAGTGATTGCCGGTCTAACGTTGCTAAAGGCCCCCTCTATATTGTAACGCTCTCACTTTTTGGGAGTTCGCTACTGTGTTTTTGTCTTGTTTTAATTTTTTTTAACGTTACTTTTTCCGATGTACGATCGATTTTTTTTTAATGGACCGGAAAATAAAAGAGATTAATTTTTTTTTTTGTTGTTTTGGCCTTCTTGATGTTTTGGATACGAACCGGACAGGTGCTTTAGTTAGATTTCCAATTATTTGAATTGAATAAAAGATAAAAAAATATAAACTTATAAAAGGAAAAGAAATAAATTTAAGAGTGAATTGTTTCTAATTTGTAAAAAAAAAAACAATTTAAATTATTTATATAAATTTATTTAAATAGAAAAATTTAAATTTAATTTTCACCTAAAATTAATAACATTAAAAATGTAAATATAACAAAAAAAAAAAAAATTAGATTTTAGTGATAAAAAAAAAATTAGTGTAATGAACAAACATTTTAAATATACAACTAGTGCCTTTATTTAAAGTAAAAATAAAAACTAATGATATTTAAAACTATATACTAAACTAATTTAATGTAAAAATTAATATTAAAGTGTATTAATAAACTATAAAAGTGACCACGTGTACGTTCATAAAAGCTAAACTATAAAAGTGACCACGTGTACGTTCATAAAAGCTAAAATATAAAAGTGCCCACGTGTACGTTCATAAAAGCTAAACTATAAAAGTGACTACGTGTACGTTCATAAAAGCTATACTATAAAAGTGACTACGTTCAGAATAAATATAAAAGTGACCACGTGCTTAATAACAAAAAAATATAAAAATATAAGAAACGATTAAGATAAGACCATTTTTTTTTATATTTTTACTTTATATTAAGTTTTTACCTTAGGGATTTAATTAAGAAATAGTAAGATATGACGTCATTTCAGAATTTATTTTAGTATTAAGTAGACATAAGTATATAATATTTTTATTTTATTTTTTTTTTTTCTACCCTTCTAACAGTTACATATCATTAATGTTATTTTTATTATTATTATTAAATTTATAATATGAATTAAAATATTTTAAGTTAAATTTTTCTATTTTTATTATACTTCCGCTATCCTTTTGAGACTCATGATGAGGGGTTAGCAAACTTTTACGGTAAGGATGGGATTGGTATAGCTCATAGATACTAAGGTAAGTATTCAAGTCTGCATATGCTCGTTAGTTTTTTTTTTTTTTTTTTTTACGCGGTCCAGCAAGGTCCCACCAAGCATCGAAAAACCCACGAACAATCCGTCGAGCCTTAGCCAGGCGTATCAGACCGCTCGATGTCTCTGTGCGGATAATACATATATTTAACTCGATAACGGGAGAGTATTTTTTTATGGACATATAATTTAATTATATTGCAACCTCCACATCTCTCGGAACCGTTATAATATCCAAGAAAGTTACCATGGAATATTCTTATATTCAAGTTATTTCACAGTCAAGCCAATTAGAGAATGGGGAGTAATTTCCTCCGATCATCCCTTGCTGTACGCGTTCGATCTGTTTTACTCGGATATCGTTTGTACAACGGAACTGTTGATAGAGTAGAGTTAGTGTCCGACCAAAGTTATCAAAATAGTTGCTGTTTCCCAATTCAGCAGGCAATCAGCTGCTATATTTAATTAGACCATTTACAATTAATATATTTCTTGAAGAGATATTGGATCTATGAGACGATGCACAACTTTACATAAAAGTGGGACCGTTTTAATTCGATGATAAAGCCAAGATACTTTGCTTGATCAATTTGTATTATTTTAACATCATTGAACATATTGGATATATTTGAAAAACATTGCTTTGGATTTCATTCATGTAAGCAAATTGTGATCTATATTGGAAACTAAATGAATGAATCAACAAATATATCAAAAGCTTTTTACATCAGTAAAGAAAAGTGACACAAAACATGTTCACTCCAACGGAGGACATAAGCGTGCAAGTATATCAAATACGGATTTTTCAGTTTGAAATTGATCATCATATAGATTTGGAAAAACTGGTAAATTTATATCTCGAAAATTTGATATTGTCTATGTTGAATTTTAGAATAATTCCTAATTTTTGTGTCGAATGTATAGATGGTTACTGGCTAATGACATGATCACTTATATGCATAAATCTACGAATTGTGATTTTCCACTATTAACTCGATTCCAATTCACGTTTGTTTTTATATTATATCTACTATAGACCTGTGATAGGTAAAAACTTAGCTGTTCAGATATTTTCCGTCGAATACACAACGAAAGAGAATAAAGGTCTCAATCAATTGAGAATGCCATCACTGAATCGATCACGGCTGCTGTTTCGTTCGATGAAGAATTGCGTTGTGAACAAACTTCAGAAACTTCAGCGAAGTTGGAGAAACTGATAAATCGTCCCTAAATAGATTAATTCTGGCAGCTCAATTCGATCCCAAAATGACATTCTGCACGCCGGAATGTTAGACTGAATAATATTGTTAAATTTGTATAGACGTCTTAGTTCTTACCCGTAAATATAGCTCATCCAATCAGCCAATCGTGATTCTTATAATTGGTTTGAATATTGGGAAATAATTTTTCAACCAATTCTTCTTTTGACGTCACTAAATTGCAGAAGTTATGAGGAAATGAAATTCGTCCTGACGTAAGATCAATCGGCATCTTTCCGCTCCAAATCGGTACCTCTACATATGTATATCATGGAATTAAATATTTTTGTGTCAAAGTGGTTTAAGTTGTGTTACAGAATATAAATTTGGTAGATGTCATTTATAGAAAAAAACATATCGCAGACGTTTTTTAATCGAAATGCAACAAAACAACAAAAGGTGCTGGATCGGATTCATATAGAAATGCTATACAAAGAATTCGTTAACTGCGTCGTTCTGATCAATTCTGCATATGGGCAACGATTATCATGTGTTTATCATATCAGTTATAAATACAATTTAATCGTATCACCTCTAAAATCGTTGATGTAGTCGATGGCGTAAATGGTGGCTTGATGTATTTTACATGCCCTGAAAGTCTCACCAAGATACCGAGAATGATTGAAATTCAAATAGTTCAAGAGTTCCAAGTATTGACTGCTGATGAAGTTAAATTTGCACCTTCACAAGTAACAGCTGACTTCTATGGAGTTAATATAAACAACAACAAAATTTGTGACACAAATGGAGCCTGCTGCATTTTTCTTGTTCCGAAAACTACAACAAGACGCCTAGGCTGCCAAATATTTTTTAATTTCAACATTGTGAAACGCAAACTGTGGATGATATTAGATCAACTCCAACCAAAACTAAATCATACATCTCAACTTTAAAATGTAAGTTGCAAAAGAGCGGCTTTGGCTGTGATTACTATGAAGACTACTTAAATGGGTAGAACTTTTTAAAGCTTATTTCGATTGACATAACAGATTATATATGCTGAACCTCAGATCTCAACCTGGATAAATGTCCAATATCTTCCTAAATCATCAATCATAATTTCTGTGGCTATTCTGAAGAAATTAGATAAATGCATTATAAATAAATTAATTAATGTTTCGATTAAGGGTGAAAAACTAATCACCAAAGTAAATCAAATTGAGGATAAGTTTGTAATGGTGATTACAAATCAAACATCTAATTTATGCGTTAAACACCTTAACGTTTTACTTACAACAACGGAAAGAAGAACCTTTTACCATTACTTTGGATAGTAACTGTCCAGTAAACAAATTAAAAGTGGGTTTAGATTATATCACAAACTGTCCATGCCGTAACATTTAACGGAACTTAAATATTCCATTCAATATGGCACCGCAATATGAAAGGATTCTATCCTCACGTTGGATAACTGGCGAACCTTCCAAATTTTTAAAATCTAATCATATGGATGAGCTTTCAGTAGCATCTCCTACATTTTATAAAGAATCATCTGCTAAACTACTACCATAACTCAATAATCGAAATAATGTTTTATATGAAGTATTCAGGCAATCTGATAAACACCCACCTGCATAAATATTTCAACAAGCTGATCCTCCTATATATTGCCTTATGCTGCCTCTTCATTGCGGTCATTAAATATATTTGTATAATCTGATTAAATTCTGTGTGGACTCCAATAACTTTATAACATCACACAGATACATACTCTGTTCATCGGGCATGGAAATCATGTTGGATCTCCTGACGTACAACCATATAAACATTATGTACAAAAACGAAACATCACGATTCCAACTCTTACAAATGTTCAAGGAGTGCCTGGTTGTGGTAAATCTATCTGGATTATAAACAACCATAACCTAGGTAGTGATCCATACTCCCGCATATAACAACATTACATCAGATGCGGAATCGATTTTCGTGGACACTATGCTTAGTGCCAATTTAAATTAAATAAATAACATACGCAAAGAACGTTAACATTTTTTAGATTTTTTCTTCACCAACGAAGTTGATATATATATTTAAAGAATAGAAGAATAGAAGTAGAATCATCAACACCATTTGTCGTTAATGACATTTATCACAAGCCGATGGAAATATTATTTGATTTTGTGGATCTTTCATCAAAAAAAATTGACCACAACCAACCAACCACTTTCAACTTTAATAAAGCTGACCACGTGAGTTTACATCAATACTTGGAAGCAATTAAATGGGACGATATTTTAAATACTAACGATGTTAATGATAACGTGATCCAATTTTATAAGATTCAGCAACGAGGTTTTGAGAATCATATTCCATTGTGCATCAAAAGAACCAATAGCCATCCTTCGTGGTTTGACGATCAACTCATAAATTTATAAAACCGAAAATCTAAAGCTTATGCTAGAATGATGAAAAGTGGACTGGAAATCGGATAAACTGATGTTTCTTCACTGACTGGCTTTGGCGACGGATGTGGACCGGATAATATATCATCATCTATATTAAAGGAACATTTTGCAATTTTTAGGTACATCCATTACTGAATCTCTTCAATTTGTCGTTATTAACCGGCGTGTTTCCAGATAAATGGAAAATATCAAAAATCACACCAATCATTAAATCGGGTATAAGAGATGACATTTCATGTTACAGAGGGATTTCAGCGACAATGGGTGATGTCCGTCACTTATCTGACAAACAACATGTTTAGTGGAATTTACTAGTAAAACTATTAACGAAAATTAAAAAGCATTATCAGATGAATGTAGTTTACACGGACTTTAGCAAAGCATTTGATTCTATTTGTCATCGTAACGTTCAGCTCATATTTAAAAAACCGCACTCAAATTGTGATAATTGGAAATAAGAAATCCAAAGTTATTAGAGTTACCTCGGGTGTTCCTCAAGGATCACATATTGGACCCTGAATATTTCTTGTTTTCAGCGACCGAGTTACAGAGGTTATAAAAAATTCTAACGTGCTCATTTTTGCAGATGATATTAAAATGTTCCATACCAAATACAAAATCAAGGGTGCCAAATTTAAGCGTGTTTGTGAAACTATAGATCTGGGTGTCACATTTATTTAAAACATGACGTTTAACAGGCATATAGATAATATCGTAGCCAAAGCGAACTCAATGTTTTGGTTTATCAACTGTGATGAACCAGTGAACCAGTGAATTTCATGACAAATCAACACAATTGACGCTGTATTTCGGCTACGTAAGATCCCAAGTAGAGTATGGGGCAACTGTCTGCAGTTCCTACTATTCAATTCATAACAAAAGAATGAAAGTATCCAAAAAAAATTTCTCTTATATCTATTAAAGAAACCCAATTGGGATTACGACTATGATATGCCTTATCATGAAAATGTGACACGCTTACCACCTTATAAGACAAGGTGCCAAGACTACAAAAAATGCACCCTTGAAAATAGAAGAGTTCTTGAAAACGTTCTTCTCGGCCATATTAACGCGCGGTACATCACCAATAACATCGCAATTCATGTTACGGGTAGGAGGCTCCGTCTTCTTCGATTCCTGGATTACTAGACACCATCCCACATAAATTACGGGGACAACAATCCTGTTAATAGATTGGCCAAATCATTCAACATTGCGGAACATCAATTTGAGTTCAATTTATCCAGTCACCCCTATAAAAGAATTTGAAAAATTACTTTTTAAAACTTTTTTAATTCAAAATATACAGGCTTCAAACCATTTGAAGAGCTAGATAATGATTCTTTATAAAATTTTTTAATTTTACATTTTGTATTAAAGTAACAAACACTTTCTTTGTCTATATTCTTTGAAATCTTATATGCAAATAAAATAAATTAAATCGTCTTGAATGCGACACAGCTCAAATTTACTGTATACATATTTATATTTACAGTCTGTCTGAAAAAGAAAATAAAACTCTCTTCAGATTTATGTAATTTATCGATTCAATAAGCAAATTTTGCAATACTCAATACAATTTGTAGTCATTTCACCTACACCAACCTCACCAAATATTGTACAGAAAGATAGAAAAAATTCACAATATCCTAGCACATAATTATAAAGTCTTTTATGACTTCATGTCGAAAAATCATTATTTAAACATTAAAACGTTTGTATACAGCAGGTGAACCATCATCTTTAAGATAAATTATTCCCGTATTATATACTATATAAGCCAGCATAAAATGAAGAAGAAAATGAAATGAAAATATATCAGTCTATTATTTTTATATAAATGTATATGTATGAATGTATGTATAAGAAAAAAAGCAAATATTTTTCACCACCATCACCGTACATATCTCCAACATAACGATATATTTTTGTTTTTCTTCTTCGTGCAAACAAAATACACTATGTCATAATACGGTAAATAATCATTAGAAAAACATCTCGAGAACGCAAAAGAAAAAAAATGTAACATTTTATTTTCTCGAAAGTAATAACAATAATAATAATAATAATAATGCGAGAGAGAAAAGCCCAACCCCCCAACACGGCAGCCACCCATCTTATATACATCTAAATGCAAAATAAGACGAACGGGAAAAAAAAATGTACGCTAAATTACTTTTGTTACCCAGTTTTGTACTTACAGAATTTATTTGGTTTTTTCGGTTATATTATTACATTTTCTTTTTCATTTTCTTTTGTGTATATATGTGTATATGGATGTACTCGTATATGTATGAGATATATTGTTCCATGGTGGAAAAATGCTGTACAGCAGTTAAGAAAAGCGAAAAGGATATTTTCAAGAACATCAATTCAATGGAATAAATATATAAAATTCATGATAACAATGCGTATATAATATATATTTTCTATATATACATATATACATACATACATACATATAATATACATAAATGTACGTAACATGAATCGCATAAACCTTATAACAACACAATTCGTTATTTTCGTTTTTCCACCTATTTTAACTTTAAAATATTTTTATTTTCTATTTTATTAGATTTTTTTTTTTTTTTTGCTCACCGAAAGGTATACATATACTCGTATACACAAAATTAATAGGTAAAAGCTCTGGGAAAATATAGAAAAATAAAATGTAACATATTTTATTACATTAGATTGTCTCTCTCTCTATATATATACACTTATGGAGTTAAAGGTGAAAGTAACAACTTGCGTTTTTTTAAAACATTTTACAATGATGCTAAAGTGGAAGTAAAATTTATTTTCATTTCTTTCTGTTTGATAATTAATGATGGAACCAAAAGCACTCCAAATTTGTAATGTGAAATTGAAACTTTGAATGGTGATATGAATGTGTAAACCAAGAATAGTAATCGATATATACATATGTACCTATTTGATCCAAAAGTAAAACATTGACAACATTCTTAGTTATTACGTACGTGTAACATTCTATCGAAGATTTTTTCTGCAGTTTGGGAGAATGAAAATCCTTGGGACCTCTCATGATTAATCGGCAGATTACACTTTTAAACCAAATTTAAATAATATACCCCAGGTCATTTTGTGTGGTTGACTTTGCATTCGTTAGTTAGGTAACTGTAATTCTACAAGTTATATTTATTTATTGTCTTAAGCTTTCAATCCAGATGTACTGGGCTACCTCTGTAATTTGCTGTATGAAAAAATTTAGCACAACTAATACATCTTTTTTCTGAAGGATCATAGCATCTCATCTTATCGTATATTTTTTAATAATAATAAGTTCACCACAAATAACGCAAACTTCATTCATCGTGATTTAGGCTTTTGGGTTCCTGTATTCTTGGAGCTTGATGCATTGTACTGGTCCCGATCTCTTCTTAGGTTAGTTTGCAATGCAGTAAGCTTGATACTTTGTTCTTTGCTTTGTTTTTCTTATCTTACTCTAGTTCTAAGCGAAACAAGTTATGCTCACAAAAGATTTTACATGGGAGCCTTCCGCAGGGAGAGCGTTTTGAGGTGTTAAGTGTAGTATCGCTTTTCAGTATGGTTCAAATCATTTACAAGCGCTCTGAAACCATCAATTTTGCGAGGTAATTAAAATTTTTGAGTCAGTCAACATGTCGAATATATTGGCAGGTTTATTGTGGGGTGCCCCTCTTAAATAAATTGGTTTCGGTTTTTTGGTTTTCGCAATTTTTACTGTTATACCATCGGCGCCATCCACATCCAAGCACCATGTTCAAATCTTCACGCTTTAGTTTTGCTAGCTGTTCTCAGGTTTCGTTATCGTTTATAGACTGGATAGTAATATATCTGTCCATTCCGGTTTGGAGAACAACCATTTAATAGTGACCAAATTTATTTCGTTTGTCTATGATGCAATTATTGTTTTATTTAAGTTAATCGTACTGGGTTCACTATTTCGGTTTTTATTAAATGTAGTTAGTAGTGGCAAATTAGCTGTTGAAGCATTCATTTTTTCGCTTGTATTTTGATTTGCATTAAACGACGGTGTTACTAAATGTTCCGCCGAAGCACTTTTTCCATCATGCAAAGTGGTGGTTTGTATAGTGTAGCGTTCGCTGGTGGTCAACCTCACCAGAAATCCACCAAATGAACGCATTGATTAGTAAGTGCTTGGCTGATAAGCGGCTAGTGGTAATTGTTTGTGATCAACTCCATTATGAATGTCTCCATTAAACAAATCCCTCCCATTTTTCAACTCACCTGTATGATTAGCAGAAAGGTATAGGCGGAGAATTGATTATGGAAATTGCAAATAATATCAATCTAAGTCGACGATATTGTTACATTTTTGCCTTGTCAAATTCAAGGTTCGATCACTGGATTGTGAATAAAACAAACGATGTAAATTCTAGAACACACTAAATTTATTTATTTCCGATTAAACACTAATTCACTTATTTAACTTCACAATAATTATTTTACTACACTGTAACAACACTATATTCCACTTTAATAACACTTTATTTTACTTTATAAACACTTTCCTTTTAATTACTATTAGCACTCTCACGGTTAAAACACAACTAACTTACTCCCAAATGTTTGTCGCGTATTTATACCAAATATGCTAACCATTTTAGAAATCTCCACAATATTCGATTAGTCTAGATAACAATTTTACATTAACGATAGTGTAGCTATTCAAACATAGTTGTCGCCACGATAGTAACAATATTAATTATGCTTTGCTATTCTTTTCATTAACACATACACGTCCAAATGCAAATGAGACCAGAAAAATTGAAATGGTTCTGGTTTATGGAGAAGCTGGCAGAAATTTTGAAAATGCTGTTGCTATTTACGCTCAAAACGGTATTTTAAAAAGCACGTAAATAGTTGTTATGATAAATTGCAAACATGTGTTTCATTAATTATTGGCGGTGTAATTTTTTGTGAATAGGTCGAGCGTTGACAAACTGGTGTGAACAATTTAGTGGCAATTTGATGGAACCACAAGCATAGTCAAGTGGGTACAAAAAAAAAAAAGTGGTCATAGTGTCAAGTGAAAGACAAGATTCCCCACAAAAAAAAACACAAAAAAGGGGGAACAATTGTGTCAACAAAGTTGGTGTAAAGTGTGTGTGCCGCGTAAATCTGTGGAATATTGGAACACAATCAGACGCCAGTGTCGAAGCAGGAGGGTGAACAAGGCCGCAAAAATCCTACAGGTGAGTTTCCCTCAAATTATTACTTCTCCACTTTCCCTCTTGTGCACACATACAATTGCCATTACCCGTGCGTGCATAATTCGTTTTCTGTTGACGCTCGCGCTGTTGCGTGTGGTTTTAACCTTTGGTGGCTTTCTATGGTCCGTAAACGCCCCTCCCGAGCCTTCCTGCTCCAATTGAGCATAGCCGGAGACACGTGCTGGTAGACTGGCGCCCAGCGAAAGCTTTTATTTTTTGTCTATCCAAGCCACCAAACCCAATAAACTGGGTAATAGCACATCACAATAGGCTATGTTGAAATGCACTGTAATAAATAATTGTAGAAAACTAATACTGCACTTTTTTATTTTAATTTTAGCCCGCACTGTTTAGTAACAGTTATGATACGTCCAAACTGCACGACAATTAAAATCAAACTCTGTTTCAAACTTCTTTACTAGTACTTCAACATTGGGATTTTTAAACTTAATGTATTTGCTTTACCCATGCGTCCACCTACTGGAAGTAATTCAAACTCGACAATGAAAGGTTGAAAATACTTAAGACGACTTGTTAGTGATATTATTTTATTCAGTCTCAAAGGTTGAATGACGTCATTAAACTCCCTGTTTTGTATATGGTTAAATAACTTACCAGGCACCTGGATACGTATTTTGAAACGAAAGAACTAGTTTGTCAAAGCTTGAACATTTCTCAATTAGTCGATCTAGCAAAGTATTTTCTGGGATTTGAATTGGTAGTGAAAAATTTGTCTGTTTGTTTCCTCTTGTGTGTTTGTTTAGATAAGTTTTAGGCCAATCTTTATCATTTACAAGCTAGTCTGGTCCATTCCATCAAAGATTAACATCGGCGGATTCTTCAGGTTGTAGGCTTCTTGTAGCGCAATCAGCACGATTATGCGGTTACCAACAATAACATTCCCATTTTCAGAATGTGCCGAGAGCCAATCCAGCACTATTATTGAATCAATCCATGCGTACATTTCGGTTACTGGATTTTTTAAAGAACTTTTAATAGAAAAAGAACTTAACATATTGAATAGACGAGACTTAACAGGATATGAATGTTGTTTACATGATGAAACCAATCCCTATGCTGATCTGATGCATGTAGTTTTAAGACAAAAAAAAATTATACAACTAAAATCCCCACAATACATAATACAAATCTACATAAAAAAAAAATAAAAATTTATGTTAATAATGTGACAATCATCCGAATATTTGTAGCATTTAGTTTAGATAATAATTTCGGTAACACATCTTTTTTCCACAAAATATTCAAAATTACGAGAAAAAAACTTTATTAAAACTAAAAATTATACAAAAACTAGAAAAACAAAAATTGAAACAACAAAAATTGAAAAACTTTATTGGTTGTGGGTTTTCTACCCCAAAAATTAAAAACTTTATCATTTCGTTTTTATGTTAAACTATATTCATACAAATATATTATATATTCTTATGGTTAGCAAAAGAAAAGGAAACTATAAAAAAAAAACTGTTTTCTCTTGACACACAAACAAAAAACAAGCAGAATATGTATGTATATCCAAACCATATCATAATACATGGAAAGTCCTTTTTGGGTTTACACACAAAAAATAATTTAAAATAAAGGAAAATTTAAGAAAATATATTTAAAATGTGATAATTAGATTAAACGTAAGAAATTAAAATAAAATAAAAGATGTATCGTAACACAGTATCACTTAATTTTTTATACAGAAAGCTGTAAAAGCTTCATTAAAAATAATACAAAAGAAAAACTGAAATAAAATTGCAAAAGTATTTGTATATATGTATATGTATTTACAATGTCAATACATATATATAGTTTTGTGTATGTATGTATATAGATAATTTGCCTCTGGGATATTTTCACACCAATTCAAAATTAAAGTATAATAATGAAACAAAAACACCGTAACGAAAGAAAGGCAAAACTTTTGTTTTTGTTTATTAATTTTCCACCAATTTTCCGTTTCTAATAATAATTCGACACCATTATCATGATTCTCGTTTTATTATTTGTTTGTTTTTGCGCCAAAAGCTCACTCCACCAAAATGGTTAAGCTTTTTGTTTTATTATATATGTATATAGACTGGTATTTTATCAATACAAAAATAATAATAAGCAAAATAAAAACAAAATAAGTTATAAAGAAAATACAAAAGAATTTTCTTTTTTATTTATTTCACAATTGGAAAATTGAGTATTACACATAACAAAAAAACATTTTTTTTTTTTGTATTTTCGTTTTGTAATAATATTACTAATACAAAGTAGAAAGATAAACAGATTGAATTTCCTTGTTTTGGAAAATTTGTGAAGGAAATTTTTTTGAAAATATTATGTATATGTATGATTGTGTGTGTGTGTGTATACAGATTTTCTCGTATATAAAAGACGACGATGACGGCGGAAAAAAGGGAAATTTAATGTATAAGTAATTATTTCCCTTACAACAATTGTCATTCTTATCATTATTATATTTTTGATGGAACGGAATTGAATATGATGATGGAAATGAAAATTTGTTTACGTTTTATACAATATGGAAAAAGCATAATTAAATTTTCTTTTGTTTTGGGAATTAAAGTAAATTTAATAAAATCGTGGTAGAAACTCCCTTCTGCTTAAATGAAAGATAACCATTTTTCAATTTAATATATACCGATTAGATCCAACATAATTTTATTCGACGTACGAACTCTTCTATAAGTTCAACTGATTCTGAGAATTGTACGTTTGTAACAATATTGGAGTATTGTGGACTTCTTAATCTATATTGGATTAAATTAGATTCTACTAACTTTGTATTGTTCTATACCCAATTGCGCAAAGATAAATTGCTCTAAAGATAGCCGCTATGGTCGAGGGCACTCAAATATTTGATAAACCTAAATTGCACGAACATGTTTTTCAAGAATCCATGTTCGAATCGCTGGGCTGACGACCCGCATCCGTAAGAAAATAAGCAGTTTATAAAGTTAATAAAATGATAAATGGATACAGCCAAAAGAACACCGGAACCTGTCGATAATTTGCCAACCTGTCGATAATTTGTGAACATGCGCCACAGAAGTCACCCAGTCCCAAGATAAACAGTCATTTTACAATGGCTTGGACGAACTAATGGGATCTATACCCGAACAGCGGCTAGAATGGTAATTGGGGACTTTAATGCTAAAGCTGGCAAAAATCGAACCGACTTGTGTGAAAACATGGGTTGGTACTCCCGACACAAAACTGCGATCAATAAAGGTGAGAGAAAGATGTCAGCAACCAAATACGTATAAAGGCAGCGATCATTATTTGGTCACTTCAAAGCTACGATGGAAATTTTCGTACAGGTCCGGGAACACAGCGAAACCATATCAGAATCTTGCCAACGACAACATTGAGGAAGCTAATTACCAGTCTGACTGTATGAACTCTGCAGTCTGAGAGGTACTGAAAATTTCGGTTGTCAGTGCTGGACCAACAGACTTTAGTTATAGTGAAAGTCAGACAAAAGAATGATTGGTTTCATTACGAATTTTGTCTTACACTTAAACAACAAAATATAGCTCATAATGAAGTGCAACAACGTATCACAATCGCGAGGACAAACAAGGCTGCTCTTACTAGGAGGGCTGCAGCTTAACGAATTTGTAGATGGGACAACCGAGAATGGTGGAAGACCGAGTTTCTGAAAGTCATCATTTAATCATTTTATTTGTCGCTTTGATACGAAGAAGCTGTTCCCAGGAGGTCGTGCCTTTTACAACTCCAACGCGGACTTATAATTTTTGAAGAATTTACTACTGTATCGGTACGCTTATAGCCAGGTTACCCTGTTACCGTCCCTGCCATCGAGGAGGCGCATACTCGTCTACTTTTAACTAGCTTTTAAATTAATTTTTCTTAAGATGAGAATCTTGTGTACTTATACTATGGTCTATCTACCGCTCAAGACGGTATCGCAAAACTTTTTAAAAGAGTTGAGGTTGTTTGGCAGCATAAGAGTTAGTTTACTTGCTGGCCACTCAACTCTTGAGTCAATAATTAGTTGATCTCTAGCTTCTTGAGCTAGATCACAGTCATAGACGATGTGTTCTATTGTATCCTCGCCCTGTCCACTATCACAGGTACTTGAGTCCGCTAGACTCAGTTGATGCATATAGAAGGCCATTCTACCATATCCCGTTAACATTTGGGTGAACCATACGCTTAGAGGAATCTTTGTCTCTAATCTCGCCACAATGTTTGGCAGATAACTATATGTTATTCTGCCATCCACTGAGTGCGACCATCTATTTTGCTATTTTTAACGAAACCGCTCACCTGGGGTGGACTATAAAAATTGTAGTTGTAGTTCCAGATATTTTTTCTTCATAATAACCCGCTTTTGTACACCCTCAATTTTATGAATGTGCTCAGCGTTATGAGGGCACCAAACTGTTGCTGCATATTCTAGTTGAGATCTTATGTATATGCAAAGTATAGTGCAAATGGTGCATTTTGATCTTTAATCTCGGTGGTCCAACGGCGAATAAAGTCAAACATGGAGTTGGCTTTCGATAAACTTTATTCAATGTTTTTGGAAAATGAAATATCATTGATAAATATTACACCTAGGTCTTTGATTGTGGTGACGCGTTCAACTAATGTCGTATTTATATTATAATTGGAAATTATTGGACATCTTTTCCGATAATATGACATTATCTTGTATTTTTGAATATTAAGTTTTAACTGGTTCACTTCACACCAAGTACAAATTTTCCCAATATGCTCTTGAAGCTTATAGTTATCAGTGTCGTTTGCGTCATTAATAGGTCGGAATATCTTAAGATCATCAGCAAACAAAAGTACAGAAGAGGGTTGAATTATATTAGTAATGTCGTCAATAAATATCAGAAAGAAATACAGGGACCTATAATAGATCCCTGGTGGTCTGGTGTGAAGCTGTCTTGGGGGAATCAAGTTGGTACTTGTTGCCAGCTCCGTATCTTGCAGCTTCCACAAGTGCGCGTGTTACCTCCACGTGGTGACCACCGGGCAACTAATACACCATGTTCTTATGTGGTGTATTAGGCGAAAACACGGCGCTAAACAACTGGGCCGGGTTAAGGTGTCAACCGTACCGTGCTGATAACCGGCCAGGCTGGGGGCCCAATCTAAAAACTAGCACAGTCTCTAACGGTGTATCCGGATACTTGGCGCCCTCCGGATCATGCAGCCTTACCTGTGCATTGCGGATCTCTGCACAGGTGGACCTCCTTTCTCCGCTACTCGTGGGAACTATTATGGAAAGTCAAAATAGTGAACAAAAAGAGACCGGTGCTCTTAAAAAACCGGAAACCAGTGCTATGGAGACATCGGCCTTTAGGCCCGGTCTCCAAAGTGCAAAAAGGGGCATAGGACCAAATGAGGCTGGCCCCTCGAAACCAAAGGGCAGAGGCACGAATGCTGGCCCTCCAGCGTCAGTCAACTACCAGACCAGGAAGAGGGCCTGGCGCATGATCTCCAAGATCAGCAACATTCCGTTGGAGCAGAGAACGGATAGGGATAGGGATACGCTTGCGTGGGCAAGGCGTATCACTGAGCCAAAGCAGGAGGGTTCCGAGATCTCACAGCCGAAAAGGCAGAGATCCGATGATGAACCGCCTACGGAGGCTAAAAAGAAACGGGTTCCAGGAAATGTTACCAAGCCCTTCAATGAGGTGCTAAAGGAGCACCTGCTCATGGCAGTCGTTGACAGGGCTCAAGAAGATGGGAGCATTACGACCCTTAACTGGAGGAAGCTGGAGAAGGCCTTAGCCGCCATCTTCCTAAAAATCATGAGGGAGAACCCAGGACCTGCTCCGTCCTGCCGAGACGGAGGGTGGCATCGGGGTCACGTCAAACTGACTGCCTGTGCCGACGAAAGGTCGGTGGCCCTCTATAAAAAGGCGATCGGCAGCCTGGGCGAAGTCTGGCCGGGGGCCAAATTAGAAGTGGTGACGAGGGAAGAAATTCCCTGCAGGCCAAGGGCGCGAGCCTGGATACCTGCGGAGCCTAGTGATCCAAGGGAGATCTTGGAAATGTTGAAAATCAGCAATCCGGATCTGCCAACGACCACCTGGAGGATTGCCAGGTTAGAAGAGGTAAAGGCGGTAGCAGATCACAGATCGGCCGTCATTATCATCGACAGAGAATCCGTGGGTGCTTTGGCAAAAACTGGAGGCCAAATCAGCTATGGTTTTGGAGCGATTACGCTCAAAATCTATAAGCGTGATGAGGCTGACAGAGCTGGGGCACCTGCAGCAGGAGGGGAAACCACTTGTGGTGTCCCGCCTGGTGTTGGTGACCCAGAAGTCCGCGGCATCCCGGAGGACGCTCAGGAGACACTATCCCTGGACTCGGAGATTTCGAGATCATTGGGACTAAGCTGTGCGCTCCAAACGGACGAATCGACGTCAGAGGAGTCTGACTCAACAGTGGTGGAGGGAAGCAATATCTAATGCTTAAGATCCTTCAGATCAACCTCCATCACTGTAAAGCCGCCTCGGCGGCCCTTCTGCTAAAAATGGAATCTGAGTCCATTGATGTGGTTCTGGTCCAGGAGCCTTGGGTCAATGGTGACCGGGTGCTTGGCCTCAGAACTCCCAAATATAAATTACTACACGCGAAAAATGAAGGTAAGATACGTTCCTGCATTCTCGCTAGAAATAATCTGAATATTTTTATTCTACTAAATTACAGCAACGCTGATGTAGTGGTGGCTAGCATTGAGATGGGTGGGCAAAATCTCTGGCTAATATCAGCCTACCTACCATACGAGGAGGAGGATATACCACCAGGTAGGTTGCGCAGTGCAATAATGGAGGCTCGAAAACGAAAGGTAGGAGTCATCATGGGCAGTGATGCTAATGCGCATCACTCAATCTGGGGAAGTACAGATATAAACAGGCGAGGTGAGTTACTCCTTGATTTTATTTTAAGTACTAACCTAAATATATATGTAATATCGGTTGCAAACCAACCTTTATTACTAAAAATAGACAGGAAGTGTTGGACATCACACTTGTCTCGGATTTTATTAAGGAGAGGGTACTGAACTGGAAAGTGTCCGAAGACCATTCCTTTTCTGACCATTGTTATCTCCAGTACGAAGTGGATTCAAAACCCACTAGCAAACCACCCTTCAGAAATAGGAGGAAAACTGATTGGGAGTGTTTCAGAACCATTCTGGGTAACTTATTACCGGTATCGGTTCCAAACCCTCCTGCATCTACACAGGAGCTTGATGCTCTAGTAATCAGGCTATCTGATGCTTTTAATAGGGCCATGTTAGGTGCATGTCCTATCAGTAGGCCCTTGGGTAAATCTCGGCCACCCTGGTGGTCGAGAGAGCTCCAAGGTACTCGCATGAAATGCAGGAGACTGTTCAAGAAAGCGAGGAACACAAATGCTGCTGCGGATTGGGACTGTTATAAGGAAGTCCTGAAAACCTATAAGTACGAGCTGAGAGCAGCCAAAACGAGAGCCTGGAGGCTCTACTGTGGCAATATACAGGAGTCCTCGGAGGCCGCCAGGCTACGCAAAGTAATATGTTCTAGTCCTTCCATTGCGGGCTATTTACAACGACCGGATGGTTCATGGACTACATGTAGTGAGGAATCCCTGGAGCTATTACTATAAACGCATTTCCCGGAGTGCTCGGTACTAGTTCCGGAGAGACCCATGATAAATAGGGGTATAGACTCCGTAAGTCATATAGTAAAAAGGCGGAATATCCTATGGGCAATAAACAGCTTTAAGCCATACAAGCCGGCAGGACCTGATGGCGTTATCCCTGCGGATATCCAGCGAACTATTGACTTAACCCTACCCTGGCTGGAAGTTATCTTCAAAGGCAGCCTAGACCTCTGTCACATTCCTAGAAAGTGGACTGAAGTAAAAGTAATATTTATACCTAAGGCTGGAAAGAGCTCTCACTGCTATCCCAAAGACTTTAGGCCTATAAGCTTATCTTCTTTTCTGTTGAAAACACTGGAAAGACTAATAGAGGCTCATATTAGAGGCTCAATCAAGCCGGGCGAGCTGTCGGGATCTCAACACGCATACTGTAAGGGACGATCGGTGGAAACAGCTCTCCACTCCCTTATAGGCCCGATTGAGAAATCACTTGAATATAAGGAATATTCAATGGTAACCTTCTTGGATATAGAGGGGGCCTTTAGCAACGTCAGACCGGGGGCAATCACTCGGGCCCTTGCGTGTCTGGGGGTAGACGGGTCACTCAGAGGCTGGATAGATCATATGCTTAGAGGCAGGATCGTGACAGCTTATCTGGGGGGGACGTCTGCCGCCAGATACGTGAGCAGAGGGACACCTCAAGGTGGGGTTTTGTCCCCCCTTCTTTGGAACTTGGTCATAAATGACCTGTTACTAAACCTGGAAGGACAAGGCTTCAAGGTGGTTGCTTACGCGGATGACGTTGCTATTGCGGTCTTCGGCAAATATCCTAGTACGCTGAGTGAGCGCATGCAGTGCGCGCTTGGCTATCTCTCTGAGTGGGCACGCGGCTGCGGCTTGAACGCAAACCCACAGAAAACAGAGCTGGTCCTCTTTACCAGGAAGCACAAACTTCCTCAGTGTGACCCGCCAATATTAAATGGTACTCGCTTGATCTTTACTGATAGAGCAAAATACCTCGGACTAATTTTGGACAGCAAGCTAAGCTGGAAACCAAACATCGTAGAGAGAGTAAAGAAAGCTACTATAGCGCTCTACTCCTGCAAAAATGCCATTGGAAAGAGATGGGGTATGGAGCCCCACATAGTACACTGGCTCTACGTCTCAGTGGTCAAACCTATACTGCTGTATGGGGTTGTTGTCTGGTGGCCAGCGTTAGAAATTATGGCCAACCTTAAACTATTGATGAAAGTCCAAAGAACGGCCTGCTTGTGTATAAGTGGAGCTCTCAGGAGCACACCTACTCAAGCTCTGGAGATTCTCTTTCATCTTACTCCCTTGGATATTGCGGCCGAGCAGCTTGCATCTTGCACAGCCATTCGGCTCAAATCCATATCTATGTGGACCTGTAATAATGCAGGGCACTCATCTATCCTATGCAACAGGGGTATTCCGGAAGCTACCGACTATGCTATTCCTTTGCCATCTGTTGAGATGAAATTCCAAACTGAGTTTCCCACCAGAGAGGACTGGGTGAACGAAACGGTTATGGACAATGAGGCGCTAAGCTTCTTCACGGATGGCTCAAAAAGGGATAGAGGGGTTGGCTGCGGGGTATTCTGTGAGGCACTAGGGGTTAACCTCTCTCTTCGTCTTCCCGACTTTTGCAGCGTTTTTCAAGCTGAACTGATCGCGATAATGGAAGTCATGGACTGGTTGAAGTATAATGTAATATCTACGAGGGATATTCGCATTTTTACGGACAGCATGGCTGCTATTAAAACGCTACAATCATACTCCCTGACGTCGAAGGTAGCCCAGAACTGTCTGGCATCTTTAAATGAGATGGCTGATCAGTTCAACATCCGCTTGACGTGGGTGCCAGGGCATTTCAATATCGCAGGGAATGTAATGGCAGATGAGTTGGCCCGCAAGGGCACAGCACGCCTAATAAACCAAAGTAAGCGGGATATAAAAATACCGCTTGCTTCATGTAAACTGCTGCTTCTGGAAGAAGCTATAAAAGAAACGAACGTCAGATGGTCTAACGCCAGTTCGTGTGTAATAACCAGGCAGATCTGGCCTGGTCTTGACCGGTCTAGATCAGACCAACTGATATCGCTTCGACGACACCATATTGGTATGGTCGTAGGAGCTATAACAGGACATTGTCTCATTGGGATACATGCGAGCAGACTGGGTGTCCCAGCCCACGATTTCTGCCGCAGCTGTGGTGATGAGGAGGAGGAGGAAAACGTACTCCATCTGCTCTGCACCTGTCCTAGTCTAGCGTACAGCAGAACAAAATTTATGGGAACTTCCCCATTGAATGACCTCACGGATCTTAGTAAGATCGAGATCCGTGACTTTAAACGCTTCTTGGTGAGCTCAGGATGGCTTAGCGAGTGAAGGAGGAAACTCAAATGTGGTACAGCTACGGACCAATTTTGTGTCTATGCTAGTCCTTTAGGACGGCCACCCTTACCTAACCTAACCTATAATAGATCCCTGAGGAACTCCAGATTTTGCCAAAATAGGATTCGAAGTTTCACCAGCCATTGCAATGATTATAGGTATCTTTCCGTTAGGTATGATTGAAACCATTTGACAAAAATTGATGAAAACCCAAACTTGTAAAGTTTCTTCAATATTTGTCGATGTCGAATGGAGTCAAAAGCTTTATTGAAATCAGTGTGTATATGGCATCAATTTGCTGATGATTTTCTAAAGCTTTTGTGGTGATGCTATAGTAAACTCAACTAGGTTGGTAGTTGTGGATCTGCCAGGCGTAAGTACATGTCGATGAAAATAAAGATGGCCTAGAGCTATTTTTTGAAGGAGTTGCAGATTAATATTTCAAATAGTTTAGGTAAAATGGTTGCAATTCCTCGATAGCAGGATATTTCATTTCTTTTAACAGATTTGAAAATTGGTGTAAGTCTCGAAATTTTCATATTTAAGCTGATTTGCATGGATTTGTGATGAATGTCATTGCATATGAATGGTGATAGTGATTCGTTTACTGTAAAGATATATCGACTTCGTTTGTGAAGAATAATTGAAGAAAGTTACCATTTACGTTTGGAAGATGATTTGATATAGATCAATGTAAAAACAGGCTTCAATAAAAGAACACTCAATATCCGATAGAGAAGAGGACGGAATATGCATTTTAGATCCTCGTCATAAGACCAGTTCTATTTGGTAAGGTTAAAATCACCCGGCTTGGTAAGTTGGTACATTTCATTGGATCGTTTCAATGCAGTTTGTGTATATTTCACTTGGTGAAGAAGATGGTTTGTATACAGACACAGATTTATGCAGTCTGCTTACAAAAAGGTACCGGTTTAATACTTGCAAGCTTTATCAAGCCCGTTGTTATTTTTGGATGTGAAAGTTGGGCGCTGACCGATGAGTAAGAGAGATGTCTCCTTATATTTGAGTGAAGAATCATGTGTGTGATTTACGGCACAAAACGCGAAATAGATGGATGCATATACCGAGCTCAGTACAATATCGAGATCAGAGATCTGATGAAGATTCCCGATATTGTACATGACGTAAGATCTTAACGAGTACGCTGGCTCCATATAGTAGGCCAAGGTCGTTGCAGGCGATGATGGCTCCACAGAATGACTTGCCTATTTCAGGTTGTCTAAGACAGTATGAAAACCAAGCTCAAGATCGAAACCGTTAGAGCCGGATGGCTCACGCAGTAAGGGGCCAGTAATGGCCTTTATATACTGTCTAATATTTATTGCTCTATAGATGGCAGTCTAATTAAAATAAAGATATGTTAAATTTCACGAGTTATTCAAATTTCGTAACAGAGTAAAATAAATGTAACCTTAAAGATCAAAATACATATAAGTATAAAACTGTGACATTTAAATTTACGAATTATTTTCAATTAGTACTCCCAAATTCCCTCATAGTTAAAAATTTTCAATATACTTGAAAGAGTTTTCATATTAAACCGATATGCTACATACTTGTAAGTTTTTCCCCAAAATTCTAAATATTTAAGCACAAGCAAAAAAAAGTTATTTAATTAAAAGCATAATTTTAATTAGAGATGAGAAAACCAGAACGTACCTAACCTAAACCTATGTAATTAGAAAAGTGCTTCTTGAAAATATCTATGTATATGTATATATAAAAACACATATATATGCATGTACATGGCGTAGCTCGACCGAGAAATGCCAACTACGGCAACGGAACCAAAAAATATTAAAAACAATAAATTTAATGTTTTGTTGTTTTTTGTATGTACATATATGTTTGTGCAAACTAATTATCCATTTTTTTTTTTTTTTTTAGTTTTTTCATTTAGTGTATACATAAATGAACGCGATAGAGCGTAAATATTAAATAAAAAAAAACTTTTTGAACAGAAAATTATATTTTTATCAAGCTGTTTTTAGATATAGTTTTTAATATTATTGTTAACAATAAACACAACTATACTCGTATGTAGGTACTATACGAAAAAAAACTAAAAAATTTACAATGAAATTAACAAAAATATTTTGCGAATCTACAGAAGTGAAAATCAATTGAATCAAAAACATACAACAATTAAATTACACCAAATACACATACTATACGCGAGTATACGAGTATAGCAGCAGTGAGTGGTGATTTGTAATTTAGTTTTTTTTTAATTTATTTAATTTAGTTTTTGTTTTTATTATTTTTAACATTGATGCTTTTGTATCGTGCGCTGGATTATGTAATGTTTGTTTGTTTTTCTGTTTAAATTAAACACACAAATAACGATAAACACAAAATTGTTTGTACAATTTTAATGTAAATTTGGCGTGTGCATATTATTTAATTAAATCAACATCAGATAATGGGGTATTGGGGTATCTAACAGCATGCTTTCACAAAAATTTGCAGACTTAAATCAGTTCTTTTTTGATTTAAAAGTGAAAGTTTAAACAGAATCTTAAATAGTTGACTAACTTATTACGATATTTACGAATTGCTAACGATCTGCGATTTCCTCGCACAATTGTCTAGGTCGATATTGAGCTGTCGTTAAGTTCTGGGTATCTAAACATGCTCCATTATTCTTGAAACTTTCAGAAATTAATAAGGAGACCGCTAATAAATAGCCGATTACACTTGTTTAAAGTAATAAATAGTATTTGTTGGATATATGGCACCCACACATTTGTGTTGGTTAAACTTAAGAAAAAAAATTGCATTCCAGCAAATTGTTTGAGAAAATTAAAAATAAATTTAGTTTTTATTTAAAGAAAAATTTTACCGCAGGGCTTCTGCTGGCCCTGATCCTAAACTCCTGATAAATTTCATAGTCTATATAGTGGACTATGAAATTTATCAGGAGTTTAGGATCAGGGCCAGCAGTAGCCCTGCGGTAAATTTTTTCTTTAAATAAAAACTAAATTTATTAAGGCTTTTGGATGGGCTCCCCACAAAATTTTAAAGACCAACTAGCCGGGATTTATTTTTTCAGTCCAGGGGATCATCTGTTCATCAAAAGACCACTTATCTATTTTCTTTGGTATTGCTCGGCCCCTATCTCAAAATAAATTAGATGGATCTGCTGTTGTTTCGTTAATATTTATATAACGACGATCTAAAATATTTAAACCGTATTTTTGAAACGATACAACACCATTGGACACTTCAAACCAATTCTGAAGTACATCTCTAATCTCGGATACCTAATGCACCCCATGGTCAAAAATACCTAGTACAGTTTTTTAATTTCGCGAGCTGATGTTTTCAGCTCATTACCACGTTTTTTTACAAATGATATATATTAGATTGTAGTGTTATTCATATCATTTTCTGATTCGCTAGATATATTGTCTTCCGGCAAATAAAGTAAATAATACGACATCTTCCTCGGAATCTGCATTAAAGCATTTCTTCGATTTCACTTTGATTACAAAGCCACTGGGCATCTCTATACACAACTAAAAAAACCTTCAGAACTAATTTCAATGGATGATGAAGTGCAACACACTCAATTGTGTATGTTAGTTTTTGCAATCAATTCAACAATAATTTGCTGTATTTTTATGGTTAGAAAACAGTACTAATAGAATACGAGCTTAATACTATAATAGCGACAGTGAAGATGATAATTTTTTGTTCACTTTAGCTATCAGTATTCCTTGAATGCGACAATATCCAGAAAGGCCTGATATTCTTTTAAAATATACAGATTTGGAATTTCGAGAAAGATTCCGATTTTCCAAAAAACTGTGACAAAGTTGTCTGAAATGCTTGATCCATATCTAGCGACCAAGACAAATAAATCGAAATCAATATCGATGGTAAACCACCAATTATGTATGGCACTGCGGTTTGTATTATTGTATTCCTTCCTCATCTATAACATAATTTTAAACTTACATAATTTTTTTAGATTTTTACCTATATGGGTTGCTTCCAAATTACATGTGGCGACTTATTCAATTGTCATAAGACGACAGGCATATCGAAATAGAACATGATTTTTTCTATAAACCGGCCAATGTGTAAGCGACTCAAAACTAAAAATTTCCGATGTTGAGGCAAGATGGCCAGGATATATACATGATCAGACTATTCTGGGCAATTCATTTTTAATGGTAAGTATTCATTTCGTTGTTATATTTTCATAATTTATTTTTATTAAAGGTTAGGCTATGTAGGGTTGATTTTGCAGAGTGTCTTATAAGAAGATGGTGGTTATGCCAATAAAAATGTTTTGTCGACTCCATTGAGTAACCCCCAAACACCGGCGGATAGAAACTATCAACGGGCTCACATTAGCTCCAGAAATCCCGTTGAGAGATTATATGGGGTCCGGAAGAGGCGATTTCCAGCTTTAAGCCTTGAATTTCGAGTCTAAGTAATTTTAATATTTTTTATTACGAATTAATTATTATACATTATTGTTGTTTATTAATTTATAGGTTGAAACTCTATTGACTTTCATGCCATGCTGCATAATTTGGCGTTAGAATGGAACGACGGTTTTGTGGATTTCCCCCATCTTACAAGGAGGGGCGGGGGTCCTAATTTTAACAGTAATGTATTTCCCTTCCGGAATTATTTAATTTTGATAATGGTCAGTTTTATCGTAGAGGGCTTATTTTCCGAGATATTTGAAAGTTTCAGCTTAAAAGAACACCAACATATAGTCAATAATTTTGTATTCAATTTTAAAAAAAACCTTACCAAACTGTTGGTGTTATGTTCTGCGCTGTTATCATACTTATTATTTAAACGTAAAACTGTCAGAGGCTCCATAACTTCGAGAGTTTTGCTGGCGATATCTGAAATTGTTTTTTGTTTTTTTTCCTCTTCCAGATAGATAGGTATCAATCTGAAAATAAAAATGTATATGCATACCTAATGAAAACCAAAAAACCTTACCTTATCCCCAGATTTTTCCTATTTAGCACTTAATTGGCGCGAACTCCTACTGCATCCCACGCTCTGTGCGTTGATATCATTTTGAATGAGCTTTTTTTATTTTTTTTCCTTGTTTTTTGCACTCTATAATGTGCCAGTAGCTTTCAATTATTTCCATAAAACACAATTTTTCTGTTTTGGTATAATTTGGAGCGCGCATTCTGGAAAAAAATTGTGTTGTGCAACGAAATGAAATTTTAACTGGAGATTAGATTTAACTCGCAGTTTACTAACCAGTGGTTAGTGCGTTTTTCGTGCAACCGGGCATTGTAAAAAAATTAACATTTCTAGTCCACGGTATAGTTAATCCAGTAGTCTTACTTTTGACTCTCAATTGGTTTATTTGCAAGCCAATCGAGCGTCACCCAAAGTGATTGCACAAGCTATTGCTGAGATGTTGTTAATGCTACTAAGCACTTTGTGTTCACTTTGCCACTCTACGAGTGTGAATAAGCTGTGGTGGTTCCTATTCTGTTGAAATTAATTTCCAGATTGTCCTTAAACATTTGGTTTATAGTGTTATTTTACTGTTCCAACTGCCAATATTTAATGTCGAAAATTTTTGAACATATATTATATAATAAAAATTCGGTGGGCTGAACATGATCTCACACTGCGAAAAAGTTAGCGCAAACGTTTTATTACTGCTCAAAAAGTTTCACCTGAGTTGTGGTGTTTAACCATATGACAATGATGGGACTGAACTCGATGTCTTAAAAATATTAAATATCGGATATAAAAATTAAAATTTTCTTAAATTGAACAATTCCACCCATTTCAATAATGTGCAACAAGCTTAAGGAATGAAAGTTTAAGTATCGTACCCGAGTGGTTATTATGTTTCTAGGTAGCCGCCTTTTTTTGGATCATACAATTTGTTAGACCTCTCCGAGCTTTATGATCCACATTTTAGTGGGATATGATAATCCAACATTAAGTTACATTCTTTCGATGATCTGTTAACACTATATATTCTATTCAGATAAAAGTGTTGTATAAGCTCAAGGCGGTTAAGCATCAATTTAAATAACGTATTCTTACACCAGCTCATTTCCGTTTTAGATAACTACTGAAATATTTCAGTACGCCATATACGATAAAGATAATATACCAAGAATATAATAATCTTCTCCTCCACATCATAAAATATTCAACCATGCTCTAAATAATCGTATATCATATACACATATAGTGATAATTTATTACAAATAAAAAAAAAAAATCATTCTTAAGGATGACAATTACACTTATCACAAAAACTGACACTACATCAACATCAACAAAATATAATAACACTTTTTATTTACATCCATTTCACATCCACTTTATAAACATATATTATTTCATTTAATATGATTTAAATATTTTTTTCTACTCAATTCGCACTTCTCTAAATTACAAAATCAAATTATTAGTCAGTCAGACAGTCACTTAAGAAAAGACAGTTGCAAAAAAAAATAAATACATTTTTCATCATTTTCTCTCCATCATTTTTTTTTTTTTAAGTATTTAACAACATTTTATATCGAAAATTAAATGAACATCTTATTTTACTTACTGTGTATAGATATGTATATATGTATGTATGCGACGATGAAGAGGTTCAGATGTGTAAAATGCTACGCGGATGTTTTAATAAATTAATGGGACCGTTGGCGATAAAACACAAGTGAAAAAAAATTATGAAAAATAATGTTCGGTGGTGACTCTTTGATTACAGATCAAATTATTTACAGTTACAAATTAAATGCTATTAAAATATTTTTGGTCTCTCATCGTCTTAACTTGACGAGAAACTTTTTTTTCTTAATTTTTTCTATTCGCTTGTGTCATATATGTATACGGCTGTGATGTTCATTTTGGTTGATGTTGTGTTGTGTACCCACAAAATGTTATTACACATTCTTCCTTTACATTTTGATAGCAATGATAACAGTAGTAATAATAATAATAATCATAATTTTTTTTTGTTTCGTCATCTGAACGTAAAATGTATGTAAGAAAAAAAAAATGTCTTTCATCTTTATGTTCGGGAAAACCTTTTTATTTTGCCGTTGTGTAGATGTACGTATATATGTATGTATATAAGACTGCGATCGTCTTGTTGATGAAAATGACATTCTATTTATGTGGAAATATTTTTTTACGTTACGTTACTTCTTCGTCTTCTACGTGTGTTATCAAATTTCCATATTATTTTGTAACCAGCTCGCAGTATTAAAATGAAGAAAGGCATTAAAATATATAAAAATAAAAGGCGAATAACATACATATCTCATATTATCTGAAGTGTGTTGAATCCCATTATAAAATACTGTCTTGGAGATGAAAATTATGTCTATACAAAATACAAACTCGTATATGTATACCAAAAAAAATATTTTTCTACCTCGTTTTCTCTGCTTGTCGTTTAAACATAAAAAAAAATTATATTTCCGTATTGTACATACGAGTACGTATATAAATGAAAATTCCGTACAGTATAGCAGTTATATTTAGACAAAAAATAAAATACAAGAGTAACAAAAATACCAGATAAGACAAAACCAAACAACAAAAGACTTTAGATAAATATTATTTTAAAAATTGTATGTGTTATACATACATATATAGATTCATTATTATCTTAAGATACGTATGTGAACGTACATATATACTTTGAGTAAACCTCTTGTTCATTCATAAAAAGCTAGGTGAGTGTTTTTTTAATTAATTTTAATATACATTTCATATCTTAAGTGTCTGGGCTATATATATATATATGCATATTTACTGTACTATATAAATGAACATGTTCTGGTGCTTAATTGTGTCATTCCCTCCCGCCCCCATAGACTATCGTCATTTATCCGCACCACACTTATCTCGTAATAACACACCATTAAAAAATAAAACCTATCCCTGCGGTGCGCGCACACCCCGAATAAATAAATACAAAACAACAATTGTTGTTGTTTTTGTTTATCATAAAATTTAAAATTTAATTTACATAATTTTTGTGTTGGAAAAAAATAAAATTAAAAAATTATTTTACACATTTGTTAATCGCTCATTTTTTATTCAACATAATTATCCTTCAGCCAGCCTTAAAAATATTCATAAAGTTATAAAATAAAAAATAGAATAACATTAAAAAAAATGGGCAGTTGATGAAAAAATTATAATCACTAATTAGTTTAAATGTTAATTTTGTATTTCCTAAAAATAAAAATAAAATTCTCGTTATTTATGTTTATTATTACGATTTTTTATTTTTTTGTTGTCGGTCAGTTTTGTTTGTGTTAAAGTTTCGATTTTTTATTTTATTTTTGGGATACACAAAAGTTTTTGATTAAAAATGAGGACCTTTTTCCCAGTTTTTCATAAAAAATTTATTTTACTAAAAAAAGTAAAACCAAACTTTTCCTCGGCTCTGGTACCAGATTTAATGGTCATGACATAATAGTCTTTGAACATTTTGAATCTCAAAAGTTTTTTATTCCCAGAAAAAAATTAAATTATTGAAAGCTTTTCGCATTTAACTTGTAGATTTTTGAAAATATTAAGTTTTAAAATTTTTAAAATCGAGTTGGTATAAAGAAATGTCGAACTTAATTGTATGTCACAGTTCACAAAATTATTAAAGCTGGCGTAATGTTGCTAACAGGGTCCTTAATCTAATCGCAAAGAGGAAATAGCCGTCCTTCAAACGACTTGCACAGAAGAATTTATTTTTCCCTAAATTAATTTTACATATTAAAAAAGTCTGGGATGAGTATTTTGGTACCAACTTTTTGTAGACGAAAAAGTGTGGGATAGTATAAATGTAAAAAAATCCTGGGATGAAACAACTATATACATTTTATATGTATTTAAAAAAGTCTGGGATGGATTATTTTCGCTTGTGATGTCAGAGGTACTTTAAAAAATCCTGGGATAACTTCAAGGGAGTCATTTAATTCCGATGTGAGAACTTGAAATTTAAATGGAAAAGGACCAGCCTGCGTCGCCTATTCCATCTCCAACTACTAAAAACAAAAATATGGAGCATGTGTAAAATTGAAATATTTTTTAAACCTTAATTAATTTTTATATTCGGAATAACTGTCATCAACATAAAAGTCTCTCAGAAGAATTTCTGAAGCAATGGGATATGTGTTTTGCTCATCTACAGCGAGTTGCCTTAGGGTTCTTATGGCCATGTATGGGGCAGAAGATGTACTGTATGTTATGGTTCTTAATTTGAATAGTTTGGAGAAGTGATCCACATCTCCAAACTATTCTTTGGAAATTTTGTTGGTTGTCGGTACCAAAAAGATCTGTCTATACATCTTCTCGATGTCTGGAATCATGTCGACTGATGCTGCATGTGTCTCGTAGTTCGGATCTGCTAATATAAGTTCTCTCCACGGGTTGTTCAGTTGGGAGACGTTCAGTCAATTTTGGTAGAATAAAAGCCTCTACCACATGCTGGAAATCCTTATATTTTATATTACTATGGTCTTTATTCCCCCCAATCCCTCTGACTTGTAAATCAACACAAAATTTTGGTAAATTTAGTAACTCGGCTGCTGCTTTTGTGATAAGCGATGACAGTAAGCCTGGATCTATATTAATGTGCGTAGTTGTAGTGCATATCCAATACGACTAGTTGCCCTTATTTGCGCTGTAGCTTATAGTGGTACTTCATAATTTACTATGGGGTTGCTCTTGGCGGTATGTAGTGAAGTTTTAACTTCCCTTGTATGAAGTAACGTATTATGATTCCCCATACAAACCACGCAGGTTTCCTTACTCATACATTTGCAATGTGAGGCAATTAAAAAAATTCTGCATAAGTTGTTTCCTGTTATAACTTTGGATCTTTCTATAGCACTGGCATTTTCACAAAAGTGGGACATTTTGTTAGGTCGTGTGATGCCTTACAAACAGTGCATGTTTTCCTTATTTCAGCAAAAGTTCTCCTTGGAGCTTGTGATAAAACAGTATTTGGGCGATCTAAAACGACTCTTGTTTGTTGAAATCCCCTGGCTGATATATTGTTTACTTCTAACGATTGGAAACAGCTTTATAGGAACTTTACTAATTCACTCTTATGTTGAATATCACGAGGATTCTCTAAATTTACTTGATACAAACGATGTGTCTCTTTGTCCAATTTCTTCAATACTGCTTGGTAGACGAATCTCAATTGTTTTCGCTTTTAATAGTTGTTGCTCATCTTCCAATAATGTTGTTAACTTTATTACGATATCTTCGGATTTATATTTAAGAGTTTCGCAATGTTGTTCTACGAAATAATTTACATTTGCTTCTTGTTCTTCAGAACCTTCTATACTTATTTGCTCATGTAGATCCATGATAGGTTAGGTAAGGGTGACTGTCCTAAAGGACTAGCATAGACACAAAATTGGTCCATAGCGGTAAATTCTTAGATCCATGATTTGCATCATTATCCTCTCATGTTTTTTAATTTAAGATTTGCAACTAATCTGGATTTGTTGTTGCTTGTCAGCACATTCTCAGCTGCCCGTAGTTCTCGATCAAAGCTGTGTATTTTGATGTCTTGTTGTCTTAGTTGCTGATTAACTCTCGGCAACTGACTAAACTGAAATTCAGTGGCTAATTCATCTTTTGATGGCTCTGAATACTCACTGTGCAGGGTTTTGCTAGTTGTTGGTTTATTGGTGACGTTGTTACTGCCTTCCGCTGTTGATCCGAATTGAGGGTATGTTCTCGCTGATAGAATTAGTGTTGATGGTAAGTATGGCTCGTTAAGACGTTGACACATGTCCTCAATACCTTTTGAGTAGTTTTCCAATACTAGTTGTCTATCTTTGTAGTATAGGGTTTAGGCACGTTTCACTGATCGCTGGTTTTTGGCTATAGCTGCACCTGATTTGTATGGCGAATTCGTTGTGAAACGTGGTGTTGTCATCGAATATTGTACTGCGTGGACTGATTGCCGGTTGTTTTATGGCGTGCACTGTATAGATTTTATTTGATAGACCTTTGTTTTTTATGGCTCGAAGGACCAATGTTTATCCCGATGTTGATGTTGGGATAAAATGATTGTCGAATTTAATATAAATTGATTAGGTTACAGCTGATGGAACCTATCCAGTTATTTATTTTATTAAAACACGTTGGTTGTTGTGTTAAAACTCATAATTATTATTATTTCGTGTTTGGTTGTATACAAAATAAATGTTGACTATGCATTTATAACATTTATATAAAACTTGGAATTGCATACAGTCAGTCAATACACAAAATACAATTAAACCTGTTGTCATTAATAATTGTATATTGAAATATACATGTTATAGCGCATAACAGGGTGGAAAATCACTCGTTATTTTTAAACCCGAATATCAGAACGTAAACGCATTCTAGATATAAAATTAAAAGTTGGAAGCAAAAGCATTAAATCACATTTTTCTTTAAAATTTCAGAAAATTTAATTTCAATGTTTTTCCAACTTAAATTTTTGTTTGGTCAAATTAAAATTTTACTATCTAACCTCAAAAATTGAAAAAAATTAGAAATAATAAACTTACACGAGGATCCAATTTTATTAATGAAATCAAAACAATGTAAAATTCAGACAGGAAATATTAAAATTGTACATCCTCTTAACTTAACAAATTTAGAATTAACCATTGGTTCAATCAATAAAATTGTTAATAGCAAATTAGATGATAAATATATATTATTATTGATCAGAAATATAAAACGCTGTTCAACAATTTTCGTCATATAAAACCAATTAAGAGCACAAGACACAAGCGTTGGGACGAGCTAGACTCAGCATGGAAATGGCTGGCAGGGAACCCAGACGCACAACATCGGCGAATAATAAACAAGATATAGTATTAATAATTTACGTTGGCCTTCATAGAATAGGTGCAAGGATAACAGTAAAACATTTAAGCAATCCGTCACCAAGTAAATTAGACACCGAAAAAATTCTAAGATGTTAAGACTTACTGAGGAAATATGGAAATAAACGAAAGACGGGCGACGTCTGTTCTCCACCCCCAGGAGGAGTTACATTGTCTCCAGTCGCTGCTGCAGATTGAGACTGATACAAGGAAGCCCTCATAAGCTATTAGTACGAGCTCAAGATTGTGAGGAATCCCTGGAGCTATTACTAGAAATGCATTTCCCGGAGTGCTCGGTACTAGTTCCGGAGAGACCCATGATAAATAGGGGTCTAGACTCCGTAAGTCAAATAGTAAAAAGGCGGAATATCCTATCGGCAATAAACAGCTTTAAGCCATACAAGCCGGCAGGACCTGATGGCATTATCCCTGCGGATATCCAGCGAACTATTGACTTAACCCTACCCTGGCTGGAAGTAATCTTCAAAGGCAGTCTAGAACTCTGTCACATTCCTAGAAAGTGGACTGAAGTAAAAGGAATATTTATATCTAAGCCTGGAAAAAGCTCTCACTGCTATCCCAAAGACATTGGGCATATAAGCTTATCTTCTTTTCTGTTGAAAGCACTGGCAAGACAAATAGAGGCTTACATTAGAGGCTCAATCAAGCCGGGCGAACTGTCGGGATCTCAACACGCATACTGTAAGGGACGATCGGTGGAAACAGCTCTCCACTCCCTTACAGGCTCGATTGATAAATCACTTGATTACAAGGAATATTCAATGGTTACCTTCTTGGATATAAAGTCACTCGGGCCCTTGCGTGCCTGGGGGAAGCCGGATCACTCAGAGGCTGGATAGATCAAATCCTTAGCGGCAGGATCGTGACAGCTTATCTGGGTGGGACGTCTGCCGGCAGATACGTTTGCAGAGGGAAACCTCGAGGTGGAGTTCTATCCCTTCTTCTTTGGAACTTGGTCATAAATGTCCTGTTACTAAACCTGGAAAGGCAAGGCGTCAAGGTGGTTGCTTACGCGGATGACGTTGCTATTGCGGTCTTCGGTAAATATCCTCTGAGTGGGCAAGCGAAATAACACTTAACCAGAACACTTAGAATTAATCTTATTTATATAAATAAATTAATTTTAAATAAACAAATTTTTTTTTTTTTGTATCACTAATTAATAAATTGAAAGATTACACCAAAACAAGAGCACATCACAGCCACGTTATTGTTATCACAATGGATAATTTGCCGCAATTTTTTTTGTATTTATATATTTTTACCAACTGGTTATCTCTCCCGGTTATGGGAGTGTGATGTAATAATGACTAATAGTCTTGTCTTCTGTACATGAGCGTTACGCCAAAACGATGTGGCCTCCAACTTTCATTGCGACCAACGGGCAACAACAACAAAATAATATATGTATATATATTTTAACTTAAATTTTTTTTTAGCTGGCCAAGCGCGTGTTTTTGTTATAAAATATTTTGGGTGGCGCAAAGAATTAAAGGCCTCTTGTATGTGTTTTGCCCAGCTGTAGATAATAGAATTAATTGCACAGGTCAGTACATATAAAAATTCGTATGGCGATTTTTTATTTTTATTATTTTAGGTGTTTAGCTTACGTACCTCGAATTAATTAATTTGAAGCCCGGTTAAAAATTACAATGGATAAATAATTTATTATTATATAAATAATTTGTTAGATGGAGTTCTTCCTTGATGGCTCTGAATCAAATGGATTTTGGTTTGGTATAATCTATACTTACGTAGCATGAGAACAACAACAACAAAAAAAATTCATTGGAATTTTGGTTTAAGAATGAAACGCAAAAATATTTCCTTTTTTGGCTCATACGTTTTAAACATTGTTTATGTGTTTAATCTAACAGGTCATTATAACCACGGTTACAACTAATGTAATTTTTATTTTTATTTTTTTAATGTATTTTGAGCAATTGAAAATACCGAAACGTTACAGAATAAATAAAAAAATAAGTTATAGTTGTAATTTAGAATTTAAGCGTGTAACACATAAAATTAATAAATAAACGAGGATTACAATAGATTTGGTGAACTTCGATTTTCTAACCAATAATCGACCCCAAATAGTCTCGAAATGAATCTTTTCTTACATACATATTTATGTATATATATATATAGAGAGAAACTTATATTATCTTCCACCATATTTATGCATATGACGATATAAAAAATCCGCAATTGAATTTGCCAACAACAAAAGAGTTACATTTCTAACTCAATGCGCATACATATATGTATGTACATATGTAAATAAAAATTAATTAAAATTGGAGCGAAAATAAAATATACAAGCAAAGAAAAGAATAACAATTTGTTCAAAACGAAAACTTTTATTTTCATTTTAACGAATAAAAATAATAAAACTACATTTAAAGTTTATATATTAAAACGAAAAAATTAAACATTTTTTGAAAGAAAAGTTAAATATAATAATAAACGACATTGTGAAGATGCACAACTTTTTATCATACATGCATACATATGTACATATACATATATATTATTATTATTTGAAGCGAAAGGAACTAGATACTTGTATGCATATGTACTCGTATGTATATAAATACAAGGAGATAAGAAAAGAAAATGTTGTAATATAATTTGTAACATATGAAAATTTAATTATAGAGAAAAAGATACAAAAAAAAAAAAATTTGAGATTTTTCACTACTATAACATACACAATGCATAAAGTACATTTAAATATAATATGTATATTCACAAAATGTATGTAAATTGTGAATATATGCATTTAACAGACAAATTTTTTGGAAAACTATAAAAAAATAATTCTCGTTGTGTATTCACATTGCACACAAACATTGCTCATATTTTTCGAGTCACACAAAAAAAAAATAAAAATTAATAATAATTCATATACGTATATACGAGAGTACATGAATTTATTTTCCATTTACATGACAACAACAAAAAAATAAAATATAAAGTTAAGCTTTTTAAATAAAAATGTGCTTTTATTTTGTGTAAATATACGAATTTAATTAGTCACTTTTTGAATTTAAGGTACCCTAATGCAGATATTTGGCTAATGCATACGTTTGCCATAAAGCGTTGACAACATATCGCGCCAAAAACACGACTAAAGGTAGTGCAGGTAGATCTGATCATATCTAAATTTCCATTACAAATCAAGACATAACAACCGGCACACAATTTACATATTATACAAATAAACATGAATTTTCCAAACATGGCAAATAACATACACACACACATACTGTAAAAAAAGGAAACATATAAAAATATACATTTCGGAAAAATATAGGAAAATTTATTATTTTTTAACTTTAGCTTTTTTTGTTTTAAAGTCTATTTTTAGGTTTGAACTTTACCAATTTAACTTTTTGTTTTTTTCCTTGGTGTGTGTGTGTGTGTGTGCGTTTTAAGAATAATGGAGCTGTAATAAAATAGATTGGAGTTAAGTTTATTTCATATATGATTGTACGTATAAAGAGACACCAATTCCAAATCTACATAATAATTCCGAACCAACAAAAAAAAGTTGAATATGGTGTCTACATTTGAAAATATGCCGCTAACTTTTTCGATTGAGATATTACTATTATTATGATTATTATTGTAACTATTATTTTTGTATATGTATTTATATAGTTTTTGCTTATTTTAATAATAAAATTATATGAAATGTACGAGGAGAAGAATAAAATGGTGTAACATTACCATATTATATCTACATACAGTGTTTATACGTATACATATCGTTAACGTATATAGTTTAGTCTTCGGAAGGAGATATGAATATGGAAATGTATATAGGAAAAATTATGTTGTTTAGCATTTAAAAAAAAAGTTGTTAATATTCGTTGTTATTTACAGATTTTTTTTTTTTTGTTTTGCTCTTGAATAAAATTTTAACCAAATCTTGTTGTTAATTTGCGAAAAAGCTCACAAAAAAAGAAATATAACACAAACAAAACCGAGGATAACATTTATATGTGTGTATAGTGGCACAAAATAGTGTAAAAATACACGACTATAGGTTCCGTGCGACGGTTTCATGGCGAGTTTAGGCATTTCTATCTTGCTGCAAAATTGTCTGCAAAGCGGGGTGAAGTTAGCCGCATTTTTGCTCAATTTGCGGTTGTCAAAAATTATGTCAGTTTGACATAATTTTGACATAATGTAAATAAATTGATGTTATTTACAAAGCAAGTATGATGATAATATATCACATAAAATACTACTAGTTGCTAGTTTCTTTCCATAAAACTTTCGAGAGGGAAATCAAACTCATAAGGCCACCACCTAATGTCACCGAGCCTGTAAAGTTTCTAATAAAAAATAACACGTATACGTATACGGTTCCAATTAGAAAAAAATTACGGAAGGAAAATCCCATTGGAATCCAATTGAAATGAATATGTATTGGTAAATTCCGCCATGTTAAAATGAGAATTTCAAGAAAGCGAAATATTTCATAAAGTGGTTTTTAACATAATTATGGCAATATAAAAATTATAAAAAAAAGGAAACATTTTCACTAACTGGCAACTTTATAGATGTTAACAAATCCAATAACAAGACACTCTCGGAAATTTGAGCAAGATTCCGCTATATAGGTCTAATAGGCCTATCGTTAGGGAACATTTCATAGAAAAAGATTTTTCCAAACGGAGGATTTGAGAAGAGTTATTTTTTACTTATATTTTGAGTCACTTCCCAAGAAATTAATTTTAAGAAATAGTGGAATCTTGCCACATCTCCGAGAGTGCCTTGTTAATTAGTGTAAATGATAACAAATTTTTAGAAATAACTCAAACTATAATTAAAAAAATGCTGGAAAACTCAACTCAAATCCTCCGTTCACAGGCCTGTTAGACCTATTTAGCGGAACCTTGCCCAAATCTCCGAGAGTGCCTTGGTATTTGGTTTGTTTAATTGAAGAATGATTCTACCATAAAATTATGTCGTTTTTGTATTTGATTCCGACATATTATCTAATACATATTATCTAACTTTCACAAAGGCGGATAAACAATTAGTTTCTCAACTCACCATACCATCAACTACTAAAGTCATGACGATCCATGAAGCGCAAGGTTTAACATCACCAAATGTGATTTGTGTAAAAACTAATCCGAAACCGCATGAATTACTTGACAGTGTGCCTCATGCTATAGTAGCTATATCACGACACACACGTTCTTTTAAATATTTTTCACCAGTTAAGAATGACAGACTATACTCGCTTGTGGCGAAGGAAACTTATCACAATCAAGAAATCCGAGAAATTTACGATATACTTCCAGAACGTGAACAAGATGGCATCATAAGCTTCTAAATTTTTCAATTTTGTTCTGAAAACTAATTATTTAATTTATGTAATTGGTGAAAGTTCATTGAATCCTAACATTAACAGTAAAGAATACTTTGGAAATGATTACGCTGTTTTTAGATGTGATCGTTCATCATCAACAAGTGAAAAAAAATCAGGTGGCGGTGTACTTATCGCAGTGCATAAATTTAACATAAATTTAACTCCATCAGGTATCGAGCACGTGTGCGTAAAAATCAAAATAAATGAGATGAATCTGTTTATTTATACAGCCTACATTCCACCGAGTTCGTGTAGTGAAATACATGGCAGATGCAGTGATGCAGTTGACGAATTAATTAATCTCACAAATCCAAATGACTTAGTCTTAGTATTAGGTGACTTTAATCTTCCAAATATAATGTGGAATTATGATCAAGATATGGATTCCTTTCTACCATGCAATATCACATCAGAATCGGAATATGTCTTTCTTGATGCTATGTTTGGTTTTAACCTAAAGCAAATCAACAACATAGCCAACGCTCTTGAGAGAATATTATAGATTTATTCTTCACAAATGACGCAGATATATTTAAAGACAGAATCACTCAATCCATTTGTTGTTAATGATGTTAACCACAAATCTATGGAAATAGTTTTTGATTCAAATGAAATTAAGTCAACAACATCCGGGCATCATATGCATACCACCTATAATTTTAAAAAAATAAACCACACTGGACTTCAGCAGTACTTAGAAGGTATACGTTGGGACGCTGCTTTAAATACTAATGATGTAAACCAAGTTGCTAACAAATTCTACCAAATTTTATTACAAGGTTTTGAAACCCACATTCCATTGTGCCGGAAAAAATCTAATATTCATCCTCCTTGGTTTGACGACCATCTGATTAATCTGAAGAACCGTAAATCTAAAGCCTATGTCAAGATGATTAAAAGTGCTTTAGAATCGGATAGGACTGTGTTTCTCCAATCCAATGAAGAATTTGATACATACTTCAAGGAAAAGCACCTCTCATATATTGCAGATGTACAACGAAGCATTTCAACCAACCCTAAACAATTCTGGAAATACTTTAGATCCAAACGAGTAATTGATGGTTATCCAACTAATATGTATTTGAATGATATTACAACATCAGATCCTAAAAAAATTGCTGATATGTTTGCGGAATTTTTTCAACATGTATACAAACCTAAAAACAGTAATTGGTTTACCACTCAATCAAACGTAAATAATAATGTACTTATCAGTTTACCGGTTATTAGTGATGAGGATATTTTATATGCACTTAATCAGTTTGGTAACGGATGTGGGCCGGATATGCTAATATTTTAGTAAAACCATTACGGAATATATACAATCTCTCGTTAACATCCGGAATATTCCCTGATTCATGGAAAATATCTAAAGTTACACCTATATTTAAATCTGGTAAAAGAGAAGACATCACCTGTTATAGAGGGATATCAACAACTTCAACCATAGCAAATTTATTCGAACAGGTTGTATGCAACAGGTTTAAAGGAATCCTAGCTCAACATATATCACTCAATCAGCATGGGTTTATGCCTAGAAGATCTACATCTACTAACCTTGTTGAATTTACCAACAAAGTTATTAATGAAATTGAAAACCGCAACCAAGTAGACGTAGTGTTTACTGATTTTAGTAAAGCATTTGACTCAATCTGCCATCACAAGGCTCCAGACAGTCTTTTCAACTTTGGCTTTGCATCCAACTTTATTAAATGGTTCAATTCATATTTGTCTAGTCGTGTACAATATGTGTCAATTGGAAGCGAAAAATCTAAAATAATCAATGTAACGTCAGGAGTTCCTCAGGGTTCCCATATTGGACCATGGATTTTTCGCGTTTTCATAAATGGAATAACTGAAGTCATAAAATACTCTAATCTTCTCATGTTCGCAGATGATGTAAAAATCTATCATACAATTAAAGATATACATGACACAAAAGCATTACAAGAAGACATTGAGAGATTCAGTGAATGGTGCCACAAAAATTCTTTGCTGTTGAATATTGACAAATGTAAAGTAATGTCTTTTCATCGCAAGAGGAAACCGATTAACTTTCCTTATAGCGTTAATAATACGGAACTGCAAAGAGTTAAAGAAATAACCGATCTAGGTGTCACATTCGCTGAAAATATGAGTTTTAACAACCACATTAAGACAAATGCATTGCTAAAGCAAATTCTATGTTTGGCTTTGTTAAGCGTTGGACTGATGAATTTACAAATTTGTCAACTTTATTTTCACTTTATTTTGCGTATATAAGATCGCAAGTTGAATACGCATCAGTAATTTGGAGCCCGTATTATGCTAACCACATCAAAAAGATTGAAAGCATTCAAAAAAAATTTATGATCTTCATTTTAAAGAAAACTGACTGGGACTATGACCATAGCTTACCGTTTCATGAGAATATAGCCCGCCTTCCACCATACACGACAAGATGTTTAAAGTATAAAATTTGCACTCTGGAAAATAGACGCTTATTTTTAGACTCAGCTTTCATCGGTAACATCCTGCTTGGTTTAATTGATTCTCCCATATTGGAAAATACAGCTATCCATGTTCCAATCAAATCACTGCGAAACCATTGGTTTTTGAAGATAGTACGCCACTCAACTAACTATGGTGAAAATTGTCCAATCAACAGACTGGCAAAATCATTCAACATCGCTGAAGAAAACTTTGACTTTCATCTCACAAAGGACTGCTTCAAAAGGAACTTGAAGAACTATTTTTTAAATTTTAAAACTTAATTTATCAGAAATTATCTGGTAACATCTTTTCAGTTTATTTTTTTTTTAAAATATATTTTTTCAATCTAATTTTTTTGACAACTTCTAATCTGAAGTACTTAACTTTTAATTTTTAAAATTGTAAAATTTAAATTTTTTAATCTTGTGTGTAATAATCAATACTGAATTGATTATTTTTTTGTATATATGAAATCATACTTGTAATGTACTAAATCGATTTCTTTAATATAAATAAATAAATAAAGTATACGAATCATTATTTTCAAAGTATATTTGTACAATTCGTAAATCTTGCTCTTGCATAAGCGCATTCATTATGAAATGGCCAACTAACACTGATATTGCGTATAATCTAAATTTTCTGATATGACATCCGAACTTAATCCGTGCGGGCCCACCATACTTCAACCCTAACGAAGCTAAAAAGTCACTTGGAGTCTCGCTACTCTTTTGTCAGATATTATATCTAAATAGTTGCTCAAGTATTGAAGGGTTTCAATTTATACCAGTGGTGATATGCACCAAATAGATTAATTGATACTCGTATAACTTATTTGTATACGATCCTGAAGACGGAATAGTGCTTTTATAAAATACAGTAACACTTTTCCGGATTTCTGAAATTTCCCTTTCTCTGAGTTTCTCCGCCTATCAAATTAGCTTAGATAGAGATATCAGCGTCTTTTTCTGATCAAGATGAACTCACTTTATTTTTTTGAATGTCTTTTGTGAATTGGACATTATATAACCCAGATGGTTTGGGGAACACATGTCTCAGTCTTAGACTCAATGGCCATGATAAGGGGTCTAAGATTTGTATAAACACTAGACTCCCGACTTTAAACAAACAACATTAATTATCAAAACGGGTGTCTTTAATTTAATTTTTTTAAATCAGTTCAACTAAATTTGGTACAAAACGATGATAGTAATTTACCATTACAACCAGCATGTAATTTGCAATATACTGGCTTATTGCTTGGTTACCTTTGAATTGCCACTATGTTCCAATTCACTTTTAGAAATGTCATGAAAAAGACTAAGAAAACTAAGGCTATACCAACACTAAACACCCATTTTGATTATTTGGTATTTATGTTGTGATCGGAAAGTCACTTAAATAAATCGTTGTAATGTTTGTAATATACATAGATGGCATTCGAATAAACTCAAAGCGTCATGTGAAACCGCAATTTTATGGATATTATCTGTTCCACCATATACGTAATTAGTATATACTTGAATTTTCTCCCAACACATTTTTGTTACATGAAGTTTTCCAATATGGTCGTTGTGCGAAGCTAGAAACATTTACCTTAAGTTGTGTACCACAAAAAGAAATTGATACGTATTAGGTCGGCAAAATATACTGGTCATTTTCCAATATTTATATTATTTACAATAAATTAAAATTGGTTAGCTTGTTATTATGGATGACCGGTTATTATTTGATGCTCTGTTGATCCAAAGAATCCAGTATAGTAGATTGTTTTTGTTAGCGATCACTGATACTCTCACAAGTACAGTACATAATATCCTCTGAATTCAGGAAACCATCAGCTTTAGACACTGATGGTTAACTTATTGAAAACCAAACATGATCGATTTTTAATTACGATTGATAGAAATGTTTCACTAATTTGAATTACCGACTTCTTACATTAAAAAATCTGTAACGAGTTTGCTCAACTTCCAAATGACCTTGAAATCATGAAAACTTCATAGGTTGGTAAAAAATGATGTTAATTAGAAAATTATTTTTACTATATTTTAGCTATTAGGTCGAAAAATAATTGGAACCAAGATCGAGGTATCATTACGCTTAAATTAAGATTATTCTGAAAATTTCATGGGTTTCTGAAAAACTGCAAATTTTTTGGGATAATTCCGTGAAATGAAAACTCAACATTTTTCATCATCTTACTGTGCTGCTGTACAATTACAATATATCCCTAAATAATTTCTGTTCACCACTTATAGAGCCGTGGAAACGGGGTAAAAAAAAAAGTCTAGCATAAAATACATATATAATTTAAAAGGATAGATCAAAACATTATATTCATAGAAATAATATTAAACTAAATAACAAACAACAAAAGCTTATACAAATAATAACAGTAAGAAGAATAATAAGCTTTTTGTATATTTTTGCATAGTTTTAATGCTTTCTATGTATATACCGAGCATTATTTAATTTAATATTTTTCGAGAAGCGTTTGTTTTCATTTTGTTATTGGATTTTATTTGATATTTACATAACTAGATGATCATCATTCTAATGATGATTTTCTAACCCCGCTCCATTCAATACAAACAACAACAACAACAAAAAGTGAAATATTAGAGAATTATAGTTTTGTTGATAAAATAAAAGAAGTCTATATACTAAATAGCTATATATACAGTTTCTATATTAGACAGTTGGCTCTATATAGTTACTAAAGTCTTTGTATGTATGTTTATGTAGACAAAATAGCTGTATAGTAACATAAGAATGAGTGTAGAGTGGCAAAACAAAAAGAAGATATACATAAAAATTATAAAAGCTTGTATAGAGAATTACAAATTAGATGAATAATCCATTCACATTTCTTTATTATTCTCTATATTAAAAGCACAGTAGAAAAGTGTATATATTGTAATCTGGAATGAGGATTTGAAATACAATATGGTGATGATATTCAGGAATAAATACAATGGAATGGTAAAAAAAAAAACTTAAGTCTACTATTTTTATAATAAACATGATGATGCTGAATTGGATTGCATCATAGGAGAGTATATAACAGCTAATTGGAATAAATTAAAAATAATATTCTGTCCATCTTTATCAATTATGTATATATTCATATACTTAATACCGAACTGGAAGCTTTAAATTGACTGTCTGAATTATTGTTGATATGAATATAATTAAAATTATTAAAATATGATTATTCAGGTAAGGTTTGCATTATTATGTCGCATTTTATTTTACTTGAAAGAATAATCCCACAACAAATAATGGAATCTCGTTAAACTTGTGACGTTTGACAAAAAAATGTAATTTCACATAATTTCATCAAAATTTAATAACTTTGGTAAACTTCAAACTACGAAATAAAGAAGTGAATTGCATTTAAATTCGTACTGGTAAAATTAATTGCCTTGTAATTTTAATTTGTGAAACATTCGTATAACATTTTAAAATTCTTTAATTTCGGTAAATTGGTTTACTCCTGAATATTAATTTAAATTAAAAATTATCAACCTGTCTGTATGTATATGAACGTTGTTTCGTTGAAAATTTTCTAATTTAGAATTCAGAAATATTTGTAACTTTAGTTAAAAATTCGGTCATTTCAAATTTTATTTCCAAAATTTAAAAAAAAAATTCCAACTTTTCAAAATTTAAAATTTTTTTTTTAGGTTATAAAAAATTTGAAAATCCGTACAACTTCGATTGAATTTATCAAGATGTATACGAATTATATGCACATCGACGCGGCAGGAATCATTTCTAGCTAAGGACCTATTAAGTCTGGCGATCCCAGAGATACTATTAATTTCTTGACAGAAGCTAATCCAAGAAGTCCTACGGACGGATCTCAGCACTTTCTTATATTCTTTTTGAGCTGCCAGAAAGTTATCCCAATCAACCTGAAGGTCCGATCTTTTGGCTTTGTTTTTGAGTCTCCTAGTAGTTTTCCTCAGTTTTTTGAGATCAGAACACCAAAGAGGCTTATTCCGAGAGTTTTGCTTGGTAATAAGAGGACAAGAGTTTTCGAAGGCTGAAGTGACTGCATGCGTCTAAGATGAGGCTAGCAATTCAATATCCTCAGTCGAACATATCCCACCCAACGAAACCAGCCGAGGTTCCAACTCAAGAGAGAATAACTCCCAGTTGTTATGGTACTTATTACGATAAGGTTTAAGAGTAGGTCTTCTAAGATTTAAATCAAACGAGATGCACCTATGGTCGGATCAAATCGATAATCGACGGAGCACAAACTAATGTCAATCACTTCCCTCCTTACTGAATTAATAAAGGTATAGGCTCACAGCCTTTGTTAAGGATTTCAAGCTCAGATGTGCTCAGGTAATTAAGTAGAAATGAAACCCTATCATTAATATTCGTGCTACCCCATAACGTGTGATGAGCATTAGTATCGCATCCTACCACTAAAGGTAAATGATTTGTCCTGCTCCACGAAACAAGGTTGCTGAACTCCTCCGAGGGAGGAGGTCACACCGAATCGTAAGGCAGATACACTGATGCTACCACCAGTGATCCGACTGAGTTCGACGATTTGAGAGAGACGAGCACAGCTGCAACGTCCGCTGAACAATATTCATGAATTAGGGGAGCAATAAGATTGTTAGAAATAAACACGCAGGCTCTTACCTTATCATTGGACCCTCTGTAGAGGATTCTGCCACCTACAGGATTCAAACCTGAAACCTCACCGTCAAGCAGATAAGGTTCCTGAATTAAGCAATTGTCTACCTGCGAATTAGCGAGCACCAACTTAAGCTCAAACGATGCAGCTTTGCTATGGTGTAGGTTGATCTGTTTCAGCACAAGCATAGAAGTCATAATAATGATTACAAGCTAAGGAAACAATCGAGAGTAGGAACCAGACTCACGTTTCTGAAACAACCTAGACGAAGGTCGTAACTGGAAACCAGTTTGCTGTTCAACATCGGAATCACACAAGCTAGACCCGAAGCAAGACACGAGGTGGACCCAACGACATTGTTCATATCGAAGATCACTGACTCGCGGTTGGTTACTGGAGGATTCTAACAAGGTGAGCGTAAATTCCAGAACTTATTTTCTACATAGGAAAATACAGTGCTTGTTGTAGTTCTCTGTAAAGTAAAAAGTAACAGACTTCAATCCAGAACCTACACCATCAAGAAGGTAAAGATCCTAACGACGATAGAAAATCGCCAAACAATTTTAAAAACAATTTTATTATATTATGATAAGTGAGCTGGCCAAAATCAAAACCAGTTTTCATTGGCTAAATATTTTTTTCTGAATTGCCAAATATGTTACAGATTTATTTTTATTTAAGACCAAACAAAGAAATTGAATTAAAGTTCATCAAATGAATTAAAACTACCAATAATAAAATGGTGGTATAGATACCTTTATCGAAAATAACGTGGATGTTGTAATACCATCCTGAGATGAGTTCCCGAAGATCGTTTACGATTCGGTACTCCCAATTAACGAAAAATAGTACAACGGCTTGAATATGATGTGCACAAATCAAATTATTCCCGACATGTACCATATACGTAACGAATAAGATGAAACTAATTAAGAAGACAACTTAGAAATCGTATAAAATCTAAAATACTTTAAGATGCCTGTCTTAATTTCAATTACTGTTAAAATATTGTTTAACTGAAATATTATTTTTTTTTTTATTTTAAGCTTGAGTAATCCATTTTTAATTGATCTAATTGAATAAATTTTTGTTAAATCAATTGAAATACAAATTTTATTCTATGTGTGAGAGTTTAAATTAAAACCTAAACGGTAAAATTTTATTTATTTTGAAAAACAAAAAGCTTAACTGGCCCCAATCGAAAATATTTAAAATTTCTTTCGCACAAACGCATTAGCATAAGCGCCATAATATAGAAGATCAAAACGCATAAGCTCCATAAAAATAGTTTAATTAAATAATTAATACGCGAAATTAAACAAATATTTATATTTCAGTTTTTCTTATCAAATGCTACAGACTCAGAGGAAAATTTTCAAAATGTCGCTTGATCTATTCGATCAAAGTATCGTCGATTTGTTGTATCATTGTCTGGATGTGATAAAGTGTTAATTCCAAAATACTAGGTAATAACAGTTTTGTTTTTTTTGGTACAGTAAAAAATCTTTTTTCCACAAAGTAAAATCTTTTTACTTTCAAACAGAACTTTTTTAATTTAATTTCAATTAAATTTTGCGTGAGGAACCGAAACGGATTGTGCAACGATCTCTGAAAAGAGAGGTACTATACTGTAGGCGCAGAGGTAGTTGTAAGCGACGATAACCCCACAGTAATGGCTTTTATACTTTTATGTTGGCAATGATATCGCCCGAAGAGTGATAATCGCAGCTTTGAACATCCAGAACATTTAAAAATTTCTTAATTTTGTAAATCGATTATATATCCTAAAAATATTGTCTTGAATTAAAAATTATCAAAATGTGTGTGCATAGGTGTGTATATAAGTAAGTTGAAATTTAATACATATTAAAGAAAATCTTTAAAATTTTAAAAATCAAAATTGTTTGAAATGTTATTTCAAAAGTTAAAAATATGTATGATATTCTCAAATTTTATTTCTAGAATTTTAAACATTTTTCCAAAACTTGATTTAAAAATCTAATCTATTTTAAAATTCTAGGAAATTTAATATTTCGAAAGATTTGAAATTTCTAATCGATTATTAAACTTTCAAAATTTAATTAAAAATTTGTGATTTTAAAAACTTAAAATGATTTAAAATTTGATAGCAAATGTATCAAACATAATTTTAACTTTAATTTAGAAGATTTAATAATTTTTGTATTCACACAAGTATTCTTAACAGGTGTGAAACGCAAGTGCCTTGAAACTGCACCAGCTAAATCAGCCCGCCCGAACAAATCCCGATTTTATTACACTTGCCGTTCGCGAGAAAATCGTGGGTGGAGTAACATCAAATTGAACCTCCACCGCCACTTTGTAACTTTTGATATAATTGTGATATGGAGATGAAACTTGGGCTAGAATTTATTACAAATTAATTACAGTTCACTGGTAAGTCACCGAAAAATAAAATGTAATTATTTTGTGTAAAAATCATCTTATTTTAATAAAAACCTATACTGAAATTCAAAGAAAAATACCAAAATGTCGATAAAAATCACCTGTAATAATTTATTACACCAGACCGCCATCATATTTTGGATAGAACTGTATGTTGTTTACACTATACGGTTCATACCTTGTAAAGTAGTGATTTTTAATTATTTTGGGAAAAGTCTATTTCAAGTCAACGAAAAATATCAAAAAAGTCGATTTTATCACCTGTAATAATTTATTACACCAGACCGCCATCACTACTTTACATGGTATGTACGTATGTACCGTATAGTGTAAACAACATCCAGTTATATCCAAAATATGATGGCGGTCTGGTGTAATTAATTATTACAGGTGATTTTTATCGACATTTTGGTATTTTTCTTTGAATTTCAGTTCACAATTACGCCAAAAGTTACAAAGTGGTTGTGTAGGTTCAATTTGAAGTTAGACCGCCCACGGTTTTCTCGCGAACGGCAAGTGTAATAAAATCGGGACTTGGTGTAATAAATTGTAATAAGATTGTAATAAATTATGGGCTAGGTTTCGTTGTGGCGGGCTGATTTGGCTGGTGCAGCTTCAAGGCACTTGAAACGCATCAGACACGGAACAATTTAATACAAAACAAAATGGACTTTGGGCATACATACAACATAAAATAATAATATACGTTAATAGTTATGTACGTTTCTCAATGGAATGAAACTAAGTTAATTTTTATTTTTATTTGTTTGCCATTTTCTCTTTAAATGTATAATTGTTTTTATTTAAATTAATAAATTTTATTAATTATTAGCAGCCTGTGGCTCATCACACCAGATGCGGCAATTTTACTTATTGCTGTGACCATTTAACCAAAAATGAGCTTCGTTGCTGCGAACACTATTTTTCAATAAAAACACGGATTTTCCTCAAGATATTGTAAGACCCACTCACCAAAACTTTCCATGATAAAATAGCAATGATATTGACTTTGACATAATATGTGGCTAATCATGCGTGCTGTGTCAAAACCATATACACGAAAAACCAAAAAGCAAAAAATCACAGTCTTTAGAAGTGTCAAGCGAAGCTATTTTATTGTATTATTGCATTATACATTTTATCAGGTAATTTAAGTTTGGTAAAAATATCAATACAACAATTTGGTGCAAATTATTAGAAATAAGTAGATCAAATTTGAATGAATTTTTAATATTGAGGATAACCTTTTCCACTGATTTTAATTTGCTTAAATTTATTTAAATATACCAAAGAAGGTACCCCCGAAATAAAGGGTTTGCACTTCAAATTGAACCGATTGCATACCGTATGCAAATCACTTTTAAAAGTATTGCGTAGGTCCACGTATATTCGAAATATTGTTTTTAAAGAAAATTTACGATTTGTGATAAATAACGATAAACGCTTACAATACTTATATTAAACGCTGTACGACTATTCCACCACGTTTTAACAGTGTTTTCGTAATTTCCGATTAAGTTATTATTGAAAAGTAATTTTGAGCTGCTGGATCGTTCGATTCTAGCGTTATCAACATGTCCATTACATCTCAGGTATATCTGGGATTGTAATTTTTAATTTTAAATTTCCAATTTTCACTTAATTCATTTAGATGTGAAAAGCATAAATGGAATTTTATAAAAGTGATTTGTATTTGATATTTCAAATTTCACAACAAGCCCTATATAGTTATGTAATTTTGATTTTATTTTATTTAAATTAAATTGGAAAGTAACTATAGCGTTTTCTTATATTTTGTGAATCTGATGGTCACTTTGTATTAATTTATCTAAGCAATCAATTTATTAATTTAAATATTTCCAATCCGACTGTATAGGAGTTACCTTCACATCTTGATGTATATAAAGTTGGTCCAGGATTCATCCTACAAAAACGCAATGGCAACATCATAACTATAGCGACACTTTTATATCAACTATCAGCCCAGAATTAACTATCATCCCACAATTTTGTCCTATCCCAGGAAAAATATGTCCTAATGTCGTGACAGTTTTATAAAACTATCATCCCAGGAAATCACTATAATCTTGAATTTCGTACCAAACCATCTCAATTTTACGAAAAAAAAGAAGACATAAAACTATCGTAAATAAACGTAAATCGAACCATTCATGATTTGGTTTATTATGTCGGATTCGAAAAAGATTGTGATAAAGTGACGGTCGACGGACGAAGTCGAGTTGTTTTTAAGCTTGGCCAACAAAAACAACTACATACTTCGAAACACTCGAGCCAATGTCGGACTAGCTCAGGTGTTTTTTATGCTTGGCAGACTAGCATTAATTTATTTGATTAATTTAAATTATTTCACCAGTACCATCGCCTCCGGAGCCAATTAGGTAAAAGTGTCGGATAAGGTCGGGTGTTTTTAAAGTTTGGCATCCTAGCATCAATTTATCGACGAACATGGTAAGTTGGTGTTAGTATGCCAAACTTAAAAAACACCCGAGCTAGTCCGATACTTTTACCTAATTGGCTATGGAGGCGATGGAACTGGTGCAATAATTAAAAATAATGAAAAATATAAGTTATTTTGAAAAGCTAAAAAATTTTGTAAATAAATTAATTATTTATGTTAAATGTATTTTTTTTATGTTATGTAAATTTAATTTAAAATTTTCATCTTCAAACGTTATTTGTAATTATTTCACAACATGTATTTACTGATTTAGATTTTATATGAAGAGATAATGGATACTATCACTTGTATAACCTGATGTACATTTTTCATTTTTCTGGGATAAAATTCTCGGTTAACTTTTTATACGTCAAAACGTTTTGTAAAGTGTTGTTGTGCATGCCATTATATTCACGAAAATTCAATTATATAAATTTTAGGTTCATCCAACTCCCCTCAAAATGATTGTCCAAAAATTGTATTAAATTCTCTCAAGAACATTGGTTAAAAGAAAAACATAAGGAATTCTACTTATTTACATTTTTTAACCGTAACGTACATACATAATTGAAATTCTCCTAAGATTTTTCTTTATTGTAATTGTTCACCTGGAAAACGTTAAGATATTTTTTTTGCCAACTTGGAATTTTGCTAATGTCAAGTTAAAATGAAAAATTCGAACAGGAAATTTACGTCAAATTCTGGCGCTTTTTTAAATCAGATTTGAGAATTTACACCTTTGAGTGTTCTTATACTTTTTGAATTTGTTTATTTACATTTTGTGTAACATATACTACTTTCCAAACAAACCTCAATAAAATTTAAATCTTAACACTTAACTTAATTTTGATTTCCGGAAATATTATGTGAATTTGCCTCTTGTTCAATGAGTTCACTGTGGGATATTCATGATATTCAATATTTAATTACTTTAATTCATCATATATATGCATACAACAACAACCATTTAAATAAGACTCCACTGCAATTCGGCAATTCTATATATTAGTGTAATTCCTTACTAGTAAAATTAGTGAATTGCAATTTATTTGTTATTAGTGCAATTATTAATTAAAATATTGTATATATACTGGAAAAATGAACTAATAAAATCAGAATAATTTAACTACTAAACAACACCAAAGTTAGGTTGTTCTCCTTTTAATTATTAAATACCACCCGCGGTAATCTTGAAGTTATCCGATTTCATCCCAGGATTTTTTAAAAGTATCTCTGATAAAACAAGCGTTAATGATTCATCACATTTATACTTTCACAGACTTTCTCGTCTATACAAAAATATACAGTTGGTACCAAAATACTCATCCCAGGATTTATAATATGTAAAATTTATTTGGTGGAAAATAAATTCTTATTTGCAAATCTTTTAAAGGACGGCTATTTTCTCTTTGCGATTACACTCAAAAAAATAAAGAAGTGAATTTGAAAAAATTTGTATCTAAATTGAAGAAAAAGCGTTTAAAATAGCGTCAACGAAGGTGGGTGATCAAAATGATTACGTTTTATTAAAATTGACAATTTAATAATAAATTACAAATTTAACTATATTTCTTCAATATGATTAAAATTTTTGCAAAACTAATTTGTCCAATTGAATATATTTCGTCAATTCAATACAAAATTTGTTTACAAAATTCGTTGATTTAAATAAATCTTTGTCAAATCAAATAAAAATTAAAGAATTTATTTTGTTGATTCGATTAAATAAACAAACTAAATTAACTTATTATTTTTCAATTGGATGAAATATTTAATCAATTATATATATATATATATATATATATATATATATATATATATATATATATATATATATATATATATATATATATATATATATATATATATATATATATATATATATATATATATATATATATATATATATATATATATACATATATATATATATATATATATATATATATATATATATATATATATATATATATATATATATATATATATGTAATTGCTGGTATATAAAAAATAACAACTGGTTTATTTGTGTTTAGTAAAAATGAACTTTATTTAATTTAAATTATTTAAAAATTTTGAACTACAGATATTGGTGATATTTAACATCATTTTAAAATTAAATTTAGCTTTAAATTAAAATGCTAAAATTCAATCTACATTAACATGACATGGGTGTGTTGATTGAATAAAAATATTTTTGACTCAATGTCTATACTAAATGAGATTCATTTGGGTTTAAATTTAAAACTTTAAATATTTTAACACAAATATCAACCATATTCACAAAATTATTCAAAACATATTGAACGTCATCAAATAAAAAATCAAAATTTTATTTTGGTAGCGTAGTGCCCAATTATGATTTGGATAAGCTGCTGAATCGGAGTCTTGTTGGAATATTGCCGAATTTTTCTCCTCCGCGATCTCCTACAGAATAGTCTACAATAGTATAACTTCTTTGCGAGTCGCTTATGTTGAATTTAAAATAATGTACACCTAAACCAAAGAAAAAATTAATATATTTTGTCTTAGCTATAATAATGTAATCAATGAACTTAGTTTCAGTAACAAGCTGTTCATGTTCAAGGTCCTTGAACAAGATTTTACTGCTACGATCTTCTATCTTATCTAAGTATATTATGTCACTATTTTGGCGGTGAAAATATTAAACTTCAATTAAATTTATGTTTATCTACAAAGCAAAAATTAAGATATGTTTAGTTTAATTTACAATATATTATAATTCAAAAAAGTGTATATCTCAATTTATAGCCCATTGATTTCTTATACTGCTTCCATTAATCAAAATTGCATTTAAAATTTCTTTAACCGGTAATTTGTGGTCGCTTGCCAACGTTGTTCAAATTATGTTGCACTCTTTTAGAGCCGCAATAGTTTCTACAACAAGGTTTGAAAAAACATAAAACATAATTAAAATTAAAAATGAATAATTTGTAAATTAGCGTTATTAAATTAACGTTACCTAAGTGAGAATCAAGCTGGATGATTTCGTTGTATATATATATAGCTCCTTGTTTCAGTATCACTGGTTTTAATTGACGGACGTTGTTAAAATATTTTGTTAAATCACCATATGGCTGCCGCTCGGGTTCATTAGAATGATGGTACGCATTTGGAATAAATATATGGAAATATTTTAACACTTCAACATTCTATAACATTAAAGATTAATTTTAATCCTAAAATGAAACACGACTTATAAGGTCAAAATTTATTAAAAATATCTAATATTAAAAATACCTGTACTTTTTTGAAACACATTAATAACAATTAATTAATTTAATTTTATATTTAATTAACAATTATATAATTTCACTTTAAATTAACAAATTATTTTCATTTTGAAATTTATTAAATCAAACACCATAACTTGCACACTTGTTGTATGTTGAACTAGACTGACGCTTTCATTTTTGATATCCTTTCGTCAATTTAATATACATTTCTTCAATTTAATCAATTCAACGAAATGTGGTTTACAAAATTGTTTATAAAATAGTAATTGCTGTGAAAATGTGCACTAAATTAACAAAATTTATTCAATTTAAAGAAAACGCAATACAAATTTATTTGATTATCGATTCTTTTCATTGAAGAAATTTAGTTCAATTAATGCTTTACTATAAATTAACAAAATTTGAAGACATCGTTCTTCAATTTGAATAAAATGCGAGTCAATTTTAATTTTTTAGTAGAGGTTGATGATTTATTCTTCGAAAGAATATTGTTTATAACTAAATCTACAATTGTGCTATCAAATTGAATAAATTAATTTAATGAAAGTTTAATGAAATCGATTATTCAATTTCACCTACGAAATTTTTTTGAGTGTAGGTTAAACTTCCTGTTAGCAACCATTACGCCAACTTTAATAATTTCGTGACCGTTAAAATTTCCGTAATATAAGTTATGTGGCGCCTTTGCCAACTTTTCAAAGATTTCTAAAATCGAAAAAAAAAAATCGTAAGACCAAGTTTTTATAGGGTCGATTTTTGTCTCATATCAATTGAGTTGAGGACCTTGTTGGCCATCAGTGTACCAGCGTTGACATTTTTTTGTACGTTGGAAATTCCGTAATATAAATAAATGTGGTGCCTTTGCCAACTTTTCTAAGAAAGCTACAACCACAAAAAATGTTTGGGTCGGCTTTACCTCATATCGATTGAGTTTGGGACCTTGTTGGCCATCATTGTGCCAGCGTTGATATTTTTTTGACAGTTGAAATTTCCGCAATATAAATAAATGCATTTGCACAAAATATTTTTCAATCGTATATAAACTATGTTGTCTGTTACTGTAACATCATTTTCTATTCCCTGACGTGGTGTTTCGCAACTTTGAATTTTTAAAAAATCTGATGTAACAGTTCTAGAAAATGCGGTATATGAAGTTGACCATGTGTAAAACATGGTTCAGGAAGATACAATCCATGCGATTTATTTATTGTGATTGCATAAGAGGAACGAACTGGAAACTGATGTAGAACGAAATTAATTCCAATTCTAGGAATAAAATGTATTGTGATCCGGTAATTATTTCTACTTTTAAGCAGTTGGTGCTTAAATCAAGAACCACTTACCGTGTTCCATTGCATAATCCATTTTTTATTGCAATATATCGTAGCGACATAATTATATACAACCTTTTTTTAATAAAAGGTAATATGGCGGTAATTCTGATGGATTTATTGAGATTCCACTGGAAAATTAACTTGCATATTTTTATCATCAGAGCCCCTTAACTGAATCGATTGCACAATAATATATTTCATTTGATATAAGTTTTTGAAGAACATTATCATTTATTAATCGAACATGCTCATTTTTCGGACACAAAATTGCACGTTTTGATATATGTACATGCAAAATCATTTGTTGTAAATGATGAACCAAAAATATCTGTACTAAGATCAAGGGAAATAAAACCTGAAGGTATTGGAATAGAGTATTGAGATTTTTTAGTGTGTGAGGTATCAAAATTCCCATAGTCGCATTTATAATTTATAATTGACGCACGATTTCCTCTTCTAACAGGTAACACTTGCAGAAAATCTCCTCCTAAGGCCATTATCTTTCCCCCAAGTGCTATGCCTGGAGCCATTGGAGCTTCATCCCAAATTACGCAATTTAGTATTTGATAATTTCATAATTTTTTCATAATTTCGCATTATGACATTAATTGCTGTTAGATTCCTTGCTAAAGAAAAAAGCACCGCAGTGACTACATTGGACAGACAATGATCCTATAAGCAAAGGGTTTCTGGTGGAGCAAAAGTATCACTACCACGAGCAGCGCACCTAAATACTGATTGCCGTCTACGATTACCTTGAACCACTGAATTTTTGTTATCCATTCGACGCTGATTTAGTATTTCGCGATTATTTTTGCGACGTTCCATTGCACGATAACGTCTTTCATTTATCCTATACCTTTCACGATTTTGTGACATGATAATTAAATTCTTTGAATTTCAAAAACAAAATTATATATCATTCACAAAATATATATTTTTAAATATAAATTTTAAAACAAATATTATTTTAAGATTGAAATAAAATCACAATCCAAAATAATACGTCTATCCGTAAGCAAAGCATAAAATGAAATGAGAATAAAATTTGGAAAAAATAGAAGTAAATTCGTAAAAAAAACCGTTTGACCAAGCTTTTATAGGGTCGATTTTTTTCTCATATCGATTGGGTTAAGGACCTTGTTAGCCACCACTGTATACCAGCGTTGATATTTTTTTGAATTTTGGAATTTCCGCAATATAAAAATACGTGGTGTCTTTGCCAACTTTCAAAGCAAAGTAAAACCGAAAAAAATCGTATGGCCAAGCTTTTATAGGGTCAGCGTTTTTCTCATTTCGATTGAGTTTAGGACCTTGTAGGATTTTTGCCGACCCTACAAAAGTTTGGCCAAACGTTTTTTTCGGTTGTAGCTTTTTTAGAAAAGTTGGCAAAGGCGCCACATTTATTTATATTGTGGAAATTTCAACGGTAAAAAAAAATCAACGCTGGCACAGTGGTGGCCAACACGATCCCAAACTCAATCTATATGAATAAAAAACCGACCCTATAAAAGCTTGGTCAAAGGTTTTTTTCGGTTGTAGCTTTCTTAGAAAAGTTTGCAAAGGCACCACGTTTATTTATATTGCGGTAAATCCAACGGTCAAAAAAATATAAACGCTAGCATAGTGGTGGCCAGCAACGTCCCAAACGCAATCAATATCAGAAAATAGACGACCGTATAAAAGCTTGGTCATACGATTTTTTTTTTTTGATTTTGCTTTACTCTGAAAAGTTGGCAAAGGCGCCACATATATTTTTATTGCGGAAATTTCAACGGTCACAAAATTATTAAAGCTGACGTTATGGTTGCTAACAAGGTCCTAACCTAATCGCATAGAGAAAATAGCCGTCCTTTAAAAGATTTGCACGTAAGAATTTATTTTCCAAATAAATTTTACATATTGAAAAAGTCGGGGATGAGTATTTTGGTACCAACTGTATATTTTTTTGTAGACGAAAAAGTCTGTGATAGTATAAATGTGATGGATTATTTACGCTTGCTTTGTCAGAGGTATTTTAAAAAAATCATGGGATAGCTTCAAGAGGGTTACATTAGGGCGTTTATACCAATTGGTCTGTCCTATATAATTTGTTAAATATTTCATGTGTTGAATTTTTGTATTCGGTATAAGTATCTATAATTTGATATACGAGTTAAATAGTTGGTACAGCTATACCAACTATATACTCGTATACCACACAATTTTTTTTAATTAATAATATAATTCCCAACAATCGTATTCCATTTCAATGAAAATAATACCTCAACATTAAAATAAATAAATTGGTTTAGTCAACCAAAAAACTTTTTCCTCAACGACATTCCATCATCAATTAAAATATTCGCTTAAATATATTTGTATTTATATTTCCCAACAACAACAATCATAATGGCATAATAAAAAACAATAACCATTTTCATTTCAATACTCATTATACATTAAATTATAACAACAACATTTTTACTATATACGTATATGTATTATACTCTTATTTTGACCCAATTAATTTAATTTAATTATTTTAATTGAATTTAATTAAAACGCCCTTAACAGAAATTAACAGCAAATTCGCCGATTTAAGTTAAATATTTTGAATATCGCTGGTAATACGTAAAAAATACGTAATTTAAAAAATAAAAATTACATTTTGTTGTTGTTGTTGTATTCAATTTTAAATTAAAATATTAAAAGGACTTTTTCGTTGTTGTTGTAATTTTTTAACGATTTTAATTTAGTTATGATGTATATAGATCGAATATATTATATTTCTCCGTTTATTTAATTTAAATATTTTTTATTTTAACTTTGTTTTATCATGCGATACAAATTCTTTCGTTACCTTCTTTAAAATTTAAATTAAACCATAAAACAAATTCAATTCAAACAAGAAATATATTTCTACAAAAATCAAGAGGATTTTTCCCATTCAAATTTTATTTGGTTGTTGTTGTTGTTGTCGTTATACGTCGCTCGTTTTAATTTTCATCTTGATTGCGACATATTTTTTTAGATTGAAAATCTTATTGCCGTAGCTTTTTCTTGTGTTGTTGTTGTTGTTGTTGTCAATAAAAAATTCAAACAAGATTTTAGCATCATCATATTGAATGTAAAGCATTAAAATGTATATATATATGTAATGGAAAAATATTGAATGAACGAAAGGAATTTTAATTTTTTTTTGTTATAAATTAAAATAACGAAATCACAATGAAGTGGTTTTAAATAAAATTGAAAATGAATAAAAGAGGAAAATGGAAAAATCGTAAAATGCAAACAAGATTATTTTGAAGAATGCAATTGTATGCTGTTTGATTTGCATTATAGATTGATAGGTATGCAATTATGATTGTTTAATTATGTGGGATGATGCGGTTTTATTGTTTCGATTATATAACATTTCCAGAAAACTCAACTGCCAACGCCTGTTTAGATTACGACTCGCAATTTTATTGATTCAGTAATTAGTAAACAACATGATGTTTGATCTATATAGACTGCCTAAATTCATACACTGAGAAAAATAATTGTATATATATAACGAATCCTTGCATTAATATAATGAATTATTCGTTCATATAACGTCAGTGAAGTTAGCCCAGGATTTCATCCCAGAAAAATTTAAAAATGTCATCATGCAATACTAAAACTGCATTACCATCCCAGCCCAGGATTTTCTAATAATTTGTCTTAAATATGGTAAAATATTTTATCCCAAAAAATTGTATAAAGTAAATACATATCCCAGAAAAATTGCAAATTAAAGAAAATTATAGATAACAAAATAAATGAATACACTAGTTTTTAAGTTATTATGTGAGTATGTACTAATTAAGTCAACTTAAAAAATATGATAAATATTACAATTTTATTGATCTTATATCTAAACTCTCAACATACGGATCGACTTGAAATTTTTATGGTAATTAGTGTTCACTATAACAAGTCGATCCCGCATGGTTCGGTTTCCGAAACTCGTGGTTCCTGGGAACCATAAATATAAATCTGAAATACTTGGGGCAAACATATAAACGCGAATAGCTCCAATCACAACATGCAAATCAATCTGAAATTTTTAGTGTAGACAACTATCGTTAAGACCAGTCAACATGAATAGGTTCCGTTTCCGGAACTGATGGTTCCTGGGAACCATTAATAAAAAACTCTTTCAATAAACTGGGCCAAACATAAAAATGCATGTAGCGCCAATCTCAACATACGGATCGACTTGAAATTTTTATGGTAATTAGTGTTTACTATAACAAGTCGATCCCGCATGGTTCGGTTTCCAGAACTCATGGTTCCTGGGAACCATAAATTTAAATCTGAAATACTTGGGCCAAACATATAAACGCGAATAGCTCCAATCTCAACATGCAAATCACTCTGAAATTTTTTGTGTAGACAACTATCGTTAGGACCAGTCAACATGAATAGGTTCCGTTTCCGGAACTGATGGTTCCTGGGAACCATTAATAAAAAACCTCTTTCAATACACTGGGCCAAACATAAAAATGCATGTAGCGCCAATCTCAACATACGGATCGACTTGAAATTTTTATGGTAATTAGTGTTTACTATAACAAGTCGATCCCGCCGGTTTCCGGAACTCATGGTTCCTGGGAACCATAAATTTAAATCTGAAATACTTGGGCCAAACATATAAACGCGAATAGCTCCAATCTCAACATGCAAATCATTCTGAAATTTTTAGTGTAGACAACTATCGTTAAAACCAGTCAATATGAATAGGTTCTGTTTCCGGAACTGATGGTTCCTGGGAACCATTAATAAAAAACCCCTTTCAATACACTGGGCCAAATATAAAAATGCATGTAGCGCCAATCTCAACATACGGATCGACTTGAAATTTTTATGGTAATTAGTGTTCACTATAACAAGTCGATCCCGCATAGTTCGGTTTCCGGAACTCATGGTTCCTGGGAACCATAAATTTAAATATGAAATACTTGGGCCAAACATATAAACGCGAATAGCTCCAATCTCAACATGCAAATCACTCTGAAATTTTTAGTGTAGACAACTATCGTTAGAACCAGTCAATATGAATAGGTTCCGTTTCCGGAACCGATGGTTCCTGGGAACCATTAATAAAAAACCCCTTTCAATACACTGGGCCAAATATAAAAATGCATGTAGCGCCAATCTCAACATACGGATCGACTTGAAATTTTTATGGTAATTAGTGTTCACTATAACAAGTCGATCCCGCATGGTTCGGTTTCCGGAACTCATGGTTCCTGGGAACCATAAATTTAAATCTGAAATACTTGGGCCAAACATATAAACGCGAATAGCTCCAATCTCAACATGCAAATCACTCTGAAATTTTTAGTGTAGACAACTATCGTTAGAACCAGTCAATATGAATAGGTTCCGTTTCCGGAACTGATGGTTCCTGGGAACCATTAATAAAAAACCCCTTTCAATACACTGGGCCAAATATAAAAATGCATGTAGCGCCAATCTCAACATACGGATCGACTTGAAATTTTTATGGTAATTAGTGTTCACTATAACAAGTCGATCCCGCATGGTTCGGTTTCCGGAACTCGTGGTTCCTGGGAAACATAAATATAAATCTGAAATACTTGGGCCAAACATATAAACGCGAATAGCTCCAATCACAACATGCAAATCAATCTGAAATTTTTAGTGTAGACAACTATCGTTAGAACCAATCAACATAAATAGGTTCCGTTTCCGGAACTGATGGTTCCTGGGAACCATTAATAAAAAACCTCTTTCAATACACTGGGCCAAATATAAAAATGCATGTAGCGCCAATCTCAACATACGGATCGACTTGAAATTTTTATGGTAATTAGTGTTCACTATAACAAGTCGATCCCGCATGGTTCGGTTTCCGGAACTCGTGGTTCCTGCGAACCATAAATTTAAATCTGAAATACTTGGGCCAATCATATAAACGCGAATAGCTCCAATCTCAACATGCAAATCACTCTGAAATTTTTAGTGTAGACAACTATCGTTAGAACCAGTCAATATGAATAGGTTCCGTTTCCGGAACTGATGGTTCCTTCGAACCATAAATTTAAATCAACCACTTGTATGATACTTGTACTTGTATGATTCTTATAATAGTTGTTGTATTTGAAAGATTTTTAGCCAGAGATTTTGATGAGTATGTTGATATACTTATATTTGTATTATTATTCGCTAGGCCAGTTTCGATCTGATGAAAATTATCAATTTTTTTCATCAGGCATATGTTTGACTGGACTTGGTATGTTGCACTGTGCGAGTCGTTAGCAGATGTGCGCAGTAGTACTATGTGGTGTAATGTGTCAGTACTATGTGGTTGCATTTGTGCATTGTTGGTTCTATGTGATCTTATCTTAGAAAGCAGTGTTTTATTGAAATTTCGGGTGATTGTGAATCGCTATTTGAATTTATGGTAACAAGTAAATTTAATGAGATGTTATGTGTATTGGATATATTTAACTGACTTTTATTTTCTATTTGACTATCTGCAAAGAATATGTGAAGAGACTTAGATGGTAGCCTTTATAAAATGTCCAGAAGTTGTGGATTTTCACTGCTGGAATTAAAACATTGCTATACATTATTTGGTAGAATCAGATTATATGATGTATTAAAAATATATCTACTTATCCACCATAAATAAAGGTATTGAAATCGATGACCATATTAGAAATAATTTGGTTTATGATAATGATTATTATTAATTGTGTTTAACGTAAACAAGAAAGTGGGGTATTACATAATGATTTTGAGGGAATTTAACTTTAATTGCGTTTTCCAATAGGTTGTCGTACTTCTCCCAATTCCCATTTCTATAGCAATAGTTTATGTAATGCTGGGCGCTTGGTACATAGTTAACTGAACTGTTTAATTTAAAATTTTGTGATTCAATGATAATTTGCACGGGTAAGTTAGAGAGCGTTTCTTGCTGATTAGGATTTACGGATGGCTCTACATAAAGAAACACAACATTTTTTGTTAGAAGATTCTTAATAAATTTCTGATTATGGCAGTTTGAGCAATAAAAGGTTGTCGATTCTATACAATCTTGTAAATTTTGTAGTCCCAAAATGTCTAATTGGTTTAAATTCAGAGGTATGTACTTTAAAAAATCAATTTTTGAAGGCAAATTACATGCAGTACATTTTGTCTCAGCCTCAATACTAAAAATATTTGTTTTCTTAAATATAAACTCTGTAACGTGTGTTGATAATATGATAATATGTTGCGAATCTTTGCCTTTACAAAAAGTTTTCAATATACGAAATTAAACACACACGCTGTAATTTCAGTAATAATAAATTATATTTTCTTATCATTCAAAATTATATAAATCAATTCTGTTGGACTGTTTGTAACCACCGTTCAAATATACATAAAATAAAAATAAAATAAATAAATAAATGCTAATTCAATTAGTTTAGAAAAATATAAAAAATATGTTCAAGAATAACTATAATTAGTTAGCAAAATCTATGAAATTTTTTACTTAAATTATTTTTTTAACTTTGATATCAGCAAATGTACTGCGGGAAATGCGTCATAGTACATATTTTGTACTAACATTATAAAATAAGAATTGTATAAATTTCCAAACGGCTTTGGATTGTACTGGATATTCAAAACAAAACACTTGAAAAAGTTTGAACAAGCAACCTACAGCGGCTAGTGCATTTATACCTAATAGAATCGCAGTAAACAAAATATTCATTTTTTGAATATAAATTTTCACCAATTATGAAGATGAATGGTTGGAGGTTTGATTTATTATTTAGCGTCATTTCCGTTTGGGTTTGTTTATGCTTGTCAACAGCTTGAGTAAATGGCAGTAGTACCATGAACGAATTTTGGGCATCTTTAATAGTGAATTTTATAACTTGATCCGCCGCCGTCTTCTTTTTCGTTGTTGGTTTTATTATCGCGTGTAATAGCAATAAAATACCGATACACCGAGCATCTAAAAGTAATAATTTTATATTTTAATATATTATTACATATTACGATTTACATTTTATCTTACCTGGCATGACATTCTTTAGCTGTTTGTATTCTTTAAACCTTTGCTTTGATACTGGTTCGATAATTTTTGTTTCCATAATTGGAAGTATATTATTGCAAAACCAGTCGAATTTTATAAAAATGCTTTCGGAATCCGGATATTTCTGTAGAAAATCTATGTCTATTAATCGTGGACCATATATTTGTGAATAAGCTGGCCACTCTGTGATTATGGAATCAATATTGATATCCTTAATATTAATAATCCATTTCATCCTATAACTCGCTGAAGTAGTCCATTTGGCAAATATGTCTTCCAAGCTTGTGTCATCACTGTTTAAATCGTTTCGGTTTGGGGATCAGTGACGAATTTCGGAGTTTTAAAACTCGATTGTTGTAACGATCGTATAGTTGACCTTTTGACTTTCTGTTTTTTCTTCTTTGAAAGTCCACTAACTGAAATCAACAATAAGAATAGTTTAACCATATTTGTGTATTTAATCTTTGCTTTTAAATATAGACTTACCGCGTTTTCATTCGGTTTTCATTCGCACTGATTGACCCCCATAGGCAAGCTATTATTTATAAAATGCGTTAAGATTTCGTCAACTAAAATAGACCTACTAGCATCTGATAGAGTTCGATTATTTTCCGAAATAGATAGCAACGATCTACCAGGATTGGTTTGCTGAAGAATTTGTGTAAGTCGAATCTGAAATTATTAATATTCAAATAATTATTCATATCATGTTGTTTTTCAATAAATTTACATTTTCCGAAATCTCCACCGTTCTGTTACGATATTCATGGCAGCTACTTGATGGTTGATCGTGGTTTGTTGAATTTGAGCAGCATGAAATAATTTGGATCTTCGTTGAACTCTGCAACTAATACATTATAGTACATAGAAATTTTAAAATTGAATTGCAAAATAAGCTTATTTCACTAAATGTTTTATTTATGTACTTGCAGGCGCTGCCAATTTGTTTAATTCTGCAAAAACTTAATTTTTATCCCTAAAGATTCATTTTTAAGAAGTTCCTCTACGTGCGTTTCTTGCATACCCTTAGGTGCGTTTACATGCATTTATAGTTCTGCCGACTTGTAGGACTTTTTTTCTTTTTCACTCACAAACAGCAACAGAAATGTTTCTATTACTGTACCTTATATATTTACCTTTAAATTTCTGAATAATTGTATCTGTAGTTTTCCACTCCTTTAATTGTTCACAAAAAACTTCACATGAATCCATTTAGTTTTATAGTATTTTCGTTAATTTGATTTATTATTACTACCACTTAATAGTTAAACATGAAATATGTGCAAATTTTTGAAGTTAATATTTATTTATTAATCACAAGTATTTTGTAAAATATTTAGCTTTACGTTTCACACGATACACATCACAAAAGTTCAAATCAGTTTTAAACCAATAAACTAAAAACCACCCTAAAATTGTCTGTCTTTAAAGAATATACATATTAATATGATTATTTTTAATTTATTTTAAAAATATACTTTTATGTAATTAATATTTATTAATTAAGTATATTTTCACTAAAGAACTTTAATTCAATTCATTATGTTTGTTTATATATATCCTTTTTTAATAAATATTAAAAATATTATTAGTTACAGAAGCATAATATGGCTAGGAAGTTTAATAGAGTTGGTGAATCTTACTACTTTAGAAAATGCTTTAACCGATTTTTAAATGATGCGCAGTTAAATTGATTAATAACATGCCATAATGGGATTATATGACTAAGATGAACCATTAATATATTATTAAACTATTTAATTTGAAGTATCAAAACAACAATACAATTATCATTATTTTACAGAAACTATTTTGTTGTACAATAAATTAAAAACTACATTTATAATATTTCACAACAATTTTGATAGTTGTAGACTTAAATATACAAGTAGATTTTGTTAGCTCTATTGCTAACATATATAGTTAAAACACAATTGTACTATACAAAATGTAGCAGAAATAGAGAAGTCGAAATATTATCTAGATCTACAAAATAAATATTAGGTATGGGGAATTCGTTAACTTACAAACTAGCAAACGAACAGTATTTCAAGTTTCCAGATTTTGATTGTTTATTCAGTTATCGAGGTATGTAACCATTCGATATTTTGTGAACGTATTGCACACATTAAATGGTGGTTTTAGTAAAATTGTTCAATTTTGCATTTTTGGTACTGTTCACCATTATTTTATTTATATTCTTGCAATTGAGAAGCTGCGAAGTTTAAGTTTAATATCAGAAAAAAACCAATATACTATATATTTCTTAGCGCCAGTGTATACTTTTTCGCACATTGTTTATACCTTATTCCGCTGCAAAGCCTTACACAGTTTATTTAAAAACAGTATAGTAGTAGTGTTTATAACGCAGTCGGCTGTATTATATTTGGTCATGTTTAAAAAAGGGGCTATGGTCTACTTATTTTAAGAGAATAGGAAAATTTGATAGAGTTTGACAGTTTTAATTTTGTGCATTTTGTACAGTAACGTGTATTTTTTTAAATGTGATTGTCTAGATATGTTACAATTTATGAAAGAAATAATAATAAATATAAGGAATTAGTTTTCGTTATTCATAATTCGATATATTAAATAAATTTTGTTTAAATAAATATGTATTCGTTAACTATTTGTAATATTCATCATTTTCAAAATTTTACAACTTAAAAATTAAGTATTGCTGATTGTATTAATTATAGTTAATTACTTACCACAAAAAAAAGAGATAAATGTTAATTAGTTTAAGGAATAATCGTTGAACTAACAACAAAATGCAATAAACCTATGAATCTAGTTTAAATAATTCAATTGTGTTGGGGCAATGTAAAATTCATTAAAAGTCAACCAATAATTTAAAAAAAATTACAGAATATTAATAACATTTTATTAAGTTAAAAATTTATTCCTCCATATAATGAATTTATTAATCAATTGTTTAAGGAAGATGCCTTCGTTAATAGGCTGTACACATTTTTTTCAGTGTAGTTACGTTTAAAAAATTGTAAATTGACTTTTATATCAGTTACATGACTACATTTGAGTCTTTAATGTTCATATAATCGGCATATAATTAGCTTGAATATATTTTTTATTTCTACTATCAAATCTGTCATATAAGACCCATTTAAAGGCCAATTACAGTATTTTGACTGTATATTTAAGTCAGATGCTGTAATCAAATAAGTTTTAGAAAAAATTATCCGTTTCCAACTCTTTCAAGTTAAAATATTTTTATCTTCTGGTCGGATGGAAATAGTTCGGATTTATATCCGACCTCGCGAACCAACCTGAAATAGTGGAAATTAATGAATTTCTTGGGTTATTTTGAGCGCTTTTATTGGGTTGGGGCTAGAATGTAAATATGCGTCTACGTAAAGCAACCTTGAAGATGACCAGAATGTCTCTTTAAAGGAGACCATGTTCTCTTTTTTCACCCTGTTCTTGTTTACTTTTTTTTAAAGGTTATCTTTTGTTCTCATTTTAATTTTAACTTGAGGTACTAGGGGCTCTATTATGCTATTCGACCACTATTTTCGACGGTTGTCGTTTCTTTATAGTATACAAGGAAGAAAAGGAAAATACGATTTTTTACTATTGTTAACCTTTTCCTTCCTTTACTTACTTTTGCAAAACGATAGCCGTGGAACCGAAACTAATCTAATTAAAAACTAAGTAAAGGAGCACACATCTCATAAGAACCATTAATTAGGATAACTATCAGAATAGTTACGGAATATTGACTTTTTGAAGCAGTGTTCATATTGGAAACCTAGAAAATGGAAAATTTTGGATTAATCTGAACTTCTATTAAAGTGTACGCTCATTCAGAGAACATAAATTTATTATTTGAAGCAATTTCCATTTCCTATATGTGGAAAAGCGTTGGCAACCCAGAGAAGAATACGAGTTGAGAACCATGAAAAACGAAATTTTCTGATTTGAGGCTGCGGACTAATTCACGGGTAATAGTCGACTTTGCTTTAATTTTCGGTAAATTCATTTACTCTATCAATAACTATAGGGTAAACCGAATACACAAAAGTACCTAAATGTTTAACGGTTTGGTTTTTCATTTTTTTATAATCTAAGGATTGAGTAAGGTAAAAATAAACTATAACACGTATTTCAATAAATTAAAAATACTTAAAACCGACTTTTACATTAATATTTAATTAACCCGGCATTTGGTCCGCAGCCTGTAAGTCGAACTTTTAAGTAACTCCTTGATAATTTGAGGATCCTCAAAATTCGATTTGTTTTAATAATAATTATTGGAAACCCAGTAAATTCAGTTTTTCTGGATTTCGTTGAAATTAAGTAATTTCTTGCAACCTAATCTTCAGTTCTTTATGTGGCCTCATCGTGGCTCTGCAAGGCACTGTATGTTTGTAAAAGTTTATGTAATTTTTATAATTTAGATTCTTTTGAGCTGTTTTGCCTGTCCTTAACAATGTGAAAATGGAGTTTCATTGATGGGGTTCAATTGACCGATGAGCAAAATAGATTCAAAGGTGTTTCTAAAACTATCCCCCACCACTCGTATCGCATTGATCCTAAATAAATCTGGTCACCTTAGTTTAGACCTGTTTCATAAAATCACTGTAGTCTAAATTATCGATAATTTCTACGTTGTTGACATTGTCTACGTTGCCGACGAGTTGTTGACACGTCAACGTAGACAATAATCATGGCGCATATATGCCCATCAGGGGATCAAAACCAAATACCTTATTTATACCGACCGGCTGAATTACGTTTACGTGCGATTTGTTTTGATGCAAATAAGTTTATAACAAGTTCTGAGCATTTTAGAACAACTTATAGATGTCCTGCGGATGCGGTTGATGCATTACAATCAGTATACCATAAATTACTATACTAATAACAACAATAGGAGATCCGCCAGTTTTAACAAACTTCGGCCGATTTCTGATATTCCAGTTACACCTAACACGCCGTACTTAACCTTCACAAAATCGAACAAATGGCAATTTTTAACCATTTAACTACCTGATTCATCTAAAATCCTGATTATTCATGAAGCACACTGCTTAATCTCCGCTACCGTTATTTGTGTTCGACTGTCTGAAAAACAACTTAAACTTTTCGAGAGCCTAGCTGATGCTCTAGTAGCATTAACCAGACACACACACACACACACTTTTAATTACTATTCACCGATTGAGGGGGACCAGCTGCATTCGTGATTATGCACCGCCTTAACTACAAACCAACGGAACCTCCACTATGTCAGTGTGAATTTTGGATCCAATACAGCCCTTGATCAGAACCCTAAACATAGCTTGGAAACAGTCAACTATAAGAAGAATACCTTAATCATTTTATTTCTAAAATTTAAATAAAATATCTTTGAAAGCTGCCCATTTTGACAATTTTTGTGTTAAAAACGCTCTTTCCGGTTTACATCATTTGTGAAACATAAATGGATCCTGAGTTCGGAATGCTTTCTAAGTATATGTGGTTTATAGGTGTGATCATTCGCCGCAAACAAGCATTAAAGAAACTGGTGGAGGAGTACTTATAGATGCATGCATCATTATCAAGTAAGTTAGTTGAAATATCCAATCTGTCTGTCGAGCAATTATGTGTTAAAATTTTAATCAACAGAAAGTCAATTTTTACCTACGTTGTATATGTTCCACGTGCCTAACCGATATTATCTTACGCTGCCTGCTGCGACGCAATAATGGAAATCAATAATGCTGCTAATCCATCTAACACCACGGGGGATTTTAATTTTCCATCTATTAACTTGTCGTATGACGAAGAAATGGATGAAGTGTTACCTTTAAACGTGAGTGCAGAAATATCAGAGCTTAAAAACAGATATACTGTAACAGCTAATAGACTAATTTTACAAACATTCATACTAGACTAATTTTACACCTAACAAGGAAGTCCATAGCTCACTGGATTTTACATATACGTGGTATAAGTTGAATAGCATTGGTTATAAAATTTACAAACTTATTTATTATAACTACACTGTTTTAATTTTTATAATTAGTTCACTTACATAACTATTATTCATTTTGTAATAGTTCACTAACTAATCAACCTGATTCGTTACAAACGCGGGGTTGACCTACACCACTGAGATGTCTCACACGCCGGGCATAATCGCTAAGTTGTTCGGGACCAAAAATAATCAAACAGGTCCTGACGAATGATATATATCTTTTATATGGTATACTCCTAATATTTCCCCTTGTAAATCAGTGCATTCGTAAAAGACTCCTCCAATGGGTTTTAACAACAAGGTCGGAATAGACAGGAGAGCTAATTTCGCATTAAAATTTCGAGTAGCATCACTCTGAACAAAATTTTTAATAAACCCTTTTTGACCTGGAGTAAACGAACGAACTCGAGATCGCAGATTATACTGTTTACTGTTGGTGGCGTAGGCCTTTCGTAAATGTTTTAATACCGTTTCTCTAGCCAAGTTTAATCGGGCCAGTTTTGAAATTATACATAGCTCGCTGTCGTTGGATTGCGTTAATAATCTTCGTAGCTGGTAGTCACTACCGTGATTAATTCTATGATCCCCAAACACAAGATAATGTGGTGAATATCCGCATAAGGGATGGCGAACATTTCGTAGAGCGCAACCAATCTCCTGTAAATGTAAATCCCATTCGCGTTGGTCGCTTGTAAGGTATGCTCGTATTACTGACAGAATACATCGATTGACCCTTTTCGCTCGTTTTGTGCGGGGGTACGGACCCAAAAAATCGAGATAAAACCATTGAAATGGCCGTGTTACTTCAGATAGCGCTCCCATGGGGGGACGAGAAATAAAATTAATTGGCTTGCATGTTTTACAGATTGTACAATTGGAAATATAATTTTTAACACCCTTAGCCATGCCGGTCCAATAAAAGTACCTTTTAAGACGCTCTAGAGTTTTAGCGATCCCAAAATGAGCTGAAAAGGGGGGGGGGGGCATGCGCTTGCTCCATCAAAGAAGCAGTAAGCAACTGTGGTATAACTAACTTCCACTCCGGTAAATCAGTATCATCTATACCCTCGGGCCATATCATGGACAAATCAAAATTTTATGATCCTCGATGCGCAGGTTAGAATTGGCATTGTTTAAAGATTTAACCGAGTTCAACAACGCTACGTATTCTGGATCATTGAAAAATTCTGGTGCATTTCAAGGGCAACTCTGAGGTACATAAAACAGACTGTTTACTTACCAGGCTCCAACGAGCCAAGCGACCAGACAGGTCCTTTTGAGACATTAGCCACTGGAGACTTGAATGGTCAGTTATTATGACGAAGTGCAATCCCTCAATATACGCGCGAAATTTTTAAATACTCAAGATGCCGTCATAACATTCCAACTCAGTAACTGAGTAATTTCATTGCGCTTTCTTGAGTTTTTTGGACATGTATGCTATGGGGAATTCTTCTTCGTCCGAACCTCTCTGAAACAGTGCACTGCCAACCCCTGTGGACCTAGCATCACACTGCAAGACGGGAGCTGAATTAATGCGTTCTTAAGTGTATCGAACGCGTGTTAGGCCTTCTCATTCCAAACACATTTCTTACCCTTTTTTAACAAATCAGTGATTGGTGCACTAATGGATGCGTAATTGTCGATGAACCGTCGATACCAACCTGAGATACCCAAAAACCAGCGGACCTGTTTAACGGTGTGAGGAACAGGGTAGTTTCCGATCGCGGACACTTTGTTCGGATCAACTTTCAGACAGCCATCACCAACAACATATCCCAAGTATTTAATCTGTTTTACCGCAGAAATTTACTTTTTGATATGTGGATAGTGAGATTGGCCGTCAAAAGACGAGAGTAGCCGACGTTATTAATAAATCGTCCAAGTCGACGAAAACGCGATCCTGAAGATAGAAAGGTATCACTCATTGCACAAACCGAAAGGCATGACCCGGAACTGATCCAGCGGTCGCCCTTGAACAGTAAAAGCGGTATATTGCCGAGAGGCTTCGTCCAATGGGATTTGCCAAAAGGCATCTTTTAGATCCAAACCAGAAATGAATCTGGTTTGGTCTAATCTACCCAATAAGCTGTCGATCAAAGGCAGTGGATACGCGTCTTTCACTTTTTTTTTCCGTTCTAACTGGCCATTTCCCGCCAAAATTATTTTGTAACTTATACCGTAAAAATAAAAAAGAAAACGCGGCAAGCAAAATACAGTGCGATAGTAAAGAAATAAATGTAACTATAATCAACCTGATACGTTACAAATGAGTTGAATGAATGTTAGTGTGAGTGTGGGTATTGCACCGTTGGCCCACTAGAGGCTATAAAAAACATGAATGCACATATAAACACAGTGCAAAATATCAATAAGACATCGTCGACGTTAAACATAATAAATTATTTATGCTAAACCAACAAATTGAACTATAATGAATAATAACTACATATACGTTAGTATATATATATAGACAAGTAGATACTATGCATGCTAAAATCATATCATAGCAATATATACATATGTCAACCCTGAAAGCAATATTATTTTGTGCATACAAAAATGTATAAAACATTGGAGCGTTCACTGAATTTATTCTATTTGTGTGGTTTGCGATGGGAATTCCTTTTATAATGAGACATATGGATGTGGAATGCTGTATAGTATCGTACATATGCCTACATTGGAAACAAAAATTAAAATTATCTTGAGATTCAACAATTTCAATATTTTAATTATTATAATGAGCACGCCAAGTCAACTTTATAACAAACATATTATTATGATAGTTATATAGAACATAACTCAAAAGTGCATTACATACATGTTATAATTATAATTATTATGTTTCTTGTTTATTCTAGATTGAGCAACATAGTTCCGTCTATACATGCTACTATATTCACCATATATAGTACATTCTCGTATAATGTATTCATCGATGATAATTAAAACTACACCAAAACTATATATAAATAGTTTCATCGTCAGTATGAACATATATAGCATTATTCCATAATGTGGGTGGAATGAGACAAGAATATCGTCATAGAGAGCGCGCATTAAATAAACACATTCTTTCTGCATGTAATTAAAATTATAATAAAATGAACATAAATATAACTTTAAATTATATGCAATGACAACATTAATAAAATGAATAACCGTGAATTATGCTAAAATTATGCGCTCATTGTATATAACATATAAGTTAAAATAACAACAATAAATACTCGAGGCAGTAAATAACTATATACATATACGAGTAATATACTTATATATAAAATTTAATTTGAAGTTTTGTTGTTGACTGTGAGCCTCATCTTTTGGGACCAACGATATAAATAATATGTAATATATGTACATACATATATACCAACAACACTATACACACATGAAAAACTTGACTAACAACCAAAACGACGGAATAGTGGAAACAAAATATCCTTTTTTGTTGTATGGATACTGTTGTTGTTGGTGGCGCGGTTCGGGGTAAATCTGGAAAGAAAAATAATTTATTTATGTAGAATAGTATTTTGGATTTTTGCCGAAATTTTCTTGATTTTGCTATAAGAGAGAGCAAAAAAAAAAAAAAATTTAAAATAAAAAAAACAGGGAAAATTTATGGAGGCTGTGATGAATTAGGTTAATACATTTTAAAATGTGGTTTTGAATTTTTTTTTTTTTTATATTTTTAATGTTTTCATTAATTTAGAGTTTTATAATTTGAGTGAAATTTTTAATGGATTTCAATTAAGTGTGATGGATTTGTGTTTTTTTTTTAAACAGAAATAAAAATTATGTGAAGCGCGGTTCTTGCGATTTTTACAAGATTTCCAAACGGTACGATATAACTAATTAAAAGCTACTAACATAAAATATTCAAATAATTGCAATATAAATTGTTCATGTATATGGGATGTAGTTACACACGTTTGCCATTGGTGAATTTGATGGGATGTCCATAATGGAAAAAAAAGAGAACATTCATCTAGAAAAATGAGGAGATTTAGGAGAAATTACTAAAATGTCAACGAACTCCAGAAAAACTGGATTTCCTGGTTTTGCAATCACCTCGATAAATTTTCATTTCAATTTACTATTTGTTCCTCCATTTATATAATTTTGTAGCGACCGATACAATTAATGTGGCAATCGCCTTAATTTCAATTGTATCGGAATCACTACAATTTCGCGTTTGCCCATTTCCACTTATTGACGAGGCAACGCGTTAACATTGCAATCATTTACTTTCTATATACAACTCATGCTCTTGTAATGTATATAGAACATTTTGCATCTACATAGTATTCGATAATTCTATGTACAATTTAATTTAATATTACGTACATATTGATCACTCTCTCAAATACATATCGCGTTACATTTTATTGGCAATTTATAAATTTGTAAGTCATACGCGAAAATGTGATATTACACCACGTTGAGTACTGCAAGAGTTGGATACTTCTAAATTTATTTTAACTAATTGTGAACGACCTGACAGAAAGGACAGGATTAAGCGACAAGCCGGTACTGAGAATTTGAAATTGTGGTGAAGTTTATGAAGTAAAGCTGTGCTGGTACTATAATTGCGTCTATAGGCAGATTACACATACAATTACATTACACGCTGGTACTATAATTGCGTCTATAGGCAGATTACAAATAACAATCATTGCGGGGTAAAATTAGCTTTACAAACTTAATATAGGTATTTCGTCAATACCAGTAGCATTGGATTTAATTGATTCAAAAGCATCCATAAGACCAACTATATCAATATGGTTAAAACTGAAGTTACCCTCCAATGAACTATGCCCAATCAGTTCATCAAAAATGACTGGCTCCGCACTACCTGCACTGTTATCCGAAAATTGATCATTAAAATCATTGGGCTGATGGTTTGCTTTCGATGATGAAAAAGCACCAACAGGTTTTAAATTTTTCCAGAATACTTTAGCAGGTAGAGATGGATTTAAAATAACAGAAAAATATTTCATCTTGGCGCGCTTTATAATATTGGTAGTTCTGTTTCTGGTAGTAATGTATTCCTGGTACAGAGTAACATTTTTTGTGCGATTCCACCGCCGAAAAATTAAATTTCTAATATTAATCATCCGCCAATTAGGCGTCATTAAACCAAGGTGGATGTTTTGTTTTGATTGATACAGTTCTGATTGGGACAAATTCCTCGAATGAATTTTTCATTAATTGAGTAAGATATTCAACTTTTTCAGTGGGTTATATTAAGGGAATAAAGCATATTCCAATTAAAACGATCACATATACCAAACATTTCTGATAACTTGATATTATTGAAGTCCCGAAATGAAAAAGTCGGTTTAGTTTTCTTATATTTAATATCATACGAAAAATAAAAAAAATCGTGATCACTAAATCCAACCGAGACCTGATTGAGAAAAATAATTTTGTCAGTATTTGAAATAACCACATCTAGCAAAGACGATGAATGTGTTGTGAAATGTGTTGGTCCGTTATTAATCGGTTTGAGGCAAAACTTATTTAGTAAACTTTTCAGTTTTTTAGTATTTGAATTAAGCACACTGAGATCACAATTGAAATCCCCGCACACAATGATGTTATTATAGTTAACGGTATAACGGCATTTGCGGTTCTCTGCCGAACACTATGATGTGTTGTATTGTATACAAACAATATATTTATCTCATGGCATTGGATCTTGATCTACGGATGAGCGAATATACTCGACTAGGGTCCGATGTGATCTCAATAGGCTTCCATTAGATTGTGTATTGTACGCGGTCGTATTTAATTTGTATATTTTCAACATTTTGCAAATGTTAGTAAACACTTACTCAAATGAAGTTTGCACCTTGGTCAGTAAGTATAGAGTTTGGACAATCAAGCACACAAAGAAAATTTTGAACAAATGCTTCGGGCATTGTATCGGATTTTTGATCTGATATAGGAACCGCTAAACAGTATTTGGACAGCCATATATATTTATTTCCAATATATGTGGGACGGAAGGGATATACTATATCCAAAAATATCTTATAAAATGCAGCTTCTGAAGTTGTAGTGAATTTACTTTCTTATGTATCTGTGATATTCGGAAATTGCTCTATTAATGTCATTCTCGTTGTCTAAAACGGTAACTGATTTAGATTTATTACAATTATTTATAAGATGTTTTGAACCTGTTACGGACGGTGAATTTTCCATTGAAGAATTTAACTGGTTTAGGGATGAAGACATACAAGAATCATTTAATAAAGAACGGTTAACAACACTGTGGAATTATAAGTTTTCTGATTTTGTTGATTATTTTGTGTTTGTGATTGACTAGTTACAAAAATGTCAAATACTTCCGGTTCACAACGCGTCTGCATTTATGTTAGTTTTTCCGGGTTTGTGTTATTACTACGAAATTATACAAAGGATTTGATATGCTTCTTAAAAATTTCAATGACTCATGGCCAGTAACCACAGTAAACTGTCGACCGTATAAATAAGGACGAACATTTTGAATAGACCAGACAACAGAAAGAAGTTCATTTTGTATAGTAGAATAATTCATTTCTGGTTTCCTTAGCGTCCTGCTGGGATATGCTACTGGTAAGTCGTGCTCTTCAAATATTTGTGATAAAACCGACCCAATTACAACATCGCTAGCAATACAAGTTAATTTAAAAGGTTCTTCAAAATTTGTGTATTTTAATATTGGCTTGTTTAATAAAGCATTTTTTAGTTCATTGAAATCTTCATCATATAATACATTCAGGTTCGGCGATCTCTGCAAAATTGGGAATAATCGATCGATAATAACCATAATGGTTTACTTTAGTCATATCTGGTTTTATTCCCTGTTGCTTTATTATGTGACCTTAATAGACATTTTCTTGCGTTAAATTTCAAATTATGCTGTCGGAAACAATCTAAAACACTTTGAAGACGTTCAGTATGCTCTTTTAGGTTATGAGCGTATATTACTATAACGTCATCAAGATAAACACTTGGTGCCGTTCAATTCGATTAAAACGTGATTCATGAGGCGTTGGAAAGTCGCTGGTGCGTCTTTGAAGCCAAATAGCATCTTGGTAAATTGGTAGTGGCCAAGGTTGGTACTAAACGCGATTTTCAATGTGGCCCTCATCCGAACCTGGTGGTAACCAGTGGCCAGATCAATTGTAGTGAAATACATTGATCTACCCAACTGCTCCAGGATCTCCGTAATATATGAGCAGAGGAAATACGTCTCCAACAGTGATCTCATTCAGTCTCCTGAAATCCAGCACCACTCGCCATTTTTTATCTAGGCCTGGTGATTTTTTTGGAACAATCAGCAATGTGAATTTCCAAGGGCTCTTTGAATTTTCGATGGTATTATAGTTTAGCATATTTGAAACCTGTTGATTAATCTCACATTTCGTGGATTGTGGGAGGCGATGAGGTTTGATGTAAATTGGATTTGTCCCTGGTAAAGTAGGTAAATGTCTTATAGTAAAATTGGAAAATTATTATTAACGATGTGGAAATATATCGAAAGATATATGGTTGCATCAACTGAGGGTAGAGTGGATACCATATCCAATATATCCAATATATCCAATATATTTTTTGGAAAGATTAGGAAATGATCATGATGATAGATTGAAAGAAATTGATTTCTTTACGTTCTTGGAACGTTCTTCAATTCATGTACCCGCACAGGAGTGTTCGTCTGCTCTGGTTGAATGGAGTTTCCCGGATTATTAGAATTTAAATTAACTTCTTCGAAATTGCGATTTCGATGGTGACTGTGGTTATGATTTTGATAATATGCCTCTCGATTATAATTTGATAGTTATAATTAAAATATTGGTGATAAATTGATGATTATAATTTTGATAGTTATAATTGAATAAAATAATTTATATTAAAATTAAATTATTATAATTATACTCGTAGCTTGATGATTACAATTTTTATCTCGCTCTCGTTGATTATATACACTCGATGATTAACATTTTAACATTTTTTTATTTTTATGTCAAAACGCTTTGTATTCATTTTGATCTAGTACATGTAATTTAGATAAAAATTGGATTTTAACCCTATGTACTAAATGGCGTTTTCAATTACTTAACAGGCCCCAACACTATACGAAGCAGTTATATAAAAGTTCGACTGAATCAAAAAAATATCAATTTTCTTGGTTCTCAATTCGTATTCTGCTCTTGGCTGATTGACGGAAAAATGGAAAATGTGCGAAGGTTTTAATCGAATATTCAACTGAAACCAATAAATTTGTAGTTAGTTCCCAACTCATGGGTTGCCAACACATTTTTTAAGAGTAGGAAATATGGAAATTGCTTCAAATATGCTCGCCGAATGTGCCAACACTTTAATAACAGCCTAACTTCATCTAAACAATTTTCATTTTCTCGGTTTCCAATATTAACACTGCTTTAAAATTGTAAAATTCTATGTAGTTCGAAGCCCCCCGGATGTGAGGAATTTTATTATAGGTTTTCAACATTGTCATCGGCTCAAAAATATTGTAACGCGTTTTATATCTGCAGTTGTTTCTTCATATTTCTTCAATTTTTCAGGTGTACAATTCAAGAGTCCATTCAAGAGTTTTTCGTTGTAAAAATTTAAACAATCTGTTTTAGAGAAGGACAGTTCTTATCAAAACAGGACGTGGTAGTTATCGCCAGGTATCGAAAAAAAATCGGTATTAACACGAAGCTTACTGAAAAGTCATCATTTTTTGTTTGCAACAAATATTTTTCCAATTGATGGCTCGATAAAAATCTCAGATATTCTGAATTGCCCTATTAGGCAACTCGCCCACTATTTTCGACGGCTATCGTTAATATGTACTTGTACTTGAATGATGCAGTTGATCAACATAAACTAAATATTTACTAAAAGATTTAGTAAATATTTAGTATAATCAGAAGTTTAACTTGTTTGCTTATAAGTGTGACCGGTGCTTATAAGCTCATCATACATTCACATGCGGCAAACGAAAACAAAGAAGTTGATCGAAGTTTAACCGACTACCTACCACCTAGCTACAGTAATCTACCACGATTTTCAAAACTGGTTTGCTCTGCATCGGGCAGGAATTGTTACGTGCCTCTATGTGCGGCCAACATTATCTGGTAGCGTAAATTCTCAGTTGTCTGAGTAAACAAACAAACTAAAAAAAAATCACATTCACAAACTTGTGTAATTGGGGATGAGGTGTCCAGTCACTATAATTAATATACGTTTTATGGTAAATTTTATGATTTGTTTTTTGTTTTTTTTTTATTTGAAAAGTTTTATGGAGGCTCCGCTAACTAGCCATTATGTTTCTGCCTGGTTATCTATTTAGGTTTTGGCTCAAAGTCTAGTTGATTTTAGATTGTATTGCGCCAAACGGAATGCCTGACAACAATTTCACCCAAATAACTGATGGTCTAATCACTACGTACGATATCTGAAAAGAATGTAAATTGATATTCGCGTATACTATATATACACTATTATATAATATATTTTTTGTTACTCTAGTATACTATATAGGTTGATCAATATACTAAACTCACTAACTTTTTTTTATTTATATTTTTTTTCTGCTGAACTAGCCCGCGATGTTCTCAAGAAAACATCTAATTAAATTCGATTAACTTGACTCTATACAGATTTTATTCAACCTATTCTCCACGTAGTAAAGTGTATCTATACACTCCGTTGATCACTTATACGCAAATCTACAACGATTTGTTCTTTAGATTTTATTTTAAATAGACAGCCATAACAGAATGTCTAAATTCATCCTTATATACAACCTCAAGTATTGTGCACATTGTGCGGTATTAGTAAAATCTAACATTGCGCGGCATCACACGAAGCTGATCAGCACTAATTAATTGAAACATTTTGTGACTGATAATCCTATACGATAAATAGTTCCATAGATTTTGAACAATATAACAGCAATGTCTATTTTAACGTTGATTGAGAAACATTCATCGTCAACATTTTATGATGAGCAAATTTAATTTATGAGCAAACCAATATTTACCTCAGATAAAATATCGAAATGGCCACAGTACGTTCGATGCGCTGTGTTACATTTCGGAGCTGACAAACAAATTTTTATTTATTTATTTAAAATAAGCCAAAAATGCAGCAATCGGCTGCTCAATTTGTTAAAAAAGTCAATCAATTATCTATTTATCAATCAATTTAAAAATGCATACATGTATAAAAAAAAACTGTTCTGTTCAGACTGAAGTATGCTGTGAGTAGGTGGACTACAAAGTTAACAATATATAAAAATACAATCAAATCAAATTATAATTTTAAATAATATTTAAATTTTTATGATACCAAAATTTAGTTGGCCTTTCCGAACACACATAGTAAAACACACGGAAAATTGGCTTGCATCATTGCTAGACAATATTCCGTATGCTTTACTATGCGAGTTCTTGACCAGGTCGACTAAAATTGTCTATCGCATTTTGTTTTATGAATTCCTAAAACTATTTACGTTTCGAATTTATTCTAAATACGCTTCCGATATGTTTTTATAACTGCGTTACAACTGACAGTTGTATAGTCAAAAGTGAAGGCGTTCTTTCCGGACAATTAAGCTTCGCGAGACCTAAATATACATTTTCCAAAAAATAATTTTCATTTCTCCCGAAGGCATTGAATTAAGTACACCAGTACTAATATTCAGATACATCAAAGAAAACAAATGAAACCAATTAAGCTGTAATATAACCGTCCTATTTGGAATTCTCCCAAATGATTTAGGTAAACAAATGAACCAAACTTGATTATAACTCTCCGACAAACTTTTATATATTATATAAAAAAAAAAAAAAATTATTCTTATACTTTTACTTACTTTATTCCTTTTCCAAAAGTCATAAATTATGCATAATTTTTGTACCCATAAAAAGACATGACCTCACTTCCGTTACAATAAAACGCAAAACACGATTAACAATATCAAAATCTCTATGCTCTCGGTATATAATATGTATATATGTATATATGTATGTATATACACATAGAGATGTTGAAATTAAAATAAACACCCAGATAAGATACCCCAAACAAAAATACGGATTCAAATATTAAATAAAATAAAAAATACAACACACAAAAAACAACAAAACAATGAAGTTATCATCCCTCGAGATATGCTTTTCAATTAATTTAGAAACTGAATAAAAAAAAAAAAACAAAACGAACCAACGAAAGAAAAGTTTTCTTTTCGTATTCTTTGCGTCCCATTTTCCTCCGTCCTTGCTCTGCGTTTTGGATTGTTTTTATATGATTTATCAGAATTTTTGGCAATAAAACTTTTATGCTAATTTATTTTTTTATTCAGCTCGCTCTGTATTATGGTTTTGATGTCAAACATACAACAAGATAGTCAAACAACAACACTAATAACACAATTCCAATACCAACTTACAAAAAAAAAAATACTTGTCACTTATGTAGATTTTTTTTTTCTCTCTCGTGTTTTGAGGTTTTCTTGTTCTTATGTATGTACATACATATATACGTATAATACATATTGACTAACCGAAATAAAAAAAAAAATACCGAAATTGAAAAGCCTGATAATTTTTGATGTTCTTAGTATGTGGCACAAGATACATAAACAACAACAAAAATACACAAACATTAAATTTAATTTAAACCGACAGTCGGAAATTTTGAAGGCGGTTACTTCGAAAACAATTTGTTGTTGTTGTTTTGTGTGGATACGAAGAAGCGCAACATTTTCCATTCACTTTATGTTTGTGTATATATGTACGTATGTATATATATGTATGTATATATATATGAGGGGATCCAGAAGGAAAGGCAACCTACATCGTCGACAACAACAAAATGACGAAGATGATAACAAAAGGAAGTTATTTGGGATTATTATTTCGGTGGCTACATTTGATTGTAGTGTCGACATTAAAATATTTTGGCAAGGAAAATTTAAATTTATTTCAATTTGTATCTATATGTGTACGAGTATATATGTATGTATGTAACGAAAAAGTGGAGGTTTTCCTGGAATAAACTTACAAGTTTTTCTTTTTACATTCATCTACTTATATCATCCCCACATTATAGTTGTATAAATTACCTTATTGATATATACGGTTTTATATATTTTCCGGTTTCATTTTGGACAAATCGTATAAAGATACGATTTAAAGAATGAATCTTTTTAAGCTTGTACAAATCTAATTATTTAATGTTAAAGAGGTTGTAGTCGAGGGCGTTTATTAACACTGTTTCAAAATATCTTGGAACTGACTCCCATATAGTGAATTTACCACATGTACGACATCTAATATACAAAATACAAATTGTACATTCTAAAATTTTGATTGTTATTGTATTGATGTGAGTGTAAGTATTCATTAATCATCTTTCAATTTTTTACCCATAAGCGGATAAGCTCAAGGTATATACTAATATTTGAGTTATAAATATGACCAGAATGACTAATTAACGAACTTTAGTAGATCCTGATTTCAGCCAACGATTTATGACCTAAACTGATCTCAAGGATATTGAGAATTGATGTAGGAAGAGGAATAAGAGTTAAAGTTTACTGAGAAATTTATCGCATTTACCAAGTCATAGCGAAGGGCAGACAAAAAGTTTCAAAATTTGAAAAATTCCAAGAATTCATGAGATGGACCGACACCAAGTCCCTAAATGCATTTTTCGATTGTTTGCACTAAAATCGAGCAAATTTTGCTGAAGACAACTGAGATGTTTTGAATTGGTTCGCTTTACGCATAATTTTTGTTAGATGGTTTGGAAACTTCTATCGTCCAATCTATTTTGGAGATCCAAAGGTCACGAACAACCTATGCGTACAATGCAATCCTGCGGTTAAAAAGTGGTTCAAATTTTACTAATTTTCATCTTCAGCAGGAAATATAAGCAACGGACTTGTTCCTATGAAGTTTATGAAATGGATACATTAAAAAATTAAAAACAGCCTGTCATGGGACGGCCAGAGCAACAAAGTCATGGTTGAACATAATGCTCCTTATAGTTAATTGTTTGATGAGCACGCCGAAGAGCATTCTATACCAAATATTTATTTGGAAGAATATGAACTATTCGGTCAAGAAATTCTATGGCTACTCCATTTCGACTGTCTGAACAAGTGAATTATATGGCATGTTGACAGGAGAGCTCATTTACGTTACGTTGATTACATAAATACTTGTATGGAATCTAATCTATGTTTTTTACGTATACCATACCTAATTCAGCTTCTTACTGATCCGGACGAAAATAAGATCTATGTTCAGTGAGTGCATGAATTTTGAAAAAAATTGCTTAAAATTTTCTAATAAAATGATCTAAAAATTCAAGGTCTTCGAAATGACTGATGATATGAGCAACTGTTTGCATGCAGATTATCTCACAAAAACTAACAAATTGGTTAACGGTATAATATCCTTTTTGCAGTCACAAAAATTCAGTCCACTTGAAATTCATATAGTATAGTACACTATTTCAAAAGAATTAAATTACAATAAAGAGAGAGGAACGCCGCAACATTTAAACTTTGCAGGAAGAAAATCAATTCAAGTGCATCGGAAAAAAATGCCGATTTGAAGCTACTTTTATGTCAAGAAACAGTTAAAGCTATAATTTTTTTTGGGACCTGGTGTAATAAATAGTAATAAAATTGTGATAAATTATATAGATTAGATTTTATTGTGAGTTTGTGACGATCTAATTTGGCTAGTGCAACTGCAAGACACTCACCAAAACTTAGTAATAAACAGTAACATGTATACGTTCTTATTGTAGATTCAAAAACATTAGGTTTTAAAAGTATTTAATGTAGGTCCATTAGTTGTGGTCCACGCAGAGCAGACTATATATACGACAGCACGATTAATGTTATACACCAGATTACCATAATTCTGTAACTTATCACTTGCATAGATATAAGTAACAAATCGAAATCAACGTGAACTAAGACATCGTGCTCATTCCAATTTTAACGCAGATCAATAATATTCAAACTTGTTTTATACGTGCTTTAAAGTGGCTGCTATGTACGAGCATATGAATTGAAATTTGCACAAACTCATTTTGCGCCAAGTATTCCGAAATTTCGTTTTGGGTTGAATGAACAAAAGTTTTGGATTGTGAACGCATGATACTGATAGATATTAAATTTAAATTTAAATATAAGCTGGGTTAGAAAAATTGCAAGCAGGAAGTAATGATATTTAAAACGCTTGTTTCTATTTGTATGCTCCTGTAAAGGCATGAAAAATAATAAATAAATACAACCGCGTATCTCATATAACTCTATTTCAAGCACGCGACTCAATGATTGATCAAAAACAGATGATTTTAAGCCAATTTTTTATTTCGTGTATGTTAATTCTCATAATAAAGCAAGATTTTATTTATATAATTTACTTATTTTTTAACAAATTAAAATTAAAATAAACACTGGTTTGGAAAAATTGCAAGCAGGAAGTAATTATATTTAAAACGCTTGTTCCTATTTGCATGCTCCTGTAATCTATTAAAGGCATGAAAAATAAATAAATACAACCGCGTATCTCACATAACTCTATTTCAAGCACGCGACTCAATGATTGAGCAAAAACTGATGATTTTAAGCCAATTTATTATTTCGTGTATGTTAATTCTCGTAATAATGCAAGATTTTATTTAAAAAAATTCACTTATTTTTTAACAAATTAAAATTAAAATAAATACTGGTTTGAAAAAATTGCAAGCAGGAAGTAATTATATTTAAAACGCTTGTTCCTATTTGCATGCTCCTGTAATCTATTAAAGGCATGACAAATAAATAAATACAACCGCGTATCTCATATAACTCTATTTCAAGCACGCGACTCAATGATTGAGCAAAAACAGATGATTTTAAGCCAATTTTTTATTTCGTGTATGTTAATTCTCGTAATAATGTAAGATTTTATTTAAAAAAATTCACTTATTTTTTAACAAATTAAAATTAAAATAAATACTGGTTTGAAAAAATTGCAAGCAGGAAGTAATTATATTTAAAACGCTTGTTCCTATTTGCATGCTCCTATAATCTATTAAAGGCATGAAAAATAAATAAATATAACCCCGTATCTCACATAACTCTATTTCAAGCACGCGACTCAATGATTGAGCAAAAACTGATGATTTTAAGCCAATTTTTTATTTCGTGTATGTTAATTCTCGTAATAAAGCAAGGTTTTATTTAAAAAAATTAACATATTTTTTAACAAATTAAAATTAAAATAAATACTGGATTGAAAAAATTGCAAGCAGGAAGTAATTATATTTAAAACGCTTGTTCCTATTTGCATGCTCCTGTAATCTATTAAAGGCATGACAAATAAATAAATACAACTGCGTATCTCACATAACTCTATTTCAAGCACGCGACTCAATGATTGAGCAAAAACAGATGATTTTAAGCCAATTTTTTATTTCGTGTATGTTAATTCTCGTAATAATGCAAGATTTTATTTAAAAAAATTCACTTATTTTTTAACAAATTAAAATTAAAATAAATACTGGTTTGAAAAAATTGCAAGCAGGAAGTAATTATATTTAAAACGCTTGTTCCTATTTGCATGCTCCTATAATCTATTAAAGGCATAAAAAATAAATAAATACAACCGCGTATCTCACATAACTCTATTTCAAGCAAGCGACTCAATGATTGAGCAAAAACTGATAATTTTAAGCCAATTTTTTATTTCGTGTATGTTAATTCCCGTAATAAAGCCAAATTGTATTTAAAAAAATTTACATATTTTTTAACAAATTAAAATTAAAATAAAAACTGGTTTGAAAAAATTGCAAGCAGGAAGTAATTATATTTAAAACGCTTGTTCCTATTTGCATGCTCCTGCAATCTATTAAAGGCATGAAAAATAAATAAATACAACCGCGTATCTCACATAACTCTATTTCAAGCACGCGACTCAATGATTGAGCAAAAACAGATGATTTTAAGCCAATTTTTTATTTCGTGTATGTTAATTCTCGCAATAAAGCAAGATTTTATTTAAAAAAAATTACATATTTTTTAACAAATTAAAATTAAAATAAAAACTGGTTTGAAAAAATTGCAAGCAGGAAGTAATTATATTTAAAACGCTTGTTCCTATTTGCATGCTCCTGTAATCTATTAAAGGCATGAAAAATAAATAAATACAACCGCGTATCTCACATAACTCTATTTCAAGCACGCGACTCAATGATTGAGCAAAAACAGATGATTTTAAGCCAATTTATTATTTCGTGTATGTTAATTCTCGCAATAATGCAAAATTTTATTTAAAAAAATTTACATATTTTTTAACAAATTAAAATTAAAATAAAAACCGGTTTGAAGAAATTGCAAGCAGGAAGTAATTATATTTAAAACGCTTGTTCCTATTTGCATGCTCCTGTAATCTATTAAAGGCATGAAAAATAAATAAATACAACCGCGTATCTCACATAACTCTATTTCAAGCACGCGACTCAATGATTGAGCAAAAACTGATGATTTTAAACCAACTTTTTATTTCGTGTATGTTAATTCTCGCAATAATGCAAAATTTTATTTAAAAAAATTTACATATTTTTTAACAAATTAAAATTAAAATAAAAACTGGTTTGAAAAAATTGCAAGCAGGAAGTAATTATATTTAAAACGCTTGTTCCTATTTGCATGCTCCTGTAATCTATTAAAGGCATGAAAAATAAATAAATACAACCGCGTATCTCACATAACTCTATTTCAAGCACGCGACTCAATGATTGAGCAAAAACTGATGATTTTAAGCCAACTTTTTATTTCGTGTATGTTAATTCTCGCATTAATGCAAAATTTTATTTAAAAAAAATTACATATTTTTTAACAAATTAAAATTAAAATAAAAACTGGTTTGAAAAAATTGCAAGCAGGAAGTAATTATATTTAAAACGCTTGTTCCTATTTGCATGCTCCTGTAATCTATTAAAGGCATGAAAAATAAATAAATACAACCGCGTATCTCACATAACTCTATTTCAAGCACGCGACTCAATGATTGAGCAAAAACTGATGATTTTAAGCCAACTTTTTATTTCGTGTATGTTAATTCTCGCATTAATGCAAAATTTTATTTAAAAAAAATTACATATTTTTTAACAAATTAAAATTAAAATAAAAACTGGTTTGAAAAAATTGCAAGCAGGAAGTAATTATATTTAAAACGCTTGTTCCTATTTGCATGCTCCTGTAATCTATTAAAGGCATGAAAAATAAATAAATACAACCGCGTATCTCACATAACTCTATTTCAAGCACGCGACTCAATGATTGAGCAAAAACAGATGATTTTAAGCCAATTTTTTATTTCGTGTATGTTAATTCTCGTAATAAAGCAAGATTTTATTTAAAAAAAATTACATATTTTTTAACAAATTAAAATTAAAATAAAAACTGGTTTGAAAAAATTGCAAGCAGGAAGTAATTATATTTAAAACGCTTGTTCCTATTTGCATGCTCCTGTAATCTATTAAAGGCATGAAAAATAAATAAATACAACCGCGTATCTCACATAACTCTATTTCAAGCACGCGACTCAATGATTGAGCAAAAACAGATGATTTTAAGCCAACTTTTTATTTCGTGTATGTTAATTCTCGCAATAATGCAAAATTTTATTTAAAAAAATTTACATATTTTTTAACAAATTAAAATTAAAATAAAAACCGGTTTGAAGAAATTGCAAGCAGGAAGTAATTATATTTAAAACGCTTGTTCCTATTTGCATGCTCCTGTAATCTATTAAAGGCATGAAAAATAAATAAATACAACCGCGTATCTCACATAACTCTATTTCAAGCACGCGACTCAATGATTGAGCAAAAACTGATGATTTTAAACCAACTTTTTATTTCGTGTATGTTAATTCTCGCAATAATGCAAAATTTTATTTAAAAAAATTTACATATTTTTTAACAAATTAAAATTAAAATAAAAACTGGTTTGAAAAAATTGCAAGCAGGAAGTAATTATATTTAAAACGCTTGTTCCTATTTGCATGCTCCTGTAATCTATTAAAGGCATGAAAAATAAATAAATACAACCGCGTATCTCACATAACTCTATTTCAAGCACGCGACTCAATGATTGAGCAAAAACTGATGATTTTAAGCCAACTTTTTATTTCGTGTATGTTAATTCTCGCATTAATGCAAAATTTTATTTAAAAAAAATTACATATTTTTTAACAAATTAAAATTAAAATAAAAACTAGTTTGAAAAAATTGCAAGCAGGAAGTAATTATATTTAAAACGGTTGTTCCTATTTGCATGCTCCTGTAATCTATTAAAGGCATGACGAATAAATAAATACAACCGCGTATCTCATATAACTCTATTTCAAGCACGCGACTCAATGATTGAGCAAAAACAGATGATTTTAAGCCAATTTTTTATTTCGTGTATGTTAATTCTCGTAATAATGCAAGATTTTATTTAAAAAAATTCACTTATTTTTTAACAAATTAAAATTAAAATAAATACTGGTTTGAAAAAATTGCAAGCAGGAAGTAATTATATTTAAAACGCTTGTTCCTATTTGCATGCTCCTGTAATCTATTAAAGGCATGACAAATAAATAAATACAACCGCGTATCTCACATAACTCTATTTCAAGCACGCGACTCAATGATTGAGCAAAAACAGATGATTTTAAGCCAATTTTTTATTTCGTGTATGTTAATTCTCGTAATAATGCAAGATTTTATTTAAAAAAATTCACTTATTTTTTAACAAATTAAAATTAAAATAAATACTGGTTTGAAAAAATTGCAAGCAGGAAGTAATTATATTTAAAACGCTTGTTCCTATTTGCATGCTCCTATAATCTATTAAAGGCATGAAAAATAAATAAATATAACCCAGTATCTCACATAACTCTATTTCAAGCACGCGACTCAATGATTGAGCAAAAACTGATGATTTTAAGCCAATTTTTTATTTCGTGTATGTTAATTCTCGTTTAATGCAAAATTTTATTTAAAAAAAATTACATATTTTTTAACAAATTAAAATTAAAATAAAAACTGGTTTGAAAAAATTGCAAGCAGGAAGTAATTATATTTAAAACGCTTGTTCCTATTTGCATGCTCCTGTAATCTATTAAAGGCATGAAAAATAAATAAATACAACCGCGTATCTCACATAACTCTATTTCAAGCACGCGACTCAATGATTGAGCAAAAACTGATGATTTTAAGCCAACTTTTTATTTCGTGTATGTTAATTCTCGCATTAATGCAAAATTTTATTTAAAAAAAATTACATATTTTTTAACAAATTAAAATTAAAATAAAAACTGGTTTGAAAAAATTGCAAGCAGGAAGTAATTATATTTAAAACGCTTGTTCCTATTTGCATGCTCCTGTAATCTATTAAAGGCATGAAAAATAAATAAATACAACCGCGTATCTCACATAACTCTATTTCAAGCACGCGACTCAATGATTGAGCAAAAACTGATGATTTTAAGCCAACTTTTTATTTCGTGTATGTTAATTCTCGCATTAATGCAAAATTTTATTTAAAAAAAATTACATATTTTTTAACAAATTAAAATTAAAATAAAAACTGGTTTGAAAAAATTGCAAGCAGGAAGTAATTATATTTAAAACGCTTGTTCCTATTTGCATGCTCCTGTAATCTATTAAAGGCATGAAAAATAAATAAATACAACCGCGTATCTCACATAACTCTATTTCAAGCACGCGACTCAATGATTGAGCAAAAACTGATGATTTTAAGCCAACTTTTTATTTCGTGTATGTTAATTCTCGCATTAATGCAAAATTTTATTTAAAAAAAATTACATATTTTTTAACAAATTAAAATTAAAATAAAAACTGGTTTGAAAAAATTGCAAGCAGGAAGTAATTATATTTAAAACGCTTGTTCCTATTTGCATGCTCCTGTAATCTATTAAAGGCATGAAAAATAAATAAATACAACCGCGTATCTCACATAACTCTATTTCAAGCACGCGACTCAATGATTGAGCAAAAACTGATGATTTTAAGCCAATTTTTTATTTCGTGTATGTTAATTCTCGCATTAATGCAAAATTTTATTTAAAAAAAATTACATATTTTTTAACAAATTAAAATTAAAATAAAAACTGGTTTGAAAAAATTGCAAGCAGGAAGTAATTATATTTAAAACGCTTGTTCCTATTTGCATGCTCCTGTAATCTATTAAAGGCATGAAAAATAAATAAATACAACCGCGTATCTCACATAACTCTATTTCAAGCACGCGACTCAATGATTGAGCAAAAACTGATGATTTTAAGCCAATTTTTTATTTCGTGTATGTTAATTCTCGCAATAATGCAAAATTTTATTTAAAAAAATTTACATATTTTTTAACAAATTAAAATTAAAATAAAAACTGGTTTGAAAAAATTGCAAGCAGGAAGTAATTATATTTAAAACGCTTGTTCCTATTTGCATGCTCCTGTAATCTATTAAAGGCATGAAAAATAAATAAATACAACCGCGTATCTCACATAACTCTATTTCAAGCACGCGACTCAATGATTGAGCAAAAACTGATGATTTTAAGCCAACTTTTTATTTCGTGTATGTTAATTCTCGCATTAATGCAAAATTTTATTTAAAAAAAATTACATATTTTTTAACAAATTAAAATTAAAATAAAAACTGGTTTGAAAAAATTGCAAGCAGGAAGTAATTATATTTAAAACGCTTGTTCCTATTTGCATGCTCCTGTAATCTATTAAAGGCATGAAAAATAAATAAATACAACCGCGTATCTCACATAACTCTATTTCAAGCACGCGACTCAATGATTGAGCAAAAACTGATGATTTTAAGCCAATTTTTTATTTCGTGTATGTTAATTCTCGCATTAATGCAAAATTTTATTTAAAAAAAATTACATATTTTTTAACAAATTAAAATTAAAATAAAAACTGGTTTGAAAAAATTGCAAGCAGGAAGTAATTATATTTAAAACGCTTGTTCCTATTTGCATGCTCCTGTAATCTATTAAAGGCATGAAAAATAAATAAATACAACCGCGTATCTCACATAACTCTATTTCAAGCACGCGACTCAATGATTGAGCAAAAACTGATGATTTTAAGCCAATTTTTTATTTCGTGTATGTTAATTCTCGCAATAATGCAAAATTTTATTTAAAAAAATTTACATATTTTTTAACAAATTAAAATTAAAATAAAAACTGGTTTGAAAAAATTGCAAGCAGGAAGTAATTATATTTAAAACGCTTGTTCCTATTTGCATGCTCCTGTAATCTATTAAAGGCATGAAAAATAAATAAATACAACCGCGTATCTCACATAACTCTATTTCAAGCACGCGACTCAATGATTGAGCAAAAACTGATGATTTTAAGCCAACTTTTTATTTCGTGTATGTTAATTCTCGCAATAATGCAAAATTTTATTTAAAAAAATTTACATATTTTTTAACAAATTAAAATTAAAATAAAAACTGGTTTGAAAAAATTGCAAGCAGGAAGTAATTATATTTAAAACGCTTGTTCCTATTTGCATGCTCCTGTAATCTATTAAAGGCATGAAAAATAAATAAATACAACCGCGTATCTCACATAACTCTATTTCAAGCACGCGACTCAATGATTGAGCAAAAACTGATGATTTTAAGCCAATTTTTTATTTCGTGTATGTTAATTCTCGCAATAATGCAAAATTTTATTTAAAAAAATTTACATATTTTTTAACAAATTAAAATTAAAATAAAAACTGGTTTGAAAAAATTGCAAGCAGGAAGTAATTATATTTAAAACGCTTGTTCCTATTTGCATGCTCCTGTAATCTATTAAAGGCATGAAAAATAAATAAATACAACCGCGTATCTCACATAACTCTATTTCAAGCACGCGACTCAATGATTGAGCAAAAACTGATGATTTTAAGCCAACTTTTTATTTCGTGTATGTTAATTCTCGCAATAATGCAAAATTTTATTTAAAAAAATTTACATATTTTTTAACAAATTAAAATTAAAATAAAAACTGGTTTGAAAAAATTGCAAGCAGGAAGTAATTATATTTAAAACGCTTGTTCCTATTTGCATGCTCCTGTAATCTATTAAAGGCATGAAAAATAAATAAATACAACTGCGTATCTCACATAACTCTATTTCAAGCACGCGACTCAATGATTGAGCAAAAACTGATGATTTTAAGCCAACTTTTTATTTCGTGTATGTTAATTCTCGCATTAATGCAAAATTTTATTTAAAAAAAATTACATATTTTTTAACAAATTAAAATTAAAATAAAAACTGGTTTGAAAAAATTGCAAGCAGGAAGTAATTATATTTAAAACGCTTGTTCCTATTTGCATGCTCCTGTAATCTATTAAAGGCATGAAAAATAAATAAATACAACCGCGTATCTCACATAACTCTATTTCAAGCACGCGACTCAATGATTGAGCAAAAACTGATGATTTTAAGCCAATTTTTTATTTCGTGTATGTTAATTCTCGCATTAATGCAAAATTTTATTTAAAAAAAATTACATATTTTTTAACAAATTAAAATTAAAATAAAAACTGGTTTGAAAAAATTGCAAGCAGGAAGTAATTATATTTAAAACGCTTGTTCCTATTTGCATGCTCCTGTAATCTATTAAAGGCATGAAAAATAAATAAATACAACCGCGTATCTCACATAACTCTATTTCAAGCACGCGACTCAATGATTGAGCAAAAACTGATGATTTTAAGCCAATTTTTTATTTCGTGTATGTTAATTCTCGCAATAATGCAAAATTTTATTTAAAAAAATTTACATATTTTTTAACAAATTAAAATTAAAATAAAAACTGGTTTGAAAAAATTGCAAGCAGGAAGTAATTATATTTAAAACGCTTGTTCCTATTTGCATGCTCCTGTAATCTATTAAAGGCATGAAAAATAAATAAATACAACCGCGTATCTCACATAACTCTATTTCAAGCACGCGACTCAATGATTGAGCAAAAACTGATGATTTTAAGCCAATTTTTTATTTCGTGTATGTTAATTCTCGCATTAATGCAAAATTTTATTTAAAAAAAATTACATATTTTTTAACAAATTAAAATTAAAATAAAAACTGGTTTGAAAAAATTGCAAGCAGGAAGTAATTATATTTAAAACGCTTGTTCCTATTTGCATGCTCCTGTAATCTATTAAAGGCATGAAAAATAAATAAATACAACCGCGTATCTCACATAACTCTATTTCAAGCACGCGACTCAATGATTGAGCAAAAACTGATGATTTTAAGCCAATTTTTTATTTCGTGTATGTTAATTCTCGCAATAATGCAAAATTTTATTTAAAAAAATTTACATATTTTTTAACAAATTAAAATTAAAATAAAAACTGGTTTGAAAAAATTGCAAGCAGGAAGTAATTATATTTAAAACGCTTGTTCCTATTTGCATGCTCCTGTAATCTATTAAAGGCATGAAAAATAAATAAATACAACCGCGTATCTCACATAACTCTATTTCAAGCACGCGACTCAATGATTGAGCAAAAACTGATGATTTTAAGCCAACTTTTTATTTCGTGTATGTTAATTCTCGCAATAATGCAAAATTTTATTTAAAAAAATTTACATATTTTTTAACAAATTAAAATTAAAATAAAAACTGGTTTGAAAAAATTGCAAGCAGGAAGTAATTATATTTAAAACGCTTGTTCCTATTTGCATGCTCCTGTAATCTATTAAAGGCATGAAAAATAAATAAATACAACCGCGTATCTCACATAACTCTATTTCAAGCACGCGACTCAATGATTGAGCAAAAACTGATGATTTTAAGCCAACTTTTTATTTCGTGTATGTTAATTCTCGCATTAATGCAAAATTTTATTTAAAAAAAATTACATATTTTTTAACAAATTAAAATTAAAATAAAAACTGGTTTGAAAAAATTGCAAGCAGGAAGTAATTATATTTAAAACGCTTGTTCCTATTTGCATGCTCCTGTAATCTATTAAAGGCATGAAAAATAAATAAATACAACCGCGTATCTCACATAACTCTATTTCAAGCACGCGACTCAATGATTGAGCAAAAACTGATGATTTTAAGCCAATTTTTTATTTCGTGTATGTTAATTCTCGCATTAATGCAAAATTTTATTTAAAAAAAATTACATATTTTTTAACAAATTAAAATTAAAATAAAAACTGGTTTGAAAAAATTGCAAGCAGGAAGTAATTATATTTAAAACGCTTGTTCCTATTTGCATGCTCCTGTAATCTATTAAAGGCATGACAAATAAATAAATACAACCGCGTATCTCATATAACTCTATTTCAAGCACGCGACTCAATGATTGAGCAAAAACAGATGATTTTAAGCCAATTTTTTATTTCGTGTATGTTAATTCTCGTAATAATGCAAGATTTTATTTAAAAAAATTCACTTATTTTTTAACAAATTAAAATTAAAATAAATACTGGTTTGAAAAAATTGCAAGCAGGAAGTAATTATATTTAAAACGCTTGTTCCTATTTGCATGCTCCTGTAATCTATTAAAGGCATGAAAAATAAATAAATATAACCCTGTATCTCACATAACTCTATTTCAAGCACGCGACTCAATGATTGAGCAAAAACTGATGATTTTAAGCCAATTTTTTATTTCGTGTATGTTAATTCTCGTAATAAAGCAAGGTTTTATTTAAAAAAATTAACATATTTTTTAACAAATTAAAATTAAAATAAATACTGGATTGAAAAAATTGCAAGCAGGAAGTAATTATATTTAAAACGCTTGTTCCTATTTGCATGCTCCTGTAATCTATTAAAGGCATGACAAATAAATAAATACAACTGCGTATCTCACATAACTCTATTTCAAGCACGCGACTCAATGATTGAGCAAAAACAGATGATTTTAAGCCAATTTTTTATTTCGTGTATGTTAATTCTCGTAATAATGCAAGATTTTATTTAAAAAAATTCACTTATTTTTTAACAAATTAAAATTAAAATAAATACTGGTTTGAAAAAATTGCAAGCAGGAAGTAATTATATTTAAAACGCTTGTTCCTATTTGCATGCTCCTATAATCTATTAAAGGCATAAAAAATAAATAAATACAACCGCGTATCTCACATAACTCTATTTCAAGCAAGCGACTCAATGATTGAGCAAAAACTGATGATTTTAAGCCAATTTTTTATTTCGTGTATGTTAATTCTCGCAATAATGCAAAATTTTATTTAAAAAAATTTACATATTTTTTAACAAATTAAAATTAAAATAAAAACTGGTTTGAAAAAATTGCAAGCAGGAAGTAATTATATTTAAAACGCTTGTTCCTATTTGCATGCTCCTGTAATCTATTAAAGGCATGAAAAATAAATAAATACAACCGCGTATCTCACATAACTCTATTTCAAGCACGCGACTCAATGATTGAGCAAAAACTGATGATTTTAAGCCAACTTTTTATTTCGTGTATGTTAATTCTCGCAATAATGCAAAATTTTATTTAAAAAAATTTACATATTTTTTAACAAATTAAAATTAAAATAAAAACTGGTTTGAAAAAATTGCAAGCAGGAAGTAATTATATTTAAAACGCTTGTTCCTATTTGCATGCTCCTGTAATCTATTAAAGGCATGAAAAATAAATAAATACAACCGCGTATCTCACATAACTCTATTTCAAGCACGCGACTCAATGATTGAGCAAAAACTGATGATTTTAAGCCAATTTTTTATTTCGTGTATGTTAATTCTCGCAATAATGCAAAATTTTATTTAAAAAAATTTACATATTTTTTAACAAATTAAAATTAAAATAAAAACTGGTTTGAAAAAATTGCAAGCAGGAAGTAATTATATTTAAAACGCTTGTTCCTATTTGCATGCTCCTGTAATCTATTAAAGGCATGAAAAATAAATAAATACAACCGCGTATCTCACATAACTCTATTTCAAGCACGCGACTCAATGATTGAGCAAAAACTGATGATTTTAAGCCAACTTTTTATTTCGTGTATGTTAATTCTCGCAATAATGCAAAATTTTATTTAAAAAAATTTACATATTTTTTAACAAATTAAAATTAAAATAAAAACTGGTTTGAAAAAATTGCAAGCAGGAAGTAATTATATTTAAAACGCTTGTTCCTATTTGCATGCTCCTGTAATCTATTAAAGGCATGAAAAATAAATAAATACAACCGCGTATCTCACATAACTCTATTTCAAGCACGCGACTCAATGATTGAGCAAAAACTGATGATTTTAAGCCAACTTTTTATTTCGTGTATGTTAATTCTCGCAATAATGCAAAATTTTATTTAAAAAAATTTACATATTTTTTAACAAATTAAAATTAAAATAAAAACTGGTTTGAAAAAATTGCAAGCAGGAAGTAATTATATTTAAAACGCTTGTTCCTATTTGCATGCTCCTGTAATCTATTAAAGGCATGAAAAATAAATAAATACAACCGCGTATCTCACATAACTCTATTTCAAGCACGCGACTCAATGATTGAGCAAAAACTGATGATTTTAAGCCAACTTTTTATTTCGTGTATGTTAATTCTCGCATTAATGCAAAATTTTATTTAAAAAAAATTACATATTTTTTAACAAATTAAAATTAAAATAAAAACTGGTTTGAAAAAATTGCAAGCAGGAAGTAATTATATTTAAAACGCTTGTTCCTATTTGCATGCTCCTGTAATCTATTAAAGGCATGAAAAATAAATAAATACAACCGCGTATCTCACATAACTCTATTTCAAGCACGCGACTCAATGATTGAGCAAAAACTGATGATTTTAAGCCAATTTTTTATTTCGTGTATGTTAATTCTCGCAATAATGCAAAATTTTATTTAAAAAAATTTACATATTTTTTAACAAATTAAAATTAAAATAAAAACTGGTTTGAAAAAATTGCAAGCAGGAAGTAATTATATTTAAAACGCTTGTTCCTATTTGCATGCTCCTGTAATCTATTAAAGGCATGAAAAATAAATAAATACAACCGCGTATCTCACATAACTCTATTTCAAGCACGCGACTCAATGATTGAGCAAAAACTGATGATTTTAAGCCAACTTTTTATTTCGTGTATGTTAATTCTCGCAATAATGCAAAATTTTATTTAAAAAAATTTACATATTTTTTAACAAATTAAAATTAAAATAAAAACTGGTTTGAAAAAATTGCAAGCAGGAAGTAATTATATTTAAAACGCTTGTTCCTATTTGCATGCTCCTGTAATCTATTAAAGGCATGAAAAATAAATAAATACAACCGCGTATCTCACATAACTCTATTTCAAGCACGCGACTCAATGATTGAGCAAAAACTGATGATTTTAAGCCAATTTTTTATTTCGTGTATGTTAATTCTCGCAATAATGCAAAATTTTATTTAAAAAAATTTACATATTTTTTAACAAATTAAAATTAAAATAAAAACTGGTTTGAAAAAATTGCAAGCAGGAAGTAATTATATTTAAAACGCTTGTTCCTATTTGCATGCTCCTGTAATCTATTAAAGGCATGAAAAATAAATAAATACAACCGCGTATCTCACATAACTCTATTTCAAGCACGCGACTCAATGATTGAGCAAAAACTGATGATTTTAAGCCAACTTTTTATTTCGTGTATGTTAATTCTCGCATTAATGCAAAATTTTATTTAAAAAAAATTACATATTTTTTAACAAATTAAAATTAAAATAAAAACTGGTTTGAAAAAATTGCAAGCAGGAAGTAATTATATTTAAAACGCTTGTTCCTATTTGCATGCTCCTGTAATCTATTAAAGGCATGAAAAATAAATAAATACAACCGCGTATCTCACATAACTCTATTTCAAGCACGCGACTCAATGATTGAGCAAAAACTGATGATTTTAAGCCAATTTTTTATTTCGTGTATGTTAATTCTCGCAATAATGCAAAATTTTATTTAAAAAAATTTACATATTTTTTAACAAATTAAAATTAAAATAAAAACTGGTTTGAAAAAATTGCAAGCAGGAAGTAATTATATTTAAAACGCTTGTTCCTATTTGCATGCTCCTGTAATCTATTAAAGGCATGAAAAATAAATAAATACAACCGCGTATCTCACATAACTCTATTTCAAGCACGCGACTCAATGATTGAGCAAAAACTGATGATTTTAAGCCAACTTTTTATTTCGTGTATGTTAATTCTCGCAATAATGCAAAATTTTATTTAAAAAAATTTACATATTTTTTAACAAATTAAAATTAAAATAAAAACTGGTTTGAAAAAATTGCAAGCAGGAAGTAATTATATTTAAAACGCTTGTTCCTATTTGCATGCTCCTGTAATCTATTAAAGGCATGAAAAATAAATAAATACAACCGCGTATCTCACATAACTCTATTTCAAGCACGCGACTCAATGATTGAGCAAAAACTGATGATTTTAAGCCAATTTTTTATTTCGTGTATGTTAATTCTCGCAATAATGCAAAATTTTATTTAAAAAAATTTACATATTTTTTAACAAATTAAAATTAAAATAAAAACTGGTTTGAAAAAATTGCAAGCAGGAAGTAATTATATTTAAAACGCTTGTTCCTATTTGCATGCTCCTGTAATCTATTAAAGGCATGAAAAATAAATAAATACAACCGCGTATCTCACATAACTCTATTTCAAGCACGCGACTCAATGATTGAGCAAAAACTGATGATTTTAAGCCAACTTTTTATTTCGTGTATGTTAATTCTCGCAATAATGCAAAATTTTATTTAAAAAAATTTACATATTTTTTAACAAATTAAAATTAAAATAAAAACTGGTTTGAAAAAATTGCAAGCAGGAAGTAATTATATTTAAAACGCTTGTTCCTATTTGCATGCTCCTGTAATCTATTAAAGGCATGAAAAATAAATAAATACAACCGCGTATCTCACATAACTCTATTTCAAGCACGCGACTCAATGATTGAGCAAAAACTGATGATTTTAAGCCAATTTTTTATTTCGTGTATGTTAATTCTCGTAATAAAGCAAAATTTTATTTAAAAAAATTTACATATTTTTTAACAAATTAAAATTAAAATGAAAACTGGTTTGAAAAAATTGCAAGCAGGAAGTAATTATATTTAAAACGCTTGTTCCTATTTGCATGCTCCTGTAATCTATTAAAGGCATGAAAAATAAATAAATACAACCGCGTATCTCACATAACTCTATTTCAAGCACGCGACTCAATGATTGAGCAAAAACAGATGATTTTCAGCCAATTTTTTATTTCGTGTATGTTAATTCTCATAATAAAGCAAAATATTATTTTAAAAAATTTACATATTTTTTAACAAATTAAAATTAAAATAAAAACTGGTTTGAAAAAATTGCAAGCAGGAAGTAATTATATTTAAAACGCTTGTTCCTATTTGCATGCTCCTGTAATCTATTAAAGGCATGAAAAATAAATAAATACAACCGCGTATCTCACATAACTCTATTTCAAGCACGCGACTGAATGATTGAGCAAAAACTGATGATTTTAAGCCAATTTTTTATTTCGTGTATGTTAATTCTCATAATAAAGCAAAATATTATTTTAAAAAATTTACATATTTTTAACAAATTAAAATTCAAATGTAAAGTTGTCTGAAAAAATTGCAAGCAGGAAGTAATGATATTTAAAACTTGTTTCTGTAATCTATTAGAGGCATGAAAAATAAATAAATACAACCGCGTATCTCACATAACTCTATTTCAAGCAAGCGACTCAATGATTAAGCAAAAACTGATGATTTTAAGCCAATTTTTTATATCGTGTATGTTAATTCTCGTAATAAAGCAAGATTTTATTTAAAAAAATTTACATATTTTTTAATAAATTAAAAAAAAAATAAAAACTGGTTTGAAAAAATTGCAAGCAGGAAGTAATTATATATAAAACGCTTGTTCCTATTTGCATGCTCCTGCAATCTATTAAAGTCATGAAAAATAAATAAATACAACCGCGTATCTCACATAACTCTATTTCAAGCACGCGACTCACTGATTGAGCAAAAACTGATGATTTTCAGCCAATTTTTTATTTCGTGTATGTTAATTCTCATAATAAAGCAAAATTTTATTTAAAAAAAATTACATATTTTTTAACAAATTAAAATTAAAATAAAAACTGGTTTGAAAAAATTGCAAGCAGGAAGTAATTATATTTAAAACGCTTGTTCCTATTTGCATGCTCCTGTAATCTATTAAAGGCATGAAAAATAAATAAATACAACCGCGTATCTCCCATAACTCCATTTCAAGCACGCGGCTCAATGATTGACCAAAAACTGATGATTTTAAGCCAATTTTTTATTTCGTGTATGTTAATTCTCATAATAAAGCAAAATTTTATTTAAAACAATTTACATATTTTTTAATAAATTAAAATTAAAATAACAATTGGTTTGAAAAAATTGCAAGCAGGAAGTAATTATATTTAAAACGCTTGTTCCTATTTGCATGCTCCTGTAATCTATTAAAGGCATAAAAAATAAATAAATACAACCGCGTATCTCCCATAACTCTATTTCAAGCACGCGACTCAATGATTGAGCAAAAACTGATGATTTTAAGCCAATTTTTTATTTCGTGTATGTTAATTCTCATAATAAAGCAAAATTTTATTTAAAAAAAATTACATATTTTTTAACAAATTAAAATTAAAATAAAAACTGGTTTGAAAAAATTGCAAGCAGGAAGTAATTATATTTAAAACGCTTGTTCCTATTTGCATTCTCCTGTAATCTATTAAAGGCATGAAAAATAAATAAATACAACCGCGTATCTCCCATAACTCTATTTCAAGCACGCGACTCAATGATTGAGCAAAAACTGATGATTTTAAGCCAATTTTTTGTGTGTATCTCACATAACACTATTTCAAGCACGCGACTCAATGATTGAGCAAAAACTGATGATTTTAAGCCAATGTTTTATTTCGTGTATGTTAATTCTTATAATAAAGCAAAATTTTATTTAAAACAATTTACATATTTTTTAATAAATTAAAATTAAAATAACAATTGGTTTGGAAAAATTGCAAGCAGGAAGTAATTATATTTAAAACGCTTGTTCCTATTTGCATTCTCCTGTAATCTATTAAAGGCATGAAAAATAAATAAATACAACCGCGTATCTCCCATAACTCTATTTCAAGCACGCGGCTCAATGATTAAGCAAAAACTGATAATTTTAAGCCAATTTTTTATTTCGTGTATGTTAATTCTCATATTAAAGAAAAATTTTATTTAAAAAAATTTACATATTTTTTAACAAATTAAAATTAAAATGAAAACTGGTTTGAAAAAATTGCAAGCAGGAAGTAATTATATTTAAAACGCTTGTTCCTATTTGCATGCTCCTGTAATCTATTAAAGGCATGAAAAATAAATAAATACAACCGCGTATCTCACATAACTCTATTTCAAGCACGCGACTCAATGATTGAGCAAAAACAGATGATTTTCAGCCAATTTTTTATTTCGTGTATGTTAATTCTCATAATAAAGCAAAATATTATTTTAAAAAATTTACATATTTTTTAACAAATTAAAATTAAAATAAAAACTGGTTTGAAAAAATTGCAAGCAGGAAGTAATTATATTTAAAACGCTTGTTCCTATTTGCATGCTCCTGTAATCTATTAAAGGCATGAAAAATAAATAAATACAACCGCGTATCTCACATAACTCTATTTCAAGCACGCGACTGAATGATTGAGCAAAAACTGATGATTTTAAGCCAATTTTTTATTTCGTGTATGTTAATTCTCATAATAAAGCAAAATATTATTTTAAAAAATTTACATATTTTTAACAAATTAAAATTCAAATGTAAAGTTGTCTGAAAAAATTGCAAGCAGGAAGTAATGATATTTAAAACTTGTTTCTGTAATCTATTAGAGGCATGAAAAATAAATAAATACAACCGCGTATCTCACATAACTCTATTTCAAGCAAGCGACTCAATGATTAAGCAAAAACTGATGATTTTAAGCCAATTTTTTATATCGTGTATGTTAATTCTCGTAATAAAGCAAGATTTTATTTAAAAAAATTTACATATTTTTTAATAAATTAAAAAAAAAATAAAAACTGGTTTGAAAAAATTGCAAGCAGGAAGTAATTATATATAAAACGCTTGTTCCTATTTGCATGCTCCTGCAATCTATTAAAGTCATGAAAAATAAATAAATACAACCGCGTATCTCACATAACTCTATTTCAAGCACGCGACTCACTGATTGAGCAAAAACTGATGATTTTCAGCCAATTTTTTATTTCGTGTATGTTAATTCTCATAATAAAGCAAAATTTTATTTAAAAAAAATTACATATTTTTTAACAAATTAAAATTAAAATAAAAACTGGTTTGAAAAAATTGCAAGCAGGAAGTAATTATATTTAAAACGCTTGTTCCTATTTGCATGCTCCTGTAATCTATTAAAGGCATGAAAAATAAATAAATACAACCGCGTATCTCCCATAACTCTATTTCAAGCACGCGGCTCAATGATTGACCAAAAACTGATGATTTTAAGCCAATTTTTTATTTCGTGTATGTTAATTCTCATAATAAAGCAAAATTTTATTTAAAACAATTTACATATTTTTTAATAAATTAAAATTAAAATAACAATTGGTTTGAAAAAATTGCAAGCAGGAAGTAATTATATTTAAAACGCTTGTTCCTATTTGCATGCTCCTGTAATCTATTAAAGGCATGAAAAATAAATAAATACAACCGCGTATCTCCCATAACTCTATTTCAAGCACGCGACTCAATGATTGAGCAAAAACTGATGATTTTAAGCCAATTTTTTATTTCGTGTATGTTAATTCTCATAATAAAGCAAAATTTTATTTAAAAAAAATTACATATTTTTTAACAAATTAAAATTAAAATAAAAACTGGTTTGAAAAAATTGCAAGCAGGAAGTAATTATATTTAAAACGCTTGTTCCTATTTGCATTCTCCTGTAATCTATTAAAGGCATGAAAAATAAATAAATACAACCGCGTATCTCCCATAACTCTATTTCAAGCACGCGACTCAATGATTGAGCAAAAACTGATGATTTTAAGCCAATTTTTTGTGTGTATCTCACATAACACTATTTCAAGCACGCGACTCAATGATTGAGCAAAAACTGATGATTTTAAGCCAATGTTTTATTTCGTGTATGTTAATTCTTATAATAAAGCAAAATTTTATTTAAAACAATTTACATATTTTTTAATAAATTAAAATTAAAATAACAATTGGTTTGGAAAAATTGCAAGCAGGAAGTAATTATATTTAAAACGCTTGTTCCTATTTGCATGCTCCTGTAATCTATTAAAGGCATGAAAAATAAATAAATACAACCGCGTATCTCACATAACTCTATTTCAAGCACGCGACTCAATGATTGAGCAAAAACTGATGATTTTAAGCCAATTTTTTAGTTCGTGTATGTTAATTCTCGCAATAATGCAAAATTTTATTTAAAAAAATTTACATATTTTTTAACAAATTAAAATTAAAATAAAAACTGGTTTGAAAAAATTGCAAGCAGGAAGTAATTATATTTAAAACGCTTGTTCCTATTTGCATGCTCCTGTAATCTATTAAAGGCATGAAAAATAAATAAATACAACCGCGTATCTCACATAACTCTATTTCAAGCACGCGACTCAATGATTGAGCAAAAACTGATGATTTTAAGCCAACTTTTTATTTCGTGTATGTTAATTCTCGCATTAATGCAAAATTTTATTTAAAAAAAATTACATATTTTTTAACAAATTAAAATTAAAATAAAAACTGGTTTGAAAAAATTGCAAGCAGGAAGTAATTATATTTAAAACGCTTGTTCCTATTTGCATGCTCCTGTAATCTATTAAAGGCATGAAAAATAAATAAATACAACCGCGTATCTCACATAACTCTATTTCAAGCACGCGACTCAATGATTGAGCAAAAACTGATGATTTTAAGCCAATTTTTTATTTCGTGTATGTTAATTCTCGCAATAATGCAAAATTTTATTTAAAAAAATTTACATATTTTTTAACAAATTAAAATTAAAATAAAAACTGGTTTGAAAAAATTGCAAGCAGGAAGTAATTATATTTAAAACGCTTGTTCCTATTTGCATGCTCCTGTAATCTATTAAAGGCATGAAAAATAAATAAATACAACCGCGTATCTCACATAACTCTATTTCAAGCACGCGACTCAATGATTGAGCAAAAACTGATGATTTTAAGCCAACTTTTTATTTCGTGTATGTTAATTCTCGCATTAATGCAAAATTTTATTTAAAAAAAATTACATATTTTTTAACAAATTAAAATTAAAATAAAAACTGGTTTGAAAAAATTGCAAGCAGGAAGTAATTATATTTAAAACGCTTGTTCCTATTTGCATGCTCCTGTAATCTATTAAAGGCATGAAAAATAAATAAATACAACCGCGTATCTCACATAACTCTATTTCAAGCACGCGACTCAATGATTGAGCAAAAACTGATGATTTTAAGCCAACTTTTTATTTCGTGTATGTTAATTCTCGCAATAATGCAAAATTTTATTTAAAAAAATTTACATATTTTTTAACAAATTAAAATTAAAATAAAAACTGGTTTGAAAAAATTGCAAGCAGGAAGTAATTATATTTAAAACGCTTGTTCCTATTTGCATGCTCCTGTAATCTATTAAAGGCATGAAAAATAAATAAATACAACCGCGTATCTCACATAACTCTATTTCAAGCACGCGACTCAATGATTGAGCAAAAACTGATGATTTTAAGCCAACTTTTTATTTCGTGTATGTTAATTCTCGCATTAATGCAAAATTTTATTTAAAAAAAATTACATATTTTTTAACAAATTAAAATTAAAATAAAAACTGGTTTGAAAAAATTGCAAGCAGGAAGTAATTATATTTAAAACGCTTGTTCCTATTTGCATGCTCCTGTAATCTATTAAAGGCATGAAAAATAAATAAATACAACCGCGTATCTCACATAACTCTATTTCAAGCACGCGACTCAATGATTGAGCAAAAACTGATGATTTTAAGCCAATTTTTTATTTCGTGTATGTTAATTCTCGTAATAAAGCAAAATTTTATTTAAAAAAATTTACATATTTTTTAACAAATTAAAATTAAAATGAAAACTGGTTTGAAAAAATTGCAAGCAGGAAGTAATTATATTTAAAACGCTTGTTCCTATTTGCATGCTCCTGTAATCTATTAAAGGCATGAAAAATAAATAAATACAACCGCGTATCTCACATAACTCTATTTCAAGCACGCGACTCAATGATTGAGCAAAAACAGATGATTTTCAGCCAATTTTTTATTTCGTGTATGTTAATTCTCATAATAAAGCAAAATATTATTTTAAAAAATTTACATATTTTTTAACAAATTAAAATTAAAATAAAAACTGGTTTGAAAAAATTGCAAGCAGGAAGTAATTATATTTAAAACGCTTGTTCCTATTTGCATGCTCCTGTAATCTATTAAAGGCATGAAAAATAAATAAATACAACCGCGTATCTCACATAACTCTATTTCAAGCACGCGACTCAATGATTGAGCAAAAACTGATGATTTTAAGCCAACTTTTTATTTCGTGTATGTTAATTCTCGCAATAATGCAAAATTTTATTTAAAAAAATTTACATATTTTTTAACAAATTAAAATTAAAATAAAAACTGGTTTGAAAAAATTGCAAGCAGGAAGTAATTATATTTAAAACGCTTGTTCCTATTTGCATGCTCCTGTAATCTATTAAAGGCATGAAAAATAAATAAATACAACCGCGTATCTCACATAACTCTATTTCAAGCACGCGACTCAATGATTGAGCAAAAACTGATGATTTTAAGCCAACTTTTTATTTCGTGTATGTTAATTCTCGCATTAATGCAAAATTTTATTTAAAAAAAATTACATATTTTTTAACAAATTAAAATTAAAATAAAAACTGGTTTGAAAAAATTGCAAGCAGGAAGTAATTATATTTAAAACGCTTGTTCCTATTTGCATGCTCCTGTAATCTATTAAAGGCATGAAAAATAAATAAATACAACCGCGTATCTCACATAACTCTATTTCAAGCACGCGACTCAATGATTGAGCAAAAACTGATGATTTTAAGCCAATTTTTTATTTCGTGTATGTTAATTCTCGTAATAAAGCAAAATTTTATTTAAAAAAATTTACATATTTTTTAACAAATTAAAATTAAAATGAAAACTGGTTTGAAAAAATTGCAAGCAGGAAGTAATTATATTTAAAACGCTTGTTCCTATTTGCATGCTCCTGTAATCTATTAAAGGCATGAAAAATAAATAAATACAACCGCGTATCTCACATAACTCTATTTCAAGCACGCGACTCAATGATTGAGCAAAAACAGATGATTTTCAGCCAATTTTTTATTTCGTGTATGTTAATTCTCATAATAAAGCAAAATATTATTTTAAAAAATTTACATATTTTTTAACAAATTAAAATTAAAATAAAAACTGGTTTGAAAAAATTGCAAGCAGGAAGTAATTATATTTAAAACGCTTGTTCCTATTTGCATGCTCCTGTAATCTATTAAAGGCATGAAAAATAAATAAATACAACCGCGTATCTCACATAACTCTATTTCAAGCACGCGACTGAATGATTGAGCAAAAACTGATGATTTTAAGCCAATTTTTTATTTCGTGTATGTTAATTCTCATAATAAAGCAAAATATTATTTTAAAAAATTTACATATTTTTAACAAATTAAAATTCAAATGTAAAGTTGTCTGAAAAAATTGCAAGCAGGAAGTAATGATATTTAAAACTTGTTTCTGTAATCTATTAGAGGCATGAAAAATAAATAAATACAACCGCGTATCTCACATAACTCTATTTCAAGCAAGCGACTCAATGATTAAGCAAAAACTGATGATTTTAAGCCAATTTTTTATATCGTGTATGTTAATTCTCATAATAAAGCAAGATTTTATTTAAAAAAATTTACATATTTTTTAATAAATTAAAAAAAAAATAAAAACTGGTTTGAAAAAATTGCAAGCAGGAAGTAATTATATATAAAACGCTTGTTCCTATTTGCATGCTCCTGCAATCTATTAAAGTCATGAAAAATAAATAAATACAACCGCGTATCTCACATAACTCTATTTCAAGCACGCGACTCACTGATTGAGCAAAAACTGATGATTTTCAGCCAATTTTTTATTTCGTGTATGTTAATTCTCATAATAAAGCAAAATTTTATTTAAAAAAAATTACATATTTTTTAACAAATTAAAATTAAAATAAAAACTGGTTTGAAAAAATTGCAAGCAGGAAGTAATTATATTTAAAACGCTTGTTCCTATTTGCATGCTCCTGTAATCTATTAAAGGCATGAAAAATAAATAAATACAACCGCGTATCTCCCATAACTCTATTTCAAGCACGCGGCTCAATGATTGACCAAAAACTGATGATTTTAAGCCAATTTTTTATTTCGTGTATGTTAATTCTCATAATAAAGCAAAATTTTATTTAAAACAATTTACATATTTTTTAATAAATTAAAATTAAAATAACAATTGGTTTGAAAAAATTGCAAGCAGGAAGTAATTATATTTAAAACGCTTGTTCCTATTTGCATGCTCCTGTAATCTATTAAAGGCATGAAAAATAAATAAATACAACCGCGTATCTCCCATAACTCTATTTCAAGCACGCGACTCAATGATTGAGCAAAAACTGATGATTTTAAGCCAATTTTTTATTTCGTGTATGTTAATTCTCATAATAAAGCAAAATTTTATTTAAAAAAAATTACATATTTTTTAACAAATTAAAATTAAAATAAAAACTGGTTTGAAAAAATTGCAAGCAGGAAGTAATTATATTTAAAACGCTTGTTCCTATTTGCATTCTCCTGTAATCTATTAAAGGCATGAAAAATAAATAAATACAACCGCGTATCTCCCATAACTCTATTTCAAGCACGCGACTCAATGATTGAGCAAAAACTGATGATTTTAAGCCAATTTTTTGTGTGTATCTCACATAACACTATTTCAAGCACGCGACTCAATGATTGAGCAAAAACTGATGATTTTAAGCCAATGTTTTATTTCGTGTATGTTAATTCTTATAATAAAGCAAAATTTTATTTAAAACAATTTACATATTTTTTAATAAATTAAAATTAAAATAACAATTGGTTTGGAAAAATTGCAAGCAGGAAGTAATTATATTTAAAACGCTTGTTCCTATTTGCATTCTCCTGTAATCTATTAAAGGCATGAAAAATAAATAAATACAACCGCGTATCTCCCATAACTCTATTTCAAGCACGCGGCTCAATGATTAAGCAAAAACTGATAATTTTAAGCCAATTTTTTATTTCGTGTATGTTAATTCTCATATTAAAGAAAAATTTTATTTAAAAAAATTTACATATTTTTTAACAAATTAAAATTAAAATGAAAACTGGTTTGAAAAAATTGCAAGCAGGAAGTAATTATATTTAAAACGCTTGTTCCTATTTGCATGCTCCTGTAATCTATTAAAGGCATGAAAAATAAATAAATACAACCGCGTATCTCACATAACTCTATTTCAAGCACGCGACTCAATGATTGAGCAAAAACAGATGATTTTCAGCCTATTTTTTATTTCGTGTATGTTAATTCTCATAATAAAGCAAAATATTATTTTAAAAAATTTACATATTTTTTAACAAATTAAAATTAAAATAAAAACTGGTTTGAAAAAATTGCAAGCAGGAAGTAATTATATTTAAAACGCTTGTTCCTATTTGCATGCTCCTGTAATCTATTAAAGGCATGAAAAATAAATAAATACAACCGCGTATCTCACATAACTCTATTTCAAGCACGCGACTCAATGATTGAGCAAAAACTGATGATTTTAAGCCAACTTTTTATTTCGTGTATGTTAATTCTCGCATTAATGCAAAATTTTATTTAAAAAAAATTACATATTTTTTAACAAATTAAAATTAAAATAAAAACTGGTTTGAAAAAATTGCAAGCAGGAAGTAATTATATTTAAAACGCTTGTTCCTATTTGCATGCTCCTGTAATCTATTAAAGGCATGAAAAATAAATAAATACAACCGCGTATCTCCCATAACTCTATTTCAAGCACGCGGCTCAATGATTGACCAAAAACTGATGATTTTAAGCCAATTTTTTATTTCGTGTATGTTAATTCTCATAATAAAGCAAAATTTTATTTAAAACAATTTACATATTTTTTAATAAATTAAAATTAAAATAACAATTGGTTTGAAAAAATTGCAAGCAGGAAGTAATTATATTTAAAACGCTTGTTCCTATTTGCATGCTCCTGTAATCTATTAAAGGCATGAAAAATAAATAAATACAACCGCGTATCTCACATAACTCTATTTCAAGCACGCGACTCAATGATTGAGCAAAAACTGATGATTTTAAGCCAATTTTTTATTTCGTGTATGTTAATTCTCATAATAAAGCAAAATTTTATTTAAAAAAAATTACATATTTTTTAACAAATTAAAATTAAAATAAAAACTGGTTTGAAAAAATTGCAAGCAGGAAGTAATTATATTTAAAACGCTTGTTCCTATTTGCATTCTCCTGTAATCTATTAAAGGCATGAAAAATAAATAAATACAACCGCGTATCTCCCATAACTCTATTTCAAGCACGCGACTCAATGATTGAGCAAAAACTGATGATTTTAAGCCAATTTTTTGTGTGTATCTCACATAACACTATTTCAAGCACGCGACTCAATGATTGAGCAAAAACTGATGATTTTAAGCCAATGTTTTATTTCGTGTATGTTAATTCTTATAATAAAGCAAAATTTTATTTAAAACAATTTACATATTTTTTAATAAATTAAAATTAAAATAACAATTGGTTTGGAAAAATTGCAAGCAGGAAGTAATTATATTTAAAACGCTTGTTCCTATTTGCATTCTCCTGTAATCTATTAAAGGCATGAAAAATAAATAAATACAACCGCGTATCTCCCATAACTCTATTTCAAGCACGCGGCTCAATGATTAAGCAAAAACTGATAGTTTTAAGCCAATTTTTTATTTCGTGTATGTTAATTCTCATATTAAAGAAAAAATTTATTTAAAAAAATTTACATATTTTTTAACAAATTAAAATTAAAATGAAAACTGGTTTGAAAAAATTGCAAGCAGGAAGTAATTATATTTAAAACGCTTGTTCCTATTTGCATGCTCCTGTAATCTATTAAAGGCATGAAAAATAAATAAATACAACCGCGTATCTCACATAACTCTATATCAAGCACGCGACTCAATGATTGAGCAAAAACAGATGATTTTCAGCCAATTTTTTATTTCGTGTATGTTAATTCTCATAATAAAGCAAAATATTATTTTAAAAAATTTACATATTTTTTAACAAATTAAAATTAAAATAAAAACTGGTTTGAAAAAATTGCAAGCAGGAAGTAATTATATTTAAAACGCTTGTTCCTATTTGCATGCTCCTGTAATCTATTAAAGGCATGAAAAATAAATAAATACAACCGCGTATCTCACATAACTCTATTTCAAGCACGCGACTCAATGATTGAGCAAAAACTGATGATTTTAAGCCAACTTTTTATTTCGTGTATGTTAATTCTCGCATTAATGCAAAATTTTATTTAAAAAAAATTACATATTTTTTAACAAATTAAAATTAAAATAAAAACTGGTTTGAAAAAATTGCAAGCAGGAAGTAATTATATTTAAAACGCTTGTTCCTATTTGCATGCTCCTGTAATCTATTAAAGGCATGAAAAATAAATAAATACAACCGCGTATCTCACATAACTCTATTTCAAGCACGCGACTCAATGATTGAGCAAAAACTGATGATTTTAAGCCAATTTTTTATTTCGTGTATGTTAATTCTCGTAATAAAGCAAAATTTTATTTAAAAAAATTTACATATTTTTTAACAAATTAAAATTAAAATGAAAACTGGTTTGAAAAAATTGCAAGCAGGAAGTAATTATATTTAAAACGCTTGTTCCTATTTGCATGCTCCTGTAATCTATTAAAGGCATGAAAAATAAATAAATACAACCGCGTATCTCACATAACTCTATTTCAAGCACGCGACTCAATGATTGAGCAAAAACAGATGATTTTCAGCCAATTTTTTATTTCGTGTATGTTAATTCTCATAATAAAGCAAAATATTATTTTAAAAAATTTACATATTTTTTAACAAATTAAAATTAAAATAAAAACTGGTTTGAAAAAATTGCAAGCAGGAAGTAATTATATTTAAAACGCTTGTTCCTATTTGCATGCTCCTGTAATCTATTAAAGGCATGAAAAATAAATAAATACAACCGCGTATCTCACATAACTCTATTTCAAGCACGCGACTCAATGATTGAGCAAAAACTGATGATTTTAAGCCAACTTTTTATTTCGTGTATGTTAATTCTCGCAATAATGCAAAATTTTATTTAAAAAAATTTACATATTTTTTAACAAATTAAAATTAAAATAAAAACTGGTTTGAAAAAATTGCAAGCAGGAAGTAATTATATTTAAAACGCTTGTTCCTATTTGCATGCTCCTGTAATCTATTAAAGGCATGAAAAATAAATAAATACAACCGCGTATCTCACATAACTCTATTTCAAGCACGCGACTCAATGATTGAGCAAAAACTGATGATTTTAAGCCAACTTTTTATTTCGTGTATGTTAATTCTCGCATTAATGCAAAATTTTATTTAAAAAAAATTACATATTTTTTAACAAATTAAAATTAAAATAAAAACTGGTTTGAAAAAATTGCAAGCAGGAAGTAATTATATTTAAAACGCTTGTTCCTATTTGCATGCTCCTGTAATCTATTAAAGGCATGAAAAATAAATAAATACAACCGCGTATCTCACATAACTCTATTTCAAGCACGCGACTCAATGATTGAGCAAAAACTGATGATTTTAAGCCAATTTTTTATTTCGTGTATGTTAATTCTCGTAATAAAGCAAAATTTTATTTAAAAAAATTTACATATTTTTTAACAAATTAAAATTAAAATGAAAACTGGTTTGAAAAAATTGCAAGCAGGAAGTAATTATATTTAAAACGCTTGTTCCTATTTGCATGCTCCTGTAATCTATTAAAGGCATGAAAAATAAATAAATACAACCGCGTATCTCACATAACTCTATTTCAAGCACGCGACTCAATGATTGAGCAAAAACAGATGATTTTCAGCCAATTTTTTATTTCGTGTATGTTAATTCTCATAATAAAGCAAAATATTATTTTAAAAAATTTACATATTTTTTAACAAATTAAAATTAAAATAAAAACTGGTTTGAAAAAATTGCAAGCAGGAAGTAATTATATTTAAAACGCTTGTTCCTATTTGCATGCTCCTGTAATCTATTAAAGGCATGAAAAATAAATAAATACAACCGCGTATCTCACATAACTCTATTTCAAGCACGCGACTGAATGATTGAGCAAAAACTGATGATTTTAAGCCAATTTTTTATTTCGTGTATGTTAATTCTCATAATAAAGCAAAATATTATTTAAAAAAATTTACATATTTTTAACAAATTAAAATTCAAATGTAAAGTTGTCTGAAAAAATTGCAAGCAGGAAGTAATGATATTTAAAACTTGTTTCTGTAATCTATTAGAGGCATGAAAAATAAATAAATACAACCGCGTATCTCACATAACTCTATTTCAAGCAAGCGACTCAATGATTGAGCAAAAACTGATGATTTTAAGCCAACTTTTTATTTCGTGTATGTTAATTCTCGCATTAATGCAAAATTTTATTTAAAAAAAATTACATATTTTTTAACAAATTAAAATTAAAATAAAAACTGGTTTGAAAAAATTGCAAGCAGGAAGTAATTATATTTAAAACGCTTGTTCCTATTTGCATGCTCCTGTAATCTATTAAAGGCATGAAAAATAAATAAATACAACCGCGTATCTCACATAACTCTATTTCAAGCACGCGACTCAATGATTGAGCAAAAACTGATGATTTTAAGCCAACTTTTTATTTCGTGTATGTTAATTCTCGCATTAATGCAAAATTTTATTTAAAAAAAATTACATATTTTTTAACAAATTAAAATTAAAATAAAAACTGGTTTGAAAAAATTGCAAGCAGGAAGTAATTATATTTAAAACGCTTGTTCCTATTTGCATGCTCCTGTAATCTATTAAAGGCATGAAAAATAAATAAATACAACCGCGTATCTCACATAACTCTATTTCAAGCACGCGACTCAATGATTGAGCAAAAACTGATGATTTTAAGCCAACTTTTTATTTCGTGTATGTTAATTCTCGCAATAATGCAAAATTTTATTTAAAAAAATTTACATATTTTTTAACAAATTAAAATTAAAATAAAAACTGGTTTGAAAAAATTGCAAGCAGGAAGTAATTATATTTAAAACGCTTGTTCCTATTTGCATGCTCCTGTAATCTATTAAAGGCATGAAAAATAAATAAATACAACCGCGTATCTCACATAACTCTATTTCAAGCACGCGACTCAATGATTGAGCAAAAACTGATGATTTTAAGCCAATTTTTTATTTCGTGTATGTTAATTCTCGTAATAAAGCAAAATTTTATTTAAAAAAATTTACATATTTTTTAACAAATTAAAATTAAAATGAAAACTGGTTTGAAAAAATTGCAAGCAGGAAGTAATTATATTTAAAACGCTTGTTCCTATTTGCATGCTCCTGTAATCTATTAAAGGCATGAAAAATAAATAAATACAACCGCGTATCTCACATAACTCTATTTCAAGCACGCGACTCAATGATTGAGCAAAAACAGATGATTTTCAGCCAATTTTTTATTTCGTGTATGTTAATTCTCATAATAAAGCAAAATATTATTTTAAAAAATTTACATATTTTTTAACAAATTAAAATTAAAATAAAAACTGGTTTGAAAAAATTGCAAGCAGGAAGTAATTATATTTAAAACGCTTGTTCCTATTTGCATGCTCCTGTAATCTATTAAAGGCATGAAAAATAAATAAATACAACCGCGTATCTCACATAACTCTATTTCAAGCACGCGACTGAATGATTGAGCAAAAACTGATGATTTTAAGCCAATTTTTTATTTCGTGTATGTTAATTCTCATAATAAAGCAAAATATTATTTTAAAAAATTTACATATTTTTAACAAATTAAAATTCAAATGTAAAGTTGTCTGAAAAAATTGCAAGCAGGAAGTAATGATATTTAAAACTTGTTTCTGTAATCTATTAGAGGCATGAAAAATAAATAAATACAACCGCGTATCTCACATAACTCTATTTCAAGCAAGCGACTCAATGATTAAGCAAAAACTGATGATTTTAAGCCAATTTTTTATATCGTGTATGTTAATTCTCGTAATAAAGCAAGATTTTATTTAAAAAAATTTACATATTTTTTAATAAATTAAAAAAAAAATAAAAACTGGTTTGAAAAAATTGCAAGCAGGAAGTAATTATATATAAAACGCTTGTTCCTATTTGCATGCTCCTGCAATCTATTAAAGTCATGAAAAATAAATAAATACAACCGCGTATCTCACATAACTCTATTTCAAGCACGCGACTCACTGATTGAGCAAAAACTGATGATTTTCAGCCAATTTTTTATTTCGTGTATGTTAATTCTCATAATAAAGCAAAATTTTATTTAAAAAAAATTACATATTTTTTAACAAATTAAAATTAAAATAAAAACTGGTTTGAAAAAATTGCAAGCAGGAAGTAATTATATTTAAAACGCTTGTTCCTATTTGCATGCTCCTGTAATCTATTAAAGGCATGAAAAATAAATAAATACAACCGCGTATCTCCCATAACTCTATTTCAAGCACGCGGCTCAATGATTGACCAAAAACTGATGATTTTAAGCCAATTTTTTATTTCGTGTATGTTAATTCTCATAATAAAGCAAAATTTTATTTAAAACAATTTACATATTTTTTAATAAATTAAAATTAAAATAACAATTGGTTTGAAAAAATTGCAAGCAGGAAGTAATTATATTTAAAACGCTTGTTCCTATTTGCATGCTCCTGTAATCTATTAAAGGCATGAAAAATAAATAAATACAACCGCGTATCTCCCATAACTCTATTTCAAGCACGCGACTCAATGATTGAGCAAAAACTGATGATTTTAAGCCAATTTTTTATTTCGTGTATGTTAATTCTCATAATAAAGCAAAATTTTATTTAAAAAAAATTACATATTTTTTAACAAATTAAAATTAAAATAAAAACTGGTTTGAAAAAATTGCAAGCAGGAAGTAATTATATTTAAAACGCTTGTTCCTATTTGCATTCTCCTGTAATCTATTAAAGGCATGAAAAATAAATAAATACAACCGCGTATCTCCCATAACTCTATTTCAAGCACGCGACTCAATGATTGAGCAAAAACTGATGATTTTAAGCCAATTTTTTGTGTGTATCTCACATAACACTATTTCAAGCACGCGACTCAATGATTGAGCAAAAACTGATGATTTTAAGCCAATGTTTTATTTCGTGTATGTTAATTCTTATAATAAAGCAAAATTTTATTTAAAACAATTTACATATTTTTTAATAAATTAAAATTAAAATAACAATTGGTTTGGAAAAATTGCAAGCAGGAAGTAATTATATTTAAAACGCTTGTTCCTATTTGCATTCTCCTGTAATCTATTAAAGGCATGAAAAATAAATAAATACAACCGCGTATCTCCCATAACTCTATTTCAAGCACGCGGCTCAATGATTAAGCAAAAACTGATAATTTTAAGCCAATTTTTTATTTCGTGTATGTTAATTCTCATATTAAAGAAAAATTTTATTTAAAAAAAATTACATATTTTTTAACAAATAAAAATTAAAATAAAAACTGGTTTGAAAAAATTGAAAGCAGGAAGTAATTATATTTAAAACGCTTGTTTCTATTTGCATGCTCCTGTAATCTATTAAAGGCATGCAAAATAAATAAAAACAACCGCGTATCTCACATAACTCTATTTCAAGCACGCGACTCAATGATTGAGCAAAAACTGATGATTTTAAGCCAACTTTTTATTTCGTGTATGTTAATTCTCGCAATAAAGCAAAATTTTATTTAAAAAAATTTACATATTTTTTAACAAATTAAAATTAAAATAAAAACTGGTTTGAAAAAATTGCAAGCAGGAAGTAATTATATTTAAAACGCTTGTTCCTATTTGCATGCTCCTGTAATCTATTAAAGGCATGAAAAATAAATAAATACAACCGCGTATCTCACATAACTCTATTTCAAGCACGCGACTCAATGATTGAGCAAAAACAGATGATTTTAAGCCAATTTTTTATTTCGTGTATGTTAATTCTCGTAATAAAGCAAGATTTTATTTAAAAAAATTCACTTATTTTTTAACAAATTAAAATTAAAATAAATACTGGTTTGAAAAAATTGCAAGCAGGAAGTAATTATATTTAAAACGCTTGTTCCTATTTGCATGCTCCTGTAATCTATTAAAGGCATGAAAAATAAATGAATACAACCGCGTATCTCCCATAACTCTATTTCAAGCACGCGACTCAATGATTGAGCAAAAACTGATGATTTTAAGCCAATTTTTTATTTCGTGTATGTTAATTCTCGTAATAAAGCAAGATTTTATTTAAAAAAATTCACTTATTTTTTAACAAATTAAAATTAAAATAAATACTGGTTTGAAAAAATTGCAAGCAGGAAGTAATTATATTTAAAACGCTTGTTCCTATTTGCATGCTCCTGTAATCTGTTAAAGGCATGAAAAATAAATAAATACAACCCCGTATCTCACATAACTCTATTTCAAGCACGCGACTCAATGATTGAGCAAAAACTGATGATTTTAAGCCAATTTTTTTTATTTTTTTTTTTTTTTTTTACCGAGCAAATAGCGCAGTTGTTAAAGCTGCGACGTTTGGATCGGGAGGTACCGGGTTCGAATCCCAACAGAGGCGGGATGCAAAAGGGATTTTTCATCTCCCGATTACGATCGGTGATTAAATTGAAAACATCTATGACCCTCTGTTGGAATGTAGAACTCATGGGCCGATCCATCTTCCATGTCACTGTACAGGGTGACATGGAGCTATGCAATGCGCAGGTGGTATACTGTACTTGTGTGAATGGGATGAATGAATGGATTGAATGAATGTTGTGGGAATGTAAGGTAAGGCTATGGACCGTAAAAGTGTCTATGCCAAGTCCTTTAAAAAAAAAAAAAAAAAAAAAAAAAAACAATTTTTTATTTCGTGTATGTTAATTCTCGTAATAAAGCAAGGTTTTATTTAAAAAAAATTTACATATTTTTTAACAAATTAAAATTAAAATAAAAACTGGTTTGAAAAAATTGCAAGCAGGAAGTAATCATATTTAAAACGCTTGTTCCTATTTGCATGCTCCTGTAATCTATTAGAGGCATGAAAAATAAATAAATACAACCGCGTATCTCACATAACTCTATTTCAAGCATGCAGTTTAATGATTGAGCAAAAACTGATAAATCTAAGTCCATTTTTTATTTCGTGTAATACTTGTAATAAACCAAAATATTATTTTTTTTAAATTTAAATAATTTTTAACAAATTTAAATTCAAATCAAAGTTTGTTTAGAAAAATTACAAGCAGGAAGTAATGAAAATAAGTTAATTTTTTATTATACTTCACAGGGGGTAAATTATTTATTTCACAAACACCCATTACGAGTATACATTGAATTTGTAGGAGGATATTTGATGGTCATGACCAGCTAATCCTAGATGTGTATAGGTGAATCTGAGTATGTCATCTCATTTCATGTACTTTTAAGATTATTTTGAATTTCTGGGATTATATTAGCGCAACCCTCAGAGAGTAAGTTATCGATTTTATAAGAAACGCGCTTTACTTAATGAAAGTCTAAAGGGTGTTTCTTATAAAATCGATAACAACTTACCCTCTGAGGTTCAGGCTAATATTATGATCCCAACTATAAATAATCTTAGAAATACACACAATAAAATTATGTACTCAGATTTATCTAGGCCTATCTTGGATTATCATTGTTAATTCATATACAAACCAGAAAAACCTGTTTAGATGAGAATTGAAAATGTATAACTAAATTTTGGAAAATGTTTAAGGGTTAATAGTAATAGCTTTACGTATTTTAATGTTGGTGATTATTTCTAGCTAGCATCTAATTATAATCAAAATTTACGTCATATTAGATATGCACAGCCCCATATTTTCATTTAAAAATAATTATGCTTAATTTTTTTATTATGCATAATCGTAATAAATATAATTTACTATGTTACATTTTTTGGATATAGCTACACTTTTTGTTATAAGTATTGTGTAGTTACACTTTTGTTATTTGTGGTTAACTTCACATCGATGTTAATTTTTTAATAATTTACGGATTGAGTAAACTTAAAATAAAGAAAACGCGTACTTATATAAAACAAAAAATTAAATTTTACGTTAGCAATTGATTTACCCGCGAATTGGTCCGCAGTCTTTTTATATTATTTTGGGCTCATTAAAACAACTCTATATATTTTCATTGGACACCAATTATAAATATTTCCGGGTATATAGAAATATTTTGTTTCGGAAAAAAGAAATCGACTACCAAAGGTGACTCCCCTGCTATAAAAAAAATTATAATTTTAATAACATTTATATCAGGAATTTCATTCGGTGTCAAAATTTATAATAAATGAGTTCACATTTATTAAAACAAGTTTACGTTTAATTGGAAAAACAGGTGGATCCGCAAATCAAACGATTTTTTTTTTGTATTTATTACGTCGGACCGCCTTTAAATTAGACCCACTTGATTGCATAAAAGGTTAATAATGAATATTTGTTTTTCGTTATAATTCTCATTTCGATATTTTATATATTTATCGGACAAAAAAAAAAATTATTTCAAACTGATTTTTATTAATTTATTTTATCAAAGGATATTGTACACCTTTGACATTTTTATGTTGGCTTATTTATTATAGCATGAAATAAATTTTACAAAGCATAACAAATATTATATATTTATACATATATACGTGTTTAAATAAAAATGATAAATAAAAGGGTTTTGTTGTTGTTATTTATTTTAAATTATACACAATAAATAATTATTTCTGAACCTAAAATTGAAAAATCATCACAAATTGTATCATACAACATAAAAAATTATCGACAATTTTTTGTTTTATTTGTTTTGTTTGTATTTTATTGATTTTCGGTAAATTTATCTCAATTTCAAAATATTTATTTATTTATTTATATAAATGTACATATCTAGATATTTGTCTTTTCATTGATATATGTATGTATAAACATATCTGTGTATAATAAATTTTGTTCAATAACCATATAAAAATCAAAATATTAAAAAATTCATTTTAAATTTACAGAGAGATAAGAAAATGTCGAAAAGAAAATCTATAAAAATTGTGTAATGACTTTAAAATGTCTTTTAAATTGAAATAAAGAAATATGCTAATAAATTCAATACATTTTGTAAATTTAGATTTTTAGTTTTGAATACGATTTCATTGATTTGGAAAATGTTTTTGAAAGATTTAATATAATTATTCGATTTGAGAACAAGTTTGAAATCAAGGTTTGTGATTTAATCGATTGATCTACGAATATTGATAATATTGACATTTAATTTTAAGCATTTCCATTTCGTGTTAAATGTTGATAATATGATATACGAACAGCATTGTTCAAAAACATTTTCGAAATATCTATATTTGCGACCATAACTTTTATCGATAAAAACTAGCCTTAAAATATTAGGATTAATTTTGGTAAGTCGGGTGTGTTTCAATAGGGTAGGCGTTGACCGTCTATAACCAATTAACAATTGGTTTATATTCCAGCAGCTATGTAGAAACCATCAACTGTCTCTAGTTTACCTCCCCGCGGTAGCACCTGGGCAACGTTTGTTTTGCATAACAATCACTACGGCTGAACTTTTAGAGGCGAGTGTGATAACATATAAACAACAATCCGCAATGGATAAAACAAACAAGGAAAGTAATACCCGATGTGGCAGACCTAATGTTCAGGAAAATTCACGCTCTTCGGAGGTCGGTCTCATGGATTCTAGGGGGGCCAAATATTGCTGAACCATTCTAATGATATCGAAAATAAGCTAAAGGATATCAACGTTCAAATGAGTAAAGAGGAACCATTTTCATTCCAAAGGAGCACTATGACGTTCAGATCTCCAATGAAAAAAACCTTAGTTTCAGAACAAATTCCGAGCACACCAGCAAATATTATAAACAGCTGTTGAATTTCAAAAATTGGAGCAACGAAGTTGCCGACCTTAAGAAAGAAAACTGATCACTGAAAGAAAAAATTAAAAATAACAAAGCTGAGGATTCAGCACGAGTTAAAAATCAGTCTTTTAACCATATCAGCCATCAACCTGTCAAAATTATCATTCTAATCATTCCAACTGGTTCAATGCTTTGAGTCAAGAGGGACACATATTGCACAAATGAGGAAGAACTGGAATACCAAAAAACGGTAGAAATACCAAAAAACGTGGGCGCACAAAAACGAAAAGTCCTCCAAAACATGCTACACAAACAGTAAACAATAACATTGAACAGAAAAACAAAAAAATACCACTTCCTCCACCCATAACGTGAGCAACAATTTCGAACTTTTTCCACAAAAAATAATAAAAACCACTAATGATCTAACTAATTTTAAGGCGCTTTGAAACAGCGACTTTAAAATTACCGTTCAAAATGAAAATGACTACAGCAACCAACTAGAAAATATCGAATATCACACCTATCAGCTGAAGAGTGAAAAGCTTAAAGAGTGGTTTACCATCATCCTACCATGATGAATTTTTTATTTTTTATTTTAATTTTTAATTTTTATTTTTTGATCTAAGAAGGACTTACTACAAATTATAGAGGATGCCCCGTATATTTGAACAAAATTAAAAGTCAACGGAGTAATAGAACAAGCGTAGTACCGTGATTACAAACCAAAGCAGCTAAACCTCAAACAACAATTACACCATCCACAGTTGGATTATTTCATGCGCAAATCACCAAATCAGCTGATGAATAGAACCAAAACAAAAAACACACAGAAGTTAATATAACGAGTCTAATAACATTGAAATCATTAACACGCTCAGTCAAATTCAACACTTGGTCAAATAGCACAAAAGGGTGGCAAAACCGGAAGTTAATTTCTATCCGCCAAGTAAAAAAGTCAGCATACACAATAATGATTAACTCGTTCCTATATGCATTGTAACTTGGAACGCCAATGGGCTCAACCAATGAGCCCAGGAACTGGAAATATTTCTCCATACAAACAATATAGGTATTGCGCTGATTTCAGAAACGCACCTCTCGAACAAAAGTTTTTTTAGAATAAAGGGATTCAATTCCTACTGGACAACACATCCTAGTGAAAGAGCTAGAGGGGGTTCAGCTGTACTAATTAAAAATAATATCAAACATAATAAACAACAGGATATCCGGGAAGGCTACATGCAAGCAACGGTTATCTCAATCCAATATAATGGCGCGGATCTAAATATTGCGGCAACATACTGTCCTCCACGGTATACACCAACGAAGTTACAATGTAATAACGTCTTCAATAAACTCGGTCCAAGTTTTATCATTGGAGGGGAGTACAATATAAAACATATAACTTGGGGTTCCATTTGGGGCTAATTTCTTCTGGAAAAGAAAATCCTCTGTTTCATGCCGTTCATGAAAACAAATGAGAATATCTGTCAAGTATGGAAGTCAAATACACTACTGAGATCAGGGAACAAATCAAGGAAAGAAAAAAGGCAAGCGGGCTAGGTCCAGAAATGGATAAGGACTCCTCGTTATAGAAAGCCACTAGAAAATTCGACCTGTAGCTCGGATACCACCCATAAGAAATGCTCAAGGTAGTTGGGTTCGACAAGTCAAAGAAAAAGCGGAACTCTTTGCTTAACACATAGGAACAGTATTTCAACCCCAAGACATTCAATTTAACATTGACGTAACACCTGTTTATCAACCAAGTCAAATACCGTGGTCTGCATTTAGACTCAAGGCTAAACTGGAAACATCTCGTGCGACAAAAAGATGCACAGATACGATTAAAACAACGTTAAATGCCATGGTTAATTGGGCATCATTCCAAGATTAACCTGGGTTGCAAAATACTAATTTACCAGACAATCTTCAAACCAATATGGATGTATGGTGCGCAGCTATGGGGTTGTACTCATAAATCCAATAGAGACATTATCCAAAGTAGCCAAAATAAATTTCTTCGGATGGTCACCAACCATTTTGACTAACAGGGAAATACACAATGATTTACAAATACAATTGATAGATGATGTCATCCGCGAATGTGCCATCAAACATGAAAAAAGGCTTCTCATCCACTCCCATCCGTTGAGGCCGTACAACTACTAGATAGTACAAACGAAGTAAGGCGGCTGAAACGAACCAAACCACATCATTTAACCGAATGAATATCATACCTCAGGGATATCTCGTAAATACTAATGTCAACATTACTAATGAATTAAACGAATTAATAATGTTTAAGATTGTAGTAGCCATACCAATAAAGATGTTAAGGAAAACAAAAATAAAAACAAAAATTTTGTAAGTCAAATTTGAAATTTATATTAACAAAATTTTTCTGTGGCAACATGGTTTTCTACAATGAATAAAAAAACGCCCTAATTTATTTTAAAACATATCGTTGTCTAATTCCAAATAACCCTAAAAATAAAATATTTGGACACTTGTTATGTTTTATTTATGTATACGTTCTAATTTGGGTTTTTGTTCAAATTCATTCGAAGTACAGTGAAAAATTCCTAAAATTAAAAATATTGACGGAATTATTTCTAAGTGTGTTTCAATTAGTTACTAGCTCTAGTTTGCACTAGTATCAAATATTCAAACCTAAATATCTCAGTAATTATGTCAGTCTGTGAAAATATGCTTGATTTTGATATGTTAAACTAATCCATTTTTTATCAGATATATTATATGTAGGTTTGAAGGTTATTTTGTTATGTTCATTTAATATTTTCCACTTGCATGAGGGATTAGTTTGTTTACAAAATTTGGTTAGGATCGACCCAACTCAATACTTGGGCAGACATTAAGTCGGCAGTTTGACACCAATTTAATTTCTATACCAATTATTGGTTTAAATTTAAATTGAATTATCGTGCCGGATTATGATTACTACGGGCTCTATGTCAGTGTTAAAAAATAAAAGGCCCCCTAAGTAATTTTGTTTTAAATCCCTCAAGCCTTTCGAATAGCCTGGAATTTTGCGTATTTGCTTTATGCCATTACCAGCCAAGTCGAGGACATACGGCTATCGGTTCTTAGGAGGTTGCTCCACTTTATATTGTCTTCCGATCCGGACTTCGCATAATAAAAATACATAGACACAATGAAAATTTAATTACACAATTTATTTCATAATTTAATTTTAATATTAAATTAAATTTATTTAATTAATTTTATTGTAATTATTTTGCGTCACCGCACTTTGTGTGTGTTTTAAATTTCTTGCAACCGAAATTATAATGACTTATGTAGAAGATTGTCCAACAATACGTGTGTATTTTTGAGAGGGAACAGATGCGCTGGCTGCAGTCAACATTGCACATATTTTAAGTGCAATGGAATTGCATTGGCATTGCATCATTGAATCGTGTTCGTTCGAAAGATGTTAGTCGGATGGCGCAGTGTTTCGCTATAAATGTTTATAGTTGTTGGTTCATGTATTTTGGATGTATGACGGGCGGGGATGGGCGTTTACGTGTCGACAACCCTCAGATAGCGTCAACAACGTATCGATAACGTCGATAATTTAGACAATTTCTAGACTGGTTTTGCCAATTAGTTCTAAACTAAAGGGTGACCAAATTTCTTTAGGAACAATGCGTTTTTGGCGATAGTTTTATAGAATGTCCGTCAATGCAAATAAATCGCTTTTCAAAAAGAGATCAACAGACCGATTATGTCAACCATAACATGGTCTAAGCGCACGAACCACATTCCTCACAAAACGCTGATTTTCGTAATAAAGCTGAAGAATTTGTAGGCGCTTTGCCGGGCTCAGCCTTGACTATTTGAAACTATTCATGCGTCATTTGTCAAAAAGAAACACATGAAAAAATCACTTCTAGATGAACGCTTATACAACATATTCCCGCGAACTGGCACATTCGATTTTAAATCTCTAAAATATCTTTGGTTGTTGACATTATTTTAATTGTTGACGTTGACAAAAAACACTGCTAAGTAATCTACGTTATATTTTACGTGTCGACCTCGCTCATCTCTGGTGACAGGGTTAGGGAACGCTTAATTCAAATACGTTGATTTATATTTGAATTTCAATAGTTTGTTTGCTGTGGCAGTTTCGAATATCGGTGAGTCGAATATTCGAGCTGCTACAGGTTCAATTTAATTGGCAAATTATATAGTTCCATGCCAATCTGTACTGACATGAATGATCTTCGGGACATGAATTTCGCATAATTCGAATGATATGCCGTATTTTTATAAATTATCTTCATTTTCACTCGAAACTTTAAAATTTGAAATATACTCCAAAATCCCCAAATTAACTTTTTCTACATATATGGAATTCGAATATTGTAAAAAATTGGACCCTAAAATTGAAAAATGTGCACATTAAATTTCAAATTTTAAAGTTTATCTTCAGAATCAGTTAAGAGTTTTATCGAATTTTAGGAATTTCTAATTTTTCACATCTTAATTAAAATACAGAATTGTGAATGCCAAATTTGATTTCGTATTTTGAATTTCGAATTTAGAAATTCCATTTACAAAAATATCATATGTCATATAACTTGTGTTCGTTCTTCAAATCTCACGTCTGAATCATAATCATCCGTACGGTTCATCTTGGATGGAATGAATCAATAAAATTAAGATAATCTATAGTCGATATTCGAAACCTATTTTCTAATTTTGAAAATTGACGAGGTTTTGAAAGTTTTAAATAAATTCAATTTTTTAAATATTTCATACTGTATGTAGCTATGACAAATTGGAATGAAACTGCAGGCTTACAAGGTCTGTTGAAAACAACTTGAATACAACTAAATTAAATATTATAGTTAATGTTGTTATTTGAACTTTATTCAAACTGAAACTGTTGAGTATAGTACATCTCTATGATAAGCTCATTAGACGAAGAAATTAAAATATCTTTAGGAAGCATAGCTTGTTTCCCACTTTTCCATGCAGCGTGGCAGAACTTAAATTCAACACATTCTGTAGCATAATTGTCATATATATTTAATGACGCAGCTTGAAGACTTAACCGACAAATTTGGATTGGGTTGAGCATAAGCATCCTATGGTTAAAAGTGCCCTCTAAAAAATTTTAAACTACATAAAATTTAAGAATTTTTTGGAAATCTAACTAAAATTCGCTCAACTTTAAATCATATACGAAACATATTCAAATTATAAAAGTATTTAAATTTTTTTTAAAAATGCTGTAAGATTCAAATATTCAGCGCCGAATAATAATAATAACAGTGTTAAAGGCCATTACTGGCCCCTTACTGAATCAACAATCTGGCTCCAACGGTTTCGATCCTGAGCTTGGTCTTCATACTGTCTTAGACAATCTGAAGAGGCCAAGTCGTTCTCTCAGCGCCGAATACAGATTTAAAAATTATTATTTTTAAATATTTTTAGAAATTTTAAAAATTTCGAAAATGCTTCTAAAATTCATGAATTTTTATAAATTTTGATGAATTTTAAAATATGTTTGGTGACTTTTAAAATATCAGTTTGTTAAATCTACACAATATTTGGTTTTAATTTTTATAATTCAACTGTTTCGAAAATCGAAAAAACGAGCCCTGGAATCTGGGTACCTTTCGGTTATACTATGGATCCAACCCTGATCCCACAAATTAAAACCATCGTTCGAAAGTGTGTGTGGGCCAGGAGTTCTATACTTGAGAAAGGTTGATGAGCATAACTACCAAATTACAAAAAATCTCAATGTAATGTATATATAGGACCTATATGATCTGACGTCTAGGAGCATCGCAGAGAAGTAATATATATATATATATATATATATATATATATATATATATATATATATATATATATATATATATATATATATATATATATATATATCACGAATAAAATTAAAATGAAGGCGACTATGTTCGCGAAATAAACAGAAAAATGTCATCAGTTCCAAAGAGTACACATAATGTAAATCAAATGACCAGTTGTAAACTTGTTACTTAATTATTTCTCATCATCATTTTGGTTATTTTCTTGACGGTCCGGTGTCATTGCATAAAGTAAAATTAATGTATCAACCGTGATATCGTAAAATGTCTCCAATGTTTGCATCATTTATACCACTAATTCCTTTAACTTCAAACTGTGTAAATATACCTTTATTCAATCAAATCAGCCTTTTCTAACTCATGGTTGTGGTATATTGGTCTTAGCCGTTTCAAATGTTTTCGATGGGCATCAGCACTATTGTAGCTTACATTACGTTTACGTACCGATTTAATGAGCCCAGGCCGCAAAAAACATGTTTGTTAACCAATCTTCAAATAAAGTTTGTGCCATCCATGAGATTTTACTGGATTTGAAATGGATTAAAAGTCAATCTTTATTAACACTTTTAAGAAATCGTAAATTAGCAGTATACATATCGCACAAAATTTGCCAGATTACTGAATTGGAAAATTACAATAGAAGATCGTTGTAAATTTATTAAAGTTAAATAGTGCTACAATCGGCGATACCTCTATCTAATATAAATAATTTTTTTCATCATTTAGGTCATTCCAGATATTTAGCCACATTGGACATAACAAGCCCCTGTGGTCGGGGGGCACTCACATGTCTCGTAAATCAAAATTGCACGAACATGTTTCCCAAGAATACCACCACAGTATCCTTTGCTTGTCGTAGGAGGCGACTAAACGGTTGGATCGCTGGGCTGACGACCCGCATCCGTAAAAAAATATAGTGTTTATAAAGTCAACAAAAAGAAAAATGGATACCGCCAAAACAACACCGGACCCCCGCTCAAGTACCCGGACACGAGATTTAGGATCGGCACGTGGAACGTGCAATCACTAAGGAAACCAGGAGCGTTAGAGGGCCTAATCACGTGCATGAAGGAGTATCGGCTGGAACTCGTTGCTCTTCAAGAAACTCGCTGGCCTAAAAGTGGAGACCATGTGTCCCAGGGCTATACGTTGTTCTACAGTGGAGATGACCTCGGAAATCTTGGAGCTGGATTTCTTCTTGGGCCGCAGGTAAAGAACGCTGTTTTGGATTTCCAAGCAGTTAATAACCGATTGTGTAAGCTTCGCTTGCGCATGAAGTTAGCTAACCTGTCGATAATTTGTGTACATGCGCCCACAGAGGTCAGCCAGCCCCAAGATAAAGACTCATTTTACAATGACTTGGACGATCTGATGGGATCTATACCCGAACACGATGTTAGAATGGTAATTGGGGACTTTAATGCTAGAGCTGGCAGAAATCAGACCGACTTGTGTGAAAACATAGGTCCGTACTCCCGACACGAAACTGCGACCGATAATGGTGAGAGAATGATGTACTTTGCGGTTGCTCATGATCTTAGAGTAGCAAGCACATTCTTCCCTCACAAACACATACATCTTGAGACATGGACACATCCTCGCGGAACTTCCCGCAGCCAAATTGACCATGTGTTAGTTTCTAAAGGACGGGCTCAGGTTGTGCAGGATGTGAGAACTTATCGGTCAGCAACCAAATACGTAGGCAGCGATCATCATTTGGTCGCTGCAAAGCTACGATGGAAGTTTTCGTACAAGTCTGGGAACACAGCGAAACGCATGGTACGTTTCGACTGTGAAGGTCTGATAAATGAAGATCAAAAGAAACGATATCAGGATCTTGTCAGCGACAACATTAATGAAGCTAATTACCAGTCTGACTGCGTGAACTCTGTCTGGGGGGTACTGAAAACTTCGGTTGTCAGTGCTGCTCAACAGACTTTAGGTATAGTGAAAGTCAGACCCAAGAATGATTGGTTTGATGACGAGTGTCGTCTTGCAGTTGAGCAACAAAATATAGCCCATAATGAAGTGCAACAACGTCTCACAATCGCGAGGAAAAACAAGGCTGCTCTTGCAAGAAGGGCAGCTAAGCGGATTTGTAGACGGAAGAAGCGAGAATGGTGGAAGGCCGAGGTTCTGAAAGTACAACAACTCAGTAATGAGCGCAGTTCGCGTAATCTCTTTAAAGGAATTACTGGACTGAACCATACTTTCAGGCCTACGTCAACCGCCATTCGGGACCGGGATGGAAACCTCTGTGTCAATATCGACGCAGTACTTGACGCATGGAGTGGACACTTTACTGACCTGCTTGATGTCCATCATGCGTCACAGACTGTTGTTGAGCCACCTCTAATACAGACTGCGGAGATTTGCACTGAGGAGCCATCCCATGAGGAATTCACTAAAGCCATGCAGAGATTGAAACGAAACCGTGCACCTGGAGTGGACTGCATTAATTCGGAGCTTATATTCGGAGGGGATACTTTGTTGAACTGTCTTTTCGACCTTATTCGATTAGTATGGCGAACCGAAGTTATGCCTGACGAATGGAAAGTGGCCGCGATATGCCCCATCTTCAAGAAGGGAGACCGCTTGAAGTGTGAGAATTATCGCGGTATAGCTCTCCTTTGCACAGCTTACAAGTTACTGTCATACATTGTATTGGATAGAATCACTCCTCTGGCGGAGGGCTTGGTTGGTGACTATCAAGGAGGATTTCGTCCGAATCGATCAGTCACCGATCAGGTCTTTTCGCTGCGGATGATTCTATCTAAATATTATGAGACATCCATCCCCGTACATCAGGTGTTCCTGGATTTCCGGCAGGCCTATGACTCGATCAATCGAGAGAGTCTATGGTCTGCCCTGGAATACCTAGGAATGCCAACAAAACTGGTACGACTATGTAGGATGACAGTGACGCAGTCTCAATGCTGTGTTAAAGTTGAGAACAGGCTATCGACAAGTTTTGTAGTTAACTCGGGTGTTCGGCAGGGAGATGCTCTGTTCCCGATACTCTTTAATCTCATGTTGGAGTACATCTTTCGTAAAACTGAAACACCGCAGCGTAACATCTTATATCGCCAGTCCAATCAGGTGCTTGCATATGCAGATGACATATGCGTGATTGGACTGAATAGCAACGGAGTGAAAGAAATACTTGATCCGCTTGTAGAGTTTTCAGCTTCTGTTGGACTTCAGATCAATGAGTCCAAAACGAAATACCTGATCTCAGGTTTTAGGGACAGTGGCACACCAGATTTTAGTAGTGGCCACCACACGTTTGAGGGAGTGAGGAGGTTCAAATATTTGGGTTCTCTTATCACTCACGATAATAGTGTGGGTGAGGATATTAAAGTGCGGCTGGCAGCTGGCAGTCGTTCTCTGTATCCTCTAAGGCCACTGCTAAAATCTAAACACTTATCAAGTGCCGTGAAGCTGAAGCTTTACAAAGCGTTGATCAGGCCCGTTGTTATGTTTGGATGTGAAAGTTGGGCGCTGACGGATGAATACGAGAGATGGCTCCTAACATTTGAGAGAAGAGTCATGCGTGTGATCTACGGCCCAAAACGCGAAATAGATGGTACCTACCGAGCTCTGTACAATATCGAGATCAGAGATCTGATGAAGATCCCCGATATTGTACATGAAATAAGATCTCAGCGAGTACGCTGGCTCGGTCACGTTCTGCGTGCTGATCCGGAACGAATTGTGCAGCGATCTCTGAAAGGAGAGCCACCATATGGTAGGCGCAGAGGTCGTTGCAGGCGACGATGGCTCCACGATGTAGAGAACGACTTGGCCTCTTCAGATTGTCTTAGACAGTATGAAGACCATGCTCAGGATCGAAACCGTTGGAGCCGGGTTGTTGACTCAGTAAGGGGCCAGTAATGGCCTTTAATACTGTTTATTATTATTTACATAACAAGCTGAGGATACATTAAGCTGAATCGCAATAAACCAAATCAGATATTTAGTATGAAGATTATCGCCTTCATATTAGTTCACTACCATTTTGATCAAAAAAAATACACAAGACACTTGCCAAAGATTTTCAAGAATTTCGATAATATGTGTGAGAAATTCAATCATTTTCAGGTCTTGTGATTTACTAGATGCAAACCGGAATTTTAAATAAATTACTTAAAATACATTTTACTTTGGAATGGTCAGTTTAATTAAATCCTGAAGCTAGAATTTCATTAATATGAACTTACTCATGGTTTTAGTAAAATACAAGTTGAATATACTGCCTCGCGGTGCCGCGTGCTTAGTTACAAATTGAACACTGTTGAGTGTTTCACCTATTAGTTTCGCTGTATATATTTATACAGTCGATCATTAAACCAACCTGAACGGAATTACTCCGCACAGTAGAAAAATTCTTAATCTTAATTGTATTCCGCCGATTCTGAAAATGTTCACATATACTCAAATAAATATTCGGATAGCTTAGACCAATATCTTTTCGTCCATATGGGAATAAAATTATAATGCAGGCTGTTACATTTAGAACTGTGAAATTTCGTGATTTTGAAGGATTAATAATATTTTTTACTGACAATAAAGATATTTACGGGTTGTAATGCATACACTTACGAGTTTTCACAAAGCTTAGAATTTTAGTGAATTTAAATGAACTTTTATCTGATTGCAGACATGTTCATAGGTTCGTTTATATATTTCCGTCTATAGGGTCCATAGGGCAAAATAATAAAATTCATTCAAAACACTATAATTATAAATTCTGTAAAACTAGTAAAGTCCATCAGAATTGAGTCCGGTTCACACCGTAAAGATGGGATTTTAGTATTTTACGAAAGATATACGCAGCATTCAAAAAAATACTTAATCACCTACATGCACTAAAAGCTTAAGTTATCTTCAACAATTTTTTAATTTTATTGATATCATAGAAAACAGGGAAACTTAAAACCTAGTTTTGTCGCAAAATTAGAAAATTAAAAAAGTGTTTCTTAAACGTACTTAAGTGTTTAGTGCATATAGTATTTTATGGAAATCGACAAGCTAAGATAACTTATGTTACTAATGCAAATTCCGTTTCAAGCAAAAGTATGCGGGTTTTAATCATATTTAGGCGGTTAGTGTATTTGTGTATAGTAAACAAACAAAATAGTGAATTTGTAAAAAAGTTCATGTGCTCAGGTATTGGTTAAAACGGTTCGTGGAATGGTCGTGACACAGCTTTCGACCTGCAAAAGGTCCATATTCCTATATTGCTTTATGTGGAAAGAAATGGAAAAGAAGCCAATAGCAAAAATAACAGAACAATTAGTGTCAGTTGTAAAATAAAAATCTCTTTGTTTAGTCATAGTTGGCACAAAGCAAGAGTTTAATTTAACTAGAAATGAAGCCAGCTTATTTCTATTTTGCCGGGCTTGTTAAAAATAATTGTATGTGGCGCACAATTATACTATACAACATTATTATACTATACAACACTAATGAAAATGGGGAAAATTTTTGGTGGTAAAATGTGGCTTAGATATCGATATATAAACGAAAAGATTAGATTCGCTTTTAAAGCTAAATTGGTTCTACTGAAAAATGACAAAAATTAACTTAAGACCACAGAGTAGTATTCAAGCTAATGCTATTTCAAATAAATACCTAAACCAGTCTAAATCCGAGTGAAGAGTTAAAAATCTTATATAGATAAATGGTTCAACTCAACTTGCAGTGATTGTTTTGATGTCTGTAGCCCGTTCAAAAGAATTAATAAATACTATCATAATTTAATCTTACGGATAAACATAAATATTAATAACAATAATAGTCAATTGGAGCACGTAAAACGTAACACCCCATTAACATTCGAAAACAGTGACAAATGCATTACAAAAATAGCTTCACATTAAATTATACCAATATGTATAACAAATTACCGTTGAACAACTTGCAGATTTTCTTTTTCTATCAATAAATGGAAAAAGCATTGAGCATTGCCATTAATTTCATGCTCAATTTACAACATAATACGTGTTATAAAGAAACTACGATAATGTCGAAAAATTAAAGTTTCAACCTCATAACTATACCATAATTCTTATACAATCCTGTTTTGAGTAACAAGTTCGCAGAGTTTAATCCAATGTCAAAATTAAATTTAACTTACACATTTTATAAATTGCAAATGTTTCCAGCATATCAAGTTAAATTCTGATTTACGCGGCGCATATATATAGATTCAACACGTTTTGTTTCTTAACCATAAGCCCCAACAAAATTTAAATGCGGAAATAAATTTCCGACTCATTTATATTTTTAACTAAATTAATAATCATATATAGAAGACGTAAACAAAATCCGCATTAAATTCAACAGTATAAAATAGATGACTTTTATACCTCTCATCATTTGAATAGAAAATTTTTATATTCTCGCAGATAACAAGAGTTTTCCGCACATCTAGAAATATAATTTTTGCTCGTATTTACCGGAAATTATAAATTAAAATGTTGTTTACGTGTAACTACATATATATATATATATATATATATATATATATATATATATATATATATATATATATATATATATATATATATATATATATATATATATATATATATATATATATATATATATATATATATATATATATATATATATATATATATATATATATATATATATATATATATATATATATATATATATATATATATATATATATATATATATATATATATATATATATATATATATATAGGAGTTGATTATATATGTTCACAAGTCGAATAAGCACAAAAATGGTTTGTAAGGAAACTTCAAAGTTTTCATGAAAAGTTATATATTTAAAGAAGTGATGGAACAATACAAACAACAATAAACGAAATATATCAACAATGACTACGTATATAAAAAAAAGTACGCTAATTCAATTTTCCTAATTTTCCCCGAAAATTGTATTTACTTACGTTTTAAAATGAATCTTATTTTTGTTTGTTTGACAAAAATTTGTATTTTTCGGTACCCTCTTCGGTTTTGTAGTCGACTCTTTTATATGATTCAGCCAGATAAGCCAATACAAATAATGATCTGTTTAAAATTATTTATTTAGAAACTAAATCACATAAATTAATTTTTAAATCATTCAGGACCCCTCCAATTATTCGCTGCTCTGACATAACAAAGTGAAAAACGGAACTCCACAGTGAATCTTTAAATGTATATAATTTAAATAATCCCTCGCATAAGGGGGGATGAATTGCGGCCATAAAATAAAATTTAAATATATTTTAAAATCATACAAAAGAGAGATCGAATTTAATAAAAAATAAAATCAAAATGCAATGAAATGGAAAAATATACAATTCAAAGACAAAACTGACGTGAACTCAATGATTTAAAAGGTAAATATATAAATAAAAATAACTAGATAAATAAATAAATATTGTATTATATACATATAATGCCAAATAAATTTATAATTTAATATGCCAGCTATAAATAGCTCAATGGGATTTTGTCTGCGTGTGTTCAATATATAAATTTGATTCTTAAATGATTATCGAATAAATTGATACTTGAACATAAATAAAAATTTTAAATTAAATATGTATTGAATTTAAATTTAATGTTGACTTTAGTTTAAGAGTCATCGTAAAAAAAATGGAATATTAAAATCTGGGGTGATGTAATCCGCCTCGTGCCGTGCGTGTTTTAAAAATGCACATCATCCGACTATAAACTAAAATACCGTCACCGAAAATATACACCTGAATAAAATGGTGATATCTTCCTTTGTGAAATCCGCCTTATATATAGTTATGCAAAAGTATTCGTCTCAAATATAAAGTTTGGTTACAATCACGGGACTCTCCCACAACTCTTTTGAAAAATGACCTAATGCCGATTAGGGTAAATCTTAACCAAAATCTAAAAATGTATGACTGTCTTAAATTACAAATTAAAATTACATCTAATAAAGGATTCTGGATATATATTTCAGTAAAAATAAATGTTAATAAAAAATAGGGCTCTGTTTTTGTTTCATAATAAACAACGCCCTAATTTTTTATTTTTTAAATGATTCAATTTATGTATTTTTACTCTGTTCTCGTATGAATTTATATGCTTTGAATATCGACGTTTAAAACGATAATTTAAAAATATTTATGTAGTTTAGGTTGATGTTAAATTTACCTTAGTAAATGGTGACAGTGAAGTTCATACTAAAAAAAATAACAAAAAATTAGTTAACTGTTATATTTGGTAATTTTTCCAATTGGATTTTTATTTATGAGAAAATTTGAATTTGAGGTGTTTTGTATATTGTATACTACCGATTCTAGAAATAATTACATATACCCTCGAGTACATATTCGGATAAGTTAGAGCAACTGAGACCATTGCGTCCATAGGAAATAAATAATATTGAGCGGTTAGATGTTCACAGAATTTTGAAATTTTGTGATTTTAAACCAGTTTAAATAATTTTTACTGTCTATCCTAGAGATGTCCACGGTCACTCATGTATATCATGTCAAGAAAATTAAATTCTGATGAACTTTACTATTTATTTTAAACGATTTTTAGAAATTTGTATCACCGATCCTAGAGATGTCCACGGGTTCTGGTTTACATTTTCAGATAGTTAAGGCCATTTAAAATCTTCGTGGACAAAAAATTAAATTCTGATGAACTATAAATGTTCATTTTTCTGATCATACAGATTTAAAGTAGCCTTAACTATTTGAAAAGATAGACCAGTACCTGGAGGCATCTGTGGGATAGGCGATACAAAAATTTAAAAATCAATCAAAATCAAGTGACTTTTAACTTCCATAAACAAATAGAAAAGTTTATCAGAATTTATAGATCACACAAAAATTCTAGGTAGTCTAAACTATTTGGAAATATACATGAGTGCCCGTGGTCATCTCTAGGATAGACAGTAAAAATTATTAAAACTGGTTTAAAATCACAAAACTCCAAAATTCTGTGAAGATTTAACCGCTTAATGTTATATAATTCCTATGGACACAAAGTTGTGGGAGTTGCACTAAGCTATCCGAATATGTTTTCGAGAGGATGTAACTATTTCTAGAATTGGCAGTATACAATTTACAAAACTCCACAAATTACCATATTTAACAGTGTAATTTTTTGTTATTTTTTTTAGTATGAACTTCACTGTCATAGTAAATGCCGTAAACGTACAATAGTTTAAGGGTGTAGGAAATGTGAAACAATAACAATTCTAGGAAATTTTTTTATTGTTGTTAAATATGCTTATCAATTTAGAAGGGTGGCATAAACGAAATGTAATACGGTTAGAAATGCAAAACATATTTAATTTTCTCAAACCTCAAACAAATCACGGTAAAAATTCTTTTGAATTCGGATTACTCTGAGGAAATATAATCCATATTAAAGTCTGATTTTTTACATAATTTTTCAGTATGAAAACAAGTTTACAATCTATTTAAAAATTTTATGGAACATAAATATCAAAGAAGTTTCTATGTACAGCCACTCCTAACCACGCCATTTATTTTGATTTTGTAAGAAAATTTAAAAGAATATTTTAATTTCTTAGTTATAGTAGGGGTCGACCTAGACCCCAAAGTATAGTTGCGTTTGAGGAACAAATGTTTCTACTGAAAGAGGTAGTCAAACGTCTGCGAGAATAAAATCATAGCGTTCATGTGCCAAAAGCTCACTTAAACTAAGCGTTAGTATATCCGGCAACTGAGAGGGGATGTTTGGCGATAGGCTTATAAAACTCAAGGTGATCACTGACTGTACTTCACACCAAGCTGAAAGATGGAACGAGTGTAATGGCATGAAAACAGTACGTTCCTAATTGCTTAGTATCCGATGTATTGCACGATAAGCACGACCTTCCTTTAGCGGTCCACATGGGATATTCAATGACCCTATAAAGTATAAGGGCTACATATTTCTGGCCAAAAATAAACACCAAACAGTGATCGGGAATCTATCCCCGCTTAAAACAAAGAAATCAGTATCGATTGGTGGTGCTGGATGTACTCGTATATTCTCAAGTTTGTCATATTGAAAGCTGTATAAGAACGACGAAATCGGTGTCGCTACAGAACAGTTTTCCTAATTTGTGAAATTTCATCGATTTTTATCACAGGCAACGGGAGCGAACTCATCTAAAACCGGTTTAAAATGTTGATGATTTGTAGAATGCGTCATATCGGCTGCAGGCCGATCCATCCGAAAGGGAAAATTGCAGTATTTTAGTGACTAAAAGGAATTACATTGACGAAGATCAAAAAAGAGTGGGACGCCTGGGATGGGTGTTTACGCGCCAACTACTATTTTCTACGTTGAAGTGTCGAGAACCCGTCAACAACTTAGACAACGTCTGTAATGTAGACAATTCCTAGAGTGGTTTTGTCAATTAGTTCTAAACTATAGGATGGCCAAGTTTCTTTAGGAACAATGCGTTACTGGTGACCGTTTTATAGAATTTCCATCGATGAATTTTAAATTTTTTTCAAAAAGAGCCACCATATCAGATAGTTTTTCAATATCATAGAAAGAACAGCTCGCACAAAAATCGGAAAAAACTGCTCACAAAAATTAGAAACACGGCACATTTGATAGAAATCTTTACAAAAAGGTTATAACTTTCATGAAAAATAATCCGGGGAACTTTGACCATAACCGTGCTATAAAATTTTACACACCCCGCCCCATGGTAAAAAGAATTCGAGTTCCGGTAGGCAAGAAGAGTTACCGAGTTATTAAAAAGCAAAATCGTTCAGATAATCAACGCTAAATTTTTTCGCTAAAGATATGACAGACTGATAACTGATGCAAATTTACACAAAACTTAGTGAATGTGTTTTGATGGATGACGAAACGTATACGTGAAATTGAACAAAATTAATTAGGTCAACAATTATGTCTTATACCAAAAACCGAGGCAATGCTCCTGCTACGAGTAAGTAAACATACTTCAAGTTAGAAACATTTGAAAAAAAATGTATGATTTGGCCAGCAATTTGCAGTTGTGGAACAAGGTTTTTGTCACTTTTTCCATAGTGACGGATTTTACTTCGTCAACACGATTCAGCAATAAAATGTTAGCTAGATCATATACGACTCTAAAGAATCAATACATTTGTACGAAATTAATTAAATCGATGTTATCTCAAAGAAGCTCCACAGGATTTCGACTTATATCGAAAAATATTGGGGTATTGTGGTAAAAGAATGGCGAATGCGTTAATGGATCCATTAAGTCACACCGGAAGTTGACTTATCTTTTTATGATGGAAACTTATTTGAGTTTTTAAGAAATGTTAACTATATTCTTGATATATTCGCATAATGCTTAGGGCTGTTAGAAACATAATAATTGGCGAAGCGAAAATCATTGAAACTAAAACTAATTTATTCAAAGAAATGTGTCTAGTAACATTTCGTACTGGGTTAAAGATGATTAAGGGGGCATGTTCAGAGCTATGCAACCAGATGACATAACAGGAGCATATTGTACAAAACATACAATACACCAAGAAAACCAACTATTTGTTTCCTATTAGAAATATTCAATAACATTACCAAAATATGATACCATGCAGACAATATAATGCTCGTTACGATACTCAACCAACATTCCAACCTAGGTGGGGTTATATTATACTTATACTTTCCAATTTGGAAAACCAAATAACGCCTATTTTAATCATAGGCCAATTAATCCAAACCACCAACAAAGGAATCCAAATTTCAATAATAAACCTCACCAAGTTAAATCCACTACGGCGATTCGAGCCAATGAACACTACTTCAAACACGATTCCAAACTCAAGAAAATTCAACATATAGATTCCATCTAGCTCAAAAGCTTATTCCGACCTTATATCCTAATCTTGACGGTACCAAAAACTAAATGTATATTCACTGGAAGAGCAAGAAACAGATTACTCCCAAAAGGAACCAGAGATTGATGAAACTAAGGGACCAATGGATTTTCGGTAAGTTGCCTTCGATCCATCGGATATATCCAGCTGAATAAATCCCAAATTTAAATTCCTAATTGATAGGGGCTATTCGAAACTTTGTCAACCCAATACATATATATCCTACACGGCTTAAAACTATTCCGCCATAAACGTTAAAACCTTGTTTGAAATCACGAAATGAATAATTCTGTAATCTTTAAAGATCTCAAAGAATTTAAAACGAAGGAACCAATAGAATTCCTTTCTTTTAAATATTTAGATGCGTTAATTTGGTTAGAAACCTTACAAAAATTTAATGCAAAATTGGTTTTCCAAAAGTCAATACTAGAATTACCAAACGTCTCAATCCCTCTAAAATTTTTCAATGTTACTACAAGAGTATTTACAATAGAGCCTCGAAGCAAATAAATGTTTATCATTCCAGTTGACAAAACTCAAAGTGAAATACATATCAAACCAGTTAAAATTCAAGAAAATCTCATTATCGCAGATGGTTCATATAATGCCTGTAATGGTTTTCTTTCTCACCCATGGAAATTATAAATTTGTCTAACTAAACAATTCGTAATAGAAAGACCATTTAAATCAGAAGATGTATACAAAGTACAAACCCATTAGAATATTGGAATAAACCATTCCCTGATACCCTCTAGGGAGAAGAACTAATGATCTATATCAGAATTAATTTGATCCTCATATTTGAACCATGACAAGAAAAATGAAATATTAAAGTTATGTATAATTCCTTTAAAAATCTATAAACTATGCTCACCTTGGTCCTCACCCATTCGGATTGTTCCCCAAAAATCAATGCTGGTGGAAAAATAACATGGACTTACAGCATAACAACCGATGGTGCAAAACCTAACTCACACAAAATTAAGGCCACAAATTCATAGACTTTTATAGGTTACTATCGTAAATTCATATGAATTTTCGCCAACATTGCCAAACCTATAACCGCCTATCTCAGAAAGGACAAAAAAACCGTTCTTTATAAACAATACATTCAATGCTTCGAAAATTGCAAATATAGTTACTAATCTGCGACCCCATCCTTCAATACCCAGATTTCAAAAAGGAAATGATTTTACATAGTGACGCATCGGGTCCGATAAACCAAAATGTTATGGGTCAAAGACCTTGAATGGTCACCGAGCATAATTACTCCCCAATTGATACAGAACTACTCGCAAATGTGTGGACCTGTAAATGTTTCCCGCCATACCTCTTTGGACAGAAGTTCAAGATTCTAACAGACCAGAATATGACCATCAGGTTAGTTTAATAAAGGAACGAAAACACGAATGTTGATGCATTACCAAGAATAGTTCCCGAAACACAAGCTCTGTTTCAAATTTATCCCCATCAGTATCCTCACAAGATGATATCCAGATTCGAATTAACAAGAGAAACAAGGATATAATTCCTCTGACCGAGCCATGTATAAATCAGTTTAATTGTCAGAGTATTATCGAATTTGACACAACAGTTACTAATGCAAATAGTATTTAAAATCCGTCACTCCAAGAGAAAAATATATTGGTTCAAACACAACAATTTTAACCTCTGAGAGGAATAATGTGCAACGATGACATTTTTAAAAATATCAATAGAATACAACGGATAAAAATACATTAAAAATTAAACGTTAAGGAATGACAACCTCCGACTACAGTGCCAATTTAAACAAACTAAGCAAAAGTAATTAAAACAAACTCCAGTCTACTCCAAGTAATTGATTTAGAAAATAATGAAAGAACATACATTCCTCGACATCATTCCTCCAATAAATAAATAAATAATAGAATATCAGAACTGTTTCATGACTATAAATGGAACTAATTTCACATCAATCAACAAGGAGTATGAAGAAAATTAGTAGTATTTAGTTCAACTATTTCACGACATCGGTAACATCGAACAACCATTGGAACTTCCGGTACTACATAAGAAATTATTACAAAATACTCGACAAAACATGGGCGAAATAAATTTGTTACAAATGAAGACATCTGCTTAAGAACATCAAAGCTACCGTAAAAACTACCGAGAATATGGAACTGACCATGATTAATAAAAGAGAAACAGATGAATCATTGGTTTCTCACAAACCCAAACGATTGTGCACAACTCTTAGAGAGTTACGTCCCTCGACCTCCACGTAGGTGCTACTTTAAGATATTTTTTGGTCGCCAAAGGCGATAAAATATTGGATGCTGGCTTAAAAACTATAGCTAGAAGATGCTTTATGTTATGCTATTTAAATTTAAGAGGACGTGAAGCTATTACTGACCATAGCGATTCAGATAAGCCGTAGGACAAATAATAGTTTGACACGTATGTGAAATTTGTCTTAAATCTGTCCTCTTAAGCCACAACAACAATTTCCAAACTAACACCATAATGCTTACACCATGGGCCTTTGTCGCATTGAGCGCGGAATCCTCGAGGGTTCGCACCAATTTTTAATAACAAAACCATAATGACATACATACCACGATGTAATTTGGTTCTAATTTATCCAAAAAATGATATAGTTTTTAAAAAAGTATATAGGGGATTAGAAGAGCAACAATTCGGACTAGTCATCATATCTAATTTGGTGTCCTAAACCTACCAATTTTGTGTTTTTCATAATAGAAATATTTTTCGGTTACCTTAGATCCATAATGACATTGAATTTTATATTGTAATATTCGGCGTTATGAAGTTAGCTTCCTAGGATTTTCCCAAGAAAATCGGCCTACCAAACTTGGTTTTCACAAACCCACTAATCCCCAATTGATTCAAAAATAAATTATTTTTGGATACCTTAGACCAAATGACATCTTGAAATATACGTAATTATGGTACTACATGATCGGTTAAATTAAAAGATTTATGGGTTTATCCGAATAAACTTCTCGCTTGCACATGTAAACATTTTTAGGATTTAGGACCTCATCATTTTTTTTGATACATTTAACACAAAATTCATGTGTATAAATTTGACAAGTTTAGTTTTCATTTTATCATCCCGTTCACATTAATGTCAGAATTTTAAAAAATAAAATATATAATTTTGTGAGCATTCAAATGTGATTCTAAATTTCTAGAGACGGATTATGAAAATATTTTAATTAAAATTCATCGAAAGGGATTATAAAACTGACGCCATCCGTATATCATTAAACCTAAAGAAATCAGGTATGGCGTTACTTGATCCAAACATTTTGATGACAATGCAGTGGCGCCACCAAATAATATAGTTGAATTTTGAACCTACATATGCATGCTGAATATGAAGGTTCTTCGATAATTCGATTTGCGCGTCTTTGATAAAGAGCACTATACTAAATGTACACTAATATTTGGTGGCTCCACTGCATTGTCCTAAATCCATTGTCACACGAAGTAGTAATTATTTACGAAAGTGTAAACGGTCAAATAACGACCTTTACATATCGAATTCTGTATTTAATAAAAACTAAATAGATAAGCAATTTTATAATTAAAACGACATAGATGGCTGAGGTACACACACACCGTAATTATCTAACCAAATCACGAGTTTAACCATTATTTGCATTAAAAGGGATAGAGCTTCTATAATTTAATAACCCAAAACTTTTTGCATTTATAAGTAAACTGTAATTCATTTAGCTATTTCCAACAAAAAAAAAAAACATTTAAGACGAAAAACGATAAATGGTCCTTATATACCGTCCGTACATGTCTTTTTCGTATAAATATAACACCGTAACATTACCCTGCTTTATATATATATATATTAACCACCAATCTTAATCAAAAAATAATTAAAACTTTGCCGAAAAAAAACCAACAACGCAAAAATAAAATCAAAAGTTACAACTTAAATGATAACATCTTAAATAACCTATTTTATCATTATTTTTTTTGTTGTTGTTGTTGTTGTGTTGCCAAAGAGTTTTTTTTATCCTAAATGGTAGCAAACACAAAACACAAAGAAAAACGGAAAATTAGATTTTCATTTTTTGATAATATTATGTGTATATAAGAACAAAATAGAAAATATAACCAAAAAAAAACGTAACATACTCTTGAGTAGTATAGAGAAGACGCTCAGCTCACTATCCATAAGTATGTATATATACAAAATGGAAGAATTAAGTAAATTTATCTTAAAACAAGAAAAGTTGGTTCAATTTCCATTCTTTTTTTTTTTGTTCGAAAATGAAATAAAAAACTTTATGTTTTAGACGAAACGAAATAATAAAAAATAAAAACTTGTAAACAGAACTGGAGGAAACTATACGGACGTAACGAACAAAAATCAACAAACTTGCTTTTAGTAACAAGATCCTAAAAGAAAAATTATGAAAATGTTTTTTGTTTTTATATTTTGTTTTTTGCACAGAGTACAGTAGTAATACGATTTCAATAGAAAAGTTTTTTTTTGTTTTTGTTTCATTCGTTCGCCATTCTAGAATTTGTCTTGAATGTCCTTTATATAATATTATTGTGGAAGTCTTTTCTATATAATATACTGTTATGTGTATACACACATCAGACACTATTGAATAAAATAACGTCTATTTATTCCTGTTGTGTATATATATAGTTGTTATAACAGTTCGGTTATTTCATATTACTTTTTTCAAAAGAAACGAATAAAAATAAAGAAAATCATAAAAATAAGGAAATTCCTTCCTCCTTTCAAATTCGTATTCGATTTAAACTTTTTTTTTGTATACGTTTTCCAATAAATAATAAAGAAAAACTTGATTTCAGTTCAAATTTTCAATTCACAAGAAAATTCATTTTATTTGTCTATTTTTCTGGATGAGTGATTTTTTATTATTGTATGTATGTATGTATGTATTTGCTTAACGATTTGCGGGTTTATTTTTATATGTGTGTGGCCGTCCCAAAAAAGGGAAAACTTCCTACAAAGGACGAATATTTTTATTTTAAAGTTCGGATTTTTGTTTTTAATTGGATAATAAACCACCGTTTTACCATATACTTAAATATATTTGAGTTGATTTTTTCGGAATCTCGATTTAAAGTTCAATGAACCCGAAATTAAACTTCCGTTGTATTATTTTATATATACCATTTAAACCATTATACGTAAGAAAATCGTTTTGTACTTTTCAATTTTTCAATAATAAATAATAAAACATTTCAAGACGTTGCCACACATAAGGAAAATCCTGAGATTACATTCTTATATTTAAAAAAAAAAAACTGTAATACTTATAAAATAACGTATACACTGTAAGTAATAAAAATAATGATTATATAACGGAACATAATAATAATAACAATACACAAAGACGACTCCTTATTATTATTATTATCCCTTTTTGTTTGTTTTAGATGTTCAGCTTTTCTATATATCTATGTATACATAATATGTATTATATACATATAAGAAGACGATGAAAATTGGGAAAAAATCACAAAATAATTCTAAATTTTTTAATAATACAGAATTTTTTGCTTGGTTGTTGAAAATAATATCCTTGGTGGAGGATACACATACACCCTAACTACACACAGTATATATACATATCGAGTAAAGACAGCAAAACAAAAGCTAATCAGTTGGTATTATAACTTAAGGAATAAGAAAAAAGGAAGATGTTTTGTATTTTTTCTTGTCTTATTTGCTATTATCATGAAATACATTAAAAATGAAAATAGGAAAATATTTTTGGTTTTTCCTTTTTATACAAAAGCGACACGATGAAGTTGCGGTTAAGAGTGTTTTTATAAAGTGAAATCTAATTTTTACGATATCTTTGTTTGTTGTTTTTTTTAAATTATAGATTCTGATTGAGGCACTTAAATTTTATTTATAATTTATAAGAGTTATATATAGTTGGCAGTGATTTTGCCTGTAATTGATACATGAGTATTTGGGACAATGATATCTGAAATAAAATAAAAATATTCGATAATACTGTTTAGAATTTAAATTTTATAGTTTTTGGAAAATTTTAAGGGCGCTAATGAAGGTTAATGAATGATACTTCAATTTAAATTTTATTTGAAATACTGTCACTAATTAATCAAATTTAATAGCCGACTTCCACATAAATTATTTCACCATCGAAGAATCAATTTTTTTGACGAAAACATAAATTCACCGACATCAAAAAATATTTATCTTGATATTAGCTTAGCCATAAAAATAATTCCAGAGTTCGATGAATCATCCGAAAATCTCCATAGATTTCTTACATGATTCTTTAAATAGTACTGAATTGAATAAATTTATGAAGTTATTAAAACTGAAACTAGTGGGAAAAGCATATGAGATTGTTAAATTTGAAGAATTTCAAACTTGGGGACATCTCAAAACTGCATTGAAGTTTCAATTTACTTGTAAGCGTTCATTAAAATCAATTCAATTAGAATTAAATTCCATTAAACAAAAAAGATCGGAAGCTATGAAATCCTTTTCAAATAGAAACATTGCTTTACCATTTAAAAGCTTGTCTTTCAGAACTAGGTATTGAGTTTATAACAGATATACAAATTTAAATAATAAAATGGCACTCAAATCATTTCAGAAGGGATTACTAGACCCAATAAAGTTGTTAGTTACCGCATGTTAATTTTCAAATTTAAAAGAAGCAATAACTAAAGCTTTAGAAGTAGAGGCAGTTCAAAAATAATCAAGACCATTTTTGAAACAGTCTAAACAGTATTTCTCAAGATTTACAAATATTTCAAAATGCCAATTATGTAACAAAACAGGTCACACAGCGTCAACCTGTTTGTAACTACAATCTTCTGAAAATTCTAAACAAAACGAACAATTTTATATACGTCTCCAAATGTTTCTAAAAATTATTCTCAAAATCCTATTTATAATTCTACGTAATATTGAATGAACAAACTGAAATTCTTAGATCTTCATCTAATTCGGGAAACATGCAGGGATCCGGACAGTTGGGTACTCCTCAAAGAATCCGCAACCTTTTTGTCGGTTAATTATTGATAATTTATTGCATACTGTTGTCTGTTCTGTTACGGACTGTAAATCAAATCAATAATTCGATTATTATTGACATCTATGAATATTTTTTTTAAATCACTTTAATGAATTAAATTTTTTTTTTAGTATATCTAGTAATAGTTTAGTACCTAATTACCTAATTATTACAATAGAATTAAAATATACATTTAATGGGAAATTTATAAAAATAAAAATAAAAATTTAAAAAAACCAAGAAGATGTGCAAAAAAGAGGAGATTGAAATTTGGTGACGAACAGATCAACTTGTTGGAGAAAAACAAAAATGACATATTGATATATACGAGTATGTACACCAAAAAGCAGAAATAAAAAATTTATTAATAAAATAATTAATATAAAAGTATTAATATTAATGATCAAAATTAATAAACATAAATTAAAAATTAAGAAAAAAAATTAAAAAATAAAAATAACTTTTAATAAAATTTAATAATTAAATAAAAATAATAATTATCAAAAAAAAAAAAAAATTATCATTATCTACGTATAAAAAGACAAGAAAATTACTCCATATTTTTTCGGATCCGCAACGACTCGATGACAAATATTTCTTCTCGAATTCTTATGTATACAGTTGTGCATAATAGCATGAGTGTGTAAAGATTAAAATAAATTCGCTGGAGATGCATATACCTGGTGCTCGTGGGTGATAATGTGAAGAGTTATTATTTAAGCTCACAATGCAGCAACTTCAAGCTATTTGGTAGCCCATAAATAGCACCTCACCACACCACTGACCGCTAGCCGGCTGAAAGATGCTGCATGGGATAACTACCAAGGAGTTTGCTAACTTGAGCTATTACATGGTTCGCAAGAACCATGTGGTAGCCCTGTTACAACTGATTCACCAAATTTTACAAAATATTACATGATCTCAAAATTTAAAAATTTTCAAATTGATTTTAATTTGATGATTATACTTCTTACTTTCAAATTGATTTTAATTTAATGATTATACTTGACGGAGATAAGTTATCTGTCACAGATGGAACATTCAATCGAAACCATACCGACTACTGGAACCTGTAAAAATGAAGCCAATAAACAAATTTCTGACATGAAAGCTGACGGTATAATACAATAGAAGATTCTACATTTCCATAGAATTTCGCAATACTGTGTGTACCCAAGAAATGTAAGACGAATGAAAAGAAATGGCGCATTGTCCTGATACATTTCCATTATCCAAAAATCACAATCATACTGGATAGACTAGGTCGTTCTCATTATTTTTCAGCCACAATTTTACTCGCATGAGTTTTGGGCTTGGTAATGCTCCTAGTGCTTTCCAGAGAATGTTGAATAATGTTTTGTGTGGGCTCAATGGTTTAAAATGTTTAGTGTATCTTGTCGATGTTGTTATTTAAGGTAAAACTCTTAATGATCAAAATTTAACAGAAGTATTTACTAATCTTAGAAAATATAATCTTGAAGTAAATCCTGAAAAAAGCCAGTTTCTATGTAGAGAAATTTATTATCTAGGGCCTTTAAAATCTCAATCAGGTATTAAACCAGATCCTTCTAAAATTGATGCAATAAAGTACTATCCAACTATCGAAAATTTTGTCTTAATTTTTCTGAAATTTCTAAACCGTTGACTGATCTTTTAAAAAAAGGTGCTATTTTCGTATGGGATGCTTCTGTGATGAAGCATTTACGAAAATGAAAGATTGTTTGATGAAACCTCCAGTCTTGCAGATTTCCAGATTTCACTAAAAAATTCGTTCTTACGATGCAAGCGATATTGCGATAAGCTCAGTTTTGTCTCAGAAGACAAATGGTGTTGACTTACCGATTGCTTATGCCAGCCGTAGTGTGAACTGTGCCGAAAAAAATTATTCCACTATAGAGAAGAAACTCCTTACGATCATTTGAGCTACAAATCATTTTCGTCCTTATGTCTATGGTAGAACCTTCAAAATAGTCAGTGATCATAAACCTCTAATATGGCCTTGCAACATCAAAAATCCTTCATCAAGACTTACGAGATGGAAAACCAGACTAGATGAATACGATTATACAATTGTTCACAAATCAGATAAAAGAATTGAATGTTAATGACTTGATGGAATTTACCAACTTAATGAAATTAAAATTTACTAAGTTAATGACTATGAAGTTTACTAAAGTAATGACTTAAAATTTACTAAATTAATGACTATGAAATTTACTAAGTTAATGACCTTGAAAATTACTAAGATAATGACTATGAAATTTACTAAGTTAATGACGATGGAATTTACTAAATTAATGACTATTAAGTTTATGACAAATCCGTAATAGGAACGTAATGTTCTTATACGGATTTTTCGGGGGCAGGAGACTAAAAGTTTGATATTTTAGTTTTTTTCTTTTCTTCTCCGAATCACAACGTCTTTTTATTTCTTAATACGAGTATACTATGTAATTCTCTTTCGTCTCCTTCACTGTTTTGTATGTGTCTTATGATTTATTATATTGCATGATAAGGTTTTTATTTATTTTGTTTTTGTCGTGTAAATTTGAAATGTGATAATTTATAACGATTCTATTTATTGATTTAACATGATCTCGTATTATTTTATATACATATCTAATTTTTATTTTATTGTGTGATAAATATTCACTTTTACATAACATTTTCTATATTATACTTTAATGTTGTTTTTGGGAGACATTTTCGGATTTCCAATTTTGTGAGGTGATGTTTTTTTGCTGGAACACATCAAGGCGATACTATAAAGTTAGAATAAGACCGTTTATGATTTGTATATTTCAAATAAGAATTTTCCAATTGATTGATAGAATTAGTAATTTCATTAGCATTGTTTTGGTGATTTATTTTTAAAAGTTAATTTGCGTTTTTTTGAAAACATTTAGTTTGTATTGTTACAAAATTCCGAATAATCATTTGTAATCGTTCTGAGTGCTGGCGTATCAAGTCCATTCTTTACTCATCATCAATGGAAACTACGTATTTATAAATTATAATTTATTTATTATTGTGTCTTCGAATAAACTTTTTCGGAATGAAAAAATAACAATGAAAGCTTTTGTTTAAAATTATTCAAATATCCAAAATTCTAGATATACCTATGCCATAAACTGGTTTCAACATATTTTCGATTATAAATTTCCAAATGTTTCAAAACACTTATAGAGTAATCTTTTTGATAAAACTTTGAAAGTCTGAACTCTGAATGAGCGTCTAAAATTCCTATTGTTTTTCAAATTTTAATTTTATTAATATTAAGTTGGGTTCATAAATATTTTCTATTTCCTCGAGTAATTAGTTCGCATTGTTCCTCGGTCAATCCACATGCCTTTAAATGCACCACATCATTTTCACAGCCCAGTTTTACAAGTATATTGGCTATATTTAACTCTTATGGATCTGACTATGACTCTATGCGAACGTATTTACTGTATATGATCGATCACTTTGCAAGAACCAGAATGCAAACACGCATATATGATATACACTCTATATAATCGCCCTTGTCGAATAATAAACTTGCACACTGAGAACATTTTTGTCCTCCTCCTCCCATTTATAGCCAATTTCATACCTTCAAACTCAAAACCTTTGTACACCGATGTAAAGAATACTGAAATACCTACAGCTCTTTCTAAACTAAGTTTTCTTCTCGCTGGAGATTATGATGTATTCAAATATTATTAAAGTGCCAACCCAGGGGTCAAGAGGCTCCTATATAGAGATATATTTGGAACAAATTGAACACAAAATTTTCAGACAAAATCAACAGCTGGCTGTTCATTTTGATTTATTTAAATTTTAATGCGATTTGACCTCGGGGAGTTATGCAGCTTTCCTTTGTATTGGTGAAAACAAGTTTTTATTGAAGCCGCTCTCATGCATATGAGTCGAAGGTTTATTTGAGTTGATCTCGAGACGAAGTCAACATAAAAAAGTTAAATTATTTCCATCTCACTATGAATTATTTCAATAATTTAGTTTTGTTATGTTGCCTTCGTCTCGAGTTGGTCTCAAATAAGCCTTTGTCTCATTTGTATGAGACCGGCATAAATGCCGTTGTTATGTTGAAGATGGTCAAATTATCCAGTAATCTATTATCTTGTTCTACCACGCAAATTGCATTCAAGCCTATTTGATTAATCAGTGGTTCGAGATTAAATACAAAATAGTTAATTTTAATTCTATTTTTCTACATTCCAATTGACTAATTAAGCAAACCAATTTTGGAAATAACAGATTTTCTATGATTTAGTTGTTTATACACAACCCCATTTCATCTAAATTTAAGTTAAGTATCTTTTGGTTTGGTTTATTTTGTTTAGAACGGCATTCACACACTTAAACAATAGGTTTCCTTTCAAATTCTCTTATTCACCAAACTGGTTCGAAACATGATGGTAACCCCACCAAATCCATCCACTCGGTAACTTTAAAAGGGCGACTTTCGAGTCATTTTGAAAATGAACTAAAATATTCATTTACGTAATGAAATAAAAGGTAAAATGTACCACTGGGGAGCGCAGCGACTCGACACGTGTTTTAAGTTTTATAATAAGGAAACATTATAAGACAACTCCGCTTCCGAAGTGACGGAAGTGTAGTGAACTGAGACGTTTTAAATTTTACTGAGATAACTATACAATATTAATTTAGTACATTTTCTGTAAAACATCAATGTGGGCAATTTAAAAACTATTATTAAAACTATTTTAAAATAATCTGATGGCCCAATTTTTCTTAGAAAAAAGTAGTTCTTTTTTACTTATGAAAAACAAGGAGAATTAACAAACCCCTGTTGTTCTTTAAACTATTGCCTAAATCGTATGTTAGTGACATAAAATAAATTAACTACTTAAGGTAAAAGTTAAGGCTAAGAAAAGCCTAAATTCAAACCTATTTTTCAAATAAAATTAATTGCAACATTGTGAGTATATATTACCTAAGTAGTAATTAGTGTCAAAAATTTGGTCACGCTGGTCAGATTTTATGACCTAAATAGCATTGCTATTTGTTATACAAGCTAAAAAGGCAAAAAAACATACATCTTCATCATACATCTTAACTAAATGACTAAAGAACTATACACATCGCAATATTGTCATTAAAAAAATATTTCTTCAAAATGGCCATGGCATTAATAGGAGCGCAGAGGCAAAAACGTCAAAATCTGACAAAATGGTCACGTAGGACGCTTAATAGTAATTCTATAGCTAATTAATTATGTATTCTGATGACATAAAACCTATATTGTGTCACGAAATTGGCCAACTTGCAATTATACTTTTGTGTATATGTATTAAACAGCTATACGCACCACACATTGTCATTAAACAACTATTTCACTTTTTACTATGGTTTGTTATACGAGGACTGGGAAATTTTATAGTCTTTAACATTTCTGTAGTACGTAAAGAGTATCTATATTTTTTTAATGAGCAAAAACAGTTCTCAATTATGCAATTATATATAATATTTCAACAACACCTTCCAAAATATAACTTATTCACGGCAATCAATATCCTGCGATGGGATACTGCAATATTGTACTACACGTCACTCTTATGTCAATAGATGTAAACAATTATGTTCTGTGGACATCATTTTTGCTATACTTATAGCTGCCATAAAAACTGTAATAAAGCGTGATATCTTTTGTGATGACTACTTTGCTCTAAAGTCTAACGTTTGGTGAAATTGTGTACTTTTTTTTTCACTAAATTACCCGTTCAATCTTAGTGAAAGTACCAACACTTTAGTTTTGAGAAAATTGGAGTTACACTAAATCAGAATAAAACATTTAGAGAGTGGGAGTGTAACTCAATGGTTAGTTCCATAATTGATTAAACCTATTTACTAAATTTTGGAATCTTCTTTCAACGACAGGGTTATCATATGGCGAATATAGGGGTTTCCATATTCCTAGAGCCTTATTTCATGTTTGGCGGTATGCATTTTTATTTCATCTTTGATGTATTCCATCCGTAGGTCCATGTAAAGGTTTTCATTTCTTCTGTACTACGAAGCATCTACGATGCTACGAAGAACCTTGTTTTGAAACGTCTGTATCATAGCAGCAGCTTTTTGTGGGTTGTAGTCTGTTAGAGCCTCTACCTATGAGCCAATACGCAAACATATTATGCAAACATAGCTAAATACCTTGGCATTATCCTCGATGCCAAGCTTAAGTGGAGAGAGCATGTCAAACAGAAAATAGAAGAACTTAACATAAACTTCAGAAAATTTATGTTAAGTTCTTCTATTTTCTTTTTGACATGCTCTCTTCACTTAAGCTTGGCATCGAGGGTAATGCCAAGGTATTTAGCTGTGTTTGCATATGGCACCTGTCGTTAGTTAATTTCTATCGGTAGATGGTAAGCCTGATATGTAAAGTAAATATGCGTGGATTTCGTCTCATTAAGCTTGATTCGCCACCATTTTCTCCAGTTACAAACCGCCATTATTGTTGTGTCATCTGCAAAGTTGGCTATGATTCATTCATTTGTGGTTGGTAAATCGCTTGTGAATAGTAAATACGCAGGATTGGTCTTAAGACACTCCCCTGCGAACCACCGGCAGAGATTTATTTTAGTTCTTAGTATTCATCCTCATATTTCACACGAAAATGTCTATCGGATAAATAAGATCTTAGTATGGATAAGAATTACCTCTTATCAGTGGGAATATACTTGAGCATACTTTTTCACGTTCTAACGTTCTTTTAATGATGTTTGTGATTCTATGAACCTGTTTAATTATAGAATGCTTTTCTCTGATTCCAAATTGATGTGGAGGAATAATTTGTCAGTCCTCAATTATTGGTTTAAGTCTCTTTAGTAATAACTTTTCAAAATTATTTTGATATAATTGGCAGCAAATAAATTGGTTTGTATGAGTTTATATCGTTAGGTTTTTTATAAGATTTTGTTATCCATTTATTCATATCCACTTTCCATTACCGCGGGACATATTTTAACCGAAAGATCGCATTCATTATGTGTAATAGGTTACGCAATCCTTTATCACATTGAGTCTTGATAATTTGGCTAGTAATCAAGTCGTTCCCTGGGGCTTCTCAAACATTCATGTTACTTTTCACTTCTTCTTTTAATTCTTTGAGAGTTACAGGGCGTATGTCAAACTCATCTAGCTTGTAAATTGGCATTACATTTCGTTGGCAGTTTGTCTTGGTAGTGGTTGGCAGGTTTCCTGGAGATACTCCGCAAACAGATCATCATTCTCTTTGGAACCTTTTTCCCAGGTCCCATCATCCTTTTTAAGAGGGAGGCATTTGCATTTTGAGTAATTCCTTCCACTAGATATCTGTTGATTGATTCAATTTTAACTTCTTTAGGAAGGGATTTGAGAATGTTACATAAATTGTTAAGATATGTTTTGTTCTTCGGTGTTCGATTAATTTGCCAGGTTTTACGTGGTCGTCGTTTTTCTCTTACTAGGGTCTCTAACTTCCATTGGGTAGGATATGTTAAGCGTCTTCTTATTTTGTATATTGGGGCTGTATGTCAAAGCAGCATAGCTAATTGTTTCATTTAGTTGTTCAAATTCGTCTTCCAACTGGTGAGAATTTCTTATCGACACCTGGAGATTGATTTTGCCCCCCAATAATTCACAAAGGAGTTCCCAGTTTGTTTTTGAATTGGTTAATTCTGGGTGCACTGTCCATCGAATAACCATTTCACTGCCTGTCATGATAACCGATGAGTGATCGGACACTAGAGAATTGCTGTTTCCAATGTGGATGTAGTTCTGAGATATACCTCTTCCTACATGAAACTCTAATATGCCTAGAATCTTAACTTCGTTATTGGGCCAGAGTAAAATTCACATTTTGATGTCTGCCCTTCTTCAAACAATTCTTTAGCCTTTGACGTCATAAGTCTATAATAAAAGGTGTTTTTCGAATTAATAATCAATTGTATAATAATATTCGTATTAAAGTCACCTCCAATAATGTCTCCCTTTTCAACTTATGCCGGGGAGGACAGTATATTGCAGAGATAGTAAGCTGTCTGTGTTTAATGTGAATCTTTACAATAGTGACTTGCATTGATTTTTGTTCGATTTTTTTTTTCTACATTTCCGCTAAATGAATGGAATAACATAAGTTATAACTCTGGATAACAAACGAAGATTTAACGAAATGGATTTCAGATATTTTAGGAAAAAGTCTATTTTTTCGGGATTTGAAAAAATTTCTATTTTTGGAAAATGCTGCATAATCCCATTCGCATTCCAGATTGCTATTGTAAAAGTTGTGTTCTTACCTATTGTAACATTTTTTATCGGATTGCGTAGTGAAGGCGAGTTTATGCATTTCTATTTTGCTGCAAAATTATCTGTAAAACAGGGTGAAGTTAGGCGCTTTTTATTCTAGTCTCTTGGTACATGTTTTTTTGCTCAATTTGTTGTCAAAAATTATGTCAGTTTGACATAGTTTTGACATAATTATGACAATGTAAATAAATTGATGTTATTTACAAAGCAAGTATGATGATAATATATTACATAAAATACTACTGTTGATAGTTTCTTTGCATAAAACTTTCGAGAAGGAAATCAAACTCGTAAGGCTCACCACTAAATGTTACTCATTCGTTTATAATACTGGAAACACTGTTTCACAACCAAACCCACTGTAAATACTGAATCATTGTGTGTATGTGAGTATCTTGTAAGGATGCCCCAGAGGAAGGTTACATTAATCACGGATTAAGACTACCAGAAAACCAAACCACCTTGTCGAAATAACATGTCAATTCTCATTGACATGTCGAAACAAAAGTATAAAAGTTCATATAAATAAAATGTTAATTAATTTAATAAATTATATAAGCGTGTAAGATACATAAAATATTATAAATTTTAAAATAAATCTAGATAGAACCCCACTGCCCAAGATGTAAATATTTCTACGGGTAGCTTATGTTCAAATTTGTGGTGTGTCACCTCGACTTGTAATTCTAAATAGCCCATACCTAATTGAACTTGATAGAGCCGTGGCACAATTGGAGTGAAACTGCGATCTGCTTGTTTTATAGCCACGTTGTCGAACTGCTTTCGAACAATAGTCGTAGGGATAGGGTTTCTCGCCAGTATGAATCCTTATATGATTTTGTAGTGCTTCTGCTCGATAGAATCGTTTACCACACAGATCGCATCCAGATCGACGTTCTCCACGGTTTATAAGTATGTGTTGTTAAAATACTGATCCGGTGATAATAAGTTTTCCCCCATACTGATACGACCGTTCACCAGTGTGGTATTTTCGAATATGTTCATTCAAATGAGGATGAATAGCTAACTTTCGAGTACATCCGTCGACACTGGAAGCAAATTTCTTAACGCCCCGGTAAAATCTTAATTGTTGCCACAAATGACTCGATTGTTTATATATAATTTACCACTATAATATAATTTAGTCCAAACATTTTGCCAGAAATATTTACTTCCAACTGGATCTGATCCATTACATGAATCTACCTAGAAATAAACAATCAAGATAAACAACCAAAATTTTAATAAATACAAAATACTTATTTTAAATAATAAATAACATCCATCATCCACCATTATAAAAACACGACATTTTAATTTTGATTTATTTACACCGACCGCAAAAAGTTTTAACTGGAATGTCGTACATATTTTCTCATGAAAAAAATTAAAACAGAATATAATTAGTAATTGCAAATTAAAATTAACATTAATCTTACCATTGAATATATACAAATATGTATAGTTTCAGCAAATTCATGTCACTATTTTGACAACGTCAAGACGACGATGATATTTCGGTTTCACCAAGTTATAGCCAAAAATAAAAAAAAATTGAAAAAGAGCTAAAATTGACATAATGAGTGAAAATTTGAGCATATTTTTAATTTGTAGCAGTTGCCAGCCTGCTGCACATTTTGCATCGATTTGAAAATATTTTAATTTGGAAGGGGAAATTTGTTTACGAAAGGGCTTGTTTTGATTGGCTTATATATGGTCGGTGAACATTTTGCAGCAAGATAGAAACGCATAAACTCGCCATGAGCTGATGTTTGAATCCTTTGATGTTCGTGATTTTGCAGTTGATTTCTTGATTTAATGTTTGTTGTTGTTAGCAACCTTACAGCCTCGATAATTAGCCGGATGTTGACCCTTACAAATTATACACTTGGCTGGCACATATCTCCCAATTGTACATGCCTGTAGGTATGCGTGTAGTGGTTTTCCTCATTGATTCAATTTTTCCCTTCATGTGAAGAATTCCTTTTATATCGTAAATGTTTTGAACATTCTCTTTGTTATCAAATATACCAGCTTAAAAAGTGGCAGTCTCTTTTACTGAAAGTTTGAATTCCTTCCTGGTTTTTTCTCTTTTTTAACAATATTTATAGCATCTAGCATTTGAAGACCTTTATTTTGTAAGTCTTTCGTTATTTCTTTGCTTGAGCAAGTATGATATTAACCTCTTTTCATTTTTATAGGCCTGTAAAGTCACAGAATCTGGTCACAATGCCCAAGAAAAACCTAGAAAGTCATTTTATTGTTATTTTAATATTGGTATCTTGAAAGTCGGTTTACTTCAATCAGCTGTAATCATATTGTATTTTGATAAGAATTTAAATCGGTCATTGTACTCCAAGCACATACTTTGCATTATATACGTACATAAAACAAAAAGATAAGAACTTAAAAATAACAACAACAACAATTGTTTAATAAAATTTATTCATTAAATATTTTTATTTTGTTTTGCGGATACAAACAATTATTTTGTTTATTTGTTTATATTATTTATAAAATAAAAAGATAAAAAATAAACATAATTTTTAATTTTTTAAATAAACGGAAATTTATATTTTTTATCAAATGTGCATACAATAATATTTTTTTTACAAATAAAACATTATTATTATTATTAATAATATTATTACTATTATTTTTATTACATATTGAATTGAGAAATTACATTTTTTTATTTGTTTTTGTTTTTATGATTCTATGCAAATAAATAATAATATGTGCATGTAGGATAGTAAAAAAAATTAAAAAACTGAATATAATAATTTATGGAAGTGACCTAAATAGTAAATGTGTAATGAGTTTTGCATTAAATTTTTTCTGTTTTCCTCCCAATCAAAAGCAGATGGTTTTACAAATTTATTTTTACTAATTACATTTCTGATAAAACTGGAATATAAAAACAAAAACCAAAAATTAAAATATAGTCCCACGACTAATTAATTAATTTAGTAAATAGATATTTTTTTACTGCCTTGGAAATGTACTATGGAAATTATTTTACGAATTTTATAAGCATCCGTCGACGAATATATGTAAAAACCATATCAGTTCCTCCACCAAACAGTGATATATGTACATATCACTCAAAAACAAGCTCGATATATATTTCTTAAATTTAAGTTTAACCAACAGATGTATATAGTTTTTATTCAATTTTCTTTTTTTTTTGGAACAAGCTCGAATATAAATTTTCATATTTCCTCCCAACAAAAAAAATAAAAACTTCTTCCAACCAACACACAAAATTTCCATATCAACCATACATACTTTTTATTTATATATATATTTTTTTTATGATATTAATTTAAATACGACAGAAAAGTATTTTGAATTTATTCCAACATTTCTTTATCTTTTTCCACTCTTCTTGAGCTGTGCTTGCTTGCTTTTTGTTTATGTGACATCAAAAATTTGTCATAAAGTTAGCTATTTTTTGAATATATTTTTTTTTATCGGATATCGTATATGTATTCTCCTCCTGTGTGTGTGTGTCTTGCGAAATCAAGCCATACACCAAATGTATTTTCGTGTTTTTATTTGGCTTTTGGAATTTCTCATAGTTTTTCAGTTATTTCTTTTTGTATATAAAGCAAACAAATCATCTACCGCACTAAGGCATTTATATATGTATATATAAGACGAGCGAGCATAACCAAATTGCAATCAGATAAAATAAGAACAAAAACAAAACGAGTGAAATATTCTTTTTTATCGGGGAAAATAATAAATTTATAGGATTTCCTATTTTATTGTTGTCATACTTTTTTTGATGGAAAATGTATATATGTAGAGAGAACAGATATATACAATAGCACAAAAGTAAAGTAGATTTATATATACTCGCATATATAGCAAATGAAGATATACAAAAAAAAAATATATTTTTTGTACTATAAAACGAAGACATAAGATAAAAAGGTGTCATTTTTAAAATATAAATAATAAAATTCTGGAAAATCTTTCTTCTCATATATTTCAATTTACATAGTTGAGATTTTTTTTTTTTTTTTTCGTTATGTTGAAAATAATCTATCTATCTCTCTAGTTTGTGGAAAAATATTGAAATTTCGATTTAAATAATAAATAATAATGATAATGTAATTTTTCATGTGCTTTATTCCTATACTGATAAAAATTTATCTGATCGAAGTCAAATTTGCCAAAATATTTGTTCTCCTCTATAACAATATTGCTTGGTGGATAATTGAATTATATTTTTTTTTGTAAATGACACATCTGTGCATATAATGAAAACTACAGTGAGTGAAATTCTCCAGAAACTAATTTAATTATTTCGACACTTATCACCATTTTGAATATATCATTATTGAATTTTAAGAATGTAAACGCACCAATCAAATTATGAAACTTAACAATTTTCACTGAATAAAGTAGAAAATTTCAAAAATCACAAAGTTATTGAATGACGAATATATACCTAATTTAGCTCTAATTATTTTGTAAGATGATTTTTAGGCTAAATGTTAATTTTGTTTTTTTATTTTTAGGACGATTCCTAAACCAACAAAAACTTAAAATGTAAATTCAACCAATTTTTTAGGTCGAGCTTTCTTAAGTCGAATATTTTTTTTGAAAGAAGTTCGAATTTTTTTAGGTCACCATGGATTTGTCAAAGTCAAATAATGATAACACCTTTGGACGTAGCTTCAAAGTACCGAGATCACCAACATCCACAGTTAGTAGCTTTTAAATTCGAAGAACTGCGTAAATAATTCAGGTATATAGAAAAGATCACATCTCAGCTTAGTATAGAGATTAACATACGTAAGAATGAAAATGGAAAGCTGAAACTAGCACTTCAAGCCTAAGAAATACAGGGCCAAGAATTGCACCAGAATTCTTCACTGATGAAGATGAATTACGAGACGAAACAGACTGGATCCTTAAAATAAACAGAAACAAGCGACCTTCTAAAAAAGGGAAAGCTGAATCTTCCCCAGAAACTGCAGGTGTAACCCAATCCCAAAAATCAAATGACATCAAAGAGGCTGAGATACCCAAACCCAAGGGTAAGGCCTCCAATCAATATAATAGGAATAACTGAATATGGCACTCAATTACTGATAAAGAATACAGAATCGTTTCTCTGAACAATATTATATGGAAAATAGAATTAATTCCGAAGCTTACAGAGGAAGGGAAAGAATGATACACTTATATAGACATAAATGACTGACCGCTAAAAGTGATGGCTAAAGGTGATCATTCTACCTGTAAAATAGAGGATATAGTACACGATTTTAAAGGCAAAGGGTTGAAGATAGAAAACGCCGCAAACATAATTAAAAAAGAATAACAGGAAACTAATCATGGGGTCAAAATTAACTCTGACTCCCATTATTCATGCTTACTTTTAATAATAAAGAGAGAGTAGAAAACATCTTTACCATTAAAGCTATATCCTCAATATGAGGGTTAGAATTGAAGCTTTAAGAAAGACCACTGGTTTAATACCCTAATGTAGAAAATGCTAACGCTTTAACCATACCCAGAAATATTGTAACAGAGAGCCTCCGGATGTGTAAAATGCTCCGGAAGACAGGCCTGCCAAATGGGGAAAACTACCACTCCTAAACGTGTAAACTGCAAAGGAGATTATCCCGCAAACAACAGACGATAAGAGATACCTAAAGAACTGCAAAAACTGAGGAATAGAAAACCTCAGTTAAATCAAAACCTTGAAATACGATTCGTAAGAATACCACCGATAAATTCAGCGAAAGCTAACCAATAATCCCTTGCAGCAGCGGGCCCAAAGACATACTCGCAGATTGGCCAGCAGTGATAAAGTGTGAGTTTTATGCTGGAGGTAAACCAACATATTGGCCTACCGAACATAACAAAATACCAAACTTAATAGACTCCTTAGTAACAAAAGGAGTATCCGAAAACTACGTACTGATATAGAGAACAATGAAGGAGTATGTTCTTCTTAAAAAAGAAAAGTACTTAAACGGCCGAACATTCAGGTGCCTCTTATCAAAAAGGATGATGGAACTTGTGCAAGAAGTGCTTAAGAAAAGGCTATCTTGTTCGCAGCCCACCTTGAACATACATTTCAGCCCCTTCCGAGGCTGTCAGCGGAAGAAAACCTAAACCCAGTTAAAAAAATGGATCATAAAAACATCCAACAAGAGCTAAAATATGAGATTACTAAAAGCTTTTGCTTAAAAAAACACCTGGTTATGACCTAATTTCAGGACAAATAGTTAAAGGACTCCCCATTTCGGACCTCATATAGACCAATTTCGCTACTTACAAATATGCGTCGTATGCTGACCAACAAAGACCAAGTGAGACTGCTTCGAAGGACGAAGCTTTTAGATTTAGGGCAGTTAATGCAATCGTATAATCAAATTGGAGCTAACCACTGAGTGAAACTCCAGTAAAGTTAACACATTTACTATAGATAAGTTACTAGATGAATTATAATTCAGTTTTAAGAGATACTAGGCCAAAAAAAAGTTGTTTGATGCTCCCCACGAGATTCTTCACAACTTCCGGTGATACATTGGCAGCATATATTGTTCCATTTATCCCATTCGCTATTTTTCTTCAGCATTCTTTTCACTATTGCCAAATATTTTTCGATAGCTTCAAAACCGATGGCTCAGCTTCTTGGACATATTAACATTGAGTTTTTTTTTTTTTTTAAATGGACTTGGCATAGATACTCTTTTGGTCCATAGCCTTACCTTACATTCACACAACATTCATTCAATCCATTCATTCATCCCATTCATTCATCCCATTCAAACAAGTACAGTATACCATCTGCGCATTGCATAGCTCCATGTCACCTTGTACATGGAAGATGGGTCGGCCAATGAGTTCTACATTCCAACAGAGGGTCATAGATGTTTTAATTTAATCACCGATCGTGAGATGAAAAATCCCTTTTGCATCCCGCCTCTGTTCGAATTCGAACCCGGTACCTCCCGATCCAAACGTCGCAGCTTTAACCACCGCGCTATTTGCTCGATGAAAAAAAAAAGAAAAATAAAACATTGAGTTTATTAGATTCGTACCAATTTATTGCGCCTTTAGAGTAGTGTGAACATGGTAAATCAATACAAGAATGCCGGACATGTTTAGTATGAAAAATTTCTACTAAATTAAAAATGATATATGATCATATAAAAAGTATCCACGGTTTTTTGTTACATTTTTGAAACAGAAATTTCTTAATTGAAAATAAATTTTAATCAAGTACATATTGACTATCATTGTCTATGACCTTTTGCAATTTTTCGGGTAGCTTCATAGTTTCATCAGTGTAGAACTTCTGTGGTTTATTGTCGAAAAACTTGGCCAATGGATTTTCAGATTTCAGCGGCGCTTCGGTCTGCCAATTTTTTACCATCAAAACAGTTTTGCATAGACCAAACGGCTATACGGTGGATGCATCAAATTTTCCCACCATGTTCCGTCAATTTGTTCCCAGTCATCAAAGATGTGTGTGGCCGTGCATTGTCATGATGGAACACAACATCCTTTTTTTTCTTCTTTTTTTTTAAATTTTAAATTATTAAGGTTCCACACTCAATGCCACAAAGGGCCCATGGTGCAAACCTTGGATTCTATCAAATCACGCATACGCGTTCTGCATTCTTAGCAAATTGGAGAAGTTTGAACCAAGGCAAAGAGGATAGTAGATGCACAGGAATAATTCTTCAATTAAACATATGAGACCTAATACAATTGAAAGCAGGGCAGCTGCCGATGAAATGTATGCTATCATCATCATCTTCAAGGCATTCATCGCATACGGCATGGGTAAACCACCTTGATAGATTTGTAAAAGTTAAATTCGGGCAACAGCCTGTCATTAAACATGTCAATTTCCGGCACAGCTGTTTATAAACACTGAGAGTCCGACGTCTGAATCCGATCGCTCCCTGAGGTTTTTATTTGAAAGTATTTTTATTTTTCATATAAGAATATTTTGTTTTCTAAAATTAATTTTTTTTTTTATAATATTTTTTTTCTATTCTCATTTTCCAAATATTTTTTTTTAAGTATACATTGTAAAAAACAAGGTTGTAGTCTTATACAGACATCATCTTACAATTAAAAAACAATTAATTCTTTAACCGTCAATGCTTTATAATGCAAATAAGGTGGATAGCGTACGGTACCAATGATCATACATTAGATTCAACTATAAATTATAGATTCAACTAAAATTATAGACGATTACATCAATTTTTATCAAACATAATAAAAGACATCAAACACTCTGGTCTATCAAACATTGTGTATGTAGCTTTAACTGAGAGTAATTTTTTTTTATAACAACATCATCCTCCTCAAGTAATAAGCAATAAGATTTTGCTTTTAAACTAATTAACAGAGAATAATTTTTCAGAACATTCATCTTTGAACATGCCTAAAACTTTTTTTTTATTTACCATTGGTAAACGATATATGTATGTTTTCGATAGAATAATCTCAAATTTTATATTTACATCAGGTTTTTATATTATCTTTGTAGAAACTTGCATACGATCTCTATTGTGTTGTTGTTTATACTAGATATCTTATCGAGTTTCTGATTGTGCTCATCAGTCATCATCATAGAGGTAATGAGTTTAAAATGTTTATAAATACTGACTTCATGCCTGATAAAATTTATAGTAAATTGTTAAAACTTATACAATAAACAAGTGAATCATTTAAAATTAGAAGTAGCAAAGATGTCTACTAATCCGTTCGTAGATTCAACAAACTTTCGAAGTAGTACTATCGAAACTGACTTAATACATTTTCCTGATGATCGTAGACGAGAAATAGATCATACGACATCGAAAACCTGTTCAAAAGATTCCAATAAAGTAAACATGAGTTGTTGTGATTTGAAGTATTATGATAATGTTCCGTACATGAGGAAACTAGAAGATCGGTTAAATTCATTCCATCAATCTCCATGGAAGAGGTATTTGATTGATCACGAAGCAGTATCATCGGCCGGATTTTACTACACAGGTATAGATGATAAAGTGAAATGTTTCAGCTGTGGTGGGGTTCTAGGTGATTGGAATTTCACCGATAACCCTTGGGAAGAACACGCTTTTTGGTTCCCGGAATGCAGCTTTCTCCGACAAGAAAAGGGATTTGGGTTCGTCGCTAGTGTCAAGAAGAGATGGGCTCAACACTTAAATATACTGCAATGTGATAGAGACAGAATTGGATGATTTAATAATTTTGTAAAAAAAAAAATTATTTAAAAACACGCATTTTATATCATATATGAAATAAAAATAATAAATCAGATATATATATTTTTTTTTTTTGTTTTTATTTTTTTTTATTTTTACATAATACTATATTTTGTTATTATTAATATTATTTACTGCAAACATGCATACATATACTGTTTAATATTTTATTCAGAATTAAATTCTACAAAGCTTAAGATAATTAGAATCACCATGTTTCATGTTACCCATTTAAAAAAAAAAAAATCTTTTCTTTCTTCGCAGCTTTTCCTCTTCATCCTCCTGCTCACTGCCTTGCCAGATCTTGAATTTTAACAAACTGTAAAAAATCCATATCAAACAACGTTTTAGTGTTGTTATTTACATTTTTTTATATTTTTTTTTATTTTGGTTACGGAATTCCACCTTTCCATTACATTGAGATTTTCTTCATTTGTCTAAAATTATTATTATCAATATTTTTATTTATAATTTTTCTATTTATTTTTCATTATCAATTTTTTTTATTAAATTTTTTTATAATGTTTTTCTACTATTATGTACCGAAAATTTCTTCATATACATATATTAAAATTATACTTATAGAATAAAATATTATACTAATTTTTAATTTATATTACATATGGAAAGCATGTATTACAAATCGACGAATAATTTTCTAATTTTACAAATTTTTGTTTTAAATAATTATTTTTTCATTTTTTTTTATAAATAAGTTTTATTTTATATAATTTGTTTTGTCCCTCGATAAATATTTTAATCATTATAGTTAAAATAAAATATTGTGTGTGTGCGGAATTTTCTTTATTTTCTAAATTAATTTTTATTAACGTGAATTTGCAAATGTTAATTTAAACAAAATTTTTTTTTTAAAATTGTTTTTCCACAAATCAATTTCAGTAAAGTATAGAAATAAATTTATAAAAACTTTATTATAAAATAACAATATAAAAACTAATATTTTTAAGAAAAATAATCAAATAATAACAAAAACATAATTTAAAACTATTAATAATACCGAAACAAACAAAAAAAAAATGTTTGTGTGTTGTTTTAAGATTATCTTAACTCTATCATTAATTCTATTTCTAATAGTTTTTAATATTTGGTGGAGATACCTCAAAATAATCAGCAACATTTTGTGTATGTTTTACTTCATAGAATACATTCATTATAGCATGATCTTCCGGATTCGTAAAAATTGGGTCTTCTGAATAATATTTATACTCTGTTGCATCGAAAAATGATTTTTCTTCTTGTGTCAGATATGTTTCATTGATAGCAATTGTCGGATCATATTTCACATTATCAATTTCGGTCCCTATATGTATAGGTGTAAGTACCAAATTATCGTATACCATCTTTCCATACATCATTTTAATACCAAAATTCTTTAAATGGTCAAAGAGCAATAAAGACGCAGGCAGACAGACTCCATACATTCCTTCCCGAATAAACTCTTCAGATATAATTTTCGAGACTAGGCGTGCAACTTGATGTTTATCGATTGACATTATGAAGAGAGTGTTATTTATTATTTTGATAAATATTTTTATTTTTAAAAATCAGAACCAAATACTGTAAATGGTTGTTTCTAAATGAGTTTACTCATTGTCTTCTCTTAAAAAATGTTTTTGTTTTTAAACGGGTGTTAAAATTTACAACTAGAAAAGTTTTCGAATTTGTACCGTATTTTTTTTTTCAACAACGATACAATTTTTCAATAGGACACTTCTATTCGTATAACTTAAAATACACAACGAAAATAAGTTTACATACATGTTAGTGACCTAAATTTTTTGTTGTAATTCGTGATAAGTAATTATGTTTCTAATTAGTAGGAAAAATTAATTTTGAAAAATTTAGATCAGTGACTATCTTTTTAGTTGTACTAAGAATCGTTCGTAATAGTATGTATATTAAAAGTAATCCATATTTAAAAAGAAGTGTGTTGGTATACATAAGGTTATTTGTATAATTTTTTTAAAAACAGAAAAATTCCTGTTTGATCGTGTTCATACAAAACCACAAATTATATTCATCTTTTGTACGATCATATTTGTCGAAATTTCCAGGTATTGTTTCGATTTTCACCCAACAGATTTATTGTTGTTATGATATCACATTTTAAGATTTTTTTAAAATAAAACAAGTTATTATATGCGGAAAATTTCTAAAAGGAATAAATTATAATTATTATTTGAATTATAATTATATTTACAGAATAAATTATTTCATATTACATATTTTTATATGTTACATTTTTTATCTAATGTAATATAGAAAAAATAATTAATTTAAAGTTAAGTTTTTTTTTAGAATATTGTTTTTTTTTTATAAATTTTGTAATTCAATTTGTACAATTATTTTAACAGAAAAATTCTTGTTTGATCGTGTTCATACAAAAACAATAAATCATATTCATCTTTTGTATGATCATATTGGTCAAAATTTCCTGGTACGGTTTCAATTTTCACCCCAAACCCGCGAAACACTTATATTTGTATATAAATTTTTATTCATGCTAAATATACACTTGTACAATGCATCATACATACATAATATGTATATCAGTTCAATGTAATTTCCAAAACGATATCGTTTTTAAGTTATATCAGAAATTGTAACTAAAAAAATTTTTATATGATCATGTTTATTCTGAATGATAATGTCCAGCTGTCATTTCATTTTTATTTCATTCCATTAGATATTCATATACAAAAAAAAAACATAAACGACAATCTTGCTTCCGATATTCACCTGTGTGAATGTGCATCATAATTTATTTACAGTTTGTGTTAAACGGTCATTTTTGTTTTATATTTTAAAAATATGTAATTAGAATTGCTTTTTTATCGAATATTTATAACATGTCTGTGTATGTGTGTGTGTGTGTGTGTGTGTGTGTGTGTGTGTTTTATGTAATGTAATATAGAAAATAATAATTAATTTAAATTTGTGAATTATTTTTCAAATAATAATTTTTTTTTTTTCTAAAATAATTTTTTTTTTAGAATATTTTTTATTTCTATATTTTTTTTATAAATTTTTTTTAATTCAATTTGTACTATTTTTTTTTAAACAGAAAAATATTTGTTTGATCGTGTTCATACAAAAACAATAAATCGTATTCATCTTTTGCATGATCATACTGGTCAAAATTTCCAGGTATTGTTTCAATTTTCACCCTAAACCCGCGAAACACTTATATTTGTATATATGTATATTCTATAGATAAATTTTTATTCATGCTAAATATACACTTGTACAATGCATCATTCATTCATATGTATCTCAGTTCAATGTAAATTTCCAAAACGATATCGGTTTTAAGTTATATCAGAAATTGTAACTAAAAATTCTTGTATCATCATCTTTATTCTGTATGATAATGTCCAGCTTTGGTAATATATATGTATTTATTTGTTTGATCATTTGTTTGTATTTCATTCCATCCAGATAATAAACAACAACAAAAAAAAATCTTGCTTCCGATATTTATCTGTGTGAGTGTGCAACCTAATTTATTCTAATATCCATTTACAACAAAACGTTCATACAAAAAACAATAACAAACCATATTCTGATATCTATAGTGTTAAATTTCACTTTTTATTTTTAAACCTTTACTATCGTTAAATTTCAATAATTAAATCAAGGTTGTAGTCAGATAGACAGACATCATCTCGCAATTAAAAAAAAAATAATAATTCTTTATCTTTCCTACTTATACAATTTCAATCGCATCAATACAATGCCGAAAACATGGAAATTTTTTTTTTTGTGTATGCGATATCTATATTATATGTATATTATATATTAGTTCAATTTTCATCCAACAGATTCGTTGTTGTTGTTATGATGTATACATTAATATTTTCCAGAAACAAAAATTCATGTTTGATCGTGTTCATACGAAACAACAACGACAAATCATATTATTCAGATATCAATAGTGTTAAATTTCAATTTTCTATTTTTTATTTTTAAAAACCTTTACTACATTCTAAAAGTACAACCCTCATAATACCGCCGCTCCGCACCGAGTTCGTACCTTTTTTTTTTATCGATATATTTTTATTTTTTTAATTTTTTTTTTTTTTAATTTTTTTTTAGAATTTTAATACTTTCCCACATCATCAGATTTTTTCCCACAATGCTATGACGTCACAATTCTTGGAAGTGAAATTTGATACTGCGGAAATAAAAATATTGAAATTCCATAAAAGTCAATGACCTTGTGTAAATTTTAGGGTCACTGACTTTCATGGAATTTCAATATTTTTTATTTCCGCAGTATCAAATTTCACTTTTTTTTTTTTTTTTCCCACAGATGTCAAATTTCAAGGTGTCAAATTTCAAGGTCAGCTCAAAGCGCCACAATACCTACTTAGATGCACAGGAATAATTCTTGAATTAAACATATGAGACCTAATACAATTGAAAGCAGGGCAACTGCCGATGAATTGTATGCTATCATCATCATCTTCAAGGCATTCATCGCATATGGCATGGGTAAACCACCTTGAATGATTTGTAAAAGTTAAATTCAGCCAGCCTGTCATTAAACATATCAGTTTCCGGCACACTGATAATTAACCCCTATGTCCCGATATATAGTAACGAATGCGTTCCACGCCCCAACACAATATTTCAAGCGAAACGCCGCTGAGCTGCTGTGCTAAGAATGCAGAGATAAAATTGATTCCATATTTTGCAAACTGTTGAGTTTTTTAAAAAAGGTATTGGCATAGACACTCTTTTGGTCCATAGACTGTTGAGTTTGGTAAGTGGTGATTTTAAATTGATTACTGGCCACCAAACCACAGACGAACAAGTTCAAAAAAGGTGCTTCAGTTAGTTTTAGATTGTAATTCTCGTTGGAATTAAGCTTTAAAGCTTGGATCCAACTTTTTCTAAATAAAAATAAATATCATCGCTGGCCTTGACCTCTTCTATAATTAGTTTTTCGTTGTTTCCCAATTTCATAATGTAACCAAATGTGTAGTGTAGGAAGGCCTTAAGCAATTATGGCATGATGCAGTAGTAAACCAAATTGCGAGTTAATTTATGGGGTCACCATTTTTGAATAACCGGTCATCAAAAATTCTATATAATACAAACATAGGAAAACCTCATAAAGAAGACAGTAAAGTCGAAGATGCAGAGTTACAGAAATAATCAACTCTTAACTTAAAATGGTTATTGTACATACTTAAATTTAATTAAATCTAATGTAAAATTATAAATAACTAATTAAAATAAAAACAAAGTGTCGAAAATTAATCTAAAATTATATAGTAAAATGTTTTAATCATGTTTAATCAGTGATCGCACGAATTAAAAATGGACGTAACATCAACCCTACGATCTTGGCCAATAGCTTTGCCTCGGTTAATATTAAAAACTAAATTAATCGAAATTGGTTTTCAGTAAATCTTTTAAAAAGTCCAAACACAATTACTAATTTTTCAACTCAATGTTTGATTTTACACTCAATTTTAAATTAAAAATGTACTCAAATTGTTTTAATAAATTACTTTATTGTCGCACTCATACAATTCATCTATAATCCATTCAAGATTAATTTTGATTCTGTTCTGGAATTTCACTTAAGCAAATCCACTCAAAAAATATACACTTCGAAGTCTATGCAAACTCAAACATAAATAACTTCATAGTACCAAATTGTGCCCTGAATTTAACTTAAAAAGTTCCCCCTCAAAATATATAATTCAAATTCTACCCAATCACAACAAATATAAAAAAAATTATTTTCTTATCAATGTTTGAGTTTTAATTAATATTTAAGTTGCCTCAAATTTTGTTGAAATCTATCGGTTAAAAAGTCTGCAAATCGCGGTTTAATTTAACTCAACTCTATAATATAAATCTATCACTTGAAAAAATCCACTCAAAATTATAATTTAATATCTAATAAAATTCCAATAATTGTAAATAAATTAAAATTTGAAAAGCGGGCATTCCTATCCTCGATTTCAACCAATGATTGTCGTTTTCTATTTTTCCTCGGTATCTCTTTTAATGTGCTCGGTATTCTGGTCAACCATTATAGAGCAAATGTATAGCCTTATATGCATCTAGCTCTTGACACGATATACCTAACGCTTTATTCTAGATTACGCTTTATTCAAGCTTTATTCTAGATCTGTCGAATTATCTAAGATTTAAGATGCTTTCGATTTTATTTAAGATCAGGTCATTAACGTTAGTTCATAAGATTATTAATACATTATCGGCGTTTTCTTCGAATTGTATACGATATCTACATTGTCTACGGGTTGTCGGCACGTCGACGTAGAAATTAATAAATGACTCGTAAATGCCCACCCCTGACTATTTCCCGTCTCTTTTACTATGTAAGTAATAGGCATGGTCGACATAAAATTTGTTATCGATTTTTACTTTTTATATAATTTCATAAATAATAATTTAAAACACTCAAAAAATTTTGTTGCACCTCGCCTGATATGATGGAGCCGACCCTGATTTGTTTGGTACATAGGAATAGAAAAATCACTAAACAATTTAATTGTAAAGCTCGAAAATTATAACTTTACAATGAGCTACAATTTTGTTTAAAGGGGAAATGGGGAAGGTCTTAACATAAAATGAATATTTCGGTATACCATTAGTTTGTTTATTTATATATTAAGCAGCTGAACACAATCCGTTTGTGATTCTCATAACTCGCACCCACACTGACTTATAGTTGAAGATTGCAAGGGTTTATTTATAAAATACTAGACGACGCGTGAATGCCTATACCCCTTATGGTAACCCTAATATTGGATGAATTTTATTTCGTAAACTTTTTAAATCAATCTTCGGTTGTCCTTCATGCTGGATGTGGTATATGTGAAACCTGTGGTATGTGTGAAATATTTTCCTTCATTTTCTACTTGTTGAAATTTTAATTGACGGACATATAAATTCCATGTTACATAATATATTTGTTATAAATTAATTTTAATTTATGAATGTTATCGATATTCAGAGTTAACGTCGAACAATAATTGTGCCTAATTAGAAGAATACAAATAATAATAATTTAAATGTACATATCTCATGCAAATTTGATACATACACTTACGTACATGCTCTTCATTCCAATTATTATTTAATTTTAATTCGTCTAATGTACGACATATACAGTATATTATGTATGTCATAATATATAATGATATCCGCTTACGCAACAACGCCAAGAACAAACCAAAATAAATTCTCATCACATTTTTGCTGCTATCTCGAAACAACACAAAACAAATTGCTTAGAATTTATTTTGGGTACACGCACACAATCTTATTATTCTATTGTTCAAATTTAATCAAATAACATTGCATTAAAGTAATAATTCAAATTTATCTGTCACCCAATATATTGTTATATAAAATATAACCAATTCGTATATATACATATATAAAGATATCTTATGTTACACCCCCGCATAACATATAGATTATAGATAAATCATCCAAATATACATATTTTATATCGAGGGGTGCGATAACCCCATGAATCATATAACACGAAATAAAATATTTTAATAAAAAATTAATTTTTAAATAATTTTCAATACAGCGTGGTCCTTGCTGACACCCAGAAATATTTTACTTAATGAACCGTTCCAAGTTAATTAACCATAATTAGTATTAAATTTTTGTAAACTCGTTTGCAAAATCGGATTCAATTTTTCATCTCTGCGCGTCGTTATAACCTTTATCAACTGACTTTTGGGTGGATATTGTATGGACGAGAGAAAATATATGTTTTCTCTCCGTTTTATGTATGTTGTATGTATGTTTGTATATAATTGATTTCCAGGCGCATGGTACGCATGTTTTGGAAAATATTTTGATGATTTCCCCTAATTTTCCCGTATTTTGTGGAACTCATTTGGCCAAATAATATTGGAGGTGACTGTACCAAACAGCATCCACGCAGATGGGTTCCATACGTGGCGGGGAAATGAGAGCGCCACAAATGGGCTATAGAAAAAACGCTTGATTAGCGCATATAACTAGGATACTATATGTATATATATATGGCGAGAGAGAACCGTCGTCTTGTTGCTGATATTTTCTTTTGATGCTTTTTAATTTTTTGAAGATTGGAATTCAGCTTCCATTTCATACCAGCATGAAAATTAACCAACACCATAACAATGAAAAATCATATACATAAAAACTAAGTATTGTACGTATATACCCAAAGTGTATTTTTCACTTGCGTATGTGTGTACATATTTTTTGTGCTTGCTTGTTTGTGTATATCGAGTAGTTATTGTAATTTTCTTTTTTCCAAAACGAGACGAAAATAAAAAAAATGATTTTTTATTTTTTTTTTTTTGTGTATGATATTATTTCATCTTCAGTGAGATTTTTGTTCTTCGCGAATTAAGACGATTTATACGAGTTTTTGGGTGAACACCGAAAAATGTGAAATATTATTTATTTATTTATTTATTTATATTAATACTAATATTTATTTTGTTAATTATTTTGTGCTCAATATTAAGGAAAAATATTAATTTAGTTTCCCGCATCTCCCTCGATTAAAAAAATGTGAAAAACAACAAAACATCCGGTGAAAAATTAATCAAGTGAAAATTTTTATACTCAGTGCTTTGGTTTATTTATATTGTTATTATTATTGTATTTAGTGAGTGGAAAATTAATTGGAAAAATTATATATAAATATGTGTTGTGTATCGTGAAAATATATATATATGTATATGTATATAATGTGAAAATATGAAAATTGTTTATAATAAAAAAAATGTATTAACGAAACAGGAAGGAAGCGCAAGTTATTTGTCATACTGACTACCGTACTTATGTATACATATATGTACATATACAAGAAAAACTAAGTGATTTTTAGTTTTTTTGTTTTGTTTTATGATTTTAATTTATTATGTATACACATAAGTATAGTTACTTATATTTATAAAAATTTAATTTCCAATTTTAATGTTTAATAACAACAAAGTGGTAAAGCATGTGCGTAATCATAATAACAACTCATTGGATACCAATACTTTTAACACTTGGATTATTCACATTCAGCAAAGTGTTTACGTTAACGTCACCGAGGAATATGGAAGAGGAAAATGGTAATTAATTATTATTATTATACATTTATATATATGTGCGGGATTAATTAATCTTTGTCAACTACATTGTTTTTATTTTAAGTATGTATATATATGTATGTAAGTACGTCATTTGAATTTTATTGAAAAATTATGTATTTCGTTCGGATCGATATATATACATACTTATATATAGTTTTTATTATGTAACAAACATATTTTAAATGTGTCACACAACTACTCTATATACATATATATGTGCACATATGGATGGAAAATTTGAATATTTTAGACACGTGATTATGCTTTATATAAAAAACTAAAAAATAATTTTATATTTTTTTTATTTAAATGCTGTGATTTTTTATTATTTTTATTGAAATGACTTTGTTGACGCCATGGATGGATTTAGTAAGCATATCTACATATAAAATTGGCTTAGAGAATATACTTATTTTTTATTTTCCAAATTCTATTTCTTGGAAAAATACATCAACGACAATTTAAGAATAAGCTTTTGTCGAGATCCGAGTTGAGTCGATCGAAAAAATAAAACCTTTTTGTGCGGATAATGTTATCACATATATAGTTCGTTTTTATTTATTTTGTTGTCGTCACTATCGACGCCCGAGGAAATGGAACGTGAATATTCAATAAAAAGGGTTGGTTACAGTTGAATTATACTTAATTTACTTTGAGATTTATTTATACCTTATATTTCAAGGTTATTTAAATCATCCTTTATACATGATTCTCGGATAAACTACGTTTATATCTTTTATATTGACCTACTAATGTAATTGTTTTGAAATTAATGTGGTGCCGAGTTTTGTGATTATGAACTCTACTACAAAAATATTAGATAAAAATTGTGGTAAATCTCTCAGGTGGATATTATATGCTCTAATAAATTTGATTTTGATTGGGTGGAAGAATCAATTAATTTTACATAAATCATTTCGTTCTTAATATATACCTTATACGCCCCCATTTAATTGCGGGAATGATGTGCAATGTATAACGTGTAAAATAAAAAGAGGGATATTATAATTTGATACGCATCTGCCACATCACCCTATATTTAAACTCTCGTAAATATAAACATGTATATAGATTTAATAATTTAATTAGTAAACAACGAGTTATAATTATATTACTGCTTTGAAAGATGAAACGAATATGGAGAAGATTGTGACTGAATGAATCATAAGCCTATCCTCAAATCTATCAACAACATTTTGATTTTATTAATGTTTTCAAAAAATTAATGGAAGATTATATTTGTGTAACTTATTCGCCCAAACATATAACGTGCGAGTAATCAATAAATTAATTTAATAAAACAAAATAAGAATGACGGCAACATTAGGAGAACCTCTTCTGTTTGCGCCAATTGGGGTTTGTCAATTCTACTTACATTCAGATTTTGGTAACTAAAAAATAATTAAAAATTAAAATATATTATTTCTAGAATTGAATATAGATATTGGATACTATACATAGCTATAGAACGTATGTTACAAACCTACACTAGAAGTTAATCGTAGTTATCTAAATTTGCAAAATTATTCAACAAGTCTTTTTATAAGTTATACCAATAATTATCACCGTCTCAAATTATAACACCTTTCACGTCGAAAGATACTGGCTCTTAAGTAGAATTTCCATTCCGGATACCCGAATATCCGACTATCCATAACTAACACATTTTTGAGAAAAAAATAAAAAAAATATACACGAATGAACTAGAATTTAACTGGTTTGACTGTTTTTTTTGTTATATGTATGCTGTTTGTTATATGCTTTTATTAAAAAAACTGTGTAAATCAAAACTATGCAGGAACTGCGAGACATTCCGGCAATATCTGAAGAATAAATTCGCATTTTACAGGATATTTTAGAAGGCTTTCTCCAATGGAAGTGGCCATTAAGGAATTAACCATGAATTCTGCAACACTTCTAACATGGAATTAATACAGCATTAAGCTGAGCTCTTTTGAGGCAACTAAAAAAACGGATGAATGAACGTCGCGATAAAACTTTCTTAACATTAATGATATTGTTTGAAACTGGCAGTATTCCCCAATATATAGTGAATATTCCTCAAAATCAGCTGCTATTACATTAGCAATACAAATAATAGAGAAAATATATTCGAATGGATATACTAATGTGTCGTCAGAAGTCGTTGCTGATGAAAATGAATTGGAAATTAGTACGAACACAACTGAAGAAAACTTAAATTTACTACAAAAATCACTAGGCCATGCGTCATATCGTCAATTACTTACGTAAACCCGACATCTTCTGACTCAGGAATTCAACAATTAGAACTAAAGTTAATTTTGAGACGTTTGACGCTCTAATTCTCTTAAAGTACGCCTTTTTATATAAGAAATTTTATACCAAATAATTTGAATAAATCTTTATTTAGTTTATCACTGTTACAATAATTTTAATTTTATTTTTCTCAAAATGGTTTAAGTAGAAATTATCTGAATAATCCGAATAATCCGGATAATTACTAATGAAAGTATTCGATATCCGGATATTTAATAACATCGGATATTAGGAAACTCTTTATAAACTACCGGCGATTTACTTTTTCAATACGACATTAAATTTTTTTCATTTTTAATTTGAATAGTTTTGGAACCTAGTAAGTGTGTAATCTATTAATTTGATAAACACTTCACACCAGTAATTAGATAAACTGGTCACATTCTGGTAATTTCTAACTCGGAAATTAGGATTTTTTTTAGATCTGCATGTAGGCGAAACATTTAATAAAATCCAATAAATTCAAGTGAATACATTTTCAATGTTGCGGCAAACTTATGAGTCAAACAAATGAAAAGAGACACAGAAAATCGAAAAAGCTTAAAGTGGGGGGGGGGGGGGGTCTTATAATTATCGAGCTTTACGATTAAATTGTTTAGTGATTTGTCTCTTCTTATGTATACCAAACAAATCAGTGTTGGCTCCAACATATCAGGCGATGTGCAACAAAATGTTCGTGTGTTTTACTAAGGGAGTGTTTTAAATTATTATTTATAAAATTTTATAAAAAGTAAAAATCGATAACAAATTTTAGTCGAACGTGCCTAGCACTTACATAGTAAAACACACGGGAAGTAATCTAGCAGTGATGTGAGACAATTTTCCGTGTGCTTTACTAACTGAGTGCTTTGAAAACTTGAATAAAATTTGACATTGAGATTATTATTTAAAAAATATAGTAAATTGAATTTTATAAAAACTTTAAATTTTTGTACTTAATTTTTAACCTTCAGTCCTATATTGCCTAGCACTGGTGCAACACAATTTTCCGAGTATTTCATTATGCCATTAATTGGGATGGTCGACTAAAATTTGGTATCGAAAATTTTTAACATTGTTGTATATCTTTTTGCCTCCAGGTATTTCACCTACTCAGGCGATACTACCGTTAGAGTAGAACAGTTTTACAGTTTAGTATTTTTGTACATTAATTTTCATGAAATATGAAAATGATAATTTCAACTGAGAGTATTTAAATTATAGTATAGAGGATTATTCGTATCGTATCTAGGGACCGCAAATTTACCGAAATTTTCATTTAACCCGGTAAATGAAAAACTGATTACAAATTTAATAATTTATAAAGTTTCTGAATAAAAATGACATGCATACATCTTTTCTATATTAATGAGATTTATAGAATCATCTGATTAGCCAACTGTTGGCAACATAATTGACTTATATCATTCTGTGGAGTTGTTAATCTTTCTGATAATCCGACAAGTTCATGGTAACTTTGATAGATCAGACACCATATACAGCACTTTCGAATTTCCTATTTCTTGCAATTTGAACATAAGTTGCAAGCGTCTGTTCAAGGTGTAAGTTCAGTTAGTGCATCGTCGCCTGAATCTGATAATACATTTATTATAAATGTATAACCTAATCCGTTATATTCGGAAACGTAACATTCATCGCAATTACCAAGATTTAAAATGTGTTTTGTTATTACGAATTTGTAATTTTGGAATTTTTTTTTGTTATTACGAATTTGTCCTACTACCTAGTTGTCCTTTAAACTACTTATACTCATATTATGCACCGAACTTCCATAGTTAGATTCAACAGTAGGAATGCGGATATCGTATTTCTAAAAATGACAATTTTCTTTTCTATACAAATTATCTTTATATAAGTTGTCTAATATGAGCTCTTACTTCGGGCCTGGGACCAGTATTAAATAAACTGTTAAAACTGCGACGAAACTACTATCCTTGTTGTTAATTTCTACAAAGCTCTTCCAGTCTCTTGAAGGTTGCTTCGATTAATAATTAACAAAATGAATTAAAATTGCAGTCTTGCGCAAGCTCTTTTGAAATCTTACATCTAAATTTCTATAATTATAGTTATTGTTGTACTGGAATAATATGTTTAATCCCTAAGGTCATTCTCCCCTAATAAACCAGACAATAGATTGGATTTGGCATATATATATATATATATATATATATATATATATATATATATATATATATATATATATATATATATATATATATATATATATATATATATATATATATAAATATATAAATATATATATATATATATATATATATATATATATATATATATATATATATATATATATATATATATATATATATATATATATATATATATATATATGTATATATATATATAAGTAATATATATATATTTATATAGCAATCATAAAAAAATGGTCCCGTCTGAAAAAGCCAGAAACACAAAATCAACTTAAAATTAATGAAATTTTTCAAAATTTTCAAATTTAACTAAAATCCAATCAAGTTTGAGAACTTTATGGAATCTGAAAAGTTTTCTAATATTTAAAATGAATGTTCAAAATTTTTCTAAAATTGATGGAATTTTATAAATTTTGATAAAATTGTGAAAACCGAAAATTTGTAAAAATCTCCAAAATTTTGTTTAAATTTTTTATAATTTGAGTAATATTTCAAAAATTGAAAAATCATCTGAAATTTGAATTAAAATTCAAAATTTGACAAATATTCCAAATTTCTCGTTAACTCTCTCTAAATTAAAAAATATTGAATATTGTAAAAATTTTAATTATTTTTAACGTTAACATTCAAATTTTCAGAATTTAATAATTCGTATTTTAAATTTTATCTTTAGAATTTTTAATTAGGAAATTTAAAAGTTTTAGTTTATATTTCGATATAAAATTGAAATTTGTCAAATTTGATTTCAATTCTTGATTATAGGTAATCAAAATTTAATTCACATAAAGTTGATATCTGCAGATAGTTAGTTTTGTTAACAAAATTAAAAATGTTAATGTTAAAGATAACTAGTTTATAAAACACAAAAAATTTCTCATTTGACAAATGTAGCTAAAATGTTACACTACAATAACTTAGGCGTTTTGTTGGGTCGTATGTTGGAGCGTGTACTATGAACCGGCTTTGCTCTAATAATTTTTTAAAATATTATTCCACCTGGTTCCATAAATACGATTCTATCTCGAACTCATCTGTGACATTTTTCTGTAGTGTTTTATCATGTCGAAACAGTGACTCTGTTTATCGATTAATATGTTTAATTTGAATTTAAATATTTAGCAGAAAGCGCATTGCTTTTATCCGGAATTTATGTGAATTTTCAAATAATTTCTTCTAACGTTTGTTTTCCAAAAATTATCTAATTAAATTCTAGTTTTTTTTTACCGGTAATTCTGTAACCAATTTGGATGGTAAAATCGGTTAACAGTTACCGGTAATGCGGCTCAAATCGTATCTGTAATCGAATTTTTTTTAAATTTTTTTTTGTGTTTGAAATTTTTAAATTAAACTCAATGTTTTATAAAATTATTTTTAAATTTCATTTTGAATTGAAATGGAATACCAAATTTGATTTTTATGTGGTCCAAAATTTCGTTTTGAAAATTAAATTTGACCACAAAATTTAAAAGATTGTATTGTAAATTTAACCATTCTGAAAAATTCTTTAAATTATTGCAAATTCGAATTTCGATGTTTATCAAATGTGCAAAATAATTTGTTTGTGTATCTAAATCGTAGATCGAAATTTGTGTATCAATCCATTTCGGTCTCTTCATTCCTCTGTAAACTCTGTAATTTATTATTTTTTCCAGTAGTTTTGTTGAATTTAAAGTTTAAAATAAAATTATTGACGTTTTTGAAAGATGGAAGCATTGTTAGTATGTGTAAGGGGCGAGGTTAGGTAATTAATTTCAAATTCCACCTCATTCCACAGTGTTTTCATTTTTTAGCACAGACGCGTAGAGAACCACCGGTTGCAATCGAGCCCTGGTACCAATATTAAATAAACAGTTAAACAACTGAAACATGTCTACCAAAACCCACGAACTACTATCATTGTTGCTTATTTCTATAAGGCTCCCCAAGCCACTCGAAGTTTGCTTCGATTAATTTTGACAAAATGAATTAACAATGAAGGTTTGCTGACTCTTTTGAAATCTTACATCTAAATTTCTATAATTATAGTTATTGTTCTACTGGAATATTATGGTCTAAAGTCCTAAGGTTTTTCTCACCTAATAAACTACACAATGGATTGGGTTTGGCATATATAACAACCTTAAAAAACGGCCCCGTCTAAAAAAGCCAAAAACACCATTTAACTAAAATCCACTCAAGTTTGAGCGCTTTATGAAAAATTATGTAATATTTGAAATGAATGTTCAAAATTCTTTCTAAAATTCATGGAATTAAAATGGATAAAATTGTGAAAATCCGAAATTTGTAAAAAGCGGAAATTTGTAAAAATCTTCAAAATTTTGTTTAAACATTTTATAATTTGAGTGATATTTCAAAAATTGAAAAATCATCTGTAATTTCAATTAAAATTGAAAATTTGACAAATATTCCAAATTTCTCGTTAACACTCTCTAAATTAGTAAATATTGAATATTGTAAAAATCTTCATTATTTTTAGCGTTTAATACTCAAATTTTAAGAATTTAACAATTCGAATTTTAAATTATCTAGAATCTTTAATTAGGAAATTTAAAAATTTTTGGTTTATATTTCTACATAAAATTGAAATTTGTCAAGTTTAATTTTAAATCTCGTTTATAAGTAATCCCCATTTCGCACTTAATCGTAATTAAAAATTTAGAATTTTTAGGGATTAACCACGTCTGAACGTCTGGATCGGATTAAGTTATAATTTGAACATATGTCAGATATCCTGGTTTGGTGTCTCGGAATTTAATTCATCTAACGTTGATATCTGTTGACAGTTAGTTTTATTAACAAAATTAAAATTGTTAATTTTTAAGTAAAGATTTTTTTAAACTGGTTTAAAAAATTCAAAAATTTTCTCATTTGACAAATATAGTTAAAAATGTTAATATCTTTTTTTCGGCTGTTTTCCCGGCTTTGCTCTAAAATTTTTTTACAATATTGTTCCTGGTATCACAACCTGAGATAAATACGATTCTATCCCGAACTCATCTGTGACATTTTTCTGTAGTGTTTTATCATTTTTGTAGACAACCGGCGAAACAGTGTCACTGTTTATGGATTTTATAAATATTTCAATCAATGTTATCATCTGATGGTGTGATGTGTTTAATTTGAATTTAAACAGCAAACTCATTGCTTTGATTCGAAATTTATGTGAATTTTTAAGTAATTTCTTTCCAAAAATTATCTTATTAAATTCTAATTTTTTTTTACCGGTAATTCTGTAAGCCAATTTGGATTTTACCGGTAATCCGGCCCAAATCATATCTGTAATCCTGGTGGAGATAGTTTTGAATTTAATTTATAACGTAAAATTATTTCCCTTTCATTAATCAAATAAACTTGTTAGTCCAATTTTTTTTAAATTAAAAGCCAAAAATTATTAAAAATTTTTGCGTTTGAAATGTTTAAATTAAACCTAAGTTTTATAAAATTAATTTTAAATTTCATTTTGAAATGAAATGGAATACCAAATTTTATTTTTTATATTTTTTACGTATAGTACAATATTTCGTTTTGAAAATTAAATTTGACCACAAAATTTAAAAAGTCATATTGTAAATTTAACCATTCTGAAAAAATTCTTTCTATTTCTGCAAATTCAAATTTCGAAGGAGCCTTGTGGTATCAACCCATTTTGGTCTCTTCATTACTCTGTAATTTATTATTTTTTCCAGTAATTTTGTTGAATTTAAAGTTTTGAGAAAAATTTATAAACATTTTTGAAAGATGAAAGCATCGTTAATATGTAAAAGAGACGAGGTTAGGTAATTAATTTCAAACTCCGCCTCGTACCACAGTGTTTTCATTTTTAGCGTAGAAGCGTGTGTCTATACGCCACTTAGAGAACGTTTGCAATAATATTATAATTTTAACGATAATTAAATCTGCTGGTGGGCATAATTATTTGTTTTGCCTGTAATTTTATTGTTTATTTACAAACAGTGACTAATTTGATGAATCTGTTATGGAAACTTAATGTAATTTTGGGGGACAACTGTGTAGATGGCAAGTTATAAAATTGGGAATTATTTTTCTCCATTAATTAAAAAATTAATTTTGTTTATATACATACATTAAATACAATACGTAAAATAGAGTAACTACATTTATATGTTATCAAAATATAAATAAACTATATTTTTAAGATAAATGAGCGATAATCTCAGAATTAAATATTGTTTTATTGTTTTGAAATTCAAATTATATGGCCTGTATTATTATTGTTGTATATAAATCCCCAAAAATAAATTAAATTAAATTAATAATAGAAATAGATTTTATCGTAATAAATATTATGTGTATATAGTGTTGTGGTTATAATATTATGGATAAGGAAAATGTATCTTTAACTTTCCAGAATTTTTATTTATTTATTTATTTAGCGAATAATTTAATTTACGTTGCCTTAATTAATATTAATTAATGTTATTATTTATAAATTTTTATTTATGTAAATTACACACTTTTCAATTTTATATATTTAAAAATCATTTCAATAATTTTGCCTTACAAAACAAAATATTGATTTCTTTCATATCAATTTAATTTTCCTTCATCATGGAATACAAAAACAAAAATAATTTTTTATCATAAATTATTCAGCTTCTGGGCAATCGATTATAAAGTATAAATAAATACATAAATAAATATACAAAATAAAATGCCTAAAAGTTAGTTACAAAAAATAAAAAAAAATATTTTTTTTTATTTCAAATTAATTATTTTGTAAAAATTGTTTGAGAATATATTTTGGGTGGCAACAATTTTGGGTGAACTATTGATTTTCGAGCGAAAACTCTGAAACTGTGCTTTAAGAAAATATTTTTTGTTAACATAACTAATCAAAATATAAATATTTCGTTTGTATTCATATTTCATCAGACGTCTGAAGTGTTAAAATTCTTAGGATTTATAAATTTTTTTGCATTACATTTCAAAAGGCTTATACATAAAATATATATCATCATCGTCAACTCTATATAATACATATATATATTATACATTTTAGAATCGTCTCCATCTCAATCTCGTATATATATAAACAGTTTTGTCACATCACACTTCAAATTATTCAAGAAATAACACTTTGAATGTAGATTTTCCAATTTTTCTATATATACGGATCAGTGTTGTGTTAAATGAAAAAAGGTTTCTGCACAAACAGCTTTAAGCATCTCAGCGAGACATAAATTCTACGAATGCTAAACATTTGTATTTGTATTATGTATTTTTTGTAAAGTGATATGTCGACAAATACTTGTTATTTTATTTCTAAAATATTATCTAGACGTGTGTATATACTACAATTAATAATTCATGTAGAAAATTTAATTGGTACTAAGTGATAATTTTGTCAAATCACATTCCTAATTAATGAATATTTACTCCATATATCTGGGAAATTAACAATTTTTATTTTCAAATTCAACTTCCAAAGCAAACATACTTAATTCTTAATGAGTCAATGTATTATTTGTATACCTGTATTGATCAGGAATAGACAGTAGACAACGTAGTAAACGTCAAGGATGCGCTACGGGTGGTGACAGTTTTAAACCATCATTCAAAACATTTTAATAAATTTATCCTCTCAGAAAATAAAGTTAGGTTAGTAAAGTTTTAAATTATTACATTTCCATAATTTATCTCTTGAAATTTAGTTAAAATTCTAAAATTATTACATATTTAAAACTTTTCTAACCTGTTCAAAAAACAAATTTCATATTTTTTGAACCAGCGAATTTTTGGGTTCGAGTTAGGGTTCAGGTTCATTGGAACAAAATAATTTAAGGAAACTTATTTTTGTTAAATGTATTTAATTAAAAAGTTTTCGTTTAAATATACCAACAGAATATCTCTCGAACATAAATTCGACCTTTAGATGCACCCTTTGAGGAGCATATAAGGAGGAGGAGAATAGAATAGGAGGAGATTATAAATTTTAGTGAAGAAAATGCCCGTTCAAAATCCCCGAGACTACTAATACAATTTGGGTAAATTCATAAAAAATGGGAATTCCATTTAATGATTTTCCCAACATTCTCTCGTTTCAACATTAACCGTAAACTCCTGACATCTAGATATATTGCGTCAATTAACAATTCATTATTAATAAAATTATTCTCTCGTTTAATAACATTTGCATGAAAGTCCCCACCCAAATTTTACTCTGAATATAGGTTTCCATTTCTAATTAATTTTCAACCAAAGCTCATACAAATTAATATTTATTGTTAATATTTTACCTGGGTCAAAAATGTTGGTCCAAACGTTTTCATCCGCACTTAGTTCTGGATCCAAGACACTTGTGCAAAATGTTTTGTACTCCAATAGACGCTTAATCATGTAAAAAACGTTGGGATTCTACCGAGTTGGACAGTTAAGCATATATTTAACCCAATTTGCTAATATAGCTTTGATAGGGGCTCGTAGTTTTTTTGACACCATTCTGCATTTATGCATTGACTTTTTTATTAATGGAATTGATCTAAGATTATTCGTTACTGTAAACTGACAAGTATGAGCCACGCATTAAAAATGCTTTCCATCGGAATATAAAATAGTCAGCATTTTTAACTGTCCCTCTCTATTGTTTTGTCTAAGTTCGGAATTACTATCTTCGTCTTCATCCACCTGAGAAATATCCAAATTGTTTTTTAGCAAAATTAATGTCACTGAATAAATTTGTCTTATTTTTATGTGAAACGAGTGTATGACGTCAATTATTGTATTTTCTGAGATAATTTGCAGTTTGGCGATCAATAGCCTCGCGCTCCACCCAATCAATAATTGATCTACTATTTGGTGTTATATGTATAGATAGAATGGATCAAATGTATCAATTAGACTCGAATAGATAACGGGTTTTTCTTTAAATTTGCATGAACAAAAATTGCAACAAAATATTTTATTTAATAAATCGGATCAATCTCTTAGTCGCTTACAAAAGAAATGAATGGCATTTTGCTATAAAGAAATCTAATAACCACAACTTATATTGGTGTGGGGCAAACATAACATTAGCACACACATTTTTGTAGATGAGTTCAATTCAAGCCCACCGGTGTTCGAGCTACCCAAAAATGTTTGGCAATAATGAAAAGAATGTTGAAGAAGAATGGCGGATGCGATAAGGTTGCTGAAAATATGCGTTCTAAATTAAACAATATTGCTGCTTAATAAGTCACACTGGAAGTTGTGCAGAATCTCATGGGGAGCATCAAACTACATGTCTGTTAGAGCGATCTGACACATTTTATTTCAAATCACTAAAAGATTGTAGGTTTCGAATTGCTTTAATTGTCGACGTTGACCAATAACTTTGCCAAAGTAACATCCATAATATGTTACGTGTATTACACAGCGTAATCTACCTCACCTATCCCAGGTACTGATATTTTGACGTGACTAATAATCTGTTCGTGATTCAAAAAGGTATAGAACAACTATCGTAACTTTCAACCATAATTTTAAGTGGTTCTTAATGGAGACCACAACATTAAATTATAAGATTTATCTGAAAGCTTTAATATTTTAAATTCCTAACATGTTCAATTTTTCATAAATTTTCCGAAGCTTAATATTATCTTAATGCTGATAAAATAAATTTGAAAACAGCCAATTCGGCGTCTGTAATCGCTGGAAGCTTTTTATTTCCAAATTTTTTATGCAAGCTTTTTGCTTTAATTTGTGTAAAATTATTTTTAATAATAAAACTTCCAATGTTTGTGAAAAAAATCATTTTTAATAGAGGGATATAATTGAGCTTTTTACTGTATTCAGTCTGTTAGAAAATTATAACCGTTATAAAAACGTTTTTTTTATCTCAAATTAATAAACTTTCAGCTAGATTCACTTATTTAAGGTAAGCTTTTTATCTACTCCCTTAAAATAATGATTTAAATAATCTGAAAGCTTTCAGTCAAGGTTCGAGAAACTTAAATATTTTATAATATTTCACAACTCCTAAAGTTTTGATTTAATGAACATCAATTTTTATAAATTGAGAAAAGCTTCTAATTTGGGTAAAAGCCTCTTATATAGTAGAAAGCTTAATTTAAATTATAATCAAATTTTGATTTTGAATACAGCGCAAATTAAATTAAATTAAATTAATGGTAGTTGAAAGGTTAAGGCTTCTCCATTATTTTAATTTGTACACTGTTTATAAAGAAAGGGGAAGTGAAGAGGTATTTGTACATAATGGTTGAGTATAGATGTCAAGTTATTGTGTCGAGTTAGGGAGACTGAATTTTTAAGTACAAAATAAACGAATACACTGGTTACAATTTTAGATGTTTATTGTTTGGAGATATTACTTGAACTGAACTAAACTAACGTTTAGTTTTACATGTTTACATTGTGCTGATTATGCACTTTGATTGTTACATTAAATATGCGTTTCTTATTTATCAAATTACAGTTTTATGTTTTATGCTGATTATGAATTATTATTATAGAGTTTCGAATTTATGTTTTATGCTAATTATGAATTATTATTATAGAGTGTTCATTGATGTTGGTCTAATAACGGGTGGTTCGTGGATGTTACATAACTCCTCCCTTCTGAGATTGGCATCGTCCTCGATGTCACTTTTACTAATGTTGATCTGCAAGTTCTGCTTGATGAATCTGTTATCTTGTTTATATTTGTTGTAAATGTAACACATCACTAAAGCTATACAGGATATCAAGGTTATTGTTGATCCTGAAATTATATAATCGTTAGTTTTATATTGTTTGTGATATGTTAATATTGAATCTATGGATTCCATGTTTTTGATCGTTTGATTTGCGAGACGTGGTAGATTAATAGAATCTTCCATTTTTGTTGTTACATTTACACTGTCGAATGGTTGAATTATCAATATCTTGTTGAATGTTACTTTGTACTCATTACTGTATTGCACGTTGTTAATCGTTACTGAACAGTTTTTGAAATGCAGCAGCTTTCTTCCTTGGATTGTTCCATTTTGACTTTTGCAGGTTGAATAGAAGTCTATTCCTTTACTTGATGATACGTAGAGAAATTCAGCTTCCAGGTAATCGATGTCATCTATTTCGTTGTATAGGGTTGTGGCACAGTTTGCATTTTGGTTTAACAGTATACTTGGCACACAGCTATTTATAACGCTGTAAACTTGCTCCTTTTGGCAATAATATACATTTTCGATGATTGAACATGGTTTGGTCAACATCATGTAGACTTGAGGATTTAGGATGATAGAATTGGATGAGATAGGAATTATTTCGATAGTATTGATAGGTATAGGTTTGATGTGATAATATGTTAGTGGGTCATTGTAGAACTGTGGTATTTCAATAGCTATTATTATATTCGTTCTATTGTAATACGCTTTTAATTCGAGCAACTCATAGATTTCTTCGTCAGAAGCTATATTAACGTTATTTTTGTTTAGATGTTCATGAATGTAAATCAATTCGTCTTTGGTTAAAATATGTCGTGAGATTATCCGTACTTTTGCAAATGCTAGAATTTCGTGGACGTTGTTTATCTGGTTTTTTAATATTTCTATACTATTGTCTATCCTATAGAAGTATTCTTGAATTAATACACTCTGCCAGTACCTGGCTGTGAATTCCCTGTGCGTTTCTAATCCTGATTCTATTCTAGATGTTAGATCATTAATGTGATTTGTTAGATTGTTGAATCTATTAATCATTAATTCGTTAATTTTAACTTAGGTTATTGTAAAGTGTGTTTGTTGCGTAATTACCGTCTTCTAGTTTGGTTATCGCGTTTTGTATTTGCAAATAATCATCGTGATCTACATTTCCTGATATACCTTTTATTATTGTGCCTAACCCATTAAATAGTCCTCGTTTTGTTCTAACGGCTGGGTATATATATCTCAGATTATCTTGTAATTCTTCATATTTGTTTTTGGTTATCTCTATTCTATATGTAGGAAGAGTTTTATTAATAATAATTTCTTCAATCATATTAATGTTACTGTTAATTGAATTCAAATTAATCTTTAAGTCATTTAACTCTATAATATGAATTAGTTTAACGTAATTTGTAATTATTCTTGCTTGCCCCAAATCCAACCCTAAGATACCCTTGTTACTATCGATATTAAATATTTCTATGGATTATTGGATGGACGCTGGTATTAACCTGTAAATAATTATTTTTTAATACGCTGTTTGTGAACAGTTCGTTTGTTAGTGACAACGTTCGTATTGTTATCTTGAATAGTTTCGTGCTTTATGTATTTGGGTGCTAATTTATCCCTAGTTGTCGTAAGCTCGAAAATAGTTTGTCCTGGCTCAAATGTTTTAGGCTCTTCTCTATTCCTATTCAAGTTATCAATTATTTTTTTCTTTTGTTTAAGGTTATGTTCACTCACTAAATTTTGAACCAGTTCGTAATTTTTCCTAATATTTTCCAAAGTCTGATCTGTTTGCGAGTTTGAACTCTTTGGGATTGAATCTAAATGACTTAGATGCCCTCTATATAGTTCAAATGGGGTGAGGTTTGTAGATGTGTGTATTGAATTATTATATGTTAAAATTGTTTCATCCATAAGCTCAGAAATTGATATCTTTTTATTTTTTGAAAATATGATTCTGGCAATTTCTGTTATTGTGGAGTGTAATCTTTCTACCGGACTATTTCCTGTGCTGGATTTAGCCGTAGTGAAGTGGAGCTTGATATCATACGAATGCGAATTTTGAGAATTTATCCAATATGGTTAAGAAATGTTTGCTTCGCAAGGAGAATATATCACAATGAATTATGTCCATTGGAGAGTTTGGTGTTGGTGTTAATTTATATTTAACTTTTACTGGATTACGTTCGTATTTGTTTAAATTACATGTTTCGCACTGTTTAACGTAATTAGTTATTAGTTCTTTCATGTTTGGAAAATAATATATTCGTTTTAGTTTAGCGTAGTTCTCGCTTATACCTCGATGGTTTTTATTATGACAATTGATGATAACTTCGGCTTGTTTAGTTGAATCACCTATGTCTTCCCGTATTTTGGTTGTTCTTACAACTTTCAATCCTGAGTCACTAAACTTTTTAGTAAAAACTTTTTGGATTGTTTGAAATACGTCGTCGCTGCACATGATTGCAGCGAAATTCTTTGAGTTTAAATATTTAGAGAATATTTCTATAATATCTTCCTCACTAAATCTATTTTTTCGTAAAATAAATCGTTTCTTCTTTAGGTGTTTAATAAAGAAGGTTTCTTTAATTTTGTCGTAATTGGCGTCGACTTCCAAAACGACTTGAGTTTTGAACTCATTTAAAATTGAATCCGTTTGTTGGATTGTTTTTAATAACTTATTTGACTCTGATAAACCGTCATTGTCAATGTTTATGTTATTAAGATTTTGGATAACATTCCTTAGGTTGTCATTTGACCCTAAGAGATTTATTTCCGTTTTATCCTTCTGTGGATATTCTATTGAGTCAATGGTGTTAGGCCATGATAAACCGTCATTTGCCAAACACTCATTGAGTCTTTTTATTTGCTCTTTGCATTCGAGCCTAGATAATGCATCTGCATTGGTGTTTAGGGATCCTTTCTTGTGTACGATTTCATAATCGTACTCTTCTAATCGTAATCGCCATCTAACAATTTTTGAATTTGGTTCTTTACAGTTAAATAACCAAATTAAAGGTTTGTGATCAGTGACAATCTTGAATTTTTGACCATATAAGTATGGGCGAAAATATTTGACCGACCATACTATACCTAACAGTTCCTTTTCTATAGTGCTATAGTTGCATTCAGTTTTTGATAGAGTTCTGGATGCATAGCAAATTGGAAGGTCAGATCCTATTTGACCTTGTGACAATATTGCCCCTAATGCTACATTGCTTGCGTCGGTGGTCAATATAAAAGGTTTGCTGAAATCTGGATACTGTAATATTGGTTCTGATGTTAACAGATTTTTGCAAGTTTCTACACAATTTTTGAATTCTTCATTCAAAATTATTTTGGTGTTAGGGTTTTTTTTCAGCATGCTTGTTAATGGTTTTGTTATTTTCGCGAAGTCTTTAATAAACTTGCGATAATAGCCAATTAACCCTAAGAAACTCTTGATTTCTTTTTGAGTTTTTGGAATTTTAAAATTAGTGATTGCTTCGATTTTTGACGGATTTGGCTTTACACCATTTTGAGTTACTATATGTCCCAAAAATCCGATTTCCTTCTGAAGAAAATGTGTTTTATCGACTTGGATTTTTAAATTCGCTAATTTTAGTTTTTGAAATACTTTCTTTAGGTCATTAATATGTTCCTGGAGACTAGTACTAAATACTATGATGTCATCCATATAGGAAAGTACATGATTCCCTTGTACTTCGCCCAAAATATTGTCCATCACTCTTTGAAAGGTGCTTGGCGCGTTTTTTAAGCCAAAAGCCATTCTTACAAATTCGTAATGCCCGCCTTCAACTGAAAATCCCGTTTTCTCTATGTCTGATGATTTAATTTCGATTTGGTGAAAACCAGCGGCTAAATCTATAGTGGTGAAATAGATAGATTTGCCCAATTTATCCAAGATGTTATTTATATTTGGCAAAGGGTACTTGTCGTCTATAGTTTGCTTATTGAGCTGCCTATAGTCGATTACAAGACGCCATTGCTTATTTCCTTTAGAATCTGGTTTTTTCGGTACCATCCATATTGGACTGGACCAAGGACTATAAGATGGTCTAATTATACCTTGATTCAAAAGTTTTGCAATTTCTTTTTTTATTTCCGATTTTTGATTTTCCGGGTGTCTGAATTGTTTGACGTACACCGGTTTATCATTACTTAGGTTTATTTCATGCTTTATATTGTTTGAAAATGTTAGTTTGTCACTATCTTTATAGAAAATGTCGGCGAATTTTGAACATAGCTTTATAATTTGCTGCTGTTCTTCCCTATTTAAATGTTCTGTTTTTATTAAATCTTTAATGTTCATGTTAGTTGATTCATTGTTAATTGGTAATTGAAAATTGATTTCGTGGTGGTTTAATGGTTCTACCTGTAGTGGTTTAAGTAAGAAGATTTCTTTTGGAGTAGTTGAGGAATTAATTATTTCTACCAAACCTGTGAATGGTTCTATAGTTCTATAGATACCTTCCTGAATTTGAAGACCTGGTTGAAGATTTATCGGTGTAATATAGAATTCACCGCACTTTAAATTAATTGGAAGTTTTATTATTACCTTGGTTAATGGTTCGACGTAAAATGGTTTAATACACGACGTTAGTTTGTTATTTAGTGGTATATTTAAATTTGGGGTTTTTAGTATATTTTCGTTTAGAATAATACTTGCTGATAGGTCCATAAGTGTTTCATAACCTATTAGGCCATCGAATATATTATGGAATTTTAATATAAATGTTTCAATTGGTTTATGAAATTCTTTGAATTTTAGGATTGCTTTTTGATTTACGGTGGTTGTATTAAATAAGCTTTTGATTTTAATATTGGTTTTTATGATTTGATGTTTTTTGATATATTCAGGATTAATATATGATTTATTGGCTCCTGTATCAATAAGGAATTTCAAATGTTTATTATTTAAGGTTAAAATTATTAAAGGTAAGTTTGATGTTTGGTAATTGTTTATTTCTCCTAATTGTCCGAGGCTACTTGGTGAAAATCCTCGTCATTGATTATTTGTTCCTCGTCAGTTATTTGCTCATCCTCAATTTGGCTTTCAATGTTGTAATGACCATGTTTGTAGGGTTTTCTGTTTTCTGATTTAACTTCCTGCTTTACTGGATAGTTATTTAAATTGGTATTATTCCGTGAAGGGTAATTTTGTGATGTGGATTGAAAATTATTCCGTGGAGGATAATTTTGAGATGGAGACTGAAAATTATTCCGTGAAGGATAATTTTGAGCTGATGGTTGAAAATTATTCCGTGAAGGATAATTTTTAAATGATGATTGACAATTATTCCGCGAGGGATAATTTTGAGATGATGATTGAATATTATTGTTTTTAAACTTCCCATCATACAAATATTTCTTAGTTTGTTGGACCGGGTTTTTAATTTTTTGTATGTTTTCTTCCTGGTTAACGAATTCTAGTGCTTCGGCCAATGTTTCTGGTTTTCTGGCCCGTAACCATTGCCCTAACGGTTCTTTCACTCCACCCATAAAGATCATCAAGCCCATTTGTAGGTATAGTTTTATTTTTGCATCAGCAATGCACTTTTCTAACTTTTGCAATTTTAGTTGGTTCGACAATAAACTAATTATTTGTGTTATTTTACTGTATAAATCGTTATGGTTTAAATTGCTCCTAACTAAATTATGTAGTTGGAATATTAAGGTTGATTCGTCGCGTTTATCGGCGAAATTCAAGATTAATGCCTGTTTTATTTCTTCCCAATTGCTATCACTTATGTTTTGCGTTAATAAAATATCGCTAGCTTTACCTACTATCTTATTCCTAATTCCTGATATTATAATTTTATAATAATCGCTTTCCTCGATTTTTGCACATAGTTTTAAAATATTATCTATGTTATTGATAAAATTATACACTTCGTTTTTGTTACCATCAAATGGTTTTATATCTTTTACTACGTCTGGTAATTTAAATAGTTTTATTGTTTCCTCAACTAACTTATCCATTTTTAATTTTCTATATTCTTTTAACCTTTTTCCTATTTGAATAGGGCTAACTTTAGTTTTGTGTACTTTTATGTCGTCTTGTGACATACGTTCATGAACACTATTTTTTCACTTTTCTTAGATTCTAAATAATTTTTTTTTTTTTTTTTGTTAGTCTATGATTTGCTCTCATAAGTAACGCGGATTATTTTACGAGTAATTCTACCCGGAGTTCAAGATAAATTTGTGCAAATTGTTAGTACAAAAAAAGGGATAAGTCTAAAAAGATGTGTCACTTACCACGTCAATAATACAAATGTTTGGAATTTTGGCATCACTCTACGTTGATCAGGCGTAAAATTAACTCACTTTTAAACACTTTTTTTGTATAGTTTTGACACTTTTTATTTTTTATTTAATCACCTTTTTATTTATTTAGACACTTTTTTTAATTTTATTTATATTTTTTATTTTTGTTTTTTCAACTGCGCCAGTTATTGTGTCGAGTTAGGGAGACTGAGTTTTTAAGTACAAAATAAACGAATACACTGGTTACAATTTTAGATGTTTATTGTTTGGAGATATTACTTGAACTGAACTAAACTAACGTTTAGTTTTACATGTTTACATTTTGCTGATTATGCACTTTGATTGTTACATTAAATATGCGTTTCTTATTTATCAAATTACAGTTTTATGTTTTTATGTTTTATGCTGATTATGAATTATTATTATAGAGTTTCGAATTTATGTTTTATGCTAATTATGAATTATTATTATAGAGTTTCGAATTTATGTTTTATGCTTATTATGAATTATTATTATAGAGTGTTCATTGATGTTGGTCTAATAACGGGTGGTTCGTGGATTTTACATAACTGTCAGCGCTATATACGTATATTTTAGCGCTATATGTATACGTTAGTTATGAGTCAAAACAGTCTTTATGGAATACATCACAGGCCAGCTATAATAGTCGTGATGTATCCCATACAGACTGTTTTAGGTCCGATTATATTTCTCTTTTTGTATATAAACTCAGTTTGTAGTTTTAAGGCGAATAGAGATGTTGTGGCAATTGGTGATGACATAGAAAATTTCACCTAATCTTGGTGAACCTAAAAATTGACTTATTAAATTTGAAGGTTATATTAAACAGTGGTTCAGTAAATACCGTTTTTATACATAGTTCGACATATTGTGTTCATAACTATTGTGACTATAAATGTATATCATTGACGTTGTCATGAATCGATACTTCGAGACGATTCTATATATGATTTCAAATTTTCAGAATATGATCATGACATTCATTTTCTTTTTATGGTTTCCTTGTACTCGTTTTGGTACACCAGTGACTGGATTAAAATTATTTAAAAAAAAAATTGTTCGCTGAGATATGGACAATGAAGCTAACATAAACCATCGACATACTCTTAGCTGTTCTTTGTCATGATTCAGACAGTAATGGAAATAATTGTTTGTTCTGAACTTTTCGGAAGTCGTCTTCTTTCGTTTATCGGTCACACATTTGCTGTAAAATATTCGTTTTTGAAAAAAATCAAATACCGTTCTATTTGATATGGGGCAAATAAACTAATTTGTAATATTAAAAATTGTGGAAATATTTGTCCTAGATCCGTTTTTTAAGTCCTATATAGAAGACACATTAACTAAAATTTCAACTAATTCTTATTTCTTCGGGTAATTTGTCCTATATAAAAATTTTTTATAGCAAAGAAGAGCATTCTGAATCTATCTCACAACTTTTTGACTTCTTTCATTTAAAGGATCGTGTTCGGTAAATATTTCCACAGCCTTGTCAAACAAAAAAAACGCTTTTGACATTTTTTGAGTTGTCAAGATTCAAGGGCTTTCGTCATGGATTTCTGATTTTTCCTAATCATAACATTCTTCGAACGCCACAAACAATTATTCGTTAATCAAATCATTTTTATTACATTGAAGTAGCTCTACTATTTCATCTTCTGCATCTACCTCATTCATACCGGCTTCATGTACATGGGCGACAATCTCGTTTTGTATTATACATTTGAAAGTTGGGAGCTGGCCGATGCCGGATTTCTCACTCCATTCATTGCGGATTGCTTAACTGCATCCCAAAATTTTGTGATATTATTAATTGCATTGGCTAAATTAAACTTCGCTCAAAATATAGTATGTCTTAAAATTAACAATAAAATCCTGGTCCATAGTTTGCAATAAAGGAGCCGTATTGGTAGTAGGATTACATTTTTGATTTGCTCAGGTATAACATGTTCAATTTATGTCTGGGCGCATTGTCGATAATTAGCAATGCTTTGTATATAATATTCGGCTCAATTTTAAATTTTATCATAGAAGATTTAGCCTCGTTTGTTTGAGCGCTAAATAATATCAACTGATGACGCGCCTTTGAATACCCGTGGATTCTCTAAATTATAAATAAATAACGGATCTAACTTATGATCACCAAATCGTAATGCGAGCCGCTTTAAATCGTGAAGCAGAATTTTCATATTAAATAATTGTTCAAGACGGCATCCTTTTTCAAGACAGACCCGTTTCGTCGACATTATAAACACCACTGTCACAGTCGTTCGACCTCAGTCACTCCCTGCAGCTTTTATGGGTGGATCGATAGTGATGTCCTTCCAAAGCCTAGAAAACTGCTGAACCTATAAAAAAATACTTTGTCGCCGAATATAACTTCATTTTTTCATTTCACTAGTCTATATCGGCCAAAAAACATCACTACACTGGTTATTAGCGACCACCTCATGACGTATTCAATAAGTGAGTAGATATATATATATATATATATATATATATATATATATATATATATATATATATATATATATATATATATATATATATATATATATATATATATATATCTACTCACAAGTCATAACATATTAAGTCGACTAAAGACTAAATCGATTTAAGAGCAGTTTTGAATTTAAAATAAAAATATCTTATGTTGCTCCTTACTCTCATATTTCTATCACCCTCACTTTTTGAGTTATTTATTCGATCAAATCATCTTAAGTCCAATATTGCTAAAAATTGAATTTTTCATAACATCTTATGCCAATTACTCATGAGAGAAATTTGTTTTAAATCCCTTATGTTTGTTTAGGATTTTAAATGCAAACGAATTGATGTGACTTACTTAAATTGACATAAGATAATTTGTTTACTTAAAATTGGTCGTTTTCATAATAAAGCATATATGATCCTATATTTACTTAATATATATTTTGAATTCCTATTTGAAAAATCCTTTGACTAAAGTACACTTAAGATGTTTTTATCCGTGCAATTTGAAAATTAGGAACGTAAAATTTTAGAATTAAGCTGAAATTCTATGGAGTGAGACGTATTTTATTGTTCTAAAAAAAAGTCAAGTTATCTAAATAAAGTGCAATTTAAATACCGAAATATTTCAGACAATGGGAATAAAATTTAAAAAACCTAAAAAAGATCGTTGTAATAAATGTGAGGTATTGCATCTTACAATTACGGTGGCGAAAGATCAACATCAACTGGCTGAATGTAAAAAGCAAAAGCGACAAGAAGAGCACCACAAAGAAGCGGATGGGGCATACAAAGCCAAAAACCATGACAAAATGTTGGCACAAGCTGACGACTCTCGCAAAGTACTCACTTTTGACTTGCAAAAATGTTTGCCAGCGTGGAGGTAATGAAATTGCCTCATGCTTACTTCGTTACTTGAATTTAATTGCGGATGGCTGTAAACATCTTACCTTGTATAGTGACTCATGCTCTGGTCAAAATAAGAACAAGTTTGTTGCTGTTATCTTCATTTTGTTCATGCAAGAAACACATGGCATCGAGGTAATTGACTACAAATTTTTGGTTCCAGGTCACACGCACATGGAGTGTGATGTGAACCACTCTTTAATAGAGCGAATGAAAAAAAAAATCACACAGCCATTCATCACCCAAGAGATTGGTACCAATTTGTGCGGTCCGTCGGCTCTAAGCGCATTTTTAAAGTTGAAGAAATGAACCAGAATATATGTTTTACAGCTTCTCATCTATTTTCCAAGAAAAATTTGTTTGGAGGAAAGCAGACGAAAGTGGAAATAAGTTTGTGTGGAATACAGTGAAGTGGCTTCGATACACTAAAAAATTTGGAATGACTGAGTACAAAAGTTCTCTTGATCCGTTGGAACCGTTCAAATGTATAAACATTAAAAAACGCGGCATTACTTCGTTAAATTTAAACAGTTTAAAACCAGTGAATATTAGCAGCGCTAAAAAAAGAGATCTACTGGATTTACTTAATTCATGGTAGACCCATTTACCATCAGTTTTATAAAAATTTAGCAACTGAAGATCAACCGGATTATCATCCAGACTTAACGGAAGAATCTGAGGATAAAAATTAAGCTTGCCTTTTCTTGGAAGATTTTATTATTTTGTTAAGTGTTTATATTATTATTTTTTTGACAGAAATAAATATTGTTGAATTAAATTATCTCAAGTTTTGTTATTTACTAAAACAATTTCTTCAAAAATCTAAAGTATACATAAGAGGACAAAGAATTTTTTAAAAAATCGGTAAAATCATCTTTAGTGACTTAAGTATTAATTTATTCCAATTTCATGTTTTTTGATAAAATTTTAAGTTATGAAAGAGCGATTAAATTAAAAGTGATTGAATAAATGTAAACTTTAATTGTCCTGAACTACGGCTATTACATTACCGGCCCTTTTAAAGTGTCGTTTGAAAGTTAAGTCGTTACTACATTTTTAAAAAATTAATTTTCGTCTTGTTTTTGTTTTTTTTCTCCTGAAAAAAAGCAAAAATCGACTTAAGATGTTATGACTTGTGAGTAGAGAATATATATATATATATATATATATATATATATATATATATATATATATATATATATATATATATATATATATATATATCAGTGGCGTTCACTAAACACCCAAAGATAATAATTATACATAACAATAAACTTTATAATTTTTCTTACTAAGAAATATAAATGATTATACAAATTCGATATTAATTTGATAATGAAGATTTTAACATTTTATCTTGTCCATATTATTTTGTATTAAAACTACATTCATAATCGCATACGGCATACCCCATACTCATACACATTAAACATACAACAACTAAATATTCCTAGACAAATTAAATGTACAATATTGACGCTGGTTAAATGTTAAATCATTATGTTTCCCCTCTAAGACGTATTTATATGAACAAAACTTTGCCTTGTTCACATGAAAATTTAAACTGCGCGAACAGAAAACAAAGGATAGTGTTTGACTTTCGTTGTGTTTTGTTCACGCAGTTTAACTTTTCATATGAACAAACCAAAATTTTGCTCATATGAATTCGTTGTAAAGGAGAAAGTGATAATATCTAAAACCAAATCTCTCCCGAATTTATTATTTTCTATAGTTTTGTTGTTGCATTCAATATAAAATATGATTTACATATGTGGTTGTATGCATATTTTATTTTCATTCTCTTGCTCTCTATGATCGTTTAATTTGTTTGATTTTTGTGTAGAGTAGAGAGACAAGGAACAGATTTTTTATTGTTCCTCGTTCTAAATTATTAGTATAGTGTTTGTGCACGCGACAGGTATTTTTATTGACTAGTGTGAACAATTTATTGTGTTATCAATTTGTATACAGATTAGCTACATAGTATTAACCATTTTATTTTTGGTTGCTAAATAAAAAAGTTTAAGTTTTTGAATATTATTCAAAGTGAAGCAAGTTTAAAATGGATTCCACATGTGTCATCGAATGTTTATTAAAAAAGTCATTTTCTAGCCGATCACTGGAGGTGAAAAATTCTATAATAAAATATGGTAGGCCCACACCAGATATGAAAAATTTTACACAAACAGTAAAAATGGGAAATTAGAATGTCGTGCGTCGTTTTCCATCGTCAATATATATTTAAAATGAATGGATAACATGTTTGATTATTAGTATCGATAAAGATAAGTCCATTTGGTCGGAAGGCGGATTTTGTGATCTTGACCATTTGAGTATGGCAGTACAAAAACACGAAAAAACTATTTTACATATTAATTGTATGCTTTCGTATCAATTGTTTGGCAACGTGAGAATCGATTTGTTATTGGACAAGCAAAAACAAGTATCGCTAAATCATAACGAATCGGTGGTTATTAAAAACCGTGATATTTTAAAACGTTTAATTAATACCGTTTGTTTCTTGGGCACTCAAGAATTGCCATTTCGAGGTCACGATGAAAGTTCTACGTCAAATAATCGGGGAAACTATATTAAATTATTGCACTATCGATCGTACTATGACGAAACTCTTTATAACCATTTAAACGGAAATTCAATTTTTAAAGGTGTTTCCCCAGATATTCAAAACGATCTTATCAGTTCAATAAGCCAAGTTATTTTAAATGAAATTAACAATTCGCTATATGTATCCGTACTCTTAGATGAAACCTCGTATATCTCTTCAATTTCCCAAATGTCTACAATTATTAAATTGGTTCACGATACAGGTGCAATACAGGACCGATTCTTACACTTTACAGACGTGAGTGGAAACAGATCAGCTGAAAAAATTTCAAAACATGTGCTAGAAATGGCTACATCTTATGGGTTTGGAACTTTACTAGTAGCTCAGGTTTACGATGGTGCTGCAGTAATGGCAGGAGAAATAAATGGAACACAAACTCGAGTAAGAAAGATTTATCCCAATGTTCGATTTATCCATTGTACCGCACATATAGAAGGAATTTAGTTCTTTCACAATCTGTAGAAAGTTTTAGCTCCTGTAGACTATCTTTTTTTACTATGTTCTACTTTGCTCACTCAACAAATAGATCAAAAGCTTTACATGACATAATTTAACGCAAAATTCCAAGTTCAGTGCCACCACGATGGTCATCTAACTTCTAGGGTGGTAAATATCGTTAAATCATACCAATCGGAGCTATTTGAATTTTTTGAAACAATAATGTCATCACCTCATATTTGGCACCGGGAGACGATACTATCAGCTTACTGAGGTTTACTTCATTTTTTAGAAAAGTTTAAGACAAAATTTTTATTGGAATTATTTGGTAACTTATTCAGTTTTACGGATGTTCTATTTAATATTTTACAGACTAAAAGCTTAGATATTTGCTACTGTAACTCAAAAATATTTGAAACCAAACAAAATATAGAAAAATTTCGTTTTAATTTTGATAAAATGTATTTTGAAGTCGAAGCTGCATCAGGGCCGCTATACCCTGAACGGAAACAAGGTGATCCTAAATTACATTATTTAAAATTATATAATGAAATAATAGATATAATTTTATATATATATATATATATATATATATATATATATATATATATATATATATTATATATATATATATATATATATATATATTAGTATATATGTATATATATATATATATATATATATATATATATATATATATATATATACATAAATATATATATATATATATTCTATGTATATATTTTCCATTAACTCATCTCGTTAAACATTGTGTATGGATTCGTGTGATACAAAAATTAAATCAACCTTTAAATTTATCATTATTCTTAAATCAAATTTAATACTCAAGTATATACATATATTTAGAACACACATAAAAATATGTACCCTCTTCTGTGTGTGTGTGTAGGTCTATATATGGATAAATCATATAATGATTATCGCACGCAAAATTCAATTTGAATAAAAAAAATTTGGTTTACATACAAAGCGATGCTACTACATACTATACATATATATGCGTATGTATATACCACACGTTAAACGATGATCACAATTTAAATGATTGATTTACATAATGATAAAAAATTTCAGTTCATTAAATCTATAACCTTGGTGCGCGGCTCAAAATAAATAATATATGTATGTATGTATGTTTTCATATGCGTATATAGAACAAGAACCAACTTGAGGAAAATGGTTTTTCCGTTCAACTGTGGTTGTTGTTGTATATTAAGCAAAGCGTATCATTTAATCAAAATCCCTTGCGTAAAAATATTCTGTGTGTGCGCGTATACCGACGAGATAGAAATTTTTTTTTTTGTGGGGTGAAACGCGGCGAAATAAGACAAAATGTGTATATAAAAAACAACTGCGACATGACACTAAAACGCGCTATAGTATACATATATGTATAGTGGAACCAAGAAACGAATGAACGAACGAACAACAAAATGTAAATCTATTTTCTTATATTTTCATTAAATATTATTATAACAGAACCGAGAAAATACATAAGCCGAGCACAAAATATGAGACACCCAAGCATTACATACATATATGTATATGCAGAACAACAACAACACGGGCGGAATACAAAAAAAAATATCGAGATAATAAAACCGCACAGAAATAAGAACACAAAAATAAAATTGGTCCAGACAATGTGTCTCCTATTGTTTAACAACAGAATTAAACTAAGACGAAAAAAAAGTTAAAGCTCTTTTAGTCTTTTGCTCGTTTTAATATTTGGCAACATTCAATTTATATTTCATAGCATTTCGATCTTCTTATAAATTTGACACCAAAGCCAAACCGATTCACATTCGATTAGTTTGTTGCGGTTATCTGATGTAGATAATTTATTTAAATACTTATCGTCATAATATTATATACAGTTATACAGTATTATAAAACTTTAAAGTTTTATTTTAAACTATTTTCAAACTTTTATTTTGCTTTCTAAAGAATTTCCATCTGTGTTATGAAAATGTATAGATACATTATGTATGATAAAAAGTGTTTAGCATACAGGAATAATTGTATTTTCAATTAATAATCAGATATAGTTATTGTCGTGTGAGAATTAAAGTGATCCATAGACTATAAACTAATTCGACCGCCTTCTTTCAGAATCTATATTCTTGTTTTCATAATAGTTTTTTTTTATTTTGTCCTATAGACCACAAAATTCTTGTCATAAATCGTTTTACTGTGAAATAGAACAATTTGCTATAACATGTTTCTAAAAATATAGTTTTACTTATATCCTATAAACATGGTACAGCAATCCCAAGCCATTTGGACCCCCTTAATTTTGTTTTCTGTATTTTCTTCTTTCGAGGAACCCAATTCCCAAATTATAACGTGATAGCAAACTGTTATTACTCTATAGGTTTGCCATTCGATTATGCTTAGTAATGTTGTTATTTTGCTCTCAAATATGGCAAAAAAGCGTTTAGGAAGTGTGTTGGTGAAAAGTGTGTCCAAAATTTTGAAAGGGAGAATGGCGAAAAAAAATTAATAAACTGATGCTGAGGGTGTGGATCGACTACTAAAGCCAACGAAATATACCGATATCAACATTAATTATCATATAAAAGCTAAGAGGAGTATTCCATTCCAAAATTTTAAAACAGCAGCAGCACCTGCTCATCAACATCAACACGTATCGATGAAAGCAGCATCGAGCAACCCGAATCCACATCATACATTTATGTAGACCCTTGTAACCCAACCAACAAAATATATCATCACAGCAGTCCAATTTTTTTCTTCCTGAATATCAAAGCGAATCGTCTTTATCATCTAAACGTTTCAATTTACCAGAGTCCGTCACCTCTGAACGTATGCATTATTGAATTATAATCAAAGTCAAAAGGAACGTGCTAGGGTATATTGGTATCCTTAAAGGTATGAAAAAGCCGCTATTGCAGCGTTCATTATTAACACTGAAATTGAGGATTCTCGGCCTTATGCTAATGTGGTAATAAACGGTGTTAAGCATAATTATTAACAATTTAGAACCAGAATCAGAAAAATATATAAATAATCCGTTTGCCTGTTTTCATAATTCATTTTTTCACGTTAACACTGCTGATGGCGAAAAAAAACGTATTCGGTTATATTTTGGCAGAAATTCCGTTTAATAATCAAACTCATAAGGTACGTCTTCATATTGTAACAGGATTAAAACAGTATTTGTACCTCGATATAGACATTTTGAACCGTTTCAAAATTTCCCCTACGGTACATAATTTAAGCAGTCTTATACTGGAGACTCGAAATAATACAGCGATTCCCATCATCCTTCGCGATGGGGTTGAGCCAATTAAATAGTGTTTTTATGCGATCACGTCTATTAAGCAAAAACTCTTGTATATGTGGAACTCGACAGAATGCTTAGTCGCCGCCAATTTTATAGAGCAAACGAAATACATGAGTTCCATTGATTTATTGGATGCCTTTTAGCACCCCTCTTTTACGGTGCCTGGGAGACCATTAGATCAGTATACGGTCATGCCATTCAGTTTATGTAACGGTACACAAATCATGTGTCGCCTTAAGCACAAGGTGATTCCCACCGAACTCCTTGAATCATGTAATCATTTATTTGGAAGATCTGATTATAACTTCCACAATTATGGAGGAGCATTTTAAACTGTTACCATTGGTGGCTCAACTTGTAAAAATGGGAAACAAAATTATTTGGGAAATAAAATTATTTAGTCTTCTAATGCTTTAAAATCTTACCCGCGGACAAACACACTTACTTACACATTAAAAACACCCAACCGTGATATTTGGTCACCATCGGGAATAGAGCCTGAGACCCTCAAATGACAAAGCAAGGACGCTACTTACTGTGCTATCGAGGGCGGCGTATTATTAGCGTTCTATGCGGTCCGTTCCCACTTGTACACATTGATCTCAGTTCTAATGCCTTTTCGTCAAATGCATACAAAGCCAAATTAAGAAAATTTAGGATTTAGCCTCACAAAATGCAATTACTGTGTTAAAGATGGAAAAATACTGATTCAATTCAGACAATTTATCTAAATGGAAATTATAAACTCCTGAACAATTAGTACCTGATTTAACGTTAAGTAGTTTATTCGTAAGTGTGACTAGTGTAAAATGAATAAACCAGTAAATGATAAATTGAACCTACGGAACACCAACATGATTCTTATAGACCATTTCAAAGAGTATATTTCAATATTTTAGGTCCGTACAAGAGATCCAATAGTGGAAATTGTTATCTGATGATTGGGTTGGATCATTTTTCCAAATTTAGGGAACAATTGCCAAATCTTGAGTGAGTATGTATGGAAAATCGCTTATTCAATATTTTTCGGTTTCTGAGGTGGTCATTTGCGGTGGGAGCAGCAAATGAGAATTATCTACATCTTACATCTAAACGTGATCGTCTTAATTAAGGATAAGGTGATGTATCATTTGAAGTCTGTATATACGAAAGGAGCGTTGAAACTTTTATCTTCGCGAGTTAATCTCGAAAGTTAAAACCTGAACAAGAGGTATTTCTTAGATTCTTTGCACAAAGTAATGTCTCAAATAAATTTGCTGCTAACTTACATCATAAATTTGTACCAGCCCTATAGTGCATATGAGAAGGTTGGTTATGTTGCATACAATATAAACGTTCAAAAGAGGAAATCATTGGGTTTATATCATTTAAAACACATTCGCATCTAAATCTACATCTTTATATGTAGAATATAAATGTAATGTTTATAAGCCCGGCTACTAATGAGACTTCTTCTTATCCTCACGATTTGTGATGCGCGTATCAGATTTGTACACCGAAGAGTCAGCTCGGCGATCAATATTCAATTTATATATATATATATATATATATATATATATATATATATATATATATATATATATATATATATATATTTCTCGACGATTCTTTTGATTATATAAGTATATTAAAGCTTATTTTGCTTCATGAGTTTTTGAAATTAAATTTGCTTCAATTTAATAAAATAAATACTGGGAGTATGATTACCGCATGTACGTATATACATATATAATGGTATATATGCGGAGCATCCTGCAAAGTTACGTCCCAAAACAATAAATTAAATTGTTTAACTATATATGCGTATGGGTCCCACAAGCGAATTAAACGAAGAGATATACTAAACTGTCATTTCTGCACGTGTATCACAACAACAGCAACAACACTTTGTGAGTGTTTTTGCTTTTTTGAGGGGGGAGGGAGCAACCGTAAAAATAAGAAAATATAGCAGAAAACGTAAAAACCCTTAACAAGGATTTCATTTGGGATTACATTTAATTAAACTCAACCAGATAACCAAAAAATGAAACGATCCTAAAATGTTTCCGAAGAAAAAAAAAACAAATTATTAAATTAAAAATAATCAATAATAGTTCATTAAACACCATATATACGTACAGTATATTGATTCAACCTGACCCTATATGTACATATGTATATATACAAAAACCACTTTTTTGTGTACATATATACAGAACATCCCACTTTACATTTTTATTTAGATTATCTTAATTAAAAATTCATTAATTAAGGATATATACATATATACACTTTGTATGTAATCGGTGTATATACATATATATTCTTTACATTGTACGTGTATGTCTGCTCATTTCCTATTTGATGGTAAACATAAATTTAATTGGCCCAGATCCTCGTTTTTATACATACTCGTATACACATACAAACTCATAACGTTTTAAGATGGGTGTGTGGAAGGAAAACCTAATGGATAGAATAGAAAAAAAATGATGAGGTTTGTAATTTTTTGATCTTTTTCTATAATTAAAACAAGCTTTTTTTATTATGTTTTTGTTTGGGTGCTATTTTCATTTTAGTTTCCACTCGCTTTTAAAACAAAACATACAAATTATCAAGTGGAAATTTTCCACTAGATATTTATTATAATTTCCTTTTTGCTGCTACTGTTCTTTTCATATACATATGTATATATGTATAGACATATGTATACCCACGTTTAATGACATAACTAACGATTTAATTAATTTAATAACAACACAATATAATATAAGAGCAAGGAAATAAGTTGGAAAATTTTTGTGCAAAACTGGAAATAAAATATAAAAGAGAAATAGTGGAGATGCGCGATGGTAATTGTATATGTACGTTATCATAATTATCTTGTTATGTATTTTACTATACATACATAAATTGTGATCAAGTAAAAATGACTTTTAATTAAAACCATATATACACACCACCTTTTCGCCCAATGTGTACAATATGCATATATGTAATTATATACATAAATATCCTTTATTTTTTTTAACAACCGAAGCTGTCACTTTTCAAGTTTTTATTTATTTTATTTAATGGGATGCGGCGCTAGATGGTATAAATAATACCATCATGTCGCCATTAATATAATTTTTATTTGTGTATTGTTTAATAATAGTTTTTAAATATATTTGTAATTATATAAAATATATATGCGGAAAATTAAGCTAGATAATATGTGTACTATACGAGTACTAAACATTTTATGTACTTTAAAAACTAGTTTATGGCCAATAAATTATTTATTCATTTTTATTTTTAATTTTTTTTTTAAATATTTTATTTATGATAACAATAAAAAAATTTTACAAAGTAACATAGTCATTTTTGACTAACAGTGTTTGCTTCTGACAATATAACAATAAAGCACTCCTATGAATCCTTTCCGTTGTTTTGGTTGATTTTGCATTGCGCGACCTATTCTGGTAACTCAAAAAGTTTTAGTCATTTGAGTCTTCTTATGATACCCTCTTCCTGAAATAGTCTTAGAGCGGCGACGTTCCCCATAATTGAATACTTGTGTCACCAACAGCTAGAATTGCAATGCTTTCTTTAGCATTAGTTAATGGGATTTCCTGTCTCAGGATATAGTTGTATGGTTTTCAGTCAGTATTTCCGTTGTTAAATTGGGCTGAAAGGTAATATTCATTTTTATGTAACTATAATTAATACAGTTTTTATAGGCCATTACTGGCCCCTTACTGTATCAACAATTTGGCTCCAACGGTTTCCATCCTGTCTTAGACAATCAGGGTGGTCATTCTGTGGTGCTATCTCATATTAGGCGATTACAAAGTGGGGAAATTATAAATTGTCGTAGCTTACGTGGATGAATTGTGGATGAATAACGTCACGTCGCTTATTGATTTGAATGAAAAAGACCACAATATACTTCCGTCCTACTTTTACTAGTGGCAAAAACAAACAAGAAAAATAGTTCAGTCCTATTTTGGTAAAAAAAGCAATGGAGAGGTTGTGTGACTGTGTACTATTGGATATATATGGATACACGCCATTGTGGCTGTGTACTATTGGATTTATATGGAAACATAATTTTTTTTCTCAGAAAATTATGACAAAAGTAATCTATTTATATAGTTTTTTTATTTTAATTAGACTGGAATTATCTTTGGTGACGTCATTAAACAAATCCATATGCCAATTTTCAATTTTATCTTATTTAAACGTATTTTTTTTATGAATGTTCCTTATTTGCTTATTTGGTCTGTTAATTCACCCCAATTATTTTTAAATTTTATTCAAAAATTTATAAATTAATTATAAAATTTATATTTCAAGTGTATTTGTTAATAAGAAACACACATTTATTTATTAAACATTAACTTGTTAGTAACAAATTATTTTATTTATAACAATATCAAGTGGTGAAGAATTTTATTTTACCTCAATTTCATAATTTTAATAGCAATTTATAATTAATCGAATAATTATTATTTCAATCCACTATTGTTGATAATTTATTTATTTTTTTATAAATAAATAAATTGTTTATAACAAATTCTAATTGTTTATAATTTTTTAGGACAATTTTTATACAACATACAGTGTTTTACTTACTTTTACTTAAGGCTCCACTTTACCTAGAACAAAAATCAAAATGGATGTCGATATTTAAATGCCAAAACATGCGTCTAAAATAAAATTTGAAATAGTGTTTGAAAATATAAAATCTCCGCTATCGAAAATTACAAAATATTCCATGAAAAAATTGTTTTTTTTTGCAACTTACGACATCTAATTAAAAATGGATGAACTAAAAAATACGCGATATTTAGTTGATTCCTAAACCATTACCAAAATGGGATGGAACTAAACATCAATAATGAATTTTAAAGTGAATTGAAGAGGGGGAATTTATAATACGAATGAATATGTATATATAATGCCATGTTGGTAAACAAAAACAATCATAAATGAAATTATTTTCACAGGGAGAGATTGTGTTTGTCCCAAATATTTTCTTCATACATCGTTTTTATTTAAATTTAAATAAAAAATAATTGTTTTCTGTTTGTGAATTTGTAATATTTTATTTAAACATATTATTTAAAATAAATACTTTCGAGATCTTTAAATATTCGGGATATTATCTATCTTTTGTGAAAAATTACGTATATATGTATAACGCCGTATAAAAACAATATCCGTACGAAAATAGTTTCATTACCAATTTTAAATAATTTTGTTGTTTTTTGTTTCCATGTATATACATATACATATATACAATATATATATATATATATATATATATATATATATATATATATATATATATATATATATATATATATATATATATATATATATATATATATATATATATAAATATAAAATACACAACAAAAATATTTAAATGCCATTTTGAATAACAAAACAGTCATAATTTGGTTTTATGTATATATTATGAAAAATAAAATTAATAAAAATTAAATTTTCACAAAAAAGAAAGAATTTATTTATATTTTTTTAATAAAACTTAATTTTATTTTAAAATTTTTGAATATTTAATTCAAAAATTAAAAAATAAAATTAAATTTTATTAAAAAATTTATTTTCATAGTGATTTCACTACCATGAATAGCACTCGATAAAAAATGTTCATATCTCTTGATTTGAGGATAGAAATAAACGACAAAATACCACAAAATTCATCCAACTTCCCCATAAAATTCATTTCGCAGGGTTGGATTTGTAGACTTCCCCTTACTATAATATCGCCAAAAAAAGTCTCCAACTGTGAAATAAACGTGCGAGATAGCACCACAGAATGACCACCCAGAAGCAGCCGAGTTATTCTCTATACACCGTAGAGCCATCGTCGCCTGCAGCGACCTCTGCACATACCATATGGTGGCTCTTCAGCACGCTGAACGTGAAAGAGCCACCGTACTCGCTGAGTTTTAGATTTTAGTAAAATTTGAGTGCAATTTAAATTATAAATATTCTTACTCAAATTTGATTCGAATCATATATTTTGAGTGAGTTTGCTTATAAGTGAAATTCGAGGTATAGAATGCCAGTATGAATCTGAGCTAAAATCTGTAGTTGTTTTAGATTAATTTTATGAGGGACAATAAGGTAACATTTTCATCTAGATTTGAAAAAAACTCAAGTTCATTTTAATTATTAATTGTGTTTGAACTCAAATATTGATTTGTAGATTAATTGAGTGCATAGTTTAAATCATAAATATTTACTCATATTTGAGTTTGCATATACTTTTGAAGTTTATGGTTTTTTAGATAAATTGTATGAGTGAAAATAAAGTAGTTTTTCACTTTGACTTGATATGATTTGAGTGCCTTTTAAATTTTAAATTGAGTTAAAAATCAAACAAAAATAGTTTGTCTTATTTGAATTTGCGTATAGATTTTGAACTATAATTTAAGGTATAAGAATTTGAGTCAAGTGTTAATTTCAGTTTAGAGTGATGTTTAAGTATAGATTTGAACCAAATAACTGTTGAGTTATGTTGAGTGAATTTTCTAAAGAAAAATTCCAGCTTAAGGTCTAGTATGGGCTTGAATCAAATTTTAATCATAATTTAAGGAGTATTTCAACGTATATTTGTTACGCAATCTTAAGTGATTTAATCTAAATTTGAAAAAAATAATATACATATGTGTTTGAATTTGGTTTATACTTTGGTTGTCGTTAATGTTTCCCGTATGTCTTTAATGTTATAATAGGAAATAACGGTTTGACGCGTAACGTGATCCAATCTGCATATTCTATACAATTTGAAACATAGTTACCATCAAAGTGGTTTTTTTTGACAACCATTATGGCAATCAAGGTTAGTAATAATTCTTCATTCGGGATGGAAAAGTTTTAGTACATTTGTTGTTGACGAAATTGGCCGCAATTTCCAGTAATATCACTTAAAAAAGTAAGTGTTACCAGTGAGATTGGTTAATCTCTGTGTATTACAGGAATGAAAATCAAATGATATTTTGCAAATGGGCCGAGAACAATTACGATTCAACAATGTTTTTTTTACGTTCTGAATTGTTTGTTTGCAAATCGGGCCTTGCAAAGCATGCGAAGAAATAAATCAGCATAGCATATATTATTGATATATATATTATTGGTGGCTATACGACTTGTTGAAATATAACGCCCGTTAAGTTAATATTAGGTGTGAGATTATAAATGCCATATTGGTTTATCCCATTTTATTGCAAATTGTTTTTGATACTGAGACCTTACTGACTGAATCACTTTAACAATACCTTACGACAGCATCGAATCGACAAAATTTGATAAGTTTATTCAAAAATCACATTCACAACATTATGATTTTATTTGTTCTATAAAATGTGAATATTTCCTGCAGTTCTTTCATACAGTTTTTGTTGTATAATAATAAGTTACAAATAAAAGTAGAATAACTGGTTTGCGATTTTCGAGATGCCACATAAGAATTGGAATTTAAGAAAAACAAGGACATGTATACAGGAGTTCTAAATTCAGATTATTCCGAATTTTTGTTGGAATCTGACCTGCTACAAAAATAAGAAAACACTGGAAGTTGGTTTGGGTTGGATAGTGTAAAAGTAAATACAGTGTTCGATAGACTATTGTTCAATCTTGGTACAATTAACCTTACTCTCAAAATTCTTTAAATCGCTTTTTACCTGTACTAAACCACTTGGAAGTTTATGATAACGAAACTGATATGAAATTATGTGCACCTGATATTATCATTGTCTGTTAAGAATTCTGTTAATCAGTTAAGAATTTCATTTACATAATCATTCGTGAATCTTAATTGTATAAATTCCAATTATTTATAATGTCGAGTAGAATTAAATTTCCTTCTTATTTTAAGCCGACAGCTGCTAAAACATCACTGGTCGGTGACATAGACAATCAAATCCTATATCAGGTAAAACAGTTCAGGCATACTTGAGATATCTGCCGGTATGTGTGTAGCCCGCTTTAGAGTCTTTGTAAATTATTGGGATAGGAAATAATTATTATTATACTTACAGCATAAAGCATTTTATAAAATAGAAAGCTTTATGCTGTTATTTTAAATCGTTTGGAAAAGGGATTAAAATGCCAATTTGGTTCCAATAATTTTGTTTGACAAACCCTCACTGGCCAGTCTGCATCTCCGCGTTGGATTAGAGTTCCATCAGGTTTAATAATGGTTTGTTTATTGTCTATCGGAAATAATAATTCAGCACTTCTGATGTTATGGCTATACAAGAGCCATTAGTAATTACTCGAATCCTTATTTTATATAGCAACTTTCGGCAAAACATATATATGTTTTTCTGACCTTCCTTTATTTCAATAAAACAAAAAAAATCCTTCGTCCGTTTTTTATACACCGCACTTTGAATTTTCTGGGGGAATTTATACTGGCATCGTTTTTAGGTTGGTTTCGAGTGCCAAATATTGCCGCCCATGACAAAAATTTAAGAAAATGCGAAAAGTATTTCTAAGGTCATTTAACCCTCTCATATATGGTGTTCCGGTGTTTCGATATTAAACCGACCACATATATTTGAAGACAAATTTTGGAATTGTAATTATTTATAAGAATATTTAAGACGTAATAAATAAGTATATGTCAAGTGAATAAAATGCCAATTCAAAAAGTTCAGTTACATAAAAGGAAATTTCCATAATATATGGTTTTTAAAATACCGAGTACTTACCTATTCCTCTAACGTGTAAACCGTATCCTGAAAGAAATAACTATTAAGCTTTTAAGCCAAATGCCAATTATTTTAAGCAAGTCATCGTTGCTTTACCACGTATCGGAGCTACTATATACATACAATAACTGACTAAATTGGCATTTGATCAGCGCTTTTTATTTGAATTGATATAGCAAAGTTTTACAAATGTTCAATATTTTATTAGCCTTCAGGATTTTGAATAGGCGATAATATTGTGATTTGTAGTTGCAAATTTGAGATTGGCCAATGGGAAACACACTTTTCTAAAGTACCGTAAAGCAAAGAAGTCAGTGACTCTTTGAATGACTGTAGTGTCTTATCCGCATTTATAGGTGTATTAAAAATAATATTTTTAATATAATCTTATAAAAGTATAAATAACATAACCAAACAAACAAAACTTAAATACTCGTATGTACTCCAGATCCATTTCAAGTAGATGAACTATATTCTGTAAGACCGCAGCAGAACAGAAGAAAGACAACAAAAAAAAACGTAAAGCATTTTATTTTAATCCTGTACAGCTATGCCAAGTCACTGCTATTATTTTAACTCCGTGCACAACAACAACAATAACAATAATATCATACAATAATACATTTCCATTCTTCTTGAGATTATGTACGAGTATTTTCATCTTTAAAATTCTGTTTTCCAACTCGTTCACTTAACATTAAAATAATTACAATAAGAGTATCATCTTTTGAAATAAAAAAAAAACGAATACCGAGTTAAAAAGAAATACGACTTGAAAATTATATAAACTTTTCTCTGGTCACGGTCTTAAAATATATGTATACAGTATATATGTATATACTTCTTGGTACACAGCATAAAAAAGCATATAATTTGAATTATTTGTTATGTATATAAAAAAAAAAAAAAAACTGTACAACAATACCAGAAAAAGCTTTTCCGTTTCCAAAACAAGATGTGCGCGAGAAACAAAATTTATAAATTCACTATGTAAAAGTTTTCCCGAAATAAAAAAAAATCGCGTACACAAAAAATGGTTTAGTTAATTTATTAAAAAATATTGCATTGCACGAGTACATACTATATATATGTACATAGTTTATAATTTAAATGAGGATGGTTTGGTTTTGGTTGTTTATTAAACAAAATAAAACAAAAGTTTTCTGTTTATTATTATTAATAATATTTTTGTTGATGCGGGAGATTCAGTTTGAAATAAAAATATTTTTGTTTGTAACAAACCCAGTATATATATACAGTGCTAATATTTGGGGAAAAACGAAACTAAGGAAATGCGGACTGAAGTTTAAGCAAAATAAGCTTTTAAAAATATACAAACAAATCCAAAGCTCGTTGGATTTGAGTCAATATTATTTGGAACAGTATATAGTATGTTTACGTATATAGTGGAAAAATTTGGAAAATATAAATCCGCACACAAATTAATATTGCGTAATAATAAACTTTATTTATTTTGTTTAACAAATAATAATTTAACTTTTTTGTTTATTGTACGTATATTTGTTGTGCGGAGTTCTGGTTGTATAGTGTTTTACTTTCTTTCGAAAAAATTGTAATGAAAATATTCAATCAATTCGTACCGATCTAAAATTGCAGAAATTAATTAATTTGTTTGATGAAATCAGTATATTTCTTTTCAATACAGACTCTATCCTAATTGAATGGATTATAGGGTTCATTAATTGAAATAAACAATTTATATCGTAAATCGGAACCCAGCTTTTAGATATATATACCACAAAATTTTTTAAAGTTATTAAAAAGTGACACTTCATCAATTAATTTGAAAAGGCATTACTTGTGATTTGTGTATTTAATGTCCATTAAAATTTCACAAAACAAAATTATTCATGACTAACAATTAAAACTAGATTTTACTGACGAAGCCAGATTTCTCGGTGTAACTTTTGGATAGTAAGCTCAGTTGCTAGCTATGTGCTCATGCAGGAATGCCATTGGGAAGAGATGGAACCTGAAACCCTGGCTAATATACTGATTTTTCAGTGCTGTAGTAAGATCTATGCTTATATATGGAGTGAGTGTGTTCGGTGATCAGCTCTTGAGAAAGTAACTTACAGGAATGGGATCGAAAAGATACTAAGAACAGCCTTAATGATGTTACCATAAGAGAATCTTGCAGATGGAATTTGGTTGAATCATGGCTCCATGACGGTAAAGTAGATAAATAAAATATAAAAAACGTCCTGTAAAAGCCATGTTGTAATCTGTATTCACAGACACCATCAAAAATATATATTATCTTATTTATGTAAATGCTCCAAATTGAACGTTTGGTTGAGATGTAATGCGAAATCCAAACCTAATAATTTTTTATACATTTGAATTGTTTCGAGTTGAAGTTCGCTCAAATTCCTTGAAAACATTGAGTCTGGAATAATTACAAAAAAGATGGAAATGAAAAAACGCCTATGCCCAAATAAAGTTTCAAGTTAAAAAAGAACTTCTACAAGCGGATTAAGACGGCATCTAGAAAGTGTGGGAAACATCGGTCCAAACGCATGTAACGACAACTATGCAATATTACAGGCTTTAGTAGTATTTTAAAATCCCCAAATCAGGGCGGTAGTGTATAGCAAAATTTGGTAAAGTTGAGCTATATAAATACAATCCATGGTGGGAATTGTTGCGAGACTTTTATAAAAGTGAATTTATTCATCAATCATTAAGTACTCGGCACTATACTAATTTTATGATTTGGCCAATAAGAAAACAATTGAAACCTTAACACAAGAAAAATGAGTGGAAAGTTCAGTCTAACTTTAAATCAATGGAAGAGTGTAAGAAATCAACGATATTACATTATTAACCAGAGGATATTAGTTACATAGTGATCACGAATATAGGAGTACCTAAATGAAGATTGCTCTGAAACCGATGATGATGAGGCAAATCCGAATGATCTCGTTGTTGAACAATCCCAACAAGCCAAAATGCACATTCGAAGTGACTTGAATGCGGCAATTGAAATGGTGCAAAACCTTGTAAACTTTTTTAAATGTTCACCAGTGCGAAACATTACTTTGCAACATCATGTAAAAAAGAAACATGCAAAAAAGGAAACCAGATAAAATAGTATGAACGGATTGGACGGTTATTGAACTAGAACGGTTATTGAACACCATCGACGCAATTCGTGCGGCGTTAATTGATTTTGGATCTAATCTACTAATGGAATCTAATATCAAAGTCGTATGTGATTGGCACATTGCTTTGAAACCGATAGAATAAAAACGAAATTTCAAATGAGCTTTTGGATGTTTTATTAGCGCGAAACAAAGAGCATCGTTATATCGAGTTTATCGCGTTCCTGATATTTCTATATACTCTGAATTTGGAAAATCAAACCGAAACGGAACAACAACTGATATATTCTTTACCAAATTGGCATACGGAATGTTATGAACAGATTATTTATTGTAGACAATACATACAATTAATTTCCCTTCTCCAAGTTCAGTCCCTTTGGTTGGATTCTGGTTCACAAAAGTAAAATGAATTTAAGGGGAAATAGACAAGTGTAAGTGGCTGGAACGGACCGACAAAATGACAAAAGTGCTTGTGTCATTGACAGACCAAAATATTTATTTTGTTAATTTCAAAGCAATAAGCAAAACAGTTTTGATGATCTACGTGCACGGATTTATTGATTCGTGAATTGATTTGTTAAACATACTCTCAAGAGCTGAGCCAGATTGCGAAAATTAAAAAATGCTTGCTATCTGGCGATTTGATGAAACATGGTTGAAACAAAACCTGGTTCAATTAACCACTCTTCTATTAATGAAATAAGTGAGAATTTCAATATCCGGATAGTCTGCGTATATGAAAGGTGGACGACTTACATTGTCACAAGTAGTGTAACAGAACAAATCTGGCCCAACGTTGACTTGAAACGCTCCAATACTCTAATCTGCCCACGTATAGATGTCAATTAAAAACGTTTGTGGGAATATCAGCGACTCTTTAGCCTAACCTTACCTATACCTCCAATTAAAACAAAAGATAAATACAAAATTTAAACATTTGGCTATATTGTTACATAAATTAAATTAAACTGAAAACATAATGTATTACCTATATAGTCAGCAACCGACAATTTATTCAGACTATCAGTCAATTGGTATAAAGATATTCAAAAAAATTACATTTTTTTTAAATTAAGCGATTCTGAACATTAATGTATCCATTATATAGGAATTTACTTTGGAGACGTCTAATAACCTTGCTCGTTACGTCAATAAAAGTAATAAATTAGTAATTTCCAATCAATATTCACAATCATTTTTGTCTCCAAGATCGAGGTCGGTCTTCATGGTCGAATCGAAATTTAGAACATTTCACATTATGTTTGCTGTTTGAAGTTTCTAATTTCTCTGCAAATTTAGTCCAATCTTACCTAAACATTGAAAAATTGAGCAACACAAATCGCATGTGAGTAAGGGGTACGAGGAGGACATTTGACAGGGATGCGGGAAATAAATTCTTACGTTTAGAAATTTTTTCCAGTTAATTAACATTTCAAATTGTTCTGAATCAAAAGAAACCTTAAATTAATAATTTTGTACTCAAAATATGTAAAAATAATTTTTTTGAGCGCAGTTAGTCTGTGCGCAGTAACTCTGTTCAATGAAGAACAGCGATTTTACAGGAATGGATACCAAATGTTAAATATATAACGTTTCCGCTGTGTCTAAAAGATATTTTGTATAAATAGAGATCCTACAAAAAATTTAGATTCTGAAATTAATCCAAAAAGAAATGCATTCTCTATATACAGTAATAATAATGACAGAGTTTAAAAGCCATTACTGGCCCCTTACTGTTTCAACAAATTGGCTCCAACGGGTTTGATCCTATAAGCATGGTCTTCATACTGGCTTAGATAATCTGAAGAGACCAAGTCATACTATACACCGTGGAACTATGGTGGATGGCTCTCCTTTCAGAGATCGCTGCACAATTCGTTCTCGATCAGCACACAGAACGTGACCGACCCAGCCTACTCGCTGAGATCTTACTCCCTGTGCAAGTTTCAAGAAGGAAAAGAAGTTTCATTCCTGAACTCACTTATTTGAATATGATATTTGGACAAATAATTAATCAATTCTGGCAAGAAAGCTACTAGAGTGATAGTAGTCTGATTTAAGGTGGAATCAAAGTTGCGCGCGTCGTAAACCATAAACTAGCTATGTTTTTGCTTAACCTGAAGATCAGCAACAAACGAACATAATATTTTTTTTTTAATTCTACAATTATAGAATAACAGGTAATTTGACAAACTAACTTGTTTAATTTCGAATTTTATTTACTCTCTTATTTTACTCAAAAGTATATTAATTCCGGGTTTTGGAAAATTCAAAATTCAAATTGAAACTCTACAATAAAGTTGAACTAAATAGTTTCTTTAAATTCCATAAATCTCATCAATTAAGAAGTATACGAGAGTATCTTCTAAAGATTTATTTACATATTTGAGACTATTATTCAGAATTATATATCAATGTATATGCATGATTGTAGATTAACCGGTTGCCAAATGCTAATCAATATCATTTCAAGCAACATCGATAATTTTGTTCAATATGTTCAAACTTCAAAGCGGGTGGGTTTCTGTAAAATGTGTTACTTGGTTTAAAATTTCTCAGGAAATCTGTAATCATAATGACAAGTGTAATCATTCGAAAGTCGACTGACAAACAATTTTTTTAAATTAACATTTCAAATAATATGCACTGTCTTTTAATAAATTATTGTTAATCCTCTAAGCCGAATATTGCTCAATTTTTGAAGAAGAAGGTTTCGATGATATCTGCGAACTGAAACGCTTATAACGCAACACGATAGAAAAGTTATATCGACAGCCAAAGCCAAAGTCGAACCTGACTTTTCAAGTTTGAACATCTTTTGTTTTAAGATGACGAAAACTGAGTAACAGCATATCGCCTTTAAGTTATCAGAGAATTCTTTCGAAGGATTATTATTTAAATTTATAAACTTTTTCGTCATTTAAAAAATATTGGTTCCAAAATTCTCATCCCAGACTTTTTTACCATGTAAAATTTATTTGGTTCTATAGAATAAAATCCTTCAGCCCAAATCACTGCAAGGGCAGCTATTTTCTCATGGCTTTAAGCTATGGATCCTGTTGGCCATCACTAACTATGTCAGCGCCGTAATTAGCCGTTGGGATTGCCACTTTATAAATAGATGTCAAACTTCACGAATTTTTCCATTTCAAATAATGAAAGAAAACAACAAATTTTGATAAAACATAGCGATGGAATATTAAAAATTATTAGTGGTGGCCAATAAGGTCCCAAACTATCGGCCTATAGTATTCTTCCTGAGTTATTTAAAGTATTGGAAAATATTTTAAAATTACAGATTATATAAATATGATTTGCTGGATGGTTACAAATCTGCGTATCATTAAGGATATTGTACGTCTTCAGCTGTTTTGCATATTGAGGACGACTTACAACGAAGTGTTGATTGTGGTAAAGCTATACTATTTTAGCTAAGATTTTAAAAAGCCATATTTACTAATTCAAAACTGCGCCATCCTGAATAAAATTGGTCAAGTGGTTTAAACAACATTAGCACATTACATTAACCATTGGTGATCGTCTGTAATGAGAGTATTCCATTTTTGATTAATAAATGTTTGTCTTGGGATGACCGTGTACATGGTCAATATGCAGTAGAACCTATAGAAAGAACGGGTTTTTTCGGACGTTAATAGACTGTTTATCAAATAAACTAGGACGTAAATTGTTTTTAATATTTACAACTGAGGTACATACTCGTATATCACGCAATAAATTCAAAAAACTTAAATAGTCAATTTTTTGCTGGGATGTTGGTTGTAGGAATAACCTACTATCTAATGTTAAATCCAACCTACTATCTAATGTTTGCAAGTTTCAGGAAGTGATGTTTTAGTAACCTTTAAAATGCTCTTTATTGTGATATATTATGTATACAATTATTTAGCATATTTTAAACATATACACATCATTTGAAACAAAATTTTAATTTGCCGAAAATTCCTCAAATTAATGAGCCTTGAAACTCTTAATTTAAGCGTAAGTGAAGGAACCAACTCGAGCAAGTTTTTAAGGATCCGTATCGAAATGCTAATTAAATATAGTTAGCCAACGGTAACTAATACTGGTTGGTAATTTTGTTGGTATGTGGTGACATAATTTTTGTATATAACTCACTGATGAATAAATCCAATTTTAAATTTTTATTTCCAATTCTTAAATTTTATCAAACATTGACTTCAGTTTTTTTTGTTTTTATTCATCAATTTAATTCTGAGACATTTGTTGCACAAATTTTTGATATAAGAAATTATCAATTCTTCAGTTTTATTAAAAATAAATTTTAGAAACTTTTTCCAGCAACATTCCAGCAACAAACCATATAATATACGAATATATAATATTTTAGGCAATTGGTTTTTCTTGGATTTATGTTCTTGCAAAATTGAAAAAAATGGTTTGTAATGTGTTTAAGTATAATGGCAAACGTTTTTCAGTGACAAATAATGCATGCGAACCGGTGTCATGTTATTGGGTTTGCAATTGTTGTTTCGTTGGTGACATTATAGTCATTCCAATATTTTGTAAGTTATCATCGGATATAGATGTACGAGTATGTTATATTTAGGTGTGTTGTGGTGAATTAATATTGATTGTATCGGCCAATTTCCAAATAATTGAGTTGGACTAACAGGTTGTGCATTAAAAACGTTTTAATTATAGCTATTAAACCTATTAAATATTTAAGTTTTTGAGCAGCAGCCCACGATATTTTGTTATATGCCAAAATATTGAATTAGTCAGAAAATGTTGGTAATTTTAAAAGTTTTTTTTTGAATATGAATTAGAAATGATTAAAAACAAATTATGAAATTAAATTTAAAACTTTCCAAATCGAATCCTGAAATTTTCACATAATGGTTATCTATCTAAGCAGCTTAAAGTGTCAAATAGAGTATACATTCCCAGATAGCTGAAATTATTCACACGTGAAGACAGTATCACAGTATCTTCAATACTGCATATACTCTATGGGTCTACTCTAATATTCGTATTTTTTTTGAAAATGACTTTTCAAGTATTTATATATAGGACTGAACTTTTCCTGGTGGTTCCAATAAGCACCTTAATCATAAATAGTTTTGGCAGGTTTGGCAAATTCTCTATTATAGGATGATACGCAATCGGAGGGCTTTTTTATGGACGTGATGGTAGGAGTGGACTGTTGTTATGCCATATTTGATATTTGGATCACACACCACCTATCCCCTTCATTGAAGACAATCATACTTCTACGGTTATTAAAATTCTAATCGGAATTTTAATATATTATGCAGCGCGATGTACAACAAGCATTGGTGATTTTAAAACACTGCATGCAAAATAAATATTACGGTTAAAGCTTTTCCATACTATAAAAAAAAAAGAACGAAAAACATTTTGGAATTTTCTTTCTCCCATACCTAACCTAACCTAACCAAACAAACCAAGAAATATTTTCGGATTTCTATTTTATGTATATACGAGTATGTAGCTATATATATATGCAATGTACGTATGTAAAATAGACAAAAATTCCCATTTCTTTCGGAAAAACATTTTTTTTTTTCGTGTATGTTTTCTAAAAGTTTCTTTTTATGTATTTCACTCTGCTACTTTTGTATAATACTAATATTGAAGTCGTTATGCTTTTACTTTTTTGCTCGATTGTACTATACGGTACGGTGGTTTAAATACGTATACATATATACATACATGGTTATATATTAGAAAAATGGTTTTGTCGCACAATCTAACGACAGAACTGGAAAATATATAAAAATAAAAATTCATTTCTATTATTTTTTTTGTAAGAAAAAATTTTTTTTCTACATACTCGTACATTTAAAAAGACATATGATAGAGGAAAATAATGCTATATACAGACAAACTTACATACATAAGAGATGAACTAAGTGAAGAAAATGAAAATATTTCATACGGAAAATTTAGAACAGATTTAAATGACAGTGTATGCATACATATATATGTAGTAATGGTATGGTAGTATAGTAGTCAAGGAAATGGCAAAAAAAATGGAAATCATTTCATTTTAAATTCTAACTTTTATTTATTGTTTTCTCGCGCATTTACTCTTTTACCATATACATAAACACAAAAAATCTTTTACATATACAACGTGAAGAAAAATATAAGAAGTAAATTATTCCTTATTTATACACCCACATACATACTGTGTCAGCAATTGAAGTAAAAACACTTGTTTGATTAAAAATGTATATAGCGAAGGCGAAACAACAACAATAATGAAACCGAAGAAGTAAATATGTACATAGTTTTCTTATTTTCCTATTTCCGTTTTTAGATGAAATTATGTTTCCGTTTAAATATGCTTTTAAATATATGTATATAAATGTTATGAACTTTATAATATATAATGATTTTCTATAGAACTAACGTATACATAAAGGTGTTCAGGAACGATGCGGTAAATATGATGTTTCCTTAAGAGGAAATAACATTAGACATTTTGTTGTATTTTCAAACTCATCTAACGTTTGCTCTATGTATACATACATTTTTATTATAATTTTTAAAATATATTTAATATGACATTAATGATGGGAACCAAAATGGTGTGTATATGTTGGTTAAATTTATTCTATATATATGTATGTGAATATAAAGGAAATGTAATCTCGTTGGAAAATTAATTTAAAATAATATATGAGATAATACTCAGAGTGCATTTAATCAAGATGATGTATATACCCATTAACTTATACTAATGCTGATTAAGTGTATATATTTACCTTTATGGTAAAACAATATCAAAAATGTTATTTTATCATAAACTTTACTTATAGCTGATTGAAAAATTGTTATTTAATTGCTATAGAGAAGTTATTTATTTGTATAATTTATCTTTTATCGTGCACAAGATCATACTAATACAAGTACCGTTTTTGTTTCTTTCTATTTTCAGGTAATTAAATGAATCTATACAAGCGAGGCTCATCAGGAACTATCTTAGAAACAAATATATTTAATCTATTGAAATCAATGACAAGTAGGTTCTGCGATATAATTCATAAATCTTAAATTTAACATGATTACTTAACGCACAAAAATTTTAAAATTTACAACAAATTAAGATTCAACTTTGGCTTTATTTTACAACTTTGAAAGCTATTAAATAAAATATAACTCCTAATCTTCTGTACTGTTTATCCTTAATTAAAAAATATCTTTAATATTCAAATTGTGATGATCTAAAAAAATATTTTAAGATCACAAGCAAAATTTTTATATTCTTAGCTAAATTTCAGAAAATCTTTAAAGTTTCCAGAACTATTCCTGCTCTATCAATTATGAATGTAAATTTTCTACATCAAGATAAATTCCAAAAATTGTAAAATTGAGTAAAAATATCACACTATTGAAATTCTTCCACCTATTTATAAACTTTTGAAAATGTAAATCACGTCTATTTTGTAACTCGGTTGGAAAATTTCCACTGGAAAAAAATTCCAATGGAATTTAAGTTGGTATTCTGTATCTTACTGGACTAGAATTTTCTGTTGGAATTTTTTTGTAGTATTAGATTGATGTTTTTTCTCTGCCACTGACTACTCAAATAGAGCAAACATTCATTACATTTGGTAATTTTTATTTAAAAAATAGATTTTTGTCTTAATTCATATAATTATTTTTATTGCTGTAATTTATTTATTGTTGTCGATTTAAATTTTTAATAACGAAATAGCTGAATTACTACGCTACAAACATGTACTATCGCTTTCAAAAATTGGTTATACACAGAGAAAAAACTAAGAGTTTTTTCAAACCAGCAGCCCACTAAAATTATGAATTATATTGTATTGAAAACATTGAAGTAGTGTAAAGAAAATAATTACGAAATATTTCGCAAATTTCTTTTATTACTTGACGTAATCGATTCCGCAGCGAAGCTACTAGTTGTTTGCAAAAATCGGGTTACCTCTTAGCTCTTCCCATTTATGAGAAACATATTCTAAGACTACTTCCCTCGTTTGTGGGTATAAAGAGGCTTCCAATCCTTAACCATATAACCCCAAACATTTATCCAACTCATAGTTTCACGTGATCTATGAATTGCGGATTTAAGTTAATTGGAAATTCCTCCGGATAAACAGTAGTGACTGACGGTATCATTATTTCATTTATAGAATTTCCAAATATTACCAGTTCATGTGTTGTGAAATTTCACACAACTCACCGACCCCACCTGCACTTATCCATCACCACACTCCACAGGATACTTGGCTACTTATTCTTGTTCTTTGGATACATTTTTCATTATATCTCATTTTGTTTGGGCGATACATGTGCAGCTTAGCATGATGATGGGATTAAAAACTTTTTTGTCGTGAAAATAACTTTTTCCCACTCGGTGTATTTAATAAATTATCTTGATATGCCCGATGTGCGTTGGTTAAAATTTGTTTTTGAGCTGGAATAATTTTACGAGGCAAGTTTATGCAACTTACTGAAAAGCTAAGCTTTCGTGAAATGTATCCAATGGACTTAGTTTATTAATGTAGGGTAATTATAGCCCATTTTTATGCAACATTCTGTTGCTTGTGAATTGAATCACGTTCCATACTGTATAGTTAGATTGCAAAACAAAATAAAACCGAATAAATGACTAAATCTTTTTTTCTAAAATGCATTGTTGCGAATGTCAGATATCAGATCACCCTATATATTTTTTATCATAATTATATTTGTTTACATAAAAAAGGCGATGTTCTTGCCATCCAAATCTTGAAAACTAAGTAGTTTTATGTTTTAGTGTACAACCAATTTTTGAAGGCGATAGTACATAATTTTGTTGAGTTTATAATAGCTACCTGCAAGTAACCAAATTTAAAAAACATACGCCTTCACATATTTTTCAAATTTTTTAAAACTTTCTAGATACATGCACTTGTTGGTGAATCAAGCCTATAAACAATTTTAATAAAAGATTTAAACTACAAATTTCTTGTTTAATAGTGAATTTATTAAACCACCCCGTCCAATTTTTATGAATGTTTACAAACCTAAAAATATTGAAAGGGATCAAAAGATGACAAAAAATCAGATAATCGTGATCGTGGCTTATAAATTTTTACTCGATGAATTCACTACGAGATATAAACAACCGTTTATTGGCGACTGGTAAAGTTTGGCGGCATATTTTTTTATTGGACGTATAATGTTTAATAAAAATTCCGCTGGATCACGTCAACTGGCTTGTGAGCGCCGTCAATCGATTTCTATTTTCTCTGCAACCTTTCAAAATACATCTCGGAAGATTTTTTATTAAATTTATTTGGTCGCCAAATAACAATACTAGTCGCTAAAGCAGTAACGTCATATATTGTTAAAGTGGCGGAGATTTTTCTACAAAAATAATTTAAAATTCTAATGGGATCGAGTAAATAAATTCGAAGTTAAAATTCCTACGCATTGGAATTTTTCCAACCAAACCAGATACAGAATAGCAAATTTTTAGTCTAGTGGAATTTTTTCCCAGTAGAATCAAGTTACAGAACTATTATTTAAAATACTAAAATAATATTTAAGATTTGTAATTAAATCTATAAATTCTTGGAAATATAAATTGTTAAAATGTGCGGAAAATGTTTTAAATCTCGTCATCATATAACCTTAACTGGTTTAAAAAAGAATAAATTTTGAAAAAGTTACTATCACAAATTATTTTTTAAATTAAGGTAAAGAAATTTTAAACTTGTATACTATTTCTAAATTTTTAAAGTTTTAAATTAGAGCTCGTTTAATTCGTATAGTAATTCTAGAGTACATATTCCAAAATTGTAAATAATGTCTTTAAATATATAGAATAAAAATTAGTAGAATAAATTTGAAAAGCTTTGATATTTATAGTTTCAAACATTTTTTTAACAGAAATGTCCTGAATATTTTATAAACTTTTTAAATTTAAGCTTTTCTTCTAAATTTTTAAATACGTATTTTTTTAACTCTTAATATATTAATATTAAGAACTAAGAAAGTTTTGTTAAGAGTACTACAATACATTTTGTGAATTTTAAAATTCTTTAGAAAAAAATATTAAATTTAAATTAAATAAAAAATCGCTCCAATAAATTTAAAAAAATAAAATATTTAGAACTGTCCCAAGAATTTATGTTAAATTTTAAAATTTCCTAATTAGATTCTAAAACATATGAATTTGTAAAATGTTGACATAATTAAAAATTTAACATAATGTTTTAAAATGTGTAATATATCTAAAATCTACTTCGTCTTTATCTTTAATCTTTGAAATTTTTTTTAACAATTATAAATCTTTAACTACTAATTTAAATTTATTAATAATTGAAATAATAATTCATTTTTAAAACTTAAATTTGAACATCAAAACATTTTGAATTATCAAAATTCTTCTAACTGTAAAACTGGGTTAAAATGTCACTATTTAAAACTAAAAACTTTCAACATTCTTAAAATTTTAAAAAGATTGTAAAGTTGAAATGAAAATATTGTTAACTTTTGAAAAATTGTAAATTCGAGTTTTTAAAACCTTATATTGTTGCAATTAAAAATCGAATTAATGAAATTCCTTTTAAAATTATGAAACGTTCATTAAACATGTAAAATGTGAATGCGGTAAATAGTTATAAACTATTTTTTTTTTTTTTTTTTTTTTTTAAATTTGTATTCTCAAAATATGAAAATCGGTTAAATCTAGGTAGCCCAATTCTATAATTTTTTTTTTCAGATTCCATCAATTTTAACAAGTCAAATGAGTTTTTTAATATATTACATCGCTAATACTTAAAATTCATATATACAGTAAAACCTCCAACATTGAACATCTCTGTATTTTTTTCACTCCTCTATTTTGGACACTTTCGGTTAGCCCCTTTAAGTTCAGTACAATTTTTTTTAAAAATTTCTCAAATACTTCTATAATTTAAACAACCTCTAAGGTATTGGACATTAAATTGAATGTATTTTTTAAATATTCCTTTGAATTTTACCTCTGTAAGTATACTATTTCGGATACTATTTCGTGTTGCACTCATACAATCGTACAAAGTTAAAAGTAAAAAATAATATGATGGTGTGGTTTTTGTAAAAGGCACAAACAAAATATATTAAATGTGTTTTATCAGCTCATTTTTAAGAATTTCCTCTCGATTAATAAAAAATTCAATAATTAAGAGACTTGAGTAGTTGAGTGTAGTAGTATTCATTTTCGATTCTTACTAGTGACATCCCAATGCATTAAACGGTGCATTCAAGGATTTTCACTTCAAACTCCCATCGAAACCTGTGACGTGGCATTAGTCGTAAACGTCGATGAGGCATTAGAATCGTTAAGTGTGGAGAAATTTGCCGAATATGTATCAGCGGACGATTCCATGGCTGTTAGTTGTGAGAAAAATGATGAAGCTATTTCAAACGCACTATAATGGAAGAAGAATGGGGCCAGATTAATTCCGATTATAAGCTCGAGGAAGCAAAACAACATCCTAAGATAGAAGACGCACTAAAATCAATTTGTTTAATGTATCAAAGCAAAAGACTTTTTTGATTGACTATTCCTCAGTCCCTTAAGTGTCCAATATAAACAGGATTCACTGTATTTACAAATAAGAATATTGTTTAATTCCTTAAATAATATTATTTTGTGAATTTTGAAATCATATATGTATTAAAAAAAATTAAGCTAAATTTTATTCGAATAAAGTTTTACATTTGATTTGAAATAACTAAGACTAATTAAAGAATTTAGAACTTCCATATATAGGTACTCGTGATATCAGAGTGACAAAATAATTTACCTATAATTATTTAAGAGATTATAATGTGATAATCACGTCAGAAAACCACTCGTATTTCTTAAAGAAGCTATGCTCCAATCTTAATATAGCTCAATCAATTCCAAGTGTATATAGGAAATTAAAAAACTTTGAGTTTTCTAAAATTTGTAGTGTAGCAGTTCGCTTAGCATCCGTGTTTGTTATATGAAATAAGGATGGATCAAAGCAATTTTGCCATCAGATTATTAAATATTTATAATGTTTATTTACATGAGCTATGCATTGATGATTGTTTACTCCTCGAGAGTTTTCTAATGGAACTTCGCAGACGGAAACAAAATTGCAAAAATCTATAAATTTGAATTGATTTTTTCTAAACAGTTGTGATACCTACTCCTACATACGACTTTTCGAATTCTATGGATAGAAATCCAACCAACGATTGTAAACTCTAAAGTATTTTAAAAATACTTATTGTGGTTGGTCCTAATTTAGTTTTGGTTTTTGTTGTTATTTTTAATGTAAATTTGACTTGTTCTCATTGGTGTTAGTTGAAATGTTTTTAAATTTCATTATGCGACGTGTATGTACACACAACCAATACTATATGGAAAAGAGGTATAGTTTCTCCTAGAAAATTTTGATTGGTTAAATAATAGCTGATATATTCATTAAGATCACATAGCAAATCCCATAGTTGAGGGAGACAATGTGACACTAGTTTGGTCTCCCTTTCTATTAACAGTAAATACAACAAATAAAATTATAAAACGACTAAAACAGAAGTGGACAACAACATTAATTTTTTTATTCAATTAAATATTGCACCTGATTCCCCGAAAATTGGTCGTATCACTCACAACACAACTCCTTGAATTTACAATTCATCGAAATACCGTTACTAGGAAAAAAGAAGAATAAAAAATTGAATGTCGATCGTGTTGATCAACTTTTGATTTCAATTGTCTTCTATATAATTGAAGAATATCAAGTTAGGTACATGACGTAATCAATTCGGTAAATTATTTTGTTTGCTATATTTATTTATAACAATATCGAATTATTTATCGAGTTTCCTTATAGAAATATCAAGTGATTCAGAATTTTTATTACCTCAATTTCATAATCATAATGGACAATTTTTAAATTGATCGCATAATTATTATCTCAATCCACTATTGTTGATAATTTTTTTATTTGTTTATAAATAAATAAATTTTTTATAACAAATTCTAATTGCTTATAATTTTCCGAAAAATTTTTATAAACAAATATAGTGTTTTACTTAAAATTTCCTACAAATTTATAAATGAAAATTTATAAAAATTCAGCCTGAATAGAGTATTATGTCTGGAGATGGTTTTATTTGAAGTGTTTTTCCAATAGCTATGACCAGAAAATTATTTTGGTCCAAGTTTCATGTGGAGATCCTAGAAAATTTAGATTTTCCAAAATCATAAGTAAATAATTGAAAATTTATAAAAATTCAGCCTCTAGAGGGTTATGTCTGGAGATGGCTTGATTTTAAGTGTTTTTCCAACAGCGGTTTTTCAAGATTCCTCTACAGTGATATGTCTATAGAGTGTTGGTTTGGGCGGGTATTTTTTGGAATTACCAGACATAATTGGTCTTAATACCACATCAATTTCTGCAATAGCACCACAATAATTTAATAAACCATCCTCCGCGAAGTCCAGATTTAAACCCTATATAGAGCACGTTGTAAATCATATTTTTACTTTAAAAACCTATTATCTGTTTTGATCACCAAAATGACGCCTGATATGCGTGTATCATTTTTTGGTTAGGTTTCTCTAGAAATTCACTAAATCGATTAATTGATTAAATTAATTAAATTGTTGTTTTCCATAAAATATGTTCTAATTTTAAGAAATACCCGCCCAAACCACCACGGAATCTCCATGAAATGCTGCGACTAACATCACTCAATTAGGATTTAATCGTTCTCCTAGTGAAGGCCAAACTCTGCATCGGCCGTCTGATGAATACAAATTAAACCCCGATTCATCCAAAAAAAGGACATTACACCAGTCCCTTTGAGTCAATAGTTGCTTTACTGCAACGCATAATTTCTTCGTTGTCAACAGTGATTATCGGTCACATACGGATCTCTAACAGGTCAACGTGATAAACCACACCTAAAGTAATGGAGACTGGTATACTGGAAAGGAGTTTAAATAATCTGTAGTCGATGTGTTTGCGTCTTTGGTCCTTGGAAAGTAGTTCAGGCTGATTGAACTTTTTATTACAAATTAACGACAACAATTTTACTATCTCACCTAAAGTTTTCGTTTAACTTCTGGTTGTTTTCAGTGGATTATCTGACACTTATCGTTTTGCTGTTGATCTCTATTAGGGAAGTAACATAGGAAGCCCGTAGATAGGATCCCAACGAACAATATTTTTCAAAGATCATGTTTTATTCAAATAAAACAACTTTATATAGAAATTATTAATTTGTGAGTGGCGTCATATTTGTCAGTTGTCAAGATTTTTGGTAAAGGATCAAATTATTCTGGCTTTATATTTTTAATTACTTCGCCGTTTTGTTGTTGGATTGGACCTATAGGATTATTATTTATCCTAATTCAAAAAAATTTTAATTAAACACAATTAATTTGTAAATTTATTGATTTATTTCACAATTATTGTTTTTGTGTATTTTTCTTATAATAATTAATTCAATCTTTGATTTTCACTTATTTATTTAAATTAAGTTGATCACTTATAATTAATTTAAATATTATAATTATTATTATTATTTATGTTTAAAAAAAATATTTACTAAAATTAATTAAATCAAATTAATTTTCATCACCAAAAAAATAATGTGAACCACGCGGAAAAGTCACACTGCTTATTCTGTAGCAGTCAAATTTGGAATTAGTTAATTAATCGGCACATCACATGCGCCGACCGAAAAATCTGCAAGAGAGAGGATTCTATGTACATACATTTATATACATGTACTTCATTAGTATATAAAGATGAGCAAGGGAAATACGTGTGCAAAAAGCCAATCATCAAGACGAATTGCATGTATATGTGAATTCGTTTTGTTCGGCCCAAATATTCGAGAAAATAAAAGTAACGTGTCGAATGATAATTGGCCTATAAAATATCACGCTATATGTATTCGAGAGAGTGATCAATATGTACGTAATATAAAATTAAATTGTACATAGAATTATCGAATACTAAGTAGATGCAAAATGTTCTATATACATAACAAGAGTATGAGTTGTATATAGAAAGTAAATGATTTCAATTTTAACGCGTTGCCTCGTCAATACGTGGAAATGGGCAAACGCGAAATTGTAGTGATTCCGATACAATTGAAATTAAGGCGATTGCCACATTAATTGTATCGGTCGCTACAGACCCTTGGGATCATTTTCTAATTGGTGGGTGTCTGTAATATAGTATAACCTTATACTATTTAAAAATTATTCAAAATTGAAAAACGGCGTTGTTATTACACTAATCAGTTTATCTTACAAAATTGTTTTGTTTTATAGTTTATTTGCGGGTTAATAAAAGTATTTTATTTAATTAAGCAAAATTTGAAAATTTGTATAACCTAAATAATACGAGCCAATTTAACAGGAATAATGGATGTTAATATGCCAAACTTCAAAAATATCCGAGCTAATCCGATACTTTCACCTAATTTACTCTGTAGGCGATGGAACTGGTGAAATAATTAAACGAACTATGTCTGACACAAGATCGGCTGTTTTGAAGTAGTTGTTTTTGTTTGGCAAGTTTAAAAAACAGCGACTTTGTCCGTCACTTTAACACAATCTTTTTTTGAATCTGACTTAATAAAACAAATCATTGAATGGTTTAATTTCCTGCTGATATATAGTTATTCCTGGGCTAATATATGTAGTTGATATAAAAGTGTAGCTAGTTATGTTGTTGTAATGGCGTTTTTCTGGGATGAATTCTGGGCTAATTTTATATACATCTATCAAAAACCAAATTTATAAAAAAACAAATCCATCGACATCAAACAAATATTGCACTGTCCATTGTCACAAAATAATTTTAGTTTGTTTTCCTATATGACTGTTTGGAAACGTTGAGTTAAATTTAGTTCGAGAATATTTTTTAATTTAATTATAGTAATTATAGTAGTCAATTTTTCGACGCACTCACATTGTGAAACGCACCAAAATCGTCAAGCACTTATGTAAGATATTTCTTATATTTTACTATATAAGTGTTTGCAACGGCCGACTAAAATTTGATATTATTTTTAGTCGGGTCGGCAGTCTAAATCGTACATGTTTTGCTAAAACCCTTACCTTACCTTAGGTAAAACAATCCAATTCTGTTATTGATGTTGATATGGATATTATGTTAATAATAGAAAATCCGTCTTTTCTATACAAGTTGATAGACCGGAAAAGAAAGAAATTTTTATTTACAGTGAAGTTACACATAATTATCAAACAATATAACCAAAGGTTACTAACCGATAAAATAAAATAAAATATAATTCTCATTTCAATACCCCCACTTGAATTCTATTTCTTCACACCGCAAAGCCCCATTGCATTGCCGAACTTCTGGTGTTTGGCAGTGTTAAGTCCTTTTGTCAATATATCTGCTAGCATGTTGTCGGTCGAAAGGTATAGAAGTTCGATACGTTTGTCGTTTACCATGTCACGAATAAAGTAATGTATTACATCAATGTGTTTTGTTCTCAAATATGGTAACTGGTAGTTGTAGCTAAATTAATAGCCCTCCTGTTGTCGCAAAAGATCTTCACACACTTGGAAGTTTCGACAAATAACTTCCGCAGTAATCCGTTCAACCAAATCACCTCCTGTGTGGCCGAAGTTAATGCCATATACGAGGGCGGATTGAAAATTAAGCTACCTAGCGCTAGATGGCAGCACAAACACAAACATTTTTGTTTTTTAGAAATTGCAATCTGTCAAACGTCAGCTGTTAAAATTTCACCCAAATTCATCGATTAGTTTATTTGTTGTAGTCGTTTGAAGTAAGCAACTTTTGTGTTTCATGAAAAATGGAAAAAAACGATATTCGTGCAGTGATTAAACACTATTATTTGAAAGGGAAAACGGCGAAAGAGACAAAAGAAAAGCTCGATTAACATTACGGTGAGTCTGCTCCGTCCAAACGTGGGTCCACCACTACACACCTGAAACCAAAAATCAATCGAAACAATGGGTGGAAGTGCTCCGAAGAAGGCAAAGGCAGTGGAATCGGCTGGCAAGGTTATGGCCACTATATTTTGGGATGCACACGGAATATTGCTCATCGATTATCTTGAAAAAGGATGCACAATCACAGGAAAGTATTATCGTGCATTATTGGATCAATTGGTTGATGCAATCAAGGAAAAACGACCACATTTAAAGAAGAAAAAAGTTTCTTCAAGACAACGCACCGGTTCACATAGCATTCGATACGATGCTAAAATTGCGTGAAATACACTTCGAATTGGTTGATCATCCTCCTTATAGTCCAGATTTAGCTCCTAGTGACTTTTTCCTGTTTCCAAACTTGAAAAAATAGCTCGCAGGACAAAGATTCATCTCAAACGAAGAAGTGATTACCGAAACTAACGCGTATTTTGAGAGGTTCCCGAAATCGTATTATTCAGATGGTATAAAAAAGTTGGAATATCGTCTTACTAAGTGTGTCGAAGTAAAAGGAGACTATGTTGAGAAATAAATGGTTTTTGGCAAAAAAAAATTTTGTTTTCCTACTTAGGTATAGCTTCATTTTCAATCCGCCCTCGTATTCGGCCTCAGTTGTTGACAGTGCCACTGTGGGTTGTTTCCTATAAATTTCAAGATACCGGACCATTTTGATATGTAGAAACATAACCTGTAGTTGATCGTCTTTGGTTCAAATCGCGTGCCCAATCAGCATCAGAAAAAACAGACATTCCGCTGCCCCCACCTTCTCTGAATTCCATTTTAACCGTTGTGCTTCTCTTTAAATAACGCAAAACCCGTTTACCAGCTGTCCAATGAGTCACTGCTTCCAATTGATCTATATCGAGATCAAATTTCACGGCAATTGCGATTAACGTCCTAATCAAGCTATACTTGACTTGGTTACTAGTTTCAAGTTGAGCATCCGTTGTGGTTTGTTTAACCAAAACTGAATTAGATGTAACCAGTGCTGGATATCAGGGCCACGCTATCACTCGGCCGATTAATTACAAACATACAGTATTTTCATGTTTTGCTGTGATGACTACTTTGTTGGATTGATCATAAGTGGGTATAATGCCACTGTTGTCAAATACCACCTTTTTCCGCTTTTTACTATTTGGCTGACAGATGAAAGGTTTGTACACATATCTGAAACAAACAGCACCCTATTCACATTGACAACACTTCCATCACCGGCCTCCAGTTGAATGTCACCAACACTACTGACGGTTAGACGGGAATCATTTGCGTGCCATCGACCAAATCCATCTGATAGTTGTATGATAATTGCTTCTATTCTTTTATATAGCCATCTTCAATAAGCAAACCCTGCTTCTATTCTTTTATATAGCCATCTTCAATAAGCAAACCCTAAAGTCTAACATTTAATTAGAAATATTGGAAAATTAAATTACTATATTTATATATAGAACTACACCACATATTATCGATTGTGATTTTCAGTATTGCTTGACTATATAAATTAATTAAAAATTGAATAATTGCAAATTGTCGAACCCCCACTGGGCAATCATTTATTTTTATTTTAACCGATATACTAAACCGATAACCATGAACGAAAAGCCAATGATGACCCAGCAGGTATTTTTTTTCCACAGTTTTAATCCACTTACCTACAATTTATATACGTTTTATGCAATTCATTTATAAAATAACAACATTATCATCATCATCATCATCATCAACAATAACAACAACATTCATTCGAATTGAACGCAAATATAAAATATAAATTAATGGTAATATCAGTGAAAGATTTGTCCTCGTTTTTATTTATTAATCATTCACACAAGTCGATATTTCAGAAAATTCAATTTGTATACTCTACATTTTATCCTGTCGAAAGGATAACGATAACCTTCGTCAGAATTTGAGAAAAACAATCTCATAATTCAATTGCTTATGTTATCGTGTTGGGAAAGAAGAAAACAAAAAAAAAATAAACGAAAATAACAGAAAATGTCATCTGATATGGATGAATGAATTTTTCAATTTTTTTTTAATTGGTGAAAAAAGATTTGAAGGAGATTTTTTTTTATATATGTGTGGATAAAACGAACTTGGGGACTTCATTTCCATTCTGTGGCATATTTGTTTTATGTATATATGCGATGAAAATTATATATCATCTCAAAAACTCTTGATTTGTAAATACATATCCATCCATATATGTATGTGTCTCATAATATATACAACAGAACGATACTAGAGAGCTGTTGTTGCTTAACAAAAAATTATATTTTTATATGTGAAAAGCCCACAATTTCCAAACATCAACAATTTATATATGTGGCACATCTGTGTAAAATTCACCAAGAAGAATTTTTGTTGATTTGGTGATGACAGAGCATAAATAAATAATCATAGAGAGATCATATGATGTTGGTGTCTATATATAAATGTACATATATGTATATAGGGGCCGGATGACAAATTATTTGAATAAGAGTTATAATCATGATAAGAGTGAATAATATAGATATGGAATTTAAATCCCTTACTTATATCATATAGACGATTTGCACGAGTTGGGAACGACAAAAATCAATCAACGTTCAATTTAGAAATTTTGTTTGGTAAATTTTGTGAAGATATATAGACATACAAAACATAATATACATATATATATAAGTATCAAAATTATTCAATTAACTTCTATTCTTATCCTGTCGTTATATAAATGAAATTGTCTCACGAGATATATATACGTATATAATGTGTGTACAGCGCTAGAACATAAAAATATAATAAAACACAATCTAATCAATTTAATATATAATCAGACCATTTAATTTATATAATCTATATATGTATATACCTAGGCGCTATATACATATATTCTATTACATCGTGCGCTAAAATAAATAAAATCATTCCCCAGCAATAACAAAAAAACTTTTATCGTTTTCATCTCAAAACTCAAAGTTATGTATACGCACGCATACGCCACGCAAGGTATTTTTTTTTTTTTTTTTGAGACTCCTCAGAATAAGAAAAGTTTCGTTAAAAATTAATATTAATACAACCTCTTATATGTATTTTAAAATGTATATATATGTTTTCGAAAATTGTTAAAGTTTATTTTAAAAAAGTAAAGTTCTTTTTGGAGAAGCGAGAGTATTCTCATGTCACCTGTTCATGATTATATACGACAATGATCAACAAATTCATGCTTTATGCATATAATACATAATCTTTCTATTTATATTATGCTTTCTTTACATTTTTATGTACACTTATACATTTTTTGTGCTGCGTTGAGACTGTGATGAATAAATAATAAAATTAAGAATAAATAAAAGTACAGCAACATTTTTTCTTATGTACAAAGAAAGCTTTTTTTTTCTTTAAATATTGAATTTAATGTATTTTACTTGCTATGTAAAGTTTATTGCTTCCAAAATATAAAAAACTTTTTGTCTTCGTGTTCTTCTTACTTTCGTTATTATTGGAAAATGCTATATAGATTTAATATAAGACTTATTGGAACTGATTATCGTTTTTAGATAAAATAAAAATAAAAACGGATACTGTATATACATTGGTTTTTTTTGTATACCCAGAAACCAAACTTTTCCAATTTCGGTGGGTAACAAGCTTAGCCAAGCGTATTCTAATTCATAGCAGGTGCGCTGTTTTGAGTTTTATATATAATATAAACAACAAAGGTAATATAGCATGGTAACAATATTTTTTAAGCAAATGAGGTAAAATGTGTTTCAATAATGACCTGTACGCGGGACATATATTTTTCCATCAATTTTGTGCGATTTCTTATGGCATTTTAAAAATTAAAACACTTTTATTGTTATTTATGTGACAGGAAATAAAATATATTGGACTTGAAAAATACGTCAATTTCGAAATTTGTAGAGGTTTGAATTTTATAGAACACGAAGTTTTTATTTTATTTTTATGCTGCCTGTCAAATAACACCTAGTAAGTATTTTCTATTTATGTGTTTCGTACGAGGGCTTTGTTTGCAAAGCGTTTGAATCAGTGTAAGTTGTGATTGATTTCTTGACAAAAATACAAAAAAACACTATGTGCATCACACACTCCCATCAATTCGGCTTCCATATTGTAGATTATGTAACCATGTTTTGCTTTCCGCTTTTCCAGTTAACGATTGATTCGTCTTATAGAGTTTTATAATATAACCACTAAATGATTTTCCACCGAGCGTATGCCGTGGCGCTTAAATCCCCATTATTGTCACTTAATTTTAAACACATATTTTTATAGTTCCCTTTAAATAATGTAACACTCTCTTGATTGCGGCCCAATAAATTTCTCTGGGGTCTGTGTTATATAGCGAAAGTTTGCTAATCGTATCAGCAATATAAGGGCGTCTTTATAAATATATATTATTGACGGAATCGTGATAATTGTCTAAGTTAACTCCACTTAAACCTCATTCATATTTGTTTAGCAGCATTTCAATATAGCTGGATTGCGTAACTAACATTTCATTACCATTTCCTTTATTTCTATCCAAAGAAATATATTGTTTTTCATCTTAATTTCAGTTTTAATGCTATTTATAAATTGATCGATAGTAATATCGGACTCACCGATCACCAAAAAATCATCTACGTATACACCAACTATATGATAAACTTTTCACCCTTTTTTCGAATAAATACACAAGGATCATCTTTAAGTCGTTGAAATCCTTGTTTAGCCATCATTTCGCTCTGTTTCATATACCAACATCTTCCTGATTGTGGTAAACCATAAATGCTTAATTTTAACAGTTAAACTCTGTTCTGATTATAATAGTATCCTATAGCGATTGTTTCATATATACATATACTCTTTCTGTCAGATCACCGTTTAAATATACTGACCTAATCTCATACAGTTTTCTTGTTGCCTTTTTGATTACTGCAATAAATAATAAGGTTCTCAAAGTTTCGTACCGGGCTGAAAGACTCTACATATAATCAAATCCTAATTTATGATTATGCCCTGCTACAACTAATCTTGATTTGTATGTTTCGGCTGGTTCGGCATACTCGTAAATCCCTCTTACTTTCTATTTCACGTTCCATGGCTACTAATCATTTTTCCTTATCGGATGATTCTATCACATCTTCATATGTTTTCGGTTCTGATTTACTTATAAAATTTACAAGTTAATCTTCAAACTTACTAGGAGGTTGTCTTTTTCGTTGTGATCTTCTGTTCTGATTATTTTCACGAGTTTCGACATTCGGCGTTACACTCGGTTCTAACTCTAAGTTATCTGTTGCGGTTAATATTTGGCTTTCAGGTGGCAGTGATTGATTTGTATCTAATACTATATACTGCAATATATTGTTAGTATCTTCGATTGTTCATTATTATTGTTTGAAGGTATTATTATCCGTGACTTGACTCATCAAACTTAACGTCTGTTATTGACTGCTTGGAAATCCAAAACAATGTTCCAAAAACCTTCAACTCCAAAGTGGTTATAATAGTCATCGATTGCCTTATTATATTGGTTGGAACCCGCATACGGATTCCGCACTCAATGCCGGCAACCATCGGGTGCAAAAACCGATTGCCTTATTTCTCATATTTATATTTCAGGAACATCAGCTGTTCAGTTGTATCGTTGTTTTGAAAATCGCAAAAATTTTGGCGATATAATGTGTGGCAGTATATGATTGAATTGTTGTTAAGTCGGGTTTTTATTATTGCTTCCTATAGTTTCCCTCCGAACAAATTTTCAATAGGACCTGGTTAAGTCGGTTGGTCAAATTACAGGTAATTCTACACGGTTAATAATGTTAAAAAAAATCGCTAGTTGGCGACAAAACGGCCGTTAGAGTTTAGACTAAACCATCTAGACAATAAATAAATTTTGTGCCGCAGTATGAGGTGTTTGAAAAATAAGTATGGGTGGCTTCAAATATTTGTGAGACCATTCCGTCCAAGCACATTCATATATAGATTGGAGGTGAATAGAATTATAGAATTCTTTGGGAAGTCAACGATATCGCTAATCTCTACGATTTATAAATCATTTTTTTTAGTTCGGAACCCAACATTTTGGCTTCCACAGAATAATAATTTAACACAAACTGCCACTGCGATTAAACCTCTCTTAACAATAAACACGCACACTGATTCGTCCAACTTCCTTTGTTTTCTATAACGAATCCATAATCTTGTAAGTTTCGTATTTCATCATGGAATTCATTTATGAAAGATTTTGTCGAATTTTTATGTCATCGAAAATAAGGGCTACGTATCATACCTGCGGGAATTTAAATTTTGAAACAACGGTCCTATTCCGTTTATGAGAATAGCATTGGTTCCGGTTTCAAGATTTATAGAACAAGCTTTGTGTCACATGTTTCTGTAGTGGGGTGTTTTTTTTTTTCATCAGGAGTTACCATCATTTCAGATTGACTTGGCTGTGCAGTCAAAGTCAATTCATTCGTACATTAAATCGAAGCAAGATTTGCATTCTTGATTAATTATTATACTTATTTCTGTATTGTTCAGCCGTCTGTACTGATCTAACGCACGAACTGTATGTCACTGCACTGTCAGATACAGTTGGTTCATGATAATTTATCAAGTCCGTAAGGTTTATATCAGTAGACAAATTAGAATTTGTATTTTTGTCTGACGGGTAAGTTTTTTTGTCTCTTTCTCTAACAAGTGTTGCTGTTCTGCGGTTAAACTAATAGTTGGGAATGCTATAGCATTAAAAATGGAAAAATTGTTTAGTTTAGATTTCTTCTAGATAGTTCCCTTATTTCTAGGTTGCACATTAGTTCAAGGTAGATGTCTAAAAATCGTTTAGCAGTAGGTGGTTGAGAATTTGATATTTTTATAGGACAAATTAAGGAAATATTTTGATTGTCTTGACATCGTTTCGGGCATATAGGGTCAAGTGAAATTCCTCCAAGTTTATTCCAGCAAGATTTTACCTGCTCCGAAAAAATATCCATTTGATCAACAATATGGATACGCCAAAAGACTTCGTTCTCTATAGATAGTATAGGTATATTGAAATACTGTAGGACGTTCCTGTCGACCAGATTATATCGGTAGATGGACAGATATATCGCACATATAATACGTAAAGGGAAAACCGAATCCCTGAGGAATTAAAGCATATTTTCTATATGCGAAAAGCGGCCTCCCCACGACTTTTTCTCTACCAAGGAGCAAGTACCGAATTGTCAGCTTATGGAATTAGCCGATTTGGTGGGCCTGGAGCTGTTGCGGTGTTGCAATTAGTAAAAAATTAAAGGACATCAATAATACTTTGATAATTTTTTTACTAATCACCAACTATTTAAAATTTTGAGCATAAAGCAAATTAAGGCATTTGGTACTTTAAACGAATTAATCGTTATAAGAATTCTCAATTTATTACTGATACTAAAGAAAAAAGGATGAGGTAATACAGATTCAATAATTGAGTTGTGATGTAGTTTAGTGAAATCGTAAGATAACAGATCAGCCCATCTTGCATCTAATTTCATAGGCTAAGAAGAAACTGTTGTAAGTCGAGATGTTAAAAAAGACGACACTATAAATATAAAACCACCTCAAATAGCGGAATTTTATACAACGAAATGAGTGTTATTGGACCAACTAATTAAATATGACAGGATTTTTATAAAATTTCGAAAAGGGACTCGAATAATTTTCCACTTTATTGACGTTGCAACATGTTCCACCTCGATATAATATCGCCGAGATTTAACACTTTTCTTTAGTTTATTGAATTTTTTTTTTTAAAAAGTACGCAATTGTGTATATCGTCCTATCCGGCTTTAATATAGAGATGAATTTAACCCAAACAATTATTTTTACTCAGTTAAATGAAAAACCTAGAAACATTTTGATTATGGATACACCAAGGAAGATCTAATATAATTTCTTGCGTATAGTTGCCAACATGCTGAAGGACTTTCCACAATCTTTTAATTTAATTTCCACCGCAGTAACTCAGTAACTTTCTTTTTTCTTGTGGTTCTGATTTCTAAATTGAAATCCCATAATCCAACGTGCTAAACGAGATGCAAGATCTTTCAAATAATGAAGCCATACCAAACAACATCTGTGATCACGGTATAAAGTTTTTGAGGGCTAATACCATCGATACCATTATCGTAGGGATTTCGTTAAATTGTAACTGGCTTACAAGAATCGGGATTTAATAGTATCGTCGAAACCAACAAAGGAGTTTGTTAGTTTTTTGACAAAGTTCGTGTCCTGTTACTTCTGAAAATTCTGGAAAAAACTACGACCGTATACCATCCTCCCAATCCAATATGTCGTTTTACATCCTCATTTCACTTTGGTTTGTGTCTGTGCTCATCTAGAATGCACCCAAGATATTTTATCTCTTTATAAACAGAACCATATCTTCTCTTAGCTAATCGAGTCGATATTGATTATAGAAAAATCCAAAATGATCAAATTTCATACTCAGTTGTATCACGGCGATTTATTTGGCGTGGAAGGGGGATGCATTTCATGTGTTTTTCGTTTGTGTAAAAAATTGGGTATCAAATTTTTTATAAACGGTTGTTGGATGGTCAGCAGTGCTAAGGTTGCAGTATCCTAAATTGAACTCCCAAAATACAAACAATATTATTTTAGTAATAGGAACGTTCACTTTATTTCAGACTTTTTTTTACTTGACTTTTACAAACAAGAATTTTTACAGACTTGTTTTAAATTACAATTAAATCAAGTGGAAAAAAAATTAGGGCGTTATTTCTTTCATAATAACTAATGACGTAGATGGCATACCAAATAAAATGTAAATTAATTATTTTTAATGACTAGCTTCGATTGAAGATTTAAGGATTTTAAAGATATTCGAGGGAAGTACGAAACATTTGAAAATGGTAATTTATTTATACGATTTGAACGTGTGTGCTCTAACCTCCAATATACATATGGGAAATCCGGTTAAATTTATGTAATCTAACGTCTATTTGAATTTGAATGTTCCGAAATCGAGATGAGCATTGGCGGACTGGTTGCGGCAAGAAGACAGGCACATTTGGCAAAATTGTTTTGTCCGGTCATTTCCATGTGCCGGTTTGTGTTGTGCCTTTAACGATAACTTAAAGAAAGACGGTTGAAAACCATTTTGCAAATTGGCTTGTGATTGTATGTATTTTTTGCATCGATATTTTTTTACAAAATGTAAATTAATTTTAGGTTTATGTCTTTAATAAGTTAATTTATTTTTAACACTAAGTAGTATTTTTGAAACCGCTGTTCATTTTAAATAAACTCCTCTTGATGTATCTAAATATCCTCCAATTAAATGCGTTTGATCAACCATTCAATATTTTTTAGGGTGAATCGATAAAGTCCAGTCCTCTTCACCAACGTTGCGACGCCTTTTGTATAATTTTGAATCCCGAATATTTATTTATTGTGCTTTTATATGAACACACGACGAAGCTGAGCCTACGACTAACTGGAATTCAAATTACCAAAGTTCAAACCTGCATTAAGTATCTTCTTTTTACAACATTACACAATTGACTCAGAATTTTATGACGTGTTAAGTAACAAGAGGACTCCCACAAACCACCTCCTCTAGGCCACTGTATGGGAAACCAGATAAAGACCATAAACGAAGCAGAAAGTAGCAGATTCAATAATTTGTCGGTGTGTTGTACAAAATACAGCAACTCCAATGCACTCATAATGAGCACAATTTTTTCCAGATTCGTGGAAAATATTCGTACGTTCTATATTCAAATCAGGTAAACGAAGTAACTTTAACCACTATTGCAGAGTATTGTTTCCATATTCCCAAGATCTTGGAACCCATGGTTTCAAAAAAATATATTTCGCCCTCACAACATAGTTTTTTCTAGCAGATCAATAGTTACTAATCTAGTGCGTTGTATGGCCGTCATCACAGAAGGATTGATTCGAAGAAACAGCTGGACGCCGCTACAATGGTTTTTCAAAAGCTTTATACAAAGTTGAATACTCAATCCTTATAGACAGTTGAAAAAGTTAAACTGTATAACTACATCCCAGTCGGGTGGTTGAGGCACATAGCACCAATATTGTTCTCGCCCTTCATTATTTTTATGTTTGACTGTTTCGAGTTTGCAAATTGTTTACTTTGTGTTCAATTACCCAAAATTCGATAATTCTAAAATTAAATTTTTTAATTCCGGAATTGCATGTCCCCATGCCCAATTAAAAAATTCATGATAGATGCTAAATATGCCTATTTAGTCATTTTGCTTGTGAGTATGATAAAAATATTTTCATCTTAGGTAGTTAGAAAACAGCATCACAGAATTATAGTTATCAAGTGACCACACATGAGATTTAGAAATGTTGTGAAATCCTAACGAAATATGTTACAATTCAATAAATGATAACAATTCTTCATAGTTCCGCCTGAATTAAATCAAAGTCAAATATTTGGTTTTCGCTCAAATCTCCCCCAAAATGTATAATTGAAATTTACTAACTAACTTATCCGCAGCATCAATTACACGGTTTATATTGTTCAAGTATACAGCACAAATTTATTTAATTTCAATTATTTCTTTTCGAAACGTTTTATATTCGTTTGTTATACCACAAAGTTTTAAAAATAAAAATAAAAATTCTTTCAAATTTTACACTTTTGTTGTGTGTTTATGATGTAGCTAGCATCTCCCTCACGAACACAAAGTATCTGATTGAATATATATATATATATATACGAGTACTCGTACATATAGCAACGTGTTTAAGTATATTTTATTTAGACTGCGTGTACCTCTTCTCCAACCTTCAATATTGAAATCTAAATGAAGGGTATATTAATTTCACACACACACAGAGCATATATAGCACAAAACAATAAAATATATTTACCCTTCTAAATTAGACACGAAAAATGGAAAAATAAATAAAATAAGACGAAAAATCTCTCTTGCGGATATATATTGCATGGAGGTGGTACGTGAAGGAAGTAAATATACGAAAATATGTATAACCCTCTGAGATTAAAAACAAGCAAAAATAAACTTAAGGTACAAAACATTTTCCAGTAAAATAAGTTGACTACCGTAGAGAGGAAACACGAAACAAAAAAAATGTTCATGAGTGCGCGGGTGGTATTGGGTTTCCAGGTTTTCCTTTACGTTTGTTTTTGTTTTGTTTTAACTTAACTTCTATCCTAGGTCTAATGATAAATTAGTTCTTATTATTATTATTATTGTTCTCGTGTTGTTGTTATTTTGTTTTTTGGTTCTTGTTTTATACATTTTCGAGATAAACTTTGTTCGTGCTCTAATTAAAGAAAGAAAAATATTCACAACAAAAAAAAAAATGTTTTCCAGTTTTCCTGTGTTCAAAAATATTTCTCTTGTATATAAAAATTATTTCAATTACCATTTTTCCGTTTTTCATCTGTTTTTTGTGCACAACAGCCCTAGATCTTTTCTGTATATACAAAGACGTATTTACGATGGGAGTTTTATTATGAAATAATAGACCACAGGAATTGTGTGTGTGTGTGTGTGTTTGTGCGGATATTCATTGTTTATATCCCATTCTGTGTATCTTTATTAATGACGGGGAAATTTTATTTTTATTTTAGGTCAGACTTGAGGAAGAGTATATATATATATATATAATCAACCACAATTAAAAAAAGTAAAAATGATAACAATAACAACAACAACTGAAAAAATTGAACGATTAAATGTGTAATTTATCTCCTTAATTACTTTGGCTGGATTTGGAACGGATTAAGAAGTTATATTTTAACTAATTAATTTAATTCATTAGATTCTTCTCGCCACTTTCAAATTATTATTTTAATTTTTACATACATGACTTATACATATACACGCATACATGTTTGGTTAAAATTAAAATCTAGGACGAGCAATTAAAAAACACAAACACAACAAACGAACATAAAATCATTCAAGAAGATTTATTTTTGTCGTTTGTTGCTTTGTTTAACATTTACTTTAACTTTAATTTAAATTAAAGCAATATAAAAAAAAAAAAAAATTTGTTCAGACATTTATCAGATAGAGTCGCAGGTAAAATAAAAATTACCTAATTAGGTTTTTTTTCGTTTTCACTTTAGAATGTAAAATGAACAAACAAAACAAAATTAAATTCTTTTTTAAATAACGCGCTCAGGGAAACCTTAAATCTAATTGTATACAAGAATTTTTTCTTTTAATTTTTATTTTTTTACACAATTACACGAATTTTGTAATTTGTTTGACTTTTGTATATTTAGTTTTAACCTAATTGTAACAGTGTTATTAATACTGTGTAAAACACGTCAAAATATAACATGTTTAGGGATTTTGGGAGAAATTTTCATCTACCCATACACATGCCGCTTAAATCGATTTTAATATAAAAGGTACGGTACGTGTTGGTAGTATTAATTAAATTATTGTTATTACATCAAAATTTAACTAAAACTAATAAACTTTAGAATGTTATATACCAAAAAATTAAATGTTAAAAATTACGTCATATTAAATTGAATGCAAATAAAAATTAGGGCGTTTTTGATTTCGGTAATTAATTGATTATCTTTTAAGATAATATATTAAAGTAATAAATATATTCAAGAAACTAAATAAAATTTGGTGTGGTAAGTTTGGTTATTATGAAATAAAAAAACGCCCTAATTTTTAATTATATGCGAGCTAATTTTATACATATGAATAGTTAGATTATTTTTAGTCAAACAGTATATATTTTGTCAATTTTCTCACTATACAGTATCCCAAACTCTCTACAATTTGAACAATTGCCTCGATCCCATTGGACAATAATCCGCCTTGGCCCAGAAAAATTTGCATTTTATGTTAAACTATTTTAAAATGTCAAACCATTTGTTAAGAAGAATATCTAATGTTTCAAAGGTATTAGACAAAAATCAAAGCAATTTAATTTGGAAGAGATCGAATATATGAGTATCTGAAGAGAATAATTTGAATTAAGAATAAAAATAGAATTTCCAAGTATTTAAGTGCTGACAAATTTTTAAAAAGTAATATTATCAATATTCAAAATCCGTGGAAACAATAATAATTATGTATTAATTATGTGAAGGAGTAAAAGCGCGGCACATTATATCGGTCAAGGCCTGCAGACTCCATTCATTTAGTGTCCACACTGTTCATTTCATTATTCAACTTAAAGTTTACAACAAACCAAATATGGCGAGTTTATTCCATTGCGCAATAAACTGGAGTAAACTAAATTAAAAAAAAAAAAAAAAAATCGATCTTTCCAAGAACTACTGCAAGACAATTTTTCGTGTGTTTTACATGCTCATGAAGTTTTCCATAAAGCATTCATAAAAAGCAAAAACCTTTTTAGAAAAAAACATTTTTAGTAAAAATTTAGAAACAATTTCACGGAACAATATAAAATTGGGAATTTTTTGCTAAAAATAATTTGTCTGAAATTTTCTCTTGGAGCTAACAGGTTTAGATATTAGTTCAAAGCCAACCCAACCTAAAATGAATGGTTAGTATCCAATGTTTGCATTTACTAAACCACTTTTAATGGTTTGACGAGACTTTGTTTGGACCACGCTTGTGAAGTTAATCCTAAATTAGAATTAAACCAACAAAAACAACGTAATATGTATATGTATTGGTAAATATCGAAAATATATGACATTTAGGCGAACATTAAATTATTTGTATATAGTTATTTATTGTATCTATTGCATTATGTAAAAATTGCATATCCAAATAGTTCTAAGTGCTCAACCATATATAAAACTAAAGGCTTAACATTAATAATCCAATCATGCAAAAACTTTTGAAAAGCTAATGGCTTTCACATGGTCAAATTGATGTTTCAGTAAATTTACACTATTGGATTTTCTTAAGAAATTGCGTATCTTAAGACTTTCACTATTTAGCACAAATTTTGGCAAGGGAAGGGCAAGGCTTCAAGGTGGTTGCTTACGCGGATGACGTTGCTATTGCGGTCTTCGGTAAATATCCTAGTACGCTGAGTGAGCGCATGCAGTGCGCGCTTGGCTACCTTTCTGAGTGGGCACGCGGCTGCGGACTGAACGCAAACCCACAGAAAACAGAGCTGGTCCTCTTTACCAGGAAGCACAAGCTTCCTCAGTGTGATCCGCCAACATTAAATGGTACTCGCTTGATCTTTACGGATAGAGCAAAATACCTCGGACTTCTTTTGTATAGCAAGCTAAGCTGGAAACCAAACATCGTAGAGAGAGTAAAGAAAGCTACTATAGCGCTCTACTCTTGCAAAAATGCCATTGGAAAGAGATGGGGTATGGAGCCCCACATAGTACACTGGCTCTACGTTTCAGTGGTCAAACCTATACTGCTGTATGGGGTTGTCGTCTGGTGGCCAGCGTTAAAAATTATGGCCAACCTTAAACTATTGATGAAAGTCCAAAGAACGGCCTGCTTGTGTATAAGTGGGGCTCTCAGGAGCACACCTACTCAAGCTCTGGAGATTCTCTTTCATCTTACTCCATTGGATATTGCGGCCGAGCAGCTTGCATCTTGCACAGCCATTCGGCTCAAATCCATATCTATGTGGACCTGTAACAATGCAGGGCACTCGTCTATCCTATGCAACAGGGGTATTCCGGAAGCTACCGACTACGCTATTCCCTTGCCATCTGCTGAGGTGAGATTCCAAACTGAGTTTCCCACCAGAGAGGACTGGGTGAACGAAACGGTTATGGACAATGAGGCGCTAAGCTTCTTCACGGATGGCTCAAAAAGGGATAAAGGGGTTGGCTGCGGGGTATTCTGTGAGGCACTAGGGGTTAACCTCTCTTTTCGTCTTCCAGACTTTTGCAGCGTTTTTCAAGCTGAATTGATCGCGATAATGGAAGTCATGGACTGGTTGAAGTATAATGTAATATCTACGAGGGATATTCGCATTTTTACGGACAGCATGGCTGCTATTAAAACGCTACAATCATACTCCCTGACGTCGAAAGTAGCCCAGAACTGTCTGGCATCCTTTAATGAGATGGCTGATCAGTTCAACATCCGGTACAGCACGCCTAATAACCCAAAGCAGGCGGGATATAAAGATACCGCTTGCTTCATGTAAACTGTTGCTTCTGGAAGAAGCTATAAAAGAAACGAACGTCAGATGGTCTAACGCCAGTTCGTGTGTAATAACCAGGCAGATCTGGCCTGGTCTTGACCGGTCTAGATCAGACCAACTGATATCGCTTCGACGACACCATATTGGTATGGTCGTGGGAGCTATAACGGGACATTGTCTCATTGGGATACATGCGCGCAGACTGGGTGTCCCAGCCCACGATTTCTGCCGCAGCTGTGGTGATGAGGAGGAGGAGGAAAATGTGCTCCATCTGTTCTGCACCTGTCCTGGTCTAGCGTACAGCAGAACAAAATTTATGGGGACTTCCCCTTTGAACGACCTCACGGATCTTAGTAAGATCGCGATCCGGGACTTTAAACGCTTCTTGGTAAGCTCACGATGGTTCAGCGAGTGAAGAGGAGAAAACTCGAATGTGGTACAGCTACGGACCAATTTTGTGTCTATGCTAGTCCTTTAGGACGGCCACCATAACCTAACCTAACCCTAGCACAAATTTTACTATATGATTTTTCGATAGGTCTGAACTAACAGTACAATCATGCCAAACCGTTTGAAAAGCTAATGGCTTTCACATGGTCAAATTGAGGTTTCAGTAAATTTACACTATAGGATTTTCTTAAGAAATTGCGTATCTTAAGATTTTGACTATTTAGCACAAATCTTACTATGATTTTTCGATAGGTCTGAACTAACACTACAATCATGCCAAACCGTTTGAAATGCTAATGGCTTTCACATGGTCAAATTGAGGTTTCAGTAAATTTACACTATAGGATTTTCTTAAGAAATTGCGTATCTTAAGATTTTCACTATTTAGCATAAATCATAGTAAGATTTGTGCTAAATAGTAAAAGCCTTAAGATACGCATTTTTTTTAAATGTTTGATTATTTGCCTAAATGATGACTGTATTTTATAAAATACTATTATTTGAGTAATACATTCACAAATATTTAGTTTTAGTATAAACTTCACAAGTCATAAATGGCGTGTGAACTTTGTACTAAGTTAAAACTATTTTTTATTTTTTTTATTTAGTTCTAATTTAGGTCTAACTTCACTCGCATGTTTGGACCATGATTTCTAGTAAGATCAGGGTCCATTCAAGAGGCTCATGAATTTTTTTTGAAATACTCTCTTTGAGCTAACAGGGTTTGCCTACACTTTGGACCATGATTTCTAGTAAGATCAGAGTCCATTCAAGGCTCATGAATTTTTTTGAAATTTGCTCTTGGAGCTTACGCAGGGGTAGATATGGCCAAAACCATGGCGATGACGCAGATGACGATGACGGGCGGCAGAGTCCTTATCTGACCATATTTCTAAATAGTTTTTTAGTGAGCTTGTGCTTTGTTGGGCAAAGTCTACTCGGATGGGAAAAAGGAAGATGTCTTTCATTGATGAACAATGCAGTGTTGTACTGGACTTTCATAAAGTTTGGTGCTTGACTAAGTTGTGGGAACTGTTGGAGGAGCTCACCATATTTTCCGTCGACGGCAAACAATTTGGACACTGAAGATTCTTCTATAAATTCTGCGGCTGAAACTGTAAGCGATGGGTTTGTATCAAGAAGACGCTTATTTTTAAGATCTACTTAAATACCGTATTTGGAGTGCCTTTGGCGGCAACTATAGACTATTCACGAAAATATAACTGTATAGGAGCACTGATACGAATCAGAAAATTAAGTCGAGTTTTGGAACATTTTATAATTAGACTGCGATTCCGAACAGTTTCAATATCAGCCGTTACGACATTGGATTGCTCGAGTTTCCCGAACGAACACAGGTTATTATAATATATACATATTATAATATATAATAACGGTATTTTTTTGTTACTGTATGTGTATCCGTTGCCTCCACATTTTCTAGCGTTACGTCCATGTAATCGATGGTACCAACAAATGCCATTGATAACCCGGCTATTCGAACCCGAACGTTTTGACTTGGATCTAGTTCTATTGTACGAAAAGTTAGAACGACCTCGCCATTGCGATCTGTCACTCGAACCTGAAGTACCGGAAGAAGTTGTAAATTTATCGAACCGCGTCCTTAGTTCATTAAATGCGCCAACGATTGCAAATTGAAATTATTGTTTTAAGTGGAAGGTGCTGCCACTTCACTTATAAATGGAGAAGTGGGGTTGATAATGTTCCAAACTTTATCAGCTATATCACACTGTACATACTGTTATTGTACTTTCGTCGCTCGCAGCAACCACTATTTGAATTTGCTGTGGTAGACCCTTGAGCCATAGAGTTCTACATTTGCAAGATTAGAGCTACCTGCCATTATTTTCATTTTAGTATATAATTCCGGTGATTTTTGGTTGATTTGCTTTTTAGGAGGGTTGATTTGAGAAGTTCGTACTTTTCATCAGAGTCAAGAGAGGGATCGTTGATTACGTTTTGAACGCTTTGAATCACTTCATCAGGTAGTGTTGTTCGCCATAGGAAAGGATGTCACGGCATTATGTTCTCTATTTGATTTGGCATGCAATTTTCTTAGATTAAAAGAAACTGACTTGCAGCTGTACAATTTACTCTGTATTAACATAAGCATGGACATCAAAATTGTAGCCAATTTTTCGTGTAGAACCCTTAACATTAGGAAACTCTCAGAATACAGCCATACAACGTTTCCAAACAGAGCTAAATATATAGTACAAGAGGTTGATGGTGCAAATAAATAAATAAAATCAAAATTATAAAATTACAGGCCAAAGGGCCAAAAATAATGTTTAATTCAACCCGTTCGCGGAGTATTATGTTTATTTGTACACAATTTGGTAGTTTCGTAATCAGGTTTCGATAATTTTGACGACCATAGTGGAATTCGATATATCGTTTCACTTGCAGCTATTTCTTTACAAAATTCAATTACATTTAGTTATTTTTTTTATATAAAACTTGTAATATAATTTAAGGATACCGATAATCTGTTTATGGTATTAACTACTCAAAGGATAATATAATTACGCACACTACCTAAACTTTACCAACAGTTCTATATGGGTACATTAAAAATCCCTTATTCGCTTGATTACGTTTGATATAATTTTTTTTTTTTTTTTTAATTTAATATTTTTTGGGAGATTGACACATTTCTAATTGATATTTAAAAGCATGTCCATCAATTTATATATTTTTATGATTAATTAATGTTACGTAAAATAAAAAAGTGAGAGATGAAAATTGTGAAAATCGATTTTTTATTAAAAAAAAAAAAAAGCCTACCTATAGCAGAGAAATCTCTGTATATATGTGTATGCATACATTTTATAAAACGTCACAACACCCCGGATAGTCAGCATGTACATATCGAAACCAGAAGCGCTATAGGTAAATATTAATTAGATTATTTTGTATCAGCTTTTAGCGACTGAGTGTGGGAGGTTTTTTTTATCTGCTAAAGTTTTCTATATATACATACGAGTATATGTCTATGATACAGTGTTCGTGATAGTCTTTTGAGCCGGGGGTAATCAATATTTTTTTTGTTTTATGTTTCGCCAGTCGAAAAAAATGAGATAAAATTGGTAAAAAATAAAATCAAAATTGCAAAAATTTATTTATTTTTATTTTTTTTTGTTGAGATATGCTAGAGAAAATTGTATAATTCGGATCACGTATGTTTATAGTAGAAGTATTGATGTTGCAAGTTTTCTATTTTCATTCTTTCGGTGTATATTTCCGATCGTTTTCATTTTTTTTTTTTTGTGCTGAGTCAATAGATAACTCAATCAAACTAAAACGATTTATTTATAGGCTTATCGTATATACAGATCTCGGTATATATGTATATAGTTTCCCTTTATTTATAATAAATTTTAGTTTTTATTTATTTTGTTGTCGATTTTCCGGTGCGATGAAAAACTTCAAATGAAACCAATATACGGCAAATACCGCACGAGAACTTCTGTCTAAAAGTACACAATAATTTTTAAAAATGTCACCAAAAATGTATCCTTGAGCGATAAAAATGTACACAAAAAATGAAAATTGTGCAAATAAATGTATATACGCGCGCATATACATATATACAGAACAGGCACGAGTACACCAACAATAAATGAATCCTGAAAGAATTTTGTTTGATTCCCAATTTGTTTCTATATTTATTTATTTATTTACATTTTTCAGTTTTTATTTATTTTATGTTGACAAACAAATAACGTATATATGTATATATACATAAAAATACGCAACATAAATAATGTAAATAAACAACATCAATATTAAATATAAGGTTGGTTTTTTTGTAAGTATTTTAAATTACATTTGAAACTTGAAATTATATTAAAGATCTTGTCTGCCTCTTTGTATGTACTTTGTACATAAATTTGCAGTGTTATCTGGTATAATATGTATGTACAGTACACAATTTATTGAGTATGATGGGTGTGTATAGAAAGGCGATAACCGTAAACTAATGAGAGAAAAGAAATAATTTGTATTTTGTTTGGATAAGAACCTATTTAATTATACATAGGACAGTTTAATTAATTACATTATTTATTACAAAATTCAATTCAATCGAAAAATCAGAGATTTTTTTGTTTTAAGTTATTTTATGTATTGACATAATAATTGTGTCTACATCTATCTACCTTTTTTTATGTAAGTTGACCTTAAATTAATTAAGAATTCGTTAATTTTATAATTTTATTAAAACAGGTATAGAGAATTTAAATAATTATAAATCGCACGTATTGTATAATTTCGTTAACTTAATAAAAAAGGGTTTGTGCAATAATGAAATTGCATTGGGAAATATCGTGAGAAAAAATTTTAAGTTAGGGCAAAAATGCCATATCGAAATTTAATTATTCAATCTATACATGTACAATTGCACATCAACCTTTCAATAATTGGATATTTTCAAAATTCTTTAATTAAAACCGGTCTGAAGTTTCCGACAAAATTTGTCAAAAAAATATTGACGCAGAGTAAACAGAGTAATTCAACAAATAATAATTAAAACAAAATATTTTAGAAGATTATAGACAAATGAAAAACTCTATTTAGCATTCTCCGAGTACTATTTAGCATTCTCCGAGTCACAAAAATTCGATTACGCCATTTGTTTTGCAGAATATATATTCTAAAATTGTTGCTGTTCTGTTGCCTATGAAATTTTTCCATTTTCGTGGAACATCTGATAGCAATTGATGAAGATTATCATTGGTTGTTTGAAACATTGGTTCTATGGTAGTTTATAAACTGTCGATATCTGATTGATGATTAGAACAGGAACCCGCGACTAACCACCCGAATTTTGATGACTGTATGTAATATCGGCAACCCATCCACCTTACGTTTCTCCGGATTTAAAATTTCGAAAAAGACGTCCGCTCGGAGTAGTAAATCAATTTGGTTTGGTTTGTAAAATTGCGGGTCTGCTAATTGCAACTGTTCATTTTGCCCGTAAAATTCAATTGCGGTCATTGGTAATAAATTGGTAATATTACCGATGATATGAGCCATTACGATTATGGTATAATGTTTGTCAATATACACGAATAAATGGTCATATCGAGTTTTCCTGTGGTTTTTCCAGGCGATGTTGATGCTAAGCCGTGTATACGTATGGAAGAGTAACTTGGTTGGAGTTCTCCGTTACGTGTTTATAACAACACCACAGCAGTTGGTAGTATGGTGGTAAGCGATGAATACATCGTGTGTAATGGGTTGGTGTGTGATTTGCCAGTTAGTGCGGTTGTGTTGATTCAATTGTGCTCTCCGTTAATGATACTGCACTGAAGCTGCCTGGTTTCATTTTATCAATTGAGGATTCGTTTATATTCTGATGTCTAATAGAAGGCTGATTAGAAACTTGCATTTTAAGTCCATCTGGATGAAGCAATGTGTGATGGCGTTTATTACAAATTAGACATGTAAACTTTGAACTTTAAACATTCCTTAGCTAATGTGTCCCTTTTTAAGCAGTTGTGACATAACTCGTGTTCATTCACTATTTTCGATCGTGCATCCACATTTTTATTTGTAAATACGGGACATCTAAACAACGGATGTAGTTGTCTACAAGCTATACATTCATCCTTGTGAATTGAATTATCAGTTACAAACGATTTTGTTGTTGGGTTAGAACTAACTCTTTTGGTGGTTGCATCGCAGATTTCTAATGCATCACATCTGTTATTTAAAAATTTAACTAAATCCAGGAACGTAGGAAAATCTGGACCAACAGATTCGGCTGCCCACATTTGCCTTGATTCATTATCAATTTTACTCATGATTATATGAATGAGCCTCGGATCTCTTGTTTCAGCGTCCACGAATTATTTCGTCGGATGTATCCGAAATACGGCGTAGTTCACGTCCGTTTGCTTGGGCACATGGTTTTTGCTCAAAAAACGTATGTAAAAGTGATGTAGCGATTGGATTCTTATTGTACCGACTGCTTAATTTATCCCATGCTTCATTGTAGTTGTTTTCTGTGATTGGTATATGCTTTATAAGAGCGGAGGCTTCACTAGAAAGGAGACCTTTCAACATTTGCAGCTTGTGTACATTGCTTATGTTTTGGTTCGAATACACGGTGTGGTTGAACAGGTCGTGAAAGGATGTCCAAAACTTTTAGTCACCAGAAAACGATTCAATATTGATCTTGTGTAGTCGAACGTGTTGTGAAGTATTAACGCCCTCGTAGAACGTTTTTTGTTGTCCTATAAACTGCTCGAGCGTATTGTATAGCTCATGATTGTTACTATAGATATCTTTTTCGAACTGACTGCTAGCCTGCTTCAATAACGAATTACCCTAAAATACAATTGATCTACCTCGTCAACGATTGGCTTGTATGTTGGATATTCCAATAATTGAATTTCAGTTTCACCGAATGTTTGATACCGAACTTCTAGCAACTCACAGCGCTTATTGATGTCTTCAAGTGTCACGTCATCCGGCAAATGTTCAGCAAACTTTAATATTTGGAGCATTTGATTATGTGCTCGATCCCGTAATCTTTCTAGCCTGTCCATACTTGAATATTAAATTTTCTTGGAACCACTTAACAAATCTATATTATCACTTAACTTAAAGTTCTTTATTAACTTTTATTCACTTAGTTTAACACACGCGGTTTTTAATTTTCGTATAAACTCTGTTTCGACCGTTTCGATTGTTAAATAAAAAAATGACCTTATACTTATCTGAATGTAGTAGGAATAATCCCGTATTTCGGCACCAAAAAATGTATATTAAATATACTGATGGGATGAGTAAAGCCGTTTTCAATTAGATCAAGTGTTGTAACGCGTAAATAAAAACTCTAAAAAATACTTTTGTTATAAACTTTATAATTTTATTTAGTTTATAATGTTAAGATGATGCTTCTTGTATGATCGCCAAAACGTAAGAGAGCTAATTTTTACCTTGTCATCGTTTTCAAGGGAAGCTTTATAGCAAAATAATTAAAGTTCAAAACGCTGATTATAGCATCTGTACTAATTTGTATTGACCGAACTCTTCCATTAATTGCTAATCCATATCGATAAAGATGACAAGGTAATTGACATTTTGTTATTGTTATTAATTGTTTCGAGTGTGACGTATAAATACAAATAATGATGTTTCTTTACTTTTAGGAATAAATAATTTGACAACACCGTATTGATGACGATTTTATAAAAAAAATACAGTGGAGTAATGAATAAATATAGTGGAGTATAAATGTTATATGTTGTGTTTTATTTCTCCAACAAAGGAAGTGGATCAAAAAGGCCAAAAATGGTATTTTCTGTTAACAATGCGCAAAACCAATACAACGGCACTAAATTGGAAGGTATATAGCCTATATATGCCAAGTTTAAGCCAAATCGGAAAACATAATTTTTTCCCATTTTTTTTGACCATGACACAAGCAAAGTAGCTTTTGCACTAGAACATTTATAACTTTCGTTCCAATTAATAAATTTGAATGCGGTTTTTTTAGGACTCACCAGTGAATTTATACAATAATTTAATAGCGACATCCACAAATTATGACATCCACGAAATTATGAAATTTGCTAGACATCATGAACAACCGCTACTTTTGCACGTTAACATGGAGGGGCTATCAAGCTACTGGATAAATTGGATGTAGTTAGAAGGCTCAAAAGAGTATAGCCTTTTGAGTTATTGCAGTAAAATCGGTTAAAACAAATCGTTATCTAGAGCACAACAACAGCGATAAAATAATAAATATTAAAATTAAGGAGTACGTTGATGAACCCTTAAATTTCAGTAAAACGTGGTATTTTATGTTAGAACAAAATTGCTTATTGATCTTAGACTAGATTGTAATTTAAAAAAAAAATTCTAAGTAATAATAGATTTTCTAATTAAAGCATTTTAAAATCACGAGTTTATTCGTTGCGTAATTATTTTTCAGAAAACGAATAGGAACCAATTTCAAATTGGAATATTTTAGATAGTAAAATTTTTCAAAGCCCTTTCGTTTTGAAATTCGTCCTTAACCCTCTAATCCCCTACTTTTTCCGAAATTAAAATATTTTTCGGATAGCTTAGACCTAATGACATCTAGAATAATACGTCAATATGGTTTATCCGAATAAAACGTGATATTCTCACTTACTCATGTACACATTTTTTGGATTTAGGACAAACTTCACTCGTTTATATAGAATTATGAATTTTGTCCTAAAAACAGTCCGGACAGATTTGGGACATAATTCTTGTGAGTATTTATCCACTTTATGAAGATTAAGTCGTGTAACTGTTGTGTTGTTCATAAATTGTATTTACCGCAACCACTTTAAATAGCCCCATAATTTTTTTTTCCGCCATTAAATATTTCTTAATGAAATTAATACTTATAATTGTAATGATTAAAAACACCATTTTAATTTCACGCTGTCTTGATTTTATTTCCATTCCATCCCCAATCATAATGGCAATCAGAATAAATTACGTGCACTGTTCGTTAAAAAAAGGTAACCCGAAAATTCATAGAAAAACAATTCATCGATTAAACAATTGAAAGAACAACAATTCATCGAAAACAATTCATAGAAACACAATTCATAGAACCACAATTTCACGAATACACAATTCCTCGAATTTACAATTCATCGAATTCCCGTTATCAGGGAAAAATTCTGTATAGAAAAGAAGCAATAAAAAAATTGAATGTTGATCATGTTGATCATGTTGATCGCGTTGATCAACTTTCGATTTCAATTTTCTTGTATATAATAATAGAAGATTAAGTTAGGAATATGATGTAATCAATTCGGCAAATTATTTCGTTTTCTATATTTGTTTATAACAAAATCGAATTATTAATCGAGTTTCTATAGTAAAATATTATAAATAAATTAATTTTATTCAAAATTTAATAAATAAATTATAGAATTTATATTTCAAGTGTATATATTTGTTAATAAAAAATACGATTACCTATTAAACATTCATTTGTTAATAACAAATTATATTATTTATAACTATATCAAGTGAATCAGAATTTTTTGGACAATTTTTATAAACAAATATAGTTTTTTATTTAAAATTTCATTCAAATATTCATAAGAAAAAATAAAAAAAATTTGCCGATTTTTCACTATATTGTTAATAATAAATAAAATTTATGAACAAATTAATTGTTTATAAATTTATTATAAATAAATGATATTTTGTTGATAATATTATTCAATTTTTGGTTCAAAAATCAACTCGAAACTCAGTCGAAAAATCCCATAGTAAAATAACTAAATTCTATGAATTGTAAATTCGATGAATTGTTGTTCTAGCAATTTTCGTTTCCCATAGGATGGCTATATGAAAATTTTATAATTGGTCGCATTCGCAATTTCTCGAATAATATACATCGGAATTTGTTGGGACATATTTTAATCGATCAATAAATTCTTTCTTCTGGATTTGGCTATCAAAAATTTATTTGTTTATAACAATATCGAATTGTTTTATAGAGTTTTCTTGGTAAAAAACTATAAAAAATTGAATTTTATTCAAAATATTGATACATAAATTATTGAATTATACCACTATTGTTGTTAATTTATTTATTTATTTATACATAAATTAATTGTTTATAATATATTCTAATTGTTTATAATTTTTTTGGGCAATTTTTATAAACAAATATAGTGTTTTATTTAAAATTTCATTCAAATAATCATAAGAAAAAATAAAAAAAATTTGCCGATTTTTCACTATATTGTTAATAATAAATAAAATTTATGAACAAATTAATTGTTTATAAATTTATTATAAATAAATGATATTTTGTTGATAATATTATTCAATTTTTGGTTCAAAAATCAACTCGAAACTCAGTCGAAAAATCCCATAGTAAAATAACTAAATTCTATGAATTGTAAATTCGATGAATTGTTGTTCTAGCAATTTTCGTTTCCCATAGGATGGCTATATGAAAATTTTATAATTGGTCGCATTCGCAATTTCTCGAATAATATACATCGGAATTTGTTGGGACATATTTTAATCGATCAATAAATTCTTTCTTCTGGATTTGGCTATCAAAAATTTATTTGTTTATAACAATATCGAATTGTTTTATAGAGTTTTCTTGGTAAAAAACTATAAAAAATTGAATTTTATTCAAAATATTGATACATAAATTATTGAATTATACCACTATTGTTGTTAATTTATTTATTTATTTATACATAAATTAATTGTTTATAATATATTCTAATTGTTTATAATTTTTTTGGGCAATTTTTATAAACAAATATAGTGTTTTATTTAAAATTTCATTCAAATATTCATAAGAAAAAATAAAAAAAATTTGCCGATTTTTCACTATATTGTTAATAATAAATAAAATTTATGAACAAATTAATTGTTTATAAATTTATTATAAATAAATGATATTTTGTTGATAATATTATTCAATTTTTGGTTCAAAAATCAACTCGAAACTCAGTCGAAAAATCCCATAGTAAAATAACTAAATTCTATGAATTGTAAATTCGATGAATTGTTGTTCTAGCAATTTTCGTTTCCCATAGGATGGCTATATGAAAATTTTATAATTGGTCGCATTCGCAATTTCTCGAATAATATACATCGGAATTTGTTGGGACATATTTTAATCGATCAATAAATTCTTTCTTCTGGATTTGGCCATCAAAAATTTATTTGTTTATAACAATATCGAATTGTTTTATAGAGTTTTCTTGGTAAAAAACTATAAAAAATTGAATTTTATTCAAAATATTGACGTAGGTGAAATTTGTCCTAAATCTGTCCTAAAAAACAACAAAAACAATTTCAGTTTATATGTGTTAGTGTACAAAGCAGAATGTCTCGATATAACGAATTTTATCACTAATAATATTAAATATAGTGCGATGATTACGTTATTTTGCGAAATTCCTTTGCGAAACCCAAGGAAGATACCAATATAACAAACAAACCACTAAGATGAATTTGGGTTTGAGCTATCCGAAAAATATTTCAATTTTGAAAAAAGTAGGGGATTAGGGTGTTTAGGACAACCATATCTGATATGACCTCATATATATCGATTATATGATTTTTCCGAATTTTCTTGGGAAAATCCTAGGAAGCTAACACCATATTGACATATATTCCAAGATGTCATTGGGTGTAAGCTATCAGAAAAATATTTCAATTTTGGAAAATGTAGGGGATTAGGGGGTTTAGGACAACCATATCTGATATGACCTCATGTATGTCGATTATATGATTTTTCCGAATTATCTTGGGAAAATCCTAGGAAGCTAACACCATAATGACATATATTCCAAGATGTCATTGGGTCTAAGCTATCTGAAAAATATTTCAATTTTGGAAAAAGTAGGGGATTAGGGTGTTTAGGACAACCATATCTGATATGACCTCGTGTATGTCGATTAAATGATTTTTCCGAATTTTCTTGGGAAAATCCTAGGAAGCTAACACCATAATGACATATATTCAAGATGTCATTGGGTCTAAGCTATCCGAAAAATATTTCAATTTTGGAAAAAGTAGGGGATTAGGGGGTTTAGGACAACCATATCTGCCCATATATGTCGATTATATGATTTTTCCGAATTTTCTTGGGAAAATTCTAGGAAGCTAACACCATAATGACCTATATTCCAAGATGTCATTGGGTCTAAGCTATCCGAAAAATATTTCAATTTTGGAAAAAGTAGGGGATTAGGGGGTTTAGGACAACCATATCTGATATGACCTCATGTATGTCGATTATATGATTTTTCCGAATTTTCTTGGGAAAATCCTAGGAAGCTAACACCATAATGACATATATTCTAAGATGTCATTGGGTCTAAGCTATCCGAAAATCATTTCAATTTTGAAAAAAGTAAGGGATTAGGGGGTTTCAAGTCAAGTTTAAATTTCACTTTTTAGCGAAAGTAAATTTGAAATAAAATCATTAGTTAAATTAAACGCAACTTTAAATTATGTTTAAAACTATATTCTGAGTGGATTTTCTTAAGTAAAATTCCAACGTAAATTCTAGTATGGGCTTGGAGCCAATTTTAATTATATTTTTAAGAGTATTTCAACGTAGATTTGTTACGCAACCTAACGTGATTTCAATATTTGAAAAAAATAGAAATTGTGCTTGAACTTTTTAAAGGATTTACTGAAAAAGAATTTCGATGCATTTAGTTTTTAATATTATCCGAGCTATTGGTCAAGACCGTGTGGTTGACCAGTGAGATGTCTCGTGAGATGGTTTGTCTCTGTATATTACAGGAACGAAAATCGAAAGGTATGTTGCCAATGGCGTCGTAACTCGTAAGCAATTACGATTACAAAGCATTTTTTTTACGTTTTGCATTATTTCTTTGTAAAATCTAATTTAACAAGGCATGCGGAAAAATAAATTGGCATAACGCATGCATTATTGATTAGAAGTAAATTTTAAGTGGCTACGACAAGTTAGAAAATAACGACCTTTGACCGCGTTAGTATTCGGTGTATGATTAGGGATGACAAATTGGTTTGCCCTATTGTATTGCAGAGTCAACAGCCCTTCTATAGACATCATCGATAATGCGTAGACAATTCATAGTGTGATCTTGTACACTAGTTCAATAACGGTACGGTACAGACGGTAACAGTTTCAAAATATCATTCAATGCATTTGAATCTAACTTATCCTCTCAGAAATTTAAGTTAGGTTAGAAAAGTTTTAAATTACTATATTTCCATAATTTATCTCAGTAAAATTAAAATATCCATAATGCAATGTAGTCTGAATGGTTTCAGACGATTTGATCGCTCGAAAATTTGCATTTCTTATCAGAAAGTTCTACAATTAAAATTAAATTATCATAAAACAGTTATAACAAACATGAATCTTAATGGAGTTAGAAAGCTTATATTTTAACATGTTAGTGTTAATCAAACTGACAAGTTTACAAAAAATGTTGATCATGAATATGAACTTAAAACTCATTGATTCAAAGCATCTAAAGCTTAAGCAGATGGATCAAATTTTAAAGAACGGAACTTTAAAGCTCACGCAGTTAAATTTGTTGTCACGACAATCATTTTCCAGCTTAATAGTTACTTTACAACTGAACATTAATTTAATGTTAAAATACCAAAAGTCTCTAGAAATGCTTGAAATCTTTAATATTGGAACAATGAAGAAGAAGAAAGTGGAATACACTTTTTTCAAATTTTACAGTTGGAAAGCTCAAACTGATCAGAGCATATAATTTATATCCTTCTTGAGTCACGTTTTTCTAAAATTGAACCAATTTTAGCTTAATTTTATTGTAGAACCACTTACTGCTTACCAAAACATTATTTTTAAGGATTTTTGTGGTATTGCACATTTGAGTGTTAACATAAAAAGTAGCAAAAATCCGTTTCTATAATGAGAAGCAACGAAGTCTTACGTTTCAGATGAATTGATGACTCACAAGCTAATCAATAAGAAAATATTTTATAATTTTGCAATCATAAGCTTTTAAGAAAAACGAAGTATTTCAATACAATTTAACTTTGAAATCACTGGTTTACCTAATCTTAAATATTGGGTTAAAAACTGTTCTGCTTTAAGTAAAAATCCATTAACCTATAAACGTTTCTGTGTTAAAGCTTGCAGTTTACAATTTCTTAAGCCAGAACATGTGAGCTTTCATAATTATAATGGCCCATCAACAAATGTTTGGGGTTTTAGGAGAGCATTTAAAGCAACTCCAATACAATTTTAAGTTTTAATTTGAAAGCTCTTAAAGCTCTCAGTAGAAATTACTTCACATGATGTGAAGTATCAAATTATTAAAATGAAAAAAACAGTTCCAGGGAACGCAAATTACGAGCTGATTCTTGTACCATTAATACTGGATAAGCTTTTATTTTTAATTTGTTAGATAGTTCGCACCAACTTGATTTTAATTTTAAATCATTAAAAGAATTATTCACTTGCTTCTATGAGATAATTTTAAAATATTTTTCAGGTTTAAACAATATAGTGGTGACAAAAGGTAAACTAATCCCGACACTGTCAAAATACCACACTCTGATCCCTTGAATCATTCGAAAAATTAATATTATGCATTACCCAATTTCCACATTAAATTGTGGCGAATGAATTAAACGTGAAATCAGTTTAGAGCAAACTTTTTGTTCATAAGATCTAAATGTTTTCAGTTAGAGTGTTTAGAAATTATTTTATTGTATATATATGGATTTTAAGCTTGAAAGTGGGCTCTTTTACAAACGAAATGAGCTTTTTGATTGTGACATACAAATTTTACCGAGAGCTTTTACGTTTAGTTCTTAAATATCTGTAATCATTATCACAAAATCATTAATGTAAATGTATACTTCACCTATATACTTCTAACGCATTCTTCCTTTAAAACTGTCTGAACTTTCTAACCTGATTATTACATTAAGAAGGTAATTTAGTACATTTAAAAGCACTGTTTCTGTTTAATAGCACTGTTGAAAAAGTTATTACATGATTTTAAATATTTAAGGCACACAATTAAAAGCTTGTGGTTTGCTCTTTAAATTAAGCTTTTTAATTAATAAGCACTATAATTTAAATATATAATCAGCTTGCTGGAACTTACTAGCCTAGAACCAGCCAAACGTACAAAATTGGGCCTACTCGTATTAGTGTTGAAAAATGTTTGGGCGATTTTAATTTTCTGAGAGAGCACAAATTTCAGAATAATATTTTACTTCACCATTTAAATTTAAAGCTTTCAATTATCGATAACTTAAATTTTAAAATCTGATTAATAATAATAAATTATAAACAATTAGAATATATTATAAACAATTAATTTATGTATAAATAAATAAATAAATTAACAACAATAGTGGTATAATTCAATAATTTATGTATCAATATTTTGAATAAAATTCAATTTTTTATAGTTTTTTACCAAGAAAACTCTATAAAACAATTCGATATTGTTATAAACAAATAAATTTTTGATGGCCAAATCCAGAAGAAAGAATTTATTGATCGATTAAAATATGTCCCAACAAATTCCGATGTATATTATTCGAGAAATTGCGAATGCGACCAATTATAAAATTTTCATATAGCCATCCTATGGGAAACGAAAATTGCTAGAACAACAATTCATCGAATTTACAATTCATAGAATTTAGTTATTTTACTATGGGATTTTTCGACTGAGTTTCGAGTTGATTTTTGAACCAAAAATTGAATAATATTATCAACAAAATATCATTTATTTATAATAAATTTATAAACAATTAATTTGTTCATAAATTTTATTTATTATTAACAATATAGTGAAAAATCGGCAAATTTTTTTTATTTTTTCTTATGAATATTTGAATGAAATTTTAAATAAAACACTATATTTGTTTATAAAAATTGCCCAAAAAAATTATAAACAATTAGAATATATTATAAACAATTAATTTATGTATAAATAAATAAATAAATTAACAACAATAGTGGTATAATTCAATAATTTATGTATCAATATTTTGAATAAAATTCAATTTTTTATAGTTTTTTACCAAGAAAACTCTATAAAACAATTCGATATTGTTATAAACAAATAAATTTTTGATAGCCAAATCCAGAAGAAAGAATTTATTGATCGATTAAAATATGTCCCAACAAATTCCGATGTATATTATTCGAGAAATTGCGAATGCGACCAATTATAAAATTTTCATATAGCCATCCTATGGGAAACGAAAATTGCTAGAACAACAATTCATCGAATTTACAATTCATAGAATTTAGTTATTTTACTATGGGATTTTTCGACTGAGTTTCGAGTTGATTTTTGAACCAAAAATTGAATAATATTATCAACAAAATATCATTTATTTATAATAAATTTATAAACAATTAATTTGTTCATAAATTTTATTTATTATTAACAATATAGTGAAAAATCGGCAAATTTTTTTTATTTTTTCTTATGAATATTTGAATGAAATTTTAAATAAAACACTATATTTGTTTATAAAAATTGCCCAAAAAAATTATAAACAATTAGAATATATTATAAACAATTAATTTATGTATAAATAAATAAATAAATTAACAACAATAGTGGTATAATTCAATAATTTATGTATCAATATTTTGAATAAAATTCAATTTTTTATAGTTTTTTACCAAGAAAACTCTATAAAACAATTCGATATTGTTATAAACAAATAAATTTTTGATGGCCAAATCCAGAAGAAAGAATTTATTGATCGATTAAAATATGTCCCAACAAATTCCGATGTATATTATTCGAGAAATTGCGAATGCGACCAATTATAAAATTTTCATATAGCCATCCTATGGGAAACGAAAATTGCTAGAACAACAATTCATCGAATTTACAATTCATAGAATTTAGTTATTTTACTATGGGATTTTTCGACTGAGTTTCGAGTTGATTTTTGAACCAAAAATTGAATAATATTATCAACAAAATATCATTTATTTATAATAAATTTATAAACAATTAATTTGTTCATAAATTTTATTTATTATTAACAATATAGTGAAAAATCGGCAAATTTTTTTTATTTTTTCTTATGAATATTTGAATGAAATTTTAAATAAAACACTATATTTGTTTATAAAAATTGCCCAAAAAAATTATAAACAATTAGAATATATTATAAACAATTAATTTATGTATAAATAAATAAATAAATTAACAACAATAGTGGTATAATTCAATAATTTATGTATCAATATTTTGAATAAAATTCAATTTTTTATAGTTTTTTACCAAGAAAACTCTATAAAACAATTCGATATTGTTATAAACAAATAAATTTTTGATGGCCAAATCCAGAAGAAAGAATTTATTGATCGATTAAAATATGTCCCAACAAATTCCGATGTATATTATTCGAGAAATTGCGAATGCGACCAATTATAAAATTTTCATATAGCCATCCTATGGGAAACGAAAATTGCTAGAACAACAATTCATCGAATTTACAATTCATAGAATTTAGTTATTTTACTATGGGATTTTTCGACTGAGTTTCGAGTTGATTTTTGAACCAAAAATTGAATAATATTATCAACAAAATATCATTTATTTATAATAAATTTATAAACAATTAATTTGTTCATAAATTTTATTTATTATTAACAATATAGTGAAAAATCGGCAAATTTTTTTTATTTTTTCTTATGATTATTTGAATGAAATTTTAAATAAAACACTATATTTGTTTATAAAAATTGTCCAAAAAATTCTGATTTACTTGATATAGTTATAAATAAAATAATTTGTTATTAACAAATGAATGATTAATAAGTAATTGTATTTTTTATTAACAAATATATACACTTGAAATATAAATTCTATAATTTATTTATTAATTTTTGAATAAAATTAATTTATTTATAATATTTTACTATAGAAACTCGATAAATAATTCGATATTGTTATAAACAAATATAGAAAACGAAATAATTTGCCGAATTGATTACATCATATTCCTAACTTAATCTTCTTTTATTATATACAAGAAAATTGAAATCGAAAGTTGATCAACGCGATCAACATGATCAACATTCAATTTTTTTATTCTTCTTTTCTATACAGAATTTTTCCCTGATAACGGGAATTCGATGAATTGTAAATTCGAGGAATTGTGTATTCGTGAAATTGTGGTTCTATGAATTGTGTTTCTATGAATTGTTTTTCTGTGAATTGTTTTGGGATCAATTGTTTTTCTAAAAATTGTGTTTCGACCAATTTTCGGGGAATCTTAAAAAAAAACAATGTTAAAATGTATAAAAATAAATCCTCTCTTGATATTAATTTAAAATCTCAAAAGTCCAAATTGGTATTAATGAATCTTCAAAACAAAATAAAAATATATTTTCGATAAAATTCGATTTTGTTTTTTTGCTTAATTCGTATTTGGGTGCCACTCTTGTTAAAAATCTCAGACGTAAAAAAAGCGGCACACAAATAATCGAATAATTAATACAATTTTATATTCATATTTTTTAATAGGCTTAATTAATTCAAGCAATTAATTTTTGTAATTGGCTTTCTGTTGTATAATTAAATATTTATACCTATAATATACATGCGAGGTAATGGACACAATTCGCTATACGGGATCTTCAAAATGATTAACCCATCTTCATATTTGTTGTATATGTACATAAAATTGAACCGATGCCACACAGAATGAAAAATAAAAATTTAATTTCATTAAAATTAATGCATAAATAATAAACAGTTCATACATAATTTATAAAATTAAAAAAATAAGAAAAATCCATTATTTTATTTTAAGCCTCACTTCAAATTTAGAAGAAAACAGCCAAACGTATACTTATACATAAAAATGCTTTTGTTGTACAATAAATAAGTATTGAAGTCGACATATAAATTGAGGAGACAAATATCTTATGTATATCGTCCCGTTTTTCTATAATCAGGTTACATTTTCTTATTTTGTTGTAAGAATTGTTAAAAAATTCATAAGACAATACCTACATCTCCTTTATCGTTATACGTATATATACACACACGTATATATATAGATTTTAAGACAAATTGTATTTTGTACTCTATGAAATCATACACTCAAAGTACGAAATTACTGCGTTATGTTATCTTATATGACCCAACGTAAGTCATCAATTTTATCATCATTTTCATAACGATGTGAATTAGTATGAATATATAGGAGACAATTACTATATACAGTAGCTATATAGAGATATAAGAAGACGAAAAAAATAAGAAAAATTATTAAATTTGTCATGCCGCATTTATACATACATAGGTACTAAGCTGAGTGGTAAAATCCAAGATCCTTGACAACAACAAAAATGTACAACACAAATTTTTATCCATTATAGCTAGCTATGGTATATTTAAGATTAAATAACAACATTTATATAAGATTAACGTAGAGTAGAAATAATATAAAATTTAACATTTTTTTTCCACTCTGATGTATAGTCTGTCCACCTATTAGTCCAATGTTGTGTGTTTTGTTAGATATGTGTGTGATTAGAAAAATTGTCCAAACGAAATCATTTTTTTTCTTCTGTTCTGCTCTGTACTCAGTATATCTATATAACGTATAAATGTCGGAATATCCTTGTGTGTTATCACATTTGCGAAATAAAATTAAAAAAAAACAAAAACTAATATTAAGTAGGTAGACACTCCATTTGGTCTATATATATGATATGTACTTTTCTCTATGCCTGGCTATCATTTGTGTGTATGTGTGTTTGTATGATTACCACTTTAATACCCTTAATCTGATCTCATACAATTTTCAAATATTTTTCTGGAAAAATGGAAATGAATTTTTAAAGGTAATTGTCTTGCTGTGTGTCCTCATCGTTGTTATCTCTTCTCATCCTCTCCTGTATATATACGTATGTACGTACACACATAATTACCCGAGAATAAATCCTTTTTTGTGTTATCTAAAATGGAACAAAATATAAAATTGTTGTGAATAAAATATGAGATGAGTGGCTGAAATTGTATTTTAACTGCGGTATTGTTATAGGTTAGATGTGTATAGTCTCTATACCGTAAGGATTTATTCCGGAAACAAATTAACTATAAATTCGTATATATAATATACGATAAGTGAGATTTAATCGTTTTGAATACAGCAGAACGGTGATTAATTTCGTCAAATATTCTGGATTTTATTTAGTGGTAGGTACTCTCAGGTTCCCAATTAATCTATAACCAATCAATATTTAGTTGTTAAATCAAGTATTTAAATTTTATGGACGATTTTTGGATCTGCATTCATATGTAATTGATCCCCGTGGTCCTCAAAGCTAGTTTACTCATAAGCCGTAAAATAGTTTTATTTAAAAGTTTTAAAAAAATGTAAACTCTATAATGTAACACCTCAGCTCAAAACTTTATTAGGGTATTTGAGATGGAGAACACTACAGACTAATCATTGATTCTCTATGCGAGACTGAACTTTACAATCTTCAGGTTCATTCATCTCAATCGTGCGGAGAAACGATTTAATCAAAAACGTACGCAGCTCGATATTTAAATGCAATAATGAAGCTATCCGGTGCACTTTCTATCTAGATATTAGAGAATGGTCTAACAATTTGTTTCTCAAAAATTTCTCATTCTATGTATTGTAAATGGGAAGTCGTTTTGATTAGAGCGTGTTCCCGGACAGTTTAGGTTTTACAAGATTGTTTATATTTTTGGGGAAAAAAACTTAGAGCGGTGTTTTTAAATTTTATAATAACCATCACGTTGAAGGTACAAAAAAGATAAAATATTCCAGATTAAAACAATTTTAAAGTTAAATTAATAATGTTTTAAAGAATCTGATTCGATGATAAAGCGTTAAATTAATAATATTTTAAAGAATCTGATTCCCAGTATTAAAAAATTATATTTTCCAAAATCACTAAATATAAAAAATTATTGAAGAACTTCGTTATCAATATGAAAATTTTAGGATACTGAAATCTGTAATCAGCAATCTCATGATTCTGTTACGCTTTCTGTTAATTATGATTAAGTTGCTATTCCATTGTGATGGCAGAAGCATGAAGATTAGCAACTTCGTATTTGGATGAAAAATTAAAATTTATGCTTTTCGAGCTTTTGGCTTTGCTTTTCGGTTTGCTGATTTACATTTTTGGTTCGATACATTTTCAATTGAAGTCAAAACACGAGCTGTTTGCTTCCTTTGATTTATTCTCGTAGGCTGGGAAGTAGATGGTATCGGGAAAATAATGTCACACATCTTTCCATTAGTTATAAGCTTGTTAGATTCAGAGAGTTCAATTAACGAATACCCGCCCACCTGTTGTAACGAAAAAATGTATAAGTTATTAGGTATTTAGGTAAAGTTGTGAAATTCTCCTATATGAGTTGTTTTATTTGTGAATTTTGTTTCCGAGGAGTCGTGTCATTATAAGAAATCTTATGTTTTCGACTAATTTGTAAGAAAGCGTAATCAGGAATAGCGGCTGGTTTGAATGAACACATGCCAGTACCAACTGTTGTTCCTAATAAATAAGTTACGTGCCGAATAATAATAAACTTTAAAAGATTTGTAGATATGAGTAGTATGAGGCGAGAAGCACTGTAAAATAGTTTCATTTTCAACAGAGAACTTCAACATATTCCTGTGTTCTTTACTCGGGTTGAAGTATTACATCAACTGAAATATGTTTCGCTATTAACGTAAGTCGATTTTTCATCTAAGTATACGAATGATCCTGGCGGAATACCATCTTCAAACTCCGTATATTTGTTGACCTTCATGCAACAAACCATTAAAGATGCACGCCGGTGGTAAAAAATGTCCATCAGCATTACAACAAGCAATTACTGTCATTGTGTCACCTTTTTCAGATGACGTAATTGATGCAACATTTTTCGACTCTCTTTCTGCTACAACGAACTCTGAACGATTGTTCAAGTAGCATCCAGTTTCGTCCATATTATATATATGCCCGGTTCTCCTAATTCGTTTATTGTCTCTCGAACAAATACAAATTGATAAACAGATATGTTTATGCATGAAGGATATTTAACTGTCAAATACTTACGTGCCACAAGCCGTACAATTATTTTTTGGTTTCTTTTTTAATTTAATAAAACTATTTTACAGAGCAGCGAGCGAGACCTATCAGTCAGCCACCTTTGAATTAATACGACAAACTTTATTATATTAAATACTTACTGTATTCAGTTGGAAATAGTTTAACAACTATACCTTCGTGACTTTCATCATGGTTGGAGTAGTTCTTAAAATTATACTCGTATTCCTAATTCAGACAAATTACGTTAATTGATTATCACACTTTAATAACATTTATTGTCCTTTGTCAGCTATAAAATTTTAAAAACCAAACGCCGAAAGTTCTTGCATCAACATCTGTTTTATTTTAACATTTTAGTTTCAGAATTCTGCAGATAGTGTATAACATTATTTAAAAAAATAATCATAAATTCAATCTAAGGAAATTCAGGACCGTAAGCCGAGAAACAAATTGGATCAGAGTTAAAATATAAAAATGAAAAAAAAAAAATTAGGGCGTTATTTTTATTTCATAGTTATCAATTATATAGAATATACGAGCAAAGCAATTTTTTTAATTTTTTATTTTCAATTTAAGTTATAAAGTTATAGTTACATTTTATTGTTATTCTTTACGCCAGGTGGGTATTACGAAATAAAATAAAAGCTCTAATTTTTATATTCATCTATTTAAAATTAATTATATTAGCTATACTCTTAAATAACATAATCCTCATTTGTAATTTGGGACAATTATAAAATCGGATCAGAGATAAAATATAAAAAAGAAAAACATTTAGGGCGATGTTTTTATTTCTTAGTAATGGGATATAGACTATACGTACGAAGCAAATTTTTCTTTTTTATTTTAATTTCAAGTTAGCATATTATTTATATTTTTTTGTTACTATTAAAATCCGTGTGTATATAATATATTATGATATAAAATAAACGCTCTAATTTTTATCTTACTATATTTTGCTATATAAATTGACAGGTCAATTTTTCGAAATCAACTTATCACCAAATTTCGATTTCAATAATTCGATGGTTGCGGTCGCCGTATGGCAAGTAGCACCATCCTGTTGAAACCACATCTCATCCGGATCAATGTTATCCATATTTTCAAAGAAAAAACCATTGATCATGGTGCGGTAACGATCTTCATTGTCCGTAACGCGATCCCCTCCCTCATTTTTGAAGAAATAAGATCCGATGATGCCACCAACTAAACTAAATAATTTCCATCAGGACATTCTTCAACAGTAGATGTTTCAGTTATTTTGGAAAAATAACAGTCTAGAGAGGTTTGTTGTGCTGGTTTCTTAGACTCTCGGTGCAATTCTTTGTAGCACCGCAGGGAATTTTCAATATGTCTCGACACTTTAAGGCTTCTTTCTGTAGATGGATCATTCTCAGAAAAAATTTGGCTGCCTTGAAACCTGAAGCTGATTTCTCGTCTCTAGAGATAAAAGTCCTTGCGGGCTACCGCTTCCAAAAAAGCCCCGTCTGATCGACATTATACATCTATTGTGACGTGTATATCCACAGGTCTGTATAATTTTTAAAATTTCTTCTGGATACGCTTTCGCTCCAAAGCAGCGTGAAGATGCTTAGGTTTCTCTTGTATTACAATCGTGCTTAATGGTACGTTTCTGTTAGTTTGATGGTTTGAAGCAACCGTTCCATCTCCTCCATAATCTCACTTGTAATGTCTTGACACATTTTTTGCGGTTAGGGGTGTTATCCTTTTACACTTGATACAACTTTATCTCTGTTGTTCTTTGTTTATTGTTGAAGTAGCCCGGCCTTAACCTTGGCGATTCCATTATCTTTTTGGCCCGCATCAAACCGTCTTAAAATATCTAATTTTAATTCTAATGTTATTGATTTTCGCACTTTTGTTGCATGCCTATCGTCGATGCTTGCAATGTGCTTTTCAGACATTTTAGCTATTTTAGAGAAATTTAATTAACACATTCGCGGTCACACTTTTTTATTGAGGGCTACTCAGAACGTCACACACTGTACCTCTGTTAATTTTGAAGATAATTTAAATCTGATTGAAGTTTTTTGTATTAAATGGTTTGTAGAAAATTTTGCAATAATTAATGTATTTTTGCAAATACCACTGCAGATGCAGTGGTGCCTCCCCATTTTCATTTTATTTCATCTAGAGGACAATACTGCATTAGAAGTGAGACTGTAATTGTATAATTAATTATAATTGTACAATCAAAAATCAAAATTAAAACAGAATAATTAATCAGTTTCATTCTTTTATTAAAAAACTTTATTAATAATAAATAACAAAAATAGCAATAATTCATCAGAATTAAATAAAATTGTTCAAAATTAAAAAAAAATAAGTTTTATGTGGTTTTTAGGCTTCAAGAGTTGGATTATGAATGGCCGAGTTATGCCAGGATTCGCAACAATTCAGACACAAAGGTGGATTACCTGGACATTGCTTACATTGAAACGAGTGCAACATCTGCAATCACGAAAGTATGATTTCCTTTTCCATCCGTTGGATAGCGGACTTTTTTCGAGAAAATGTTGGCTTGATGTTGATGCTGCTGATGCCTTTGGAAATATTTAAAATAAATAAATATTATTTAAATATTTAAATGTTTGCTGCCCTGTTTGGTGGTATTTTGAGATTACGTCCATTAGGTATGTCTTGGACGTTCAAAAATGAGCAAATGAGGGACTCTCTAAATTTTAAAAATATTATCTTAAGAAACTTTTTTTTAGAAATAAAGTAAGAATTAAACACAGCGATATCTATAATATGAAAGATAACTTTTTTATACCACCGAACAGTTTTTCGAGGACATGAATAGTATGATACCAATTGATCTAGTCTATCAACATCGGACATATTTTGGTTGTATTCCTCGACTTCGATGGGTTTTTTTCGTTCTTTACCGTAACTGTTTGTGGCTAAAGCCATTGCTGGGTGATATACTATATTTATACAGAGAACATCCCTCTTGTCTTTCTATTTGGAGACATAGATATTTCCTTTCCGTAACCAGATATGCTCGATTTCCTTTCGATTGCTTCGTAGAGTACCACAAGTATGGGTTTTATGAAATAATAATACGTTACATAAAGACACACTATTATAGTAATTGTCCATAAAAACTGTGTGTCCTTTTCCCAGGTATGGCTCCATTAATCTTAATACTAAAGAATTAATTTTTGAGCATGTTGGATCAGTATTTTGTTTTCCGCCATATATTTCCAGATTAAAAACATACCCATTTGGATCACACAGCTCAAAAAATTTTATACCGTACCTTGATTTTTTATTTTTGTTGTACATCCTAAAATGTAAGCGACCGCGAAACGACAACTAAGATTCATCCAGTGACAAGTGCTTGCTTGGCCTATTAGATGCTTGGCATCGATCCGTAAATAACTTTACAAATGAACTTATTTTGCTTAGATGTTTTTCACCTATCTGAGAATTAACATTGAAGCATCTTAAAATTTGTTCAAAGCGACGTCCCGACATTGTGCTTGGAAAAACTGGATGATAATACAACAGATGCTTGGAAAATAAATGTCGCATTTTCGGTGGTTTAATTTGACCTTGTAAAAGGCAAAGATCGATGAATTTTAGCATTTCGGTTAAATTGATTGGTTTGAATTTCGTAGCGCGTGAATATATTGTTGAGTGTTGATCACTGCATAGTCTATTTCCGTAAGTATTTGTTGAGTCCACTAAAATCTTGAGCAGTTCATCACCACAAATACTATCAAACACTTCCCTTGGCGAATTTTCGATAATTTGGCAGCCTGCAGAACACTCATCAAAATCAAAATTTGGTATATCGGCAATAGTTGATATCCATAACTCTTCAACTTCATAGACACTATTTTCAATATGATCGCTTCCAGTTTGACCTTCATATTCGCTATTTTCAATTTCTTCACTGGGTCCACTATACTATCATCATAATCCGACGAGAGTTCATCTTTTTCAGAACCGCTGTCCATTTCTTTAAAGAGAGCCAGCCGCCTTTTTTGTTTTTCTACGTAACTATCCGTGCTACCATACAACTTTATTCCTATAATTTTAATTGTAAATAAAGTATTGTAATGTAATTTTAAAACAAATCTCTATATCCACTATAATGCCAACCACACATATATTAATTAAATTTTAATTAAATTACATAACTACAATTTTTTTTACATATAATAACCACTTTCAATAAGAACGTCTTTCTCGTACGACACCTTTTCTGATTCTAATGTATTTTATATGGGAATCACCACTGCATTTGCAGTTGTGCCGTTGTTTTGCCAGACGGGGACAGAACTATAAGCAACATTTTTGACTTCATTGTTGGCCCCTAAAACAAAAACGAGACAGTATAGCTGACATTTTTTAATAATCTATAAACAATAAACTAACAAAATGAGAATACCTAAAATATCAAAAAAGGAGAAAACAAAATTGTACTGCAATAGCAGTGGTGACCTATTGAAAACCTCTGTAAATACTGCAATTGCAGTGGTTGTCCGCGAATGTGTTAAATTTAATTGAATTAAAAATATAGAGCGTAAATACATTAACACTGCACTATACCGCATAACATCAAATACTAATTCGTTAGAATGTTTCATAACTATTTTGGGATTCCTTTTATTATTTTATTTTTTAAATTCCTCACAAAAAATGGAAGCAAAACGGAAAAAAATATATTTTGTTCATAATTGCGAATATTTTATCCGTATACCGAAATTTTGATACTTGATTAATCATGTCCGTAATATCGAATTTCCGTTAACCGCGCGTCCGTAAAGCGGGGGATTACTGTACTTACGTTTTCCGGGATGTTAAGCAAGAAATTAATAGAATGGGAGTTAAAATATAATAATGAAAAAAAAAATTAGGGCGTTATTTTTATTTGTTCGTAACCATTGCCGTCTACTATTCGTACAAAGCAAATATTTGTTTATTTTATTTCAATTCAAAACTACATACTCTTCACCTAACGCACTAATTACAATCACTTATTTATATTCCAAAATTAAATTCCCTTGACAATCCATATACATCCTATCATATACATATACACCTTATATGCAATACGTCAAGTGTTTACCCCCATAATAATTTTAATACCACTTTATTTATTATACATATATAGCAACATACATAATATAAAACATATGGATATGAATACCATTTCCAGTCTTGTTCTTTTATTTGGATATGCCTGCGATGTGTGCAACACCATCACACATCTTAAAAAGAAAAATTTGTTTTTTCCCAAAAATGAAAAAAGAAGAAAATTTAAGTAATAATCCACCCATTCATATAATAAATAAATAATAAATAAGGAAAATGTATTTTTATGTTTCTTACGGTTATAATGTAAAACATAATATATGTATGTACATATGTGTAGATCGCTAAAAAGTAAAAACTCTATGCTATGATTATTTAAAGATTAATTTTTTTTTTGCTTTTTTAAACAAACACTTATTATGTATAGAACAAGAAGGGTAATAGAAGGAAGCTAGGTGTAGGTTCTACTTGTTCTCCTATCACTGAAAATAGATTAATGTGTGTGTGTGTGTATTGTATAAAAATAAAATTAAAAAATGACGACGGAAAATACTAAAAATTATTTTATATTTTGTTGAGTGATGTAGGTTTTTCATGTCATGGATAAATTGTATGTAATGTGCAGAACTGAAGAATTAAAATATATATTAAGGTTATAACACAATTTTTTATTCAGCTACTTTTATTTATTTATTTTCAGTTGGGGTTTAACATTACAAAAAATTTAGATAAAAATCTTTAAAAAAAACGTAAAAATAAAAATACTTTGTTGAAAATCAAAATTGAGTTTTTTTTCTCTCTCGCCCCATCGCCGAGTGACGATGATGATTTTTAATTTTTATTCATTTCGTTTATTTAATAATAATTTTGCTGGCTGGATGTTATGAATTTGGGTTTTGTTGTTGTATTTGTTGTGATTAAAATGTTTTGGGTGTGGTTTTCATTCAATCTTGTTTTTCATCACAAAAAAATTGAAAATCGGGAAAAATTTCTAAAGATTTATATACATATATATATATATATATATATATATATACTTATAACAGCAGTTATGAGTTTTCATTTTTATATGCGTGGGTGTTCCATTAAATATGTCAAATTTATTTAACATAAATGTTTGAGTGGCTTTTTTTAAGTGCTTATTATTATTAATAATGATGATGGCATAAAACGTTATATGTATATACGCATATATCGATTACGTATCCGCATAATACATATATACATATAATGCGCGTATATAGGTAAATGTATATCATGTTTTGTTGTTTAATTTTTATGTATACTCGAGCCAAACAAATCAAAAAAAAAAAATAAAAAATCAACAAAAGTTTTTTTTTTATATTTTTTAATTAAAAATTTATTTTAACATAAATTTTCATAAAAATTCATAGAGCTGGAAAATAGGTTTCGCGTAACACGTCAAAATTGAGTACAAAACGAACTTTTCAGTGAAACCTACATATACAAATTTAGGTATATAGTTTATTGTAAAGGATCAACAAAATCACATAAAAAAGAAGCTGTTGATGTTTGTTTTGCTGCGAGATAAATAGCGTAAATAATAATATTGTAAAAGGTTAAAAGTTAAATAAAAACTATATAGTTGGTACACAGCTTGTTTGATATTGATACTAACTACTAAAAATATACACATATATACATAAACCACCGCCCAATTATTTAGTTTAGATGTAGAATCTGCGTTTTATGTACACCTCTAAGTTTATAAATTAAATATGAAAGTTTTTTTTATAGTGCTTGTATAGCTTTTTTGTGCTTTTTTATATATACACAGTACACAATAATTTAATGTTGTTTATTTTATATATCCTCGAAAGTTAATTTTTTTTATTTTTGTTCATTTTCCAACGATATTATTTTGTGTATCTTATACGTTGAACCATTAATTTTGAGTTTGGTATATATCTGTATAGCGGCTATACTATACACATGAAATTGGTTTTTTATTCGTGTTTGGGAAATAATGTTACAAAGTTGTTGAATTTATTGCTAAAATATTTATTAATTTTTCAGTTCGCTTAGTATTTTTGTCGTGTAACTAGCTATATATTGAGGTTTTGTATTTATATTATGTATAAAAAGTTTTACACAGGTATACACGGTCCAAAAATAGAAAATTGGCGCGTTTAATAATTTTTAAAACTTATAACAGAAATTAGGTAATTTTTACCTGAATCTCAACACAAAGCTATATACAATTTCAGAGTTTAAGCAGAAGTGGTATCTATAATTCTGAAAGTTAAATTATGAAAGCAACTAATTTTACTGCAGAAGAAAGTTGCTGTTGATTTTCATACTCCCTTTTAAATTCTCAGTTTTATTTCAATGGAACAGTGTTAGTCAAAAATTCAGACTAAAACCTTTTGCAAGTTTATAATAAAATTTAAAAAATTTAAAACCAAGTATCATATATTTCACGTGAAGACAGAAAAAATATGAAGCCAGTAAATTGAATTACAGGATGGTTTATATTTGGACCAACACACAGCAAAAGTTCGATCTATGCGCTAACTAAAACGAAACTGAACGACCAATTACTACCACCGCAGAAATGTACAAAATTCGCAAACCAACAAATTTGTGCACAGAAGTACAATTGTTTAAATATCTAATTTACTTGTACAGACAATTCTGGTTCTATATCAACTCCAAAATATAAAGAAACTTTTACGGGTTAAAGTTTCTTGTATTCTTGTATTTGACTATTAAAAGTGATTCTTAAACATCCAGGTCTTAAAGCTCGATAATGTGTTCAGTAATTTGTACGTTGGCCATTTCTACGGTACTCTATATAGTTTTATTCGAATATTTATTTGTTATTGGCACAAAGAATACTCGTTAAAGGCTTTCCTAGTGTTAAAAGTGTACACGGTATTGTCGCAGTTTATACAGACTTGATTTTCTATATTATTTGTTTTAAAGTCAGCCTTGATTCTGCTTGGCCCTTATTTTTTGACCAGCAACATCTTTATATGTTCACATATTTATAATTTTATATTTCTTTTGTTCGAGGAGTGGACATCGAACAATGAGACATAACTCACAATATATTTTTAGAAATAATAATTATTTTGTAGCCGATGTCCCGCACTTTGTGTCTAACAGAGCTTGTATTATTGTGTTATATAACAGAGCATAAAAAAACGGCAAGCTTTGACTGGTTTTCGAATTACTATATTTTACTTTAAGAACTTCTAATCATAACAGGCTTTTGTAACAGAGCTAGGAATATTATATTTATGATTTACAGCTTTTGAGGCACTAAACACTTTAACAGGTTTTAGTAGTTTCTAGAACAATAATTTCAAATTGTCTACTTAATCCGAAAAATTTTTGATTCGTATAATGTTTATTGACCGGAAAGAGCTTTCAGTCGGTTATAAAGCATTAAATAGAAATTTTGAACGCAACGTGGAAATACACAGCGCATGGTATGATCCGCTTTCAAATGACTATATTTTAAATACAAAAAAATTTAGAGCCTTTAAACCATTAATGATTTTTAAAACCTTTAACTATCGTTTTGGAAGCATTAAATAAAACGTTCGAACTCCATATCGGTACAGGTTTACGTAACAGATTTGGGAATAAACAGAACGGTTTGATGTGTTTTCAAATTACTATATTTTCAATAAAAAATAGAAAAAGACAGAGATTTAAGCTTTTAAAACACCAAACATTAAAAAAAGCTTTTAGTTTTTTATGGTACATCAATTTCAAATATCTACTTATTGCGAGCAAAATACTTTATTTTGAAAAAAATTTAATGAACAGAAAGAGCTTTCAGTCATTTTTTCATCAAATAAGATAGTTCATTTAGGAATCTTTTATCTCAATTTTGCATTTGAATTTCGGAATAATTTAACATAACCGTAAGCTCCTGACACAAAGAGGAAAAACAATAATACAGGCTTTATTAACCGGAAAATGTTCTGAATCCGTTTTAAAGAAAAATAAGCTTTCAGATATTGAAAAGCTTTGAGAAATCATTTTGTAATTAGGCCAATCACATACAGCTAAAAAATGATGGAGGCAACAAAGAGATGTGGATAAAATATGCTTACCAATACCTTTAGATCCTATTAAAAACTTAAAGCTCAATAATAGCTTGCTATACTGTACTGAATAACATGGTTATTTTGTTTATATATTTCAAAGTTTCTAAAAATTAAAACTTATAATATAAATCTAGATTTTTTGCAATTTATTTAGTTGGCCTATTGCTCCATAGATGGCCGCCTATTTGATTAAAATGTATCACGTTTTTTTCTGTGAATTTCAGAATGATTATATTGGAATAATATAAAGTTCCATCGATTGGAACAGCCATCGATATTATATGCCAATGACTATGAGTCTATGAACTGGAAAATAAACCGCAAGGTTTGAAAAGCTTTCGAATTACTATACTTTATATTACACTTTGAATATAAAAATAGTAAAAAAGCTTTGTTAGTGATTTACAGCTTTTGAAGTACTAAGTAAACACTTTTCACAGCTTTTAGTAGTTTCTAGAAGAAGAATTTTCCATTTATTCTCACATTTTTTTTAGTTCGAATATAGTTTATTGTACGGAAAGAGCTTTCAGTCGCCTATAAAGCTTTAAACAGAATTTTTGAACGCAACGTGGTACTACACAGCATGGTTTGATTAACTTTCAAATTACTATATTTTGTATTCTATTTACGTATAATAAAATTTAGGCCTTTAAACCATTAAAGATTTTTAAAAGCTTTTAGTATCGTTTTGATTTGTTTGAGCACGGTTTGATTTGTTTTCGAATTACTATATTTTCAATGAAAAATAGAAAAAGGCTGTGATATAGAGCTTTTAAAATGCCAAACAATAAAAAAGCTTTTAGTTTTATAGTACAGATGGAGCTTTCAGTGATTTTGGAAGCTCTAAAACAAATATGCGCCTTAATAATTAGATTTCATTGGCTTTTGAATTGCTATAATTTCTATACTTTTTCTACTAAGTTTATAGAAATTAATAAGAGATTGTGATTTAAAGCTTTTATAACATTTAATATTTCAAAAAAGGTTTTTGTATTTTAAAGTATATTCATTTCAAATTGTTTTACTATTCCAAATAAGTTAGTTCGTTTAAGAAGCTTTTGGAATAGTGAATATCGCATCTCATTGGATTCTCTGTCTGGGTGTTGAGAAATAACATATTGCACTCCATGTAATAACTTTTGAGATTACATTCACGTTAAACCCTCTTTCTAGGATTTTTTATAGCTTCGATGCGAAATCATTGCTAGATCGCCCCATTGTGGCCTCATTCCATATGGCACAGTACGCACGGATTTTGTAGTAGATAAGTTCGTCGGTTTCTTTCAACTGGCGCATTGTGACTTGAAGTTGTTACGATCTGTATATTGAGTCATGAGTCTTAAACCTTTGTGAGCAACTGTGTGATATTGAGTGTTAAATTCATTTTATTTATATTTAAAAAAATGTTTCAAATACCGAAAAATCATATTTATCTGTGTTTTGAATGGCCAATATGACATCTTTGTCACATTATATTTTCTTTGAAAACGCGTAATACTGTAGGTCTTTTAAACCAATTTCGCTCATCGGTCCATTAAGCCCCATTAATGAAAAAATCCTTTTAACATTGTAAACAAGGACGTTTCTGACAATTTTCTTATCCGGGAAAAGGACAAGCAAAATAGTTTATTAGAATCTAAATTATAAAAAATGCTGCAACCTTTCCAAACATATGGAGCCTTGCAGAGCCACGATGAGGCCTAGGTTATGCACTGAATATTTTGGAAGGTTGGGTTTCCAATAATCATATTATAAAAAAAATGTTGAGGTCCCATTTTCCGCACAGGAAATGTTGGATGGATTTAATCAAAACTTCAAATGAAACAAATAAATTTGGGTTTTTTGTTGCCATCTCGTGGGTTGTGATTGGCAATAAATGTGAATGATAAATCTTCTCTGAAACTCTATATGTTCGAATGAACGCAAGCTTTAGTAAAAACTTTAAAAGTCCATTTCCATTTTCTGGGTTTTCAATATGAACACTGCTTCTAAAAGTCAAAATTCTCTGAAATCAATATTTGTTGTGTTTGTTATGGTTTATTCAGGCTGTAATAATTCTAAATAGTATTCATGAGATGTGTACTACGCTTTTATATTATTCCAAGTATTACGACTAATTTTCTGTACATATTTGTTTTAATATTTATCCAATTTTTTGGTTAGAAAATATAAGAATGGTTTATTGCAGAAGTTTGATTTTGTTTTATGATTTTTGGCAACATGTATTTCAAATGTAATGCATAGTTTTATTAATTATAGTAGTTTAGTTTTCGAATGATTTGAAAAAAAAAATGGAAAAAAATCATTATTTATGGTAAGATAAAATTGTCCCAAATAAGGACAGTTTTCTCAAAACGGGACAGAATATAAAACCAGGGACACAATTGTCTATTGACTATTGCAAATGTTGATGCTATAATATCTCAGCACAGAACGTCGATTTTGTTTGCAAAAATAAGACTAAGAGTAAAATAACCACAAACTTGCAAAACCACTAATTTGTTTTACCGATTATTATCACATACGTACATATACCCAACTGTCAGTCTCAGTCTTAGTTTTTTCTGAACAAGATCGACGTTTTCATGTGTTACGACGCTCACTGAAAAATGCTTACTAATAAACGGCAACCGTCGAAAATACCAAGTAAAAAGCATATAGTAAGGCCTCTAGTTTCATAAGTACTCGAGCTATTTACATCCGACCATAAGAAAAAAATATTTTAAGTTAAACGGTTGGTTCACGCGAGGTTGGATAAACACGAGGTTGCATAATAAAAACGTATATCACCCTTTAACCTTTTATAATTACTTATCGAATCAAATTTAAATGAATAACATTTTTATATCCATCCAAATTTTAATCAATGCTTTTAATTACCTTTGTACCGACGCAACCTCCTATTCTCCATAAATCTAAATTCTTTATTAACACAAAAAAAACTACAAAAAAAAAAAGAAATCACCAAACGACTTTGAAAGTTGTCAAGCGTTTTAACCGTGCGATAAACATAAGACTAATACAGAATTTTTAATTAGCTAAGCTTTCTCTTCAATATATACCTTTTTTTTAATTTTATTTCGCCAAAGTTAAAAATACAAATTACGTGATTACTATTGGTTATAATAATATAAACCAATTATTCGCAGATTTATATTATTCTCACGAATTTCCACAAGTTTTCATTATCATAACGGTTTTTGTACCAAACCATAAACTTTCGAATAGAATTTTCAATTTCACATTGATTTTAAAGGTAGGGTGATTATAAATATTACATACCGCGTGCATATGGTGAATATAATAAGCGCGGGAAAATAGCATATTGCTTTAAATCGCAAATGTCATTTCACGCCATCATTGTTATCGGTATTATACATATACATATGTACATAAATTATTATATTCGTTAACATAACACACCCCCCACGCGTACAAACATAATTTCCTATTCCCTATACATATATTATGTAGGTTATGTATACCTTATACTTCAAGTACATGCATAATACATCAAATAAATTGATTTTTTGCTTTGCACCATACATTACATCTTCTATATAGAATGTATATACATATTTTATTTCCTTCATAAATGTAATATATTATAATCTATAAACATATACAGTACAGCGTACTGTACATACATATATGAATGTATGTTCAACAAAATAAAAAATTAAAAACGGAAATGGTTAACCTAAATTCATGTGTTATTTTCATTTTTTGTTCCCCAATTACATTTTGCGAAACGAGAAAAAATAAATAAAAATATTGAAGGCGTGAAAATTGAATCGATCTTTCAAAAATATCTACACAAATTAAAAAAAAACGTGAACATCGTACCACATAGAACAGGAAAAACCATTTAATATATGTATATACATGGATATACCACCACCGCCGTCGCCACCGTCTATGTATAATAAAACATGACAACAACAACAAGAAGCATGACAACAACAACAACAACATCAGCGTAAAACATAAAAATTGAAGTAAGAAAATGAAAATAAAATTTAAATATGATTTATATTTTTGTGTACGACATAATCGTATCAGAACTCATCCATTATATACATATACATAAAAATATAATGTTTTTAATACAACATGAAGACGATACATAAATTAAATTAATTAAATTCAATTGGGGAGATGTTTATTTGCTTATCATTTGGTATTGACTTGTTCTTTTATTATAAGAGACACCTGGGGTATTATAACAGTCTTTATATCCTATTATTTGGTGTTACATATGCGCCCTGCTTCTTGTTTTTTTTTTTTTTTTTGCTACCTCGCGTCGTATATACGATATACCTATATGTATGTATACTTAATGAACGAGCTAAAAATTCTTGGAAAAAAATTGTCAATATCATTCATGTCTTTGCTTTCTCCCCCAACATGTACTCTCTCGATGAATGATAATATAATTTATTATATTATATTATTATACATAAATTTAATTACACAACATGTGTATAACCATATTTTTTTATGTTGGTTGGTAATTAGTTAATTTATGATCAATCTTATCTACAATAATTTTTGTTTTTATTTTTTATGATGGGACACTTGAGCATAAAAGTGACGAAATGAATGTATATATGTACATACGTGTAATTAATTGAATAACTTATTTTATTATTAAAAGGTATGGGGCCTCCTACATATATACATATATGGTCTTATCAAATTGTTCCAGAGCACGTTTAATGGGTATATATGGTATTATGGGTTATAACAAATAAAAAAGATAATTTCTTTAGGGCTAACGTTGTATAGGTCAAACTTCTTTACGTCATCGCATTTTTTATATTTATAGGAAGGAACACGTTCGGTTGTATATCAGATCATAATTTTATAGATTTTTTATTCGTATAAGTTTAATTAAAAAATTAATTAAATTTTATTAAATGTATAAAATGGGACATGGCTGAACCATATATATACATAATTTGAGACCAGCTATGTCTCTTCTATTTGTATAAACATCGCTCAGGCCTTCGAACATAATGACGTATATCGTAATAATTTCTACGATATATTTCATTTCAAAAATATACTTACACGCGCAAAGTATTTTTATTGTTCACCCAAAAAAAATAAGTGGTTAATTTGGCAAAAATTACATCTAACCTGAAGAAAAAGCGTTTAATATAATGACATTGTCAACGAAGGCTGGTAGAGAAGTTAATTATTTTTTTATCCACATTTAGATTATTTTTACAATTATTTGTTTCAATGAAACATCGTTGATCGGATGGATTGTGATGAATATTATGTTTGTCGTATTGAGGATAACTCGTCAATTCAATATAAGTTATTCAACAAAATTTAATTGAAATGATGAACATTTCATTGAATTAGAGAATGCCACAATTAGTTTTGATGAACAATTTCGTTAATTTGAAGAAAATTTTGTTATGTTAATTAAATAATTTATTAGATTTAACGAACAAATTTTCGAATATATATATGTATATATCTGTGTCATTCATCTATATATATATAATTCTACTGTACGTGTGAATTTCACTGAACTCTTCCTAAACGGCTGGACCGATTTGAATAAATTTGTTTGTATGCGTTTGGGTGGCGCCTTGGATGGTTTAGATTCACAAATCTAACAAATTCACACATATTAAGTGTATTATATTCAGATATAAGTTACGTGCATAGGATTTCGTTTATTTTTCGACATTTTAATTTGAGTGTATTATATATTAAGTGTGCTTCGTTATTTTGACATTTTAATTTTTTTGTACGGTAAATAAACGCACGCTGCCAGTACAACCATAGCGAGCAGATGGAGCAGCGAGAAATTGTGGTTATTTTAGAACCGTTCAATACCGTTTTAAACAAACTGCAAAACGACAACTATACGATCGTCATCAAAGCAGACAAAGTAGCATCTGGGCAGCACGCGGGCCAATATAATGCACCGACCATTAATGAAGTTGCAATTGTTATGGTTGGCGACGCATTTGAACGTCGAGATATACGAATCAAACGCAGAGATAACACAGTGCATACGATTGAAGACAGCCATCGCTCTTACGACGCTTTGCAATATCCATTGATATTTTGGGAAGGAGAAGATGGATATCATTTAAATATCAAACAAAGAAATCCAGCAACATGTACAATCTACACATGTCATTACCTATAATATTTTATTTTTATGCACTATTAATCACTTGAAGCTCTCGATAGAATGATGAAAGATCTAAATAACAACACCAGGCTTTTCGGTGGTGCTTTACTGCTGCTTCCGGTGATTTTAGACAGACGTTACCGGTCATTCCATGCGCTACATATGCGGATGAAATTAACGCATGTATAAAATAATCATATCTATGGCGAAATGTCAGTAGTAATGTACTGACTTTTTGCCTGCTTTTAACACAAATATACGTGTTCAACTGCAAAACGATCAATTGGCACAATCATTCTCCGAGCAATTGCTCAACATTGGAAAAGGAACAATATCATTGCATGGAGACACACAATGCATCAAATTGCCAAACAATTTGTACAACATGGTAAATACGAAAGATGCTTTGATTGAAAGCATATTTCCAGAATTACAATCTAATTATATTAATCATGTGTGGCTTCGTGAACGAGCTATTTTAGCTGCAAAAAATATCGATGTTGACGCTATTAACTTCAAAATACAACAGTCATTGCCCGGCAATGAGATATTGTACAAATCGATCGACACTGTTACCGATCCTGACGAAGCAGTCAACTATCCTGTTGAATTTTTGAATTCGCTGGATTTACCAGGAATGCCACCACATAACTTGCGATTAAAAATTGGCTCACCTATTATTTTGCTTCGGAATATAAATGCACCTAAGCTATGCAACGGTACAAGATTAGTCATAAAAAAAATTATGGGCAATGTTCTTGAAGCTACAATTTTGAACGGCAAATTTGAAGGTGAAGTTGTTCTCCTGCCACGAATCCCAATGATCACTTCAGACTCACCCATTCCATTCAAACGTCTGCAATTTCCAATTCGCTTGGCATTTGCCATGACTATTAATAAGTCACAAGGTCAAACAATGTCGATTTGTGGGTTGGATCTAGAAAATCCGGTCTTTTCCCATGGACAATTATATGTGGCGTGTTCTCGCGTTGGAAAACCGTCAAATTTATTCATTTATACTCCTCAGGAATTGACTAAAAATATTGTTCATCAACTCGCATTAAGATAAAATTAAACAAACATTATTGATTATAACGAATTGTTTTTAGAAATTGATGTTATTTCAAAATAAAGAATAATAAAGTATTATATTATTTGTCTTTCATTTCATACTTTGTTTAATTAGTACAATTTTTTGTACCTGTAATTTGAACCTGTCAAAATGCGCATGTTCTGATACAGCCGGTTTGCAAATATGTGAATAAAGGCAGTGAAATGGCTGTTTTTGGAGTAGCTGGTGACAATAGCAATGATGAAATCGCCCAATATAAATGGGGCGCGACATTAGCACTAATGAAGCTGTTTGGAGAATTTATTCATTTCCAATTCATGAGCGATATCCTGTTGTTGTTCAATTGGCTGTTCATCTTGAAAATGGCCAGTGTGTGTATTTTACCGATGCAAATTTATAGCAGAGAGAAGCACAACCACCAGCAACAACATTAACTGCATTCTTTCAATTGTGTGAAAGCGATGAATTTGCCAGAACGTTGATGTATTCAGATATAACGCATTATTTCACTTGGACTGCAAAGAAATGATAACGACGTAAACAAGGAATACCTGTTGATGGCCACCCGGGTGTTTTTTTTGCAGATACCATGGGAAGATTATACACAGTTCATCCAAACAATGCAGAATGTTATTATTTGCGGTTGTTGTTAGCAAATGTTGTTGGACCACGTTCATTTCAATATTTGGGAAGAGTAAATGGTCATTTATGTTTGATATATCGGGAAGCATGTGAGCAATTAGGTTTCTTGAAAATGATGCGCATTGGGATTTAACGCTTCATAATGCATCGATTGCTTTTTCTCCACATCAAATACGTATGTTATATGCCATAATCATATCAACATGTTTTCCATCAAATCCACTTGAATTGTGGAATAAATAAAAAGATTTTATGGCAGAAGACTATTTGATTGGAATGCGTCATCACACAAGAAACGCCGATTTGGTGATTTCATGGGAAATATATAATGAGGCATTGATAGCGATTGAAAATATGTACCCCACGATTGCAAATAAAACATTAGGGCAATTAGGTTTGTCACCACCCAATCGTCCATTGCATGATTTAATTGATCGAGAATTGCAACGTGAACAACAGTATGATCCCAATGAATTGCAAACATTTGTGAATTTGAATGTTCCCAAATTAAATGACCATAAAAAACATGTCTATGATACCATCATGCAACCTGTACAAAATGAAGACATTGAAAAACATTTGTGATATCACTTATATTGGCAGCCATTCAATCGCAACGAAAAATTGCATTGGCACTTGCTTCGTCGGGAATCGCTGCTACTCTATTAGGATGGTGGACGATACAAACACAAATGGATTGATTACATTGCCGAACAATTTTTGTACCTTTCTCCAATCAACAGAACAGTTGATTGAAAGTATGTTCCCAAATATTGTACAAAATCACAATTGGTTGAGAGAACGCGCAATACTGGCACCAAAAAATGTACACGTCAATGCAATCAATTATCAGATTCAAGAAAAATTACCATGTAAAGGAACCTCCTGGTATGCCCCCGCATTGTTTGAATTTAAAGGTTGGCTCATCAATTATTTTACTTAAATGCACCAAAACTGTGCAATAACACAAGAGTGGCAGTAAATAAATTGATGCCGAATATAATGGAAGCCACAATATTGACCGGAACAGCGAAAGGTGAAATTGTGCTCATACCACGTATTCCACTGATTCCAACAGACATGCCATTTGAATTTAAGCGTTTGCAATTCCCAGTGCGTCTATCATTTGCCATGTCCAGCAATAAGGACAAAAGCTTCAAATATACGGATTAAATTTGGAGGAGCCGTGCTTTTCAGATGGACATGTATACGTGGCCTGCTCAAGAGTTGGAACTACAAATTGTTTGTTTGTGCTTGCTTCAAATGGGCAAACGAAAAATATTGTATATCCAAATGTTTTGGATTGACATTAATAATTTTGAAATACAATGCATTCTAGAATGAAAAAATCTAGAATATTTCGGGGTGAAGAATGCATCGGGGTTCGCTATTTTGTATATTAACACAAAATTACGATTTCAACACTTTATTAAATGTCCCTGGAGGCTCCGCTAGTATATATATATATATATATATATATATATATATATATATATATATATATATATATATATATATATATATATATATATATATATATATATATATATATATATATATATATATATATATATATATGTGTATATATATCTACATATATATATATATATATTTATATATATATTTATATATATATATATATATATATATATATATATATATATATATATATATATATATATATATATATATATATATATATATATATATATATATGTGCCCCATCCATTTACGAAAAATAAAATGTACATTGATAATTTGTATTTTTAAATTGTTCTAATTTATTTTAATATTCAAAAAAATAATTTTACATGTAATGTCTCGAAACGAAGCAGAAAAGCTTAACTATTAATAAAAACTAAAATATTATTTATAGAAAACTTAATAATTTGATCATCATTTATTGTAATCCTGATATTAAACAACCTACATGCATATTTGGCTTGTCGTACTTTGTTTTTATTTTATAAACATTTTTTGAATAAATCGCCAGACTAGGTGTGATGCGATAGAAATCTCCAAATTAAATACGTTAAATATTTTAAAACATATATCAACCGCATCAATTAATGAAGTTTAAATGTATTTGACTCCATCGAAATATACCAAAAATTGTTTTGGATGTAAAATAGTCCCTGTTATCATGACCAGCGGCTGAATAAGAATTTTATTCGAATTCCTTCGAGTTAACTCCTCTTCGCTTTCTGCCACTGTACTACCCAAAACAAGGAAACTGCCTTGAGAGTCGCTAATGAAATATTTGGTTCAAATTCTTTTATTATTTATTCCTTCCACAGTAGTTGTTGTTGGAACTAATAGGCTGTGTAGCAGCTGGAAAATTGAGCAGCTTCGACCACCTAAATACAATGAAATTATGTTAAAATATCAAATACATCATAATTTATAATTGGGCTTGATGCTGATGGATAGAGATGGTGAAAATCAATATTGACCTATAAATAAATGATAATAAATTTATTAGCTGCAAATATTTACATAAGTTTCGGGACCTTGGTTCTAATCGAATGGATTTTTTTATTATATGATTGGTCTGTTTAATCCCTTATTGTCATGAATCTTTGTAATGGTTAGTGGTTGGTGTTGGTTCTAAACAACAGACAAATGTTCATATGTGTAGTTAGGTTCTAAAGAGGCCAACACAATAAGATTATCAGTTAAGAGCAATAAATATATATAAATAAATAAATACATATATATATATATATATATATATATATATATATATATATATATATATATATATATATATATATATATATATATATATATATATATATATATATATATATATATATATAACCTATATGTTGCATCGATTTCTTATAATGCTTCCATTTATTTAAAATATCTGTAGTATAACTGGCATTTAGAATTTCGTTTAACCGGTAGTTTTTCGTTGCTTCCCAATGGTGTTCCGATTAAGCCCATGAACAATTGTCAGTGAAAATTGCTTCCAATTGCTCCGATATATTTTTCTACGCAGATTATAATTATATAAAAAGTAAAAGAATGTTAAATATGTTAATTTATGATTGTAAACTTGAAAAAATTTTAAAATTCAAACCTAATCAAACATTATTTTCAAGATCTATGATTTCCAATTTTGAGGAATAGCTCCGTTTAGTAAGAACCCCACTGGTTTTTAGCTTTATAAATTATAATTAATAAACAATATTGAATTTGATCGGTAATTTTTTTTAAGGAACATAATTACCATAAATTCTGTAGGAAATACTTCAAGAATTTTTTCGGAAACATCTTTCGCCATACCAACGGGCATTCGAATTCCATTTTGGATCATATATGTTTTATAATGATATTTCCTATTATAGATCTGGGGCCCTTATTAATTGACTTATTTTGAACATATTTATGATTGCTCTGCCTTGCACAGAGCTCTGTATAATATTGTATACACTTTTTTTATCTGTACACGGTCAGAAATTGGTAAATGGTAAATAAAACAATTAGTATTCAGTTGTTTGTTTATAATTTATAAACATTTCATTTATTTATCACAATTTGTTTACATTATTATTGTTTTAAATATAAATAACTTATAATTCAACTATGTAAAATACAAAATTAATTCACGTAATACTATATGGCATTAAAAACTATGTCTAGTTACTAACAATATATGATTCCAAAGGTTTTTTGTTACACAAATCATCATATTTTAAAATTAAGTCATTCGTATCTTTTTCGATTACAAAGCAATTCAAATTTTCGTCAAATTCGGTAGTTCTATAATAGCAGCAATAAAAAAATACTTTCTTCTCTATAGAATATATTTGTTCAATTTAAAAAAATTGTTGTTAGTGTCGTAAAGAAAACATCCCGCTTTATAGTGAAAACCATAATTAAATTCAACGTATTCAGTTAAAAAAACTTTTCTATGCTATTATCACTACACTCGTGTCTATTATGATGTAAATATAAATTGAAAAATGCTTCGTTCTGAAAAATGGATTTTAGCGTCTTTAAAATAGGAATGTATTGAAATTGGCACTGAACAAATTTATTTTTGTACGATTTGGTTGATTTCTCATATTTTCTTTCCCATCTACCTCATATTCCTATTGACTGAGGGGCAACAAAAGCCGATTCATAATATAACTGTTTCTTTCGTTTATAAGACGTTTGAAAATTTTTAAAAATGAATTTTTGCATGATGTCAGAATTGTATCTAATAAAGAATTGTTAGCAATTGGTTGACTTTGGGAAAATTCTACAACTTGATTAAAAGCTGTTTCAAAAAGTCTACTAACTAATGATAGTACCTCAGTTACGTAAGCTTCAGCAATTCCCATAGAAGTAATTTTATTGTAAAATTCTTTCACAAGTTCTTCAAATTGAATCATATTTGTAGCATCGTTTGATATGTTAGTTTTTTGTATCGGTGGAGTTTGATTTTCCAAATGGATTGGAATATTAAATATATTTTCAGATTTATCTTCATTTTGCAATGTTCTACAGGAAATTGAAGTAATGCAGTTTTGGGCATGACGACGCAATCCGCTAAAGGTATATAGTTCCCGATTACATTGTTTGTTTGAAATACATTTTAAAATTATGGGTTTTGGCAGATGAACAAAATGATCATTCCTTATATGAGAAATAGTCAAGGAGATAGATGGAAAATTTTTAAGACATACATAACAAAAAAATATCATTTTAATCTAATGTACCAGTCGAATCATTTACAAACTTATATTCAAATTTTTAATTAATTTCTATCATCCGGTTTGTTTTAATATTGCCTATTTTATAAATATAGGTGGCAAAAAAATAGAAAAATGTCTGCAAACAGTTTTCAAATTCTATATTAAATACGTAAAATATTTTAAATAGTAGATCGAAAACTTCTTTAAATGAAAAATGAAACGGAACACCAAGAAGTTTTCCATCTACTACTATATAATATTGCGATATAGCCTGTTTATTTGCACCCACCGCTATTATATGGGGTTGTTTCGTACACGCTATGTTAAATTGCTCAGTTGGTTTATTTAATCATATAATAAAAATAAAAGTAATCAATTGAAAAATAACAAATACGAATAAAACAACTTACTTCTTCAAGTCTTGTTTTCGTGACGTCAAAATTTGGCCTTCTTTTTTCTTTCGATTTTGGCCCCTGAGCAGTAGTAGGCAATAATTTAAGTAAAATTAGAAACTGGTTGATTTCCGTATTCCATTCTGAAAATAATTACACAAATATTTATAAATTTTCAAAAAACATTTATCAATTTTTTACCATCACATTGTGAATTGTTTCCTCCTGAAAGTTCCGAATTAATATTTGATATATGTTTGGCATATTGCACCCATTTGTCGAAGAATAATGTGTTATTTTGTGGGTAACGTAATTCGAAATCATACAAGATCTATGTAAAGAGGAAACATTTATGAAATATATAATATTATTGATCGTTATATGTGTATAATGTATATATAAATAACACTTAAAAAACCCGGATTAAAAAAGAAAAATGGGAAGTTATAATAAATATTAGTCAACTTCTGTGCTGCCCTTATGCGAATTTTTAAGGTTTTGCTTAATTTTTGTTTAATTTGAGCCTCTTGCTCAATAGCTAAACAATTTTTAAAAAATTCTTGGTCTTCTGCATCTAGATCTGATTCGTCTTCTATGGTTATACTCGTATTTGTTGTTAGTTTTTGTTGTTTTTTTTTCGGGAAAGTATTTTCATTTTTATGACGTTTGATGTTGATATTTTTTATTTTTGAAACCAAATATCCCGTATTCAGGTCAGGGTTATAAAATAAGTTCTAAAATATAATGATATTATACATGATACAATAAATCATTAATAACTAAACTTACAATTCCTTCGCACTTGCTCTCCGATACTTTATAGATAGGGAATAGACTTATAATACTTTTAGCGCATGCAATTTTTTCCTCTTTTGTAGTGTAGTTTCCACATGTATGCCTCAAGAAATTTGTTGCAGCGGACACAAGGCACCTACGAGAACTATCCTTCAATGATCCCGTATTTTCGAATTCTATTAAAATGAACGACTGCTCGCTATTCTTGATATGCGACTTCAAAGCCTATAAAAAATAAACTCAGAAATTAAGTTAGTAAATGAAAATGTTGAACTCAAATAGTTAGGTTTTGAAACTCAATTCAGTTGGTTTGTTAATTTGAGCTGATAAAATATATTACAAATACTTCGTAAATTACCTCGTCGTACAATAATATTTGTGAACCGATAAAAGCGTTGGTTTTTTTCACAGTACGAGATGGTTCTACAATTTGTTCCTCGATTTGGGGTAACACTGGATGAACTTCTAAGCAAAAACATGCGCATTTTGAATATTGTGAGACTATCTCCACTAAGTTTTCGGTTGGTATTTCCTCACCGTCTTTGTCTCGAAGATTGTATAAATTAAGTTCCTCTGATGGAGGGAGAACTATGAAAATATTTATATTCACTTTCTACATAACTGATTTAAAACCACACTTTTAAAACTCACCTGACATAAGTATATCCGTGGAACTTAAAAATAATAAGTTATCATCCGTACTTTTTTCTAATTTTATTAATTTGATTATATTTTGTTCAATCCACTTCACTTTCACAAAAGTTTCAGATTTAGAATCTAACGGCATTTTTACAACACGTTTGTTACAAAAGGCAATTAGAACTGTAATGTGCTAACCTAAATTACAATCTAATTAATTGTTAAAAAGTAATATAAAAAAGAATACATCGTATTACATGTGTATTAAATTTTAATAATTTTGTATTAACTTTTAATAGGCATATATTAAATTTGAATATATACCTATTAGATTTTAATAATTTTCTAAAGGATTAAAATATAACAAATGAAGGTTATACATTTATTAGTAATTCAATTTATATTATATTTTAATAATAATGTATTAATTTTGGTAGTCGTATATTAAATTATAATATACTTGGTATTATAACACTCCAAATATACAAAAATATATTATATTATAATACGTATTTATTAAAATATCATTTTAATATTATTGAATTATTAAAATTTAAGTTTTTCAAGGAATACCTTGAATTTCATCAAATTCCAATGATGAGGAAAAGCTTTGGTGTTTTCTTCCGGTTTGACCTCAATTACTATTTTGATATTATGCTTGGTCACAAGTTTTTAAATATGGCGATCATTCAAGATTAATGGCAACTATTTTTTTGCCACCTATATTTATAAAATAGGCAATATTAAAACAAACCGGATGATAGAAATTAATTCAAAATTTGAATATAAGTTTGTAAATGATTCGACTGGTACATTAGATTAAAATAATAGTTTTTTGTTATGTATGTCTTAAAAATTTTCCATCTATCTACTTGACTATTTCTCATATAAGGAATAATCATTTTGTTCATCTGCCAAAACCCATAATTTTAAAATGTATTTTACCGAGCAAATAGCGCAGTGGTTAAAGCTGTGACGTTTGGAACGGGAGGTACCGGGTTCAAATCCCAACAGAGGAGGGATGCAAAAAGGGTTTTTCATCTCCCGATTACGATCGTTGATTAAAATTGAAAACATCTATGACCCTCTGTTGGAATGTAGAGCTCATGGGCCGACCCATCGTTCATGTTAATACAGGCTAGCATGGAGCTATGCAGTGTGCAGATGGCCAATTAAAAGACGGACCTGTAGCCGTGTACAAATAGGGATACTGTTCAGAAGCTTTCAAAGGACATTAAATCCACTAGCCGAACAGTCTCTAAATAATGTATGTATGTGTTGGTATTTATTTTATTGCTATAGATTCATCTAGAAATATCATAAAATAAATTGATATATTGAACAGAGACAAACATGCTCCAATACTTATTTAAAATTTACCTTGAAATACTGGAAATCGATGGCTTAAATTCCATTCATTTAACAATTGTTTTACTTCTTTTTCTGCAGGTGACATCGAGAATTTAGCTATTGATGTAATATTGCAATCTACTTGCGGCGATTGATTTAAATCCGTGTAAATTGGTTGACTAGAATAATTGCCGTTGTTGTCGATACTTATGGGATTATTATATTTCGGATTTTCTATTAAAATAACTATCTCTTCAATTACAAAAATGCATTGTTCTAATTCGAAAGCTGAAAGAATTAGTCGAGGTTTTTAAACAGTTCCTTTGTAATTGATCTCATTCAAAGCAATAACTTCCTGTGGGTTTATTTTAATCTTCGTGAATAATAATTTTATATTTTTACTCTCAATACGGTGTTTATCGTTAAAAATAAATGAATTTATCATTGGTGCCATTAAATGCACCGAAGTTTTAAGGTAACATTTTTTAGCTAAGCTTAATAAAATATTTTTCAACTCTAAAAATTCCCAGAATTCTAAATTTTAAAATCACTATTACAAATTCAGGATTTTAAATATTTTCAACACTAAATTAGAAATCTGCTACTAATATCTAAGCATAATCAGCAGCTTTCCTCAAAACTGTAAATAAGAATCATTAAAAAGTAGGTTTTATTAAGACTTGAGCGCTTCTTGTCCCCAATCCAATTAGCCACTTATTAGAAACATGAAAATATTAAGAAAAATCGATAAATTTCAGTTCGATTACTTGGAAACAAAAATGCCCAGCCGTAAGTAACTGAAAACCAATATTTTCGAAATCACATTAATTTTCTGTGAAACTATAGAACCAGACCTATTCAAACAATTTTCGGCTATGATGGCCCCTTATTAGAAACACTCGAAAAATTTCGGACACTTCGATATATGTATTTCAGTTGTGTTACTATGAACCAAAATTGTCTAATCCTAAGAACTGAAAATATTTGAATCTAAGCACCAAAACTGAAATACATATATACGAGTATCAAAGTTTCAGATTGTTTTCGAGTATTTCTAATAAGAAGCCATCATTGAACAAAAATATTTGTTTAAGTGTGGCTCTGGTCTAATGGAAAACCTTTCAATTTTTCCGAAATATAGGCTTTCAGGTACTTAGGATTAGACAGTTTTGGTTCATAGTAACAAAACTGAAATACATATGTAGAAGTGTCCAAATTTCCTCATGTTTTTCTAATAAGTGATCATTTGGGGTGGGCACGAACAACGCTCAACTCTTAATAAAACTTCCTACATTTTTTTCAGTGTGCTTTAATCTAATATTTTTAAATTCAAAACTACCAACGATTATAGAATTCATTATATGTTTGAAGATTCAAGTATTAAAATTTTAATTTGAATTCTAAAATAAACTCAGTCCGTTTAGAAAATGAAAACTGCGTTGGACTCAGTTTTGTTGGAATCATGAATTATAATTTCTTTTAAAAGTAATGAGGCGTATTTAAAATTGTCGGCATACTTATGTGACGCTTATATTTTTCTACGTCTTTATACGAATGAAAAGGAATATTTTGTAAGAATGAAAACTGGAAACACTTGAATGAAACTTTCCAAGCGCTTTCTCAAATTTCAACATTTAAAAAACAACATCTTTTTAAAATTTTTGCACAATTTCTAATTTTGAGATATGTGTAGTTATCTTCTCGTAGTTAACTTCCCACCGCCATACCAGTTGTAACTATTGAAACAGATGAATGCGTTATACCTACTAATGAATGACCTACATAGCAAGAGAGCAAACAATTAATGAATTGCTGATTTGCAGCCCTTAAATAACTCTTCTTTACCATTACTGAGTTGCGGGCTTAGAGCTTCTCTTCTAAATTACCGCCCTCGTTAGCACAGTAAGCAGTGTGCTTGCTTTATTATTCGAGGGTCTCGGGTTCGATTCTCGGTGGTAACAAAAAATCACGGTTGGGTGTTTTTAATGTGTAAATATATGTGTGTGTCCAGGTATTGCACCGTGGGCCTGTTAGTGTCATTGAGTGATTTTTTACTTTTTTTCTATAAGGAACAAAGCTATAACTTTCAATAAATTTTACCAACCCGATTGCCAAAACGCATTCATCTGTCTCAAGTGTGAATTGGAACACGTAACACTTCTTGTGCATCCGCTTGAATGATCCAAGATTTAGTATAACGACTGCTGCATCGAACACTGCTATGCAACGATATATGTCAACGAGTGTTAGGAACCGCTGGATTTTACTCGAAGAAACTATCGGTTGTCGAAAAGAAATATTGAGCATTGAATCGAGAATTAACTCAATATATCTATCGAGCAAGCATTTTAGATATTTTGTCATCATCTACACCGACGATAAGCCTTTGACGAGATCAATTCAGTCCAAAACTGAACGAAATTCTAGTTCATCATCACGTCATTTAGTTGATTTCATTACACAATTCACCATACGACGAATATCATTTAAGGCCACGTAGTTGCATCCTGGATTCCATGCTACTCGTAACTTAATTACTAACGTAACCTTTTGTGCACCGTCTTGTTTATTTCAACTTTCAATAATCCGAATCAAACATGCACATATATGGATATCGCTTGACCCCTTTCTCCGTCCAATGGATATACAGATCTAAATTAATATGTGACTATCAGACTTTCACTTCCACAAACAACTGCATGACAAATATGTATACAGTATAATCAGTTTTCGCCACGACATTCGTATATAATTACGATTCGGTGTTCCCATCCACAATATACGACCAATCAAAGAGTTAACGAAACTCTTTGGTTCTAGCATCGGATACGATTACAGCTTAGGTAATACCAACCATTGCGGAATTCAGAAATACCAATAATTTTCTTTAGTATTCGAGCAACAGTGAACTTTGCTATACGAACAAAATTAGGCCAATTTACCAATTAGGTCAATATATGATGTTCTATAGAAGTTTTACAAATCATCATTCCCAAAATTCATTTGACTTCTTTTGATTAGTTCGGTAATACAACTGTTAATGTTACGGTTTTGGTGCAACCACATTTAAAAGGTTCATGTACATTTAATGAAGTAAAACAACTATATAACTGCCATATTGTACCTGAACTCTATAACATGGTGATAAAAATAAACTTGATAATTTTTTTTTAGCTTCTTATAATGATTTGTCGCATTCTCAGATCTATCCAAAGTACTCTTAATTACAAAATTCTGAGGGATTTTCCTATGATCTTTCATGATTAAATAAAAAATAATAATCAGTTTTCAAAAGGCAATTAGTGGTCCCTCACTGAGTCAACAATTTAGCTCCAACGGTTTCTATCCTGAGAATGGTTTTCATACTGTCTAAGACAATCTGAAGAGGCCAAGTCGTTTTCCATATCGTCGGGCCGGTGGTTACATGGTGGCACTCCTTTCAGAGATCGTTGCAAAATTCGTTCCATATCAGCACGCAGAACGATAACGAGCCAGCGTACTCGCTGCAATCTTATTTCATGTACAAAATCGGGATTCTTCATCAGATCTCTGATCTCAATGTACAGAGCTCGGTATGTACCATCGCTTTCGCGTTTTGGACCGTTAATCACCCGCATGATTCTTCTTTCAAATGTAAGGAGCCATCTCTCGTACTCATCCGTCAGCGCCCAACTTTCACATCCAAACATAACAACGGGACCGATCAACGCTTTGTAAAGCTTCAGCCTCATGGCACTTGATAAGTGTTTATATTTTATATGTATTTTATTTTGAACTCATTGATCTGGAGTCCAACTGAAGCTGAAAACTCTACAAGCGGATCAAGTATTTCTTTCACTTTATTGTTATTCAGTCCAATCACGCATATGTCACCTGCATATGCAAGCACCTGATTGAACTGGCGATATAAGATGTTGCGCTGAGGTGTTTCAGTTTTACGAAAGAAGTACTCCAACATGAGATTAAAGATTATCGGGGACAGAGCATCGCTCTGCCGAACACCCGAGCCAACTGAAAAAATTCTCGATAGCCTGTTCTCAATCTTAACACAGTATTAATACTGCGTCACTGTCATCCAACACAGTCGTACCAATTTTGTTGGCATTCCGAGGTATTCCAGGGCAGACTACAAACTCTCTCGATTGATCAAGTCATAGGCCTGCCGGAAATCCAGGAACACGATATACGGGGATGGAAGTCTCATAATGATTAGATAGAATCATCCCCAGCAAAAAGACCTGATCAATGACTGATCGATTTGGACAAAACCCTCCTTGTTAGTCTCCAACCAAGTCCTCCGCTAGAGGGGTGATTCTATCCATTCTAATATGGGATAGTAACTTTTATACTATGCAAAGGAGGGCCATACCGCGATAATTCCCACACTTCAAGCGGTCTCCCTTCGTGAAGATGGGGCATATTGCATAACTTCGGTTCGCCATACTAATCAAATAAGGTCGAGAAGGCAGTTCCACAAAGTATCCCCTCCAAATATCAAGAGCAGTAAATCCCAGGTGAGCGGTTTTGTTTCAATTACTGTATGGCTTTATTGAATTCCTCATGGGATGACTCCTCAGTGAAAATCTCCGCAGTCTGTATTAGAAGTTTCTCAACAACAGTTTGTGACGCATGATGAACATCAATTAGGTCAGTAAAGTTTCCACTCCATACGTCAAGAACTGTATCGATGTTGACACATAGGTTTCCATCCCGGTCCCGAATGGCGGTGGACGCAGGCCTGAAATGATGATGCAGCCCAGTTATTCCATTAAAGAAATTACGCGAACTGTGCTCATTGCTGAGTTTTTGTACTTTCAGAACTTCGGCCTTCCACCATTCTCGCTTTTTCCGTCTATAAATCCGCTTAGCTGCCCTTCTTGCAAGAGCAGCCTTGTTTTTCCTCACGATTGTGAGACGTTGTTGCACTTCACTATGGGCTATATTTTGTTGCCCAACTACAAAACGACACTCGTCATCAAACCAATCATTTTTAGGTCTGGCTTTCAATATACCTAAAGTCTGTTGAGCAGCACTGGCAATCGAAGTTTTCAGTACCTCCCAGAGAGAGTGCACTGGTAATAGCAGTCAGACTGGTAATAAAGCTTCCTCAATGTTGTCGCTGACGAGATCCTGATACACAGAAAAAAAAACCCACTGCATTTAACAAAAATCGTAGTCAATATCAATGAAGATTTACTCCAACTAGAGTGCTTTTTAATATAACTATAAATGTTTTGTCAAAATTATTAATTCGATATTTTAAATAAACTTTTGTAAATTTTGACTGAAGTTTAGTAAATAGTACAATAATAATTTTCAATGACGTCATAAAAATTTTAATCTTAAATTTTGTATTTTAACAATAATTATTTTATTTTTACTAAAATTTTGTAACAACAACAATAATTCTACAGTGAATACTACAAGATAATTTTTTGAAAGAAGCCAAAATTTAGTTATTTTTTCATTAATTCAACTATAGTACGAGGGTTTTGAACACTAAGACATTTCGTTAACTAACAAAACCTTTAGTAAAATCCAATCCATAGTATAGTTATTATAAAGTGATGCTGTATTTATATCAACAAATGAATATTTATAAATAAATAAAAATATAATTAATTTAAAAAAATTAATTTTTATTGGCACAAATAGTATTATTTTTAAAATAATGAGTTTTGTAAAATACAACAAAACTCATTATTTTAAAAATAATACTACTTGTACTAATAAAAATAAAGTTATTTAGATTGTTTAAGTTTTTATGTACTTATAAAGTTATAAAACTCATAATTTTCAAATTCAATACAGGGACACTGATTTAAGTAAATATGTTTTCTTTAGTCACATGCATCAATCGAAATCAACAAATTACGAAATCAGGATCGCATATACTTTGAAGATATTTGTTCTAATATTTACATGTCGGTTAGCTTTGTATATATTAATTTAAATGTAAATATAAAATTAATGATCGTTAAAACTAAAAATAGCACAAAAAAAATAAATTGTTAATCCTGGGTTTTAAAATAATAACGCAATGCTTATATTTAGTATAACAAAAAAAATCATTATAATAGTAATTTATTTATCAAATTTCAAAATATGTACATAATTATCTCTTTCCAACTTCACCAGGAAGAGTCTTAAAAATGATTAAAAACTTAATTTTATAAAATTAATAATAAAAATAATACATTTATATGAAAAATCCAATTACATACATATGTATGTATAGTTAAAAAATAAACAAATTTAAGAGAGTTCTTTTTTTAAAAGAACAACTTTTGGCAAAACGATTTCACCGGAGATTTTAAAGTTATAAACGTAGTGTTGTATAAATTGCCAAACTGCAAATCCTGCATCAGGATATTTCAAATTAAATAACTGAAATATTTTATAAACCATATCTATAGCTTTGACTATAGATAAAATTCGATATTTCATACCGTCAAAATAAACAATTATTTCCTCAGGATGAAGAATATCTTTTCCAATTAAGCCGATTAAAGGTTGAATAGGTGATTTGTGATTAATTAAATGTTGTTCAAGTTCTGCTACTGTCTTTGCCAAAAACATAAACTGATTTTGGCAGTGTTTAATTGTAAATTTTTTTAATTTTGACGGGTTAGCTTTTAATATTCCATGTAGAAGATAGAATGCGACAGCATACTTTCCATCTAAAATTAAAGCTTTATAAATAAATATACATAATCTAAGTATGTGTTCGAGAAACTTACCATCAGTTACTCCTTCAGAACTAATCATATTATTTAAAATTTCTCTGCAGTGTTGATCTTTTAGCTGAGCTTGGTAAACTTTTGTAATTTTTATTAAAAAAGTCTTTAAGAAATCATCATGCACCATATTTTTGGTATCATCGTACAGCGCACTATAATCGACATTAATCTGTAAAGAAAGTTTAATTTAAAGAAGATGTTTATGTAAATACATATATATATATATATATATATATATATATATATATATATATATATATATATATATATATATATACGTATATATATATATATATATATATATATATATATATATATATATATATATATATATATATATATATATGTATATTTATCGTTAGGAAAATAATTACCAATCGATATCCCATTGGGGTTTTATATTGAGGCCATTTTTCAAAAATTTTCATCGTAGATGCATTTTCTTTTATACAGTTTATTCTGGCTTTTACTGAACCATTCCAGTGCATCATAAAATCATCATGACTAAGGACTTCATGCTTCAGTGCTTGAATGTGCTCCTCCTCATTTGTTGAAAGAACAAACAGTTTTTTCGACGGAGAATTACTCTTTTGAATGGAACTACATGATGCTTTACGCGTTCTTGATTTTCGGTTATGGTACTTAAAATACAAGCTGCCTAGAGGAGATGCATTTTTCCTTTTGACGTAATAATACTCCTACAAAATAAAATTCATTTAAAATAATTAAATTAAAATAAAATAATTTAAAAAATAATGGTGTACCTTTTCTTCATTTGGCATAATTGCCACTATCTGCTCTGCAATATGCTCGCACATACTTGTAGTCAAACTGAGGCTAACTCTTATGAAGTGTTCGACAATAACATTCACCATTAAATTTCGTTGTAATTCATTTAACATTTTATTTGTTTCATATACGTTTAAAATCATTTTTCCTTCCGCAGATATGTTCAATATATTAAAAATAGAGACATTTGAACCACAATTTTCAAATGATTGAGTTGTTGAACTAGATGGTGTTGTGGGAATAGTTACTTGTGATAATGATGACAAAGTCGTTGCGGTTTCTACTGTCCTCGAGCTTATTTGTTCTTGCCATTTTTTAAAATTATAATCAAAATTTATTATCACGTTTAATTTAAAGTTTGCGTCCTTTAAAATCCGGTATGCCTGCTCTGACGAAAGGTTTTTTAGTTCGTCTAAATACACTAGTTGTTCTGAAATTAGACAAATTTTATATTTAAATTTTTAAATACTTTGTTTTGCTAGAATATTACAGGACAAATAAACAAAAATATTCAATAGAACCTACCATTAAAATATTCATAAAGATCTAATAAGTTCCAATTAGTTAACAGCTTATGTAGATCATTTTGTTTATCATTAAAATGATATACGTCGATGAAAATATTTTCAGGTTCTTGTTGACAAATTCCCGCATCATCAGGTAACAGAATAAAATTTCCTCGGCAGATATTACTGTTGTTTACCGTACTTGAGTCCAAACTAATATTACTGATCATGCTAGACTGATCATTCTCTATATTTTCGGTGGTAGTATTTGCATTATCCAATTGAATAATGTTGGTGGGCGTCTCTGTTGCTGGGTTATCCATCGTTCCCTCTTACTAGATACTTATATTTATATTGAATTATATACCTCTTTTTTTTATTATATCATGTATAATATTTTATATTATATAAATCTAGTTAATAATAAATTTATTTAAATTTTAAACATTAGATTTTAAATGATCTGATTACTTTATAATATAATTAAAATATACATGAATTTCAAAGAAAATGTTCGTAATATTATAAAAATAGCCAAACGAAATGTTCTAACTCATTTAAAATTGTAATATTTTCTAAATTATATAAAATAATAATGTTTTTTAAAAACAGATAACAGCGTTACTAATCACTTAAACAAAATAATACTAGCTAACCTAACTAATATCCAAAAATTCAAAATAGAAAGAGAATTTTTAAACGATTTTAAAACGATAGCTGAAGAAATGTTTAATAAAATTATTAAAATTGTTGCTTCGGTCTAAACATAAATGAGCCATTAGAAAGTTTTATATAATTTATCGGAGGACCATTAAAGTCCTTTATATTTTTTATAACTATAGCTTCCCGAATACTTGGATCTATCAGATAAGAAGCAAAGTGACTATCAAAGTGAAACACTTTAATTGGTTGACAAAAAACAAAAATGTCCTTACATTGCACATTTACGACAAGTTCTTTAATTTCAAAAACACACATTTCATCCCAAAATTGAGTTAATATTAAGCCAGACTTATACTGCGTCCCTTTATAAATAATCTCTGAATAACATTCATAAATTATCTTGTTTTGCAGTTTGCTATCTAATAATACTGGATATTTTGTCTCTATTGAAAACTTTGATTCAGCTATGAGTTCTTCAAACTCATAAGTTTTTTCAACTTGAATATAGTGTGCAAATTTTAGTTGATACTTTTTTGCAAGTGTCAAACAAATATTTTTTCTAGAAGTAATTGAATGTGCATAAATTTTAAATTCCTAATGCTTGGCTTCGTACCTGAAACACCAATACTGCCTAGGAGGACCGGAATGTTTAATTACTGTAGGGTAATGCGTCATTATATGATGTTTGGGCTTTAAATTATCTTTAAAAAGTTGCACGTAGTTTGTGTGATGATTTCGAATTTTATTAGTCAAAATATTACAAGTGGTTGATGTCATTTGAGAACACAATAACAAGTCTATTATTTCTAGGAGACCTAAAAAAAATAGCCAAACTTCATCATCTCTTGGTATTAGGTCACCAACCATAAGCGGAAAGAAGTGAATAAAAGTTTTCATTTCTTTGGCGGACATTTTCAATTTAAAATTTTTTAAAGAAGCTATTTTGATTGGTTGTGAAATATTACCCTTTTCAACATAACCGTAATTAAACAATTGTTTTCTAATATTTAAAATTTCCAACGAAAAATACTGCATTTCTTGTATGAAATATAAAATGATATGACATAGATCGTAATGACAAACACCCTCGTACAAATCGTGCATAACAACGACAGCAAAATTGCGAGTAACATTAAAAGTGTTAATTTGATTAAAAATCGAATTTTTGTTTATACCCGTAGTTTTAATATCTGCTACTTGACAGTCATTAAAATAATTGGTTTCATTGCGCATCATATCTACTTTTTCATATGGTAAGAATTTTGATTCATCTTTCAAAATTTTACAAAATCTGCAAAATGAGGTTGCCGAAAAAGATTTACTGAAATCTAATACAATATTCATACCTAAATTGTCTCCTAATACAAGACCTAATACAAAATGAACTAACTTCGGACCCTTTGCCGTTTGAATAACAAGACCTAACTCTTATAAACGCTCTAATTTATTAATCAAATATTGAAGACAGCTATCAGTTCCAAAATTTTTAAGATCAATCGATTTTATTATGGCCCCCAAAAATATATTTTCAAGTTTGGACATATCAAGGCAAGGAAACGAGTAGTACATGTTTGCCACTGAATGTGTATTAGCATGAGATCCTAAAGGATTATTAATTTCCGTTTCGTCGAAATAAAGAAAATAAGGAATAACTAGCTTTCCTTGGAAATTCTCAAGTTTAGTTTTCCAGAGTAATCCTTGGAAAAAATTATTTAAGCTAGACGTATCTTGAACAGCTTTTTCTATATAGTTCAGTGCAATTTCCAAAGTATTACCTTTTTCAAATAACTTGCTAAATTGAAATTCAATAGGTAAAATTACTCCTTTGGTGTCAAGTTCGCTGTACTTAATTTCACCGTCAATCATTATTTCAGAAATTTCGTTGTTAATTGAAAATTCTTCGGCATGACAGATAAGGTTTTTCTGATGCAAGTGTTGCATCAACTTATACTCCGTCGAAATGTATCTGAAAGGATTTTTAAATTCATTTAACATACAATTCAGTTCAGATCTAATCTTATCATCAATATGTTTTTAAGCACATCACTTCTATTGATATTACTATAACTATGCATATCGAGAACAAGAGATAATGCATTGAAATGGATTTTTTGAAGCTCGGTGTCCCATTTAAATTCAGTATAATTTTGAGTGGTTTTTTCCGAACTTATGAGTAAATGCGAAGTTGTTGTTTCTGTTGATGCCTGATTTTGTAATGGAGATGTAAGTATTTCATTAGAAATATTTATTGGAATACTTTTAATTTCACAATTTTCTTCTACACTTCTACTAGTATGATTATTTAATTTGTTATTTGTCTTGTGTTTAGTAACTATGTGTTGTTTTATTACATGTTTTCGAAAACTTTTAGAATTAGAAAAAAAAAGAAAACAACTTCCTTCTAAACATTGATATGTATCATATGTTGTTAAATGATGAGTTTTTTGAAAATGTTTCATTAATTGTTTAAAATCACTATCACTAAATTGACATTTAAAACATTTCATTTTGAAAATAATTTAATTTATATAATAATTCTAAATTATCAAATTATAGAATACTATTTATTATAAATTAAATTAACTGTAAACTAATCTTATTTAACACATTTATAAAAGCTTATCTCTAAGTAAAAATATAATATATTCGTTATATAAATACAGTTATAACAATTTTAGCTGTAAAATTTAATTTAATATAACAAATTTTCATGGAATGAATAATTATTAAGAAATATCTCACCTCTATACGTATAATTATTTGATGATAATTACCGACGTAATTAACCTACTGCACAAAACTTATTAAAAATAAGAAAATTAATAGTTCACTTGTTCACTATACAAATACTAAAAATAAAAAACAGAAATAAATGCAATCCGTAAATTGATATTACAAATAAATGCGATGCATTTGGTTCAAAAATCGACTTGTAAATGATTCTATAGAAAAATGCTACGTAATTTATGATTACCACTCGAAAAGTAACGGGATTACAATTTTTTTTTGTGATGTACACGAAATTTTTTGTTCATTTACTAAAAATTTAGTTATTTTACTAGACCTTTATTTTATTTAACTAAACCTCTTGTTATTTAACTAAATATTTGATAATTTAACTAAAATAGTCTGTAATATTAAACAGAACTATGTTGTAAATTTCATTTTATATCAAAAACATGTAAAAACATAACTCATAGAACAATGCGCTTTACTATATGGTCATAAGATTTTATTGCCGTTTTTGGTATTCTTCAGATTCCTTTAAATATATTATTGATGTAGGACAACGATAATCATTAGGCAGTATAGCATAAACACATGTATATTGTACGTCGGTTGTTTAATGAGAAAAAATATCTGAAATCACTTCTTAACAGGTTATTATTTTCAATAAAACTATAAATCTATACATATTAATGATTTAGTGGCAATACGAACACAATTAATTCAGATTAATTTATTTAGGACTGATTCCTAACTTAGAATAAACTTAAATCTATAACACAAAATCATGACATAATTTGCATTTTAACTAACCTAATTTAAATTCAATAAGAAAATTTTAATTGAATATTTTAACCTTTAGTTTTAAGTATATCAAGTCGAGACGTTTGTAATTCATCAAGAAACTCATAAAAAGGCGAGCAATTTTATTTACATATACACATTTTAATTTTTATTGGGTTTTTCAAACAAAAAAAAGTAAATCAATAATAATATAATAAATAGTATAATTATTTAGAAATTGGGTTTCGAATAAGATAAAATAGGAATAATTTAGTTAGGATAAATAAAAATGTTATCAATTTTTCAATTATATAATAAACACATTTTTGGCTCTTTCGCAATTTAAAAGTTAAAACTAAATTTTGTATCTAATACTAAAGTTTAGTTGTTTTTTTTAACTAAATTGGTGGTTCTTATTACTATACCATAATTGAATAGATAAAATTAGTAATTTTAATGAATTAATTGTGGATATAAGTAAATTTAGCATAAAATTAGTTAAGTATAATAACTAAACTTGTTTTGTGTTATTAACTCTTGACGATTTATTTTACTAAACAATTTTTGTTATAGTAAATAATATTTTAATGATTATCACTAAAAAAAATTAACAACAGCGGTTTTGTAAATATGACAATCGTTTTTTTTTCTGTGATATAGTTTCCCAAACGTCCCAAAACGTCCCAAACGCTGCTATGTTCTCAGACTTGTACGAATACTTGAACCGAAGCTTTCTACCGAAGCCTTCCACCGAAGCTTTGCAGCGACCATATGATGATCTACGTATTTGCTTGCTGACCGATTAGTTCTCACATCCTGCACAGCCCAAGCCCTCCCTTTAGAAACTAAGCCAGGCCAATTTGGCCACGGGGATGTGTCCATACATCTCTAGATGTATGTGTTTGTGAGGGAAGAATGTGCTTGCTATTCTAAGATCATGGGCAATCACATCAGCCTCTCACCATTATGGGTCGCAGTTTCGTGTCGGGAGTACGGACCTCTATGTTTTCACACAAGTCTGTCTGATTTCTGCCAGCTCTAGCATTAAAGTCCCCAATTACAACTCTTAGATCGTGTTTGGGTATAGATCCCATCAGATCGTCCAAGTCATTGTAAAATGAGTCTTTATCTTGGGGCTGGCCGACTTCTGTGGGCGCATGTACACTAATTATCGACAGATTAGCTAATATCATGTGCAAGTGTAGTTTACACAATCGGTTATTGACTGCTTGGAAATCCAAATCATCCTTCTTTAATTGCGACCCTAGAAGAAATCCAACTCCGAAAGTTGATCTCCACTTTTAAGCCAGCGAGTTTCTTGAAGAGGAACGAGTTCCAGCCGATACTCCTTCATACACGTGATTAGGCCAACGCTCCTGGTCTTCTAAGAGACGTTCCATACGTGCCGATCCTAAATCTCGTGTCCGGGTACTTGAGCGGGGGTCCGGTGTTTTTATGGCGGTATACATTTTTATTTTTATTGTTTTTATAAATAGTTGTTTTTTTTTACGGATGGGGGTCAACAGCCCAGCGATCCAATCGTTTAGTCGCCTCCTACGACAAGCAAAGGGTACTGTGGTGGGGTTCTTGGGAAACATGTTCGTGCAATTTAGATTTACGAGACATTTGAGTGCCCCCCGACTACAGGGGCCACGTTTCATGATTAAACGTTTCTTAGATCCCGGCTCTTTAAGCATTGTGATGATGGCATCGGGGATCGCTTAGGATGTTAGTTTAACTATCGCTCACAACAGTCAAACGCCACTATAAATATTCTATTTAAAGTTCGTTTAGTAATGGTGTCGTCTCTTTCATGTGTATTTTGTCAATTATGGGGTTCTTGGTTCTAATATATTTTTCCATTTGAGTAATTTTCAGGTTAAAGGTAAATGTTGATATAAGTTTAAATTTTGGATAATTTTAGATTAGGAGTTCTGCCTAATTTACCTTAACCTTTAATCATCTATACAAATAGTTTACCAAATAATAATAAATTACAATACAATTAAACAAAACAACTTCCGTAAACTCATTAAATAGCGCTGGAATAGTTCCAAATTAGTATAATATAGGGATATTTACTAACTTTTTCATACCTCCATATTATGTACATATTTGGCAACTACTCAATAAATTTTCATTCATTTCCACAATATCATGTCTTTTCTCACCTTAACCAAATAAATTCCTTCTCTATATATATACGTAATAACAAAAAAATTCCAATCCTTGATTGCGTACAAATATATTATAAATAATCATCCACATGCCAACGTGTAACATATATGTTTGGATACTATGGACACAGTAAAATCAAGTCCACATATTAATCGTTCGAATTGTACATTTTTATTATTTTTTTGTGCAAATTTGGCACAAAATTTCTTATTATAGCACACATCCAGTGCACAGTTCCAACAATAAATTTAATTATCTTGCCATTGTTCTTCGGGTTTTTCTTCACTCTAATAGTCTCATATATACAATATATACACAATCGATGGCAGGCAAAAAAAAAAAAGAAGAAAGTCGTTTGAAAGAAGCTAAAGTTATTATTGTTTGGTATTTTTTTCGTCCTTATTTTTTTGGTAAAAAGGATAACCATCATATATATTGTATATATACTCATTATATCTCGTAAATGGGAAAGTGTTTGCCTATATAAACTATTATTGGTTTTTCATTTCAAGATATACACCAAGTATAGGACAAATATTATTACAGTCGTTTTTTGGACTGGAAATTGATTTTTTTTTTGTTATTTGAAGATAGGATATTATCGTTAATTTATTATTGTTCTATAATATTATTTTTTGTTGTTGTTTCTACGAATTTGCTGGTGCTTTTTTGTGCTGATGATTATTCGACGATATCAGTGAAAAAAACAATGAAACTCTAATTGAAATGATATAAATTATTTGTAATATTGATTTATCATTATCCTTTTTATCATTTTGCTCGGTGTGTACGTATAAATGACTATTCATGCTGTACGAGGAGAAAAATCGTAAAACCAATGTTTGTTTCAATATACCTATATACGAATATATTTTATGATATTTTTATTATTTTTATTTTCACGGCGTTCTACATACATATATAATTTCAAAACCGTACACCACCGCGCACCAGAAAACAAAAATATCATCCCCGGATATAAAAAAGGAAATGAAAATTTAAATAAATAAAAATTCTCATACAAATTATTATATTTGTACAGAAATCACTGGAATGAGTATGTAAACTTGAAGAAAATAAAAAATTGTTTGCGGAAGAATGAGCAATCGCAATTCAAGACCCATCACAATTTACAAGAAAAACCACAAATTGTATAAAACTTGGTGCGGAATAATATTCTACACACAGGAAAAAACGGAAATTAAAAATAATAAAAAAACACATCGGTGATAACAGAGTTGGAAAATACTGCTTGGAAGAGCACATAATCAATGAAATAGGAACAAAACAAAAAAATCGTATAAAAGCATTTTTGTAAAGGGAGCAAAATAAATAAAACCAACATAATCCTTTAATTATTAAAAAAAAAGCTGGGAACATATATATGCGAGAGGAGATTTTAATCTCAATCGAATTGATTTTGAAGGCGTATATATTTCGATTAAAGTGGACACCAACACCACATCTATATATATACCAATGTGCCATCCGTTTTTATATTTTCCAGCACAATGCATGAATGTGTTTTTTTTTGGTTTTGTTCGCTCTTAACACGTTATTTGAAGTTATTTGCATTTAAAATTTAAAAACCAACAAAACTTTTTGATTCTAATTTTTTTTTATTCCATTGGTTTACAAAAAAAGGATGAATAATTTAACCTACCGATGTATCCTGTCCTGTAGGCAAAGTTTGTCGTATACACATATACCTATATACAAAAAAAAAATTGTTGACATTTTTTTGACCTATGGTTATGAAATCATGGTATATATATACGAACCGAATGTTATATGAATATTAACCAGAGTCAATATTAAACACATGACGTAACAAATCCAGGAATAAATTCTAGATAAACATATACAATATATGCATTATAGAAGAAGCTGATTGATTCTGCGAAATATCAGCTAAACGAAAAAAAACTATATTCCCGCTCGTTATACAGGAATTAGAATACGTAATCATTTGCTATGTTGCTATACATACATATGACACATTAAAATTTTCTTTTCTGTCAAAACAATTATATACTCGTACCTTTATAATACAAAACGCGCAGTTATATGTTCATTTGACGAAACAATGAAGATGGATGTATACGAATATTAAATACGGATTACGGATGCAATGGAAGTCGTTCGTTGTTGTGATAAATGTTATAATAATGTTGTAACGATCTTCGGTACCGTAAGTTGGTCGGAAACGGCATCAGGAGAAATCATCCGATTAAATGTTGGATCGTTAACAGAAAATTTGTTTATTTGCTAAATCTCTTTGAGGGCGGTTGTTGATTGCCAGCTATGACTCAGTGGTGGGGGGTGGGTGATGTTCCCAAAGGTTTAGCAAATCTAGCTTTTTACCGCCGTAAGAAAATAAAAATAAAACTGCAATCTGAAGAGAGAAATTGATGCAGGCAATGACACTTACCTTAATGTTGACCACATACTGATACTGCTACATCCTCGTCTAAAACGGGTAAATTATCTCATTCTGAAACACTTAAAATTTCACTTACGAGAGAGAGAAAACAAAAAATAGAAATCGAACAAATTGTGCTGAAATTGAAATATAGTTAATGGTGATCGGATTGAGGCTTAAAATCATACATAATTTAATAATTAATTTTATTTTAGATCAAGAATAAATTTTGAAAATCGATCTCAATATTAAGTTGAAACAAAAATAATGAAAATTCATATAGCTTATAAATTAAATTATTTGATTAGTGTAGGTTAGTTAAATAATTCTAATTATAATATTTAAGAAATTGAAACATACTAATTCTTAAGACAAAAGAAAATAATAATTTGACTAAGTCACCAAAATATAATATAATCATTATGTATAATATAATTATTTAAATAAATTGTAGTAGATATAATGTATATAAATTATAATCAAAATAATAATTAAATTTTACAAAAAAAGAAATTAAATTGTTACTTGTATATTGATCAGCTGGTCGACGTTGATGAGTAACTGGCGATGACGTAGGACCATGATAATATGGCTCTTATTTTAGTTTATAGTTGGTACGAAAACAAACAAATTAGGTTACGTTCAATTATCGTACTGTCCTTTATTTTGTTGTGTAGCATTAGAAACAATATATATGATTTTCTGAATATAACAATTTGAACGTTGCACTTGGTTTTGATGGAAAATATTATTTAGTTTATTTAGTTTATAGAGCACTCTTATTAAATAATTTGATATTAATAGATTTAGATATTCGTTTTTTTAAATACATATCTTATCTCGATATTTATTGAGATGATAGGCCAAGTCTTCATTATTATGAGCATTTTAAGTTATATTCTTATTTCACAGTATATAACGGCCATATAGTTACCGTTCAAATCAACATTGCTCTTCACATACACTATTATTTCATATTAAGAATTACATATAAGTCCATATATTATTATTATTAACTTAATTTAATTAATTCACAAATTTTTATATAGGTTTAGTTATAGGTTTATATATATTAATTTTTATGTTATATATATAGGTTTAATCACAGTCCATTCATTAATTTTTTTAATCACAATATATAATATAAATAAAATTAGTTTTATCTCAACAAAATAAATAATTAAGTTAATTTTATAAACACGTATATATATAATTTAATTTTTAAATAAATAAACTCAACAATAAAGAATTATTTTATAATAAAATACATTTCTTTGAACAACAATCACTCAAGCCACACCAAGAACTAATCTCCCGCGTGTTCACAAAAATCGTCTTTTATACTTGTCTTTTGCCCGTTAGATATGTTTTTATTTTTATTTTCTCTCGTCTATCCGAAATCGAATGTTTTACCTATTAAGCCTCTCTTTTGTAACCGGTAAGCGCAAGACCGTAGCTACCATACACATACACTAAAAAAAAATAATTAATGGTCAGGGGTGATCTACCCATGCAACACTTGTAGCGAAGATTCGTTACAAATCGTGGGGACGACCTGCCCCTGAGATGAGTCTTTGCCGGGCCACTAGAAGAGAAATACTGTTCATTTGGTTTTAGGTAAACAAAACAATTCCAAAGATTTTCAAATTTTAATATCTTTTAGGTGATAAATACCCATTAATTTGCCATCACTGTCAGAAAGCTCACAAGCCACTGTTCCAATTAATTTAGAAACAATTCCTTTTATAAATTTTGGAGCTAGTTTTGCTGCATAATTTTCGGCTGCTTTACTTTGCGTAAAGTTGCGGACATATACAGTTTGACCCACACATACTTTGGGGATCTTAGTTCGGAGATTGTAGGTGCTTTGAGATTTTAAATAAGCTTTTTGCAAGTTTTCTGCAACTTTTCGATACACTTGCTGCAACATCTCAGGCTTCTCTATAAACTGAAGATGGTTTCCGGTTAGTTGTTGAGTTTCTTGAAGAATTTTGTGAATCGACCCGTGTAAAATGGCGTGTTGTCCAAACACAACAAAATGTGGTGAAAAATCAGTCGAATCATGGACTGAGTTTCGTAGGGCATGAGTAACCGCAGCAAGATTAACATCCCACACTTTTTGGTCTGTTTGAATATATGATCGAAGTGCAGCTAGCAAAGTTCGATTCACCCTTTCCGATGCATTCGCTTGGGGAGCATATTTTGCCGTAAAGATATGACGAACGCCATACTTTTTGCATAAATCACTAACTAGTAACGAGTCAAATTGACGCCCATTGTCAGTCACTATGACCTCTGGAACACCGAACATCAAAAATATTTGTGACTCGAGGAATCCAATGACTTCCTTAGCAGTAGCTTGTCGAACTGCTCGTGTTATCACAAATTTGGAAAAGTGATCAACCGCGATCAGAATACAAGTATTCCCACCACGAGTTCTGGGATAAGGTCCCAGAAAATCCAAGTATACCCGCTGCCAAGGTCGAGAGGTAAGTGGGAGAGTTCCTAGTGGTGGTCGTGTGCATTGATTAGAAGATTTACTTGTCCTACAAGTCTCACACAAAGATATAAAATTTTGCACGTCATTAGACAAAGTAGGCCAATAAAAGTATCTCTTTATAATCTCCGTTGTTTTTCGAATGCCTAAATGGGCTAACGCAGGGGGGACATGGGCGGACTCAATTAACTGAATTCGCAATTCCTCTGGTACCACTAACTTCCAACATGGGATATCAGTTCCTCCAGTGATCAGCGAGACAGGTTTCAAGTTAATGTAAACTTTGCCATCTACCGTTTTTGTGTTGTTCCTTCCCGTATTATTTTCCAATGTGAGGACTAACGCTGTATACTGCTCGGAGTTAAATTCAGGAGCATCAAGATTTATATTGAGCGGTCGATCTGACAAAGAAAATTCGTCCATATGTACTCTCGACAGGGCATCGGGAACACAATTCTGCGAGCCCTTTCGATACTCGATCTCAAAATTAAATCCTTGGAGCTTTAAGCTCCAACGAACTAAGCGGCCGGTAAGATCTTTTGTCGACATAAGCCATGTTAGGCTGGCGTGATCAGTAATTACCGTGAATGGTAATCCTTCGACATACGCCCGAAACTTGTGGATAGCCATTAAGGCAGCCAAACACTCCAGCTCTGTCACGCTATAATTTCTCTGAGCTGCTGTTAATTTATGTGACATATACGCCAAAGGCCGGTCATCACCATCCGCATTTTTCTGGAAAAGAACTGCTCCAACGCCCGTCGAACTGGCGTCGCATTGGATGTAAAATCTCTGGCCAAAATCTGGTGTAGCCAGAACCGGGGTACTAATTAATGCAGATTTCAGTGCATCAAATGCCTCTTGGGATTGCTCAGTCCACCTGAATTTTTGGTTCTTTTTCAGGAAATCAGTCAATGGTGCAGAAAGCGTAGAATAATTGCGCATGAAACGACGGTACCATCCCGTGACACCCAAAAATCTTCGAAGCTGCCTGATCGTTGTTGGAATTGGAAATTCTGCAATGGCTCGCACTTTATCGGGATTAGGTCTTAGTCCTCCTTCGCCAATCACATGACCCAAGTACTCGATCTCTCTCAGTAGAAATTTGCTCTTCTTTATATTAATTGTGAGGCCCGCTTTCGCGATACGTTCAGCAACTTCAGTAAGAAGCACAAAATGTTCAGCTAAAGTTGCTGTAGTTATCAAAAGATCATCGAGGTACACGAATACCCGGTCATGTAATTGGTGGGGAATCACTCTATTCATTAATCTCGATAAAGTTTGAGGAGCATTGCAGAGACCAAATGGCATTACCTTAAATTGATATAATGGACGTCCCGGGACAGAGAACGCCGTCTTCTCCCTCGAACTAGGATCCAAAGGAATCTGCCAAAAGGCATCCTTGAGATCCAAGCTCGAGATAAATTTTGTCTGATCTAGCCTACTCAACAAACCATCGATCAGCGGCAACGGATACGCGTCCTTCTTCGTAACTGCGTTTAAGCGCCTTGCATCCAGACATAATCGAATACATCCATTTGATCGTTTCACTACTGCCAACGGAGAGCTCCAAGCACTGTGGCTTTCTTCAATTACGTCAAGTGAAATCATGCGATCTAATTCATCATACATGAGTTTTTGTATGGCTGGTGAAACGGCATAAAACCGTTGCTTGATTGGTGAAGCGTCCCCAACGTCTATGTTGTGGGTTAGTACATGTGTTCTTCCTAGACCCAATTTATCAAAGCTTGGCAAGTATTCGATGATGTTCTGGAGTTCTTTGCGCTGATCGGCGGTAAGGTCATGCTGTTGAGTTGAATCGGAGGAATTATTGGCTAGATCGACAGTTAAATCCGCAATCACTCTAGGCACCAGTCCAAACTCTTCCCAAAAGTCATATCCTAAATATAGTTTCTGCTGAAGCGAGGGTACTACAAAAATTTTCATTGATTTGGTTATACCGTGAAATGTTATACTACCATTTACATACCCTAGAACTTTCTGTGAGGAACCACAAGCAGTTTTAACGGATGTTTTAATGGGATATAAAGTAAGGTGATGGCGATCGATAAAGTCGATCGATCCCGCACCTAGGGCAGTAATGGTAGCACCACTATCCAACAAACCACAAATTTCTGTTCCCTCTATATCAACGACAGCGTATGGTCGATTATCTTCACAAATTTGAGGATGCTCAGCCAGAGTGGTTTCGGAAATTTTAGCATACAATAGCTTCTTTTGTTTAAAATATTTTATAGATCGCAGCACGTGAGATGCACTTCGGAGTGGGTTTAGAAATTTTGGTTTATGTGAAACTATTGATTTTACGAAGGTGGCGGGTTCGAAAACTTCGAACTGCTTAACGGAGTAGTTATTCGATTGTTGGGTCTTTGACTCATCTGACGGAAATGAGATGACCCGGTCGCCCTCATTTCCGGCGACGAGTTTTCCGATTTACGTGCACACGTAGGACAATGAGCTTTACGAACATTTGGTGTTCCACATGAATAACAAAAAATACGGGGTGGAAGATCACAATCCATCCAAAAATGCCCATGAATTCGACAATTCCAACAAACCACTGGTGGTGGTGCCTTTGGATTATACGTTGCATTTCCATCCGTAAAAGCATGCACTGCATTAGAATCAGGTTGGTTAGATGTCGACGAGGGATTGGAATATTTAGTGTCATTTGGTAATACCGATTCGCCTCTGGAAATTATATAGTTACAATTTAGGCTATTTGTCGGACCAATAATGGTTTTATCTGACTGAGGAATGAATTTAGTTTCCGATGGATAAAACTCGTGCACGTTGTGTGGTTTGTAACTCGTGTTCAATTCGGGTGTGTAGCCAATGCTTTTCCAAGCGTCTTCGGTTGATATGCATGTGCTTACTAAATCGGCTACTGATACAACAGATCTACCCGCTAAGTGAACGATTAAGCCAATCCGCATGTTTTTCTTTAGAATTTCGAGGAGTTCAAACTCCGGCAAAGCAACCTTCATTGGCATAGCGAGTGTGAGTATGTCGTAGTAAAAGTCTACGAATGATTCCCTCGGTTTTTGTTTCCTATTGTCAATTAGCTTGCGGATATCTACGTCTGTTCTTCGATCTTGGAATCGATGTAAAAAGGACAATCGCAGATCAGTCCATGTACAGTTTGTGTTTTTCCCGATTATTAGCCAATAGTGCTCTTGCGCCGGACCATCCAGTAAAAATGTGATATCGTTCAATAATTGCGATAGAGGTACATTGTGGGTTGACGCTAGATGTTCAATTCTTTGAAAGAAGTTTTCAACTGCAATACCCGAAGGCAAACCATCAAATTTAATCTTCCATTTATAAACTGGGGTATGATTTTGCGGTTTGGGAGTTGAACCCACAATGGTAGGAGGAGTATTTAGCGACATCTGGCCTTGATTGCTCAAATCTGGCATAGCAACCGGATTTCCCAACTCAATCGGACCAGCCCCCCTATCTAATCTTGGAGGTATAAAATTTGCATTATGCGGTAAATAATTAATTCCCATCGGAGCACCTAAAGGAATTTGTGGAAATTGGTGGTACGGGCCCCATGGATTAAAATAAGGTTGTGTAAAAGTTCGACTCGCCGGAAAGTTATATAATTGGGGTTGTATAAAATTTGGGTTATCATCTAAATGACGTTGTGATGTAGAAGTTTCCGGCTGCACGTTTGTACTACTCAATTTAGGCGTGGATGACGCCTCTTCCTTTCTTTGTTCCATTGGTCTAGAGTCTTTCTTTTCTTCTGTTTGGAAATCTTCTATATTGATTGCACTTATACCCGCAATTGACGTGTTTGTGTCTTGTTTATTTTGTTTGTGATTTTCACACATCCCCATCAAAGCTTGACAGTTCTCCAAATAAGGGAGAATAATAAAATGCACTGCTTGAACTGTTGATAGACGTTGCAAGCGATCTTTGACATGACACAATCGGGACACAATAACTTCGAGTTCCTCGTCATTATCGGATCGTTTCCCTAAATGATCAAGAAGAGTAACTTGGAGATGTTGTAGCTTAAAAGCACATATAGAAACCTCACTGTTTGGATACTGTAAAACGTGTGCTTGAGGTTCGCGTGGAATTAGGTCACTGTTGTTGAGCTCATCCTTAAGTCGCGCATCTAGTGTTTGGAATTGGTCTTTAATAGGACCCTTTATTTGACGCAATTCGCATTCCACTCGGAACTCATCACTTTCCAAATTTCCCGATTTCATAATAAACAAAGACATAATGGATGGCTAATTAAATAACTCTGGGAATTCACTAAAATATTCACTAACTATCGAAAATATATGAATACAATGATTAAAAAAAACAAACAGAAACAGTATTTCTCCAATAATGCCTTATAGGAATAAATTCAAAAAAAAAAAAAAAATATATATTTATAGCTATGTATTATAAGAAAATGTATAATACGGTATAATGTATGTTGTATACAATATTTACGTCAAAACTTTCAGAAGCTTACACGAGGATGTAACGGTGATCAGTATGTGGTATGTCACTTGATGGTACTATAAAAAAAATATGTATTAATTAGGAAGTATCATTGCCTGTGCCGGATAATTATATAAAAACAAACAGAATGAGCGGATGGTTCTATTTAAACATACAAATAAGTCAACATCTGTTGATGGAAATATTTGCAAATAGGACCATTTAAAAGATTTGAACATAACATAATTACAGAAATAAGTTCGAACATTAAAATCAACAAATGAAATTTCATTTGGAATTAATGCGATTTCCGTAATTTAGTTATCATGGGTTCATCCACAGTTCCGAATTCCGCACCTAAAATCAACATATATAACATGGAACTTAGTGCGCATTCAAATCTGAGAAATAATCCCAAGAAATAACGGATGCAAAAGCAATATATATTTAATCCATATAAGTAACTAACATCTGGATCGACATTTAAAAATGGAGACAGATGCGAATATGGATTGAATGAAACATATAATTGAATAGAAATATTTGGTATCAGAAATTTACTATAATTGCAAAACATAAGGTTGGAAATTGAAATGTAAAATATGATAATAAAATAAAACGGAAGCCCCACGTTTGGGCGCCACTGTAACGATCTTCGGTACCGTAAGTTGGTCGGAAACGGCATCAGGAGAAATCATCCGATTAAATGTTGGATCGTTAACAGAAAATTTGTTTATTTGCTAAATCTCTTTGAGGGCGGTTGTTGATTGCCAGCTATGACTCAGTGGTGGGGGGTGGGTGATGTTCCCAAAGGTTTAGCAAATCTAGCTTTTTACCGCCGTAAGAAAATAAAAATAAAACTGCAATCTGAAGAGAGAAATTGATGCAGGCAATGACACTTACCTTAATGTTGACCACATACTGATACTGCTACATCCTCGTCTAAAACGGGTAAATTATCTCATTCTGAAACACTTAAAATTTCACTTACGAGAGAGAGAAAACAAAAAATAGAAATCGAACAAATTGTGCTGAAATTGAAATATAGTTAATGGTGATCGGATTGAGGCTTAAAATCATACATAATTTAATAATTAATTTTATTTTAGATCAAGAATAAATTTTGAAAATCGATCTCAATATTAAGTTGAAACAAAAATAATGAAAATTCATATAGCTTATAAATTAAATTATTTGATTAGTGTAGGTTAGTTAAATAATTCTAATTATAATATTTAAGAAATTGAAACATACTAATTCTTAAGACAAAAGAAAATAATAATTTGACTAAGTCACCAAAATATAATATAATCATTATGTATAATATAATTATTTAAATAAATTGTAGTAGATATAATGTATATAAATTATAATCAAAATAATAATTAAATTTTACAAAAAAAGAAATTAAATTGTTACTTGTATATTGATCAGCTGGTCGACGTTGATGAGTAACTGGCGATGACGTAGGACCATGATAATATGGCTCTTATTTTAGTTTATAGTTGGTACGAAAACAAACAAATTAGGTTACGTTCAATTATCGTACTGTCCTTTATTTTGTTGTGTAGCATTAGAAACAATATATATGATTTTCTGAATATAACAATTTGAACGTTGCACTTGGTTTTGATGGAAAATATTATTTAGTTTATTTAGTTTATAGAGCACTCTTATTAAATAATTTGATATTAATAGATTTAGATATTCGTTTTTTTAAATACATATCTTATCTCGATATTTATTGAGATGATAGGCCAAGTCTTCATTATTATGAGCATTTTAAGTTATATTCTTATTTCACAGTATATAACGGCCATATAGTTACCGTTCAAATCAACATTGCTCTTCACATACACTATTATTTCATATTAAGAATTACATATAAGTCCATATATTATTATTATTAACTTAATTTAATTAATTCACAAATTTTTATATAGGTTTAGTTATAGGTTTATATATATTAATTTTTATGTTATATATATAGGTTTAATCACAGTCCATTCATTAATTTTTTTAATCACAATATATAATATAAATAAAATTAGTTTTATCTCAACAAAATAAATAATTAAGTTAATTTTATAAACACGTATATATATAATTTAATTTTTAAATAAATAAACTCAACAATAAAGAATTATTTTATAATAAAATACATTTCTTTGAACAACAATCACTCAAGCCACACCAAGAACTAATCTCCCGCGTGTTCACAAAAATCGTCTTTTATACTTGTCTTTTGCCCGTTAGATATGTTTTTATTTTTATTTTCTCTCGTCTATCCGAAATCGAATGTTTTACCTATTAAGCCTCTCTTTTGTAACCGGTAAGCGCAAGACCGTAGCTACCATACACATACACTAAAAAAAAATAATTAATGGTCAGGGGTGATCTACCCATGCAACACTTGTAGCGAAGATTCGTTACAATGTCTTTATTTGACGATATATAGTGGAGATGGCACCCAGTCAAGGCCAATATCCGGTTTCCCTGTTTCCATCCTTGCCACGTAGAGGCCCATACTCGTCTACTATTACTATAGACTACGAGGTTGAAATGGTATTACTACCTACCGCTTAGTATACGGAATTACTAAATTTTTAAAAATAGTTGAGTGTTTTTAGCATCATCAAAACAAGGTTAATTGCTGGCCACTCAACTCTTATGTCAACGCGAAGTTGATCTCTTGCTTCTCGACCAAGGTCACAGTCATAGAGGATCAGATCGATTGTGTCCTCGCCCTGTCTACATTCACAGGTACTGGATTCTGCCAGAGTCAGTCGGTGCATATAGGAGATGCCATACTTCAATTCTCTATTAGCTTTTGCGAGAACCACGCCTTTAAAGGTATATCTTTCGCTCAAGTCTTTCTTCAATGTTTGGAAGGTAACCGTAGGCTACTACTGACTCTTTTCTTGTTTGTCTCTTGAATGGATCTCAAGTGGTTCGACCTTTTCTGATTGCCAGTTGGCAATTCTTTCATTAATCAGTATATCTATTGTATTTCCACCCAAGACGAGAACTGCATTACTTCATACCGTTCCGAGCAAGTCAGTTATTTGAGCATTTATTAGAGTTCGTATGCGTAAGTCATTGAGAAGACCACGAGGCCTTCAGATATAGTAGACATGGTACTTTTTTTTCTTTTTTAAGTACGGCGAAAATTTTCTTGCTACTCTCCGCAATCGTTTTTAAATGTGATGTAACTCCGAAACCTTTCATCAAAGTCCACTCCAAGCCATTTGACAGTTTTTACCATCTTAGTTCGTTGACCGTTTATTGAGATTAATGGAGCTCTCATTATAGAGATTCTTTTGGAGTTTACCGTGAATTGTGGTTACATTGGTTTTTCTTTCAGAAAAATAATCGTTTATGAGGTTGTAATTATTTGAGGGGCAGTTTATTTTTTTTTGACTCCAACAATATACTTGTCCACCACAAATTATCAAACACCCCAGATACATCTGGAAAAACTCCCAGATTGTACTTTTGGTCCGATTCTTTAACAATGCTGATAATTTTGACCGTTGCATCCTCAGTCGATCTATTTTCTCTGAAGCCACTCTTTTTGAATATTTATATCAACCTGCCCGTAATTCGTTTTTCAAGTAATTTACCTAAGACAGGCAACAGCATGATCGGTCTTTTTTCCTTTGGATCGGTTTGATACCTATCCCCACCTATAATTATTATGATGCGTGCGGATTGCTCTTTGCACATCCGAGTCACTTTCCTTACTGTCATTAGGTAGCAAGCTATCAAGTAAGCATTTTGTGGTGTCAGTACCTCATAACAATTAATTTTTCCTGCGCTAAATTTGTAGAAGAAACCAAACGGTTCTGTATTACCAAATGCTCCTGACTTATCACACTCTTCAAAGTCTGGGCGTTCGATACTTTTTTAACGGAAGATAGTGTTTCCACTATCTATGAACGTTCTGCAAGAAGACCCTTAAAGTCGGCAACTTCCAGGCTTATCAGATGGCTAGCGTCTACTACTACAGTCTTGGATCTTTGTTCTTTCAGTAATATTCAGGTTAGAGATCAATTCGATCTTTGTTGTTAACTAAGTCGACTTCCCACGATTGTGCGCAGCAGTTGATGTTGAGACAGCACCCACATCAACGATCTCGTCATTAGTACGTGCTCGCTTACGTATCATCACTGATTTGTCGGGTGATCTTTTAATCCTCATTTCCCACCGCCCTCTATCTACACTGATTTTTGCTCTGTGTTTTGCCGCTTACTGGATTTTTATTATCCTCTTTTAGACGTGACCACAATTTCGTTACCTCCCCTCAACCTCGTAGAGTTAAGCGTAATAACTATATGTTTTAGAGCGTTAAGACTAACGATCTTCCGTTCCGATCGCACAATCAATTTTGTGTTGTGCGTGTGAAAAAAAAAATCTAATTAATGAAAGCTTCAATAGTGTATACTTTTGGAGCTTTTATAAAAATCATGAAAAATTCGCTATTATATATGGTTTTTAGTAATGAAATTAATTTTAACACAGTCGGTACATAATTGGATGAAATAACAAATGTAATTCTTCACTGACATAATAGTTGACAACAACAACTATACTATGACTTGACAACAACAACAACGGTTTTTTTTAATATACTTCATTCTTGATTATTAAATACTGGCGAGTTTCTAATAATGTCAAATATGGGTTAACATGAGGAAGTCTCATTTAAATCTTCATCAGCTGAGCTGGATCTCATGTAGAAATAGTTTAGCATTAGACAGCACCGGTAATAGTTTAGCTATACAAAAGGAAAAATTCATTGTTTAGCTTGGTGTCTGCGTTTCTTTTTTCAAACTTGTACCTAGCCAAATGGTGAAATCTATATACTTTCTAGTGAAAACCATACTATTATAAAACATTTTATACGTCAGACCAACACACTGTATTATACGATGATCCTCAAGGTATTGACGTAATCTCCCATGCTGGTATAATCTTGACCATTAACAAGATCTCCGATTTTCAGTTAGTTAGCATTACATTTATTTTCTGTACTTGCTGAATTTTGGTGTATGTACTCTACATATTGATCGCTTTCCTACCTTTTTCGTTTAGTTTATTTTACTTCCCGAAATATTGCTTCCATTGTTCTTTTTATACTACAAAGTAACATTATATTAACCGTGGGACAACGATTGCGTGTCGTACTGAAGAAAATCAGATTGGAATATCAATACGTTGCAAAATCGATCGCACTATGCAAAAAACATCTCGTATATATTCGGATCGACAAAATGAAATCGTTCATGATCGCAGAATAAAGAAACGATGGATTGCTGAAGTCTATAACTGATCACGTTGCTCATCTTTAGATTGTCCACAATCTCACCAAAGCGTGATTGCAATCAGTAATTGTTATGGCTTATCCAGTAGCAAGGAACCATTCTCTCTAGCATGATGGAGTTGTTACAGTTACGCGGTGATAAGCCAACCACAACCTGAATTTACATAAAAGCACCACTTTCCAAATTATCCACTTTCGTATTTTGCCTTAACAAAGTTTAATTTAGAGATCGACAACTTCTTTAGACCGCGATACTATTTTAAAAATTTCAATTTCATCGATAGAAACTATATTTTGATCATGGTACAGGTTATTCTTTGGTTGTCTCACTTAACAAATTTGATTCCCGTGCACTATTAAATAAACCCCAGCTCAAAATTGTATCGTTCCTAATATTTTAAAGTGTGAGTTTATTTAAAGCATCGATACAATTCTTATGACATGGACAGCTGTAACAGCTTTTAGAGGTATGTTTTAAATTTCATTGTAACAACTTAACTAAGCGTAATAACTGTCTGTTTTACAGCTCTTAGACTATAAATGAAACTTCTATTCCGATAACACAACCAATTTTGCTTTATGCGTGTAAAATATAATTAATAAGCTTTAATACTGTAAACTTCTTGGGCTTTTATAACAGCAATAAAAAATACGCAATTGTGTAATTATTGACAGGATTCAAAGAATTTCAGCAATTTGACAATTACCAAGACCACCCATTTTGGCCCTAGAATGGATTCTGAAAAATTTAGAAAACAGCCATCGTCGGTTAACATTTATTTTCTGCACATGATAAATGTTGGTTAATATAGCCAGGCTACCCTTCCTGTGTGTGAAAGTGACACTTTCTTCTATACTCTTGTCATTTAAAACATTTATTTTAATTCCCGAAATATAACGTCCATTGTTCTATTAATATACTGTTTTCGATTTATTATAACTCGAGTCAATTATCCATGAGACAATGTTGCAAAATCGATCGCACTAAGCTCAACCATTGTTTGGGAAAAAGATAGATAATAGTATTGTTTGAAATCAGCAGCTCCAAAAAAATGATGAGATCTTGAGGTGTTTCTTACGGACCGGAAATGATTTAGTGAATCGCCGCATAAGCTCACCTAATAGTCTGATTGATTCCGAGGAAAATGATGCTCTTACCAAGCAACCATTTTCAAAGTTCAATTGCGAAGCCAACACAAGCTATGTGAAATAATATCTTTCCTATTTAACGAGAACAGTGACAAATAATTTTAAAATGTCAAATATTTCAAAATTAGAGACCTATAATAGTTGTCGTATAGACGAGAAAGATCGGAACTCATCGTGGAAAAAAGGCCACATAATAGATGTGGTATCGGTGTAGTAGTGAGGTTATATATATTTATATCGCCGTGTTAGTCTTTGACTTATCCTATAGATACGTTCGGCTTTTTACACTTGTTACAGTTATGTGGTGATTAGCCAATTATAACCTGTATCTATATACATAAAATTACCACGAAAAACATTTTATAGATATAGGTTCTATATCATGGTATTGGTTATTTCTTTGTTGACACACTTAACAAACTTGATCTCTGCGTACTATAAAATTCCATATAAGAGATTCAACAGAAATAAACAATTTTAATAAAAACTTTGTGAACTTTAGTTTGTTTGTACCTATATTTAACAACTTTTACAAATATTTGATCGTGTAAAAAAAATTGTTCTTTTAGTTTTAACATTGTTTACATCAGCTAACTTATATGGTTTTGGACAAGATTAAATCGAAACAGACAATTTTAATTTAAGCGGTTCAATAATTTTAACTTACTCGCCACTGTATTGGAATTTGTCTCTTACCCAAAATACATTTTACAACACTACTAAATACATTTTACAATAATTTAGCACTATACTACACGTTAGTTTGATGATACACAAATGTACATTTCATGTAGGAACTCTAAATTGGTTTGTGGAACGAAGAAGTGTGACAGTTGAAATACATTGCGATAGAATGGCTTCAATTTTGTTGGCATATTTTCGGAATTTGAAAGGCGGCTGGTAATTAAACGAAATATCATGTAATAAAACTACAAACCATGGAAGAAGTGAACAAGGTACCGGAAGTGAAAGCTGTGAAGTGAAATCAAATTATTTCACCCTGAAAAATATGCAACAACAACATCAATAGTTTTAGAAGAGGTTTCAGAATGAATATTTTAGTTCATTCCAAACCAATTTTAAATCAACTTTTTTCATGACTGTACATCATACAATAATTAAAATAGCACTCTTTAAAAATGACATTAAGCTTCGAAAACTTAACACATCTTCCATAATTCAACATCATCATGTTTGATTTTCTATCTTGAATTACCTAGAAAAATATAATTGTAAATTGATTGGAACTTTTCTAAGTGATTTAATCATCTATTTGGCCACTTGTTAGAGAATCGATAAAATCGTAACTTTGGACCGTACATTTGGAGCCAACATCGTTAATTTCACCATCCAAAAAAAAATTTATTGAATAGAATTGAGTGAATAGAATTTTATAAAAAGTTAAATTTCAATACTAAATTTTAGTCTAACCTTCCAAGTAATCACATAGTAAAACACACGAAAAATGGTTAAGCACTGATGTAATATAATTTTTCGTGTATTTTGCTATGTGAATGCTACAAAAATACGACTAAAATGTAGAATCAACAATCTTTTTTTCTTTAATCAGGCGTCAAATTGATAATTTTAACAGAGCAATTGCTGGCAAATTAAATTTTCAGAATTCTACACTTTGTTTTAAAGATGTTAAATGAAATGTTCTTTTATAAATAAAAATTAGAATAAGATATTTGAGAGTGTTAAGAGACTGTAAAATATCAATTAATTGTTTATATAATCTTCAATTAAAATAATTAATAACGTTCTTTTTATCTACTTTCAGGTAATTAAATTATAATATACTAAGATTTTGGAATAGTGAACAATTCAAAGGAAAACCATATTGAATTAAATAAACCATTTTAAATTTTAAATTAAATGGTTGCCACTAGAAATGAAGATTTATATTTATTATACACGAATCATTTTGATATTTACGCCAACAGGTATACATTTTTATTTTTATTTTTAACAAACTCTGAAAACATTATTTAAATTAAGCATTCAACAGTACCTTAAGTATTATAATATATGAATATAGGCGAAAAATCATTTTTTTTTTGTAAGACTGTAATTTAATTCAACATAAAAGTGATTTACAGAGCTTAACTAATATACATATACATACCTATTCCAAAAAATTTATAATTTTATGTGCTTCAAAATTTAAATTAGATTTTGCTGAACGAAGCTCGTGTGTCTTCCAAGAAATTAATATACCCGAAACAAAAAAAAAATGTTTTTATAATTAAATTATAAGAAACATAAATAAACAATATAAAAAAACATTATGATATAATTATGAACGTAAAGTACAATGGTTTCTCTTCACTGTCTGTCATATATGTATGTACATATAAATTTTTCGAAGCAAAATGTGTTGCGTCCAAACTGATAACGTATTTTCGTATGTGTATATACATCATACATCATACATACATACCCGACAAACAATTTAATAATTTGGTATTGGAAAATAACTGATATGTGACTGAATTGTATTTTGTCAGGTTTTCCTTTCCTCAAGTACAATTAAAAACGGGTTTTGGAACACCTTCGGCAGTCCCTGGTGTCGGCACGAAGACCATTGGGTATTTTACAGTTCACTTGTTTGTCATATGTCAGTAAAAAAAATTCAAATTTACGAATAATAAACAGTCCTTTAAACTTTAAGTCCTTTTTAAGATACTTTGCCAGCGAGTTTTCAAATGTTCAAAACCACATTCAATAGCCGATCTTGCTTTGCTGTGCTTTATATTTAATTGCTTTTGGGTATCTGTCAATGGCCTATTTACTTTAAAAGGAGTAAGTATTCCAATTGGTCTTATAACCGACAAGAATTACCACTATTACATAATAAAACCCACGATGACGGAGGATATAGCTAATTTTTAAAAATGGCGATATTATACAGCACCCGAGTATCGTGGGGCAACCCTGGATAACCAACGAATATATCAAGAAACACATATCGCTTGGCATTGTATAGAATAGTCTAATTTCCGGTTTATATATTGGTCGTGATGTGTGGAACGAGCTATTTTTATGTGTCTCATCGATTGCTCCAGCAATGGTAAGTCATTAGTAGACGGTAATCTAATCACTCTCAGCATTATACGCACGTAAAATCCAGCATTTTATGGATTATGTCATGTATTGTTGACCTCGGTTTGATTCCACTCACTATTCTGTAACTATAGTGCCACTTGCCATAACAAAAAGGCTATTAATTCAAGCTCTGGAGACCACCCATTACACTTTTTATCTAAAAACAATCCAATTTGTTGAAAATGCTAACGGGTTTCAGTGTCGTCGTATGACAAAATTCTTTTAATAATTGGGTTTTGGCTTTGTGGTATACCGGGTGTTTCTTTTAAACTGAGACGATCAAATATCTCGAAAAATAGCCACTCTACGGAAAAAATGTCCATAATTAAAATTTAATCATACCGCGGGGGAAATGGATTAGTGCAATAAAAATAGTCCCCCACCCCCGCTTTGTAGGTGGGGCGGGGGTAACTTTTAATTTAAGATAGGAAGCCATATTTTTTATTGCAGATACGGATTCTACGACTAAAATTACGTATGATTTGAATGAAATATTTTGTTCGGTTCATGATAGATGGCGTTGTAGTCGACGAAATTCAATTTTTTCAATTTTTCCTTCTAAGAACACACGCATTCGATTCTGCAATACGTTTGAAATAAAAAACATCATGTTTTCATTGGAAATACTCGAAATTCGTCATCAAAACAATTTATTCAGTTTTGTAAATCACATTTAACGTTTGTGTTATTTCTTATCTTCATGTTTTTCGTAATTGCAAAATAAACGACAAAATACTTTAGAATGGAGCGTTTAACTGTGCCAGAGAAAATTGAATTGGGTCTGGTTTATGGAGAAGCTGGCAGAAATCTTGAAAATGCTGTTGCTATTTACACTCAACGTTTTCCGGATAGGATTCGTTCACGTGCTTCATTTGGCCGTACTATCAAACAATTTATTACTGATGGAAATGTTCAACCGAAAAAGAGGACCCGTAGAGCAACAGTCACTGGAGAAAATAATGAAATTGCTGTATTGGCAGCAGTGGCTCATAATCATCATATTAGTACACGAGAAATAGTTCGCGATTCCGGATTGCCCCTCACCAGTGTTTGGAAAATTTTAAAACGGTACAAGTATCATCCATATCATGTGTCTTTACACCAAGATCTTCATGGCGTTGATTTCCAAAATCGGGTAACTTTTTGTCAATGGGCACGTGAACAAATACAACAAAACCCCAATTTTTTTCGTTGCTAAATGTTCTCCGACGAATCGTCTTTTACAAACCATGGAACGGTTAATCGACACAACATGCATTATTGTTATTATTGACTGTCATTATTATTATTATTGACTGTCAACGTGTGGTGTGGAATAATTGGCAACAAACTCATAGGCCCCCACATTATTGAAGGCAACTTGAATGGTCAAATGTACCGAAACATTTTGGAAAATGAACTGCCAATATTACTTGAAAATTTGAGCTTAGAAGTGAGACGGAACATGTGGTTTCAACATGATGGTTGTCCTGCACACTATTCGTTGATGGCACGTGAAATACTTGATCGTGATTTCAATGGTCGCTGGATCGGTAGACCTGGTCCGATAAATTGGCCCGCCAGATCACCAGATCTTACTGCGCCAGATTTTTTTTTGTGGGGCTACCTCAAAAACAAAGTTTACACACAAAAACCAACAGCACGTGAGAACATGATTGAGCGAATCAGAAATGCGTGTGCTGAAATTCAACCAGACACACTTCTCAGTTGTGTACAATCATTTGAAATGTGGATTAATAAGTGCATTGAAGTCGCAGGCCATCATTTTGAACACTTATTTTAGATTTACAAAACTGAATAAATTGTTTTGATGACGAATTTCGAGTATTTCCAATGAAAACGTGATGATTTTTATTTCAAACGTATTGCAGAATCGAATGCGTGTGTTCTAAGAAGGAAAAATTGAAAAATCTCTATATTTATACTCAACAACATTCTGGTATTTAATCGTTGATGAATATAAAGCCAATAATAATAATAAACAAGAAAACCGATTATCGGTTCCATTATTTTAATTTATTTCACAAAAATTCGACGTTTCGAAAAAGAAACATATAAGGTGGGGACGGCATTTCAGGTGGGGAGATTTATTACACATTTCGGACGGCATAATAAAAAATTATGAATGTAGGGGAATAATTCTCAAATAATGTCAAAATTCTGTACTAAAAAATATTAATTACAGATTTCGGACACAGTCTCATACAGTTAAATATTTCGGTAATGACAAAAAACCGACCAGAGACAAGAAGATCATGTAGCTTGGGCAGTTCCTCTCGTCGGCACGAAGGTTTTTTTCTTTCTGATTTTATTTAACGTTGGCATTTATTAAAATTTAGATTATAGTTTGGAAATATGGTCACATTATGTTTTGAAGATAATATCTTTCAAATGGTGCCTATAGTTTGGTTCGACCTGACGTGCCCTTTCCAGAGCATTTTCCATAACTTTCAGGTCCCGACGCCCTCACTTCTACTCGTATATTGGCCCTAAGCTGTTGGATGGCTCTTGGCTTATTGGCATACACCTTACCCTTTAGAGTCCCAAAAAAAATTGGGGGCCATTAAATCGGGTGAACATGGTAGCCAGTTAAAATAAAAAAACCGCGATTTATTCGATCGCCAACAATTTCACGCAGGAGAGCCATAGTTAGACGAGCTGTGTTAGCTGTTGCTCCATCTTGTTGGAACCACAATTCTGGATTGATTGAAGATCGCCTAGACATAACTAACTGCTGAAAACGGTATCTGATTGAAGTTTCCGGGTTTAACTCAATACTTGCTTGCACCCGAGCAATGTTCACATCATTTCGAACTACACGAGAAACAAATTATTTTTGTGTCTGAATAACCCAATGCAGACTTTCAAAATAAAATTAAACAATTTTGGTTCTTTGTCCTGTTTTAATAATTTTAATTTTTACCTTTCGATAGAGAATTCTGTCCAGACCAGGAATATTTTATTAGTTTTGTCGGCTGTCAGTTGGTTTTTATTATTTAATTATTTATAAAGAACATACCATTTGATCCATATAAGCGTGTTGTGGCAATTTAGAGTTTATAACGACGCACGGTGCTCTACACTAGTAATTGGAAGCTTGTATTACTAAAGCTATAGTAGTATCTGTAATGATTGTACTTTGGTTCTTCTTTGGTCGAACGTGATTATTTGTAAAACTTCTTTTATATCTGCTTTGTAAAAAAATTTCATTTTTTGGGTACTCGCCGGTGAAACAGTTCGCTCTCAATACTGGCGTGGCATAAATGCGTTGGTGTCTGTGGTATGTGCATCCAAATTTATTATATTTTCTTGTGGAGAATTATTGTAAATGATAGATATGCTCCTTAATTCTAGTGTACTAGTGTGGTTAATGACAATATCGTCCGAATTGTTATTTGGTTCTGTTATTATTATACATGATTGATCAAAACGCTCGTAAAAATCATTAGTTTGGTAAGCATTGTTTATATTTTTGTTATATATCTTATATATCTTTTGTTATATATATTGTTTATATCAAAACGTTTCTTAAATGCCTGTTTATAATTGTCGGGCCAAGCAACCACCTCATTCTCTATCCACTTGGAACATACAACGGATACCTCTTTCCTGCCTTCTCCGCTGATGGTTTCAAGTACTGAAAACATATTTAAGAACTTAATGCAAATAAATTATTTGTATATAAATTAATGGGGAAAAAGCGTAAAATCCCGCATCTTTGTAATTCATTGCAAAAAGTTTCTTGTGAACAAAAGTAACTTTCCATTTCTCGATAGTTTCTTTATTTTTCAAAGAGGACTTATAAATATCAAGCTTGCTTAATGAAATTGGCAAACTATAGAAATCGGATAGTGTTTCCATTTGCCTATATACCCCAAATAAATATCATCGCTTCGATTATTTCTGAATAGTTAAATTTGACAATTAGGACCACTAATTTTTTTCACTACTATGACGTTTGGCACCTTTTGACAAGATTCGACTTAGTTTTGCAGTATTCTGGATAAAATAGAATGAGAATTTCTGTGTGGAGGCAAAGATAATTATTATATTTATCAGCTGTTGGCAATATAATTTTCAAAATGAACGGTCCACAATATAACAAAAATGCTCTGAATTCTGTGGCTTTCAAATAGCCGAGGTCAGATAGTGTTCTTATTTTTCGATGGAATTCACACGGTTGGGTATAAGATATTTGAGAAAGTTTTTCAGACATTTTTTTAACACTAGTTGCTGCGGTAAAAGTGATGTAGGGTCTCTACAAACCCACATCTGAAGTAGTTTTTTCATAATGCCAAGGCAAACGAGACGCATATACTCCAAAAGAAGCTGTTTTATAACATATCAATTGGAAGTTCTTCTAATGTTGTATCAGATCTGTGGTGTTCTTCATTTTCCCTCCGTCTAAACGAACAATTTGTTCTCATTTATGCCGTTGTATTAATTTTGAAAGTCTCCCTGTTTTTCATGTAGTGCGATTTTGTGCCAAGAATGCTGGACCGTGCCAAAAATTGACCAAATACAGCTTGGTTGCTTTTTGTAACATATTATCCAATAAAGCAGCGTTTTCCAAAATATTTATACCGAAGAACCCTTTTCAGTTTTCACAGTTTTTATGCGGAACCCCTACAGAAAATTTTTCAAATATGAAAGTATTTACCTTTTACCTTTAAGAATTTGGTTTGATTATAGAAAGCTAAATATGCTTTTCTGAAGAGCAATTTAATCGATTTCTGTATTTCGATTTTGTTGACGGATTGCTCTTCTAGATAAAGATGGATATTCACCAATAAGATTTCCCAAAAAATCTGTCAGGTTCCATTCTGATGTAATTTCAATTAAACTCTCGTATTCTGAATTTGAAATTCCATCTGGTTTCGTTGTTACCATGAAAGGATTTTTAAGCCAAGAGATATCTTCATTTGTCGCAGAAAACTATTTCTGATGAATCCCCGCTAAGTGACCCAAATGATCAGTAATTTCACTACGTATATCTTCATCAAGTTGACAATCATTTTCTATCAAAAAATCAGAAAAGCAAGTCACATTGTTGTTTTCTAAGCAACTACTCCAAAACGTTAATTTTCGTGACAATGAAGATATTTTGTTGTTTACATTAAACACTGTTACATTTCTCCCTTGCAGAGAAAAGTTGACTTCATTTAACTTTGAAAAAATATCTGCAAGATATGCTAATCTCATTAACCAAGAAGGGTTTGACATAAAAACAAACCGTTGATGTTGTTGTTCTGATAAATACATATAAAGCTCTCGCTGTAACTGAAACACTCGTACCAACGTTTTTCCTCGCGATAACCACCTTACCCCTGCATGTAAAAGAAGGGTTGTGTGCTGACTTGCATAGTTTTGAAAAGTCTGGACTGCAGTGGTTTTGCTTTTACAAAATTTCACGATTTGATCATCTTTGTCCAAAACGGTTTTATATTAATAGGTATATTCTTACATACAAAGCTTGTCTATAGAGAACACAATGGCTATTATTACAATTTGATACAATATTTTCTCGCCAGTAGTAGGGTTTCGTAATTGCAAAGTAATTGCATAACAATAAATCTTCTTCTATCGATTTTTCGAAATTGTAGCGTACAAACACCAGCAAAATTGCAAATCCAGCAACGTCTGTTTTCATCAAGTTGTAACGAATAAGCATCACATAAATGTAAGCGAAAAATAAGCTCATTTTGAATATCATCCTCAAGATCTTGAATATGTCGGGCAACTGTATTATTTGATAATGGCACCATGTCAATCTTTTCACCAGGTTTTTCATTACAATATCGGTTCAGCTTCAAGTTGCTTCAGTTGCCTTTTCATTTGTTGTTTTTGCAACTTTTATCATTAATAACTAACATTTATTTAATTCTTCAAGTTTTCGCTTAAAAATATCTAATGGTTTATCTTTGTCATCCGGATGATTTGTTACTAGATGTCCTTTAACTTTAGCAGGTGCAATACAAGGGTTCGATAATATTTTATTACATAGCACACACTGCTTCATTTTTAAATTCGCGGAATCCTTGATAACAACCGCGGAACCCCTGAGTTATGCGGAATTCACTTTGGAAATTGCTGCAATAAAGCAATAAAGGCTGAAGTGCACCCGATATTCAAGTATTTTCCTGGAGGACATTCTAAAATATTTTGATTTTTAGGAGTATATTTAAAAGCGTACCTGCTATTCGCAGGTACAATGTGACCAAGTGACTTACTCATAAACACGAGAAGTTCATTCAGAGCGGTTGCTTTAATGTCTATAATTTTTGACATTATTATTAAGGTCAATGTCTTACCTCCTTCAAAATCTGATAACACGGTTCGGAAAACCGTTTTCTTCACTATATATGGTTCATTATTAATTGACTTCGTGACATTTGTTATACCAAGCGAGCATGGTACTTGGTTTGGTATATAGTTGGATTCTCCCTTAACAAGACGGCATTTTCCAGTACTGAGATACGTTTGAACGCTATCTGATCTTTGATTTGAAGAAGTATTGAAAATTCGTCTTTTCATTGATTGTTTCGAAAGCTCTTTAAATTTTTTGTAGTTTGGTATTATTTTAACCCTTTGGCTGCTTTGATGTTATAATTAGCATACACTCAAAATTCATTCCATTCACGCTACTTAATGTTAGTGTTGTTCGAGACATACATTCCAATTATCATTCCACAACGCCAATGTTGTTCTAGACATAAATTGTGAATTCCATCAAATCTAAAGTTAATTCATATATACAAAATTTATTATTAAAACATTTTTACTTCATCATCTCCTCCACAATGTAAAATACAATTTTTTTTTTAATTTTATAGAATTTCCAATTAGTTTCATAAATCTATTTGTATATTAAATTATATAAATAATAATTGATTTTAATTTGAATAGAAAAAAAAATTAATTTCTAGTAAATTATTATCAATGGAATACTAATCAGTATATCTGTACATATGTATTGCATGAAATTTAAATAATGTTTTAGTAATAACATTTATTTGGTTATACTAGACAAATTATGTACGTACGAGTCTATTTCTGGGAAAAAATAATATTATTGCAAGCTATTTAAACAAAATGATACCTTTGGTAAATTTTTAATATAAACAATTATATTTCCAAAAAATATAAACTATTTGATGTACCTATATACATACATACAATACATAATTAATAATTGTATAGCAAAAAATTCAAACAAAATGTAAATTATTTATTAAAAATGTACATTATGTTCATATCTCTATGAAGATACGAACATATGTACATATGTAATTAAAACTAAAATATTTAATTTCCACAAAATAATTTCTTCTTATTAATTTAAACTTTATGTGTAATTAATGTTTAATTGTATAAATATAATCTTAAGTTAATCAGAGCCCCCCATAGTGTAGATAATTATCGATTATTTGCTATTTGCAAATACCAAAACAAAAAATGTTTTTTAGGACTCGTATAGGAGTTTGGTGAATATGCAAAATACGATGCGGTTATAAAATCTATCATTGTGCGGTGTTAATGGTCGGTCGGTATTCACGAATTATATTTTTCTAGCGAACAGATAACTGACTGATTTTCTATTTCTAATTGGATTGAATACTGAACATTTTTGTTCAGTTTTAAATTGTCAGCACGAATGAATGAAATTTAAAATTATCGGATTTTGTCACATTTCTTGAATTTTGATAAAATTGGGAGTGATTAAGAATTTTAAATAATTTTATTTTGAAAGTGCAGTTCGAAATGATGTGAACATTACAACGAGAAAACAACGAATTTATTCACAAACTCATAATGAGCGATGAAGCCCATTTTCACCCCAAAGGGCACATGAAAAAACAAAATTGCAGAATATGGGCACCCAAAAATAATTGTTGAATATCGAATGCATCCACTTAGATGCACGGTGTGGAATAATTTAAGTTTCGGTTAATGTGGATGGCATTCAATAAAAATGATTGGACATTTTGTAAGACCAGAGGTAGAGAACAATCCAGAGTTGTGGTTCTAACAAGATGGAGCCACAGCTCGTCCAACTATGGCTCTCCTGCGTAAAAATTTTTGCCGATCGAATAAAATAGCGCTTTTCTGATTTTAACTGGCCACCTCGTTCGCCCGATTTAATGACTCCCGAATTTTTTCTTTTGGGCTACCTAAAGGGAAAAGTACATGCCAATAAACCAAAAACCATCCACCAGCTTAAGGTCAATATCCGAGAAAAAGTGAGGGCGTTGGGACCTGAAATTCTAAGAAAAGTTATGCGAAATGCTCTGGAAAGAGCACGTCAGGTCGAAGCAAACAATAGGCACCAAAGAAAGATATTATCTTCAAAACATAATGTGACCATATTTCCAAACTATAATCTAGATTTTAATAAATGCCAACGTTAAATATGATTATTATTGGAAATTTGAGTGTTATTTTAAAAATTTATAACATTGGTGATGTTCCATGATAGCTAAGAACGTTAAGTTCTCGATATAGGTTTAATTTTCGCTGCTTTCAACAGACAGTGGGATCATAATGTTCAGAATCCGGAATAATTTTTTTTGGTTATTTTGTCGTCTCCCAAAAATTGTTGTGGGCAAAAATCAATAATCATCAATAATAATTATTGCTATACCATAATAAGATAATATAAACGATAATTGATAGATGGTGATGATTGTCGATTTTTTTTATTTACAACAACAAACATTACTCGATCACTAATAAGAATAACAAAATACAACCGATCATTCGATCACCAGTAAAGTGTTTTTTTTCTTCAAATAAAATTTAATATTGAAGAAAACATAAATAGTGACTTAAATATTCTTTACCTTTGGATGTTAATAATTAGTTATTTAAATCTTTATAATTATAATCGTCGCGGAAATAGAAAAACTAAGGTATTTACTTATTCTTTTAAAATTTAAATTATTAATTAGTGTTTGTACGATATGGGAGCTCGACTATTTTACATTGATTACATCGTACAAGAAGAAACTGTGCGCATAAGAGTCGGCCGCGGTACAATATTTTCCGCGACATATTTTTGTTTCGGAGTAATAACTTTGTTTGGAAAACCACGAAAGCTGCACTTAATTAGTCTTCCTGGAACCACTTAATGATACCACCATCTGTTGTTTTATTTAGTTGCTATAATGTTTCGCGTAGCTTAAGTGAGCATCACCATGAGTCAATAATTTCGTGAGTAGTATGGACTAACATATTATACATAATGGGGGCATGCTGAAATTAAAATGCATAGCATTACCTACTGGGAGGGTGTTGAGCAAGTGGTTAAACATCTCGACCACCATAAAATAATGCTGTGATTTAAGTTAATTCAATTCAAGAACATAAAGCAGCACATCAAGTTCTCTGTATAGTCGGTGACAAGAACTACGCCCGCCATGAACATCTAGCTGGCAAACGTGCTGCAGTTACCGATGTGTAGGAGAAATTCTGATAACGGAGCGAAAATCAACCAGCTGAGTCGTTTCGCCAAAGTGGCACCTTGCTTGGTTTTAAGTCGCTTCGTTACATATTTTAAGCTAATAGAAAAATACTTCAAAAACGTAAATGAAATAAATAAACACATATGCATATTAGAAAAAGATAAGTTTTTAAAATGTGCAATCCATTAGATCACAACTCAACATATACAGATTACTTAAGATGAACTTGTACTATACTATCTTGGTTACCCCATTGAATAGAAATAAACCACCTCCATTCGTAGGAGAATATATATCAGTGTCATTTAGTATAAATATTAAATCTATTCGAATTAAATTTGTTCTTGTGTACCAAGTTTTGTAAATGTATGCTTCGTTGATGATTTTGATATAAATTGAAAAATTAGGCTTTCAAAACACATGATCGTCGGAAAAATGAAAAAAATATTTATTTATTTTTTGTTGATACAATAAATTTTGTTAACGATCTTTATAAATTCTACAGTGAATATTAACGTATTTTTTTTTCTTTGCTAATTCAGCTAGAAATATTTGTTTTATTCTGGCGGTTGTTAAGGTAATTCAGGTCTCATAACCCATATATTTTTACAGAAAAATTCAGAAGTATAGAAATAGATTTCTGACTAAAATATGATCTCAGTTCATAAACTTACAAATCAATCGCAGATCGTTTTACTGACATTAGTTGTCAGAATGAATAGATGTTCCAGAATGAGTATAACCCTAAATTAAAGGATATCGATTCATTTTGCAACATTCTGGATTGTACCACTAGTATTGTTTTGGATTCTTGGAACAAATTAGTTTCAATGATCACAAATAAATGTTGAAACACGTATTTACTTTTTATTGCATTTTCTTCTGGGTTTTGGTTCTGACTACAAGTACATCTATATACATACATGTTTATAAATGATAATATGTATACTGTGGGTGCTCTCATCAAGTATAAGTTTCAATTCAAACCTCTCAACTGCTCTTTGTATGGTTACATCAACAGTCACAATGAAGTTTACGTAAAAATTGTGATTTAGTTATGTACATAAACCGAATATTACTACTTTTAACATTTTGCCCCAAATTCATTCTACTCTCGAAGGTATGGATTGCAGATTTTGATTTGCTCAATTGTAATATATCGGGGGATGTATTTCGAAACAGACGAGCGAGAAGCGAGTTTTTTTTTTATGATTTGAACACTAGTTTGCTTATTCGAACTCATTTCGTTTAATGCGATTTCAGTTTGATAGACTGAAATGCTATTCTGTTTCTGCTGATAGCGCATTTATTTATTTAAATGATAATTTATAGAACAACTCTATTGCATTTATTTATCCTATTAGTGGTGACATTTTACAAGTATAGATTTTGATTATAATTCGATTTTATTTTCGATCCTATGTATTTATAGGTCTCAACCTTTGAACACATTTGTATTTATCGATGAAATCAATAATCTGTGATCAAATAAAAATGGTATACTAATCTTTATCAATTTTTTTGTGTTTACCTTCAACTTTTGATGAATATATGTTTATGATGAAGCCTAATGGTCTGCAGCAGTCAAACAATATACTATAACGAGGCTTGACTTTACTTTCGTATCTGATATTCAAAATCTACATATCAAGGATCATTGTATGATATTTATTCTTATTGTGCCTTCTGACGTTTCTTATTCAAATTTCACATCTATCAAATTGAAATGTAACGTCAACAAAATGGATTATCTAAATTTTTATAAATCCATTTTTAATTATCATTATTATTATATGTATAGTATATATATAGGAAATGATAATACAATGTTAAAGAAATGGTTGGCTTTGCTGATGATATATGAATGATATATAGCTACAGGAATGGAGTAAAACTAATGTCAAGAAGATTAATAATGACCTTCGAATTCTGAGGCGCTGGTTTGACCTACATTACATGGTTCTCAGTTATAAAACGAATATTCTATATATTAAAGTATCTGGAGCCGTGTTTAACCCAACTGATGCTGTATATCATTCCTCAGACTGTTTAAATAATAGTATCACATGTTCAGACTATATTATAAAGTTTTAGATGCAGTTGAATCGTTTTAATACTTAGGAGTCACAATCGATAAGCGTTTTAGTTTTAAGAGTCATGTGAAGTCGTTACAAAATTATTTGTTAGGATATAACAGAAAATTATACCTTCTACGTGATATATATCCTGAACCCGTACTTAGATCAGTTATTATTTATTTATTTATTTATTTTTTATTTATTTTATTTTATTTATTTTTTGTGCAGTCAAAACTTTAGTATGGAATAACTTGTTGTGGTGGAATTTACTATTCCAATTTGAAGTCTTTAATATAGAACGTTATATTGCAAAGCACGATTAACTTCTGCCCTACCTTTATTTAGTTACTACAACCCCCAAGAAAGGAGTATTTTAAAAAATTGTTTAGCTCTGTGGCACCTAAAATTTATAATCGATTATCAGATAGTTTAAAACAAATTCCCGTTTATTTGACCTTTTTACATGGTGTTAAATCTTGGTTAATTTACGTAAATGAAAAGTTTTAACGGATAAGAAACTGAAAAGATGATTTCACCACAGCATGTCCTTATATTCTAACTTCAATAATCAAAAAACTGTATATTTTATGAGCTGCGTACTCTGTGGCAGTTCTAAATAAAAATTATTTTGGCTTTGTTGAAATTAAAATAAGTTCGAAATTATCATATTGATCTAATTATACCTTCACTGATTAAGATTAAATTTTTCTTCACTTATAAGAATTTGAATTCGCTTAATGTAACAAAATTGTACTCTTTGTGGAAATTTGTCCTTAAAAATAGTAAATTAGTATAATAGTATACATATTATCTGGCAGAGATTAGCCTTCAATTAAATTAAATTTATTTTAAATTAAATTTTTACAGAAATAGCCAAGTTCCATTCCAGTTGGCCATATTCCATAATAGTAACAAAAATCATCTTATATTCCCTATACAAATAACCATATTCTAGAACTTTATAAATATGATTACTATACTCTAAAGAAAATAAATAAATTATACAAGAATCAAATCAATGATATCTCAAAATATCTCGACCGCCAGGTTTGTTTTCGATTTATCCAAAATTTTACTATTTGCAATAGTAAAAAGAAAGCTGAAGAAGAATGGCAGGTGCGATAAGGTTGCCGAAAATTTGCATTCTAAATGAATCAATAATGATCAGCCAAAGTTGTAAAAAATTTTGAAATCGAGATCAATCCGAACTTTTGTAACTCTTATAAATATTGGTAATTGATATGTGCGATGCCCGATTTTTAATTTCTTTCTAAATACCACTGGCTAAGCTGAATCACCCTTTGACAGGGCGAATTAGACCTGCGAGGCGCATATAATTGCAAATCGTTAAAACATCAATATCAGCTGACAATAAAACTATGATTTAAATAGCCACAAATTCATCAACTATATATTATCAAAGTATACCAAATGTGATAATAAATAAGCGATGCTTTCGAGTTCAGATTTTCTTAGGATACCTCAAATATGTTCATTAAATTTATATGTAACACCTGTATTTATGCCGCCTATTTGAAGACTGACTTGGTTTTTTCTTATTTAAATCCAAATTTAAAAAAATTAATTTATTTCATAAATCGGATACATATAGAAAACGGATACAATTTTTACTCCACGAACAAATGGAAATATTTTACTGCGGATTTCAAATGTAAAGTTTTCTATGATGTTGATGTACATATCGTGGCCGTAGTTCTATCTTGGCGTAAGTCCAAAATGACGTTTATTGGGTTTTCAATTCATTTGACTATAAGATCCTGTCAAATTGAACATTTATTCCAAAGTGTTCAACGAAGAGTTCAATTTAGCCTTTTATAAACCAAAAAAGTGCGATCGATGCGTAGCACATAAGGTAGCTAAACTACCATTTTGGACGAAATTTTGAATCACCAAAAACACGAGCTCAATAATAAGATGGCAAAAACAGAGCGAGATTCTGATAGTCAAAATATAGATGAGTTTACGGCCGTTCTGTGTGTTACGATCTACAGAATGTGTTTGCATTACCTCGGAGCAAACGGATCAAATTTTTTTTACAAACGAAAGTTTTCTGTTAATAATTTAACAGCAACTCGAATGAATTTACATATTGTTCAATATGGCATGAAGCGATTAGTGGTAGAGCAGGTAATGATTTAGCGTCAGCTTTATTAAAAATTTTAAAATGTTTTGTTTCGGACAACCCTACAGTCAAAAAAATTATTCTTTGGCCTGACTCGTGTATTCCCCAGAATCGGAATCGAATATCCTCATTAATGGAAATACAACAAAAAAATTCAGAGCCTGGACATTCTCAGGTGCAGGAGATAGATGCGATCCATGTTCCATTTAACGATTTTTCAGAAATACAAATTAATCCAACTTTAAAGGCAATGAATTTTACAAAACTTATACTCTTGTAATTTGCAAATGAAAATCGAAGATTACACTAAGATAGAACTACAGCGACGATATGTGAAAATCAATAAGCATTTTTTATGACACTCGCTGATTTATAGAACTACTTTTTATAGTTTTGAAAGGTTAATAAAATTGGGGGGCTGGGGATTAATTAGCCCCTTTACCCTCGTTCCTCTTTTCTTGGGTCTACCCATGAATTAAATGGGTGACTTATCTTTATATGATTGACAAATTTTACTTCATATCCTGAGTTGTTAAGGTACATTTGTACCTTCATACGTTTTGTATGGGAAATGCACTATTTTCGTGTTTTCTTGCATTTACGCAGCATGACTTCGATTTGATAGCAACTTAAACACCTGCATTATGTAAAAAATAATTCCCATTAAATACGAACTACATGAAATAACTGTAATTATAACGGTATAGTTATTTGTTTTTTATATAATTTGTTTCGTATTTGTATTGTGCATTCGAATCATTTATAATCGATAATTAGTGTGATTAATACTCATTTGCGTTAATTGTCTCTTGAATATCGTGTCTAATAAGATAAGTGGTAAGTTAATATGGACGAATTATCTCAAGCTGAATTCGCGCGGTAAGTTAGAAAACTCTTCTAATCCACCTGTTTCTAAACGAGGGTGCGGGTGGTTGATGGTTTGATTTGTCTTTTTGTCATTTTTACAGGCTAAGTTATGATCAAAAACAGGACTATTTATCACGTTTACTCGATGAAGTAAGCAGTGGCGAGGAAATGGATCTTGAGGATAACGGCTCAGAAGACGAATTGGTTCCCCCACGTAAATCAGGTGTTCAGGTTTTTGATGATTTATCGGACGTTGAAGATGCATACAATGCGCCTGACATTGAAATAGAGCTACTTGATGAGCATATTCCGGATGAATACGAGCCGTATGAAGATATTGATACTGACGAAGAAATTATGGGTGTCAGCGTATCTTCAGTTCCTGATTTGATTGCTAAAGATGGTACGGTATATGGACGCAAATCCCACCGACTGTTACTAGGATACAACAACATTTTCCGTCTTAAGCCAGGACCAGTTGCTTCAACAAAATTCTTGTCGGTTGCAGATACATTTAAATGTATATTTTCAGACGTGATGGTAGACATTATTGTACGAGAAACGAATCGGAAGGCTCTCAAAACCTTTGAACAATGGAACGCAAATAATCCTGGAAAACCTGCTAAAAGCTGGAAGTGTTTAACTTCAAAGGAGTTTTACGCCTTTATTGGTGTACTTATTACAATGGGTGTACATCATTCAAATTCGGAGCACCACAGCGTTTTATGGCGAGTGGATTCTTACCCTCTATATAGAGCGACCATGTCGATCGATCGATTTCGTGGTATATGCCGATTTATCCGGTTTGACAACTATGCCACCCGTTCTCAACGCTTGAAGGTAGATAAAGCAGCTGCTATACGTGATATCTGGCTTCTATTAAATGCAAATTTGTCATCACATAATACGGCATCGGATTGTGTGATGAACAACTTTTTCCCTATAGAGGCAGAACTCGGTTCACACAGTATATTCCATCCAAGCCGTCCAAATATGGATTAAAAATATTTTGGGTTTGTGATGCAAAGACCTCGTATCCTATCACTGGTCAATTGTACACGGGAAAAGGACCTGGCGGTCCAGAAAAAGATCAAGGTCAGCGAGTTGTACGCGATTTATGCCACCAATTTAATGGTTCTGGCCGGAATGTCACAATGGACAATTTCTTTTCCGCATTGCCTTTAGCCCGCTTGTTGTTATCATGGCAATTGACGATGGTAGGCACTTTAAAACAAAACAAAACTTGCATCCCAACGAATTTCAAGAAATGTGCAAGTAAAGAGGAATATTCATCCCAGTTTGGGTTCAGCGTCGATGGGAAAGTCAGCATTAGCTCGTATGTTCCAAAACAAAATCGCATTGTAACGTTGTTATCGACGATGCACACTACCAGTAATACGGAAGGCCCAAAAAAAAAACCTGAAATGATTTTATACTACAATGCCACCAAAGGAGGGGTCGAGAACATGGATAAGATGGTGACGCATTATACGACAAAACGTAAGACGCTCCGGTGGCCACAGGCAATGTTTTATAATGTAGTGGATATTGCCGCTCTCGCTACATTTATAATCTACAGTGAAAACAATCCAGAAAGTGCCAAATCGTCACAACGACGACGCATCTTTCTGCAGGATCTAGGCAAACAATTGGCCATGCCAGCTATTGAAGATCGTGTGAAAAATCCGAAAATTATAGCTAATTTTTCCACTAAATCGGGTATTGAGTGTGTATTAGGCCATCCTGTAATCCTTTTGAAACCATCTGAATCTGCGACTAAAACTGGAAGTTCGCATCTAGGTAGCTGCTTTGTTTGTCGGTCAGCTTCATCATTTCAGCGAAAAACTCGGAAATGCTGCTCGATCTGCAAACGGCCAATTTGTAACGAGCACGCAGAAACCATTACAAAATGCAATCAGTGTTCAATTTAAATTAGAAATCTTAAATATTTGAATAAAAACAGTTAATTTTTGTTTCATCTTTCTTTTTCTTGGCTTCGCTCAAGGAGTTCCCACAGAAAACCAACATAGGTACGAATGTACCTCTGTCACCCGTTTAAGGGGTATTATTTCATTTTGCGAAATAACTAAATAATTTCGTTCTACACCTTTGCTGAATATAATTAAAATCGATTTAAAAAATATCAACAGAGGCTAAATAAAATCATCAAACGTACAGTTTGATGCAAAAATAAAAAAACATTAGATTGAAAATTAAAAAGGTACAATTGTACCTTGTCACGTACATAAAGGTTAAGTTCATTGGTGGATACAATAATGGTTTACGTCGTGGTTCACTATGAATCGAAAATAAGGCCCTACTTTTTACCTTCCATCATCATTAATTAAATTTTAAGGCCCTAATTTTAATTATCATGTGCATATTCTTATATGATATGTAATAACCCTTATTTGGCAAATGTTAAATTTTCATGGTTTTTTCGAGTTAAATTTGAAATAGTCGTAAATCAGCCTAAATGCAAATCATCACCAAACAAAGTATGTGCTGAGATTTCGCTTAATTATTTAGAAGGCCGACAGGTGTACATATATGTTGGCTTAAAGCACACCGGATATGATATGTAAGTACAAATTTCATGATAATCGTCAAAAGTAAGATAATTTGAATGTGTATGACAGGCAGTAAAAATATGCCGAGTATTTTATTTTTTTAACATTTTTCATGAAACATATATACACGTATATACAAATTATGTATGTATATACATATATTTACATATTGTGAGCCCAAAAATATATAGGTTTATTCCTGGAATTTAATTTAATTTTAATTTATAAAAGTTTTCATTTTTTTTTTTTTTTTTCAAATCAAATTCTCGGAAGACACGAGAAAACAAGCTTCCATTAAATATCTAATTTTTGTATGTTAATGTAATTGAGAAGAGAAGGTATATGCTTTTTCTTGTATATAATTAGAATAAACAGTTACTTCAATGGAATATATTAAAGCTGGTTTCAACAAGCAAATGTGATTTGCAATAATTTCTGTATATCTCGATAATTCCTTACTTTAACAAATTTTTTTATTACATAAAATCTTATAATATTAAGAGATTCCAGAAAAATAAGAATTTCAAATATTACTGATTTAATTTTTAATCTCTATTAATTGAGAAATTTACAAACCCTATGCATGGAAAAATTGTTCGTTTTTGAACTAATAACATTTAAGAAAAAAAATTAGGGCGTTTTTTTTTAATTCATACAAATGAAGATATGCAAAAATTCATCTTTGGTTATTTCAAAATTGAAACAACGCCCTAATTTTATTTTTAAATTTATTATATACGTATATACCCCGGAATACCACGCTTTCGTTTGATATCTGATTATATTGTAATCTAAAATGAATGAAACTGTTTTCAGTTTATATAATAAAGGATCTGTATGCTATAAAAATTGAAAAGGTTTTACATGATTCGTTTTTCATTATGTATTTATCAAGGAATTTAAACACATCCATTCAATTCACTATAATATAACAACCAAACACTCTAGCGGAATGACAAAGATAAAATTCATGCTATTATATTAGGGCCTTGTTCAAAGTACAATGAATATAATATTTTGTTGTTGTTGTTGTTGTTGTTGTTGTTGTTGTTGATAAATTCATCCCTATATATACATATATTTTTGGATTGTTTTCATTTTCGCATTTCAATAATAGATATTACGTGTTACATTGTGGTAAATAATAATACGATTTTTATATAGCTACGTCTCGACGTCAAAATAAATTTCCTCTCATCATTTTTCATATCCATCCATAGATACCCAGCTCTATGAAAAACCCATTATTATTTTATTAATAAAAGTAAATATATGTATATATAGCAATATATGTATATACGTATATAAAATCAAAATGTTATAACTACACAATATTCACCACCATCGTCGTGTTATATAAAGCTTGTACATAATATAGTATTGTTGTTACTATCTTGTACTGGTGTACTAAATCATATAATGAACTGACTTGTATATATATGTTTATATTTATATTTATGCTCATCATCCATTTCCATTTTTCACTTTTGTTTGATATTTTTTTGCTCTTGAAGGGATCCACAACTACATCATCATCATCTAGTATATCGTCGTCATGCATTCACCGCGCCATTATCCTCCCTAATATATATTACTATCATTATAATTTAAACATCCATCACGATGATGAATAATTTTTTTTTCGGTTCTTCGTTTATTTATTTTAATGATTTTTTTTTTAGCTCTTCTTCCCAGAAGAAAATGATGAAAATTGATGAAAAACTTTTTTTTTGTTTTTCTGCTGCTTTGCTCTATACGCTCGTCTATCTAATATACATTTGTTTATATATTATTATCTTATTTATTTTTTTATTATTATTGTTTTGTTTCAATTTTATTTAAACATAATAAAAACGAACGAATAAAAATCTAAACTTTAAAATAATTTAAGATCTGCTGACTAATGAAAAGTTTTTTTGTTTTCAGCATTTTATTAATTTAGCTCGTCTTGATTTAAGACGAACAAATAAAAAAAAATTGAATAATTTGCAAAAATCAAATCAAATTTAAATAAATAAATTTTTTTGATCAAATTAAAGCTTTTTTTGTTATTAACATAATGTATTTTATTAACATTAAGTTTATAACCGTATATATAAAATTCAAAAAATTTATTTATGCTTAAGACGATTTAAACATTTACAGTAAATATATGTACAAAAATAAAAATATAACGATGAGCATTAAATTAAATTGATTAATTAATTATTCAGTTTTTATTGTTGTTTTGTGTTGAATTAAAGATAAAATAAACTTTTTACAAATCAGCTTTCAACAATTTATTTATTTATTATTTATTGTTGTTCCATTTTAATGATAAAATTATTTATTTGAAATTGTTTAAATTTTATACAAAATGTATATAAAAGATTAAGACGGATTTTTTTTTTGCAAAACTTTTTTGAAGAGATGATTTGCGTAAAAAAAACTAAAAATTTCATGTTGTTGAAAGTTTGAAGACAAAAAGTCGAAACATGAAAAATTAATAATTAATGTAGTCATTTGCTAATGTTTTTAGACATTTTTGAATGTTACACTGATTCTGATCAACGAATTTCTGCCTCATAGACAGAAATTAATAATTAGACGAATAGTCAGTTAGTTTTCAATTTGATTAAATTGACTAGAGTTACAACAAAAAAACTAAATCTCACAAGATCGTATGATGTAATTTATGTCGAATTTGTTTAGTTTTAATTTACGAAGTTCTTTCTGAATCTCCAATTTTCTTCTCAAATATTGTTAAAAACATACGAAATGGTTATTTTGAAAACATATGTATATCTAAATTGCTTGCATTTTTAGAACCAATAATTACCTTTCAAACAATTTACATCATTTATTCCTGGACTTATTTACTCCCGATTTACTCCCTTACAGCCGATTGGATTTATAATACGACCAACAGGTAATAAGTATTTTGTAGGTAGGTATACCTACCTATCTTAGTAAAAGTTAATTTTAATTTTAGCTTACATTTTGGTTGCTTCCAACTAAAGATTTAACTCAGCCTATAGCGCCTGTAACAAACTCATTAAATGGAACAATAATCCTGGAAATTGATCCGAATATCACTTTTGATGACATATCCATGGTTATAAATAACCAGATTATATTTATCGAAGGTCCACTCATGCCTACCACATCAACTTCAGCAAGGAGTCACCTCGCAATTGAATCGGAAGCCGTATGTCAATCAATACAAACCAAAAATATGGAAATTGTATTTTTACTAGAAGAATCGATCGCGTTCTGTAAAGAATGGGGATCAAATAAAACGAACGACTGCTAAAAAAATATTTAAATAATTTTATTTATTCCACTAATCGTTTCGCCGTATGTGGGGTTATATGTTACAAGGAATGTTTTTGTAAAGCATAATTTTAAAACATTTCCAATTATTTATACATTAGCTTTCTTTGTTTTTATTGAAGGCGATAAACTAGGGTACCTGCCAAACTTTTTTCCATTTTTCTTGGGCGCGACCTATCGAATCGTAATTTTTGAGTTGTAGTGTTGCATTACAAACCCTCATTCATTCTTTCATTTTTATATATGTAATATATAGAGAGATAGAGATACAAACTCCACCAACGCTTTATTAGCTCTTTTATTTTCTCATCATCTTTTTCGGTACACAGATTGGAGTAGTTCATTTCATACGGATTCTAAATCATATGTTATCAAAACAAAATAATTAGGGCGTTGTTTTTATTACATAATAAATTTTAGTTTGTAAAATCAAATTTTAATATTTTAAAATATGTTTCGAGATACTTTTTCTTTATGGGAATGCCAGGAATATCTACAAATTTTACCGATCTGGTTAAATCTGGTAAAATTTTTAGTTTTTACAAACCTGATTTTTTTGCAATTTTTAAATATTACAACAAATGTAAATTAACTTGTCGAAATATAAAAATTAAAATTAAAATTAAATATTAAATTAATTATTATTAAATAAAACAACGCCCTAATTTTTTTTTTTTTTTGTGATAATTTACTTGATAAATCGTGAATAGAAATATATAATGAAGCTTTGCTGGTTGGAAATCTTAAAATTTATAATTTCCAATGCTTTGGTTACACATCTGCTGACGTTGATGAGAAACTGGATGTGCAAATCCAATTTCTAAAATTGGTAGCTATGACTATCTCAAAATTTCATCGATTTAAAAAACAAACACACAAACGATTTATTGGCAAAACTTTATTAGTTTGTTTTATCCATGAAAATATAAACCACCATTTTGGAAAAACGATACCGTACGTTCGAAGACTATATAATTCATTCTTATCTTGTTCCAGACTTCAAATTTAAGCAAGATAACAAAATAAAACGAAAATAATTACTGCAAAAGACAAACGATATTTTTCTAATTTTTTTTTACTGTACATATACAGAATCGAAAAGACGACGACGACGACGACGACAACGACAATAAAAACCAGAAGAATATCTAATCGAAAGAAAAACAAAACCAAAAATACTGTTATTTATTTATTTTCCCCAAACAAAAGATTAATTAAGTCTCAATAAATACCCACTAAAACTAACTGATTTAAAGTTTATCAATCAATTCACTTGTCTTATCTTTTATCCATTAAACTTTATCTTTTTGTTGTTGTTATTTTTGGTATTTTTGTATTTATATGAATATATGTGGATGTCTTATTTATTTGTTATATAAAACCTTCGAAAACTAAGTATAAGAAGCATAAATTTCTTTATTCAACTTAATATTATTTGTATTGACCTCAGGTGTTTTTTTGGTGAAATAAAATTGTTACTTTGCTCTTGCTGCTATATTCATACTAATAAATTACGTTTTTGTTGTTGCCTTATATATGGTATATATTGTGTGTTTATATCTAGATATATGAACCAGTATTGTTACTAAACAAATAGGTTTTTTATGTTGTTATATGCTATATACGTATGTATGTAGACTATGTTCTATATGGTATTTATTTAGTAAATAATAAAAATTTTGGTGGAGTAATAAAAAATACCAGAAAAAAAAAATAAATAAACAAAAAAGGAATTCTAATCCTGGGAAATTTTTTATGGGATCAATTACGAAGAAAACAAAATAAAAAAAATTGGTTTAGTGTGGTTTTTTTAAAGCTTTTTATTGTTTATATAAAGGGTTTTCCAATAAGAGGTTTGCTATTTGGGCAGCTATCAATTTTGAAGGTGTCATTTTTGACATTTGACAAGTAAAAACTATGCCATTTAATGGAAATGGTACGATACACGCTTCAACAACGCATTGAAATTGTTAATATTCACAGGTGGAAACTGGTGGAAAAATTTGAGCTGTTGGGACAAGTTAGTCATATGAAGAATCGAAACCGTGTGCGTCGCTCAATAACAACTGGCAATATTGCTGCTGTAGTCCGTAGTATATTGAAGAAAATCAAGGTTTGTCGATTCCACGTCGATCTTTGGAATTAGACATTCCACAAACGACATTACACCGTATTTTGCATAAAGACGTAGGTCTTAAAGCTTTTAAAAATGATCCGGATTTTCATCGAAAAATCAACTTCAGTGATGAGGCCCATTTTCATCTTGGAGGCTACGTTAATAGGCAGAATTGTCGTGGTTGCGGAAAGATAAGGTCTATGCCAATGCTCCACAATTAGGCTTGCCACCGCTCGTCCTTTGTGGAGGACAGTCCTCCTTTCTGAAGAAAATTCCTCCATCCTCCACGGAGACAAAAATGACCTCCATCAGGGAAATAAATCATGGACGGACTGTATCAATCAATCAGTTTTGAGATAGTTTGGAGAGTTGGAATTATTTGATGGAATATCAATTATGGATTAAACTTGTAGACGCTTTCAGAGTATTTTAAAAAAAAATTCACAATTTTAAATTAGAATTAGATGGTTTTTGTAATTTTTAAGATCATATCTATATATGAATTTTAAGATAATTAAAGAAAATGACGATGAAGAAAGTTTTTAAAAACCTTAGCGATAATAAGTAATGAGTAAAATATTTTTCAGAAATTAGCCTAATGTCAATCTGGGAACTTCTAGAATTTTTCTATAGGCATCAATGGTTTTGGGTTGTATCCTAGTTTCGTAAATATTATGCCGTTTAATTTGGGCAATAAATTATGCTCCGTTCGATTGTTCCATAAGCACAGCTACCATTTGTCAGAATGGTGGATTCTATAAGTATATATTGAAGGCAATCTTTCTTTCGATCCTCTCTCACAGGTATAGATGTGCATTTGGCGAAATATAGCAGTTTATTAGCTTCTCCAGACTTCACAGGTCGTTGGTCTTATGAGATTCACACTTCTGTTTACTCCTATATTGGCTTAAGTTTGACGTTGATTGTGATACGTACATATATGCAAAAATAATCTGTCCTAAAAAGCAACAAAATCAATTTCTGCTTATATGCGTTGGTGTGCAAAGCAAACTGTCCCGATATAATGAATTTTATCATTGGGACAACAAAATTTGGTACAACATGATTTTCTGAATCTCCTAGGGAACATCCTAAGAAGCTAAGATGTCTTTCAGTTTAAGTTAACCGAGAAAAACATCTATTCGATATATTTCTATATGAGGTCATAGCAAACATGTCTGTCCGAAACGTTAAAATCAGCTACTTTTTCCCAAATTGAAATATTTTTCGGATAGCTTAGACCCAATGACATCTTGAAATATACGTCATTATGGTGTTGTTAGCTTCCTAGGGTTTTCCCAAGAAAATTTGGAATTTATTTATGCGACATAAATGAGTTATAAAAAGTCACATATTCGGGATTTAGAGCAATTTTCACCCGTCTATATGGAATTGTGAATTTTGTTTTAAAAAAATCCTAAATTTAGGTTTAGGTTAAAATTCACATGAATGATTGTAATTAAAATTCGATTTTCTTTAGTTGAAGAAAGCATCGTCACCATTTTATTTAAATTTTATCACGTGCATCGATTTCAAGTCTAAACCGCACCGACAGTTAAAATCGAATTGGCTTTATTTGAATAATATAATTAAGAAACATCACAGGTCGCTTCAATAAATTAGAGACTAGACTACAAAATATAAAAACTGAGCTTTTGAAAATTTAAGAATTTAAATTAAGTTTGATGGAAAATGTCTTGAGATCGGTTTTCAGCAGAATTTGATGCTACAAAAATAGCATATCACTTTTCAGATAATGAAACCATTTATTTATTTTATTATAAATAAGTGTGTATACATCCCTCAAAAGTTATAAGTCCTTGAGCGATACAGTACGATAAAGACAAGTATTTTGAGATAGAATACCTTCATTCATATTATCCTTAATTACTCCTATAACAAAAATTATTCGAAACAACAATAATAATCTTCAAAAAGCTAAATGATTAAACCAAATGCATTTTAGTGCTCAAAAGCTCTCTGATTTTTACAGCGATCGCATTAATTCAGTGATTTAGATTTTCTAAATATCAAATGAAAAATATTAATTGTATACTGTCCTCCTCTGGCTTTTTCAAAAGGTGGCAAGCCTATCCACCATTGATTCAAGTTATCGAGGACATACAGCTGCAAATCTGGGGTCATGGAAAATTTCATGAAACGGATATGGTGCTGCAAGTGTAGCCGTACCGGCCATTTGGCTGATGTCGTTTTCAAATGTTAATTGCTTCCCTTCCTCTTTACAATAAATTAAACATTCATTGATTTCTCTTAAAAAATACTCGTTTATTTAATATCAAAATGAAACCTCTTATTGGAAAACCCTTTACTATACGTATGTAAAGAAATGATTTTGAAAAAGCAATTTTAGAATTTTCGAATTTTTACAATACGTTTATGAGCTTTCATTAAAATTTGTATACAGAGATTTTCTCACAAAATGAGAACAATATAAAAAAATTCGATATATGGGGATTATGTTTATATGTACATATACATATATAGACATATAGGCACGAAGTTGATAATTTTAAAAATGAATATATTAGGCTCAATCCTCTTAAAATTAAAAACACATATACGTACTGACCGCACGCCCATCTATAATCATTTTTAGTATTCAAAACACGATTTAAATGTTTACATATACAGCAAATAAAATATTTAAAATAGACAGACAACGACGATGGAATATTGATATGTTCGTACAATTTATTTAAATAGACAACCCAAACACCATATGGTTGTATCATATATCAAAAAAATAAAAAAATTGCTTGGATACCAAAATAATCCCAATTGATAGTAATTTGATTTATGATTTGCGTATTTAATTTCAATATATATTTATAGGATATTTTATTATGTGTGTTCCTATACTTTTTGAAAACTTTTTTTTACGATACTGATCAGATTTATGATTTTGGTTGTCAACACAAATGGTTTTAATTAAAAACAAATTTTAAAGATATATGTTTCTTCCCTTCCTATATACCAAGTGTTATTTAATATTATTTTGTATTTATCAAAAGATAAATTATTTCACAGACCCCGCACCGCACCGAGAAATCCCTGTTATTTTCTCCTTAACGTTTTATTTTTTTTTTACAATATAATATTTTATTTTGATTGACAAACAAAACGGTGAACGAAAAATAAATAACAAAATTCCACGAATTCTGTGTTTTTCACAACGACAAAAAGTCCTTGAGAGCTTGAATTATTTTCTTAAAAATTTTTCTTAATCATTTTAAATTGTGTATGTAAGTATGTATATAGCCAAGGTTAGACTTATTAGATTTTTATTTTTTTATGATTTTTAAGAAGCAAGTAGGTACTCTAGACGCAGTCCTTTAATAAATTGATTCGATTTGCTTGTGTGAATCCCAAATCTGTTGTAAATTTTGGACGGCGATATAAAATAACAAAAGTTGATCAGCATGGATCATAATTTAACTAATTTTAATTTTAATTAATTAGTTTTGTGTATATGTATATTATGTTAATTTATATGATGCATTTGTAATTATTGTTATTATTTTTTAAGCAGTTCGTGCGTGTAATCAAAATGTAAATATTTGGTTTTTATTTTCAAACATAATAAAATTTTATGTCATGCATATTATAATTAAATCTCCCATGGCAATCTAAAACCAATCAAATTATGTACAATTCGGGGTATACATATGCACATACGCATAAAATAACCATGTCAAAAAAGAAAACTATATGAAATAAATATGTATAAAAATAAATAAATAATTAAAAATTAAAAGTTTGTATATGTGCATGAAATTAATTTGTGTACAAAATTTGTTGTTTATATCTAGAATAAATATCAAATAAATTAAAAATTGTTTGACTCATTTTGATATATTTTATAAATATATAAAACTAAAAACTAAATATTAAATTAATATTTGTTGTTATGGTTAAATTAAATTAAATATTTTATGAATTTTATGTAAACTATATATTTGTTGTATCGATGGAAAATGGGGGCGAGTGGCAGAGACAGTTAATCGGTCGGCGATTTCATCACAGAACACAAGCAACATTGTGCAGGGTTAGTACTTGGATGGGTGACCGCTTGGGAATATCACAGAAGAAAAGGAAAAATAAAAAAAAAAACTCCCCCCTGGTAAGCCAGTATGCCTTATCCAGCAGCCCTTATCCAGCCAAACTGGCTAGGATTCAATGGACCAATCAATCATTAATCTGAAAATGATTAAATGATTACAGAAACGAACACTAGAAGAAACAACACAAACCGTAAAACACAAATATCAACCCTTGGCCTATCTATTTGAAATTGTTGGAACCTCAGAATCAGAACTCTAACGGAAACATCAAAGCTGGCACAAGTAGAGAAGGAAATGAAAAGTTACAGCATCGAAATTCTATGACTTAGTGAAGTTAAATGGAAAAACTGTGGCAAAATTAACACAAGCGAAAAAATTATTCTAAATTGTGGCACTGACAATACTGACAATAATGGAGAAAGACTCATCGACTTCTGTGTCTCAATCTGTGTCACAAACCAGCTATTTCATAGGAGGGAGTAAATTTTCACACAAGAATTGATCAAAGTATACATGGACATCACCTGATGGCAGAACAAGAAACCAAATAGACCCAATGATCAACAAGAAATTTCTCACATCATTTACAAGACGTCCGAGCAATGAGGGAGACATTCACAGCGACCATCACTTGGTAATTTCACAGTTCTAGATCAAGCCTGTAGCTATGCGATGCACTAAAGCCGCGGCTACACGAATGGAAAATGTAGACCAACGTTGGAGATTTGTCCAAAAAACAAATCGTGTAGACAGAAAAAAAATAACAAATTCAAATGAAGGTTATATTGGCCAACGTTATTGGTCTACACTTTCCATTCGTGTAGCCGCGGCTTAAGACGAACAGACGAAAATTCCACAGCGAAAGGCTAAACGATCCCGATATAAGGGAGATAGATTTTCAGTGAAGCGCTCGAATGCAATCTAGCAACCAACAGTGCCACCAGTAGAAGACCGATGGAAGCCAATCGAAACTGCTGCGAACACACTCGGATACAAAGAATACAGTCGCAAACCATGGATAAGCGACAGCACATGGGAGAAAATTGAAGAACGTCGACAGCTGGTTGAGGAAATCGCAAACAGCACAGAAAACTTCGAATTACCCAATAATGCTTTTAACGAAACAATCAACACCCATCCACCAACGGAACGGGAAGTTAGCAGTATCATTGAGAAAATGAAAAATAACAAAGCCGCTGGAATAGATAACATACCATCCGAAATATTCAAAGGTGACGCATCTACCACTGTGAAGACAACACCATAATAACAGAAATATGGAATTCGGGTAAAATACCACATAAATGGAAAGAGGCATTATTATGTATTAACCATAATGATTCCAAAGAACGGAAACCAAAGAGAATGTAAAAATTGGCGAGGCATATCACTACTCAATACAACAATAAAGGTGTTAGCAATGATAATCCTCGACAGAATATCATCTATACGATCAATTCGAAATTGAGGAAAGAACAAGCTGGCTTCAAACCGGGACGTATAAATACGATCCGCATCATCATTGAACAGTCCAATGAATGGAACTCCCCACTATACCTCCTCGTCGTGGACTTTGAGCGTGAATTCGATACAATACATAGAAACGCAATTTGGAAGACACTTAGTGAAATGGGTATCCCAAATAAGATTATTGAACTCGTACAAGAGATGTACCATGATGCAGGTAACTGAGTTCAATACAAGAGCAAGCAAAGTGATGCATATTACAATAGCAATGAGTAAAACGGATGCGTACTCTCCCCACTATTGTTCCTAGTAGTATTAGATATATCATGCGGAAAATGGACCACAAAACGCTCAATGACATCCAATGGGGACTAACAGGAAAACTTAACGATTTGGATTACGCTGATGATATATAACACATAAATACACGGACATGCAGCAGAAAATAGAACAGCTATCGGACTTAGCGAGAGAAGTTCGTCTAAAAATTAACATTACGAAAACCAAGACGATGAGGATAAATACTACGATAACCACACCAATAAGCGTCAACCAACAAAATATAGAAGATGTAAAGAAATTCGTATACTTAGGTTGTACACTAGCAGAAACAAGCGGAACCGAGGACGACATTAACAAGCGCATAAACAAAGCCAGAACGACATACAAGATGTTACACAACATCTGGAATGCATCTGTCCTCTTCCGTAACACCAAGATACGCATGTTCAACTCGTGTGTAAAATCAGTACTCCTATATGGCTGCGAAACGTGGAAGCAAAATCGACAGATTAGGAACAAACTACACGTATTTGTCAACATATGTCTAAGAAGAATACTAAAGTGCTTCTGGCCCAACACCATATCAAATGCGGAACTCCATAGAGTAATTAATCAGGTAAATATGGAAAATGAAATAAGGAAACGTAAGTGGAGATGGATCGGACATACACTAAGAAAACCAGCAAGTGACGTAACACACATGGCCTTAGAATGGAACCCTCAAGGGAAAAGGAAGGTTGGACGTCCACCTGTAACGTGGAAACGAACGGTGCTAGCGGAAGCGAAACATCTCGGTAAATCATGGAAGGAAATTAAAACAGTAGCAGCCAATAGAGTTAGATGGTCCCACCTAGTAGACGCCCTATGCTCCTAAATTGGAGATAAAGTTTAAAAAAAAAAAAAAATCAATGGAAAATATTATTTATATAAATTAAAATCGCTCGAAAAGGTTTTTTATAGTTAAAATAAAGAATTTATTTCAGAATATTATCGATTTTAGCAATTTATTGATTTAAAGTTTTGTTAACCGTACTTTCTGATGTTATGAAGAAATTCTTAATTTTTTAAGTTTTAAAAAAAATTTCAATCAAATTCTGAAATTGTATTAATTTTGATAGCATTAAAATTCTGAAATTTCGTCAAATTCTAAACAAAAATTTAACACCATAAAAAAAGTCTGAAATTTTCTGTCTTGAAAATATTTGCAAATGTGTGATGTTTTTAACGTTTACAGAACACAAATTAAACGAAAAATTAGTTTTACAAATTTGTCTAATTTAAATTTTAAATCACACGACGATTAGCAGTACCCATATTCATTGAAGTGTGTCAAGTTATCCCAGGATTCCATCCCAGAAAAACTAAAAATGTTCATCAGACAATACCATTCTCATCCCATCCCAGGATTTTAAAAATCATCCCAAAATTTGATATCATAATTTTTTAAAATTTGCAAACGACGTGTCAGCTTATACGTTCTTGTCGTAAAAAGTAATTGGCGCAAGTAATTAGAAGTTTAACTACTGGTTCTCGAGAAAAATGAATGCCGGAAAATGTTTCCAATGTTTTCGAATTGACATGATGTTTACTTGCTGTTATAAATCGTTGAACACCAGCCGTATGTTGTAATTGGCGCAATGGGCTTATATGTAATAGTTTTCGCAAAAGTTCGTTCGCAAAACCAAATAGCATTAGTAATTGCATCATGTGGTGTTGCAGTCCCATTTTTGGATGGAGGACGAACGGCCCATTGCTGCAAATATGCAAAATCATTGTGTGGGATGATGAGATTTTCGTTAAAATCATTGTTTTCGTTGAACATTGCGAGTCATTCCGCGAGCGAGCGCTATGCAGTTGAGTTGCCTGCATGCTTCAAATAATATTTTAAAATTGTAACTTAATCGCAAAAATTATATAAATAGTGTGATAGTTTAAATCATTTTAATTTCGATTTTGCGTTAAATAATATTCATACACGTCAATATTTAATTTATTAATAAATTAATATTTAGTAAATTTTTGAAATACATATTCATATTACGCCTGAATGATGGATGTTGCTGTCAAATTTGATATTTTGAGTTTCATATACAATGGAAATTTTAAATACAATACTATATATCAATAAATTCGAAATTTGTAAATATCAAAAGATTTTAAAATTCAATTAAAATTTGAAAATTGTACGCGAAATAAAAAGATAATAAAAAATCGATTAACTATTTTGAAATTTGGTTTTAATTTTAATTCTAAATTTGGGTTTTGATTGCATAAATTCATTAACCAGAATTATGAGTATTTTGACATTTTAAATAATGAATAATTTGTTAAAAATCAAATAAGACTTCAAATACACAAAATTTTCAAAATTGGAATTAAACTTGTATTCGAAATGTATGAATTAGAAAATATCGATACATTCAAAAACCAATCGATGTTTGGTTATCAAATAAAAAATTTAAATCGAACAGGCTTTTTATCGTTCGGAAATAAAATTGGATTTTTGGAATTTACAAATTATAACGGAAATAACAATTCCAATGCTAAATTTCTAAAAAATTAAAATCAACAACTAATGCTACACACTTTCATCTCGACAAGTTCACAGCAGCGACAAGTATCTCTATCAGCACAGTGAAATATATTCATTGCTCTCAACACCATAAGTCTTTGAGACATCTTCGATAGTAACTCGAATATCAAAAAATGATCTTTTTTATTTTATGAAGTCTAGTTGTTCTGCGACTCAAGCCTCTCCCGGCTAATTCGCAGTTCGCTTATTTGCGTCCTTGCCTTACGCCATATTGTCAGCCAAACCGAAGACCCACAGCCAGAAGTCCGATTTGTTTTGACCATCTACACCTTGTTTATAGCTCTATGCCAGCCTGCACTAACATGAAAGATTGCTCGGCCCATGGACTCTGCACTCTCAACAGAGGGTCATAGATGTGTTCACCATCATCCTGATTGAAATCAAGGATAAAGAATATCGTATATAGTTATTGTACGTAATTTGGATCCTACGTACTCAATGCCATCTTTCATCACAATACGTTCTTAGAAACTGATATTTCTTATGTTGCAACTTAAAATTATTTGACCGACGCTATATTACAGGTGGGCCTTTAAGACCAAATATCATTCTAAAAATGTGAAAATAACACGTTCGATTCCCTTTATATCATATCATTAGAGTGTAACTTAACCTGATGTTAGCCACTTACCAAATCCGCTTTGCCTAAAAGGTTCGATAATTGTGCCCTTCAAAATGTCATCAACTTCCTTGAATCACCTAGGGTTATCGTGACAAAGTGGTCGTTTTGAATTTTTTTATGTTTAATGCCAATAATTTGAAAATTATGGTCGGGAAATCAAACTGATTTTGCACTAACAATTTTTTGTTGTTGTTATTTTGAGTAATTCTATTGTTCAAGATCTCGGATGTATGTATAAAAATACCTATACAGGGCTGCTATATTAGAATTATTAAAAACCTTAATTTATAAGAAGAAACTGTGATAATGGTTATTGAGAGGCCAGGCCATCTTTAAATATACAAACTGAAATCTAAATTTAGCGGAAACCGTTTTTATTTAGCCATACTGAAAAAATTGTTTTGGATGTGACCACACCGCCAGAACATATAACTTTATCAAAATATGCGCATTTCATTACAGCGGAGATGAAATTTAGCTTTCCGAAAGTGTTGTTTGTGCTGTTTTTGTTTACAGTTGTTTAACTTCATTAGTTGTTATTTTTGGAAGCTATTTCTGGTCAGAATATAAATCAGACAGCTAGATAAAATGAAATATATCATTGTGCCTGCCAATCAAAATTCTTATTTATCAACCCAATTACACCATTGTAACAAGCTTGACCAAAACAATTCAAATATTTACCACCTGTACATGATTTCCCAGATTAGAAGCAGAACAAAACCATATAGACAAGAAAAACAATGATTCCATAAATGCAATCAATTTTATTATTCATATCCCCAATTCATGTAAAAGCTTCATTCCAATTATTTTTTGTTGTTGTTGCAATATAACCTGTGCTTTATATACACACATACTCAAGGTGACATAGCAATGTTGGACCAACATGATATCTTTATTGTGTCATGTCTTCCTTACTCTCTACAGATATATACATATTCGTATAATGTACTGATGTATACAATTTATCTGTGACTTGGATAAACATTGCTATGTTGTGCTCCACTTTACTTCGTGTGCTCTCCCTGTGTACAAGCAAATATAACAAACAAAAAAATTGTAGATCTCACGTTTAACTATAAAAATTTTGTGCTGTTGATTTTCTATTTCACTCAATTCAATTCAAATCTATTTTCAACTTTTGGAAATTTTTCCCTTGAGAAAAATCAAGAGCAAACAATCATGTATACACACACACATACATACATATATCCTAAGTCTAGTGTATATATAAAGAAACATACACCGAAGAAAAGGTTTTTCCTATATCCATACTTTATTTTATTGTATCATTCTGGAAATGTATCAATAGTTTTATTACATGGCATGAACTTACTCACATGTACTTCTTCGTGTTAGCTATATATGTATATTTGTGATGGATGGCCAATTTAGTTGTAAATCTTTACTTGTGTTTCTGTACGAACATAAAATAAAAACGATAAAGAGTAATCGACAAAAAATTTTTGTGATGCTTTTAAGTGATGATAACGTTCCATGCTTAAAAAAACTCTTGTTTTAGATTTCTTATACAAATACACATATGTACATCATCTTCATTCAGTTAAAGAAAACACAAAAAAAAATTCATTTTTATGTCTTTCTGTCTAATTTTCATTCGTTTTGTTTTGTTTTATTAAATTTTCGTTCCTACATGCCGTATATATGTATATAGTAGATAGTTTTATCTTGGTACTAGCGAGCAGGCAGACATTTGCAAAACTAAAACCTTAAAATCAACAACAAAAGTTTATTTTAGGATATGATGAAAGAGGGATGAATTAAAGCTTAATTTTTTTGTTTTTAGTATTATTTTAAAACAAAAGAAAAAGCTTTTAGATTGCAGATTTTTAATCGAGCACAATTTTTCCTTCATATTTTCAATAAAATGGAAAACGGAAATTCATCATCAAGAAATGGCAGAGATTTTTTTGTTTTATTTTTATATCTTTCCAGTTATTTATTTGGAACATTTCTATTTATGCTTTTCCTTTAAAAAATTTTTATTTTTATAAAACAGATAGAATTAATTTCGAGCTGAATGGAATAGCTTAAAATATGTGTGTCAAGTATTTTATGGTTTACACAAAAAAGTTTTAAGTTTTATGATCAAATACCATGTTAAAATTAGAACGATTATGTTTTTTCGTGAACGATGCGAAGATAATTATAAATAGAACTCTTGAATGAAGTAGTGTAAGAGCTTTTATTCGGCGTTTCAATATGGTATCAAAATTACGTAATGTGTAATAATTTAATTTTAATATTGTAAATTTGTTATTGGTAATAAAAAATATACACACACTCACACAAAGGAAATAATAATAAACACATCAACATTATTTGGGAATTTATTTATTTTAATTTATTCATTTAAATGTAATAAATTTTATTGTTGAACTATCAAACCGCATACGCGAAAAAGTTTCATATAATTTTTGAACAGCAGACGTAAATTAATGAAATTTATTATTGTTTTTAAATAATTTGTAATGTTCTGCATCAATCAATCGGCTTTTCGATTTATCATTATTTTACATCAAACAAAGCGATTAAATCGCATTTATCAATTTTTTATTTTTACATTTCATTGGAATAATTTATTGTGTACTGATTGGTGAAATAATTGTAATTTTCTCTATTTATGTATAAATTATTGCCAGTGTGTGGTTTCTATAGAAATAATTTTAATTTAGCAATATCAAAAAGTGTAAATAAATTTAATTTCTGAAACATTTCTTCATCACATCTATGGTCTGGTCAGTTTAGTTGCATAAAAATAAACTCAGTTGGATTTAGTTTTAACATTAATAACTTAAATTTCCCAGAATTATATTAATTTTGTTATTAAATTCTCCGTCAAAAAATTTGCTATTTAAATAAGGTCAAAAATATCCAAATGTTGAATTTTAGAGCTTCTCTTCAATTAACAATAATATCCAAAAATTTCAAAGTTTTTAAAAAAATTTAACACATATTTCGATTTTAATTTTCGAAAATTCTGAGATTAACAATAAAATGACACAATCGACACAAATTTTTTAAATAAAATAGAAGTAAAAATCTTAATTTAATGTATAGAATTCAAAAATCACAATTTTACATTTCTATACATATTTAAAAATTTTAATCTAGTATATTAAAAATTAGGAAATCATGATTCTCGAAAATTTAAAATATTAAAGATTTTTTAAACATTTTTTTTTAATTATAAATCTCTAGCATTTTAGAAATTAAATTTTAAAATCAGGATTAATTTTTAGTTGAGAAATTATACCTTGGGGCATACACTTTAAAATTATAAAGTTTAAAAGAGGTATTTCAAAACCAGTGTTCATAATATAGCATAAACTTCTAACTTCTATAGTGAAGAACTATAAAATTTTAAATTTTTGATATTTAAATTTAATAATTTGAAATAAAAATCCTCTTAAATATTATAATTTAAATATTGAAACTTTGATGGTTCAACATAAAAGTTTTAGAACTCTTACGATTAAAATTTAAAAAAAAAATAATTATAACAAAATTTAAAACTATTTTAAATTCAATATTTGGATAGTTCTTATTCTAGTTGAATTTGATAACGTATTTGGATTTTGAATTTTAGAAATGAAAACTGAATAAAATCAGTTTAGGTTTAAATATTAAAACTTCTGTAATTAAAAACAAAAAATTTTGTTTTCAAATTCGTTTAAGAAAAGGTAATTTTAGCGCGATTTTTTTAATTTTAAATTTTGAATAAATGTTTATAATTAATTATAGATTTTTTATAATCATTTTGATTCTAGAAGTAAATTGGGTACTACACAGAATTAATTTTAAAATTACAAATATCTATAAATTCTAGACTTAAACAATTAATAATCTTGTAAATATAATCAACAAAATTAGAATATTTGAATTTTGAAGATTGTACATTTTTAAACTTCGAATTAGAATTATTAAATATTTCAATATGGTCTAACACTTAAGAACATCTGGGATAATCTATTAAATCGGGATTACATTCACTATTAATAATTTTAAATTATTGCGTTTCTAGAAATTTGTTGGCTTTAAAACACATATTTTAAATGATTTAAATATTCCAAAAAATTAAGTTTATACTTTTAAATTCTATAGTTTAACAAGAATTTTCATGTAATATTTTTAAATTCAAAAATGTAAATTTCAAAATTAAATTTCTTATGTTGCGAATTCAACTAAAGAATCTTAATTTATTTTTAATGTTGAAATTCCAATTTCTAGAACCATTTCGTAGTCAATTTAAACCATTTTATATTAACCAATCACAATTTGTTAATTATGAAATTCCTAGATATAAATTTTTAAATTTTAAATTAATTAATCCCAAAATTTTAAATTTTAATCATAAAATTTGGGATTTCCATTTATTTAAAAGTTTAGTAAATTGGTAAACTAACATATAGAGTTCGTAAAATTTAATACAATTACCGGAATTTTTAAAATGTAAAATTTAAAGTTTGAATGCTTTCCGTTTTGGACTTTTAAAATTAAAACTTTGGATTTTTAAATAAGATATTTTTCGATTCCCTGCGTTTTTAAATATTAAATAAATCAACAAATTAAATATAAAATTTTAGTATAGAGAAACTTTTGCGAATTTTTGAGACTACATAATTTGGATATGAAATTTTTAAATATTTAAATTTTGATGGTTAAAGATTTAAGAATATGGAAGATAAAATTTCTGTTCTGGATATTAGATACAAATAAGAATTCAGGATCTGGAATTTGACATCTAATAAATTTTTCATTCTAATTTTATATTTAGATTTAAGGCATTTTTTTATGATTTTAAGGACCTTTAAAATTTAAAATTCGAAACGGATTAATAACTGAATTTTTATAATTTAGATTTCAGTATTATGAAATTGACTAATTTGTAAATCAACTTCGAGAGTACCTGATATTTTTTAGTATTTTTGAAATGTGATTTTGAAACCCTAAAACTATAAAAGACCTTTAAAATTTAAAATTCGAAACGGATTAATAACTGAATTTTTATAATTTAGATTTCAGTATTATGAAATTGACTAATTTGTAAATCAACTTCGAGAGTACCTGATATTTTTTAGTATTTTTGAAATATGATTTTGAAACCCTAAAACTATAAAAGTCTGAAGAGTTTTAAATTGAGATTTAAACGGATCTACAATTATAAACTTTATTCAATTCTGAAATTATGTATATATTTCAATAGGTTCGAGGGAAAATTGACGTGATTTAGGATGAACTTAGGAGACAGAGGTGGCAACAATAATAATAAAAATCAAATATTTAAGATTATTGGAGAATGGAAACATTTAAAATTTAAGAACATTGAATTTATTTTATTTTTTACAATTAATAATTTTGCAAAATTTGCTTCAAAATTTCTATTTTCATTTCCGAATTTTGTTTATGATTTTCCGAAATTCTGAGGTAAAACTGACATTCCTCTCAATACAATTAGTTACAAACTTTAAGTTCAGTTGTAAAACTTCCAAATTCATTTTTAAAGAAAATTATTTAAATTACACATTTTAATTTAATTTATAATATATTATTAAAACATTTTTTAATTAATTTAGCTTTTTTAAATTTTAGTGAAATTTAGTGAGATTAATCAAATTAAGCAAAATATCGAATTTCGACTTTTGGAAAAATCATTTTATAATTTAAATTTAAGAATTTAATTTTGGAATTTAGATTTTTCAATATTAAATTTATAAACTTAATAAATTTTTAAAATCAAAATTAGCATTTTTAATTTTATGAATTAATTATATATTAAAAGTCGCGTTATAACGATTTTTTATTTTTTTTATCGTGAATTATTAAATTAAGGGATTTTTTAAAATACCTATACGGTATTTATTCACATTTAATTAGAAATTTGCTACTAATGTCTAAGCATAATAAGCAGCATTCCTCAAAACTTAAACAAGTAAGGACGTCTGTTTTTATATTTGTATTAAGCAATATTCAATTAAAGAACAGATTTAAAAAAAGTAGTTTTTGTTAAGACTTGAGTGCCTGTCTTCGGTACCTTTTTTTTAAATATTTTTTTTAATTTTAATTTTTTAATTAATAATATTTTTTTTAAAAATATAGTAATATTCAAACTATTTAATTCCCAACTTTAGAAAATAAATTATAACAATTAATTGTTGAAATATTTTAATTCGATTATTGTGATCAGTTTTTAATTTATTATTTATAAATAAAGTAGTATTGACTGGAGAAGAAATTTCCTTTATTTGGAAAGGACAGAGAGGTGAAAACAAAACCATTTAGTAGAGCAAAATCACCAGTATTTAAATTTTTAACTTGAGTGTTAGTATATCGTAACATGAGTTTGACTTCTGTTTCTTAAAGATAAGATTTTTTTTGGCTATATCAAAAGAATTTTGCATTCGATTTTTTAGTTAAAAGAAATAGTCATCGTAATTATAAACTATTTCAGGTTCACGTAATAAGGAATTAGGTATAAATGGTTTATGTCCGAATAACAACTCGGACATACGGCATAAATTTTAATTCAGGAAGCCAGGAGTCCCAATTTCGTTCATCGGACTGTGTAGGTATATATTCATAAATATTCAGTCCAGGTTTGATGAGAACACTCTAATGCCCCATTTGTTTCTGGATGATATGCTGACGAATTTAACTTTTTTATTTTTAATAATTTAAACATGTTACTAAATAAATCACTCATAAAATTAGTATACTTTACTCCCCGGTCTAATAATATTTCTTGTGAATTTCCAAAAATGCACATTACTTGCCAATAAATAATGCCATTGAAAATTGGATCAAGGTAAGATAGTGGAAGTGGGCCGACTATGTCTAATAATATATTTTAGAATGGTTGAGACGAAGTTTGCATAGGACCCGTTTAATTTAGTGCAGTTATTTTTCTGCCAAAATTCACATGACTGGATAAATTTATTTATTCGCAAATATACATTTTTGAAACTTTAATATCGTTTTAATCGTTCGGCTGTTCTAAATACACCTTGATATCTACCTAGAGGATTCGAATGAAAATCTTGAATTATTTTGTTAATTTCAGCATCATTGCGGTAAGTTGAATTATTTTCGAAGTATAAAAGAATAGTAAAGAGGTTCAGAAGTTGATAGTTTTTTTTTTTCTATGACAGAATGGCAGTACATGTGAGTTTGGCTCGGTAATAAAAATGTGAGGTCAATCGTTTTTACATTTGTCTTACTTTGAAGGAACACCATAAACATCATAAACAAAAATGAATTTTTATTTTGCTCACTGCAACAATCACTGTATAATACAATTCGTTCAGTACTTAATGGTTCCATGTGCAAATACTGAAGAGGGCAAAAAGCACCTTCGTGCGACATGCAGCAGAACGGTTGATTAGACACACAATCATGTACTGTCAAATTATTCGTCCAAAGTTGACGTTTGTAAAAAGCAATGTTTGAATTCAAAAGGGGCGTAGGCAAACGTTTCTTTAGATCAAAGATATACAGCTTGGTTTTGGAATCCAGTTTAGCTATAGATTTTTATCGTTGTGTTTTGCCTTGTATACGAAATATTCGTTGTTGATATGGTTTGTTTGGATTTTCATATCTATATTTTTTTTTGTTATTTGATTTTGCAGCATGAATTTGCAATTTATACATATCGCATTTACTGCATGTATTACCCTTTGGTTTATGGAATGCAATCCCCATTCCTATATAAAAGAGTATGATACTTATTAGGAACATTCGATAAAATTGGCATAATACACACCTTTACATATTTGAGAATATTTTGTAATCGATATGGGATTTGCATGTTCTGCTGCGAATAATTTATACATTTTGACCAAATTTAAGTTATCGACTGTAATGGCTTTCATAAGCTGGAAATTTGTTAATTTGATCAATTGTATACCTCTTGAGTTTGGCTATCTGAAAGTTTATTTACTATACAGTTCTTTTTCTTTCAGTTTCACCCAAAGTAAATAAAAAATATTTCTGGCATACGACAGTTTTAATTCCATTGATTCCTATAGGTTATAAATGTAGGAATGAGTTCTATTACGTGGAGCAATAGTACATTTATCCACTTACATACACAATGCTCTTAAGCTATAAGAATCTAGTTTCATGTACTTTTTAATTTTTAATTTTACTTTGAAATTTCATTTTGGAAACTCCCAGCGGTTTATAAATTCTGTTTTTGGCTTTCCCCTCATCCCTGCGTTAACAATTCATTGCCCGAATCGATATTTAAAGCCGCTATCGAAGTACTGGAAACTTGAGCAATGTCAATACCAGCTACGTGATCGGGGATATCATTGTGAGATGAACTGGTTTCCTAGCCATTAGGAGGGCAGAAGTTTGCATCCTTGTCGCTATCGTCGAATCAATCAATCGAATTTGTATCTGAACTGTATTCGTTACCATGATAATACTTTTCTAATTTTGATATATGGCTAGAATCCTAACTTGCTGCGACATTCGATTGCGTTTCATTATTGACACATGCTTCAAATACATAATAACCCAGGTTAAAAGATTTGAGTATAGGTATATATCTCAGCTATACCGTTGGTGTAATTATTGATTTTATTATTCAACTGGTGATGAACCGGTGAAATGATGATTGATGAAATTTTTGACTAATTTTGTCAATGAAAATTGATGGAACGATGAAAATAGGCCTAGAATGAATGATAAATAGAATGTTATTGTTGTTTATAGATTGGTCTCGTTTCTTACACGTTGTACATAACAGTTGATGGTGAGACCATGCGGTTATCATGCGAATTTTTATGTGACCAATGAACAAGTCACAATGAACATAATATAAATTTGATAAATTTTTTAAAAAACTTTCTTATTAGATTTTCAATTGTTTTTTTAATTTTATCGAACTGAAGTACATATTTATTTTTATTAATTATTTAGGACCGGTAAGCTAGTAAAACAACTAATGTCTCTTAATTTAATAATCCACAATAAACATATTATAATTCGTTCTAACGAAACTTTTATTTTACATTTAGACTCACACACATGCATAATAATTTGTTGTTGAGGCTTTTATGATAGATTTAGGCCAAACTTCATATACGTTTAGAACTACACTTTTAGAATAGAGAAACTGACCATCCGCATTTTCGAGATATTTTTTATCTTTTAAATTTTGCGTTTTAAATTTTTGAGCTTCTATGTTTAAGAGTCTAGAACAGATACAATTATTATTGTGAAACTTGAAATTAATAATTTTAATAATTTTAAATAAAGAATTTATAAAGAGTTTTATAATTTAAAGTATTTAGAAAAACAACGATATTGCATATAATTTTAAATTTAATAAGTGATAGTTTTTAAAATTTAGATTTCAGTTCATGACACCAATATTTGTAAACTAACATCGAGAATATTTGATGTTTTTGGAATTTATTTTATATTAGCAGATTTAGAAGTTAGAGTTTAGCGCTTCTCAAATGTACGTTGAATTGTACGTATAAGGAATACACCAATAAAATTAAATAATTACAATTTTTAGAAGCTGTATCGTATTAAAACCTAAATCATGGTTTCTATTACGTAAAATATTTTTAATTAATTTTGCGAAATCTAACAACAAATGCGTTATTCGTTTGATCCTGAAATGATGGATTAAAATGAAATATGATATTTTTGTTTATACTCTTCTTATACAGATGTGTAGATTTTTGGAATTTCTACCATAGTAAAAATATAATTTCTTAAAATTACCTTCCGGTTCAATGATCTGATTGTACCTTTACATTATGACATGAAGATTTTTGTTTTTTACTGGAAGATTTAATAAATAATGGTTTTGCCTGTTAGCTGGTTAATTTTTATTGATCGTATTTTTTCTTTGTTTAAATTTACATATTTTAAATCCCCCGCACCCAGTTTGACAAAAAAATAAAATAAAATCATCCACAACCGTAAAACCACGAACCACAATGTGAAACATGAAACTCGCATTTCAAGAACACAAGGTTACACCAAAATACAATTACTTAAAAGCTGGATAAAACGATTATTTCAATTACTTTTAATTAATCTAGACAGGAATTATTATTTTTTTTAAATAAATAAATTACGAAATAGCAAAAATAAATGTTGACATAAAAGAAAAACCCTATTACATTTCCATACCTCATCCCCTCCCCCCACCCACACTTTAATGTAATGGGTCTTATGATTCTACAGTATTATTCGTCAATTTAATATTTAAAAAAATATAAAAAATTATTTTATTATTTATTTATGTATTTTGTTTCTCTATTTAAATCCAAAAAACCACAAAATTTTAATCTCTTTTCCACAAAAAGTATAATAAAATTCTAACATTTTTTTTTATTTTAAATATATATTTTTGGGTTTCCCAACAACAGGAAACAACAGTAACAACAACACAATAACAAATATGAAATCTAACTCTCTTGGTTTTCGTCATTTTCATCGTTATAATACCAGCATGTACATATATACTGTCTGTGAGGAGTTTGTTTTTAATATTTGTAGTAAACAAGTTGAAAATATTAAATTAATATTTAATTTTTAATATTGCGAATGAAAATTTGTATTGCACAAGTATAGTAAACAAAGATTTTAATTGACACGTCATATGAGAGATGTATGTACACACCAAATCGATGTAAAATTTCTAATTTTATATCAATGTATATACTCGTATACATAAGCTATATGAGGAAAGTCGATTTTTTATTTATATATATAGTGGCCCAATTAGACCTGTGACCTGTTATAACATTTATGGACTAATAAGGTAGAATTGATTTTTATTAAATTTCTGGGCAAAGTAAAAATATATATAAAAATAAAATTTGATATAACTCATAGATATATTCGGAGAATTTTCTATTTTTGGAGACAAATTTTACCGAACCAATAATTGTACATGTGACAGGTGAAAAAAATGTAATTGCTAGGTGCTAGCCTTGAAGGTTAGGTTAGGTTAGGTTGAGTCCCTGCTATACGGAATACTTGTGTGCCGTAGCAGCCACCTAACCTAACCTTCAAGACCAGCACATCACTTGTTCGGTAAAATTTTTCTCCAAAAATAGAAAATTCTCCGAATATGAATTCCTGTTACCCTTATGTGATCCAGTTTGAGCTACATATGTAGCGTGATATATTCCGCACCTTACAGTTTTCGAGATCAGAGAAGCTGCGTCCATTAAGAATCGACCATGCCTATCTATTTGTCCGCCCTCCCCATAACGTCCGAGTGGCCGGGAACCCAGACTATCTGAATGTTAAAATGCTCACTCATCTTATTCAGAGACTAGTGATAACTCAACCCCTAGATGGCAGAGAAACTGAATCCAGCGACTTGATTGCCGCCTAACTGTCCCCAAAAATGGTGATATCAATCGAGGATACCACATTATGTTTCAACTAATTCAAGACCTCCTCAATCGCTATCACATCTGCTTGGTACACACTGCAGTGATCCAATTTATCACAGAAGACTGCAGCTCCTACTTTACCATGCAGCTTGATGGCAGAGCCACCCGTAAAGCACTGCAATGCTTCTGTTTCCGATAACGACCCGCTCCTACAAGATTCTTTTGAAGGGCAGGTAGTTTGGAATCATTTCTCAAAGCATAATGTTGGTGTAACGTAGTCTAGATTGGCAAGCTCCATTTCCACTGAGATATGGCTGATAGTCGAGGGGCCGTAATCGCCGCCATCTGCTTACCATAAATATCGAAGGGGAGAAAGTAAAACACAACCTCCAAGGTGCGTGTTGGTCCTCAGCGCCCCGTTTATAAGCCTGTGGGCCGTTCTTTGCACCTTATTGATCCTGTAGGTTACTTTATCAATTCTTACTACGGCAGTTAAACGGCTTCAGGCCCCATCTCTTTCCGATGGCGTTTCTGCACAAGTATACATGGCTATATTATAGCCTTGTTTACATTTTTCAAGATGTTAGGCTTCCTAACTAAGCTTACTATCCAAGATTTCGCCCAAAAATCTTGCCTTATCAGTAAAAGCTAGACCTATGCCATTTAAGATAGGTGGATCTACTCCCGGAATTTTATATTTCCAGGTAAAGAGTACCAGTTAAGTTTTGGACGAGCTGATCGTAATGATTAGGAGGGCATTTTGGATTACCTCCTTCACCGAGTTTAAATATTTACCAGAGATAGCTATCGCTACGTCATCTGCATAAGCAATCACTCCGATCCCTTCTCCCTCTAGCTCTAACAGCAACCAATTGATTGCTATGTTCCAGAGAAGAGGGTACAGGCCACCTACCTTCGGGGTTCCCTTAGCCATCCGCCACCTAATTGTTGATTCCCCTAGCTCCGAGTTTTTTTTTAATTTAATTAAGATTGGGCGGATTTTACTCCAGCACTCAATGCCACTAATGGGCCCACGGTGCAATACCCACATTCACACAACATTCATTCAATTCATTCATTCATCCCATTCACACAAGTACAGTATACCACCTGCGCATTGCATAGCTCCATGTCACCCTGTACAATGACATGGAAGATGGGTCGGCTCATGAGTTCTACATTCCAACAGAGGGTCATAGATGTTTTCAATTTAATCACCGATCGTAATCGGGAGATGAAAAATCGCTTTTGCATCCCGCCTCTGTTGGGATTCGAACCCGGTACCTCCCGATTCAAACGTCGCAGCTTTAACCACTGCGCTATTTGCTCGGTGATTAGTTCCGAGTTAACCATCCTGCTCCCCAGCATATGATTAATTAACCTACTTACAGGGTAGTCTACCCCAAAGAGCGAAAATCCCTCCAGAATTGTCTCCGCCTTTTCCTTTGTCCTTATTATTGTACTTATCAGGGCCTGCACAGCTGTGTCCACACATTTCCCTTTACTGTAAGCATGTTGGGACCCAGTCACTAGGCTTGATTTTTGATCGTATTTAGACATCTATCAGCCTTTCGAAAGGCTTTCAACAGAAAGGATGATAGAGTTATGGGTCTTAAGTCCTTTGGGTAGCCTTGTGAGCATTTACCCGCTTTCGAAATAAAGGTCCCCCTGACTTTTATCCACCTCCGCGGAATACAGACCAATTTTAAACACCCTTTGAAGATTACTTCCAGTCAGGGGAAAATAATCGGCGAGTTGTTTTGAATTTCCCTTGGTATAATTCGGTCAGGACCAGCCGATTATTTTTCCAGCTTCCTGGAAAGTGGGTTTCAATGAGAAGTTTCAAAAATTCCTCACTAGAAGCAGTCCAAGGTTTAATTAAACAACTGAGACTGGTTGGATTTTTAGTAGACAGTATCTTCCTAAGACGGTTTCGAAGACTTCTTCCATTTTAGCACAGAATAGTCTCCATGACCTCCTTTGTGCCTGTTGTAGGTCTCAAGTTCACTGGACCACCGTGCTGGATTATGCTTGCCCCTGGGCTTAACTATTGGGTAAGCAGCATTGAAGGGCCGGTGCAGGCTACTGGATAGTGATTATGTCTACTAAGCAATTCAGTTTATGGTGAATTCAGGTGAATTCTGAGATTTCAAAAAGTTTTCCGGGCAGCAGGGGAAAAGCTAAGGCTGAATACTGCATATCGATGATCAGAGAAGGATGTTCCCCGCCACTCTCCATTCCATGACCATAGGGTAAATATTATCTGATGCGAAGGTTACGTCGGGCACCGCCTGCCGATTTTTAGTAATAAATATGGGTTGTTGCCCAATATTACACACCCAAATGTTAGTATTTAATAAGTATTCAAAAAATGACTCACCCCTTTCAGTGATATCTGTGCTGCCCCAGATTGTGGGATGTGCATTACTATCACATCCAAAAATCACTCCAATCTGCTTTTTTTCGCTTCTAGAACCAGGTTCTCCGAGTTATCCGAGGGAACCTGTTTGCCCTGTCCATATAGGCTGAAACCAGCCAGATTAGGCTGCCGCCAACCTCTAGGCGGTTATGTCACCATTGCTATATTGAGAAAGTAGAAAGTGTTTAAATAATTTTTTCCAAGAATACAGGATCTGATTCGTTCTAAGGCCACAGATCCTGTTACTTTTTATCCAAGGTTCTTGAATAAGGACCACGTCCTCTCCTGATCCAGTCAGTCTGATGAGTACAGCGGCCGACGCCGCTTTCATATGGTGCATGTTAATATGTATTATATTTAGCATAATATCAAGTTGAGCCTACTTACCACTTTTCACTTCCCCCTGCCGCAGAGTAACATCTGCTGGTTTCAGTGGAATCGCGGGTATCGCTCGCACCAGGTTCCCCTGAGTACGTTTCAGTCTCGAGTTTTTTTTTGGCTTTGAGAGTAATTGACCTGAAACCAAAGTCAATTTCTCCCTTAGTCACGACAAGAAGAGCCAGGGACTCCTTGTTGATTACCATAGTAGATAATATGGAACCCTCCTCTTGCCTCACTATCCTTCAATTATCTGTCGGAATATTTGGGTTGCTGATCCGAATTATATCTAGAATCTTGTCTGGAATAGTCGGTTCTGTTGGTAGCCAGACGCGCGCTCTTGGCCTGCTTGGAATCTCTTTACGGTTAGCACCAGCACACGCTCCTTCACAATATCACAGAACGACTTGTGCTTAGACACCTTATGAGGAGTCTCCTTCTCCGCGTGTAGTTTGGCCCGTTTGATGCCAACCGGTTCCTGCTCATCCTGGGACCGCTGTCTTTTCGACACATGGTCCCTCTCCGAGCTGTAGCTGCCAACGGTTTTCCTGGCCCATATCACGGATTCGTTTTGCTCTGCCGTGAGCTGCCCCTCAGAGGTTGCAGCACACCAGGCAATAAACTTGAACGCCGAGCGTCTACTCCACGGTTCTGCTTCGGCAGCGATAGATTTTCCTTGGGTTCCGTTTGTCTCTGGCTTTGGTGCGCTGAAGTGACGCCCCTCTGATGTTGTTGAGGGAGCCCCACTATTATGGTTGGAGCTCTCACTTGATGTTTCCGGTCTTTGGATAGTGACGATCTCGGTTTTGTTGTTTGTTTTATTTAAAAAAAATTAGACATAGTGGTCCCACGAGTACCGGAGTTATATTGGTCCACTAAGACTATTTACAACTGGAGGTCACCAGATTTCCAGAGGGCTCCGTTTGTGACTGGGCTTTGTCAAATGGCCCCCAGCCTGGTAGTTTGTTGGAACGGGTCGCGTAACATCTTAAGCATCTGCCGTCATTTAGTTTTTAGTTCATTCACTACCCATCCGTTCATAACGAACGAGGACTTGGAGACGACGACATTCTAGAGACTGCTAGCCTTGAAAATATTTTGAATATTTCTTCCCGGATTTTGGGCAAAAAGGACATTATAAATTCCATTCATAACTCGGTTATTTCTTCTTTTTTTTTTTTAATCGTGGTTGATTCTTTTTATAGAAATGATGGATGAAATCCGGCTAATTTAATTCCATTTATTACAGCTGCCTGATCATATCATACTAAAACTTTATTTTTGAATTTTAAGACTACGCCAAATCCACTTCAATTAACAATTTTTTTATTCTCTATGTATTTACATATTATGTTGCACGAAATAGCAGTAAACTATATTCATAAATAAAATAAAAAAAATTCAACGAGCTTTCAAAATAATATAACACTGTTAAAAAAAATGTATAAACTTAATCTCTTTTATAGTTTCGTACAGCTAATTTATGATTTGTGAATGACTCGTAGAACAACTTTTTTGTTGCTGTGCTATAGCATACAATTTTATTTTTGTTAATATTAAACCAAAGTTGAGATAACGTAAAAACTATAAATTTTTTTGTAATATATAAAATATATTTTTGTTTATTAGTCTCAAGTGTTTAATTTAATGAAAATTTTATTTTTATAACTTCAAAAATATATAAAAATAAAAAATAATAATTCATACAACATCATGGTAAATTTTCTTTAGAGCTTTACATTTTTAGTTTGTATACTCGGATGTGTGTGTATGTATAGCATAGTTTAAACAATAATTTTTCAGTTGGCTGTTATATAATTTTCATCTGAATTATTATGTTAAAAAAATATATATAAATAAATTATATTTCGACTATCATTCAAAATTTTAAATTAGTACCACACACACAAAAAAAAGGAGCTTCTCGTATTTATAATTTTTAACTAAAATTACCCTTGCCGTTTCAGGAATGAATGAAGATTACAGTGAAAATATTTATTTAAATATAGTTTTTTAATAGTTTTATGATGTTAATATCTCAATGTTATATTTGTTAATTCTCACAGGTAAATTCTATATTTTTTTGTTGAACATTAAATATATTTGACAGCCCTGAGTGCTGTGTAATAAAACAGTTGTATAATTTGCCTTGAGTTCGGTTAATTTTAGTTTGTTAAGCAAATATTTGATATGAAAAAATATGAGTTTGGTTCGTTGCTGGAAAGTGGTAAAGATTTTTGAGCAAGCTTTCATTATACAATTTTCTATAGTTAGATTAAAGAATGATGGTCTTCAAGAATCCATGGTATTTTAGCTAAATTTTAACAAAAAACGTCGCAAAATTTATCGTGAAATAATAACTGAATGGTGTATTTTTTAGAGGTTCACAACTTTGAGTTGTTAACACTGCTTTATTTGACAACCCATTTAACAGCTGATAGTTGCTTTTTGTTAAGGTTGGTTTGACATTTCTTTATGGATAGACATACATCAGAGCAACGCTTGCAAATTTTTAAAATTGTTGATCAAAATAATGGTGATATTGATGTTGAATTTCCATTCGAAATTTTGTTCTCCGATGAAGTCCATTTTTGGTTGAATGGGTACGTAATTAAGCAGAAATTTCGCATTTGGAGTGAGGATATTCCACAAGCTTTTGTCGAAACACCATTACATCCACAGAAAATTATTGTTTCCAATAATTACCTTAAAGAAATTACACGAACTGCGCTCATTGCTGAGTTGTTGTACTTTCAGAACATCGGCCTTCCATCATTCTCGCTGCTGCCGTTTAGAAATTTGCCTATAGCTGGGATATTTTTCGTTGCTGGGCTGCGAGACGATACTCATCATCAAACCAATCATTCTTGGGTCGGACTATGCCTAAGGTCTGTTGAGCAGCACTGACAACCGAAGTTTTCAGTACCTCCAAGACAGAGTTCACACAGTCAGCCCGTCCTCGTTAGCACAGTAAGTAACGTGCTAGCTTTGTTATTCGAGGGTCATCGGGATCAATTCCCGGTGGTGACCAAAAATCACGGTTGGGTGTTTTTAATGTGTAAGTATATGTGTATGTCCGGCTATTGCACCGAGGGCTCGTTGGGGCATTGAGTGCTCGGATTACTCCGTCGAATTTTAATTTTTTTTCACGCATTCATACTGGCAATTAGCTACCTCAATGCTGTCGCTGACAAGATCCTGATATCATTTCTTTTGATCATCATTTATCAAACAACGTTCTATGCGTTTCACTGTGTTACCAGACTTGCACAAAAACCTCCATCGTATAGCTCTTCACCGACCAAATTATGATAAATTCTCACTTCCTGCCTTTCTCGCGCCCGCCCGTGTTTTGAAATTAACACGTGGTCAATTTGGCTGCGTAAGTTTTGCGAGGATGGATTCATGTTTCTAAATGGATGTGTTTGTGTAGGCAGGTTGTCTCCTATCGACAGGTTGACTAACTCCATGCGCAAGTGAAGTTTACACAATCGGTTATTGATCCAAAACAGCCTTCTTTACCTGTGGCCTAAGAAGAAATCCACGGGATACGTGGTCTCCTGCACTTTAAGGACAGCGGGTTTCTTGAAGAGCGACGAGTTTTAGCCGATACTCCTTCATGCATGTGCTGAGGTTACTTGAGCGGGGGTCCGAAATTGGTGTGGAGGTATCCAGTTTTCTTTTTGTTGATATGATAAACATTTGAATTTTTAATGGATGCGGGTCGTCAGCCCAGCGATCCAACCGTTTAGTCGCCTCCTACGACAAGCAAAGGATACTGTAGTGGTATATTCTTGGAAAAAATGTTCGTTCAATTTAGGTTGACAGGTAAGTGCTCTCCGACCAACGGGCCGACATCTTGTAGACAACATAGATATCGTATAGACAACGTAACAATTCGAAGAAATCGTAGTTAATTTAGACGATTGATAGAGTGATTTAGTGAACTATTTCTAAACTACGTTGGTCCTATAATTTTTTAGGTATAATGGGATTCGGTTGGGACAGTTTTAACATCTTTTCAATGCATTTTATTTTATTTCTCTTTTCAATTTCAGTTAGGTTGGAAAAGTTGTAAATTAAAATATGTCTTTAAGAAATTTAGAATTAACATTTTAACATTTTTTGATTTCACAACTATATAGGGGGAGATAACATAAAAACTGATGATGGTCAATTTTGGCTATTTTATAAATTAATACAACTGTGTATTGGGAACATTTAATTTCAACACGCCAAAATATCGTAGGTTGTTGATGTTGTCTTAATTGTCAAACCAAGAAAAAATGTACAAATTTAATATGTGTCGGCAACTGTGTCAATTACATAGCGTATAATCTACCTCACCCATCCCTGATTACTACGGATGGTCAGTCAATCGTAAAAATATCATTGAAAGTTGTTCTCTTCTCATGCAAGCATATAGCAGTTGTTCTTCTCTCGTTTTCAAGAAACCGTAATGGATTAAAAAGCTCAAATCTTCAAATACAGCTTTTCCAGATTAAATTAAACTTTTTCCAAGTCTAACGAACCTTTTTCCAAAATAAACGTAACTATTTCCAAATTAAGGAAATACAACTTTCTCCAAATTAAGTTAAGCTATTTCCAAACTGATTGCACTTTTCTCCAAACTCACTGAAACTTTTTCATTTGAAGATAAATTTGGTCCAAACAGAATTAAATTATTGATGATAATAAATTAAACTTTTTAGAATTAAAATTAACAATTTTCCATTTCAAATTATCGTTTTTCCAAATGACTATTTTCATAAAATTGAATTTTGTAAATCTGCCAAGGTTTCTCGATTGCGATATTAAATTATCCAGTTTATTTTTAATGATTTTATTAGAATCCGTTGGTTCATTGGTAAGATTGCGATAGAATTTTCTCGGTTTGCTCAATAGAACCGAGAAAAACTTATTTTCGTCGATGAATGTGTATGTATAACCTACATATACGACGGAGTCACGCGCGATGGAAGCGTGGAACAAAAGCTGTGGTAAAGGTTACATCTATTAGAGGTCGAAATACAACAATTATTTGCGCCATTAACGATCACAGCGTCGTACACTATAAAATAATTTCTAATAGCACTTTCCAGTAAGTTTTGTATATTTAGAATTCCAGTAAGAATTCCAGTAAGTCTTGTATATTTTTACAGGATTTAAATGGAAAATTAGTACATGCCCCTACTAATTTAAATGCGGCCTATAATGCACCTATCCATAAAACAACGCGAACCAGAGAGCTGGTCGAATCAATTAATTTAAATTTAAGATTTTTGCCCCTAGTCCAATGCTGAATCCCATAGAGAAGTGTTTTTCTAAAATGAAACTCTATGCAAGGCAGGTGTTGGCGGATGTGTCATTTCAGCATAACCTAGTTGAGGTTATCGAACAATCGGCAAACCAAATTACAGATACCGACTGTTCTAATTATATAGCTTTTCCAGATTAAATTGAACTTTTTCCAAGTTAAGCGCAACTTTTTCCAACATAAAGGAATCTTTTTCCAAATTGAATGCAACTTTTTTTCATACTAAATTAGATGACAAAAGTTGTATTCAATTTGGAAAAAGTTTTAGTGAATTTGGAAAAAGTGTAATCTGTTTGGAAATAGTTTAATTTAATTTGGAGAAAGTTGCGTTCAATTTGGAAATAGTTTCGTTTACTTTGGAATAAATTACGTTTAACTTGGAAAAAAATCAATTTAACCTGTGGCCCTATTCTGGTTTTCCCCGGGAATTGGGAATTGGGAATTTTTGACTTTTTTCTAGTAGTTTGGAATTATTTTTTCCCAAAGTGAATTTATACAAGTGAAGCTATATTTTAGACATGCTAATCCAACTCTCTGCTGCTTCTGCTGGTAAACCATTTCATTAGTGGTTTGTCTACATATGTATAATATGGTGAAAAATACGTCAACTCACCATTTCCATTATTTAAAATCACAACCGACCAAACTTGGTAGATTTAAAAAATGGTTTAGTTTAATTTCATTTGGAAAAACGTAAATTTGAAATGGAAAATTGTTAATTTTAATTCTAAAAAGTTTAATTTATATTCATCAATGATTTAATTCGGTTTGAAAAAAATTTAATTTCAAATGGAAAAAGTTTCAGTGAGTTTGGAAAAAAGTGTAATCTGTTTGGAAATAGTTTAACTTAATTTGGAGAAAGTTGCGTTCAATTTGGAAACAGTTCAATTTAATCTGGAAAAGCTATATTAGTCTTATGAACTAGCGTTAATGACCTAAACATAAATAAAATCTAAAGAATCTAAAACAACTAATTAGGCAAGACAATTCGGCAGATCTATAGAATAAAGTTTGGTACTGCTGAACTTTTAAATATTAAAATATATTGGACAATCAATGAGCATTCCCTAAGTAACAGCGTTAGGAATGGTGTCAAGGGTTTGACGCACATTAGGCTGCATTTGCTCGATAATGGCTCACCCAGAATACCGAGCCCATGAAAATAGATACCGACGAAAACTAGCTAATAAAAAAATTGCTTGAAATCGAATGGTGGGGGTAAAAATGCCGCCATTAATTTATACACATTTGAATTTTAGTAAATGTTGTCAATGGAGTTGAGTTAAATTTTAAATGCGAACTTTTTAACGCATATATTTTTAAAAACTCATATTTGAGTTTGCGTAGACTTCGAATTATATATTTTGAAGTTTTTAAATTAAATTCACAGCGCAATTTGTACCATGAAGTTGAGTAAAATTTTCATATACTTGGCATAAACTTCGAAGTATTAATTTTATAAGTGGATTTGCTTAAGTAAAATTCCACGTAGAATTCTAATATTAATTTGAAGCAAAGTCTTTAACAGTTTTGTTTGATCAATTGTATGAGTGAAAATAAAGTAATATTTCACTTTGACTTTAAAAAAAATTTAATTGAGTCAAAAATCAAACATATAAAATTGACAAAAATATTTTGTCTTATATATTTATAGAATTTGGGTCAAGTTTTAATTTCACTTTAGGGAGAAATTTACATAGATTTGAAATAAAATCTTTAGTTAAATTAATCGACATTTGTAAATAGCTTTTGAACTATTTGTTGAGTGCAAGTGTAAAAGATTTACTGGAAACGGATTTCGATGCATTCAGTTTTTCTTATTAGCCGAGACAGAGTTATTGGTCAATACCGTGGGTATATGAAAGCGCAGAGAGATTGTTTTATCTCTGTATATTACAGGAACGAAAATCCAATGTAAGTTTGCCAACAGGCTAGTGAGCAATTACGAGTTTTTTTTACGTTCTGCATTATTTGTTTGTGAAATCTGGTCTAACAAAGCATGCGGAGATAAATCGGCTTAGCAGAGCGTTAATAATTGGTGTGGGATTATAAATGACAAATTGGTTTGCATTATTTTATTGCAACGTCGAAAATCCGTATAGACAATATCGACAAAGTATAGAGAACGTCGATAATGCAAACAATTCATAGTGACCAGATTTTTTTAGGATATCAATTTGATACGGACGGACGGGGACTTGTATATGTCGAGTTCATAACGCATAAAATATCGTGGGCTATTGATGTTTTTTTAACTGTTAACTGTTGACACAAAGTAATCTATACTTAATATAGATTACATGCGGTGTAATCTACCTCGCCCTTCACTGCTTTTAATCGATGGTAATAATGCAATGAGAATTTTGATAGAATTACAATTAAATATTTTTTTAAATAATTGTGAATTATTTCATATTAGAATATATTGTGAAGGTATATTTTAATTAAAAGTTGATGAAAAAAACTAGGGCGCTGTTACAAAAAATAACTAATGGTAATAAAAAAATTGGTGATTATACGTTTTATAGACGTATTGTGAAATAAAAGTAAAGCTCTAATTTTTCCATTGCATTTCATCGAAAATAGCAATGCATATTGACCGATACGATAAACATATAATGCCAATTTAGATGTAGACTTAGGACCCAACTTCGACTGATTTCAAGCTGATCTGAAAAATATAAAAATAACAATGGTATTTGTTCAATGGTGGGTATAGCATTTGAAACTGCGCGTGCATTTATATTTTTAATTAAAATTTGGAGAATCGCCAATAGCTACAGACTTGCACAAATTTTGTTAGTTGATGATGGAACGTTATTTTATTTTTGTGTCTGTAAATAATATTATTCTTGCTGAAGGTTTTGCTTTATTTTCAGCTCAAGTGTACTTTTCAAATTGTATATAAAATAAAAACATTAAAATGCTTTGAGCTCAATTTCATTTTTAAAATAATTCACATCCTGCTTTTATATACATACAGACATGTATATGTACATTACATAATCGGGTATGGGTGTATTTTATATATGTTCATAATAATCGTTCGTACTACACAGCCATAAACATTCATAAAATGTGTTCAATTATATTATAATCATTTTCACGGATTGTAACCCTAATCCACTGTCGTTTATATATATATATAGATCTTAGCGCACACACGATAAATTTATTCCGCACATATAGATCTTCATTTTTCGCATATAAATCCTTGAACCAACAACGTTTTCTTAAAATAAATTGTGTATATATATCTTGTGTGCTTTTATATACCGCAACAGTATATTATACATCTCAGGTTGATTGTGATATGTGTTTCCGCCTTAATGTTTTCATATATAGTTGAAACAACAACGACATGCTGTTAAATATATTTCGACTAATACTTATATGATTTATTTTATTACTTAAAATAAAAAAAATATGTATATAATGTAACCTTAATATATGTATGTATATAGCATTATATAATATATATATATATATATATATATATATATATATATATATATATATATATATATATATATATATATATATATATATATACATATATATAAAGCAAGAAATCTTCTAGAACACATAACATTATATTGTGTATACATTATATCAAGAATCTACAGCAAAAATTCGCTTCAATATTACAAAATCGATAATCCACTTTTTTTTATTTTAAAATTTGGCGTGAGTAAGACTTTTGGCAAAATAAAATAAATATTATCGAATAAATGTACGAACGAAAAAATTGCTTTTATCCCTTAACATAATTTCGTGATAACAAAAAAAAAAATCAGCGCACATTACACAAAGTTTCATAAAATTTATAGATCAGCGCTACTTAACATTATCTGTAATTAAAGACAAACCCTAATAATTTTCAATTAACTTTTCGTAATATCATAATTGACTAAGGAACATTACTATGGTACCACTCAGATGGTCCTACAATTTTAAAGGAAACGTGCTAACACACGGGAGTCAATGAAAGGGTATTTTATGCATCATGTTTCTATTTTAACCAGGGATTTTTCTTTAGCTTGAATTAAGTTATCTCGTGCAAATGAGATTTGCAGTTTATATTTAAGGTCTTGACAATAGTCATCTAAAGTATAAATAGGTTCTGGCTCTGGAATGTTAGATTTAAAACCAAATACTAATTCGAATGGCATATAATTTGTAGAGCTATGTGGGGTAGTATTGTAACTAAATGTAAGGTATATGGTATCCAAATTCTTAAATACTCTCCTAACGTCTAATGAAATCTTTCTAATGCGTCATTCGTTTGAGGATGATAAGCTGTGGTAGATAATTTTTTTATTCTAAGGAGTTTACAAATATTTTTAAAGAGATGACTCATAAAGTCAGTTCCCTGATCAGTAAGTAGTTCATCAGGAATGCCAGAAACACAAATAAATTTTTCTTCGAATGTTTGAGCTACTGTTTTTGCTTCATGATTATATAATGGATATGGCACGGGAAATTTTATTAGGTCATCCTGAATTGTTAAAATATATTTATTATTATTAAGTGATGAGGGTAATGGTCCAACTATATCAAGAAACACTTTTTGAAATGATTTACTCGAAGTTGTCGTAATTCTCATTGGCTCGAGGAGCATGTTGTTATGAAAATGTTGTATATTCCTTGGTGTCCACCCAATGGTGACACATGGAAGTCATTTATTAGTTGTTGTATTTCTGATTCATTGGTACAATATTTTATTGAGTTAGGATTATGCTCATTTAAATTAAGATTAGGAAAAATATGTTCGTTAGTTAGTTTGACTCGTTGGATACTCGGTTAAATTATTTTGTCCATCTATTTCGATCGGTGTACATATTTAAATTTTTAATATTTGTATTTAAAGTTTAGTATAGGCAGCGATTGCGTATTATATCATCTGATTTTGCGGTATAGGGAAATTTTTCACGGCTACATCTGTCAAACGGTTATTGTGCTTTATGAGTGTTGCACCAAAAACAACGACATCGTTCAAATAAGCAAGGCATTTAATATTATTTAGACCGCTTAAGACGCTATTAATCATTCTTTGAAAAGTCGCTGGTGCGCCTTTAAGTCTAAACGGCATACATACAAATTCATAATGGCCCTCGTCAGTACTAAATGCAGTTTTTGGCGAACCATCAGGGGATAATTTAACTTGATGGTATATCCATTTTGGAGATCAAGGGTTGAGAAATACAGAATTTCGGAAATGTTAGGGAGCGGAAATGTGTCATCGATAGTGATTTGGTTAAGTCGACGATAATCCACACTACTCTCCATTTTGTTTCCATAGTTGTGGATTTTTTTGAAACTATTAAAAGAGGAAAATGTCAAGAACTCATACTGTCTTTTACAAAGCCTGGTTGTACCATTCGGATACTTGCCTATGTATTTCGGCTTTAGTTGAATGGGCTTGTCGGAAAGGTCTAGTATGAATTGGTGGTGAATTTGGTAGAGTACGTATATTATGTTTCAAAACATCTGTAGTGGTTAGTATATCTCCGTCTAAATAAAATACATCATTGAACTCCGATAAAATAGGTATTAATGAGTTAAGCTCTTCATTATTTAAATGATTAATGTTGATTGAAGATTCTAGGGTTAATAATCGATTATTTAAATCATTATCATTTTTGTGTAGCGTATAAATTATGTAACTATTTGTTGGTTCAATGCAAAATTTTAAATTTTTAATATGATGGAGATCATCGGATAAATTCACAATTAGAAGTGTGATATAATTTCAATAAACTTTTTGAATTGAATTTGCAATGAAGACTGAAGACAATACTTATTGTGAAGGAAAAATTAATGAAAAGAAGAAAAATGGACAAATAATAATTTGATAGTTCTCGAAATACAATAATTTAAAACTTCTCTAACCTAACTCAAATTTCCGAGATGATAAGTTAGATTCAAATGCATTGAATGATATTTTGAAACTGTGACCGCGTCTGTAACGTATTGTTATCTTAAAGAAATCGGATTACCGTAGTTTAGAACTAGTTTACAAAATCACACTATGAATTGTTTACACCAAAATTTAACGCGGTTAAAGGTGGTTGTTTTTGAACATGTCGTAACAACCAAAGATTTACTTCTAATCAATTACATTCGGCATGCTTTGTAAAATCAGATTATCCAAACGAATAATGCAGAACGATAAACATATTCTGTGGAATCGTAATTGCTCACGACCCCATTGGCAACCTACCTTTCGATTTTCATTCCTGTAATATATACAGAGACAAACCAATCTCTCTGGCCAACCCCACGGTCTTAACCAATAGCTCTGGCTCGGATAATATAAAAAACTGATCGAAATGAACAGGTTATACTGAAAATTGAGGCCAATCACCTCAACACAAATGTGCTCAAGATTTTCCTCCCGAATGATGAAAGCATTATTATACCTTCATTGGTTGCCATGATGGTTATGATGGTAATTATAACCCATATTATGATTCTCACCTCACCTCTCACCGTGACATCTACAGTCGCACGAGTCAAATTTTGGTATTTGATTCTCGCTTTTATTTGGGTGAGTGATTTTTTAGTTTCTTTAAGTTAGTAGTTGTTATTGTTTTAAGAATTTTTGACATTTGGTCAAATTTAAATCTGATCCTTTCACACTACCGGATGACTACCTTGTACTTATTAATTGATATTTAAATGTATTTTTAACATATGCTATAAATGAAGATGGACTTTCGTATATCTATTGGACAAACTAGAAGGAATATTCAAACCATCTTATTATTACTCATCCAATATTCCTCCACGGACAATATCTGAGTTTTTCTCCATCTGCTCAACGAGTTTTGCAAATTGTTCGCCATTAGCTATTTACGGCGTATTTCTAGTTATGAAAAATAAAATTTATCATGCAACAATTAATATTTATTATTGTAATATTATTTATTAATTATTGCAATACATAAACTTTATATTTGTTTATAACTTACGATTTGCCTTCCATTTTGTCTAACGTAAAAAATACTATGTATATCAATATCAAAAATTATTTTCTCGCTCAGTCTCGCCACCAAATTGTGACATGCGATTCACTCACGGCGAGAATCATAATACCAAAATTGAAATACAGTGACGTCGCGTCACTCGGTGACGCGTAGGTAAGATTCATAATAGGGGCATTAAATTAAAATTTGATTCAAGCCCATACTAGAATTTTCGCTGGAATTTTACTTAAGAAAATTCAATCAACATAGTTCAAAAGCTATTTAAATACAAATACGATTAAACATAATTTTAAAATTCCGCTGAAATATTAATTTAGATCACTCGTTTAATTTAACTAAAGATTTTGTTTGCATTTACTTAAATTTCGATCTAACGTGAAATTTAAACTTGACTTAAACTCTTATACTTGAATTATAATTCGAAACTTAAATAACACAAAATATTATTTTCAACTTAATTTTTAATATTTAACTAAATTTAAAATTTAAAATGAACTCAAATTTTGTTAAAAAATTACTTTATTTGCTTATTTATCAGACAAATTCATTAAAAAAACTATTAAAGATTTTGGCTCAAATTCATACAAGGATTCTCTTATTCTAGCAAATCCACTCAAAAAATATATACCTCGAAGTCTTGCGAACTCAAATATGAGTAAATATTTATAGTTTATAAATCGCGTTAAAATTGAACCCTAACTTTAACTTAAAAAATTCCACTCAAAATATATAATTCAAATTCTACTCAATTCCAATCAATGTTTGAGTTTAAAATAATATTTAAATTGCGCTCAAATTCGTTAAAGTCTGTTAAACGGGGTTTGTTTAAAATTTAACTTAACTCCATAGTACTAATCCTCTTTTAATTTCACTCAAAAAAATCAACTCAAAATTATTTAAGTTACTATCTAATACAAGTAAGTATAAATAAATAAAATTTTGAAAAGCGGGCATTTTTACCCCCACCTTCGATTTCAACCAATGTTGTTCGTTTGCTATTTTTGCTCGGTATCTCTTTCCTTGACACGATACCTAACGCCGTTGCTTAGGGGATGCTCATTGGTTTCCCAATATATTTTAATATTTAGAAGCAAATTCTAAAGTTCATCAGTATTGCTAATATCAAGTTTTATTCTAGATCTGCGGAATTATCTTGCAAAATTGGTTGTTTTAGATGCTTTCGATTTTATTAACGTTAGTTCATAAAATTATTTATTTGATTTTTCCAATCCATTCCACTTTCAATACAATTTTTAAAATAGTTTATTTCTAACTCATTCCAAATTTAAAATTTATTTAAGGAATTCCTTAAAATTTGTTGGTAAGATTTTACAAAGTCTTGTGTTTAGTTAGAACCGATATTACTTACCTTTAATATTATCTGGTCTAGCCAAAGTAGGAGTGGAGCTATTTTATAAAATAGTAATTCCTTAGTTAAGCCATATGACAAATAATAATTTGACCATCTCAGTTTTATTTGTGTGTCTCCTATAGTTGTGAAATCAAAAAAATATATTTCTTAAAGATTGATTATGAAAATATTTTAATTGAGAAGAGAGATTAAAATGAATTAGAAAAAAATCTAATACTGTTCCACACGAACGCATCAACGTATCAACTGCCGCTACCCTATTTTCAGATAAATCATGACTTTGAATACATATATTGAGATGAAACGAGTTCATTAGCGTGAATAGATATAGTAAGATCACCGAGTATGAACCATTGAACTAATTAATTTATTTTATATGCGAACTTCAACTCTATATAGACAATATAGCAGCAAATATATTCAATTACCGTGACAACACAAATTACTCCAAAACCACCATCACCAAAATTAACACGAGGCAAAATACATTGTATATTTATTTGCCATTCTGTGTGTAAACGAAACTTGTGACGTATGAGAAAATTTTAAAATCAATTTCTTTGAAGTTACATAACAAGTTAAAAAAAAATAAATACGAAACGAGTAAAACCGCCAATATGGTTTCATATTTACTATAGTGAGATCTATAAAGAAATGTTGCGACGTTATTACGTAAATTTATATAAATTATTTTATCTTTAACAATAAATTTAAAATACAATTTTCTTATCGTAGATTTAATAAATTTTCTTATTTATTTATTATTATTCCAGTTCCGTTAATGTTTGCTGAAGCAGTACAAGGTACCGAGGGAAGGTTACCATGCAACGTTACGCCACCAATGTCAGATGATAGAGTGATATTAGTTATATGGTATAAAGAAGGTTACACAACACCAGTATATAGGTAAGATATAATTATTTTTATTTATATCTATATGTAAATTATATTTAACAGGGTGTTATCAAAAAAAAAATTATTTTAATTATTATGTTCTCTACATTTGTTATACTTTGAGATATAACCCTATCATATACATAAGAAAGAATATACAAATTAATAGACATTTATTCCGAGAATTTAATGAAAATTTGTATATTTCAATAATATGAATAATAAATCAAATATCAATAATAATTATTATTGTTTTGTTACTATTTTTGTTATTTTATCGAAGTAAATATTCAAGAAAATATTTTTATTACATTATTAGAATATTGTTAAAATAGGATGTAAAGGTACAATTAAATTATTTTTATTGAATTTTTAAAATTAAATTTATATAAGGAATCTAAAAATGATTGTGGGGGTATCGTTTCTATAGTTGCTAGTTTAATTATTTTAAAAAATGTTATAATAGTATGGCAGAATATTTGTTGAGTAACATTCTGTGAAAAAATATCATGCTACCAATAGGCTGAATACTTGTTAAAATGTAATTTTTTCAAATTAACATGTTGTTAAATTTCATTAATAGAGTGACATGACCACTCAACCAAAATGGCGTCTTTAAGTTTAGAAAGTTTCAGAAAAATTGTTTTTTTTTCTGCATCAGCCACTTTAATTATATCGGCAAATTTCAAGTAACTGCTATTATTGACATTTTTAATGTATTTAAATCCTTTTTCCAAATAAATAAATAAATAAAAAGTGAACAAACAAAATAAATTATGGACTCTAGAAAAACAAATTTACAAGAGTGGAAATTCACAAAACTAAATTTCTATTCGTTAAATTTGTTATTCTGTTTTTCATCGGAATCTTAAATCGAAATAAGCCTTAACTAAAAAGATGAATCAATAAATGTTAAAAAAAATTTACAATCTACATTAAACAGAGTATACTTATAATTTTAAAAATCTTAGTTATAGTAAAACCATAGGTATTCAAGACTCCATATTCAAATGTCTTAAAATTATATTAAAGATAAGCATAATTCTTATATGTATATCTGATGCCCAATCTGAAATTGCAAATTTTAAGAAAATTAAAATAATTAAGCAAAATATCGGTAAAAGTTAAAAAATAAGAGATTCTAAACCATAAAGTTAAAGGGAAGATGATTTTAAAAAAATTTAATTTAAATTTATAACGTGTCCATAATTTTGCGACCTTAAAAATTATAATAATCAAAACTCCAAAATTTCGAAATTAAACTATTAAAATTATATTTATTTAAATATATAAATTAACTTAAAAATATAAAAAATATAAATCAAGTGAAAATAAAATACTCATTATTCGGGTAAGTGGGAAATAAAATATCACTCGTGAACCAAAACTTGTGAGATGCGTCTGTTCACCAGGAAGTCAAACAGTCGGCTGAATTCTTACCTGGCAGTGTGTATAAAATGAGAGGAACGATACCTCGATAAAAAAATCAATATGAACGGTAGTTAAGTGGAAAATTTTACGGTGCAGGGACTCGGAAACCCAGTTCCGGCGACTTTCAAGAGTGAGCAAAATTCAACGAACACAATGCTTTAATGCTTTAGTACACCACCTGGCCACTACAGTAGATACTTCGACAGGGGAAAGAGAAGATGTAAATGAGCTATTACGCACTGAGAAAGAGAGCATATTTGGAAAATTGCATAATCATGTATCATCAAATCCATTCCAAAGAAGACCAAATATAAGAAGATAACCCATAGCTGATCATGCCGGTGCTTTTTCTAATGCCAGAATTGATGCCAGTGGAAATTTTACGTCTCGAGTAGCTAAATTTATTTATTCATTTGCCAAGCTAAGCGAAGAAATCGAGCATCTAAAGCGAAAAATGAAAATCTACAATTGAATCGGGATTCAAAAGAACATAGCGAAATACGATGTATTGAGCCAGAGTAATTCAACTAATTCAGTGATGAGGCTGAATGAGATAGGGAGACGGACTGGATCCTCAAGAAGAAAAAACAAGAAGAGTAAGAAAAAAAAACTGAATCGTCAGCTAATACTGAACAATTATAAATGGTAGCGCAACTACAAGTACCGAACCAAAAGTTGTTCAACCAGAGTGTCAATCTAACAAAAGGTAATAAATCTACCAACAACATTGCACCAAATTTGGTGCACCCCCACCAATAAATATGAGCGTACCAAATTTCCCACAATTCAGTCACTGATGAAATCGGTTACTGACCAAGAGTATAAGGTAACAGCGCTTAACAATGAAATTTGGAAAATTAATACTCTGAACTGATCAGTGGTTTACCTATGAGAACAAACAGGCTCGACCTATCAAAGTTATGGCAAGAGGTTTACATCACAATTGCTCAAGCAAAGAAATAATTTAAGACCTATACAATAACGGCCTTAAAATACTAGATGCTGTATATACTATCGTTAAAAAAGAGAGAACAGAAAATCGGGAAGGAATCCAAACTTTCAGTAAAAGAGATTCCCTTTTTTTATGCTGGTATTTGATAACAAAGAGAAACATTTACGATATCAAAGGAATTTTTCACATGAAGGTAAAAATTGAACCATTTGAGAAAAACCACAATGCATAAAATGATAGGGATTTAATCACACTCAAAGATATTGCAGTCGGAACAGCATTGAAACAATTACAAAGCGGCTAGATGACCAAAATAATCTGAACAACATGATATTTGATCAACTGAATAAAATTCAACTGGCGCAATGCAATCCGATAAAAATTGTTGGGTTAGAACATAACTTTCATAATAGCAAGTTGGAATGCGAATTGGATTATGCAGCATATTCCAGAAGTAGAACTATTTTTAAATACAGAAAAAATCGACATATCGGAAAGCCATTGTGTGAAATCTTCGTTTGTTAAAATCCGAGGTTAACGATAATGAAACGGAAATTCGAAGTAAATCTAAACCCAGATTAATTAATTCTAAAATAAACTGAGAACTCTTTCGTGAATTAATGTAGGAAAAAATCAGGTATACCGATTAGAAATCCTCACCAGTTGGAAGACGAATTGTAACAACTAAATGAACCAATTCCCTATCCTGCTTTTGCAAACACCCCCTACAACAATTCACTATGCTGCTTTTGCAACCTACTCAAAGGAAGTTAGAGTTCTGGTATGAGCAAAATGACTGGCATGTAAAACCTGGCAAATTAATCGATCACCGGAGAACAAAACAATTCTTAACAATTTATGTAACATTCTCAAATCCCTTATAAAAGGAGTTGGAGATGAGTCATTCAACAGATGTCTAGTTAGTCTAACTGATGAGAAAAAATTCTGATTACTCACTGTGGAAGGCGACGAAAGTACTGAAAAGACCCAAAATACAAGCATACCTCCTCTTAAAAAGGATGATATGGGATCTGGACAACAAGAGGTCACAAAGAGAAGGCTGACCTGTTTCCGGAGTATCTCCAGGAAACCTTCCAACCGCTACCAAGATAAACTGCCAACGAAATGTAATCTCAATTCACAAGTTAGATGAGTTTACACGCCCAGTAGCTCTCAAAAAATTAAAAGCAAAAGTTAAAAGTAACATGAATATTAAAGAAGCCACAAGGTACGACTTGATTACTTGCCAAATTGTCAAGGCTCTATCTGATAAAGTATTTCGTAAGCTACTACACATAATCAATGCGACCTTTCGGTTGGAAGGCAGAAGTAATCATGAAAGCAGGAAAGTAGCAGAAGTACCATGATAGCAAAATCTGATAAACCTCCTATCGATAAAAAATCATACAGGCCAATTTATTTGCTGTCAATTATGTCAAAAAATTTTGAAACCATATTACCAAGTAGGCTTAAACCAATAATTGAGGATTGACAACTAATTCCTCCACATATCAATTTGAATTCTGATAAAAGCATTTTACAATTGAACAGGTTCATAAAATCACAAACATAATTGAAAGAACGTTAGAACGTAAAAAAAGTATGCTCAAGTATATTCCTGGACGTCGTCCAAGCATTCGATAAAGTTTGGTACAGTGGTCTGAAACACAAGCTGCATAGAGATCTGCCGTGGCAAACTGCAGGACAAAACTTTGGCGAATCAAGCTTAATCAGACGAAATCCACGCATATTAACTTTACATATCAAAAAGCTTACCGTCTATCGATAGAAATTTACTATAATGACAGGTGTTATATGCAAACACAGCTGAATAATGCCAGGGGCATACGCTTGGTGCCAAGCTTAAGTGGAGAGAGTATGTCAAAAAGAAAAACTTCTTAACAAGATGCTGCTATATCAGCAAATACTGAAGCCGATATGGACCTACGGTAGCCAACTCTGAGGATGTACCAAGCAAACAAACGCCAAAATGATACAGACGTTTAAAATCAAGGTTCTTCGTAGCATCGTAAATGCTCCGTGGTTTACACAAGAAATGAACACCTTCACAGCGACCTACGGATGGAATACATCACAGAAAAAATAAAAATGCATGCCGCCAAACACAAAATAAAGCTCCAGGAACATGGAAACCCCTATATTGGCCATATGATAGATAATCCTGTGGTTGAAAGAACACTCCAAAGATCGAGACCTAAAGAACTTACCAAATTAAAATTAGTAAACACGTTTAATGAATTATGGGCCTAGTGGGTTACACTCCCACAAATGAAAGTTTTATAAGAAATGTAAATAAAAAAAACACAAAGCTCCACTCATCGTGAAATTTTAGTGAAATTAATTAATTAATCATTAAAATAAAATTACTAAAATTATATTTTTATTATTAAAATTATAAAACCTCATAAATTATTTTATTCACTAAGGATTTAGTGACACATTCCTTAAATGTTTCAAAATGTTTGTACAATTTTTTATAATTTAAATTTAATTTAATTTAAGAAAATTAAATTTTAGAATTCATTTAAAACGTAAAAATTCGGAAAATGTGGTAAACAATCAGAATGTAATTTTTTAAAACACTTTGTTGACTTATAACTTTGATATTTTATTTTATTTTATTAAATGAAGGACAAATGAAAAAATTAAGAATTTACTTAAAAAATCGTTTTAGGCTTCCGTCGGTGCACATGGGATAAGGTTACCCCAGGCTTACAAAAAAGAACTAAAAAGTGAATTAATACAAATTAATTCGAAATCTCTTAAGAATGCTCTCTCTTTTATGATTAGCACAACGAAAATTCTAATAACGATTAAATCGGACCATATCACCTCAACAGTGGCACAGTTATATCAAATATGGCACGGGCTGTGCACGGGGTAATAAGTTCGAAATTAAAAAATTAAAGAGGAAATATCTTTATTTCAAACCATTTGGGCCAAATAAAACCAAAACCATTTTGTGAACCCTTATTCTAATTGCATTGTTTTCTTTTTAGATGTTTATTAATTTATCCTTTTTGTGAGCTAATGACTAAATGACAGAACAGTATAGAACTAAAAAATTTGTTGGTTTTAATGGCTATCTCACTTCAGTGAGTTACCTATTATTATCTTATCTTCATATAATAACGATGACATCGATAAATATAACGGAAAGTCAAATATAATTTTGAACTACAATTCAAGTAAGGAAGAAGTAGATATATAGTATGGATAAGTTGGCCAAGACGGATACATTGTTTTTCAACATGTCAGATGTGTCTTATACTTTTGTATTTAACATACATAGACTAGCTTGCACAGATGTGTTTTTACAAAAGAAAACCAACACCCGTAAACTTTCCCTTGAGATTCCGGCAAAACAGCTTCGAAAGCGTCTATCAAATCCAAACGCATTGAAAGAGATGTAAAAATTGCGATGCAGTTGACTGGTTGTAACGTTGATACTCTAGTTGCTGGAAGTATGTCCGAATGTAAGCGTTTTTTTATTTAAATGTATTAACCAATTACACTTCTTACTATTTCCCTTGTATTGTGTAATAAACTAATTTGGTAACATTTTTCCCCCATGCACAGACGTGTGTATAAAACACGTGCATCGACGGAAGGTTAAATGATAATTTAAGATGATCAATTGATTGGCCATTCGGTTCTTAGATTCATTCTCACCATCCACAGTGCGATGTTAGTTAATCCATTTGAATTAAATTATTCTGACTAGTAATCTTGGTTGGAACATGAAGGTAGATGTTTTCGAGGGTAAACGGTGAGACAATGTGTCCCGGCAACTCGTTTTCTTTCATTCAAGCACCAAGCAATTTTCTATACGGTGATTCAGTGTTGTAATTTCATATTTTTGACATTCGATGTGACTGTCATGATGAATTTGATGATATTTGGAGAACACACTGCGGAATCGAGAATTCAATTTGAGATCTGACATAGCCAAAATTGAGGGTGAATAGATATTCGAGGTCACCGCTCAATAAACCCCAATATAGAGTTGCCTTTGTTAATTATTATGTGGATGTGCTTATTGAATGAATATAACATTCTGATTGCAAGGGCTTTTTCCTTCGAAACAGTGACATAATTTTGCAATTGTTTATACTCGTATTTAAATCCATCGAATAGTCTCGGGTGAGAGGCCTGCGTAACTCCAGAATGTGCAGTAATTGGTCTTGATTCTACAACACCAATTTCAATATATTGTTAAGATACAAAGAGATCCAGTCTGAGTAACAATAAAATTCTCCTGTACCACGAAATATCAGCTCTTTTTAGTAAAGCTTTACAAGTGGGTGTAATTTTGGTTGTTTTCCATTGAGTTGTGGAAACTCGCCAGTTTAAATATATTGATTGAAGTGCCGACAAACCCGATCAAGTAATTCTGGGCCAAATATTTTCAGAATCATTGATGGTATCTTAATGGGACCGCAACCATCACGCAATTGAATTAAGAGCTAGTACTCAGGGTGTCGAACTGATATTTTTATCGTCCCCGATTTGGATTCAGTTTTGGCTTCGGTTTAATTCTGGAACTGAACTGGTCTGACCCCGGTTAGAAATAAAAAGCATTTATTTAACAATTTTTACTTTATCGTTGGTTTTGTTGTATCATCTTTAGAAAAACTGGATCAAGTTAGCTTCAATTTATTTAAGACCCTCATTTTTGTAATACATGATGCCGTAGTTTTTTCTCTAGCGTTCAGTATTTAATAAATTTGCAGAACTACTTAGGATCATTGAGTTTTTCAATAACTGAATGGTATCATTGAATCAATTACACCAAATGCCCGTGTATGTTTGGTTGAGGATCAACGAGATAAAAGTGAAAGCAAACCACCGAAAGAAGAAAAACCACCACCAATTAATATTATTGGTATAACCGAATATGGAGCTGTACAAAATATTTTGAAATCCATTACAGATAAGGAATACAGAGTAATATCCTTAAACAACAATGTATGGAAAATCTACACACCGGACTCCGATACTTATAGAGCATTATCAACAAAGCTTAATTTAGAGAAAATCGAATGGTATACATATGAAAATAAAAGCAACCGCCCAATAAAGGTTATGGAATGGGGCCTCCATCCAACCTGTGCAATTAAAGACATTATGGAAGATCTCCAACGACAAGGACTGCAAATTGAAAATGCAGCAAATATAATAAAAAAAGAGAAGGTCAAACAAGGGTCCGAATTTAAAGTTACTAAAAGAGGTCTCCCGTTATTTATGTTAACTTTCAAGAACAAAGAAAAGATAGAAGCCATCTTTAATATAAGAGCTATTTTAAATATGAGGGTTAAAATAGAAGCACTACGGAAATCCACTGGGCTTATAGTGCAATGCAAGAAGTGCCAAGGTTTTAACCATACGCAAAAATACTGCAATAGAGAGCCAAGATGTGTAAAGTGCCTTGGAAGGCATGCTGCTCAGACATGTCCACTAAATAGAAATTCCCCTCCAACATGTGTAAACTGCAAAGAGCAACATCCTGCAAACTACAGAGGGTGCATAGTAGCTAAAGAACTACAAAAAATTAGAGACAAATCACGGCCAGGTCCATCATATTATAAAACGCCGATAGCCAATAGCGTAAACACCAACCTAGGAAACTTTACCACATCTATATCGAGTAAAGTAACTGATCGCAAGTCGTTTTCACAAGTGGTGGCATCCGGGCTACAAAGTACGACCCCACACAAATCAGTAAATTTCAAAGACTCGAAAGATACATCTATGCTTGAAAAAATATTTAAAAGCATCGAAGCGCTAAATACACGGCTTATAAGACAAGAGAGATCCATAGATGCTTTGAACAGGCGACTAGATAGCCGAGAAACAGTGGATGAAATAACATCCATATTATACTCAACTAATATGATAAATAAAACATTAAGAATTGTTATCTGGAATGCAAATGGAATAATCCAACATATTCCAGAGTTAGAGATCTTTTTAAATACTGAAAAAATTGATATATGTTTAATATCAGAAAGCCATCTTACTAGAACCTCATACACCAAAATACGTGGTTACGTTTCTTATCACGCTTTACATTGAGCAGAAAGAGCAAGAGGGGGATCAACAATATTTGTTATTCAACATCATGAGGGAATAAAAATTGAAGAAGAAAATATGCAGGTGGCTACTATCAGCGTTCAACAATAAAAAAATATTCAATGTCTGTTCAATTTATTGTCCTCCAAGATATAATTTAAATAAAGAGGATTATAAAAAGTTATTGAACCAGCTAGGATTTAATTTTATCATTGGAGGTGATTTCAATGCAAAAAATACTTTCTGGGGGTCAAGATTAACAACTCCAAAGGGTAGAGAACTATACGCTGCTAATCGAGCTTTCAATTGTGAATTTCATTGAGGAGGAAAACCAACGTACTGGCCTACTGACACAAGCAAAACTTCGGATCTAATTGATTTCTACATTACAAGAGGTATATCCGACAATCACATTTTTCTACAAAATAGTGAAAGTCTCTCATCGGACCACTCGCCCGTCATTATGACTGTTAGTTCCACGATTGTTAATAAGGAAAATCCACCTAGACTAACAAATAACAAAACCAATTGGGAACTATTTAGGAAATTGGTTGAAGATAACACCGATCTTCTTGTACCAATCAAGGATCCGGTTCAATTAGAAAATGAAGTGGAACTATTAATCAATAATATACAACAAGCAGCATGGGATAGCACCCCTGTAATCCAAAACAAGGAGCGTAATAATTTCATTTATCCAGTCGAGATCAGGGACTTGGTTAATGAAAAACGGAAAGCAAGGAAAACATGGCAGAGAAACCGAGCACCACAAAGCAAAAGAATTTTCAATTACCTCTGCAATAAGCTTAAGCAAAGAATTAGAGAACTTAAAAAATGAATCGGTCACCCGTTATCTTCGTAGTCTTACAGACACTAAAGAAACAGAGTATTCTCTATGGAAAGCTACAAAAGCATTAAAAAGACCAAATTATAAAATACCACCAATAAAAAATGATGAGGGAAATTGGGTAACAAGTGCCAAACAGAAAGCAGCACTGTTCGCATCTCATCTTGAAGAAACGTTCCAACCATATGCTAGACAATCAGCGGATGAAAATATAATACCTGTGCACAAGGAGGATTATAGGAAAATACCACCTGTAACTCTACGAGAGTTGAAAAATGAAATTAGCCATAACATAAATACGAAAAAATCTCCTGGTTATGATTTAATTACAGGTGAAATAGTGAAGGCACTTCCTGAGAAAGGGGTGCGAAAACTTCTTCATATAATCAACGCTTCATTTCGACTGAAATATGTACCTTTGCAATGGAAAGTAGCAGAAATAATTATGATACCAAAGCCGAACAAACCATCTAATATTAAAAAAAGGTCATATAGACCAATTTCTCTGCTTCCAGTACTTTCGAAAATTTTTGAGAAACTGTTATACAAAAGGATGAAACCTATAATACTTGAGAGAAAGCTAATACCACCACATTAGTTCGGATTTAGAGAAAACCACTCCACCATAGAGCAAATTCACAGGATTACAAGTATTATTGAAGATGCACTTGAAAATAAGAAAATATGCTCAACAATATTTCTGGATGTAGCACAGGCCTTCGATAAAGTATGGCATCCTGGATTGGAATATAAACTGCATCGAGATTTGCCAAAAGAATACTTTCAGATATTGAAATCTTACATTGATAACAGATATTTTCGCGTTAGATGTGAAAAAAAATTTTCCGAGCTAAAGAAGGTATCTGCAGGGGTTCCCCAAGGTAGCGTGCTAGGGCCAGTGTTGTATTTACTTTACACAAGTGATTTACCAAACACCAGCGGCACAACAATAGCAACATTTGCGGACGATACAGCAATTTTAGCTACTGGTTATAAAGTAGACGAAGCAACCAGAAATTGCAACGGGCTACGAACCAACTTAGTAACTGGACCAAAAAATGGCGCATTAAGCTAAATGAAGAAAAATCAACGCATGTTAACTTCACCAATCAAATAGTTAACTGGATACTAATAGAACTAAATTCCAAACAAGTTCCCTATGCTAACACAACCAAGTATCTTGGCATGACTCTCGATGCTAAGTTAAAATGGAAAGAGCACATTAAAAATAAAAAGGAGGAACTACACATTAAATATAGAAATATGCATTGGCTAATTGGAAGGTATTCAGAGCTGTCAATATCTAATAAGTTGCTACTATACCAACAAGTTTTAAAACCTATATGGACTTATGGTATTCAGCTTTGGGGCTGTACTAAGAAAACCAATATTAAAATAATACAAGCTTTTCAAAATAAAGTGTTACGTGGAATAGTGAACGCTCCTTGGTACATAAGAAACGATAACCTACATAGGGACCTCCGGATGGAAAACGTCAGCGAAGAAATAACGATTCATGCAAAGAAACACATACAACGGCTTGGTCAACATGAAAATGTTGAGTTACGTGGTATGCTGAGTAACACAAATGGAGTACGAAGGCTCCAAAGAAAGAAACCGCTGGAATTGGGAAGACTACAATAGGGTGGCCAAAGTTTTAGAGACTAACTAATGGGTTATATCTCTGCAAATTGAACATAAGAGAGTTAGAGAAATTACTAGATGATATATGTAATCAGTTGTAATATTTAAAACAATAAAAAAAAAAAAAAATGACCTTCCAAGCAGAAAATGGAAACTCGAGAGACTGGTTTTCCAACGCCAGAAGTTTTACTAAAGACTTCTACCCAAGATACACAGCCATCGAAAACACGAATGGAGAGCTGAGAACAAACGTGGATGATGTTCTCTCAGTTGGAAAACCCTCTTCCAAAATCTACTACATTGGACTAACAAAGTGCCTCTTATGTTAAAAAATGGCCTCGGCGTAGAACATACTAAATCATGAGGGAGCGACTCTTGCATCCAATCTATATTACCTTATGGCCATCTCAAATTTAAAATTTAGCGTGGCACAGCTCTGTTTAACACCCCCGATCAATCACTGATCAATGTTTACCACTACGGATGATATTCGAAAAATGTTTGGAGTTTAAAAAGGCTTATGATATCATAAATCGCAAAAACCGTTGGCCCCGCGCTCATACATATGTCTATAGGGATTCCAGGGTGTCCCTGTATAGGCTAACAACACCGCGCCTATGTTTTGTTTAATTTGGTGGTGGACTACGTATAATAAAGAAAAGTGGTATTGAAACTTCGCGATGCATATCCAATAAGTAAGGCGAAATTCTGGGATACACAGATGATATCGTTCTTTTTAGCCCAAGACCCATTGATATCAAGAACAGTTTGGTACCACTTGACTGGAACGCACAATGATTTGGTTTTGAGTTATCAACACCTAGGGGCATCCCTACAGTTAACCTCGGAGAAAACGACTACACCTTCGACAATGTGGAGGACTGTAATAGTCTCGGGTCTATTATAACATCCATAAATGATATTCATTTTTGGTCCTATTAAAATTATGAACAACGAATTGGATTCGAATGAATCACGACATTAAGCATCTTCTTGGAGGCTGGAATGTCATCGGATTCATTAAATCAAGCTGAGTAAGATGGCTAGGTCAAGTTAGAAGATCGCCATCTAAACGTCGTAGGAGAAGGCTTAGACTATGCTGGCGAGACGATGTCGGGCAAGATCTATAATAATAATAGAATGTCAAAATTAGAGGGAGCAAGCGATGAACCGAGACAATTGGCAGACAACAGTGACAGCGGTGAAATCCCATCATGGGATGTGAAAGCCAGAGATGAACCACCAAACAGAATGAAATTGGGTAATGCAGATTGTTTGGAAACGCCTCGTAACCAAGAAAACGGACTGGAGAGTGAAGTTTAATTAGATGTTGTAGATAGTTCATGTGGTAATATTTTATTAATTGCTACATTCGCTTGTGTGTTAGCTGGCGTTATTTGAGAAAGTTTCGCTGTTACATTTTGTATCACTGATGCTGGCGAATATTACCACCGTGGAGGTTGAGAAATTTTAGCGTTATTGGTAGTAATGCATATAAGATACCACCGATGTTGATTCTGTTACAAATGTAGAAGCTGTGTATGTTGTCGTCAATGTTGATGTTCTAGGTATTATTTTATGTATGATGGCTGGCGGTAATAGGGTGGTTTTAGCAGAAATTGATGGTATTGGCTGATACTTCTGACAATACGATCTTCCAATTTTGTTCAGCCTCCTGAATTTTTTGATCATATTGTCTTTTTTGGATATCGATCATACAATCAGGAGAGAACCAACTGACACTATGGATAAAAATTTGCACTGCTTTTTTCGCATCACATTAAATTTTTAATTTGTAGGAATATTGAATCGAATTCTGAATTTTTATCAAGTTTGTGTCACTCTAACTATTTTGTGTGTTGATGTTTAACTTAATGTTAAATAGATTACACAGTGTGCATACATTATAGTTTTTCTGTATTAACACCAAATTTAGTATTTCAGCGAGATTAACGCTTTTTCCGCAAAACTTGAAAATTTTAAGTACTTCTCAATTATTTTATTTCAAGTTGTAAATTTATAGTACTTTGAAAAAATATTGTACATTAAACTATAGTATGTATATACCATCATCAATTAAGTAATAAAAGTCTAAATAAAATGTTTTAGTAACATAATATAATCGCTATATAGTGGGTACCTATATAAAAGTTTTTATTATACACTCGATGTTCATTTATATAACGAATGAAGCCTGTTAAATTTAGCATATTCACAACCCAATTTTCATTTTTCAATACTTGAAAATGAAATTACTAAAATGAAAAACAAATACTTAAATCCTTATATGCTACTCGTACATAAGAAAATTTTCAAAATTTTCTTAATTAATTTATGTATGAGTATATATGTATGTGTATAATGTATACATAATTTGAATATTCATTATGCTAATTAAAATTTCAATGTACACATAATATTATATAGACTTTTAATATATAAAAATATTATGTAGGGTGATACAAAATATTTAAGTGAGCAATTAACTTATCATTATATATGTACGTTAAACGGTGCGTGAAGGTGTATAAATAATATTAATTCAGTGTTCAACACCTATACATTATACTTATATTCAAATAGCGCATACGCGTAGTTAAAATAGTTTTCAAGTTTTTTTAATTATGACAAAAATTTCATCTACATATATATCAATTTCGTTTAATTAATAATTTTAATTCAATTTATGTATATACTTTATACTAACACTGTGTTCTATATAAATCAAAAATATATAAAATTTATTCTGAACACGATTTAATATAATTAATTAAAATATTTTAATTTAATTTTTCAGCTTTGATATTAGAGATTCCAAATTTGAAAAGGGACGACATTGGTTCGACGAGGAAAGTTTGGGTGGACGAGCATTCTTCGAAGCTGGTGCTCTGCCAGCCACTTTAAATATAAAATCAATAAAAAGTACGGATACCGGAGTGTACCGATGTCGTGTAGATTTTGTTAAAAGCCCGACACGGAATTCAAGGGTTCAACTAACTGTGATAAGTGAGTATTGCTTTTAATTATTTTATTAAGTATGTATAGCGAGTAAAATATGTTAACTATAGTTATGAATAAAAAATTATTGAGGAGTTAAATTCGAACTAAATCATTTATAAATTGTAATTTAAAACAATATTTCATCTCATAAGGGTAAACAAAAAATAATATAAATCTACATAATATATAGATGATCCCAAACAGAGAGACCATATGCATGTTGACCAACGATAATGCGAATGAGATGATAGTAAGAATTCAACGGAGAACTCGATTACTAAATATATTCATAATTTTTTAAATTTATTGTATTGGCCATTTTGGAGGCAATGAATTCATCAATTTCGCAATGAATGAATGGAGAAGGAGGACAACTCTATTTTCCAACCACTTGGGCTGTCATAGAATTAATAAATCAGGGTACTGTTTAAAGTGAAGTTATCCTCCAATGGAAACCGTTACACCTATACAAAATGAAGCAATTGCACTGGAAAATGTTTGCGTAAACGGGTTTTTTGCTTGAATAGATAAAACAATAATAATAATCAGTTTATAAATGCAATTACTGGCTCCTTACTGAGTGAACAATTTGGCTCCAACGGTTGTAATCCTGAGCTTGTTCTTCATGCTGTGTTAGACTAAGCCCGTTCCCCAGCCCGTGGAGCCATCAGTGCCTGCAACGATCTCTGCGCCTACCATATGGTGACTTTCCTTTCAGAGATCTCTGCACAATTTGTTCTAGATCAGCACGCAAAACGTCACCGAGCCAGCGAACTCGCTGAAATCTTATTTCCGAATTAATGTAATCCACCCCAGGTGGGCGGTTTTGTTTTAGTCTAAGCATGACCCTAGTAAATTCCATGGGATGGATCCTCAGTGCAAATCTACGCCTTCAGTATTAGATGTGACTCAACAACAGTCTGTGACGCATGATGAACACCAAGCAGGTCAGTAAACTGTCCATTCCATGCATATAGTACTACGCAGATGTTGACAGAGGTTTCCATCCCGATCCCGAAGGGCAGTTGACCCAGGCCTGAAAGTATGGTGTAATTCAGTAATCCCTTTAAAAAAAATTACACAAACTGGCGCTTATTGCTGAGTTTTTGCACTTCCGGTTTTCCACCATTCTCGCTTCTTCCGTCTACAAATCCGCTTAGCTGCCCTCCTAGCCAGAGCAGCCTTATTTTTCCCGATCCTAAATCTCGTGTCCGTGTACTTGAGCAGGGGTTCGGTGTTTTTTTGATGGTTTCCATTTTTCTTTTTTTGATTTTATAAAAGATTGTTTTTTCACGAATCCGGGTCGTCAGCCCAGCGATCCAACTGTTTCGATCCAGTCGCTTCCTACAACAAGCAAACGATACTGTATAAGTGGTATTCTTGGAAAACATGTTCATGAAATTTCGATTTGCGAGACATGTGATAACCCCCAACCACAGGAGCTAAATAGATAACTTGGCGAGATTAACTTGATAACTTGAAAAGATTAAATTCGCATATTTCAGATGAATCGGGGGAGTTAATGAAGGGTACACTATATATGATACAACTGATCGAACATTTTAGATTAATTCGAGAAAATGGAAAGATTACCTGAAGAAACGTCGTTTGAATGAGGATGATTTATATGAAAATTCTTAAGTTATATCGAAAAATGGTTGATTGTAACAAAATTTACTGAAAAATTGCGAATGTGCAAAAATGAGTACAAGGTAATGGAGTATGCAATTGTATGAGTACAAGGTAATGGAGTATCAATTTTGTAATAAAGGGGTAAAGAATATGAAATAAAATTAAAATTCTGCTGTTTGTTGATTATGGAAATCTCATATTTTGAATCCGATGTAAAAATAAAACATGGCTGGCAGATTTTTGATGCAATATGTCACAGGTTGGCATACTGTTTGTATAAATACACTGTCTTGGCTTATGATTGTGTAATAGTATATACCCGCATCTAAAAGCCAAGTAATTTTAAATTCGATAACGGAGAAGTTTCAAACTTTAAATACCTTGGTCTAACTATTGATAATGCTTTAAATTGGAAGTGTCATATTGAAAATCTTCTTAATTATCTGGTATCGGTACGTAATACTTCTATGCTTGCGCTGAAACAGATCAACTTACACCATAGCAAAGCTGCATCGTTTGAGCTTAAGTTGCTGTTTGCTAATTCGCACGTAGACATTTGCTTAATTAAGGAAACTTATCTGCGTGACGGTGTGGTTTGTGGTTTGGATCCTGTATAGGTGGCAGAATCCTAGACAGAGCGTCCAATGATAAGATAAGAACCCGCGTGTTTATTTCAAATAATCTTAGTGCAACCCTAATTCATGAATATTGCTCAACGTTGCAGCTGTGTTCGTCTCTCTCGAGTTGCCAAACTCAGTTCGGATCACTGGTAGCATCAGTCGTATCTGCCTTACGGTTTAGTCTCCTCCTTCGGAGAAGTTTAGCAAACTTGTTTCGTGGAGCAAGGCAACTCATTTACCTTTAGTGGTAGGATGCGATGCTAATTCTAACATCAAACGTTATGGGGTAGCACGAATATTAATGATAGGGAAGTGATTGATGTTAGTTTTTGCTCAATGTCGATTAAACCTTATTGTAACAAGAAGTTTACCAACTGGGAGTTATTCTCTCTTGAGTTGGAACCTCGGCTGGTTTCGTTGTATGAGATATGTTCGACTGGGGACATTGAACGAGATTTTCAAGTTGTAGAAATGTAGTGCCTATAGAAGGGATTGTACGTTAATGCACCGAAAACTAGTCTGATAATCTTCACTAGACGTAGGAATACTGGAGAGCTGTCTCCTTCTCTTTTTGGAAACGATCACTAGGTCCGACACAGTAAAGCATCTGGGTGTCATTCTAGACAGTAAACTCTCCTGGAAATCTCATGTTGAAATTAAACTGCAAAATGTCACTTCCATTTTCTGGCAGTGTATAGAAGAGAATTTGGAAAATATTGGGATCTGACCCCCGAAATGTTGATGTTTATTTACAAATCTCTAGCTTTATCTATACGCTATTTTACTGTGCTTCAATCAGTTTCTGTTATGGCGAAGCTTAATAGCATACAAGGTATGGCATGTCGAGTTATTACGGGTGCTATGGCCTCGTCTTCTATACTTACTTTGCAGTGAATTTTATTTCTGCCTCCACTGCAGTCGGTTATCCAAGGCACAGCATGCTCCGCTGCCTCTCGCCTGTGGTGTATTGGCGCGTGGAATGCTCTCGGCCTGATCACAGGGCATAGACTAATCTACAATTTATTCAGTTCATATATACCAGAAATTAATATGGTTAATGACAAATTGTTGCCAGAATTCTGCTTCGATATCTCAATCTCGGTGGTTTATTCAGCAATGGACTTGTGATTGTCTCAAGAATTCAATGACTGGGTGGTCTCACTCTAATTTTGGTGCAGGTTTCGGAACCAATTGTCCTGCACATGACCTACGATCACGGCCGGAACTTCACGGTGTTCGAATGATGCTTCTAATTCTAAATAATAAATAAAGTAAATCTGGGCTCAATTTATTACGAAATCCTATGATCACTTCCAAACTGGTCAAGGACTCTCAGTATTTTATTAACGTCCTTTGCTCTAATAATCGTGTCAGAGTTATGTGGGTTCCGGCTCATTGGAGGTAATCAAATAGCTGATGTTTTAGCTAAAACAGGCTCAAGTATATGAAATTCATTAGACCGATAGTGCCCCTGACCTTTAATTGTGGTAAGATAGCTATTCAGAACTACATGTTTTTGCAGGCTAAGCGTAATTGGCTAGGTTCCACTACAAGCCGAGGGGCTAAGTACTTCATTTGTGAACCTAATTTGAGGCTCACAAAGTTTGCTCTATCTATGAAAAAAGACCAACTGAGAGTTCTGGTCGCTATTCTGACCGGCCATGGTAGTTTTAAACTTCATTTACAAAGAATGAAACTTGTTCAAGATTCCTTGTCTTGAAGATGACGATGACGGCATTCACTTTTTTTGTGGCTGGACTCAAGGTAGTTAGATCCCGATTTCTTAATCATAGATCTTTAAATGTATGTCAATTGTCATCCCTACCCTGGTTTCAACTGTTATAGTTAGCCAGAGCAGTCGAGCGCACTCGCGAATTGTAATAGAATCCACGGTTTGCACTATAGGCCCAGAGTGCCCTTGAGTGCGGAACCTGCTTTGGTTCCAGCCAACTTTAATAATAATAAATAATTTATTGAGAATTATGAATGATAAGGCAAAATTAACTGAGTCATGGCCATAGTGGCCAGTCCTCAGAAATTTTTCCACTAAGAGTGCAAATTATAATTTACGAAATAAGCAACACTTCCACTTACAAAAATTTACAACTACCAGTTTCTAAAATTAATTTTTAATCTTTGCTCCAAAAATTTATTATAACAAACAGTCTTTCAAATGATTTAAATTTATGTACGAAATTTAATATATTCACCTCACGTTTTCAATCTTACCTTTTAAATTGTTCTAATATAAATGATTTGAAGTGTGTGAAGTTATCCCAGGATTCCATCCCAGAAAAATTAAAAATATTCATCAGGCAATACTATTCTCATCCCATCCCAGGATTTTAAAAATCATCCCAAAATTTGATATCATGATTTTTAAAAATTTGCAAACGACGTGTTAGCTTATATATTCTTGTCGTTAAAAGTAATTGGCACAATAGGCTCAGAAATTCATATGAATTTGGCCTCATACATAAAATTAGGAGTTTAACTACTGGCACTCCGAAACCATGAGTGCCGGAAAAAGTTTTCTTTGTTTTCGACTTGACATGATGTCCACTTGCTGTGATCAATCGTTGAACACGAGCCGTATGTTGTAATTGGCTCAATGGGCTCATATGTATATGGCCCCATATAAGAAATACAGATTTTAGTTAATGGTTCTCGAGAACCATGTGTGCCGGAAAAAGTTTCATTTGTTTTCGACTTGACATGATGTCCACTTGCTGTGATCAATCGTTGAGCACCAGCTGTATGTTGTAATTTGCGCAATGGGCTCGTATGTATATGGCCCCATATAAGAAATACAGATTTTAATTAATGGTTCTTGAGAACCATGAGTGCCGGAAAAAGTTTTCTTTTACTTTTTCCGGCAATCATGGTTTTTGAGAGCCAGTAGTTAAACTCCTAATTTTATTAGTTTGCAAATTTTTAAAATGATAATATCAAATTTTAGTATTGCCTGATGAACATTTTTAATTTTATCTGGGATGGAATCCTGGGATAACTTCACACACTTATGATTTGCTGCACTTTCAAGTTTAATTAATCTAACTCCTATTTTAGCATGCTGGCACTTGGCACCAAGATCCAATCAGACTCAAGAAAAATACTTTTCTATTTCAAGATTTGTATCAATATCAGGTAGATTTTGAATTTTATATAGATGTTGGTCACGTTCGCCCACTTTTGCATAATTAATTTTATGCTTTTATGTCTATACATAAATGTATGCTTCAAATAAAAACTAATAAATGTTTGTTTTAGGCATATCCTTTCGTTTTGACCGACATGTCCGTATCTCTAATCATATATATTACACAACTATTCTTCAATTAATTAAAGGAAAAATAATCACCCCAATTTATCTTCCACTTTTGCATATGTGCCACTATATGTACATATATTTAGAGAAACCCTTATCTCATTAATGAATAATTCCGATTTTTTTATTTTTTCGTTCAAGTGTTTTCCTTTTTTCCTTCATTAGTAATGTGTGCGTGTGTGTGTGTATATATGTATATGTATTTATGTGTACGGTATTTTTAAATTCAGCAAAATTTATATTCGTATTTACACAGGAACGCTTATCTTGTGAAAAAGAAACTACATATATCGCTGTATATACATACATATATGTACACCTATCATCCTTTATATATGCGAGCGTAATATATTTTACTGACATTGAAAGCTCATCTTGTTAATTTTATATAATATTCTGGGTAGCATATATATTTATGTATGTACATACACATAAATGTACATTAATTTTATGAGCCCGCATTGGAAAATGAAACATTCATCCGATAAAAACTAAAATCGCATATAAGAATTGGATTTTTGTTGAATCCTGCGTGTGGTACGGTTTGTTATGGTTACGGATAATATAAATTTGGGTACTGTAATTAATTTGATTATTATCTGTGTATAGAGAGAAAAATATCTTTAAATTACCGAAATGGAATTAATTTTTTATTGTTCGATGACCATTTACGACATAACACACAGAGTTTCGAAAAATCATCTAATTAAATATTATTTCATTGTATTTCAGCGAAATGGTGATGAAGAAATGGCAAAGAGTCATGAAACAAGAAGAAAATATTTTATTCTTGTGCTCTCGCTTCGTGTATATTGAATACTACATACATTTTTATACAATTCATTGCTAATGAGAAAAAATTAGCTGTAATAAAAATAAAATATATATAGGGGATGAATAAAAATGTGAGGGTTGGTGAATTCCATATATATTTTGGTTTGGTATAAAAAAAATCGATGGCAAAAATTACCTTCCACAAGATGTTGTTTGTTTTGTGCTGCGCTACCTCACTACTTAGTTTTGGATTTTTATTTGTATAACTTTTACGCTTCTGTGCCCGAGGAGACAGTTAAATATATTGGGGTTAACATTTGCCGTTTTGTATGCGATATTTAATTTGTCATCATATAAATATCTGTCTGGTGCACATCACTTTTACACCCTCACCATATACCTTAAACTATTTATTTGTCTCATTGACTTTTAATTAAAGACATGTATAACTGTAGCAATGTAAATATACTAGATTTTTTGCATTTTTTGAGTGGACTGCATTAGTTCGGAGCTCTTGATATTCGGAGCAGATACTTTGTGGAACAGTCTTTTAGACCTTATTCGATTAGTATGGTAAACCGAAGCTATGCCTGACGAATGGAAAGTGTCCGCGATATGCCCCATCTTCAAGAAGGGAGACCGTTTGAAGTGTGAGAATTATCGTGATATAGCTCTCCTTTGCAGAGCATACAAGTTACTGTCATACATTGTATTGGATAGAATCATTCCTCTAGCGGAGGGCTTGGTTGGTGACTATCAAGGAGGATTTCGTTCGAATCGATCAATCGCCGATTAGGTCTTTATGCTGCGGATGATTCTATCTAAATATTATGAAATTTCCATCCCCGTGAATCAGGTCGTTCCTGGATTACCGGTAGGCTTATAACTCAATCAATCGAGAGAGTCAGTGGTCTGCACTGGAATATCTAAGTATGCCAACAAAAATGGTACGATTGTGTAGAATGACAGTGACACAATCTCAATGCTGTATTAAAGTTGAGAACAGGCTATCAAGAATTTTTGCAGTTAACTCGGGTGTTCGGCAGGGGATGATGCTCTTTAAACTCATGTTGGAGTACATCTTTCTTAAAACTGAAACACCTCAGCGCAACATTTTATATCGCCAGTCCAATCAGATGCTTGCATATGCAGATGACATATGTGTAATTATACTGAATAGCAACGGAGTGAAGGAAATACTTGATCCGCTTGTAAAGTTCTTGTAGAGCTTCTGTTGGACTCCAGATCAATTAGTCAAAAACGAAATTCATGATCTCTGGTTATAGGGACAATGGCACACCAGATTTTAGTAGTGGCCACTACACGTTTGATGAAGTGAAGAGATTCAAATGGTTGCGGGTTCTCTTATTATTACTAACGATAACAGTATGGGTGGGGATATTTAAGTGCGGCTGGCAGCTGGCACTTGTTCTTTGTATCCTCTAAGGCCACTGCTTAAATCTTAACTCCTGTCAAGTGCCTTGAAGCTGAAGCTTTACAAAGTGTTGATCAGGCCCGTTGTTACGTTTGGATGTAAAAGTTGGGCGCTTACGGATGAGGATGAGAGATGGATCCTTATACATTTAAGAGAAGAGTCATGCGTGTGATTTACGCCCCAAAACGCGAAATAGATGGTACATACCGGGCTCTGTACAATTTCGAGATCAGAGATCTGATGTAGATCCCCGATATTGTACATGAAGTAAGATCTCAGCGAGTACGCCGGCTCGGGCACGTTCTGCGTGCTGATCCGGAACGAATTAAGCAGCGATCTCTGAAAGGAGAGCCACCATATCGTTGGCGCAGAGGTCATTGCAAGCGACGATGGCTCCACGGTGTAAAGAATGACTTGGCTTCCTCTGGTTGTCTAGGACAGTATGAAGACCAAGCCCAGGATCGAAACCGTTGGAGCCAGATTGTTGCCGCAGTAAGGGGCCAGTAATGGCCTTTAAACACTGTTTTTATTTATTTATTATGCAGTTGTTAAATTACTCAATATACAATTTATTTATTTAAGTTTATATAGTTTTTAATTTTAATTATAATTTACTTTTGGTTCGATTATAAAGTTGGATCACGAGGTGATTGTACTGGGGTACCAAGCTGAATTGATTTAATTTCTGAATTGATCCAACTTTTTTGTAATCAATCAATCAGTTCAAAAAATGAAAACTAAGACACCGATATCTGGTTTAAGTCGATCGATAGATATATGGATATATTTTTTTTCATTGTTGTCCACCACAAAATGTTTTCTTAATCGTCGAATTACCTTATATGGGCTTTTGTCAGGCGATGTCAGCCCAGTTCAAGTTTTATCTAGCCTAATAAAAATGAACTCACATGTATCCAGCGTTTTTGGAATAAATATATCGATTTAAGGAGCATGTTGAGGCATAGCTGGAACTAGATTCCGTATAGTATTTCGTATAGTTGAGTTTAATAATCTGACCGGAGTCTGCTCGTCGTTGTGGACGATGAAAATGTGCAACCATTCCGTTATATTGCAGGTGATAAGGAGTTGTCCGAAATCGATGTGTGCCTTGAAGTTTGATTAATTCTAAGAACAGCTTAAACTGGGATTGTCTTCCTTGATCTATATCAATGTTTACAGGTAAAAATCTTGATATACAAGTTTTCACAAAACCTATACATAAGATCAGCTTCTGGCCATCTACTGATACGATCTACAGCAGTTAAAATGTATGCAGATCCATTTGATGTAGGCAGTGGTTCAACGATGTCCAAATGAATGTGTTCAAATCGACCAAAAGGCGGTCTAAATTGTCCTAATTCTGATTTCGTGGGGTTAAAACAATTTTAACGTTCTGGAAGATATGGGCGATTTTCCAGTTTCACAATAAATATATAAATCAGAAAATGAGAACACTCAAGTTTGTAAGGTGTACTTGTAAGGCGAGTGGAACTAGAAAGTAATTTCTGACGTTCCTCATCAGGCTTCTCTAATTTTGAAATTGATTTGAGATCTAGTGTTTTTCACAACATTATCTTTGTCTATAATATATTGTCGTGGACCTCTTTCTGTTTTGGAGCTTATTGCGCTTGTGAGAGGTTTGTGGTAGGTGAGATACAAATGCAGAATATTTCGTTTCAACTGGTTGTAACTTTTTGAAGAAAAATGCTTGGTACAAAGCGATGGTAATAGTTAACCATGCCAATAAATGATTGAATTGGTCGAATGGATGCAGGCACTTGAAATTCCGATATCGCTTCAACTCTTTCCTCGGATGGGAATACTCTCTCGCGATTTGTGCTCTTTTTCTGACTTCGAAGCTGTAAGAATATCATCGATGTATACAAACACGTAGTCCAACCCTCTAACTACCTCGTTCACAAACCTTTGAAATGTCTGACCAGCGTTGCGTAAACCTAAAAACGTTCGCGTGAATTCAAATCAGCGAAAAGGAATGGTAATTGTTGCCTTAGCTACATCTTCTGTAGCAAGAGGTATTAAATTATATGCCCTGCTAGGTAAATTTTAGAGGATATAGTATACAACAGGTTAAGTTCATATCAAAAATTGTATGTGGGGTATAGATTAGGAACGGTGACGGTATTTAATCTTTTATAATCCCCACAAGGTCTCCAATCAAGTTGTTCGTTTTTTTAAACCATATATGCAAAGGACTAGACACATGAAGAACACGATGGAAGACAACACTGAATAGATTAGTTTGATACCAATTCATTGCGCCTTTAGAGTACTGTGAACTAGTTAAGTCAGTAAAGGAGTTCTGTTTAGAATGAATTTTTTTTACTAAATATAAAAATTAGAGTACTCTTTCCACGACGATTGTTTGATTTCATTTGGGCATTCAACACTATTTTTTAATTTAATCGTGTAAAGAATAAAACAACTGACTATAATGTAGTTTAGTTGATTTCTATACCAAGCTTGCATAGAATCGACGTCATTGTCGGAGAATGTGACAAAATCGGCTGTTGAGTCCACAACTTATGATTTTGCAATGGATTAACCAAATTCCAATGGATTCTCAAGGTATTTATGCACAATTAGTTTTCGATTATTTAATTCCATTTTTAATAAATGTTTACTATTAAAACCGATTTTAACGACGCTTGGCAGGCAATGCAGATTTTTAAAAAACACGTTTATTTTATAAAATTGTAGATTAAAATGCATTGAAGGCGTAATTCATAAACTTGTCGCCACCCGTATCACATTGATCCTACAGAAATTTGGTCAACGTATAGTTTAGAATTAATTTATACACTAGGAATTGTCTACATTATTGACGGTGTCGACGTTGTTTACGTTATCTACGGGTTGTCGACACGTCAACGTAGAAAATAAAAGATGACGCGTAAATGCCCATCCCTGCCATCAATTTATATACAGACGCCTCATTTATAAAAATTATAGAAAGTTGATTTAAAAGTCAAGCGGTTTGTGGTGGTACACGAATGTTTTTCCTCGCAGAAAGATCTTAAATTTAAAAATCTTAATTTTTGATTTTTAAATTATCTTTAGAAGCTGGTATATATGGTTGTAACAGTTCTTAATTAAAGTTATAAAACAAAAATTAACTTTTGAAGCATTTGAGGGAGAAACATCCTCTCAATATTTACAATGGACACATTAATAAAATTTTCGGTACACCACTCTACCAATAATAGTGTTGCACAGCGATGTAAAATTATTATATGAATCTGTTCTACTTCGCATATTTATCATATATGTATACATAAGTATAAAATCTACAAAAATGTATTGTATGCATACATGATACCAAAAACTAAAATAAAAAACATAAAGTTGGAAAACTAAAAAGTTTTTTCCTCAAACATAACCAAAAAGAATTAAACGAATAAAGTTTGGAAAAACAAAAAAAAAATTAAAAACTTTTATTGATTTTATTGTAGGAAAATTAATTTTTGTTTTTCTTCTTTCCTGTACCTACATATATAACCTATTTAATATTTATAATATATATGTATATAGCTATAAAATATACTAAAATTTTTACAATTTTACAAACAATATGGTTTAATTTAAAGAATTAATTTTGTATATTTTTTGGAAATCAAAAAAAAATTCTTATTTTATTTATGTTGGCTTAAAAGCAAACCGAAGGTAAATAAGTTATAAAATTCTCATCCCAAAAATATATTTAGAGAAAGCCGAATATATATAAATAAATATTCTTTTGAATTTGCCCAGAAAAACCATAAAGAATATTTACTTTTTAGGATTTTACAAATGATAAGAAAACAACAGCAATGAAAATAATGAAATCTTTCATGTATCATAAAAAAAATACTTTATGTTGCTTAAATCAATTTTATTAAATATACTTTGACTTTTGAATGTTTAAGAATGAATCTTGTGTCTGTTATTGATTACGACTATTACGTTTTTAAATAACTATATACGCAACACTGTATGCAGAACAAACGTTAGGATTTTTAATGAAAAAAATGATCGAATTGCCCGGGTTGGCCAATTCGATAATTATATGCAGCACAATCGATAATTTGACAATTTAATATATAGATACAATGTATGTCAGAAGGGGTTAAGAAACTCATATTGCTTTTAGCTTAGAAAAAAGCTCGGGCCCACGATTACACTAAGGCTCAATTATATAGCCATCAATAGGAAATTGAGTTTAGTCATCAAATGTCGAATTATCTCGTGAACATTCAGTAAACAGTTTCGAATAAAACAAATTAAGTTATACAAATTTAACATTATAAAACTTAAAATATTATTAAATTTAACAAATCAATCAATTAAAACCTCAAATAAACTTTAAACAGATACACAATAAAATAAACAGCTGAAATTGTCGAATAAGAACATCTCTTTCAAATTTTTACATACAATATATGACGCCTCTAGCAACTTGATAATTTTTATTAAGTTCACTTTACACCAACAGCCATCATATAGGAAAAGACCATAAAGGTCTAGTCGAAAAGAAAAATCGAGAAGCAGTTGATAGACTGGAACACTTTCATCCTTTCCCAAAAAAAAACACGCAAAAATCCCATATGAAAATTGGCCACCACTAACGATTTGATAACTTTTATAAAGGCGTTCACAAACAGCCACCATTTCGCGGATGACAATTATAAGGCTCTATAGTCTAACAGAAAAATGTGAAAATAGTTCAGAATATAAACCCTAAAAATTCTGTTGTTTTGTAGTCGACGTGTCGACAACCCATAAGGAACGTCGACAACGTAGACTACGTCGATAACTCCTAGAGTGATTTTGTAAATTAATTTAAAACTACAGTGTCCATGGATAGGCACTTCCGCGTCATCTTTTATTCTCTACGTGGACGTGTCGACAACACTTAGTCAATGTAGACAACATAGATATCGTAGACACCGTAGACTATTCGTAATGGTAGGTATGGCGTTACTTGAGCCAGATATTTTACTGGCAATGCAGTGGAGCCACCAAATATTAGTGTAGTGCTCTGTATTTCCTCTAAATATGGACTGTATAAAAACCAATAGCGTTTAAAATTTATCATAGAGTCAAAGACTTACAAACCGAATTATCGAAGACACGTCATAGGTTTAATGCGATACGGATGGCGTCAATTTTATAATCCCTTTCGATGCCTTTTGATTAAAATATTTTGATAATCTATCTCTAGAAATTTAGAATCAAATAAATTTTATAATTTAACCGATTAGCTATGTACGAATTTTCTACAACTCATGTATGTGAATTAAATAAATTTTCAAAATTTCTTGGGAAATCCCTAGGAAGCTAACACCATAATGACGTACATTCCAAGATGTCATTTGGTATCCGAAAAAAATTTATTTTAGAACCAATTGGGGATTAAGTGGTTTAGGACAACCAAGTTTGGTATGATTAAATGATTTTTCAGGATTTTCCAATATGTCGTTATGAGTCTAAGTTTACCGAAAAATATTTCGATTTTAAAAAACACGAAATTGGAAGGTTTAGGACACCAAATTATATATGATCATGTATTTCGATTAAATGAGTTTTCCTAATTGTTGCCCTACTTTTTTAAAAACTAAATTAATTTTCGGATAATTATAGTGATATTATTAAAAATTGGTGGGAACCCACGAGGATTCCATGCTCAATGCCACAAAGGCACATGGTGCAAGCATTATGGTGTTAGTTTGGAAATTGTTTTTGTGGCTTTAAACGTGTAAAATTATTATTTGTCCTAAGGCTTATTTGAATCGCTAGTAACTAACAGCTTTACATCCTCTTAAATTTAAATAGCATATAACATATAGCATCTTCTAGCAATAATTTTTAAGCCAGCATCCGATATTTTATCGCCTTTAGCTACCGAGTAATATCTTAAAGTAGCACCAAATTTAGTCAAATCACATAGCTCAAAATACGTTATATTCGAACAATCAGATACGCTTAATTCACGCAAAGCAACACAAACGCTTGGCAAGTATTTTCGGCCAATATCTATGATTTGATTAATGCATTGCCAAAAGTAAACGAAAAATATCGTAAGTTGTTGACGTTGTCTTAATTGTCGACGTTGATAAAAAATATTGGCAAGTATTACGTAATATTCTACCTGTCAACAATCACGTAAATTACATTGCGTAATCTACCCCGCCCATCTCTGACAGTGACCAAATATCATTAGGATCAATGTGATACGAGGGGAGGCAAGTTTGTAGAATTGCGCCTTCAATGCTGTTTAATCTACACTTTAAAAAAAAACTTCTTTTTAATCTGCATTGTCTGCAAAGCGTGGTTAAAATCGGTTTTAAAAGTAAAAATTAATTTAAAAAATATGATTTCGCAAGCAATTTGCAATTGTGAACTCAAGGGTCGGTTTTGTCACATTCTCCTGATATTGTTGTAGCATCGAAATCAGAAGAAGAGCACAAAGGGCATTTGCCACTAACACGTTTAAAACGCTTCCCGATTTGTTATCAATATCAAAACTTCGAAATGCGTTAGTTGAAACTGTATCGGAATTTCTAGTGCGTAATTCGACAAATTCAAAAATTTATTGGCATGGTTAATTATTACCATTGCTTTGTACCAAAACTAGGTGAATTGTTATTGCCGATTCATGCGCATCTATAGTTTTGTTACTCAAAAAGCCAAAAACTGCAAGAAATTTTGCATGGTCGAAGAGTGTAATGAAGCACTCGCTTAGAATAAAAGTTCACTTGCTCATGCAACACTTTTGAGTGTCATCCATTAGATGGTAAAAGAAGATTGTCATCCGTGTTTTGAGTGTCATCCGTTAGATGGCAAATTTAAGCAAAGATATAATGTTGTCGCTGACAGTTTGTCACACGCGAGCGATAACGATACTGTTTCAATCGAAAAAACACTAATTCTCAAATCTAATTCAGAATTACAGAAGCCTAACGAGGAACTTCAGAAATTACTTTCTGGTTCCACTCGTGCCACAACTAGAAAATTTAAAACGGATCGTTACTTTTGGCCTAGCAAGAATAAAGACGTTAATATCTTAGCACAGTCCTGTCTTTCATACCAAACATCTAAATTTCAAAGGAACACGAAATTGAAATTAGGACAATTAAAACAGCCTTTTGGTCGTTTCGAAAACTTTCACTCTATATAACGCTATATAGACGCGTTGTTTGGATCAATTAAATAATTTTGTAATGGATAAACATGACGCTGAAGTATAAATTCCTGGTATTTGAGTACGATTAGTTTTAAATTCCACCAATAACGCATAAAGCCTAAAGATATTTGGTCGCCCTATAGTTTAGAACTTCAGATCAATGAGTCCAAAACGAAATACCTGATCTCTGGCTTTAGGGACACTGGCACACCAGAGTTTAGTAGTGGCCACCACACGTTTGAGGGAGTGAGGAGGTTCAAATATTTGGGTTCTCTTATCACTCATGATAACAGTGTGGGTGAGGATATTAAAGTGTGCATTACTAAAATCGAAACACTTATCAACTGCTGCGAAGCTGAAGCTTTACAAAGAGTTGATCAGACCCGTTGTTATGTTTGGATGTGAAAGTTGAGAGATGACGGATGAGTACGAGAGATGGCTCCTTACATTTAAGAGAAGAGTCATGCGTGTGATTTACGGCCAAAAACGCGAAATAGATGGTACATACCGAGCTCTGTACAATATCGAGATCAGCGATCTGATGAAGATCCCCGATATTGTACATGAAATAAGATCTCAGCGAGTACGCTGGCTCGGTCACGTTCTGCGTGCTGATCCGGCACGAATTGTGCAGCAATCTCTGAAAGGAGAGCCACCATATGATCGGCGCAGAGGTCGTTGCAGGCGACGATGTAGAGATTGATTGACGTTATCTACCGGTTGTCGACACGTCAATGCAGAAAATAATAGATGACGCGTAAACGCTCATCCCTGCAATATAGCCAATTGGTAAAATCTATATGATCATAAACTATTTAATTATTTATTAACCAAGTTATTTTATTAATTTTTGTAAAGTTATCAAAGCGTAATTAATAATTTCAGAACAATTGACAATTAGGAAAATGCAAAATTTCAATCAAGTTTTTGCCCTTTTTTATTGCTTCAAGTGCTCGAAAGTGGCGCCTTTGGCCACCAATCTGTTTTGTTTCAGATATATTAGAGATAAAAACCTGGAGACGTTCGATTTGGAGATCCTGAAAACCGTTTGAAATCAGCGTAAATTAAACCATATATTTTAAAACCATGTGAAAATCATGTCGAACTATAATTCACAATAAGTATAGAACGATTAACTTTTCTAGCCAATTTCGTTATATCTACATACATCGTGTAGTTAAAAACACTATCACACCATATATTAGAAAATCCACTTTACTGAAAAAGCTCATATTAAAATACAAACATTCCTGTTTGTGATGTGAAATATATTATTGAAAACTTGGCAAACAATTCCCTTGACGTTTTATTACCCATTTCAAGTGTATGGTATATGTACATAATTGTAAATAACGAAATTGTTGTTTAAATTAATTTCAATTAAAAAATGTAAACAAATTTAGACTAAATTTATAACATCGTTATAACTAATATAATAGACACACAGCATGACTTTAATTAGTATTAAACAATTTGTGTAAATTAATGTCAACGTATATATACAGAAATAACAAAAACAAACTATGTGTGGCATGAAATGGAAACCAATCTAAAGGTTTTCTCGCCATATGTGATAATCATAATATGTACATACATATACTCGTATATATAGTCAACAAAAATAACAATACATTTTCCGGTTTTTCATTACATATTTAATTAATTTTTTAATATAATATTTTGTTGCACTAATTAATTATGTTATTTATATTGAAATAACAAAGCAAAAGCAAAATATGTTTTTCAATTAAAAAAATATTAATTTCGTTAGCATACGTTATGTTATGTTGATCAATTTCCATAAAATTATTATTTGTATATATATCAGTTTTTGATTTGTTGTGCTACTCACTTTACTCGTATACATACATATTGTTTAAATTAAACATTTTAATTTAATTAAATGTTTATATAAATATATAAAACTCCTTAATTGCCCCCTTAATAAAATTCTGGCTACGATGTGTGTTCAATTTGATAATGTTGTGAAAGAGTATATGAATTTTGTTTATGTATTTTTGAACAACCAATAATAAAAATAGAAAAAGTTTTTCTACTCTACACATAGTATATACATAAGTACTAAATATGTTACTGGTATTTCCTTCTCTTCATATACTATTTTGTATAAAATTAAGAAAAAAAATATATTTTTCCAATAAATTAAATAAATTAAAACTTCATCTCAGTTCCAAACAATTATTTTGTTTTTAATTTTTCGTATAACAAAAACCCAAAAACTACATTTTTGTTTCAGGCATGCAGACAACAAATTAAAAATCAATTTGTACAAAATTTACAAAAAATATAAAAAATTTGTTTTGCATTTTCTTCAACTATCTACCAAACAATAATAAATTTAATTTGTGTTTTGTTGTTGGAATTCATCTTTGTCGTAATTTAATGTTATTGCTCTTTTATGTTGCAAAAATTAGTTTTTTTCGGTTCTATACGTACATACGAGTACATACATAGTTTTGATTCTTTTGAACACGTGTATACACATCATACGTAATTTACGAGTACGATTAAGTGAATTTGTTTGAACTCATGTATTGTAACAGCCTTCGGTTGCGAGTGCACATGCTTGTTTTATTTTTTTCCGAGTAGACTCAGATCTGGGAGGGTCAAAGGTGCAGTTGTGAGGAGGGTTTTTAGCTTCTGAAAGGCGGCTTCTGCATCTTGGTTCCATTCAAATATTTTCATTTTTTTCAACAACTTAGTAATTGGAGTAGTCACCTCAGCATATTGGGGATGAACCATCCTGTTGTGCCCAGAAGTCTTCTGGCTTGTTTGACTGTCGTTTGGAAAATTGCATATTGCATCTATTTTACCAGGATCGGTACGGAGATCATCCTCGCCAACTAGAAATCCTAAGTATTTAATTTCACGCATGACAAAATTGCTTTTGGATAAATTAATGGTTAGGCCAGCATCAGTCAGAAGTTTTGCTACGGTTTCTAGGAGTTTAAAATGTTCCTCAATTGTTGCCGAAAAATTTATAAGTCGTCCAGATATATAAAAACTCGATCATGGTACTGATATGGTATAGCTCTATCCATTAGGGGACACATTGTTTGCGGCGCGTTACATAAACCAAACGGTATTACAGTGAACTGGTAGAGGGGTCTACCAGGCACTGTGAATGCTGTTTTGTCACGTGACGAAGCGGAGAGTGGAGTTTGTCAAAAGGCATCTTTCAGATCCAGAGAGGTTATATATTTGGTTTCGTGAAGACGGCTTAATAAGCGATCTATTAATCAAATCAACAGGAGAGCACCATGCACTATTGCTTTCTTCCATTACTCCTAATTGAAGCATACGGTCTAATTCTTCGTACATCAAATCCTTAATCGCTGGTGATACGTTGTAAAATCGTTGTTTAATGGGTTGAGTCTCGCCAACGCCGATTACGTGTTCCAGTATCGTGGTTTTTCCTAATCCATTAGCCTCAAACGATGGGAACTTACTTTTCAAATGTTCTAGTTGTTCCATTTGTTCTTGAGTTAATTTATGTTGGTTTGATTCAGATGACAATTGAGATATAAGCGTAGCACTAATCACGTTAGAAGCTAAATTAAAAAGCGACCAAAAATCAATACCAAGATAAAGAGCGCTTTCTAGAGTCGGCACCACATACAGGCGCATATTGTGAGTAATGTTCGAAAAGGTTACCGGTACCTCGACGAATCCGGCAATTCGGTTTGAGGAGCCATCCGCTGTTTTTATATACGATTCCGTTGTTTTTAATTTGAGATGTAGTTTCTGATGAAGGCTGATGGACGCTCCGCTGTCTAGTAACCCTGTAATAGGTGACCCGAAAATATGAACTACAGTATGAGGTCGCGGATCGTGATCAAGTTTTATAATTGTTGTACTTCATATTTTATGAAATAATTTGCGTTTCGTCCAATAAATTTTTGAACGCTGCGATTTTGGAATTTTTTTAGTGGGTTGATTTATAGATATTTTTTCTTGTATAGATAAGTTGGGAAGTTGTTCTAAGGTCTGGGAGTTCACTTTGTGGCTTCCGAACGAGGTATCCCAGAGCGTGCTGTTTACCACATCCGAAGCAAAACACTTCGAATAATTCTCGAGTGTAATCTTGGTAGCGATGACCCAAGTCCTTGCAGTTCAGATGCCACCAACGGCTCCCGATGCACCCAATTGTGGACTTTGATTATTAGCGGCCATACTTGATATTTCAGTTGGTTCTGAACTTTAGATCTGTTCGACTGGTAGATCATCCATCTTAGGCTCTTCTTCCATACTATTAACGGTTTGATACCTATCTTGAAGTTCTTTGGGCGTTCGGGAGGCAAAGCTGGAACTACCCCATAATCATTCATATCGTTGACAGATTAATCGTAACTGCTCAATGGTATTAAATTTAGTTTGAAGAGTAACAGACTGAAGAGATGGATGCATGTTATTTCGAATGATATCTAATAGCTCGACCTCTGAGAAAGCTTCAGTCAGCCGGCCATTTAAATTTTCCATTTCCAACGAGTACTCGTTAAATGATTCACGGTGTTTCTGAATTCGTCTTTGAATAAAACGTCGGGTATCTTTTTCTGATTCGTGACTAGAAAATCGTAATATAAGCGATTGTCTTAGCTCTCTCCATGTAGTATTAGGATTCTTTCAATCATATGTCCACAACCATTTTTCCGCAGAATCAGAAACAAAACTGTGGATGATCAATGGAAGTTTATTTGGTGGATAGTTATCACGCTTGGTATATGTTTCCAACCGAAAAACAAAATCGTGAACATCCATCCCCTGGTTACTGCCGTCAAATGCCTCCATTTTGGATGGTATGGACGTTGATAGGTATGTCTTAATGGTTGCTCGGGTGAGACTGTTCCTTATTTGAACGATTAAATCCAACAGTTTTCCATAAATCTTTTACGTTATCTTTCATCATATCTTTCATCCCAAAAAAATTCGGAAAAATCATTAAATCGACATACATGAGGTTATACCAAACACAGTTGTCCTAAACTCTCTAATCCCCTACATTTTCCAAAATTAAAATATTTTTCGGAAAGCTCAGACCCAACTTCATCTTTGTGGTTTCTTTGTTATGTTGGCATCTTCCTTGGGTTTCCCAACGAAATTTCGGAAAAAAAAGTAATCATCGCACTAAATTTTAAATTCCTAGTAATAAAATTCGTTATATCGAGACATTCTGCTTTGTACACTCAATGAAAAAAACCAATTATTTTAAATTCAAAAAAATTACTTTTGATTAAATCATAGTTTGTTAAGTATTTTTGAATCAATCTCTATGTAAACGCTGCATAACGCCAAAGAAATTTATGAAACTATTCATTATGATTTTAACGTTATGGAAAAAGTAATCAACTGTGAAAGTTTTAATGATTCATCATCAAAATTGTTTTGATTCGTAATTAAATAAGATGTCATATAAGTTTGATGTTGAATTGAAACATGTTAAATTAAATAGAAATTAAAAAAAAAATTTAATTTAGCATTTTTTTTAATTTTTAAGTTCATCCTGAAGATTTTGGGAACTCTTTAAAATTTAACTTAAATTTAGATTTGTTTAAATGGAATTCTAAAAATTTTCAAAATTGTAAAAATTCGGTAATAATATCACCCTAAAATTAAAATTTAAAATTCAACGTGAAAATCTATTTAATATTAAAAATTACCAAAATTTTTAAAAATACGGAGAAAATTAGTAATCTACATATTTTAAATATTCTGAAAATGTTAAAATTAATAAAAATTAAATAAAAAATTGTTGAAGAAAGAAATGCTTGCTCAAAAATCGTATTCAAAATTGTCTAATTTTATAAGCGAGCGGAGCAACGAATGTTTAATCTTCATTCTTCCACTAAACCAAAAGTACGACCAAAAGTATCATATCATAACGCACAAAATAATTAGCCAGCAGCAACTGTAAACAAAAGTGTGCATTATTTGTAAGTATCCTTGAAGGTACCACTCCTAAATTGCAAGCAAGCGAAGAAGGAAACATCGCAGCAGCTATAAGTAAGTTAACTGACATGATGCAAAGCTTCATGGCGATGATGGAGAGAACGATATAAAGCGGAGTTTCAAGCATTCATCACAGAGCACAATATTGACATAATGTTATAATATCTGAAACACACTTCACCAAAAATAATTATTTCAAAATTAATGGGTTCTGTTTATGACACTTACCACCCAGATGGGAAGCACATATCTAATCAACGAGCATCTGTCTGCAGGAATGGTCTAGAAACTAACTAATACATTTCTGTCGGGGGTTGATTTCAACGCCAAATACACTCAATGAGCTTCCAGATTAACATCCGGTCAACCAACGTACTGGCCCACAGATATAAAAAAATGTCCTGATAAAGTCAATTAACTTTTGCGTAACTAAAGACATTCCACGAACATATGCTAAGGCCACCGATGATTTGTCCACTCATTTGTAATTGTAAGAGTGAACACCGGCGTCCTAGGAATAGAAACGCCAAAACGGCTTATAAACAAGCAAACTATTTGGGGTCAATATAAGATGCTAGTCGATGCTAGTTTATCCCTCTTATCACACCAGCAGATATAAATACGGCGGCAGAAAATCTAAAAGATGTCCTGGCATTATCAGCTGTAAAAACTACCCCTGTCATAAGTAGTTCTGAAAAAGTTAATAAACTGTCACATAATAAACAGGAACTAATCCACCGAAAGCGGAAAATTGCCGCCGATGGCAAGAAACAAACTCACCGATTATTATGAAATGGAAATTAAATGAGCTATTAAGACTTTAATATTGGCATTGCGAAGAAAAAACCAGTGCGTCCAGAATAATTTAAGTGAACCCTCGGCAACCGAGAAGGCAGATTATTCTTTGTGGAAGGCAACAAAAAAGTTAAAAAGGCCAACAAACTCGGATCACCCGATTAGGCTACCATCTGGAAATTGGGTGAGAAGCGATGAAGAAAACTCCAATGTGCTGATTTAACAACAACTTCGTGCTACCCGACCAAATGGATGATGGCTGGTCCTTCAAACCAATACAATATAATTGGAAGACAGATATGAATATAATTAAAAATTGTATAAGTCCCAAAAAGGAACCAGGGCATGATCTTAGTACCGGAAAAATGATAAGAATGAGAACTGCCAGACAAATGCATAAAACTAATAACATTCATATTCAACGCAATATCAAAATTGAAAAATATCTTTGATCACAATGAACATAAAACTGGAAAAAATGAAACACATATTTCATCATATCGTCCAATAAGCATACTGCTTACAATCTCAAAGTTATTTGAAAAAATGTTACTAACGAAATTGAAACCAGTATTAGAAGAACGGCATATTATTCCAGACCATCAATTTGGGTTCCGAAACCAACATGGTACCACAGAACAAGTACACAGAATTGTAAATGCAATCAAAAACACCTTTGAGGAAAAGAAATATTGTTCTGCTGCCTTCTTGAACATTTTGCACAAGCCTTTGATAAAGTTTGGCATGATGGGCTAATATTCAAAATTAAAGGACTTTTACCGAAGAAATTTCACTCAGTTCAGGGAAACTATCTCCTTCAAAGGGAGTACATGGTTAAACAAAATAATGAAACTACTTGTTTATATGATATTAACGCATGTGTTTCACAAGGCAGCGTTCTAGGTTCAATATTATACCTGCTGTACATAGCTGACTTACCTGTAACCAAAAGGTGGTCATATCAACTTTTGCTGATGAAACGGCCATTCTGGTGTCTCACAATAATCCCGAAACTGAGTTGCAGAGTAATTACAGAATTATCTAAACAAAATTGAGAACTGGCTGAAGAGTAAAGAAGTGGCGCATGTGAAGTGACCGAAAACAAATCAACTCACTTCACATTCACGCTAGACAAACGCAATTGCCCACCAGTGGACTTAAATGATATAAATATTTCTCAACAAACCAAGGTCAAATACTTAGACATGTACCTGGATAGAAGGCTAACTTGGAAGAATCATACTGAACCAAAGTGACAACATATAAAAATAAAAAAATTCTAAATGTATTGGCTGGTGGAAAGAAAATCTCAGAAAATAAAGTTGTATTCAAGATTCAGAGATCGATGTATACTTTAATAGATATAAGTAGGGGCTCCATACAGTTGTCCCATACTGTACTTGGGATCTTACGTGAAAGGCGAAATCCTAGGCGAAATACAGCGTCAATAATGTTGATTTGTCATGGAATCCACTGGTCCATAGTTTGATAAACCGATACATTGAGTTCGCTTTGAGTACGATGTTATCTATATTCCTGTTAAATGTTATGTTTTGGATAAATCTGATTTCCAGATCTATAGTTTCACAAACACGCTGCAATTTATCGATTATAGGATTTTTCTTCCTGTGATACGACATAATCCTGCAGTTTTGGTATTTAAATGCAATAAGCTGCGGTCATACCACTCACTAAGACTCAGACTGTATAACTCAGTCCATGAAAACAAGAAATATTCAGGGTCCAATATCTGATCGTTGGGAAACACCCGAGGTTACTCTAAATACGAGCTGAACCATTTTAAAAATTTGAAAGAAAATCCAAATGTGTGAAGACTATCAAGGGCCTTTCGATGACAAATAGGATCAAATGCATAGCTAAAGTCCGTGTAAACCACATCCATCTGATAATGCTTTTCAATTTTCATTAATCGTTTTACTAGTAAATTCCACTAAATTGGAAATAGATCCGCCTGTGATGAATCCATGTGGTTTGTCAGATATGTGACTTTCCAATGTAATTTTAAAGATGTGGCAGACAACTAGCTCAAATAATTTTAGAATGGATGATGTCGTTGAAATCTTTCTCTAACATGAAATGTCATCTCTTATACCCGATATGAATATTGATGTGATTTTTGATATTTTCCATTTATCTTGAAACACGCCGGTTAATACCGACAAACTGAAGAGATTCCGCAATGGATGCAAACAAAATTTGCATGTTTCTTTTCATGTTCATGTCGCCAAAGCCAGTCAGTGCAGACAACAATTTCATCAGTAATACTAGGAGGAATGATTGATATATTGTTGTTGTTATTGTGCTGTATTTACATTATTGTCTGTTGGTTTGTGTACAGATTTAAAAAAAGACGTATACATTATCAACTATTTCCTTGGCGTCAAAGCTGTTGGTGTTATTGTAAGACATATTATGGTTGGGTACCCCTCAATTTCTCGTTTAGTTCTAAAAATATGATGTGGATTAATCGGATTGATCGTTTAAATGAAATATTTGGAGAAGAACTGATTTGAAAAAAGGATAATATTAAGAATTCAAACCCATTTAATCCAAAAATTGTTTGAATACATTAAATTAAAATATCAAATTATTTAAAAATTCTGTAACGGGAGCACAATCAACAGAGATGACGTTTTCAAAATTAACGCTTAAATTAAAACAATAATTTAAGTTCTAATGAATTGGTTTCATAGGAAAAAATTATCTAAACATAAAACAATTAAATTCGTGTATTCGCTTTTTGACAAGGTAAACTAGTTTTCCGCAAATTAAATTAAAAAGAGATTGTACATTGTATATGGTTACCTTTTATTTTGCCTGTAGCCTCGCACATGCTAATACTACCAACATCATAAATTTATAAAATAATCTTCTCATATTGAACTGTGGCTGGTAAACCTGCTACAAATTTGATCAGAGTATCGATTTCTATTTAACTCGCGTGAAGTTTGCTCAAAGTTGGTCCTAAAATTACAAAAACAACAATTATAACATGTTTAGAACAAATATCATGAGTCTGCTTAAGAGTGTAAAGTTTGTCCAACACCTAAATAAATTTGAATATATTAGTGAGTATAATATAGAGAATTCGGATAAACCGATCAATTGTTTAAAGTTATTTGTCTTATTAGCAACCGTAGAAAAATTACCAAATATATATAAGGCAAACGATTTAAATAGTCAATACAAAAATATTCAATTGAAAAGCCTCAAGGGATTATCGGAACATTAAGGTGATTAAAGCAATCCTCATCTACAAGCCAAGTGAACTTAGGAAACCGGTGTTTACCACTTTTTTTTTTTTTTTTTTTTTTTATAAAACGCGGCTGGAACCTACAGAGGTTCCACATTCAATGCCACAATGGGCCCATGGTGCAAACCTTGAGGATCTATCCTAGCTCGCATAAGCGCACTGCAGCCTTAGCAAACTGTAAAAGTTTGAACCAAGGGATGGATAACAACTGATCTACGTTCAAAGATTCGTACGAGGACACTTGGGATCTAGCTTCGACAAAGGCCGGACAGCTGCAAAGGTAGTGTAGGCAGTCGTCCACTTCCTCCAGACAATCGTCACAAAGATCATCCTGAGCTAGTCCCATGCGTTGGAGATGAGCCTTGAAACGTCCATGGCCCGTAATAAGAGCAACCAGAATTCTGAGTTGGTTCTAAGGATAACACATATTTAGTGACCCTCATGTTGGGTTCGATGATGAACCGTTTTGCCTTTCGACAACTAGACGTAGAACGCCACTTCTGCGTCAGTTCAAGTAAAGCGAACTTCTTAATAGCATCCTTACCACCGTTGAAGGAAAGAGGAATAGCTGGCTCGGGACCACAAAATAAATTGCGCGATCCAGCTTTCGCTAAAAAGTCAGCAACCTCATTTCCCACAATGCCACAATGAGCAGGCACCCACATGACCCTTACTCTCGAATTAGAGCAAAGGAGATTAATGAAGTGTTTGCACTCTTTAACCAGTTTGGATGTAGTCAAAGGGTTATCAAGGGTATTGAGCACGGCTTTACTATCCGTGCAGATAATAATATCCTTGCCTAATTCACTAAATTTATACGCCTCAATTGCACTATGGATAAGTGCAATTAATTCAGCTTGAAAAACCGTGCAGTGTTTGCCCAGACTACCCGAGAATCTGAGCCCATACTTTGGACAAAAGAAACCAAACCCTGCACTGACTTCTGAACGAGAGCCATCCGCAAAAAAAACTATCGACTCAGACAACTGTTTAGGAGGTTGCTCCTATTATAAATGTGTCGTCCGGTTTCGGACTTCTCACGTTAAATAATTTTAGACACGATTTAATTTTATATATGATTTATTAATTTATAAACTTTTGTTATTTATACTTTATAATTTTTATTATTAATTTATATAATTTAATTTATATAATTTTTATTTATTTATTTAATTTTTATTTTAATTTAGAATTAATTTCATTTATTTTATTTTGGATTCACCACCACTTTTTTCGCACATGAAGTTCTTTCTTCAAAATCCAAAATCGCAATGGACGATAATATATTGTGTTGTGTTGTTGTATGATGACGTCGCCTTCGTGTCCAAATATACATGTCGTATATTGGAGAGGGAACAGATGCGCCGGCGACGGTCGACATTGCACTTTTGTTAAATGCATGTGAATTATTATTGCATCACCGAACATTGTTAGTTCGTGGTGATGTTGGTTGGATGGCGATGGTTTTACTATAAATGTTTTATAGTAATGGTTCGGTTATTGGATATTGTTGGTTGGATAGATGTATATGTGATGGGGTTAGTGAACGCTTAATTCAAATAAGTTGGATTATATTTGAATTTCACTAATTGTTTTGTTTGTGGCAGAATCGAATATCGGTGAGTCGAATATTCGAGCTGCTACAGTACCCCCTCTCCAGATGAGAAACCATGGGTTTTGAGACGTTATACGTTGAACCGGACGGTTTTATATCGTTTGCTGGCTGATATTTGATCAGCTGTGTTGAGAATACCGTACGCCGGTTTCAATCTGTCGATTGAGATTGAGTGGTGTTTGTCTTTGATTGAGACAATGAATTGCTTGCGTAAGCGACGTATAACTTTGTATGGCCCATCGTATGGAGATTGTAATCCAGTTCGAACCTTATCAACCCGGACAAAGACGTAATCGCAATTGTTGAGCGATTTTGGAACGAATATGTTGTTTTCGTTCGTTGGTCTTGTTGCCGTGGGGATAATATTTTGCATGGTGGTGCGGAGTTGGTCGATGACTGTGTCGGTTGTGGATGGAGACGGTAGAGGATGTTCGACGAAGAACTCACCGGGTAGCTTGATGGTTTGACCGTAAACCATTTCAGCTGGTGAGCACTTCAAATCTTCTTTAACCGTTGCTCGAATACCAAGTAGAACGATTGGTACTTCGGAGCTCCAGTGAATTGTGTTGCCTCGGGCCTTGAGAGCAGCTTTGAGCTGGCGGTGGAAACGTTCGACCATGCCATTGGCTTGTGGGTGGTAAGCCGTTGTACGTATCCGATGCGAGCCGAGGAGTTTCGTTAACTCCGAGAAAAGCTTCGACTCGAATTGGGTTCCTTGATCAGTTGTGATGTCAAGTGGAACGCCAAATCGTGATACGTAGTTCTGAACGAATGTGGTGGCAATGGTTGCTGCAGACATGTCGCTCATGCAGTACGCTTCTGGCCATCGAGTGAAACGATCGACACAGGTGAGTAAATATGAGTATCCATTGGATGGAGGAAGTGGTCCTACGACATCCAAATGAATATGTTCGAATCGACCAGGTGGAATTGCGAATTGTCCAAGAGGCGATTTTGTGTGTCGCTGGACTTTCGATTTTTGGCAGGATAAACAGGATTGTGCCCAATGGGTCACGTCTTTGTTTATGCTGGGCCAAAAGTATCGAGCCGTAATCAATTTACGAGTTGCGCGGACACCAGGATGTGAGATACCGTGTAGTGTGTCGAAGATGGTTCGACGTAGTTGCTCTGCGATGTACGGGCGGTTTGCACCCGTAGATGTTTCGCAGTAGATTTCGAGGCCAGGAAGTTTGAAAAGCTCCAGTTTCAGTGATGAACTGGCGTGACAAGCAGAACCAGAAAGTAAATTCTGAAGTTCCAAGTCTGCTTTTTGCGCTTGTGCGATCTTGTTGCAGTCGAAGTGAGTCTCGACTGTGGCCGTTTCGTTTGCTGTTGTGCGTGAAAGTGTATCCGCGACAACGTTTTCGGTACCTTGAACATGCTGGATGTCCGTGGTAAATTGACTAATGTAATCCAAGTGGCGTGCTTGCCTTGGATTGCGTTCAGTTTTAGACTGAATTGCTCGAGTGAGAGGCTTGTGGTCGGTGTAAATTGTGAAGTCCCGACCCTCGACAAAATATCTGAAGTGTTTGATTGCTAGATATATTGCGAGTAATTCCCGATCGAATGCAGAGTATTTCTTTTCGGCATCCGAGAGCTTCTTTGAGAAGAATCCCAGGGGCTCCCAACACTTGTCGTTGTACTGTTGCATGACTGCTCCGACAGCAGTGTTTGATGCATCAGTAGTTATGCTGAGCTTTGAGTCGCTCAGTGGATGTGACAAGAGTGTTGTGCGTGCCAATTCAGCCTTGAGTGACGTGAATGCGTGTTGACATTCGTCAGGCCAAGAGAAGTTCTTGGCTGTTTTGGGCTTACGTAGTAGTACTGCCAGGTGGCTGTGAATTGGGTTGAGTATATCAGCGAGCTTTGGTATAAATCGGTGGTAGTAGTTGACCATGCCGATGAATCGCTGAATACTTTTGATTGAGGTTGGAGCTGGGAATTCTTTAATGGCATTGATTCGGTCTTGTGACGGAAGGATGCCATTAGCGGTAATCTTGTGGCTGAGGAAATCAAGAGTGGATGCGCCGAAGACGCATTTTGAGCTCTGAATGTGAACATCAAACTCGACAAGTCGTTGGAAAAGTGTTTCCAGATGGAGTTTGTGTTGTTCCTCAGTTTGTGATGCCACAAGAATGTCGTCTATGTAGACGAAAACGAAGTCGAGATCTCGAACGACTTCGTTCATGAAGCGCTGAAACGTTTGTGCGGCATTGCGTAATCCAAATGGCATTCGGGTGTATTCGAAGAGGCCAAATGGTGTGGTGATTGCCGTTTTGAAAACGTCTTCAGGTGCCACGGGAATGTGGTGATAACCTCTGATGAGATCAAGTTTGGAGAAAACTTTGCAGCCATGTAAGTGCATGGTGAAGTTTTGAATGTGGGGTATCGGGTAGCGATCCGGTATCGTAACCGTGTTTAAACGCCGATAGTCCCCACATGGCCTCCAGTCTTGATCTTTCTTCTTGACCATGTGAAGTGGGCAAGAAACGGAAGATGTCGATGTTCGACAAATCCCTAATTCCACCATGTGTTGAAATTCTGCTTGTGCAGCTTTGTGACGCACCTGATCTAGTCTGCGTGGTCTCGACACGGGCAGGTGGCCTTCCGTGACGATGTGATGAACCACGTTGTGTCGGACTGGCATTTTGTAGTTCGGCTCTGCTGTAAGTAGTGGGTACTTTTTGAGCAGAGTGCCGTAGCCGTTGTCGATGTTGAAATGGATCGGTGTTGGTGTGTTAACACGAACCATTGTGGCGTTTATTGACAGCTTTGTAGCTGGGTCAATCAGCCGTTTGCGTTTTACATCGACAAGAAGTCCGAATTTGCTTAGAAAATCGGCGCCAATGATCGGACGATTCACTGCAGCTAGTATGAAAGCGTGCGTGAAGGTTCGTTTGAGTCCGATATCCACGTTAAGCAATTTTGTGCCGTACGTGTGGATGATTGAACCATTGGCAGCCGATAAGACTAGATTTGAATTTCGATTAGCTAATGTGTAATTCATTCTGAAATTCATTGCTGGAATAACCGAAAGGTCAGCGCCAGTGTCGACTAGGTAGGTGAGTTTGTTGTGTCTATCGTACACAAACAAACGTGACGTATAGGGTGTGTTTGTGGTCAGGGGAGGCATGTTGCTCTCAACCCGTGACTCTAGCAGTTTTTTTGGTTGTCAATGTCCATCTTTACGGCGGCCGCGTACGTCGATGGTTGCGACGTGGTGAAATTGCACGGTGGCGTGCATTTTCTGGCGGCTCTACCAAACTTTGTGTGGAACCAGCATTTACCATGTTGGTATATGTTGTTGCTGGGACTGCGGGTTCGATTGCGTGAGGGAGCTCGTCGTCCACGCGAACGGCTTCGACCTCTGAGTAACCCGTCGAGTCTGGACTCGATTCTCGACAGTCTTTGTTCGAGTGTGTTTGGTGGTTGTGTTGAACGGGGAGTTCTGTCTCCACTGCGTTCACGTGATTGCCGGTATGGATTATTGATTTGACTGACGCTTTGAGATGTGATGTTTATGACATCATACATCTTGTCGGCAATTCTGGCTAACATTTGTGTCGTGGAGGATTCGGGCTGTGCCACCAGCGCTATCCGAATCAACTCCGGCATGTTACGAATCCACAAAGATTTAATGATATTTTCATTAAAGTTGTTGCTAGCCAGTGTTTGTATGTGTCTTAACGCGTCAGATGGTTTTCGGTCGCCTAATTGCTGTCCTGAAAGCAATTGTTCTAGCTGACGTTCGCCCGATGGTGCTAGTCGTTCTAGCAGCGTTTGCTTTAATGTGTTGTATTGGTTGGTTGTCGGCGGATTGAGGAGGAGATCCGAGATCACATCGCACGTTTCTGGTTGCAAGGCTGATAATGTTTGCAGGTACTTTGTTTTATCAGCTGTTATACCTTGCAGTCCGAATTGTATTTCGGCGAGCTGAAACCATGTGTTTGCTCTTTGTGGCCAGAAAGGTTGTACTGCGATTCGTTGATGTGATGCCGCGATCTCTATTTGTGGACTAGTGCCTTGAGGCGTGGTGTCCATTTTTTGTTGTTGATCTTGTTCATCGTCCGACATTTTTGCACAAACCAATAAAACAAATTAAAATACAACAATACAATATTTTAAAGCGGAATGGTTACCGTGTAATGAATGGTTTGAAGGCCGGGATGCTCCTTCTTTTTAACGCCCGATGCGAGATACCCCCGAATATGGAGTTCCTTGCGTCCTACCTTATATTGGGGGGGCTCGTTGAAATTTAAAAAAAATAAATGTAAAAATAGCGAGAAAACGACCAGGGTGTGAGACTATGGATGGGTGTGCACGTGGTGGTGAAAAAATATATATAAAATGTACAGTAATAATGATTCTACGTTAATGTTTTTGAAAAGAGAAAAAAATGATGTTACGTTAAATTTTGGAACAAAAAAAATGATTCTACGTTAAATTGTTTTATTTGAAAATTTTAATTGTTTTGAGAGAAAAAAAATGTAAAGTTATGATTCCAAAATTGCAAGAGCAAAAAAAAATATTATCTAATAAAAAAAAAACTTGCTTTTTATGCTGTTGTTGTTTCTGCTGCCGTTGTTCCTGCGGTTGTGTTGCGGTGAGGGTGGATCGCTTCACCGTTGTAAATTGTCCCGTCGTTGCGGTGAGGGTGGATCGCTTCACCGTTTAATTGTCCCGTCGTTGCGGTGAGGGTGGATCGCTTCACCGTTTAATTGTCCCGTCGTTGCGGTGAGGGTGGATCGCTTCACCGTGTCCCGCGTTGCGTGGATGGGTCGTCCCCTACACCACGTTTTTTTAATTTTTTTTTGTTTTCTTCCCACGCGGTTGCGTGGTTGGTTTTTATTTTATGTTATGCGTGTTTTTTATTATTTTGGCGATAAAAAACCGCCGTCGATGGTCACCAATTTAGGAGGTTGCTCCTATTATAAATGTGTCGTCCGGTTTCGGACTTCTCACGTTAAATAATTTTAGACACGATTTAATTTTATATATGATTTATTAATTTATAAACTTTTGTTATTTATACTTTATAATTTTTATTATTAATTTATATAATTTAATTTATATAATTTTTATTTATTTATTTAATTTTTATTTTAATTTAGAATTAATTTCATTTATTTTATTTTGGATTCACCACCACTTTTTTCGCACATGAAGTTCTTTCTTCAAAATCCAAAATCGCAATGGACGATAATATATTGTGTTGTGTTGTTGTATGATGACGTCGCCTTCGTGTCCAAATATACATGTCGTATATTGGAGAGGGAACAGATGCGCCGGCGACGGTCGACATTGCACTTTTGTTAAATGCATGTGAATTATTATTGCATCACCGAACATTGTTAGTTCGTGGTGATGTTGGTTGGATGGCGATGGTTTTACTATAAATGTTTTATAGTAATGGTTCGGTTATTGGATATTGTTGGTTGGATAGATGTATATGTGATGGGGTTAGTGAACGCTTAATTCAAATAAGTTGGATTATATTTGAATTTCACTAATTGTTTTGTTTGTGGCAGAATCGAATATCGGTGAGTCGAATATTCGAGCTGCTACAACTGTCTATAGAAATCCTGAGAGATCCACAGTTCTCTCGAGGGGAAAACGATGGAGAAAGAATTGGTGAAGTTAAATTCGGGCAATAGCCTATCATTCACCATTCCAACCTCCGGAATATGTGACCACTTAGTATGTTAGTACAAAATTTAAATCTAAAAAATATCCCATGTTGATCGAAGGATCTTGCCCAAATATCAAAAGTAGCTCCGGGCTTCATCTAACTAAAAAACATAACAGCGTTCTTAAATCTAGAAGATATGTTACTATGGGTGGTTCACCACGTTGCATGTTAATAAAAAATTTAAATTGAAATTAACTCCCGTGCTGAATCAAGGATCCTACCCAAATACCGAAATATATTTTTGGGTAGCTGCGGACTATATCTAGCTATAAAAAGCAAAGCTTTCCTAAATCTAGAAGATAAGTAACATAAATCAGGCGTGTATGTTAGTACAAAATTTAAATTTTAAAAAAACGTCTCCTGCTGATTATTCTTCATAAGTTTATCTGTGACACTGATGTCAAAGCAGAATTCAAAGTCGAGATTAAAATATATGAAACCAAAGTTGAACATGGTAAAACACTTCTGTCCTAAGTTAACTATCTTTGAGATTTAAGAAAGCTTTTATATGTTTAAGTTAGCCCTCTGCTACCCATAAGCGCACATATCTGGATACGATCTTTGGTTCAGAAGAATTTTATTAAAATTGTAATACAACCCTGTCCTAAGTCACTAATAACCTTCTAGAGATGTATGAAAGCTTTAATTTTTTTTTTGCTAAATTACTTATATTTTGATATTTCTTCTTCTTTGATATTTCTTGTAACCTTAAGTACTATTTAAGTTCGGTGATATTATATTTTCAATTATTCTTTCTTATTGAAAATTATTACTAATTTGGGAAACAATTCATAATAACGAGTGATTTATTATTTTTACTAACATACATTCCCAGATAAAAAATTAGGATAACTTTAGGATAAACTTCACAACCGTTATATTTTGGATTATGTGTTTTGCATAATTTTCATAACTTCATTTCATTTGCAGACTTTAACCGAGAATATTGATTTTTATATAAGTATTTTAAAAAATTGTTTAATTAAATTAATGTTTTATTAAATTTCATTGCAATTAGGAAATAGTGCATTTAACAAAATACTTTTAGGCTGTTTTCTTTGAATGTCAGAGTATGAGAATTTAAATAATTTTTTAAAAATAAAATTAAACATTTTGATCAAATTTGTTTAGTTGCTATATATTAGAAATTCTACCAAACTCTGACATTTAATTTTTTAAATTTTGCGTTTTGCTGGATTCGAGAAATTTGAATATTCAAATATAGGTTTTGTGAATTTCTGTTCAGTTTGTCTCGAGAAATTGAATCATTTAATAGTTAAATTAAATATTATCGGAAATTTAATTTAATTTAATTAGATTCAACAAAAATATTGAAACTAGTGGACACATGATCTAAGGCGTCATATTTATCCAGATTTAAATACGGTCGTGGCTTTTTGATGTCTGTCAAGTGATAAAATGGTTAAAATCATAGAAGCCATCTTACACGATGAAGACCCAACGCATTCGAGTTTTATACCATGAGATGTTGCAAATAAGTACCATTCAGTATCAAAACCATGAGTTACCTTGTATTGACACAGTTGGTAGAAGTTGCTTTTGGTTTTGTACTGAGCGGTTTCGGAGCTGGCGGGCACTCCATCGGAAAAAAGTATTATTTTCTGTATGGTGGTAAATCGTTCAATTAGGAAACTAAATAGCTTCTGATGAAACTAATTTTATCATCTCAGTTTTAATACTAGTTGTTACAGTCTAAGATGCAGTGGAGTCCAAGGATATTTCAAAAATGTTGCTTGCCAGTTTCTTTGACATTTGGTCAATTACACTGCGGCAGTACGACTGTGACTTCTTAATTTTGTGGATGATAGCCGGTGTAACTCCAATTAGTGAAATAATTTGATTTAATTCATTAAAAAATTCATTTTTTTTCAAAAAATCAAATGATGTTGTTATTACTTGTACTTGAGGCAACAACTGTGTTGTTTGCGCAGCGCCGACATTAACCATATCAACATTTTCTGATTTTTCTACTCTTTCGGCAGATCTTTGTTTAAATTAAAGACGGCAGGTGTTACAAATTTTCATTGCACTCGGCCCCAAGGTAATATTTAGACCCGCTGCTATATCAACAATATTTCGTGTTATTTTTCGATTTTTTTTAAATTGATTTTTACTACGTTTGTTGTGTTTCGGTTTACCAAACGGATTGCAACATTTGGTGTCCATTTTGCACTTTCCCTTTTAAAATAAATTTCACTGCTATTAACTACATATATAACTTGTACACTTTGCAATATTTATTTTTCGATTAATTTTATATTTCGATAGCTCTATTTATTACACACTGATTATACTAAATATTTTAAAATTTTGTTACCGAATTTATAGGTAAATTTGTTAATAAAAAGGAGTGGGGGTGTTAGGTAATAGGAACAGTTATACTTGGTACTTTGTTCTATTCCCCCTATGCTAATTATTATTTTACTTTGAAAAGGTGAATCATCTGTTTATTACTCTATAGTTAGTTTATGAAAAATTTGACTAAACTTTCTGTATTTAGTTTTAGTCAACCTTCTGCCGCTTTTATGTTGTTACATGGAAAATGTTAATTTGTAATTGGTACTATACTGAAATGTTGAATATCGCCCTAATTTGTTATGATGTTTGGTTCTATAACTCGTATAAAAATAAAATGGGGAGTATTTTCGATTTTTCAGTAAAAGACTATTTAACACTGGAATTTAAAGGATATATTGTACATTAACACCAATTAATACGCTTACTTGAAAGTATGTTGTCTTTCCAACGAGTTATTATACGTAAAAATCGGACAAGAAATACTTAAGATACACGAATTGAAAGATGTCAACATTTGAGTTTCCGACAAAAACGAATGATAGCGGAACTCCGAATATTTTGACCCCACTGAGTTTTTACTCAAATAAAAAGTTTTTTTATTCAGACTAACCATCTATATGCCATAAAATAACAATCCATTGCTCATACCAGATGTCATTTTGAATTCCGGATTATACCTATATATGTACATAAATTCACCAGATAAAACTATTTTTAAACTAATCCATGGCTTAACAAGTTTGAAATAATTCTTCAGTCACACAGTAATTCAATCAGTAAATTTTAATTAAAAAAATATGATTTTTTTAAATAAATTTTACACAATTCACAAACCATTTAAAAAATTCATAGAATTTTGTTCGTTTTTAATTCTTTTTGCGATTTAAAAAGATTTTTAAAAAAATAACTTTCGTACAAGAATTATAGCGTGTAAAACAGGCATACACTCAAAGGAATTGTAGCGACCGATACAATTAATTGGCAATTGCCTTAATTTCAATTGTATCGTAATCACTACAATTTCGCGTTTGCCCATTTCCACTTATCGACGAGGCAACGCGTTAACATTACATTATTTACTTTCTGTATGCAACTCTTACTCTTGTTATGTATACAGAATATTTTTGCATTTCCTTATATTCGATATTCTATGTACAACCAAATTTTATATTAATGTACATAGCGATGCAAATTCTCTCTCGAATATTTACGCGCATTCTAATATTACGCACGAGAACATTCTATGGCGTGATACTTATGTACCAATCATCTTTCGTCATATGGTTTTCTATTCTCACCAATATTCATGACGAACAAAACGAAATAACATGTACATGTTATTTCGTCTAGGTGATTGAGATTTTCGCGCGTAATGACCGACGCACACTCCAACAATTTATATTTCCTATTTGTGCATTCTCTCGGTCTATGCAATATTTCCCTTGCTGATTTTTATATACATGCGATTTAGAATCCTCTCTCTCTCTTTTCCGTTTTTCGGTTGGCGCATGTGATGCGCCATCAGAATTCTACCTTACGTTCTTGGGAGTACATGGTGGTGAACCAGTTACATAAATTATAAATTAAATTGATAAATAAATAAATTATGATAAATAAATAAATTATGATAAATGAATAAGTTGTGATAAATAAATAAATTATAATAAATAAATAAATTATAATAAATAAATAAATTATAATAAATATATTAATTGCGAAAATAAAAGAAGTTATTATTGTGTATATTTATTATTTGTGAGAAGTCCATACCGGACAATAAAGTTTAATTAGGAGCATACATCTCCATAGTGGTGACCTCGATAACGGTTTTTACCGTAGCGAAATAACAAATAAAAAACACACATTAAATAAAATTGATAACCAAGTCACGCAACCGCGTGGGAAGACAACAAAAAAAAAATATTCAACTGTGCGTAGGGCCATCCCACGTACCATCGCGGGAACAATTATTTTAAACTTACACGCAACCGCGTGGGAAGATAGGAATTAACCACGTGTCGTAGGGGAAGACCCACACACGCAGCGCGGGATTTACGGTGAAGCGATCAGACCCTCACCGCAGCAACAGGACCATCAGCAGCAGCAGAACAACAATTGAAAACCGGTACCAAGTTTTTTTTTATCTATACAATTTTTTTTCTTGTACTATATTTTTTTTATTCATTAATTTAACGTAAATTCATAAATTAATTAATTATATATAACGTAGAGTCAATATTTTTTTGATTAAAAATTCAATTAACGTAACGTACTAATACTAAAAATTTTATATATTATATATAAATACTTTTTCACCACCACGTGTACACCCATCCAAATTCTACACAAAGGTCGTATCTTGTTGCACTCCTCCCGCCATCACAATCGTTGGGTTTAAAAAGAGAATAATTTGATATTTCAAAATAAAAATTAATCAAATACAAAAAAAAAAACGGTTTTTATTAAAACCACCCATCGACGGTGATTTCAGCCCGCTGCAATCACTCAAACAAAAGCGTTCGAATCAAAACCAATTTTGAATTTCTGCCGATTCAAAATTTGATTGATTTTTATTGGATTCCGCATGTTTGAGTGCTAGTGTCATCGTTTAAGACCCTTGTGCTTAACGATACACTTCGTATAGTTTTTTTTTTATTCGCATTGTTTCTTTTATTTTTTTTTACCAGCACCACACATTGGTTTACTGGAGGTTTTTTTACTCGGTCCGATTAAGTACCTACAAGGGAAAACGCTTGGCCGAGTAGTTTTTACTAAATAAAACCTCGAATAGTAAATTACCAATTTCCAAATTAAATTACAAAATGGCACCTAAATTGGACCCAAGTCAATTGAATGACGAATTAGTGGACAATTTAGATAAAATGGAAATTGGGAATGATAATGAACTGTCAGACATGAGCATAAAGTTACAACCATTTTGGTTAGAAAGCCCGTCTGACTGGTTCAACATGGTCGAAATAATATTCAACCTAAAAGGCATTACAAGCGACAAAAACGAAGTTCATGCTTGTATTAAATGCATTATCCCCGCAAGCGAGTACAAAAATATCCGATATACTCGCCGATCCGCCTAAACAGAATTGCTATATTACAATAAAACAGGCGTTTTTAGATCGTTTGGCTCCGTCGGCAGAACGGAAACTCACTCAGTTATTGAGTGGCCAAGATTTGGGGGATATGCGGCCTACTGAGATTATGAGACATATTAAAACATTATCAGAAGGAAGATTGAATGATTCAGTGTTGCGATCACTCTGGTTGAGGAAACTCCCAGAAATAATAAGAATTGCGATGGTCGCACATTCCGACACAGCTGATATTAATGCTCTCGCCAAAACTGCGGACACTATGTACGAACACATTAATCCGCATAGTCAAATAGCCACAGTAGCAGAGAAAAACAATCAATCTTCATCGTCTCAACAATTTCGACCATCATCATCAACAAAACGCGACTCAGTCGAAGCCAGATTAGCTCGACTCGAACAAAAGATTGACCGAGCCTTAAGCGGTAATAATCATGATAATAGACCTAGAGATAGATCGCGATCTCGATCAAGGTCGCAATCTCGGTCACGTTCGCGTTCACGTCCGCGGTCACGTTCTCCGAAAAATAATCGGAGTTATGGTAATAAATGTTGGTACCACCACAAATTTGGTACCCGTGCAAATAGGTGTATTAAGCCCTGCAATTTCACAGGCCCACTGACCGCCGGCGAATCAAGCTTAATTAACAATTCAAAAAACTCGCAGACTCACGGGTAGATTCATTGAATCGCAACACCCAGAAAACGAGCAGATTATTCCTTTACGATAGTAGGAATAATCTGAATTTTTTAATTGACACTGGAGCTGACTTATCAGTAATCCCTGTCAAACAATTTTTAAATCTAAAGTTTTTCAATAATAAAAACTCAGATTTAGTACTTTCGGCCGCCAACGGTTCAACCATTTTAACTTATGGAACTAAATTGCTCCAGGTTGATATCGGGCTTAGACGAACTTTCACGCATGCCTTTTTAATTGCTGCTGTGACTCGTCCAATAATTGGCGCCGATTTTCTGTGTAAATTTGGCCTATTAGTTGATGTTAAAAATAAAAGGCTAGTTGATTCAGCGACTCAGCTGTCAACCCTTGCCGTAATGGATTGCTCTGACATACCTTCACCAATCCATTTTATCATCAACAACGCCTATGGCACGATACTCAAAAAGTATCCGGCCCTAATTGCCGAGCCAAATTATAATTTACCAGTCAAACATTCCGTGGTACATTATATAGTAACTGAAGGACATTTACCAGTCTCAAGACCACGAAGGCTAGATTCGGTTCGCCATAAAGCTGCACAAACCGAATTCCAGCACATGGTGGAATTAGGAATTTGCCGACCATCGGCATCTTCCGTTTCTTGTCCATTACATATGGTCAGGAAAAAAGATAACGATTGGAGACCATGTGGGGATTACCGGCGACTTAACATAGTTACTACGCCGGATCGTTATCCTATACCCCACATACAAAATTTCTCCATGCGTTTGCATGGATGCAAAATCTTCTCCAAGATCGATCTTATTAGAGGTTATCACCATATTCCCGTTGCACCTGAAGACGTTTTTAAAACGGCAATCACTACCCCATTTGGCCTTTTCGAATACACCCGAATGCCATTTGGACTACGCAATGCCGCTCAAACGTTTCAGCGATACATGAACGAAGTCACTCATGGTTTAGACTTCGTTTTCGTCTATATTGACGATATTTTAATTGCTTCGAAATCTGAGGAACAACACAAACTTCATTTGGATCAACTATTCCAAAAGTTAGTGGAGTTTGATGTTCACATTAATAGTGCTAAATGCGTATTTGGCGCCAGCACACTTGACTTCCTCAGTCACAAAATTACACCTGATGGTATTCTACCTGCTAAAGAAAGGATTAATGCCATCAGGAATTTCCCTCCTCCCAGTTCAATTAAGGGCATTCAGCGTTTCGTTGGTATGATTAATTACTACCATAGATTTATTCCGAAACTTGCTGAAACACTTGCCCCTATTCACTCGCACTTGGCTGCTCTAGTTAAAAAGCCCAAGACGCCCAAGAACTTTTCTTGGCCTGAGGAATGCCAAAATGCATTTGCCTCGTTGAAGAGTGAATTAACTAACATTACTCTGTTAGTACACCCACTGGACGCTTCAAAGTTCAGTATTACGACTGATGCATCGAACTCTGCGGTTGGAGCGGTTCTGCAACAGCTCAATAATGATATTTGGGAGCCATTGGGATTCTTCTCTAAGAAGCTATCGGATGCCGAGAAAAAGTACTCCGCATTCGATCGGGAATTACTAGCAATTTATCTAGCGATTAAGCACTTTAGATATTTTGTTGAAGGTCGGGAATTCACTATATATACCGACCATAAACCTCTAACTCGAGCAATTCAATCCAAAACTGAGCGAAATCCTAGACAATCTCGTCATTTGGATTTCATTTCGCAATTCACTACGGATATCCAACATGTGACAGGCAAAAACAACGTGGTCGCGGACACCTTATCACGCACCACCGAAACTGCCTCAGTCGAGACTCACTTCGACTTACACAAAATTAGCCAAGCTCAAGAAGCCGACCTGGAACTTCAGAATTTATTTTCTGGTTCTCTTTGTCACACTAGTTCATCACAGAAACTAGAGCTCCTTAAATTACCTGGCTTAGAAATTTACTGCGAAACATCTACGGGTGCAAATCGCCCGTACATCGCAGAATCACTGCGTCGAACCATTTTCCACGCATTACACAATATTTCACATCCTGGTATCCGTGCTACTCGTAAGTTGATCACTGCTCGATATTTTTGGCCAAGCATTAATAAAGATGTGACCCATTGGGCACGAAATTGCCTTGCTTGCCAAAAATCCAAAGTTCAAAGGCATACAAAATCGCCTCTTGGACATTTCGAAATTCCACCAGGTCGATTCGAACATATCCATTTAGATATTGTTGGACCACTTCCACAATCCAATGGATATTCTTATATACTTACCTGTGTCGATCGTTTTACTAGATGGCCGGAAGCTTACTGCATGGACAATATGTCCGCAGCTACAATCGCTTCTACGTTTGTATCTAATTACGTATCCCGATTTGGGGTTCCTCTAAATATTACTACTGATCAAGGAACACAATTTGAGTCCAAACTTTTTGCTGAGTTAACGAAACTCCTTGGCTCAAATCGTATACGTACTACGGCCTATCATCCTCAAGCAAATGGCATGGTTGAACGTTTTCACCGCCAGCTTAAATCAGCACTAATGGCTCGAGGAAATACTAGTAATTGGAGCTCTGAGATTCCCATTGTTTTACTTGGAATCCGAGCTACAGTGAAAGAAGATCTGAAGTGCTCACCAGCGGAAATGGTCTATGGCCAAACTATCAAACTACCCGGTGAGTTCTTCGTCGAAAATCCTCTTCCACCTTTACCAACCACAGACACAGTCGTCGACCAACTACGCAACACCATGCAAAATCTTGTTCCGACATCAACTCGAACAACTAATCAAAACACAATCTTTGTCCCTAAAACGTTGGACACTTGTGATTTTGTTTTTGTTCGCACGGACAAGGTTCGCACAGGATTATCACCACCCTACGAAGGCCCATATAAAGTCATTCGACGCCTTCGAAAACATTTTATTATTTCGATCAAAGACAAGAATCATAATATTTCTATTGATCGATTGAAGCCAGCTTACGGAATACTAGCCTCGTCTGATCAAATATCAGCATCTCGAGCGCGTAAAACAGTACGTATAGCAATATAATTCAAATAATTATATCAGCTTCATTTAGGGGGGATCTTCACTTGCAGGGGAGTCCTGTAGCGACCGATACAATTAATTGGCAATTGCCTTAATTTCAATTGTATCGTAATCACTACAATTTCGCGTTTGCCCATTTCCACTTATCGACGAGGCAACGCGTTAACATTACATTATTTACTTTCTGTATGCAACTCTTACTCTTGTTATGTATACAGAATATTTTTGCATTTCCTTATATTCGATATTCTATGTACAACCAAATTTTATATTAATGTACATAGCGATGCAAATTCTCTCTCGAATATTTACGCGCATTCTAATATTACGCACGAGAACATTCTATGGCGTGATACTTATGTACCAATCATCTTTCGTCATATGGTTTTCTATTCTCACCAATATTCATGACGAACAAAACGAAATAACATGTACATGTTATTTCGTCTAGGTGATTGAGATTTTCGCGCGTAATGACCGACGCACACTCCAACAATTTATATTTCCTATTTGTGCATTCTCTCGGTCTATGCAATATTTCCCTTGCTGATTTTTATATACATGCGATTTAGAATCCTCTCTCTCTCTTTTCCGTTTTTCGGTTGGCGCATGTGATGCGCCATCAGAATTCTACCTTACGTTCTTGGGAGTACATGGTGGTGAACCAGTTACATAAATTATAAATTAAATTGATAAATAAATAAATTATGATAAATAAATAAATTATGATAAATGAATAAGTTGTGATAAATAAATAAATTATAATAAATAAATAAATTATAATAAATAAATAAATTATAATAAATATATTAATTGCGAAAATAAAAGAAGTTATTATTGTGTATATTTATTATTTGTGAGAAGTCCATACCGGACAATAAAGTTTAATTAGGAGCATACATCTCCATAGAATATTAATAAAATTTTAAATAATTAACAAATTTTATATACAAACAGAATAATTGTATGTGTTGCATGTAGCTTGAAATTTTCGTTGATTTTTAATTTAAATACATATAACCATTGTTTATGTTAATTTCAGTTTGATAAAATATCGTTAATCTAATTACATTTCCATCGAACATTTTTTTTTCAATTTTTTTACCCATTTCTTGCTAAATGTGGATTAGTAGCTATGTATAGAACGAGTTATTTATTCTCTTGAATATGTATATTTTTGCTGCCTAAATTATCTTGGTGCGGTCTACAAATAGTAAATTATTTATATGTAGATTTTAACATCAAAGTCAACCTTTTCCCCAATTAACTTCAACCTTTACCAAATTAAAAAACCTAATTTGTTTTTGCAATCAACTGTATTACCATCTATAATCCCAAATATTAATGTGTTACAGAATTCAAATATTTAAACAAATAAATTAAAATCTTTGTAAATGATTTCAAATTTTGACCAAACAAAAATTTGGAAACGGGTTTTAACCTAAATGATTTAATTAATCGACTATTTTGCTCGTTGAGCGTTCCGCTTTTTAACAACCTTAAATAGAATGAGGTTAGACGAAGATTTTGAATTAATGTCGTATCTATTTGATTTATTGATTTCAATAGAAAAGTTTATATATAAACACCAACAACAGCAATTGATAACGCAAAAGCATTTCCATTTCGATTTTCACTCTGCGCGTCGCTATATTTGGGTTTATGTCGTTGTTATTATTGTTGCTATAAACACTGTGTGCGATTGTTATACTCGTATATAACTATTGAATGTTGCCTTGTTGTCTATTTTTTGGATGTTTGTATTCGCGTATTTGTACATGTATGTATGTCGGAAAAACGAATTTTCCTAACAACATTTCCAGTGATGTTCTCTTTGTATACATACTATATTCTATATATTATGAATACACACACCGACACAATACAATTTTGGTTCGCATAGGTTGAAGAATATAATTGAAGAAAATTAACTGTGTACGGAGAATGGCATGAAGATGGCGGAAGATTGGTGTTTAGAATAAAACAAAACATAAAAAAAAGCGAAATAATTATTTTATTTTATTTATAAAATCGCGTCTTTAGGAAATGAAAATAAATAAATAAATAGAAAAGCATAATTCCATTTTAATGGGTCTTTCCTCTTTTCAATACAATATTACACAACAAATAAAATTTATTTTTTGTTCTTGTTGTCAGCTATTTCACAGAGATCGGAATTATTTAGGTTAAACGGATTTATAAATTTTTTTTGTATATTTTGTCGTATTGTGCTGTGTGTATATGAATGGAAGAGGGTACTTTAAATAAAAACTGAATATTAAATTGTATTAACGAGAGGGGGCGTACAGGAAGGGCGGGCATGCACCAAACGCGAAATGAAAGGTGAATACCTCTTGGATTACCGTCATATCATATAAGAAAATTGTTTTTATTTAAATACGCGGGCTTGTGTTCTTTTATATATAATCTATATTGATATTTTTATTTAAAGTTCGATGGATTTGTATGTAGCATGAAATTATCCCCAAAATATATCGTATGTTGTTTAAAGCGAGGAAATTGGCGCTTTTGGGATTTGCACATTTTTCAAAAAAAAAACTAAATTAGTTTAAAATTTGTAGATATTGCTCTACCCCCCAAAATAGAATTTTCAAATTGCTAGGTAAAACGGCCTACCAGATTTAATGGCTGAGCATATCCTGATTTTTAACAATTTGGAAAGAATACCGGAGAAAATTTACCAAAATAAATTATCAAAATTTGAAATATTCGTGTTTGATGTTTTTTTTCCAAAAAAGTCAAAATAATTTTAACTTTAGGTTCTATAGTTGCAGAGACAAAATTGATTTGACAAAATTCCAAAAACAATTTGTTAGGATTAGCAATGATTAATGATTTTTACTCAATACACGAGGATATCAAATCCATAAATTATAGTTCACACCATTCGGATACATTTTATATCTTCTTATTTTTACAATTTTTTTTACGATGTCCCACAGCACCGGTGAGAGTTTATTTGTATATATGTATACACAAAATACACAAATATATTCGGCCGTAGATATTTTTTTAACAGTGTACATATTCATGTATAAATATATTATTACTTAAGCACAAAAACCAATGAAATGTTGCCCTATGGACTAGTATTCTATAGAATAGCGGACACTTGTACCATCAGACATTGGAAAGGATATTAATATAAAAATTCCGATATGTCGTCAAACCACAATAATTGAAATTTCTAAAAATCCATCTTGAGGTAATTTAGGAAAAGCTGTTATGTTATCTCGTTAAAATCTTAATCATAGTTAAATTTTTAAATATAAACACGATATGCAAATTAATATTTAATTAATAATTTGGACAATTGATCAAAAAATATCTACAGCTAGATTGCTTGTAAAATTACCTTTCTTTTGATATAATATCACATGAGATAACCAAAATTAAAAATGTTGATCCAAAATCCAGCATCTATGGTTAAGGTGATTTTTTATAAAACTTTCTCTCATCTAAACCTTTTGTTATACAAATCTCCACGAATGCTTGTGAAAAAAAATTCCAAATTAATTTTTTTTTGAATGACGACGTATTTTGATATGTGGAGGCTCCGAGTTACTTCCGAGTTACTACGTATTCGCTAGTATTACTTAGTAGTGGATGCCTAGACAATCCCAATTTAGTATTTAGTAAGGGTATAAAAAGGGTTGAACTCCACTGACAAATTACGAAATATTAATAAAAACTACGAAAATTAACACAAATTTCAAAGTTTCCTATATAAATGGTCGTTAGTATTGCTGAATAGTGGACTTAGTGGACTCCGAAATTAGTATCAAATTTGGGATATAAAATGAGTTTGGCTCCTCGGACTAAATTAAAAATATTAACTAAAGCTACGAACAAAAGTATCGTTTCCATATCAGGCCAATGATCACAAATCTCATAGTTTTCTACATATCGCCGTTAGTATTGCTTAATAGCGGACACCTTTCTAAATTGGTATGAAGTATGGGTATTAAAAGGCTAGGGCTCCTTTTACAAAATTCGAAATATTGATAAAAACTACGACCATGAAGTCGTTCACATCAGGTGAATTAACCCGAATCTCAGATTTTTCATAAGGGCTCTAAAATTTCTGCATAGCGGACACCTAGACCTTTCCAGATTATTATCAAGTATGGGTGTAATAAGGGTTCGGGGGCTCTGACGAAATAGAAATTTCTTAAATTTAGGTTGAAATAATTTGATAAGTTTTATTTAGTGATAAATCAAACTTTATTCAAAAATCAAAAGGAAAAAATCATACAAAATCATTCTTTGGTTTTGAATCCTATATGAGCCTCACTTTAGCGTGGGTTATTTAAATATGTTGCATAGTTTGAACTGTCGAATCACTTACATGTATCCGGTATACCCAGATCAACTTCATCAAAATCAACACACAAATGAAGTAAAACATTCTGTATCATGCAACTTTATTTGGGTTATAATGCAGCTCCCATGCTGCTAAGAGGCATTAAAATCTCGCCTTGAGCACACAAAGTTCTATGAAATTTCGATTTTATCGCGAATCGATATGGTGTCATAATCCAAGGCTCCAATGGATCTGAAATTTACACCCCTATTCCCTTAGTCGCTTAAATATGTACGCCTCTAGAAATATCATTTCAGGTGACACGAATTGTTGACTACTAGAATACGATGTTTGTCACTCCGCCTAAGACAATAGTAGAAATTGATTGTCGGAAGAAACGACAGGTGGCATGATTAAGGGAATATTGGTGTAAATTTCAGTGAAACTAATTTATCTATTGAATTAATTGTTAGTTAAACAAATATACATTTGAAAGTGTGAAAATTAATTTTTATGCCATAAACAATTAATAATGTCGAGCATTGGGTTATTTTTAATTGCTGATGAGGAAGAAAATTTATTAACCAAAATGAATTTGCAAAATAAAAGTAGTTTTTAAGATTGAGGATTCAATGATTTAAAAAAAGCATTTAATTGCTGTTTTTGAAAATGTGTCATCAGTTAATTAGTTTTAAAATGATATAGAAACTAAATCAAGCAAAATCAAATTTTTTCGTAAAAATGAAATTCTCGAATTTGTATGAAAAAATATTCCACCGGAAGCTTATGATACAAAAACATTCAGTGGAAATAATTTCGAAAATATTTCCAATCGACCGGAACTCATAATATGAATTTGAAACTGGAGGTAAAATTTCCACTCCACCGGAAGTGGTGAATATTATGGTGAATATTATTATTTTAACTGAAATGTTTGACATAAAAATGGTACTAGTGCTGGTGACACTTGATATAATCATTACTAAATTTTTGTTGCTGGCAATAGACGAAAATTTGAGAGTGTCATTCAGATATAACGATAATTAACGAAGGCGAAAGAGTAGATGTCGAAAGCAATAGAAGGACTTCAAAATTTTGGATTTTGTCAGAAAAGGGTAATCCATTTAATACCTATACATGATACCAATTTGGGAAGATCAAAGCATCTGCTATTCAGCAGTTCTAATGACGATTTATAGGAAACTCTAATATTCGTGTTAGCGGACTTGATGTAAACGATTCTTTTGTTTCAAATTTAGCCAGAAAAACCCAAACCTTTTTTTGGAAATTTGATATAGCAATTTAGAAAGGTCCAAGTGTCCACTATTCAAAAATACTATAAATTATCAATATGATAAAAACTCTAAAGAATATTCAAAAATACTAGTGTATAAGCATATATTTCTTTGGGTTTAAAACTTGAGTAGCAGACTCTAATTTATTTTATAGGTGGACCAAGGTTTATTATAGGAGGTGACTAAACGTGAAACACACTGCTTAGGAATCACGACTCAAACACCAAGAAAAGGAAAAGAACTCCTAAGTGCAATAGAAATTAATAAGCCAACTTATTTATTCCTGATTTGTTGACTTTTATATTGTATCTCGAAAGGAATAGCCTCTAATAACATTGAAGTTGAAGGTATTGAAGATCTGAATTCCGATCACACACCGGCCTTAATGAAGCTGAGTACATTAGTCAATAAAATGAAAAGAAAACTTAACCTTACTAATAAATTCACGGAATGGGAATCACTTAGAGGGAAACTAGACAATCTAATTGAGTTAAAAGTTGGTCTAAACTAAAGAAGAACTTGAAATACGACCTGGATATTTTATTGTCTCTATGCGTGAATCAGCTAAATTGGCTACACCCGTATTACGTTAGAACAAGAGATCAACTACCCACCCCCTGGTCATTCGAGAACTGATAAAAGAAAGGCGTAGGAAAGGACGAACATGGCATAGAATCGGAAATATTATTGACAAAAGAGAATTTAATCGAGTAAGTCATAAAGTTAACCGATTGGTTAAAGAACATAAAGAGGCTTGTACTGGAAATTATCTGAAAGGACTGAAGCTGACGAAAACTATTTTCTATGGAAAGCTATACTAAAACATATAAGAGCAATAATGCAAGTGCCACCTATAAGGAACACAAATGGAAAATGGGTGCGACATAACTATGAAAAAGCCGAACTGTTTGCCCAACACCTGGCATCACTATTTCAACCACACAAGACATGTGAGAAAATGACATCATACAGGACGATCTGTTTGTTTGCAATTATCTCAAAGTTGTTTGGGAAGTTATTTTTGAAATGACTAAAACTAACGATCTAATACCTGATTTCCAGTGTGGATTCAGCGATGTGCCTCATAATGGCGTAGTAAGGCCTTTCCTACATCTTCTTTACACTTCCGATATACCAACCATGGAAACAACCTTCATCGGAAGTTCTGCTGATGATACTGTAGTATTGGCATCAAGCAAATCAGAGAACCAAGTAGTTGAATACTTACAACAGGCACTTGATAAAATCAGCCAATGCGCCAGGGATTGGAAATTAAAGCTGAACGAGCTAAAATCAGTCCATGTAACATTTTTGTTGCGGTACAATAATAACAACTTCCATACGTTTCTTATAATGGGGTACAAATTCCACAAGTTGAATCTGATAAATATCTCGGATTGCATCTCGATTCAAGATTGAACTGGAAACACCACGTTAGACAAAAAACTGAACAAATTAAAACAAAACAACGTGAAATTTACTGGCTGACAGGAAAACATTCAAAGCTTAGCCTGTACTGTAAACGCCTTATCTACGAATCGACTATTAAACCAATTTGGACGTATGGTAACCAACAACTTCGAGGCTGTACTAAGAGGCTGAGGCTTCTCACGGTTAATAATAGGCCTCAATGGTAATATATTAATACTTTTTAATATGATGACCAATCTTTTTTGGCTTTTTAGTTGGTAAGTGTATAGTAATGTTTACCAACTTCGTCGAAATGTTTAACTAACGTTCTGTAAGCGTCAATATTGAGCGGTTGAATTTTTGTTGCTTTTATATCTTCTCTTTTTATCACGGAGATATAAAATTCATTATTAGTACTGGACTCGATTATTTTTGAGAGCTCTCTATTTGATTCTTCCCTCAAATATATTGCTGGCGGTTTCTCTGTTTTTGGAGCTTTTTCGGCCGGCGGGTCTTCAGAAACCAAACTTTGAGTTAATTCAACGCAATTAGCGCACACAAGCTAGGTGAATTATATAAAATTACCTGGTAACGTAGTTTTTGATTTATTTGCGATTTGTTGTCGTTTTGGACTATGTTGCACATTTTTGTTAGTCACTATGCCCATGTCTTTCTTATTTGAGGTGGAGAATATTGGAACATCACGGTTTCACATATTCTTCACATTTATGGTAATTTTTATAAACGATATATAATCAGCTGGCAATATAATTTCGACGTCCTCTTGAAATAAATATCCGTAGATATTTTTGTGTTAAAAGCTTTATTATTTAATTAATTTTACTACCAGACAAACAAATTATAGACAGCCATCTTCAATTTCTTCAACAAACAGCGTCTCGTTTGTTTATAGCAATGTGATCAAGTCGAATGAATGGTGTATCAAAACATCCTAATTGGCTCAAAATTAATCCTGTCATTAATTAAATTTTTCCCCTTTATATATACATGTACTCGTATACCGCCTAAAAGTTGAACAGACTCCATAATCTTTATATTATATTAAGTTTATATACCACCCGCAGAGATTCAAAACAAATGATTCCACCATTAAAAACAAAAACTCTTGAGAAAATGCACAGAATTCATCATCAATTTTAGAGACGCAATTTTATATCGTTGTATACGACTTATGCCATATCTACATTTATTTGGAGTATGTGTTGTTCCTAAGCACATACACACATATATGTATATATTATGTCCTTCACGTTTTATTCACCTGGAAAAAAAAACTTCTCGTATCTTATGTTTGTATACGAGTATCACACAAAAGCTTTAATAAAAAAACTTTTTTTTTTGTTTGCTTTCAAAAATACATAAATTAAAACGGAAAGATGCTTTTTTATAAAAAAAAAATGTTTGTTGTTGTTGTTCTATATGTACCTACCGAGAGTATTTAAGTAAAAAGGTGAAAAGTTTATCTACTCTATGTACTATATATATGTATATGCGGGAAGCAACTCCTATATACCCTGGACCAATATATGTATATAAAAAAAAAAAGCGCACACCACCAAAACTAATTTCGGATTTATATTTGTTGGCAAAATTAATTCGTATTCTCGTTATTTATTTATGTTAAGGTGTTATATATAGTCGTATACATACATACATTATTTTAAAAGTGTAAAAGGAGCGATACTCATATACATACATAAAATTAAACAAAAGAACGAAACATTAAAATCTGTTCATTTCTTCGTTTTAAGGTTCTTAATCCTTTCAAAATAAATAATTTGTTGTTGCAATTTGGCTTGTTTCTCGAGCGAAGACGTTCTCTTTAAACATAGATATATGAGTACATACAAACATATATACATATTCATATACATAATATATTGAAGACATGTATTATGATAATAAGATTAAATTACACAAAAAAAATATATTAAGAATCGTTTTTGGTGCCTTTTAGCTAATGAAACTCAACATATATTATGTTTATATATGTATGTATGTGTATGAGAATATATGTTTCATTTTGGTTTTGATTTCATGCTTTATGCTATTTACAAAATATAATCATGTTGAATTTGCTTGTGGAAAAACGAATAAATTCAATATAAATTTTAGAAGTTATGCGGCATATTGAAATATTTACAAGGAATATATATGTACATCTTAAACTTGTCTGGGCTAAATGAATTTTCCAAAGTAAGTAAATATCGATTTGTTTATATCTTCTTAATCAGCGATATGTCTAAATATAAACTAAGACCGAATTAATATTATTAGACCAGTAGACTTAATTATAATTTTTTTTTTTTGTTATATTCTTGGTATCTAATCCGCATATCTGTATAAGACTTTCTGGTCCCCATTTATTTGAGGGGTAGTGAATCTTACTTTCTAGGTAAAAAAAAGTCTTCTAGACAGAAAATCTCTTAGGCGAAAAAATATTTATTTTTAGTAAAAATATATTTATTTTTAATGAAAATAAAAATATTTTGAGGTTCTGACAAATAAAAATCAATATGGTATAAAAATATTATATAAAGGTACATCGTGCGGCATTCATCTTTAGTCATAACAAAGCTATTTATACAACTAGTAACTATGAACAACTTTAGTCGCCTATTAGATTTGTAGTGTGACTAATGTACGATTACTGGCATCAGGGAAGATGTACGTACGTATTTGTGCGTGTATTATACGAGTATAAGAGCCAATAAAAAATTTAAAATTTCCAATTAAACGTTTTAGAAATTTTATAAAATTTAAAAGGCATGAAATTTAAAAAGCAAAATTAAATGGGCGTCTATGGGCATCATCTTCTATTTTCTACATTGTAGTGTCGACCACCCGTAGACAACGTCAACAACGTAGACAACGTCAATAATGTAGACAATTTCTAGAGCGGTTTTCTCATTTAGTTCTAAACTATAGGGTGATCAAATTTCTTTAGGAGCAATGCGTTATTGGTGACAGTTTAATAGAATTTCCGTCAATGCATTATAATTTCTTTTTAAAAGCAGAATTTAACACTAATCGTGCTCAACTACTATGAATCTCCTTCAGCGTCATGTTTATCCATTAGAAAATCATTAAATTGACCCAAAACAATGTCGGAAAAAACGGCTCACAAAAATCAGAAAAATGTCATAACTGATAGAAATTTTTACAAAAAGGTAATATCTTTCATTAAAAATAATCCGAGGAACTTTATAAAATTTAACACACCCCGCTCCATGGTAAAACAAATTCGAGTTCAGGAAGGCCGAGTTATTAAAATGCCAAATCGTTCAGATAACCAACACTTGTTCGCTAAAAAATGTGCCAGACTGATGACCAAATTGTCATAAAATTTATTAGATGTGTTTTGATGGATGACGAAACTTACGTGAAATTGGTTTTGAAAACATTGATTAGGTCAAAAATAGGATCTTACCAAAAACCGAGGCAATGCTCCTGCTAAGTATAAGCACTTCAAGTTAGTTTGCAATGGCCGGGTTTTTTTCACATTTTTCATAATGACGGATTTTGCCGCTAACTCGTCAACACTATTCAGCAGTAAAGTTTTGACCATTTAGCTAGTTCACACGACTTTAAAAAGTAATCAAATCGATCTATCTCAAAGAAGCTGAGTCCACAAACATATATATTCATGGTTCCGACCTATCGAAAAATATAGGGCTATAGTGAAAAGAGTGCTGCAGAGGAATAGCGCATGCGTTATACAATTTTGGTGCCAAAGTCACACCGTAATTATCCATAATAACGAAATCTAATCTTTCATATAGACTTGGGATTTTACGTAGCCCCAAAGAAAAAGTCTAGAGCTGTGGTATCATACGATATAAATAACCAAGTAGCGTCGCCTTCTTGGAACCAAATGTCATCGAGGTCCGGCTTCAATTTCAGGCAGCAAATATTCGGCCCATAAACCACACCATACCTTCTATTTGTTCGCGTATCATGCATTACTGTAAATTGGGATTCAAACTTTTCGATGGTATTCCAAAAAGTGGTCTTAACAGGCCACTTATGTCAACCATAACTTGGTCTAAGCTCACGAAACACATTTCTCAGAGAACGCTGATTTTCGTAACAATTTGTAGACGGTATGCCGGGCTCAGTACTTCCATGATGAAATAGCAAATAATACCATGGCAGTTTGACACTACTCATGCGTCATTTGTCAAAAAGAAACAAATTAAAAAATCACCTCTAGATGAATCACGTAGTATGGTATGAACTGAATTGCTATTTTACAAAATACACCCGAGCACATTCGATTTTAAATCGCAAACACATTTTAGGTTGTTGACATTATTTTAATTGTCGACGTAGACAAAAAACACGCCCATTGTACATTTCAACTAAGCTAAGGTAGGCTATTGATTTGATTTGATTTGATTGGAATGTTCGACCAAGCATTAAGCAGGATCTCCCGGAGATGGCCGGGCCTCACCGAACACCCGTTTACACATAACATAAAGAGGATTTGGATAGGTTCAGTTAGAATGATAGAAATTGACTCGGTTACAGACACCTGGTATAGCCAATAGTTAGTAACACAGGACAATACAATTCTAATCTACTTATATAATTTTTCAGCGTCGCTGGGCTCTGAAATCAAATTTATTAGTTTGCTGGCGGGTCACGCTTATTAGATACTCCTGAAAATTCAATTCAAATTAGTTGTGATTTGTTTTGTTCTGCAATCCAATATTTAATTTGTTAATTTACTATTAAGTTTAACTGGCAGAGATCCTGTAATTTAGATCAATTTGTTAATATTAATTCCATATATTGGAGCTGTGATAGACCCTGTAATGAATGATTATTAGATTAGTACCTCTTTTCCCAACCCGCTCTTTTTTAGCAGTAACATTGGAATCTGAAATAAAATTTATTAGTTTCTTAGTTTGCTGGATCATACTTATGAGATTTATTCCTGAAAATTCAATTTAAATTAGTTACGAATTATTTTATTCTGTAATCCAATATTTAATTAATTATTTTACTTTTAAGATTAACTAGCCTAGATTGTGAAATTTAGATCAATTTGTAATTATTTATTCCGTATGTTTGAGCTGTGCTAGTCCCTGTAATGAATAATTATTCGATTAGTACCTCTTCCCAACTCAATCTTCTGTTATAATTTTTAACAGTAACACTGGACTCTAAAATAAAATTTATTAGTTTGCTGGATCATACTTATGAGATTTACTCCTGAAAATTCAATTTAAATTAGTTGCGAATTATTTTATTCTGTAATCCAATATTTAATTAATTATTTTACTTTTAATAAAACAATTACAAACTGATCCAAATTTCAGAATCTAGGCTAGTTAAGCCTAGATTCTGAAACCCAGATCAACCTGTAATTATTTTTGACAGCAAAACTGAGCTCTGTAATAAAATTTATTAGTTTACTGGATCAAAATTATGAGATACTTCTGAAAATCATTCCAAATTAGTTCCAATTTATTATATTCTGAATTCAAAACTATAATTAATTAATTAAAATTTAAGTGGCAGAGAAACTTCAATTTAGTTCAATTTATTATTATTAATTTCATATTTGATCTATGGTAGACCTGTAATGAATAATAATTAGTGTAAACAATGCCGCCATTTTAAATCAAAAACTGCACTCTGCAATAAACTTTACTAGTTCACTGGATGTGACTTGAAATAATGCTTCTGAAAATAATTAAAATTAGTTTCAATTTATTATATTCTGCATAACTGCATAACTGCTTAACTGCAATTCATTAATTTAAATCTAATTCATTAAAACGCCATATAAATGCGGCAATACTAGATGAAATAAAATTAATAAAATAAAATATAAAATAAATACAACCAAGAATAGTCCTTAAAAGAAAGAAATACAAGAATATAAGATATATAAGAAACACAAGATATATAAATCTAGGAGGGTTCAAACCTTTTGAAACAGTTCTTCGGTTTTAAATAAATAATTTCAGCAAATCTTGTTGAATATTTGACTTCTATATTACTACAATTTAATTTAAATTCATATTTATACATTTACATATAATAAAATTTTAACTTTTTTTCTGTTTAACACACTAAAATAAAATGTATTAAAAGTCGTAAAATATACCACTCGAATTAGGAATCATCGTCTACAGTAAATATCATTATTGATTACTTAATAAGAAAGAAAATAAAATAAAAATGTAAATGTAAATTATGTACAAAAAATTAGTTTTGTTTCTTTTTTTTTGTAATTATGTACGCACAAATATGAAGTACATAAGCACTTTTGATAAATGCAACGTCTTATTTGCAATTCCGTTCGTTAATTTGACACTTTTATTGTTAAATAATTTAACAAACTGAAAGAAAAACAATTTAATTAAATATTAACACGAACCACACTAATTAATTCCGCCCAAAACCATTTAAAATTTTTTTTTAATGTAGGAGACCAAAAACGCACGTCTAATCGATATGACATTTCGTTGTTCCCCCCATTTCAACTAAGCTAAGGTATGCTATGTAATAAAAAGTTATAATAGAGTTAAGCTATACGAGCTATATTATTGCATTTTGAGCGACACAAACTTATTAAACCCGAGTTGTCGTAGCATTGTTGTTATTTAAGCTAACATCGCTCACATAGATGTATGTACATTGATGTTTTTCTATATTTTATTTTTTGCATAAATAATTTTAGAAGTAAATTGATCTACAATACGTCGGTCTTATGTTGACAGAATGTCACATAAGTAACCATTTAGAAGTATATTCGTCATTAATAAATTATACAAAAAAAATTAATGTACGTGTGAGTAACTTTGATAGCTGAATTGTACAACAAGAGCTAAATTAAGCTAAATTAGTTATGTTATGCGATATTTTTTTCAGAAATATGTATCAGACCTAACGAGCTTAGTGATATTTTGTCGCTAAGGCTTGATAATTTTTTAGTAATAAATTCCAAAATATTCGTTCACATTCAACTGAAATTGGCTGAACGGTTTCCAAAATTTCAAATAATTTTTCCAAATTTTTGAGCTTGCTAGAAGTCATAAATATTTTAATTTCTTGTTGTGAAATTTTTTCTTTCGTTTTATCTCAATCAGAAGGGATGGACTAATTCATATTTCCAGTTCTTCGCCCAAATGTGAATGCAAAATTGAACAGTTGATACTTCGCCAGGTCAATCAAGCTCCAATATGGTGCTAATGTCATAATCCTCAATAGGGTTAGCATACATATTTTTAGGAAGTTTTTACCCTTTCGTTTATATTTATAGAAATTTGTACATTTGTAATTCTCCAGTATTTGCACTTAACTTTCGTTGGATAAAAATTTTGTTTAGGAATAGAGTTGCACTATTAGTATTTTATTTACACCAACCAACTAATAAATAGTTTAGTTTTATTTCCAGTTTACGGTACAATTAAAATGGTTTATGTTAAAACTTCAAAATCTTAAAACATCTTATATAAAATAGTTTTGACTTATACATATAACAAATTACTTGCGCTTATAAGCGCATCTTCAGATCTATCTTCTGTCACTTCATTTCTTTAATATTCAAAATTTACCAGCAAAGGTAAAGGTTTCTTTGACTATGCAAACTCTTTGATTGATCATTGTGCTCTTGATTGAGATATTTTATTATTTTGTAAAGCTCTTTATAGCTATAATTAACCAAGATTTAAAGTATTGAATTGATGGTTAAGGCTGGTGCCCCTTCATCGATACATATTTCTCCATATATATTGGGAATATATTCAGGTTAGCGAAATTTATTTGACAGAGCACTTGTTTAGAAATACAACTCATTCTCTAAAAGTGCTCTATCAATTCAATCACCTCCAATAAATTTCGCTAAACTGAATATATTCCCAATTTATAACAATTGCAGAGTTGCTAGTTATTACATATTCGGGGAAGAGAGCCTTTTTATTTATTTCATCTCTGTAAAATATTTCCATGCATCCACTACATGCTAAATTATAATATGAACTGAAATTAATATTTTACGATGTAAGTTTTGAAAGTAGCCACTATCCTCAGTCATTTTGGTGTCCATCATTTTCTACTGTCTGGCTCCTGGAATAAACCAATCGGAAAAAATTGCATTGGAAATTAATTTGCTATTCTGTATCTCCTCGTTGGAATTGAAATTCTTATGGAATTTTATTTATTTTTTTTATATTAATTTATCCCATATTACAAACTATATAGTTATAAGCAAACTATAATAAATAATTTATTTTTGACTTAATTTGCTAAAATTTGACATAATTATTTAAGCTACTTATCCATTGATAATGTTTTTAAGTTTTAACTTATTTTAACACAATTTCATTTTATTATTTCAATTTCAATTATTTGTGGTTCTTCACAACTTTGCCAGGTCAAAGCTTTTACCTTTTAGAGCCTCTTTACTATATATTGTTACAACCCAGGAGCTGGGTTGCTTGTTTATATCGACTTGCTGGTATAGTCTCTATTCATGACTTCATGTCCTTCTTGCTTGATAAGATCAATTTGTAGGTTCTTATGTAGATCGCCATTGTGAATATAGTGTGAAATGAATAAATAAAGATTATATCCAATTTTTATTAGTCCTTTTCCAATTAGTTTTATTTTTTGTTGGGGATGATGAATCGTTTAAATCTACTACACACAGTTTTCTAAAAACAGAATCACTATTCACTTCTGATTTATGTCAGGCTATTCCCAAAGTAAATTCAACATTTTTGTTGTTGTAATTTGTTTGTTTGTATCTACAATTTAAGGTTATGTTAACAAAATCGGTATATTGTAGAGATGAAAACCAAAAAATGTTTGCCACTGGTTCAAAGTTAAATTAAACTGATGCAATAAAATTTCTTTGGGTTTGCGGTAGTAGTGATTTAGTTCAAAGCTATAAATAAGCCATTCATTTAAAACCGTTAAGCAAATTTAAACTAAACTCATGTTGCGTGTGTACGCGAATCAACCGATATCCATAAAAAATTTCTGTTGAACACCTTTCACTTTTCAATTAACAAAGATTAAAATATGCTTGTCTTCAGAAATTTAATTGTGTGTTATTAATCCAATAAATGCGCTTTCAAAATGGGTGAACCGTACAAAATTTTTAACAAACCATTTAAAACACAGTCTTTTGTTTATAAAACATAATATCTAATACAGTCTGGTTGCTAAAGTGAAATCCATCCTTTATGTCTATAATTTTTTGAATTTTTTTGATTCGAAAATAAATTTTTCACAAAAAGCCCAATTTTTTGAAGAAACTTTTTTACAAAAATATTCAAGAAATCCAATAAAATTAAAAACGGTGTAAAAATTCTTTCGTGTTGGAAAACGAAACTATAGTGGCGCATAGCAGTTGATATTTCTTCCAGAAAAATCAAGTTGCAGACTAAACAGAATAAGACATAATGCCATAATTAATTTTATGACGATAATATGAGTTTTCGAATTTTCTTGGGAACATCTTAGGAAGCTAGCAAAGTTTTAACTTTTCCAAAATTGAAATATTTTTCGGATAGCTTAGACCAAGGCCTGATTATTAAATAAAATAAAATAAAAATTAGAAATGTCACCAATATTATGATAAAGATACAATTTATAATTAATTATTTTTTAATTTGTCGCTAATTTTGTTTAGTAAAATTAAAACTAGGCGCCATTTAATATATAAATATTTTAAAAGCTTTTACATTTTGTATCATTATTGTATGATCGAAAAAATGCATTTTTCATATAAACCACTCATTTGGCTACCCATATAGTAACCTTCGTTTTTCCCTATAGTTAGGCCCGTTAAATATATGGCCCCGCTTTGACTTGGTATATGCGTCATTATATAGTGTTAGAGTCCCACGATATTACCAAATAAATTCAGGAACAAAAATATAATCGACATACATGAGGTCATACCAAACTTGGTTGTCCTATGCCCCCCAAATCCCCTACTTTCTTGAAAAAAAAAGCCTTCGTATATACAGACGGAATTGTTGCTATGCAGTGTTGCTTAATGACTCGTCACTCCTGAATTCATTTTTCGTAGGCGCCACTAATATTTTTGTGGTAGAAATATCTCCTGAAAGTTTCTGCAAAAGCTTTCTTTGTTAATTTCCGTCATATTACTATGTTAAATCACAATAATTATAAATTGAAAAAAATTTAAAAAAAATTAGGGCGTTTTTTTCATATACGTAAACCAATAATAAATAAAGGTTAAAAATAATCGGTTTTAAGTCACCATCTTTTTATTTTATTTTAATACACCATTGGCTATTAGGAATAGGAACAACGTTCTAATTTTTATCTTCATCTATGTTTAATCTTCATAAATTCTTATATGTGATTTTTAATTTTCTACGTGCAAAAAACCTTCCTTGGAAGGTAATATTACTTGACACTTGATTGAAAACAGAAAATTTACGGAACCGCCAAGAAAACATAATATTTTAAAAACTCTTTTATAAGCATTACCAATAATAGTCGTTGGACCTTTTTCAATCTTCAGAATAGTTGCTTTATAGAATATTAAAATAAAAGTTATTGCAAACTTGCGCTACCATTTTTTTAACTTTGCGTTAAAACCTTATTGAAATCATCCAAATTTATACAAAATATTGTTTTATTTAAAACTAAACGTTTTCGATCATTTAAATGATCATCATCAGAGTTATAAACTATAGAGCTACAAACATCTTCAAATGAAAACATGAAAATGGGAATCACAGGACTATCTTCAGTATTCAGCAATTAGTTTTTGTGACGATCCATTAAAAGTTATTCGTATGCATCAAACTTCCAGTTTTTGATGGCTTTCATTATTCTGGAATTCCGCTTATACCTTTTTGATAATGTTTTTGTTTTGACATGTGCTCAGTAACAAGCGATTTACAAATTTCGTTATTTTTAGTAACATGAACTATGTTCGTTGATACATTTGGCGAAACATCTGGTTGCTTGTCCTATGTTATATTGATGATCGCTTTTATAATATTCGTTGTTTTATTGACCAAATCTATGTCAACTTTTTGTATAAATTTTCCCGATCTTATTGTTGATGTTCGGGTAAAAGGGCAGACAAATACATTTGTTTAAACCTTGTTCTGTGGTTGTAATAAGCGTTGCGTGTGAGCTTATGAAATGTTTTCTTTTATACTTAACATGTAGGGCCTGTGCAAAAATTCTCCATGCCTCCTTGATGGATTTAACCTCTTTATCGAACTCATTGGTATACATACGTATATTATAGAATCGACGCGCCAAAGAAGGAACGAGCGCGTTTTCGTGTGACCCGTTGTGGTGTAAATCATGCTGTGATGAGCCTCATTATGTTAGTTAGTTTTCGATAAATACCGAATTACAATTTCTCACCAATTATAAGCGGGACCCAGTATTTTCCTACCCGGAAAATTTGGGTATTAAGCATCTTTAAACGTCAGCAAAAATTGAGCGAATTTTTGCCCATGCAGGTTAATAAAGTTTGTTTGTAAAACTGCCCTCGTTTGGCGTAATCAACCATGCATTGAATTGCAACATCAACTGACACGTATGGATAAAGTGCGGAGTGCGGCTACATCTATTAATGAAAAAATTTTGATATGTGCACCAACCACATGACTTTATCACACAAACGAGTCTTCTAAAAGGAAGATAACAGGAAACAATACTGCTCACTGACAAATTCGAATTTATTAGACCCATAAAACTAACAATTGAGCACAATTTAAATTTCTTAATTAAGAAAAAGCTCTATCTAAAATTCGAACTAAAAAATTTTTTTTTTTTTTTTCTTAAGATTAAGCATACAAAACAAAATATTTGAAAAAAAAATTTGAAGAAATAGATTAGAGGAAAAAAAGCTCTGGATAAAATCGCTTGGACCATAGATGCTGGATGATGGGTTAACATTTTTAATTTGGATTATCTCATGTGATATATCAAATGAAACGTATTGTTATAAGCAATATAGTGCAATACATTTTTTGATAAATTATACAAAAATGTATTTAAAATTTAAATTAAGATTAAAATTTTAACGAGATAATTAAATTGATTTGGTTCAAAAAAAATTATACATTCAGATGAATTTTTAAAAATTTAAATTATTCTCAGTTGGTATAGTTTTAACAGCTCTATAAAGTTCGACGTTTACAGAATGTAATTGACTATTGTAAATTTTAAAATATTCGATGAGCAACGAAAAATTAGCCTCCATCTAGACACGTTTGTGTGATAAAGTCATGTGATGCCCACATAATAACTGTTGCGTTGTCAGGCATATGTATCGACAACTACAAATTAGCTGGATCTGGAATGAACGTGTTATACTGATTGACATATTTCTGGCCAACTCATTTTGAGTTCCCTTTTATAAATTTTTCGTCAAAAATTAACTTTTCTATCCTCAACATATAACTTTTATGAAAGAATTATTGGCATCCACAAATGTGTTTTTAGTCATACATACATTGAAGCCAATAAATTACCAAACGTATCAAAATAGATTTCGGTCGAGTTTCACAAGCTGAATAAATTGAATTTGGTTCACCATACTAGATTACTTTGAAAATTTTGGTGGCGTTGTCAATCAAAATCTGATCATTTAAATCCTTTCTAAAGCATTACCAAGATCACAAGCTGTGTGCGAAGAAATCGCAGAGAAGATAGAAATTTAAACGCATTTGCGTCTAGCATTACATGAGTTAATAAACTAAAATCAATCTGAGAAATCGGTGTAATGATTTTGGCATATCGAAAAATTCTATCAAATCAATCTGATAATTGAACGAACAGTAAACAAACTGCCCATATCGTTCTGAACGAGGAGTGTCTAGTGATTGTTTTTTGTGGTAAATATATCTTTGCCCAATAAAAATATCTGATGATGTATGATTTTGTAAAAGGAGCATTTGCGTGTTTTAAAAATTTTAATGCTCTCTCAACATTTAAGTTTTCTATTCGAAGTTTGAATGATGGCTAATTCAAACACAACATTAGAATTTGTTTTTGTTGTACACGGTCTTTCCCTTACTGCTTAACTCGGATCTTTCATTATGGTAACTTAACCCACCGTAATTCCCCGGGCATTTGGGTACTCAAAAAAACAAAGAAATATCCGAGTATAGGGTACTAAATATGACCCATTTAAGCGATTTTAATCATAAGTTGGCATTTCTCAGATGATTTATACATTGTTATATAAAATATCCAACAGCTTATGGATATTTTCACTTTTCCAGGTATGTATATTACCCAGAAACTCAAAATATTTATGAAAGTTTTCTTTATATATGTATAGATAATATATAAATTTTATACGAGAATTTTATTTCCCATTAAAGTATCAAATTCACTCTACAGTAGCTTTGAACTATTTCAACAAATCACCATTCTAGAGGTTGTCGACACGTCGACGTAGATACTAATAGATGACGCGTAAATTCCAATCTCTGGCCAAGATGTGTTATGAAAATAATTGAAATAAAGCTTTAATGTACCGGCTAAATAGTATTTAAATCCTAAATCTACATTTAACCACCTATATACCGCTTGAACATAAATATAAAATACCCTTATTAAATACTAGGTTATAGCATAAAATTATTCTAATTTATCTATTATGTATTTTTAATGTAGGTTACATATATTGATTTTATATAAAATTCATGCATCCAATTTAATCTCAATTTCCATACAGTAATTTCCATTCCCCAAAAATGTGCATCATAAATATTCGAATATTTATAACACACTCAAACACACAGAATAACCGCACACATATATATTATAAAACGTATATATGGCAAACACTAAAATTTCTATGTTCCAGTGATTTTATACTCCAGCTAAAATTTGTTGTGCTTTCTCCTAAATAATTTTTCCTTTATTGTTTATAAAACACAAAATGCCATATCTATGTATGTATGTATGAAGTTATGTATATGTATATAGATGAAAATCTGGAATAAAAAACCAAAATTATATGGTTGTGCAACTTTATTATATATAAAAAAAAATATTCTGTCTTTTTTTTATGAGAAATTTACCACAAAAAGCTCGATAAAAGCTTTGAGAATTTTGTATTTTTATTTTTCATCAAAAAAAAAAAGTTATATTTTTAGGGTGAAACGAGGAAGGCATAAAGTTGATTTAAATACGAGAGTCTATTTGTGAATTTACCAAGCACAAAATACACATAATCGGGTTATATTTATAGAGAATTTTGAAAGGAAGAAGATATTTAATTCACAACAATAAAAGCTTGGTATACACACACAAAACACCACCGCAAGCATATTAAATTATTAACCCTATATACATATACATATGATATATCATCATCTTGTAAATTTTAATTGTTGTGCTAGAATAACAATAGACATTGGAATTTAATTTTGATTTAACCAACTTTCTATAGCTATACAGATTGGGACGCCAAGTTATTTGAATCTATTTTCAACAAATATTTTATTTTATTTTGTACTAAAGGTCTAATCATTCCAAACGTGTTTGAATGTAATCGTAATAAACAAAAATACTTTGTATACGACTATATAGAGAATTCGTTAAATTAAATAAAGTTTCCCTATATATATGTATGTATATATCCGCCGCACTTCGAGGGCCATAAATTATTAAACATTTGGGGGATTAACCGGGAACAAAAGTAATTTCCCAGCGGGGGTAACAACGTACTTAGAATATTATATGCGTACAACCAAATATATAAAAATTAAATCAAACATCTCCTCATCCTATATATACGAAGATAATCTCATTATTAAATTAGCTTTAATTGAATTTAGAATAAGAGGGATATAAGGAAAACACTGTGCAAGGATACAGTCAACAAAAAAAAAGAAAAAACCAGCGGGACATTTATGTATACATATATTCAGCCATCTCATAAATATACATACTCGTATATATAACCAACCAGAAAAAAATCGTTAACGACAGCCGTTATTATGGTCATTATTTTGTGGACGACTTCGTTATAAAGTATATACATATAGATTATATAAATAAATGTATTCGTCAATTTACCATAAAATAACCATAATTATTATTCAGATAAATTTATTTACGACTTTTCGGATTTCCATTTTCATTTTCATTTTTTTTTTAATGCGTATATTTCCAGTTCCACCAGAAGAATTACGTATATTGGATGAAAAAGGAACGTACATACCCCATTATATATTAGGACCATATAATGAAGGATCATCAATTAATGTGACATGTGTATCACTTGGTGGTAAGTAAAAAAATATTTTTTTTTTTTATAAATAATCATGTTATGCCAACCCTTTTTGTTGTTGGTGCTGTTGTTGTTATTGTTATGATACCCTTATTTTTTTCTTGTGTATGTGGGTGTGTGTGTGTGTATGATGTGTTTAGTGTGTACTTAAATGTCACAATAATAACAATATTTGCTTTATTGAAATATAAAATAATAAAAAAGGAAACAACAACAACGCAATAACGTAAAAGCTTTTTATGTTTGAAAAATAAATAAATCCTTAAGCATATATATAACATATATACAATATTTAAGCAAATATCAAAATAATATTATACTTTCTTTAAACATGTACTATAACGTACATATATACATAGAAAATTATGTTGAGCGTAAAAATATCCTTTGAAATTGAAGTGATTGACAATTGTTATCGTAACGAGAAATGGCATATATATACGAGTGATGAAAATATTGTTGATAAAGCTTTAACACTGATCCATTGAAGTAAAGTGTTGCAAGAATTACAAGTGTAATTCACTAAAAGTCCTTTTTACAATATGATCAATATTGTTAACGCATTGTCTTAGTTTGCATCGTCATTTGTATAAGATGATACCTGGTAGTTTGACAACCAAAATAACCAGTATTTCAAACCCATTGTATACTACCGGCAAATAAATCACGTGTTGTTTCTATGATGCCTCGTGCGTTGATCTTCTTCGCTTTGAATCGATAAGAAAAGTATGTGGCGGACAACCTTGCAACAGTAAAGGCCAAACACATTCAACATCAATTGACGGATTTACAAGAGGCGTGCTGACTGAACATGTTCGTGCCTCAATTTTTTTTTAAATCAACCGTTGAGTGAACGAACCAATTTTCAATATCTAAAATTTTCCCTAAATATGATGTTGACGTCAGTGCTATAGTTGTAATCGAATTATCTGATGAGAATTATGAGGTCACCCGAAAAATTCTCCATGATCGGTTTGATAAAGCGAATGTTATCTGTGAGTAGCACATCCATGAGTTATTCTCATTCAAATCAATCCATCGGCCTGATCAAAAGAGATTTCTGAATCACTTGACCATGTTCGATTGCAATTCGATTTCCGATACGTTTGCTTGAAGCTCTGAAGAGGCGTGCAAAATACTGGGACAATCTTATAGTGTAAACAATGGTATCAAACCTGGATCCCAAAACTAAAGGTAAATGGAATGATACGGCTACGACAATTCACCTTTCTACAGTGAACGATCTGTGTCAGTTAATTAGTCCCGACCAGTGCCAACAGAGTACACTCCTCCAAAACCGACATCAAAAAATTTTCTGTGCCATAATCGATCGACCTACCCCACTCATTACAACCAAATCAACTTACCACTGGATCCATTGCAAGGCTTATAGACATTGAATAATTCGATGTCACTAATTTCTCCAGTTACCAGTTGATGAACGTCACAAGTTTGTTACTGAATGTTGTGTTTGCATGTCCAGTGACAGATCGCTGCCGGTATTGCAGTTCGTCATATCATTCGCTGCTACACCCCTGCACCAAAATCAGTTCACTAACTGCATCTTCAAAAGCTGAGCCACCATGTTTGAGTTCGAAGGCTGTGAGTACATCCGTTAACACCAACTGCAAGCCGACCACCAGTAGTTCAGTCCTTGCATCATCGCTGCGCACTGCATTAGTTAAAGTTAATAACCATTTCTATTAGACTTCGGTTCTCAATTGCGTATAGTGACTGAGTCTTTAAGTTTTTACTAAAAGAATCACTATTAAAAAGCAACAAATAACTGATCATTGTATGAACGAGAAGTATTAGAAATTAGATCACGGAAAAACTACTCTGGGAATAACCTCGTTAAAAATGCGGTTAACGAATTAACACAAAAAAAATAGTGAAAGTAGAACTACAATTCCTTGGTTCTCGGAAAACTTGAAATTGCTGAAGGAAGAGAAAACAGTTACTACATTATGAAGATTACAGATTCAGATGACAATTGGAAAAAATATAGAAAAGCCAAAAATTGATATAAGCAATCGTTAAGAAAGGAGCAATCTGAGTATTTTAAGAATAAGTTTAATGAAAAACAATTCAATCCGATAGAGCTGTGGAAAACCCTAAAATACATGTACATATCCAAAATCATTGGGCAATGAGTAATTTTAGTAAATTCCACTTGCAATAAAAACCAACACATACATGCATTAATTAGAGAGATTTCCTATTTTGTACACGGCTACAGGTTCGTCTTTTAACTGGCCATCTGCACACTGAATGGCTCCATGCTAGCTAGCCTGTACTAACATGAACGATGGGCGGCTCATGTGTTCTACATTCCAACTAATCAGGTCATAGATGTTTTCATCTCGATTCATTGTTTTCATCAGGATTCAATACTTTGACCATTTCTATTTATCTTGTATAGAAATGACATCGCCTATATTATAAAAAACTGTCAAGTAAATATGTTCGCAGATCAAACGTATAGATAACAAATTCGGAAACAACTTATTCTGAAGCAGTACAAAAAATAAATGAAGATCTCGAGAATCTGAGGAAGTGGTTTATGTTTCTTTAAATGTCACTTAATATCTCGAAAAGAAAGTACGTGGTGTTAGTGTGAATGTGGGTATTGCACCGTAGGCCCATTAGTGGCATTGAGTGCTGGAGTAAAATCCGCCCAATTTAAAAAAAAAAGATCAAAAAGTCCGTTGTTTACCTTTTCCTTCCTTTGCCTACTATAGAAAAACGACAGCTGTCGAAAACAGTAGTCGAAAGTCATAGTAGGGGCACTGATCTCATATAGAAGACATGTTAGAAATACTAAACTGGAAATCAATTCATCAAAGAATACAATTTAATGTGCTTGTGCTCATCTGTGGTCTATCAATAGTGACATTAATAATTATAACACTAGAAATACACATTTGAGAATACCAATATTTGACAGGTAAACAGAATGTGCAACGACCGAGGCACATTTTTAAATTTTGTGTTTTCTTTGAAACACTCGTCGAGTGTAATAATACATTGGTGGCAATCGGGCTACCTCGAGTCGATGCTAAACTGAATAAAAGTGAAATGACACTAAGTGAAATGTCAAAGCACACTCCATTGAAACTCAAACCAAAAATGAGAAATCAAATTGAGGGAGTGACAAATGAGCAAAACCATAACTTATGTGTGGAATCCGAGAAAGGCTTTTGAGAAATGAGAATTAAGAAAGTTGCACTTTAAGCTAACAGTATAGTGAAGCTGAGAACCCCGCTGAAATCAAACACCAAAGTGGAAACAGAGCGAACTATTTGACTTCTACCTTGATTTTATGTTTTTCGGAAGTAAATCTTCTTTTAGACGTGTGGCTTATCCTTAAACAAATTTTATTTTGAAATCGTTTATTTACGTCTCATATTCTTGCAAATCTGTACATTAATGATAAACTATACTAACCATGTGATGAAGGCACGATACAAGTATTGGACACTGCTGACCTCAAATCTATTTTTAAATCTAAAGTAGCACCATGACAATAAAGAAAAAATGTTTGTGATCGATCGGCCATGACTATAGTAAGAAAATATCAGGAGCGTCTTATATATATACGTCAAATTGGTAATTCGGAATATGAATTCCATCTCCCGAGATACAATTATTTGGGGGAAAAAAATCCACTTATATGTATATGTACGTTTCGTATTGGCAGACTGCTTATTTATTGACTGAATCCACTGTAACAATCTTAACCAGATAAACTATAAGTTATACGAATTTATTGCTATGCTATCGTTGATTCTACGACATCATATTACACTATCAACTCTGAATTCAAAACTTATTTTTGACATTAACTATATCAAAAATATTCAAGATTAGATTAAATTGAAGCCTTAATACTTCTGGAAGTATTTTGGTAGCATACGCAAAATTAAGATAGGGCCACGCTGCAACAATGCAGCTAAAGGTGAACTTAAATCGTCCACTATTGACCTCGACCTGGGAACACCGTAGTTGGAAAGGTCCAGCATAATCTACCCCAGTATTCGTAAAGAACCGTACCAGAGTTACTCTAGCTATTGGAAGATCTTCCATAACTTGAATTGAAGTTTGCGCTCGTTTGTAATGGCAGATTATACATTTATTGATGTAAGCTTTTAATGCTGCGTATTTTATTAGGAGCCATGTTAAGTGACTTTTATATAAGGCAGTATTATTGGATGTTGAGAATTGAAAACATCATGGCGTTAAACAGTCTTCCGCCTACTCGCAGTAACCCATTTTCATCTATTTTTGGATCAAGTGACCGAAGATGAAATTCACTTTGAGGTTCCAGTTGGTCATTTTAAATGCTAATTGCTTTAGTGAGTGATGAACAGCGCTCTATAATACTTAAAGTACTATTTTTTTATCATGACGATTAGAGTCCGTATTTCGATCTTCTCTTGTGTGGTTACTACAATATGTGATTGTAGAGAGGTTGGGCCATTCCACCACAGTTGATGGTTTATTAACTTCGAAGCATTTAGGCCCCTTACGGCGCAATCTGCCGGAATGTCCTCTGATTTTACATAATTCCATTGTAGTGGAGATAATGTAGATTGAATTTCAACGATCCTGTTCGCCACAAAGGTTTTAAACTTATTTGGCTTTCTTCTAACCCAAACCAAAGTTATCATAGAATTTGTCCACGCAAATGTTTTGATATCAAGCAGTTGTAATGCTTCTTTGGTTTTTCTTACTATATCATTTAATCTGGGAATTGTTAATTTTGCCTTTCATGGTGCACAGACCCCGTTCAGTTCATTTAGCTCTTCTTAGTCGTGTCCGATCCATCGTTGTAGTTTAATTTCCTCTACCATTTGTAATTGGTTGACATATGAGATCCATTTTGTTTCAAAGTCATTATAGGTAATTGTGTATCCCAGTCTAAACCTAATGTCCATAGCTGCTGCATGGTAACGGGGGCTAACCAACCCATTGAATCAAACAATTTGGAAGTTTCAGATAACACTTTCCTCTTAGTAACGGGTGCTGAATTGAAATATATGTCTTCTCTAGGATTCCAAATGATACCTAAGGTTTTAATCGTTGCCCCAATTTCTATCGTATGGCTGCATTCGTCTATATGTTCCTTTTGTATGAGTTTTGAATATTTCTTGGTTGTTGCTACTCCATTTCGTTAGGTTACCACCTTTCTTTAATAGCATTGTTAATTGTTGTTGCATATATACCGCTTGTTCTATCGTGTTCGCACCTGATAATACGTCATAAACATAAAATTCTTCAGTGAGCGCCATTTTTGCTGCTGGATATTGTTCACCGTCATCTTGTGCTAATTGATGAAAAACTCTAGTGGCCAAGTATGTATACCTGCTGCTCATTCATATGTCACTGTTTTCATCTTATAAGTACTGAAAGGTATGTCATTATTATTTTCAGTCAAATGGCCACCACGGCTACGCTTGCAGCACCATATCGTTTTCATGAAATTGTCCATGACCAATTCGCACATTTGCGGCTGTATGTCCTCGATAACTTCACAAATTGGAATAGACCTTATCTTTCACGTGGCCTCATTGAAAAAAGTCTAAAGGTGTTAAGTCCCAAGATCTCGGTGGCCAATTCTGATCACCTCTTGGAGAAAAAACATGGTCAGAAAACTTTTATTGCAAAATTGCGATTGTTTCATTGCTTGTGTGGCACGGCGCGCTGTTTTGCTGGAAAAAAACGCCAACCCTTCAAAATCTTCCATTTCCGGCCATAAAAAATCATTAATCATAGCTCGGTAGCGCAATCCATTCACCGTAATAGTTGCACCAGCATGATTTTCGAAAAAGTAAAGTCCAATCACACCGCCACCCAAAAAACCGCACCAAACAGTGACACGTTGAGGATGGAGAGGCTTTTCAACAAATATTCTTGGATTTTTTGAGGCCCAAATGCGACAATTCTGCTTATCAAGGTAGCCCCTGAGGTGTCATCACTGCAGATGATTTTTCGATGAAAATCCGGATCCTTTTGATGCATTTGAAGGACCCAATCAGCGAAAATGCGACGTTTATGGTGATCGACCGGCTTGAGTTCTAGTGTTAACTGAACTTTAAAAGCCTTAAGACCTAAGTCTTTATGAAAAATACGTTTTAATTTTATCTCCATGTCATAGTGTCGCTCTTTGTTGTATACTGTTCTATTGCAGTTGTCAGTTTTATTGCTATTTTGGTGTACTCTTTGTGAGATTTAATAATATTACAATACTCTATAAAATACTCCAACTCGTCTTGACCATCATCCGATGCTTCGACACATATTTCCTGGTGCTTGTCAATGATCTGTTCCATTGCGCGTTTCATGTGTTGTAGAGAGAATTGCATTGCTTGCTTCCCTTGTTGAATTTTAAGAATTTCTTTTGCATTGTCAATTTCTGTGTACAATTCGCCAAATATTGACGTTCTGTCTTCTAAGCATTTGCTTCAATGAGCTGTTGTTAGTTTGCCCGGTTCCCTTTGATAGTACATCTAACACTTCGCTTGTTTGAAGAACATCGATTTTTTCAAATGATGGAAGGCTAAACTTAATAGTGGATTGCGGTGTTGGCGTGGATGGTGGACCGTCGTTAAGCGGATGTCGCATATCATCGATAATTTTTTTGTAAGTATATTTGAAATCGTTGTTCTTGCAATGTCATATGCATCACTTTGATCGAGTGGTGGCATACCGCTTTGAATATGTTTACGTATTCAACGTAAAGTGCTTTTAGAGTTTCAATGTATATTTTGATTAAGAATTTATTTAAATTTGGTTATGAAGCTAAGTTCATGGCAAAATTTGTCACTGAGAATTTTAAAATAAATTTAACGATTTTAAATGTAAAAATTTAAGTGAATTTAATCCGCATAAAAGTGACCAAAGTACAATATTTATATTTTATTTATTTAATATTTATACAATTGGAAGCATTGGAAGTCGCAGACCGAAATACAACAAAATTAAATTTGTCGCTCTATTACAGAGGCACAAAACAATTTAAATTGTAATTTGGGTATTATAAATAGTTTTGCATTGAATCGTTAAGAGGGTCACATTTAAAGAATTTAACTTAAATTAATCGTTAAAATTTAAATATTTTCGAATAACAAAGAAATTAAGGCTGAATATATACCAGGCAGTAACCACCAATTTAATGAGCTTTATTTTTTATATGTGTGCGGTACAATTTCACTGAAACTTCGTTTACCTTAGGGTTACTTTTTATATATATGTTTCCTGTATATATACGAGTATAGTGAATTAAAAATTATTCACCCATTTTGAACCCAACAAAATAAACAAAATTAAAGTTTTTTTATTTTATTTGTTATCGTTACGAACCGTAATTTAATCTGTATATACGTCCACTATTAAAGTTATTATAATTACTATCCATTGTTACTCTATGTCCCTTGTCGCCCAATGGTATCTGCAGGTACAAAATAAATTTATAAAACTATTAAAATTCACCCACCGTATATATACTCGTACATACATATTTGAACAAAATAAAAAATAATTATTATTATTTTTTAATGGTCGTAACATTATATGTGTATGATATCTTCGTAACAACAATAAGTCACCTGCATTGTATATACCTAACAACGTACAAAAGTTTATTGAAATAAAACAAAGTTATAAACAATATAAGAAGACAAAGAGTATATAAGTATGTACAATATAAAGGTAGAGGCACTAAAAGGAAACCTCAATTCACCATATTTACTTTTACAAAATGATATTCAATTTATTTTTTAGTCTTAACCTAAAAGTGAAAAGCTCAAGTGGAAGGAGTTTTTTTGAGCCGACATATTGTTATACAAAGGAAATTAGTTTTTTTCCAAGAAAAAACGGAGAATATAATTTCTTCATAATTATGTTGTTAAATGCTTGAAGGTTTTATTTTTTTATTTGCTTCTGTTGTCGGTGGTATACCCTAGTCGTATGAACGTCTTAATATTATACTCGTATACTAAAATTTCGTTCGCTTTAAAAATATTTAAATATATTTCTAAAATATCAATCGTCAGGATAGGCTTGTCACCACTCCTTTGTGGATGGAGAAAATTTTTAAAAACCTTGGCGATACTAAGAATGATACACCTTGAGATTTTGCGCTGCGGTGCTTTTAAAATTAAGACAGCTCATATGAGTAAAATATTTTTCAGAAATTAGCCTAATATCAATGTTCCCAGAACTTCTAGAATTTTTGTGTAGGCATCAATGGTTTTGGCTTGTATCCTAGTTTCGTAAATATTATGCCGTTTAATTTGGGCAATAAAATATTTTCCGTTCGATTGTTCCGTTATTACAGCTACCATTTGTCTGAATGGTGTCATATTGAAGGCGATCTTGCTTTCGATCCTCCCTCACAGGAAGCTGTGCCTTTGGCGAAATGTAGCAGTTTATTAGCTTCAGAGGTCGTTGGTCTTATGAGATTCACACTTCTGTTCACTCCTATATTAGCTTAAGTTTGACGTTGATTGTGATACGTACGAGTATATGCAAAATTTCTCATATCTCTCAAATCTGTCCTAAAAAGCAACAAAATCAATTTCTGCTTATATGCGTTGGTGTGCAAAGCAAACTGTCTCGATATAATGAATTTTATCATTGGAACAACAAAATTTGGTACGACATGATTTTCTGAATTTTCTAGGGAAAATCTTAGGAAGCTAATAAGATGTCTTTCGGTTTAAGTTAACCGAGATAAACATCTAATCGATATATTTCTATATGAGGTCATAGCAAACATGTTTGTCCGAATCGTCAAAATCCGCTACTTTTTCCCAAATTGAAGTATTTTTCGGATAGCTTAGACCCAATGACATCTTGAAATATACGCCATTATGGTGTTGTTAGCTTCCAAGGGGTTTCGCAAGAAAATTTGGAATTTATTTATACAACATATATGATTTATAAAAAGCCACATAATTGGGATTTAGAACAATCTTCACCCGTCTAAATGGAATTGTGAATTTTACTTTAAAAAAATACGGGTGTGAAGTTTGTCCTAAAATTGTCCTAACATTTTTATCTGAGAATGTATTAGTAAAAATAATAAATCTCTCGGTATTATCAAACTTTACACAAACTAGTTTTAATTTTGCAATAAGAATAATTGAAAATGTAATATTACCGTAAGTCTAACTCTAAAAAATTGAGTAGAAATTCAAAACCTTAAAGTTAAGTGATACAGGACAAGCGTGCATTTTAAAACCCTGTATTTAAGTTCAAATTCAAAATTAAAAAAAAAATCGTCCTGCTGAACAGAGAATCGTACCTTATTGGAGATATACGAAAAAAATTTCTCTTACTCGTACATTTTTGAGTAGCTGAGGACCATATCTAACTAACAAATACTACAGCTTTCTTAAATCTAAAAGATAAGTATCTTAGGACAGGGGTGTCCAGGGATCGTACCTCGATAGCGATATACATTTTTGGGTAGCTGAGGGCCATATCAAACTAAAAAATATTAAAGCTTTCTTAAATCTAGAAGATAAGTATCAAGTTTGTATGTTAGTACAAAATTGAAAATTTTAAAAAGTCAACTACTAAACCAGGGATCGTACCCCGATAGCGGTATACATTTTTGGGTAGCTGAGGACCATATCAAACTAAAAAATATTAAAGCTTTCTTAAATCTAGAAGATAAGTATCTTAGGACAGGGGTGTTTTACCACGTTGTATGTTAGTACAAAATTGAAATTTTAAAAAAATCTCCTGCTAAACCAGCCATCGTACTCAGATAGCGATATACATTTTTGGGTAGCTGAGAGCCATATCAAACTAAAAAATATTAAAGCTTTCTTATATCTAGAAGAATAGTATCTTATGAACGGGGTGTTTTACCACGTTGTATGTTAGTACAAAATTGAAATTTAAAAAAATCTCTTACTAAGCCAGGGATCGTACCCAGACAGCGATATACATTTTCGGGTAGCTGAGGGCCATATAAAACTAAAAAATATTAAAGCTTTTTTAAATCTGGAAGATAAGTATCTTAGGACAGGGGTGTTTCACCACGTTGTATGTTAGTACAAAATTGAAAATTTAAAAAAATCTCCTACTAAACCAGGGATCGCACCCAGATAGCGATATACATTTTTGGGTAGCTGAGGGCCATATCAAACTAAAAAATATTAAAGCTTTCTTAAATCTAGAAGAATAGTGTCTTACGACATGGGTGTTTTACCACGTTGTATGTTAGTACAAAATTGAAATTTTAAGATAATCTCTTACTAAACCAGGGATCGTACCCCGATAGCGATATATATTGTTGGGTAGCTGAGGGCCATATCAAACTAAAAAATATTAAAGCTTTCTTAATAGATGAATAATATCTTAGGACAGGGGTGTTTTACCACGTTGTATGTTAGTACAAAATTGAAATTTAAAAAAATCTTCTACTAAACCAGGGATCGTACCAAGATAGCGATATACATTTTTAGGTAGGTGAGGGCCATATCAAACTAAATAATATTAAAGCTTTCTTAAATCTAGAAGAATAGTATCTTAGGACAGGGGTGTTTTACCACTTTGTATGTTAGTACAAAATTGAAAATTTAAAAAAATCACCTACTAAACCAGGCATCGTACGCAGATAGCGAAATACACTTTTGGGTAGCTGAGGGCCATATAAAACTAAAAAATATTAAAGCTTTTTTAAATCTAGAAGATAAGTATCCTAGCTAGGACGCTTGAAGAAATTGTTTGTTTTTAATAGAATGTCTTGGTGGACAGTACAATCCTGCCACAATAATAGGAAAGTTGTTGGTTTTTATATACACTAACAAGTGTAGGTTATCTGAACGATATGGCTTTTTAATAACTCGGTAGCACTTATAGCCTTCCATTTCCTGATTTGAGTTAAATTTTATGGCACTGTCATAGTTAAAGTTCCCCGGATTATTTTAAATGAAAGTTAAAACCTTTTTGTTCCAAAGAGGGCCCAACTCTATAAAACGATATATGTTGTTGTTTTGGGTTAATCTAATAATTTTGTAATGGATAAACATGACGCTGAGTAAATTCATGGTATTTGAGCACGATTAGTTTTAAATTCCGCTCTTTTTGAAAAGAGATTTAAATTCATTGACGGACATTCTAAAACTATCACCAATAACGCATTGTTCTTAAAGAAATTTGGTCACCATTTGGTTTAGAACTCATTGACAAAATCACTCTAGGAATTGTCTACATTATCGACGGTGTTTACGTCGTTGACGATATCTACGAGTTGTTGGCACGTCAATGTATAAAATAATAGATGACGCGTAAACGCCTATCCCTGGTAGTTATCGTAATTATTATAGTCGATATCTACAGTCAAACCGATAAGGTGGAATCTTATCCTAAATATCCTTGTACTAAATATTTAAGAAAGCTTTAATATTTTTTATTTAGATATAGTCCTCAGCTACGCAAAAAGGTATATACACCCTTGTCCGAAGTCACTTAGCTACTAGATAGTAGATGGTTATTATTAATCGGAACATTAAGATTTCCGTTCATTAACGTGTTTATCTCTTGAGTAAAATTTTGCATTACTTTTTGTTTGAATTGGCATAAACTTTGTAGTTGAATATTATTGTATTTAAATTTCTTGTCTTTGAGCATTGCTAATTTTTCTACGTTTGCTGATAAGACAAATTGCTTTTAAAAACTGATCGGTTTATCCGAATTTTGTTTATTATTGTCACTAATACAAACAAATTTATTTAGTATTAGGACAAACTTCACACTTCTAAATAGACGCGTGAAATTTGTCCTAACTTTCTCCTAATTGTTGTTTTTGTAATTTAGGACAAATTTTGGACAAACTTCACGCGAATAAAAAAATCCTAATTTTTTTTTTTGAACAAATTTAGGTTACAATTCACATGAATGATTGTAACTAATGTTCGATTTTCGTTAGTTGGATAAAGCATCTCCATATTTTGCATAAATAAGAAGCTAACACAGCACTTTTTTCACCATTTTATTTAAATTTTATCTCGTGCATCGATTTCAAGTCTAAACCGCACGACAGTTAAAATCGAATTCGCTTTATTAAATAATATAATTAAGAAACATCACAGGTCGCTTCAATAAATTAGAGACAAGACTACAGAATTTGATTTTCTAAAATTATAATTAAAACGAAAAGCAACCTCCACGAAGAGGTGAAATTAACGTTACGTTTTAGCCTTGTCAAACAAGGTTTGATGACTGGATTGTAAATAAAACAACAATTCCTAAATAGTATTCGACGACTGGATTGTGAATAAAACAACTATTCCTGAATAGTCTAACACATCTAATTTACTACAATTTACATTTACGGTAGTGGCTCTACTCAAATAAAGATGTTTCTACGATCGTATCATTACCCTGAAAATTCGCGAGTATCACGCCAGAAATCCCATTTTAGAAAACCCAAATAATTTATATTTCTTATACTTGGATTTGATTGCGCCAATTTCTGCCTCTCGCTAAAAAATGTATGCATAGTATATACTTTAAGAAATACGAAGGGTTTTCTGACGTGATTATCACACCAGAAAACCCATATTATTCCTTTAATATATTACTTTCATTTCTTAATATATTTCGGTTGTGCCACATTGTGCATCACTAAATAATTTTGCCACACACTACACAATGACTAGAATAGGCCAAAATCGGCCAACTGTATATACGCAATATATATCTCAATATAAATGTTTTATGATCAAGACACAAAAAAGATTTCAAAATCCCAACTTTTAACATTGAACTAACTGAAACAAACTATAATCCACATTTCGGCCCAGTATCGCGTTTGTGCATACTCCGCATTGGCTAGAATCGGCCATAGAGTCTCCAGAAAATATCATATTTACGGTTATCTGGCATAGTTGTATGGATGATTTGTGGAAATCCCAACTTTTATCAAGGAATTAATTGAAACAGGATATAATACAAAATTTGGCCCAGTATCGTGTTGGTGCATACTCTACATTGGCTAGAATCGGCCATAGAGTATCCAGAAAATAACAATTAATAATAAATGATATTTTCTGGATACCAAATGGCCGATTCTAGCCAATGTAGAGTATGTACAAACGCGATTCTGGGTTAAATTGTGTATTAGAATCTGTTTCAGTTAGTTCCGTTATAAAAGTTGGGTTTTCCAGAAATGATTCATACAACTACGCCAGAAAACCGTAAATATGATATTTTCTGGAGACTCTATGGCCGATTCTAGCCAATGTGGAGTATGCACAAACGCGATACTGGGTCGAAATGTGAATTATAGTTTGTTTCAGTAAGTTCAATGTTAAAAGTTGGGTTTTTTTAAATCTTTTTTGTGACTTGATCATAAAACATTTAGATTGAGATATATTGCGTATACCGTTAGTCGAGTTTGGCCTATTCTAGTCATTGTATAGTGTGTGGCAAAATTATTTAGTGAAGCACAATGTGGCACAACCGAAATATATTAAGAAATGAAAGTAATATATTAAGAAATGAAAGTCAGAAAACCCTTCGTATTTCTTAAAGTATACTATGCACAAATTTTTTAGCGAGAGGCACTAATTGGCACAATCAAATCCAAGTATTAGAAATATAAAATATTTGGGTTTTCTAAAATGGGATTTCTGGCGTGATGATCGAAGATTGCAGTTAAATTAGATTCAACGATTTAATTATACATGAAGTTATGTACTTGAGTGTAAGTATTTCTAGAGGTGATGAATTTTGAGTAAAAGATCGTCCTTGAGAAGAATGTCAATTTTCAAAATATACTGCGATACAGTACGATAAAGACAAGTAATTTGAGATAGAATACCTTCATTCATATTATCTTTAATTTCTCCTGAGGTATGTGAAAAAAGAGCCCTAAAATGCATTCAAAATGGAGCAGACCATTTTGAGAAACTGCTATAAGTAAGCAAAATTATTCGAAACTACCATAATAATCTTCAAAAAGCTGTATGATTAAACTAAATGCATTTTAATGCTCAAAAGCTCTCTAATTATTACAGCGGTTGCATTAATTCAGTGATTTAGATTTTCTAAATATCAAATTAAAAAAAATTAATTGTACTGTTCTCCTCTTGCTTTTTCAAAAGGTGGCAAGCCTTATCGTGAGATCAAGCACACAATTTAATCGACATACATAGTCTAATGGCACGGATTTATTTTAAAATTAATCCGACTTTAAACATAATTACGTGTAATAAATTAAATCAAGTACATAATTATCGTTTTGTTATTGTTGTTAGATGTGTTAAATTTATAGAAAAAAAAAATAAATAAAATATTCAATTACTATATTTTATAACGCACATAATAATTTAATTTTGCCATTATTTACTAAATCAAGTGGAAATACAAAATATTTTTGTATTAAATATCGAATTATGCCAAATTGAGTTGAAAAAATATAAAAAATAAAAATTCTAATTTTTTAATTTAAATTTGTATTTTAAACATGTTACATTAATTTTATTTTCTTGTACACACTTCAACTATATACTGTATGCGGGATGGATACGTGAAAATCAAAATGAAAAATTTACAATTGAATGATGATATTCGTAATATGTATTATAAATAAAAATAAATCTACATCATCACTGTTATCATTATTATCGTTATCGACATTGTGTTGTAAAAAAGAATCATGATGATGATGATGATGATGATGACTATTATAATCAATTCCCTATATATAAAAATATTTATTTATTTATTTATTCGGAAAAAAATTAAAATGGAAAAAATGGAATTCTCATTATTATGTACATGTATAATGTATGTACTGCACACAACATAGCATACAACAAGGGGAAAATTATTCGAATACGGATTTATGTTTTTCGATTCAAGGTATTCTATGTATGTACTACATTTTAATAAATTATTGTCTATTCATTACATACATTATAATATGTTTGTATTTAATTGGTGTATATGTATTAAATGTTGACGGGAAATTAAAATTATGAATATGATTTTAATTGGCTTAATTAAATCAATGTTTTATACATGATACGCGAGTGTATATATAGTTTTTTTATAGATGCGGCATATGGTGTATTAATTATCGGTGTAGAATGTGAAAAGGAAAACGGATTTTCTATTTTTTAGCCTGTTGTCAGAGCAGTTAGAGATGTTAATTAAAATCACATCCTGACTTCCAATTGATTATCGGCAAGTGACGCTAACCTGGTTTCTCGGGTGACAAATTAAACAAATCCGTTGCCAAATTGTTGCGAGTCCAAAAACAATGTTAAACCGTCGCCTGAAAGGTGCACTTTGGTTATGATGTAAAAAACATACATTGGTATTTATTTAAAAAATTATACCTATCAAAAAAAATGTTCAAATTTGAAGCACATGAAAAAGCTTTGCCAAAAGTTTACAGAAAAAAAGCATCCCAAAAATTCATAGTACAATACTTATTCACAAAATGCTTGAAAAACAATGCTGTTTTTTTTAAATATTGCAAATAAATTTACTGAACATTTTTTGTTGAGCTTTTATTTGAGTCTAACGCCCAAACACTGACCTGCTAGTTCTATTTATATATCAATTTTATAAAAAATGCAAGTTTTGTCAAAATCTTTTATTAAATATTTTTTACTAATCTTATGCACAAAGCGGAGTGTTTCGTGTTTTTCTAATTCTAATTTGTGAATGACGTATTATGTAGCATAAATAGTCAAAGCTTTCTGTTTTAACCGCACAAACATATTCTATAGTTCAAAGCTTTTTAAGAAAATACTTATTAAAAGCTTTATGTTAACCTTAAATTTAAGGATTAAAATTTAAAGTTTTAGGAAAATATATTTTTAATAAAGAAAATTGTTCAAAACCACAAATCTATAAACAGTGAACGATTTATTCAGAAAAAAAGAAAGCTTTTCAATTCAAATAAATCTTTTCGGTTCAATGAAACCCATATTTCATTTTTTTTAACTCATAAATTTTAATCTTTATTAAAAGAACTTTGATTGTTTCCTGGATTACTTGAAAAAAGCTTTTTGGATCATAAGCTGTACAAAAACTCTACATCTCAAATTTTGTAAAGCATTAATTGTTTTTCAATTTTTGATATGGAAGGTAAATAGAGGAAGCTTTAATTTTTAACTACACACTTGAGTTGCATTGAAAGCTAATAAGCTATTCTATAAAGTATAGTTATAATGAAAGCAAAAATTAAATCCAAAATTCTAACTGTGCTAAATAGATATATACTAATTAAAAGCTTTTCATGACTTTAAATTTCAAAATTAAAGTGCAAAAACACTAATTATTAGTTTAACATGTAACTTAATGAACAAAGTTGCTGACAACCACAAATTTAATTGTCAGCTTAAACAGTGAATTTTTTAGGGTTCTAAATGCAAACTTTACTAATTCTGTATTCAATATTCAGCAAAATTAGGAAAGCTTTTAAATTTAAATGAATGTATGGCGAATGGAGTGCAATTTTATTAGTTTTTGATAGTCTTTGGTTCGATGAAACCAATATTTGTCTTTTTTTTGTAATGCAATAGTTTATCCTTCTTTTATTGAGTTATACGACATTAAAGCACAAACTAAAGAAGCTTCAAAAGTTTAAGCTTTAAGCCTAAAGTTTTGTATTTGTCATATTCTAAGTTAAATGTCAATTTACTTTTAATTATTTTTGTTATGTAAGTTAAATAGAGGAAGCTTTTTTTTTAACACCTGAGTTAAATGGAAGGATTTTTAAACTATAAGGTTCAATAGCAGGAAATTCAAAAATCTTAAAATTTATTTAAATGCAAATACTATCTAAATTTCAATTGGCAGTTCAAAAAGTGAAAGCTTTTTGAGTTCGAAATGAAAAATTTCTAAAAATGAAGTATCTGAAAAAGTGCTCTATTCGTACATTATATACAGAAAACACAAATGTTACATTTGGAAGAACTTTTATTTTTGTTTAAATTATAAACCATATAATAGAGTTTCGGGTTGTTTTCGTTATTAGATTTGAATTAGCAAACAAATTTATTTTCATATACGTATTTGTTAACATATTAAAGAAGAAACTTTTACTTTTAACCAAATATATACCTTTGTTATATTGCAAGCTTTTTATTCTGGTATTTAATATTTAAAAGTTTTTCTCCTTTCTTTTAACTTTGAGTTTCAGATATTTCTGTCTCTATAGTTTTTCATTAGCCAAAACACTCAGTAGAGAGTGATTTTAAACATATTGTATTTTATTTTCTCAGGCTGGCTGTATGAAACTTCTACTACCATTATATTAAAACCAATCTCGTGTTAAAAACATAAAAACATGGTAATCTATATCATTCAAGAACATAAATTCGGCTATAGCTATTGGTCCATCTGCTGCCAGAACAGTTAGTGGCGTTAATAAAAAGCACATCCTGATTTATAATTAATTATCGGCCAATTTTGGTCATGGCTTAGTAACAGTTTTAAAAGCTTTAATTCGCCTTTGTATAAGTATCCCCAAAATTCAATGTAAAATACTTATCCACAAGAAGCGTGCAATAAAATTTTTTTTAAATATTGCAAAAGAAATTTACTGAGGTTTTGTAGAGCTTTGATTTGAGTCAAATAAATTGCAATATTGAACCACAAACCCAGATTATCCGCTGATTTCAATTAAACATCAAATTTTAAAATATAGGCGAGCTTGTGTCGAAATATTTACTACCAGTTTTATGCACAAAGCGAGTTGGTGTTTTTCTAATTCTAATTAGGATTGTGAATTACGTTAGCATATATAGTGAAAGATTTCTGTTTTAATCGCACATACACCTTACTTATATTGAAAGAATTAATATAAAACATTATGAAAAGTTCTAAATTCTATAGATAAAAGCTTATCGAGTAAATACTTATTAAAAGCTTTATGTTAAATTTTAGGAAAATATATTTTTAATGAAGAAAATTGTTTAAAACTACGAATCTATAGTTCACAGATAAACATTAAACGATTTATTCAGGAAAAATCGGAAACCTTTTAAATTCAAATATCATCAAGTTCATTATTTTTGTAATCAAATAGGTTCTAATCTTTATTAAAAAGATTTTAAGATTGTTTCCTGAATAACCTCAAAAAGTGTTTCTGAAACATAAGCCTTAGAAAAACTCAACATATCACATTTTGTAGAGCATTTATTGTGGTTTAAAATATAAAATTTTAAATCTTTAAATCTCATTTAAATTGTAAATTAAAATTTTGTAATTTTTCATATAGAAGAAAAATAGAGGAAGCTTTAATGTTTTATTAGACATTCGAGTCGCATTAAAAGCTTTTAAGCTATACTATATAGTATAGTTATATTGATAGCAAAAATATAATCCAAAATTCTAAGAATTTACTTAGATGTGCTAAATAGATATATAGATACTAATTAAAAGCTTTTTATGACTTTAAATTACAAAATTAAAGTGCAAAACCATTAATTATTTGTTTATCATGTAATTTAATGAGCAAACTTGCTAACAATCACAAATTTAATCGTCAGCTCAAACAATGAAGCTTTAAGGGTTCTAGATGCAAATTTTACTAACTCTGTGTTCAATATTCAGTAAAATTAGGAAAGCTTTGAATGTGTGGGAAATGGCGTACAATTTTATTAGTTTTTGATAGTCCTTGGTTTGATGAAACCTATATTTCTTCTTTTTTTGTAATCCAGTAGTATATTCTTCTTTTATTGAGTTGTACGATATTAAAGCACAAACATAAAGAAGCTTTTGATTTAAATTTATATTCTATTTTTTGAAATGTACGTGAGCTTTGGCCAACATAATTCTTTATATTTATTTTTAGCTTTTTAAGCTCACAAAGTTTAAGCTTTAAGCCTAAAGTTTTGTAATTTTCATATTCTAAGTTAAATGTAAATTAAGTTTTAATTAGTTTTGCTATGTAAGTTAAATGGAGGAAGCTCTTATTTTTAACCTTATATACCTTCGTTAAATGGCAAACGTTCAGCTAACAATTGATTCAAAATCCTAAGGATTTATTTAAATGCAAATGTGTACTATCTAAAAGCTTGTTTTGTGTTAAATTTCAAGATTAATTAAACGAACAAAACTGCAAATTAAATTATCAGTTGAAACAGTGAAAGCTTTTTTATCACGAAGAACATATTGATTTTGGATATTAAAGCTTTATCAGGCTGGCTATATAAAACTTCTTCTACCATAGTTTTAAAAACCAATCTCGTAGTAAAGAAACAAAAAATGCAATCTATCTCACTCATTCTATGCAAGAATATAAAATGTTCTCCATCGATTTGGCCCATCCTTTTTGTTAGGCTAACTTTCACAATAAACTAGTGATCCTAATGTTTTCTCGATTAAAAAAATATAGTATTTGCCTGCAACTAAAAAAACAAGAACATCCAAGGTCACCAAGCAAAAGTTCACTCTCCTTCCTATAAATTTCATTTAAAATTAAAATTCTCTTATAACTATTATAGTTTTCTAGAAAAACGAACTAAAAACTAACTCATCGTATTGAATCGACGGAAGCCCTAAACAAATCGATAAAACCATGGCTCGACTAAATGAAAACGTTAAGCCAATCATGATTTTAGAGCATTCCAATTACTAAGGAGATGCCATCATTTATAACACAAAATGCTTTATATGTGCATTAATTTAAATGAGATCCGTTTTACCTTGATTATTGTGTTTCCACAGACATGACGATAAGGGTCGGAAAAATCATTGTATTTTTACGTGAAATGTTTATATATTTGTTAAAATAAACAAAAATACTATACACTTGACCAAATTCGTTGTCAGTTGTGCAAAACTAGCATCAGAAAAGTACAGTTCTACAGAATTGAATTAAATTAATTAGAAATGGGACAAACTGATTAAGCCTTTTTAACAAAAGATTAAAGTTTGTGTTGGTAAATTAGTTTTGCAATATTTTCAAAACATGTTTAAAGTAAGCTGTGAATCGAAGAATTGCAAATGCAACTGCATAACTCGATGTTACAAAATACGAAATTGTAAAATTCGTTATACCGAACCTTTTATGCTGCTATAATTTGAAATAATTTGTTGTTTATTTATTTTTAAATCAAAACCTCAGCAATTTAAAAAGAGATTTTTTTTTGTGTCCACAGTGCCCTCCGAAATTAAATTCTATTGTATCAAACAAAAAAATGTTTGTCGGCAAGACATCCATTTAAAATTTAATAAAACTCCGGATTTCAGGAATAGCAGTGTCCAGAATTTCTTTAATCTCTTAAATTTATTCTAAAAACATTTTGTAATACTTCAGAAAGCCATGGTTTAATGTTTTATACAAAAGTTAATAGATTTATTTGATAGACAGAATCATAAATTTTGTTCAAACTGGACCAACAATTTTTTTTTGAAAAATTAGAATACGTATTTGAATTTGAGCCCTTAATTTTCATAGTGAATTTTAAAAGTATAGATATTGTAGCAAAATATTGTTCAAATAAAGATTCATGTTCGTTACTATCCCCAGAATCTAGTAAAGCAGGAAACAGTCGTAATAAATGGTTGGGATCTCATCAATTAATGAATAAATATGTATATATAAATTTGCAAGACAAATAAATATATCTGTAATTTTATTTCTGTAAACTTATGAAACTTTGTATCAACAACATTAATATTATTTTACCGCATCATCGTACAAACAGTCAAACCGCGAAGCCACAATAGTTAGAAAAAAAAGTTTCAAAATGTAAATTTGTTGATGTTTTTAATTATTTTATTCGTCAAAGTCGAACTCAGGGGCATGACATGATCAGATGTAACGCAGGTTTTGGTTGTCGTTATTGTTTGTATATAATGTATTCGAGTACATATACTTATACTTATGTGTGCATAGACAAAATAATTTTTCAACCGAAATAAACAATAAACGACTTTTTCATCTTTTTCTTTTTCACCATTTTCTAGTTTTTCCCACTTTTTCGTTGAATACTCGTATATAACTCATCAAAAGGAAATAATAAAATGAGAACGTACTAAATAAATAAATACATATGTGTATGTATGTATATATCCTCGTATATATATGTACATAAAACTGAAAATGATGAAAATCAAGAAATAAAAATGTAAAGTTGAGGAAATATTTTTCTTGTTGTTGTATATTTTCTTTACGTTTGTTGAAAACTCGACAAGTGTGTTTATTTGCATAAAAAATATTTTTTTGCTGCTGTTGCTGCTGCTGCTGCTACTATGCTGCTGGTGCTTCTTTTGCTTGCCTCAACCAAATAAAAGTTTCGTGTATACAAATTTTTTTAAACATTTTTGTTTTACTTCCATTATACAGAATAAACACATACGAGATAAGAACAAATCTGTGGAAGTTGTATTTATGGTTTGAAAGAGTAACGGGTGGTAATGAAAATGTTGTAGATATATGTATATGTATGTATGATGTGTATATGTTAAAAGTTTTATAAATATAAGTAGTTTTTATCATATATTGTGAGTGTGCTATACATATATACGTTTGAATGGGGATGCTTACTTTGGTTGTGATTCTAATCCAATATGTTGAACATACAAATTAGTTAACTCTGACTATATTTGGATAAAAATGATTGTTTTGATGTACTTAGCGAACATATCAACCTTTGTTGAGGCTTGTGTGATGTGACTGATAAGATCCAGTTTTCATATTCATTCTATAAATAATGACGGTTTGTGAGTGACATTTTTAGTTTCAAGAAAACCAATAGCAGTAACTACATTTTTGAAATTCATATATATGCAAGAAATATCTAGTTCGAACTTCCGGATATGGTTCTCTGATCACGATCGAAATCAAAATGTATCGTACTGAACCCATCGACCAACCCGTCTTCCAGGCCATGTACTGCGAATTGATATTTGTTGTTTCTTAGACAATTTATTTTATATCGCAAGTCTCAAACATTGAAGGCTTATAACCGAACTGGTGACATTAATGCTAATCGAAAATACTGCACTTTGGGTAAAGAGTTTAGATTTCTGAATGATTTCTTATATAAATTGTATATTTTACAGATATAGAGAACGAAATTTGTTCCAATCCGAAATAATTCTTTTCATTCATTAATACGAAGAGGACATCACAGGTCTATCCGTATATAATGATCTACAATAATTCGACTGGTTCTCAAGCAATTTGCGACACCTTTACTAATTTTTTCCACAGCTCCTTCGATGATAACAGCACGAATACATTTTCAAGTTCGTTAGATTTGCAGTCTTCTGCTGTGATTCAATTCTCGCTTTCTGAAGTACTTAACCGATGGCATTACTCCATTTATAGTTCCCCAAATGTGCTTATTCTATATGTAATCATTGCTTCACTTGTTTAATGTAAGTCTTTCCACTTCCTCCTCTTCGGAGATTTGGAGATTGCCATATGTTATACCAATATTTAAATCAGTCGGAAGAAGTGAGGAATCCGTGATTCAATTAGTTTCAATTGAAAACAGAATTAGTTTGTACCAACATGGTTTTTTGCAGACAATTACTAACCTACTGAGTTTTTCTAGCGATGTATTTCACGCGGTAGGTGGTCGTGAGTATGTTGATGTTATTTACAACGATTTTATTAAAGTGATCGACAAACTAAATCATAAAATTTTTTTACAGAAATTGATGGCCTTCGGTTCCGAATTCATTCCAGTTACTTGATCCTACCAGTCCTACAAAATATAGTGACCTGGAACCAACACTTTTTATTATGCTTATTAATGACTTGATTCAGTAACTATTGTAGATGTCTATAACATTAATTCTTTTATTGACACTGACCGTCAACTTGACAGATTTTGTAATTGATGTGTCCTGAATAAGATGTCGTTGATTGCTAATAAATGTAAATTTTTTATCTTTTTCAAGAACTCGGACATCTGGTATTGAGGCTCCTTATGTCTTGATGGATAAACAAATATGTTGGGTGTGTGAAATTACAGATCTTAGATTAATCTTTACAAGTAATCTTACATTTAATAGACACATTGAATTAGCGGAGAATTTAACGATCCCGCCACGGTGGGATCTCTTTATGTTATATTTCATATGTCAGGCCAGTTATATGGCGTCCACATTCTATCGGATTCATGCTGATAGAATTGAAACCATTTAAAAACCATTCTTGATTTATACATTACGACGCCTACCATCCCTCAATCGCCGTTTATTGATAAATTGACAAAGTTTAGATCGTAAGCGTGAAATGGCTTGTGCTGTGTTTGATCGGGATATTTTGTGTTCGAGGAATGATTGCCCGGAGTGGCTTGGAATGTTGAGAATTTCAGATCCAAACTATTCTTTATATTTTCGTTTATGATCTTATTAATTAGCACCAATAGTTCCCTGTCAATCAGAAAGTTTGCGCTCCTATACGAGTTTAGGTAAACTAAATGCAACTTGATGTAAGCCTAGTATAGTTTTAGTAAACAGGACTTTATTTTTAACATGTATGGTAATATAGTTTGTCTTATTTGATCCATATGATTCGACCAATCAAGTTTTCTATCAATTGCAGTTTGTTGCTGGAAGGGACTAAACTGGGTTTCCTGTTTCAGTTTGGGTCACCCACATCTTGATTCTCTCTATTTATTCTCAATGACAAAAAAATTAAGAGTTGAAAATGCCTAACTTTTCCACCACATGTGGTCTGATGTTATATACACGATTTTATTTGAGGCCGGTAGGATTCATTAATTTTATTATTATTCTTTGTGGTTTTTACCAATATTCTGCAGCACTCAAACGTTTAAAAAATCAACGTTTTTATTAAGAGAATAGTTGTTTGATCTATATGGGAAACATTTTTTGGTCAGAACCATTCCTTCTAGGTTTTTTTGGGGGACGGATCGTAGGAATAATTAGAAGAGCTCTTTTTGAATATATGAAGAAGTACTTTCTAATAGTTTTCTGTACAAATTATTTTTAACAATTTAGTAATTTCTTTACACTGAATAACTTTAAAACACTTTTAAAATCAACTAATATTTTCAAAAATGATTAAAACATGGACTTAAATAAACATTGTATACGGGCAGGAGGTAAGTATTATGCGGGGTACACACGAATTATATAATTTCAAGGCACCCATGAAGCTTTGCATAATTTCGGGCGATACCTCAAATAATGTTACTTTGGAAAATACCCTAAAAATAAAATGTAGGGGAATGCCCAGAATATATTTTATAATTATTTTGATAATTTCAAAAACGTTCTCATACTATTTATTTTTACACCATACCCATATTTACTTTTATTTCAATAAACTTTCAGTGTTTAGAGTAGTTTCACACCAAAACGTTTCCATATAGTTGCATGCGACATAAAATGCGTTTTGTTTAAAATCTTTTATTTATTATGGTTTCCTCAATTGTTGTGACTTTCTGAAGAATTATAGTCCAACTAGTACTGAAAAATCCAGAAAATTTGGAAATATTCTGGGTTTAATTGAACTTCTAAGTAAACCATCCGCTCATTTTTGGAAATCAAGAGAAAGAAAATTATCTGGATTTTGGGCACTTTTGAATACGTTGAATAGCTTTGAAATTTCAGTGGTCTGAGTGTCATCTCCTAAACTTCTTAATATGTGTTTTTAATGACTTCACCCTTATATGATGACCACCTTCATCAAAATTTGGCCAAAAAAAAATTGAAAAATCAATGAGAAATGCCATAGATATAAACGTGAAGAAATTTTACATAAAACTATTTAAAGGCATTGAACTATTCATACCCGTGACCATGAGCAGGCGAAACCAATACCCTCCTCGGTATGATGACCATTTTATTTATCATAAGAGCATAAAAGACAAGGCTTATACAGAAAACCTGAAATTCTGTTCCCAGGATAGCAAATAGAAACTTCCTATTTGTAACCAAGATTTTGAGTCCTATTTTGAATTAAAATATATGAGCAATATTAGCGACTTAAAGGAGAAAATAAAAAGATATCCTACTTTTGGGGAGATGAAATTGATGGTTACACAGCCTGGATGACATTTAAAGAACAAAACTCCGTAATTTCGTAATATTTAAATCAATTTAATCAATGATTGCAACATTTCCAAGGAAATTGAAAAAAACCAGAGTAACGCCCATTTTCAAAAGTGGAAGTAGAAGTACATCTAATAGAAGTACAACTATATTTTCAAAACCAAAATTATTTGAACTGGTAGTATGCAAGCCGTTCATAGATTTAGTACCACAATATGTGTCACAGAATCAATATTGATTTTTGTCCGTAAGACCAACCTTATCGAGTTTACCAGATATTCGATTAAAGAAATAGAGAACCACAAACCAGTTGATGTAATCTACACCAACGTTTCAAAAGCCTTTGATTCTATCAGTCCCTGCAAAACTTTGGAATACACTCATAAGTTAGGGTTTTCCTGCCAATTCGTAGCTTAGTTTTAATCATGCTTAAGTAATCCACATGGCTCCCATATCTGTCGGTCCATGGATTTTTATAATTTTTATTAATTGCATTACCGAAGTGATACAGCGTGGACAATCCTAAAGTTCGATATTGACAACCTAGTAATTTGGTGTGAGTCTAAATTAGTCTCAACATTGACAAGTGTAAATAAATCTCTATCATTCCATCGTAAAGTTAACCCTGTTTTACAACAATATAAGATAATATACCTTCGTTGACATGTGCTTTATAAAGCACTTCGAGATATGCGTCTCAACATATCCGGAATATTGAAATAATGCAAAATAAATGTATACTCTACTTGACATGGAAAGTTGGATTTGTGAATGATCAGGATTTACCATACTACGTTAACCTACAGCGACAATAACATTGGAAAATAGGTGTACATAGTTGAAGTTCTTTTGTTGGTAATCTGCTAATCGATCAAATTAATGCGCCTTATATTCTGGAATCAAAATTTGAAATTTATTTTGAAATGCATCCAGTCGGCAGTTAAGTGTTTGTGATGTCCTTCACTTAGATCGATATAGCACAAATTATGGCGAATTTGAAACAATTGGTTCGCCTCGATACCACTCTTGATTGGTTACTCTAGAATATTGGAAAAATATTAAAACAAAGTAAACATTTTAAAAAAGTGCCACGTCAACCTCGAACAAGCAGAGGTATGAATGAAATTTGAGAGTAACTGGATGAACATATAAGAAACGAAATAACAGAAATTTCAAATCTTTAAATACCTCGATGGCCTTACATGAATGATACAGAATACCAATTATGTACACGGATTCTGCGATTCGAGTGAACTACATTCGCAGCGGCAGTCTACAAAGACAAATGTTACTCCGATAAAGATACATCACTAACATGCCTCGAGTTGAATGAAAGTTTACTTTTAACTCAATTGATTAAACACCTCCAGTCGATCTTCAATATTCCAACCAGTCAAGTTTTCTGTTGGTTATCCGAACAAACGCGATTATGGAAGAGATATGTGGCAAATCTTACGAGCGAAATATTAGAAGTGCTGTAACGAAATAGATGGGGACATATTAAATCCAAATTCAACTCACGACAGGATCAAGCCCAAACGATTAAAAAAAATTATCTGCTTTGGTGGACTGAACTTATGAGTAATCTTGAGCAATGGGAGAAAATACAAGTTATGACCACCATTTGTTTGACAACCAAAACAGCAAAACTGATAATGGAGGAATTAATAAGCAAGTACTCCAGTTATGATAAAATCATTAGTACCCTGGCCATAAATATTTATAGTTAAACTCCATCTTGAAGACTAAACCCAGCATTGGTGGGCGTGAGGCTGAAGCCGAAATATTAAATTTCACACAGCAGCATTATTTTAAAAATGAAATACAAGCCATTGAGAAGACCAACAACCTATCGCCGAAAAGCATTATGAAATTCTTAAATCCATTCCTGGATGAAAAAGGACTTCTCCGAGTCTGAGGCCGTATCGAGAGTGCCGTTGCACCATATGACACAATTCATCTGATAATACTACCTTTAAAATCATAGGTTACGACCAAATTAGTATAATCAAATATCATCATCACGAATTCGTTCATTCTTAAAACTTGGGTTGGATTTTTCAGGTCCCATAAAAACATAGAGATTTTCTGATAATGGATCAATTTTTAGAGGCGCAAGTCAAAAATTTAAGGAGTTTAATTTATTTATTAAAAACTGTATTGAACTAATATCAAATTTTATTTTTAAGAGATATCAGATGACCTGGTATTTCATCACTCCACAAGCGCCTCACGGTCGAAACACATAGAGAACGGGCAATTAGAAATAACACACTTACGCAGGAAAATACGTTATTGGTTCAAATTGAAAGGCATCTTAATTCAAAACCATTATGTGCGCCATCAGACGATGGAAGTGACTTTTTGACTCCAGCAAACCGATCCCAAGAATGACACAACTATTTTGGAAGAGATTGCTCACCGATTATCTAACAACCATGCAAGCTCGCAGTAAATGGAATGTTAATAAAGAAAACTTACAAGTCAACGATGTTGTGCTAGTGAAAGGCAAAATCCGCTTGTCAACCAATGTAAGATGGGAAAAATTGTCGGATATTTCCTGGAAGCGATGGACAAGTTCGGGTATAGTTGAAATACTCACTAACCAAGGGCCAATTCGTAGACCAACCAGTAAACTCGGTCATCTACTTGTATATTGAAATCTGGAGATATTCAAGGAGGCCACGATGTTCGAGAATAATCGTAATCTGGGTTTCTAGAAAATAAAAATGTTCTGGATTTAGCTGAGATATATTTGTTTGAACCTGCGCGACTCATTACGACTCTGCAAGGCTCGGTACATTGTTAAAGATGTAAAAATAGAAAATGTGGACCATTTTGGAACTTAAAAGTATGCTAATTGATTGTTAAAAAATTGGATTCGTAATTGATCGAATTTTATGAGATAAGAAAGTCAAATTCAAAGATGACCTAAAATCTGCGAGCGCAATCGATTATCTAGGCGGTCCTCAAATAAAATCAATGACGAACGCATATAATGAGCATTTAAAAAATCGTTTCGATTGCTTGCTTCAATTTTCCATTGCCAATCTTCCGCAAATAAATTTATTTTCACCAATATGTGCTGAGGTTTGGACACAATAAAAATGCTCACATTTTGTGTGTTTGTGTGTTTGTGATATTTTATCAATAAATTTTTTGTTTTAAATTCCAAATGAATAAATTTAACAAATTAATAAATAAAACTGGCTGTACATATATATATACTATATAGGCATATATAGATAAAAATAGTATTAGTCATCGGTACACACAAAAAAAAAGAAAACTAACAACAACATTAACGTTTAATTGGATTTTTTTTTTGGGTGGAAAATGGGAAAATGTTTGTATTGTTTTAATTATCTCAATAATATGATGAAAATAAATCAATGCTGCTGCTTCATTAGAACAATGGATATCTGGAAAACTACTATAGTGTTAATAATAATAGTTATTTTGATTTATTGAATTAATTTTTTGGTGTGTATGTACTCGTATATGTATGTATATAAATATTTGAATAAAAATGGTTTATTGTTTTGTCTAATATTGAATTTATTGATGCTGTAAATTTAATTATTTTTAATATTTCATACATGATTGTGTAAATAAATTCCACCTCAAAATACGTTTCGGTAATTTAGATAGTTACTCGTTTGTATATGTATATGTATGTAAATATTTGGAATTTGCGGTTTATTCGCCTAAATGAATTTTGAAGCTATTGCAAATTTGGTGTCTAGACAAAATCAATAAAACGTTGAAATATGCAATTAGCATATAAATTTGTTGAAATAACGTTGTCAATAGTGTCACCAACCTATATATGTATATACGTATATATACCCTTTTTTAAACGTTGAAGACGACGATTACCATATAAAATGTCGCGCTATGAGTTCAATGACACGCGCGATATCCCACAACTTCACAAAAACTCGAATAACCTTAAATAACTCGTATTTTTTCTACTTCAGCGAACTAATGGATACAAATTCTATATGTGTTTGTGTGTGTGATACAAATTATGTGTGTGTTTTTTTGTTTTACATAGATGGAAATTTTCAGAAAAACAATTGGAAACCCGGGCTTCCAGACGACACCGGGCTTTTACCTGGTAAAACCATCTCCCTTTACACGATCCTGTTGTATACCTGAGGTACCACCAATCAAAGCATTCCTTCGCAGGTCAGGGTACAGCTAAGAGCTCACGCGTATAATAACCAACGTTGGCTTCACAGGATGGAATCACGATCTTGCAGGCGTGTTCTTCGTTCGTCTTGCCTGATTGTCTGCATAATGCTAATGATCGCTTTGTTCCAATTTTCTTCAGAGCGTACCATATATTGCACTAGTCTTCGGCTCTAGTACATAACGCTCAATCAGGCTTCGTTTTTCGTCAAATCTTATACACTCCATTATACGCAGATTCGATTTTTTCTCGCAAAAACGGCAGTTTGGATCGTCTACATGTTTATACTTGTATTCGTCCAGGCAGCGATATCAGGGATCATTGCAACAGTCCATCGTCATTTCGTTGTCGTCATCCATCTAATTAGCCATTCTCTTATACTGGTTAGTTGAGTTTCCTCACGGGTAGACTGACTTTGTCCAAGCCTAATTGCTCGAGTTGCTTGAGCTTCTCTTGTGGCTATATCTATTGGCATTCTGCTCGCAATTACACACGCGACCTCATCAGACACCGTTCTAAAACCACAACATATTCGCAGATATGTCAGTCTATAGACTGAGGTGACTCTGATGTAGAATGGTGTTTCTGCTGCTTCAGCCCAGCTCGGCGCAGCGTGCATAAAAATCGAGGTATTTTCGACATCAAGCTTGCAAGAGCCGCTCCAACTCTTTTTGCTTTATCACTAGCGTACATCAAATGCCCCTTAAAATTCAACTTGTGATCCAAGATGACTCCGAGATATTTTAGGTGTGGCTTCGATCGAATCGTTTGGTTTCCTACTTTAATTTCGATGGTTTCCACAATTTTCCGACTGCTCATTACCACAACCTCCGTTTTTTGTTCAGCTAATTGTAACCCTGCGTTATTGAGCCGTGCCTACAACGACTATATGGCAATGTAATCTGCATATCCTACAATTGTTGTTTCTTTGGGGGTTGGGCTTCCAGGATCCCAATGTACATAGCGTTCCTTAAACGAGGCCCCAAAACAGAACCCTAGGATACACCTCCGGTTATAGTTTATGTCTTGGTCCCCGCTGCTGTGTCATATATCAGTGTCATCTCTAAAGTAACTGGCTATTATCCGGATTAAATAATCTGGAACATCCATTTCACCTAATGCACCCATAATTTTGATCCAGCTAGCCGAGTAAAAAGCATTTTTGATGTCCAGAGTACCGTTTCTTACTGTTCCAGTACTGTTTCTTTCCACCAAGCCACCTTTCACCCGTCAATGCTTTTTGCGCTAAGTCACAGACTGTGCCAATTGCATCAATAGTAGACCGTTGCTTCCTGAAAGTGCTGTTCAGAGAGACCACTGTCTGCTTCGGTATATTATACTCAAGTTAGTATTATCCTTTCCAAAAAATGTGCTGCTGTACCCAACACGCATAGGGGTCTATACGAGGAAGGTTCTTCCGGTGGCTTATCACTTTTTGGGACTAACACGACGCGTTAGCATTTTCATTGCACAGGAAATACTGCTTCTTTGAGACATCCAGAGTAAATATCACGAAATACTTTCGGGTTTTTATTTATTGCAGGCTTTATTACAATGTTTGAAATGCCGTCCAAACTATGTGAGCTATTTGTAGTTATCCTAGCTGCCGCTTGCAGGACTTCATCATCAGTGACCTCGGGAGTGCTCTGATTGTTGACTTTCAAATTGGACATACTGGTGCTACACCATGTACACCCTTGACTTTGGTTAACACAATCTTACATGCGCGACCTCACGGATTATTCTGTATCTCATCTCTGAGAATTTTAAACGATTGGCTCTTGCAATTGCTTTTTGCAGTTCTTTACGTATTTATCTGAACTCATTTTTAAACTGTTCATAAAATGTGCGGCTTCGTCGACGGATACATTCAAGACGTTTTCGCAGGCAGCTAATTGTTTCGTTCCACCAAAATATTGGAGCTCGTCCATTCCCTTTACCTTTACGTGGAACTGTTGCATCACAGACATTGCTAAGCAGTTTAACCAGGTGTTTTGCTCCATGTGCTGCTTTTAATTTTGAGACTTCCTCGCAAATGTAATATCAATCTTAGAGTCATGTCCTTCTTTCAAGAATTTGTCCACATTCCCATATAGCTAAGAAGAACTAGATCAAGGTTTGAAAATCCTTATAATACTGCCATTCCTTTTGGAGTGGTTCCTTTACTGGTCCATTCCACAGCCCATACGCTTTGAAATCACCCCAAATTATAACTGGTATCTTTCCAGTTGCGTCTAGCGTTAGCTCATCAAGTATTTCATCGAACTCCGCTAGATGTGCGCTTGGTAGAATGAAGCAACTATAAAAATGTATTCCCCTGATTTCGGCATGGACAAATCCTTTATGCTGTCGATTGGATTTGAGTTCAAATGGTAGATTTCCATTGACCCAGATGGCTGCTTTTCCTGCCTTGTCTTCCACCCAGTTCCCATTACCACCTCTTATACTGCTCACTTATTAGTATACTATATCCACATTTTGGTATCTCAGTGTCTGCGTTAGAAGATCCTGCGCCGCTTCACACCTAATCATTGCAACCAGTAACAGCCTTAATCGCCTTTTTATATGCCAGAGATGTTTCTTACCAGCACAGTTTGATGGTTTTTTGCAAGCTACGTAATCTTTCTGTCCAAATTTAAAGCATCCTCCAGTTCAGTCGACCTCGCTTTTGCAATCTCTAGCTACGTGTCCATAGTCAAAGCATCTGAAGCAACGCGTTGGTATAATTCGCTCTCTAATTCTACATCTCACCCAACCGATTCTAACTCGTCCAGTATTACAGAAAATTTAGACCGAACGAACTGGAAGGCTGATAAGCGTCCTTTGGGTTCCATACTGCGTTGTCCTGAGGTATTTGATTGCACTACTACAGTATTTCTTTGAACTGGTCCAGTATTGTAGTACTCTTCCCGCATGGTCACTTTGTCAATGTCAAGATATTCAATTAATATTTCTTGGCTGACAGTACTGACACTCACCAAGCCAGCAAGGAATTGTTCCGCACCATTCCCTCTTTTGAGCTCAAGTAACAGCTCTTCTTTCGCTGTATTCCTGATTTTCAGGATTCGCTTTCATACTTTTAAGAATGTCAGTGTACGAATCACCAGTAGTTTTGGTGATAATTATGGCGGGCGCAGTGTCTTCCGTCGCCGATTACTGGGTTGTATTTCAAGCTGTTCTCCAGTTTTCCGCTTTTTTCGGTTTTTCTTCCGAACTAATTGCCAGCTCTGAGCGTATGATGTCAAAGGAACATCATTAGCTTGTAGAGTCACCTGAGACTAATTACTTCCCGTGGTTTAGATTTTACCAGCAGTGGTAGCTGTTTGTTTACTCCATCTTCCGCTCTTCCAACTTTCCTGATCAGTCCTTCATTTGAGGTATGGAAATTTAGCATGCACTGTCTGCTTAGTTACACCAACGATTCTTGACATAGTGATGTTTGAGCGGAATTAGTTTTACCTGCCACCTAGCTGAATGGTAAATTTGATTCCGTCTGTAAAGTCCTATAGAGATTTGCCTGGTGTATAGAATGTCGCTTGCCATTTTCCAGCATTTCAACAAGGTTCCGTATTTGCACTCCTATGTTTCTTAAAATGATTATTATCATCAGAACGAATTCATATTTTTTTCCTACTCACACAGGCGTCTCTTGTTGATCCTGTCCGGCATTCTCTAAGTTGGAGACTCCCTGCACCGTAACCTTACTCTCCTGACTAATATTCATCAAGGTTTTAACATTGGGGAACCACCCCTAGTGCTTTTTGCATTCTGCCAGGGCATCTTACGCAACCGCTTCTCATGGAGAACAGAGGTTCACCAGGGAACCGCTCCTAGGATTGTGTGGATACTTATTATGAGAGTGGTAATCATTCGCCCTTGTTGAGGTAGCTTCATCGGGCTAATGTAACCTTTCAACACAACCTCCACTACCATCATTGAATCCGCACCTCCTGGTGGACGGACGATTCAATGTTTGCTATAGTTTTGGTACGCGGGTGGTATTTTATTTCCCACCGACCCGACCAGCGAATCGGTTGAGGACTTCCCTACCCGCCACTTGGGTACACGCCTTGATGGGAGTCTAGCAACTCCGCTCAGATGTGTGTGTGTGTGTTTTTTTGTAGGCAAAATTTCATCATAAAAATATGGCCATTACCAATGCGTGTATAATGGTTGTGCTTGGATATATTTGTATGAGGAAAATGTCTCATCTTATTTAAAATCGATATATTAGTTTCGCTACAAATGTATATAATACAAAAATAAATTGCTGATAATCTAAAAATAACAAAGACGAAGAAATACAAATTGCGGAGGGTGTGTTCACCCAAGAAACCGTTGACAATTTAGTATCATTGTTATATTAATTCATAAATTGAAGGGGCGCGCTCTATGTATACAAACAATTTACTTATTTATTTTTTATATATTTTCAGGTCGCCCACTACCGAACGTCACATGGTGGCACGAGAACACATTGTTAGACGCATCGTACACAGTATTATCGGACAATCGTGTTAAAAATGTACTCAATTTAGATAAATTAAAACGAAGTAATTTAAATATGGTATTAACGTGTCAGGCATCGAACAATAATATAACCACGCCAATAACAAGATCAGTCACATTGGATATGAATTGTAAGTACACAACAACAACAAATTCTTTAATCTTATATTTTTTGTAATTTCTTTAGAGAATTGAATGTATATAAGTATATGTGTATGTACGTTTTTGCGTCAAACAAAAAAATTAGCTTTTTAGCTAAGCTCAAACTTTTTTTGCTTGAAATGTTGCCTCGTTCCAACGAAATATACGTATATAACCTTATCTCGCACAATCAAAATCATTTCATTTTATGACTTGACTTTTTATTTTTTTTATTAATATTATTGTTAAATAACAAAACGAATTTTTTTTTAATGTATATATTCCATTGTTGGGCGATATATATTTTCTCACCCTCCAATCTTATGTGCTTATATATATTTTAATCGATCTTTATATTGCTTGACTTTCGTGCCACGAAAATTGAACCAAATTTTTATTTTTGCCGCGTCTCGTTGAAATTGAAAAATCGATTTGCGTTAACTTCCTACAATGTAATTTTTCCATCTTGTTTATTGTTATTATTTTTTATCATTTGCGTTGCTATCTTCATATAGGAAACTTTCTTGTACCTGATTTTTTTTACGCTTGGTGCTAATTTTTTCAGCTAAGTCATTCAATGTATATATTTATTATGCGGATACAAAATGTTGAGATGTTCAGGGATAAAAATAATTTGCTACATAATCACAGTGAATTAATTGCTTAACATACCTACCTGATAAGGTTTGCTTTTGTTTTGTCAACACGAATAAAACCGAACTCGCAATTGTCTGGAAAGATTTTGGGAATAAACATGTTGTACTGAATCGATTTCAGAGTATCGACTGGAATTAAATGTTCCATTCTTTGTGCGGATCTGTTGTATAAAATCGTCAGTCGATGATAATTTGAGGCTTTGGCCGTGCACTGCATAGGTCCGTTTCGCTGCATTTAAGGTCTTGTTTAACACCGGCTCTTTTGCCCAGGAAAATTATAGGTAACTCAGAGCTCCAATACTTGGTATTACATCGAGCTCTATAAGTGAAATCGCTCTACCATTCCGTTTGCTTCAGGATGGTAGGCGGTGGTACGAAATATGTGTGAACCTATAGAATTGGTGTTAATTCAGAGATAAGTTTTGACTAAAATTGGCTGCCTTCATTTGTCGCTATTTCAAGGGGAACGACAAACATTGATACATGGTGCTCACGAATTATCTAGAATGGGATATGCCTCAGGTTAATGAATGGATCTATCAACGATAATGACTATATATATATTGAATGCGAATTGTTCCCAACTACCTTTGTTAAATTGCTATAATACTGCTGCTACGGCAATATTTAATGCGTCAGATGTATTGTTATACCGAATATTTTTGGGATGAGCCTAAATTAATGCATTCATCAGGTCAGTAGAGGTTCTTAGTTGTTTTGGGTCGTTTTGGTAAACGTGGGACAAAGCGGTGATAATAATACGCGCTGCGGCGAAGGTTTTCTTTATCTTTAGATATGTGGTAGCTGCGAGGAATTCAAGTGTTGGAATACAAATTGTTCTAAAACTTGCCTTAAATACCATAAATATTCTTCCTTAGTTCTGCTTGCCACCAATATATTGTCAATATAAAGAAGAATAAGAAATCAATATCTTTTAAAACTTCATTCATGAAGCGTTTATACTCGAATAACCCAAATGGTGTAGTAATTCCCAAGTCAATATCAAGTCAATTTTCGTAAGAACAGTGCACTTATGCAGATACATTGAAACATTGTGAATGTGTTTCGGTCCAAACCGTGGTGACTTTGAAGATCGCGGGCTTCTAGAGGATAATCTCTGGAGCTGAGAACTTTGTTCGTACAAGGTTACAATCACTGATTTATATTCTGGCAGTAACTGAATCCGTTTGAGAAATATTGGGTAATACCTTTGCTTCAAACATTTGATCCGGTTTGTTGATCACTGGTTGATTTTTCCTCAAATTAATGCCAATTGAATGATCTTTGGCATTCTATTTTGGACTCTATGGACTATAGTAAATTTGTAAGAGTTTTTGGTGTTTCGGAAAATTATTTAAAGAAACGGCGGTAATATCCTGCCAAGCCTAAAAGTGACTTTTCAAACTAGAGTAAATTAGTAATAAAAACAGTATATCCTCTGTCTATGGCATCTAACAGAATCGGATGATAGCCCTTTGTAAAATCTAGAGTGGAGAAATATTTAGGTTTACCAAGATCCAAAATATCTGTTCTGTTTGGAAAAGCAAATACATCGTCGGTTGCTCCATCGTTTAATTTACGAAAATCCAGTTTAAGGGTCTTCGATTAATGGAAAGTCCCATGGACTAAAAATCGTCTAGTCTGCTGAGAGGTAAATTAAGAATTCGAAATCGTTTGTATTCACGATGGTTATAGTTACGAGATTTTTTTTTTTATTTAATAATCGAAATCGCTATGTACACACCAGATAGGATTTGAGGAATGGATGAATTGGATGTTAAATTGGAATTTCGCATTTGATAAAATTTCAAAACCTAATTAAAAAAATCTACCTTGCACTTGTATTTAGACAAAAAATCATTCCCGATAATACCAGCACATGAGAAAGGAAATGAATTATAGGAACGGTTTGGAATGAATTAATAATAATATGGAATTCAACAAAATTATATTTGCTTCATAACTATTGCCTAGCTGAATTGTGATACCGTTCTTTCTGGATAACAAAGTTTAACATCTGAGTTAACTTCTCTGAGTAACTATTCGTATATATTACTTTGCAAAATTGAAGTATAACAACGATCAAGATCTCTAGTTGAAATAGATAACTTAAATTAGTCTGGCGACATTAAATCTCCTGATCTTGAATTATAAAGTTCGTTATACGGCGCTAAAGCTTCGGTCAAACGTCTGCGGAATATTAATATTGCTCCAAATCAGGGTCTATGTTAATGGATTCTTCACCAAGTTGATTGCCAATTTTCAAATATTCTGCCAGTGCTTTGCTACTTATTTTTTTTTCTTCGACTATTTCTGCATCATTCCTTTCATCTGTTTCGGCATTATTATCTGCAATCTGAGTGCATTCAATAACTTCAGAAATATTTTCTGAACCCATATCATCAAATCCTTCACCATTAATTAATTACCCATTTCCACAATTCCCACTAGTGCTGGCATATCTACAACTGCTTCCCTCATGCAGCATTAAGGCCATATTTTTTTCGGCGTCTAAGATGTTGTATTGTTGCCAATTTTCGCGAATTGAGAGTTTACCTGGTCCATCCGTAGCTAAACGTAGTTAGAAAAACGCTTTAAACGTATAAATGCAGCAATGATACCTTGGTCCATGGATTGAATTAACGAAGTCGTGTTCGGGAGAGGAAATATTACCTTAACATTCGGATGCAAATCTGCTAAATGGGCTGGATGACTTGGTGCATTGTCAAGAATGAGCAATATCTTGAAGGAAATGTTTTTTCTTTTGCAATAATTCTCAGCTTCTACGCAAAAGTAATTTAAAAAGCCGCCTTCGAAAATTTTACCTGTCATCCAAGCTGTCTTATTCGATTTCCAATAAACTGGTAGGAAACTTTTTGAAATTCTTTTCAAAGCTCGGGGATTTTCAGATCTATTAATTGTTCTTTGTTCTAATGATCCCCAGCCACATAACAAGAGTGATAATCTGTCTTTTGCAACTTTGAAACCAGGAGCAGATTTCTCTTCTATCGATTTAAACGTTCTATTCGGCATCCGTTTCCAAAATACGCCGGTATCGTCGGCATTGAAAACTTGCTTTGATAGATATACACCACTTTCTATTAGATCTTTCAAAAATTTTGGAAATGCCGAAGCCACTTTCGTATCAGCACTAATATTATATTGTGTAAGTCTTTCCGTCTTTTAAACCTCTCAAATCAACCTTTACAGGTTTGATTGTAAAAAATGTGCTTTAACAACAAGAAAATTTTACCTTAAATAAAAAACTGTTATAGAATCAAATAAAACTGGAGAAGTTGGTGTAACACTCACTTTAATATAAATCTACATTGAAATAAAAAAAAAACTGTTCTTATCTTTAATATTACTTTTTCAACAAGAAAACAACGGTTAGCTCCAACAATGTATTACGTACAATTATTAAAAAGTTAAAGTAAATTATTCACACTGTAACACAACTTTACATGTAGAGTTTCGAAAACCAAATTTTATGTGTATATTGCACGAAAAAAGAGAAAAAAAGCGAAATTTTAGTCTAGGTAAAAACCAAATCGCGCAACTCCGAAACCGCGCAATTCGAGGCAGTACTGTATATTTAACAGGAGGAATCAGAAAGTACTACCAAAAACGTTCCTTGGATTAACCGCGCAGTTCGAAGCAGTACTGTATATTCAACAGGAGGAGGCTGAAAATGCTACCAACAATGCTGTAGGACCAAACGTTCCTTGGGTTAAGAAGATATTCCTATGATTGGTTTTTGCTGTTTCAATAATTGCATGTGCTAATGGCATGAAACTCAATAACATACTGTTCAAGTACAAATAAAAGAGTTAAATAAATTTATTAAATATTAAATTTTATTTTAATCCAAAATTCGAAATTTTTAAAAAGTTTTAAGTTGCAATTAAATTGCTTAACTCCTCTATTCACAAATATTTTTATAAACCACAGTAGACAATCGACTGAATTTTTATGCTACATTTTAGCGTCTCAAAATGAAATCTAATTATAGTCTGTACGCGATAGGTTCTAGGTTATATCTGTGCGGGACCAATATCGAATTATTTGTTGTGCAGTCGCCAAGTATTTTGCAAATCAAATTGTTGCGACCGCTACATCACCCCCATGCAAGTAAAATCCCCCCAATTTAAAAAGTTAGTAGTGGGGATGTTTGGATAAAATGTAATTAAGGATTAATTAGGAATCGGAATTTTCTAAGAGTTGTTTTATTAATTACTAAGTTACACTCAACTAGGATACCGTATCCCGGCTTTAATCTGTCAATAGAAACATTTACATTCTTGCCTTTTACATCAAGAATGTAATTCTATTAGGCCCGTTCGTACTCTGCCAATACTAATGAATACGTTGTAACGGTTTGCCACCGGTGAATCGGTTTTTTATATTTTGTCCAATATAGTTTTGGTCAAAATAAATGCAATCGGTAATCACCAACCATTTTCAGAATATTATGTTCACAAATAAACTCTGGAGCGGTCAACTTAGGCTGGCTAGAGCTCAGGGTAATGGGGTGGGTTTTTCCAAAGTATTTGTGAACCTTGCTAGACCGCGGGAAGGGAAATTAGGAAGCGAGTAAAGGAAGGGGACGACAGACTATAAACTCACCATGACTAATACCTACCTCACATCATCTCCACTAAAAGCTTTTAGCTTCTCATTGCACAGAGAACAATATCAACCCGAAATAGAAAATTGCAATGAAATTTAGAAACACAACAAAAAAACCAAACGCAAAAACAAAACAAAACCAAAAAAAAATTATAAATTAATGAAAACTCAAAATTTAGTAAATAAATCCACTTTCAAAAACAAAATATTTAATTATTTAAAAAAATTATCGACCATATTATATCAACAAAAAAAAAAAAACAAACTAATAATCAATTAATATTATAACTAAGAGTTATAAAGGAAAAATTAAAACTTCTAATTATTTTGATAACTTAATTCTAATATGACGCCATTGATAATTCATTATTTTCATTAACCCGAAAAAAAAAAAAAAATTTTAAAGATAAATTGAGAAAATGAACTAGTGAAAATAATGGACTATATTAAAAGAAAAATTAAAGCTAATTTTTTTAATTTAATTAATAATAATTACAACAAAAAAAAAAAAATATATAGTATAAAATTAAAAAAAAACTTAACTTAAAATTATGACCACGGCCAATGACTCCAATATTTTTGATTTTTATTAATAATATATACATATATATTTAATGTTTATTAATTTTTCTAACTTAATTATTTAATTTTATTTCCATTAAATAAAAATAAGTTATTTAGAACATTTTTTTAAATTTTTAATTTTCACTTGATCATTCACGTAACAGTTTTTATTTTTTTATTTTTATTATTATTAAATCACGTACAACTGATCACCTTATTTTTTTACAGTCTATTTAAATATTCATTCATAGGTCACTTTTAATTACCATACATTTTTTTTTTTATACATAGTTTCATAGTTTTTATTTATTTTTTGCACTTAAACTAGTAAACTTAGTTTAACTATATAACTTAATGTAGTATTGTTATTAATTATATAATTTTTTGCACTTAATATTTAGAACAAATAAAAAAATACATTTTTTTTGTTTTCTTTTTGAAAATATCGTATGATAATTTTTTATAAACTAAGAATAAACCCCAAACAGGTGGTCGAACTGATCAATAGAATTACAGTTAGTAATTAATAAATTACATAATTCAAAAAAAAAATATTTAATATAGTTTTTGGTTTTTAATAATTTTAGTTTTAAGACAAGTTTTCTTAACACTAAAATGTATCACTTATTTTATTTTAACGTTTTGTTTTGGATTTTATTGTCTTAATTCATTGTCCAACAATTTAATAATACTTATTTAATTAATTTCAAAAATCACGAATTTTTGATTATACAATCCAATTATATTTTATTTTATAATATTTTGTTTTTTGTACCAATAAATTCACTCAGATTTAATTCTTTTTACGGACTTACTGCCTTACTGACAAACTTTTATCTTTTTTTTTTATTATTTTCTAAACTGAACTGAACAACCAGTTTAAACCAAAAATGTTTGCATTTTATACTCATTCTAAACAAAGAAATCATCCCACCAGAAAAGTATTGAACGGGACAATCCAAAACGCGTTCCCCTATCTAACCGGATTTTCCCACGCTTTTATTATGTACTATGCGTATATAATAAAAAAGTATATATAAAAATAAATTGCAGGGGTGTTGAACCCAATCAACCTTGGAACGACCAAAAAAAATAAGTCGTCGTTACAACGTACTCGCAATTGTTTAAGGACTTGGGAATAAAAATAGGCGGGTTAGTTGACTTGCGAGTGCAATAGGGATTATGATGCGCATGGTTGCGCGAAGCCTTTCGACATAGTCAAGTGGATCAGAACTATCCTTGGAACTTGTTTCGAAAAATTCTCCTGGTAATCTGAGGGCTTCACCATAAACTAGTTCAGCTGGGGAGCATTTTAATTCTTCCTTTATTGTTGCTCGTATTAATGGTATGTTCGCGAGCTTTGAGCGAAGCTTTAAGTTGTCGGTGGAATCTTTCGACCATACCATTTGCCTGCGGATGATAGGCAGTGGTACGAATTCTATGAGCGCCTAGTTCGGCGCGTAAGTTCGGAAAAGAGTTTAGACTCAAATGGATTGCCTTGATCTGTCGTAATTTCAAGAGGTATCCCAAATCTTGAAACATATTGCTCGACAAATGTCTTAGCAATAGTGGCAGCGGTGCTATCTTGAATAGCGTATGCCTCAGGCCAACCAGTAAAGCGATCGACAATGGTGAGCACATACATGAAACCTTCGGAAGGTGGCAATGGTCCCACTATATCCATGTGTATATGCTCAGAAGGCGGATTGTCCGGGTTCGGACTTTGTGTGTTGATGAACCTTGCTCTTCTGGCAACCAATACAGGACTTCACCCAATGCGTGATGTCCGCGTTCATTTTCGGCCAAAAATACCTACTGCGGAAATTAATTTACGGGATGCTCGTATACTTGGATGCGATAGACCATGCAGAGTATCGAATACTACATGTCTATGAGATACTGGAACAAATGGTCGATTTACATCTGTTGACGTTTCGCAATAAATTTTTACATCTGGAAGAATGGTGAGTTCTAATTTGAATTTGGAACTCTCAGGGCGTGATGAATTATTCTTTTCGCTCAGGGAAACTATTGCTTTGATTAAAGGCTTATGATCTGTGTAGACAGTAAATTGTCTACCTTCCAGAAAATAGCGGAAGTGTTTAATGGCTAAATAAATAGCGAGGAGTTCCCTGTCAAAGGCTGTTTATTTAATCTCTGTTGTTCAGAGATTTCGTGAGGAAAATCCCAAAGGTTGCCAACAATCTTTATTGCATTGCTGTAGAATTGCTCCTACTGCACTACTAGACGCATCAGTGGAGATGCTATAGCGTGATTCGCTATTGGGATGAGCCAACAATGTTGAGTTGGCAAGTGCTCTTTTAATTTGGGCGAATGACTCGTTGCACTCGTCGGGCCAAGAAAAACATTTTTTGTTCTGGGCCATTTTGTTTAATGTTGCCAAATGAGCATAAATTGGAGACAAAGATTCGGCTAGCTTTAGAATGAATCGATGGTAGTAATTGACCATTCCTACGAATCGCTGAATTTGTTGGATGGTTGTTGGCGGTGGGAAATTTTCGATAGCTTCAACTCGCCGTAGCGAGAGTGTTATGCCATCTTGGGTAATTTGGTGTCTGAGTAATTCGAGAGAAGGTACACCGAAAACGCATTTTGAAAGTTGGATATTCACTCCAAATTCGACGAGGCGTTCAAACAGTTGTTTGAAATGATACTTGTGCTCTTCCTCATTTTTGCTAGCCACCAGTATATCGTCGATGTAGACGAATATAAAATCTAATCCTTTGACAACTTCATTCATGAAGCGTTGAAAAGTTTGCGCAGCATTTACCCCCGAAGGGGGTAGTTATTGCCGTTTTAGGTACGTCTTCGGGTGCAATTGGGATAGGATGATATGCTCTAACCAAATCAATTTTTGAAAACACACCGCATCCATTTAGGTTCATTGAAAAATTATGAATGTGTGGGATCGGATAACGATCCGGTGTGGTTACGGCGTTTAGTCGACGATAATCTCCACATGGGTGCCAATCGGCGCTGTCCTTCTTCTTTACCATATGGAGAGGTGAGGATACCGCAGAAGATGACGGTCGGCATATACCTAGTTGGACCATATGCTCGAACTCGGTAAGCGCAGTTTTATATTTAACAGGGTCCAGCTTACGTGGTCTTGAACAAGGAAGTCGACCTTCAATGTAAAAGTAGTGAACCACGTTATGTTTTGCTGGATTGGCGTAATCTGGTGTTTCAACCAAAAAAGGTAACATCTTCCAAAGTGAATCATATCCATGTTTAGCAGTCGGATGGATTGGTGTAGGTGTTTTGACCATTGATGTTATTGCATTCACAGCAAGATTCATCGTGGGATCTAGGAGGCGTCTTCCACGGAGGTCGACGAGGAGACCATATTTTGTCAAGAAGTCAGCACCGATAATCGGCCTGTCAACTGACGCTACAGTAAAAACGTGTGGAAATTGCCGCCGTAAGCCAAAGTTAACATTCAGTAATTTAGTCCCGTATGACTGAATTACTGAACCATTAGCGGCGGACAGGACCAGGCCAGGATCTATTTTAGACCCGTTGTCGGAAAAATATTTTACGGGGAGGACCGAAATGTCCTGAGAAACTGGAGTTTATTGGTTGTGTCTGTAAGAAATAAGCGGCAGTTAAGTTGTATCCGATTAGTATTACTGCTGGTAGATTCCGGTTTGTTGCTGTTATGGAAAGAGCAAGGTCGGTAGCATTTCCTTGCAGCACCTCCAAATTTTTTGTGAAAATAGCAGAACCCATTGTCGTTGTAACGACGTCTGTTGCCGCTTCTTGGTCTCTAAGAGTTCCTTCATTGATAACCCGAAACTAGTGAGCGGCTGCGACCCGTTTGTAGCTTTGTCAATATCGATTCGACATTAACAAGTCGTTCGCTTAGTTGTTTGATGGTTGTTACAGCTTCTGATAGTTCCGGGCCGCGGGAGGTCGATGGTGTTGAGGGAGAAATTGTCTCTACCCTGGGTGTTGTGATTTCGTAAATCTTATCTGCTACTGGTAGCAGTTCATCAATAGGCTTATCTCCCATAGCAGTAAGTGCAACAACGCTGACTTGTGGCAGTTTACGAAACCACAAAGTCTGAATTAGTTTACTGTCAAACGCTTCACCTGCAAGCATTTTCATTGAAAAATACACCTCACTGGGTTTTCGATCACCCAAGTCCGCCCTTTCTAGTAATTTTTCGAGGCGTCGTTCCGTAGAAAGCGCGTGCCGAGCCGTAAGAGCGGATTTCAATTTGCTATATTTTTGGCGTTTTTTTCGGGAAGAATATATATTAACATAAAATCTTTCGCGAATCATTAGCTAATATGTCACAAAAAATTACGCAAAAAATATATATTTTAAATCCAATCCGCGAAATGCTATAAACTAGGTCAGCACAATTTAAATAACCATTTGAAAAGTGAAATCCTATTAAGATTCCAAGCTTAACCAAAAATAAAGAAATAAATCTAGTTTTAAATTTCCTAATCCATAAAATTCTCTAGTATCTCTATATTATATATATACACATATTTATCTTATGTATAGCATCTTCCATATACATATACATATATAATTCGCATTCGTACAAAGTTTATCGCCCACTGACTTAAGCAAAATATATATAATTTCCATACATAAATTTTCGTAATATTTTTCATTTACAATTTAGTATACGCATTCATATAAAATAAAAAATAACATTTTCACATAATTTACCAAAAAAAAAAAAAATAGTAATAAAAAAGCTCATGAAATAGGACTAAAAAAGATTGAAAGAAAGCTTTTTATTTTTATTTTATATTTAACTATTTCGTATTTATTTTTTTTGTAAGATCTTCATTATGTATATACGAGTATACAACATATATATTTATTTTTATGAAATAAATATTTTAATTTTTTTTAATATTATTTCTCTTGTTGTTATATACATATTTAAAAATATAAATTCACCAAAGAGATAAAGAAAAACTGTATCAAAAAATGTATAAAACGAAAATGGTTATTATGTATGTATGTATGTATATAAGGTTTTCGTTCTTTAAAAATAAAATAAAATAAAAAACGAACTGAAAGGATAAAAACTAATTTAAATTCTTTAATTTAAATAATAATATACGGAAGAAAAAAAAATATATTTTAAATTTTCTTTCATTTGTTGTTGTAAAATGTAGGTCGGGGAAATGGTACTATTTTGTTTATGTTCGTTTCGCTTCGAGTTTTTTTTTTTGTAACGTAAATATTTAATTCCCATAACTATAAATACTTTGCGAGAGCTGAGGTTTTCCTTTATGCGAAAATAAAAAATAAAAAAATCTATTTTAAAGGAGAAAATTTAATATTTAACTTCGATTGAATTAAAAACCAACTTTTCGTTTTTGTTGCTGTTATGTTTGTTACCAACGGAAAGGATCCGAATAAAAATGTTTACACATTAAAAAATAAATGAAAATCTAGCACAATATTTTTCCGTTGGTATACATATAGGTAGGTATACCTACATATAAAATCAATTTTGTGTAAAAAAAATCGGTTTTTCCGGGTTGATGGAATTTGATTTTATACTTCTCTCAATTTTATTATTATTAAATTGATAAAATAGATTTTTAATGAATTTTAAACAAAAGTTTTTAATTTAATAAAAAAAAATTACAAAATTTTTTAAATTGGATTCATTATATTATGATCACAACAGGGTTTCGAGAGCGCGAATTTTTTTTTTGTTATATCGTAATGAATTTTAATGTGTTTATTATGTAAAGTTTAACGGTTTTAATGAGTTTAGATTATATGTACTTTTTAATTATAGAGTCGAGATCTTTATCAAACTTGAAACATATTTAAATATGGCCATTTTTTTAAAATTGAACAAATTGATGAATTCTCTATAACTCTGCTAATTCATAATTCAATACAAATTTTCTTCATACTCCCTGTAGAATAGGCTAATTTTAAATAAATTTTATTTCGTACATCCGTAATTCGGAGAAGTAAAATTAAACATAAATTCGATTATAAATTTAGCGCAAAATTTTGAATGATGTTTTAAAAATTAGAAATCGAACTGTTAAAATGATCACAGTGTTAGGAGTAAGACTATGCATAAATATTAAGCATTTCAAGCTATAAAAAATTATCGATTTAGTGCAGTAAAAAGATACAATAAAACGAATTAAAATTTTAGAATTACTTGTACACATGCGAAACTGTATGAAATTATACGAAAAACAAATTATACTTCATTTTTAAAATTCGAATTAAATTTTAATTTGTATTTTTTGTCTATATTACATAAATGTTTCAAATATCCAAAATATTTCAAAAGGTTTAAAAATTTCAGATTTAAAAATTTTATAAATCTTAAATTTTCAATTTAAATAAAATTCCATTTCAAAATTTAACGAATTACTCACCAAATCAATTATCTTTCTTCAGATAACTTCAAGTGTACAAAATAACAATACCACAAAAATTTAGAATTCATTAGATTATACATCAAAATATACGTGAATGAATTTATGAATTAAGAATCTACAGTATAGATTTTAAAAATTAAGTTTTGACCTTGAAATAATATAATTTAAATTATTTTTACAATTTTGAACCTTGAAAGTGTAAATTTTTAAATAATATATTTTAAAATTTGAAATCTTGATATTCTGGGTGAAAGGTGTTAGACAAAAAGTTATTCAAAAAAAATCTGAAGCCGCAAGAAATTAAATTTTAAAATTATTGAATAAAACAAAAAAAATTAAATTAAAAATTAAGATTTAATCATTTTGAATTTTTAAATTTAATTTGAAATTCGGAAAAAAGTTGATAATTGATTTTTAAAATATAATTAAAATTAAAATATTTAATTTTAATTATACTAAAAGTTAAGTATTTTTTTATCAAAATTTAGAATTTCATCCATCGTTTTGAATCTCAATTTTAAATAATTTAAATTTAAAATTATATCCGTACTAGACTTCGTACTAGACAAATATAAAATTTCGTAAAATAATCTCAAGCTACTTAGATAATTTAAATGTAAGTTTTAAAATTTTTTTTAAATGATCTGGAGATTATAATTTAAATAATTTTGAAAAATGTTAAATCGAAATCTTTTAATATTATAAAAATTAAATTTGTCATCTATTTAATTACGGATTATTAAAACAGCAATTTTAATTGTCTAAATAAAAAAATTTCTCTAGGAGGTTCTATATTTTTATTAATTAAATTTTGAAATTTATAATTTTATAAGATCAAATTTAAATGTTTAATTCTAAATGTATAATTGGGCAATAAGATTTGAATATTAATGTGAAATTTGTGACTTAAGGTCGTGTGTCAATCAGTTAAAAATTTAGTAAAAATAAAAATATTAACAGAAAACACAAACATACTTTGGTTTGTTCACCAAAAAGTGAAGAAATCAATCGAAAATTTGATTTTCATGTCAAAATTTAAATTTTTAATTATGTTTTAACTAATTGACACACGGTCTTTGAATTAAAATTAGGGTTTAGAAATTTTACAGTTAATGTTTTTCCGTTTAATATTTTAAAGCTAAGATAGATTTAAATTTTTAGAGGAAAATTATTCATTTCAACATCAGAATTCTATACACCGTACGTGTCCATAAGTATATTGTTTATTTTAAAGGGTCCAAATTCGACTTAAATAATTTCTGGCCTCTTAACTTCTAGATTTAAGTACTTCAGATCTGAGACTCTGAATTGTTTGTGCCAAAACTTATCATTTTAACTTCGAAATGGCCATTTCTTCACAATTCTAATAACTCTTTTAGAAAGTCTAATAAGTAATTTTTCATAGTCAAGAAACCTGTAAAAACTATAAATTAGAAATTTTAAAATTTCAGTAATTTAAAATGGAAATTTTTAATTAATAATTTAACCTTCTTTGATAATTCTATATATAAAATATTCCAGATTCGAAATTTAACAATTTCTCGATTCTAAATTCTTTGGATTCAAAATATATTTTCCAAAAATGATTTTTTGATGTGACAAGTCGCTTTATATTTGACATTTTTGTGTGTTAAAAAAATTGATTATAGAAATGGAAGGCAAACCTTAGATATATATATATATATATATATATATATATATATATATATATATATATATATATATATATAAATATAAATATATATATATATATATATATATATATATATATATATATATATATATATATATATATATATATATATATATATATGTGTGTGTGTATATATATATATATATATATATATATATATATATATATATATATATATACATATATATATTTATATATATATATTTATTGATTGGATATATATAAATTTAGCAAACCAAATATATTTAGAATTGTGGCCTAACCAAGAGATTAAAAAATAAAAATTAATTAACTTTCTTCAGGTAACTTTAAGTTTACAGAATAATAATAATCCAAAAATGTAGAATTGATTATTCACATTAAAAGTATACGTGTACGAATTTATGAATTAAGCTTTCTTAGTATATAGATTTTAAAAATTAAATTTTGACCTAGAAATTATAATTTAAATTATTTTTACAATTTTAAACCTGAAAAATGTAAATTAATTAATAATACATTATTATAATACAAAATTATACAAAAAATGTCTGAAGCAAGAAATTATATTTTAAAATGTTAGAATAAATTAAAAATATTTAAATTTAAGATTTAAGCATTAAGCTTTAATAGTTTTGAATTTTTAAATTTAATTTTTCAGAAGAAAATCGCTTATAGATTTGAATTACAATTAAAATAAAAAAAATTATAATTAAAATTAAAATATTTAATTATAATTAAACTTTGCAATTATGAATTTTGTCTGAAAATTTCGAATTTCAAACGTTGTTTTGAATATCAATTTTAAATTTAAATTATGATCTTTAAAATTATATCCGAACTAGACTTTAAGTTTTAAGATGGTAAAAAATACACAAGTTTTAAAAGTTCATCAAATCATCTCAAGCAGCTTAGATAACTTAGATTTTTACTTGAAAAATTGAAAAAATTTCTGTAAGAGGTTCTATATTTTTTTTAATTAAATTTGAAGATTATAATTTTATCAGGTCAAATTAAATGTTGCAAATAATAATTTTATCAGGTCGAATTAAATGCAAACTAAAATTAATTGGTCCCGTAAAACAAATTGTTTGCATTTTAATTCTGAAAAAATTGGAATTCATTATATTTTTGAAATAAAACAATTATAGTTTGATAAATAATATATATATTATATATTTTCAAAACGTCCACAAACAAAATTAAGCTTTCTTAAGAATTTATGAAATTATATTTTTTAACAGAAAAATTGTACGGCCTCTAAATCATTCGGAGTCCGATTCATCTTCGAATCTGAAGGCTTGACTGAAATTGTTCTGGAAAATTTCGACGAAAGGACTTGGGTCACCCTCAATAAAAATTACCAGTGCCTTATTTATTAGCTTAATACCTTCTGATATTTTTTTGAAACTGAAATTCGTATCTCTGATACCTCTTCCTCTAACTTATATTGTTCTCTATAGTTTTAATGTTATTCATGTTCATTTCAAGCAAATCTTCATTAGTAATATTTATTTTCCGCGTTCAGCATTTCATCGATATCAATTCCTTAGGACCATTCCTTCAAAATTCGCGCTTTTGGCGAAACTCAAATTCTAAACGAACCGCTGGAAGATCATCGACCACCACTTGGAGACTAATAGTATAGTGCCTTATACATTCTGGCCATATAGTTTTCGTCAAATGCCATTCACACATGAAAGTTTCACTTCATCCCATGATTTGGAAATGTTGACAACAGCTTTAAGGATATTGTAATTTTTCCAAAATTCTTTCATTACCGCCTCATTTGGGTCAGTGGAACTGAGCAGCTGGTTGTCGTCCACGCCTTTTTGTTAGACCTCCAGTGTACCGGAAGTTTACTTTTAGGACAATTCTTCATCGTTCTAGAATTTTGAGAGTTGTAATTCAAAAATGGCTTAAATTTGAATGAATTATTGTCTCGAAGGAGAAGTGTAAGCCACTCGTTGCTAGTTTTGTATAGCCTCATACGGATTTTTCATCTTTTGAGATAAATGTTCTTGTTAGTGATCTTTTCCAAAACAGGCCCGTTTCATCAACGTTGAAGATTTGTTTACGACAACAGCCCCATCCCGAATTAAATTGATTAGATCTCGTTTATAACGATCACCTGCAACAGTGTTTGCACTAGCTGCTTCTTCTTTCATTAACACGTTCGGCTTGCGTCCAATTTCTCTTCGGCATCATTTAAAGAATTATAAGTCGTGTTGGTTTCGCTAGAATTAGCGGTGACGTAAGACGGAGATTTTTTTTACAAAATCTCCAAACAAACTTTTACCTTTTTCTTGGATAACCATTGTACTCAACGACATTCTTCTTTGGTATTCTATTAAACATTAATTGTAAGGATTCCACTTTCATCATTAACGGCGACCTTGTCAATGTGCTCGAAATTACCTCCAAAGCTAAATTGTAGCGGTTTTTATTTTTTCGTAATCGCGAACACAAATTGTACGTATGGGTGAAGGTGCCAAATTAAGGGTTCCTTTTCACCAGCTTTAAATCTTTGTAGAATTTGCAATTTCACTTGAAGGTACGTACTTGATATACAAAGTTAGCTGTATGAGTTGAAATATTCACTACTCGAAATATAATTTAATCAGTATAGCCTACAATAAATAAATAACGAAAATATTATGACTTTTGAGTGAAAACTTTTGTTTAACTATACTCAAAATAACAGTTCTTTGTTTATTTACAAATAAACAAGCAACAAAATAAGTTGCTATTTTTGGATTTCTGATAAAGGAACATTTTTTTAGGCAATATATGTTCCATTGACCAAAAATAGCAACACAAATATAATTTCAGTTTTGTTAATATGACTGTCATGGTGAAATTTTATTCGAGTTGAGAATATTTCAACTCAAATAGTTAACTTCGTGGTGAATGGTGAGTTTTTTTCGATAATTCACACCACCTTTGCCCATTTTAAATATCTAAAATTTTATTAAATTAGTTATGTTAGTGTAATTTGATACAAATACATTTTTCAAACAGCTTTTAGAAAACGAACCTTACAAATTAATACAGAAACACTTTAATTTACAGTCCGCAATCAATAAATATGTACCTCAGGACTAATTTTTCTAATCAGCAAAATATTTCGTGCCACACAAAAAGACAACGAATTTTCAAATATTACTGACACCAACCGAAAATAACATTGTGTACATATGTAACAAAAACTGTCAACAACTCATTTGTGTTTTCGTTTTATCAAATCATAAAACAAAATAAATCCTATTCACGATGTGTTGGTTATACTAAATAATGCAAAAACGCGACGCAATGTGAATCAATTAAGACGCAAAACTTGTGGGTGAAAAAAAATTCAACGCAAACAAAAAGAACGTAACTTGAATCAACGCAACGCGGGGTATTGGTGTATTTGAATTTAGAAATGTTACAATTAAATTTTCTAATTTTTTATAAAAAGATAGTTAAAATTAAGATTTTCAAAAAATTTGACATCGTTAGCATATTCCCAAATTTTTGAGGCTTAAAATTAAATTTTTTTCATTTAATAAATTTATAAATGTTCTAAAGCTAAGATAGATTTAAATTTTTAGAGGAAAACTATTCATTTTAACTGCATTATTTATTTTAAAGTGTCCAGATTCTAAATTAAATAATTTCTTGCTTCTAAATTCTAAATTAGAAGAACCTCAGATCTAAAACTGTGAACTGTTTGTGTAAAAACTTTTCATTTTAACATCGAAATGGCTATTTCTTCACAATTTTATTTTCGAAAATCTGATAATTAATTTTCATTTTAATATCAATTAAAAATTTCATATTCAAGAAACTTTTAAAAATTATAAATCCTAATTTTAAAATTTCTGAGATTTAAAATGTTAATATCTAAATTTGGTTTGTTCAAATTTTTATATCAAAAAATTTAAGTCAATCAAATTGTAAAATTTCAGCAACTGTAAATTTTGAATTAACTATTTAACCTTCTTTGTTAATTCTATATAAAATATTCCAGAGTCGAAATTTAACAATTTCTCGATTCTAAATTTTTTGGATACAAAATATATTTTCCAAATCTAACTCTAAATTTTCTGTCCCAATATTTTCCAGATCACAGTTTTAATCTGAAAGGGGACGAGGGCAGTAGGGACCCTGGCTAAAATCATTCTATATCAAAGCAAAATATGTGTATGTAGCCTAAGTAGAAGGCGCGGCCCATCTTACAGTAATTTTAATTGACCCGCCAGGCATAGTAAAATACACGAATGGTTCTCTAAAATTTGGTTTCGAACATTTTTAATAATTTTTTATTATTATTCCATTGATTGAATTTTTGTATATCGTTTTGGGGATACTTATTTTTTTCTATTAAAACAGAATTTATTTATTGTAACAAATTGAATAAAACTTATTTTACCGAGGTTATCATCTATCGAGCAAATACATCTTGTGGGACCAAAATGATGTTTAATCCTAATTGAGGTCGCATATTTTTGTATTCCCTCATGATGAATTTATTCCAGCACCATTGCAAATCCATTCCTTTTGTATAAGACATAACCTATAATTAGTCTCCTATAATTAGCATTTATCAAACGATTTTTACGATCAATTTCATTACTACTAATAATTTATATATTCTTCTTAATTATCGTCTGATTAATTTCAATGATTTGTTGTTGAGTTCAATGTGCAACATAAACTTTCACCAAACAACAAACTTTATTTTAAACTGTAATTATGATTAAAAGTTGTCTCGTATAAACGAATATACATAAATAAACAATATTCGTTGACGATGTGAAAATCATCTTTGGTTCAATTTGTTTGGTTACGTTTCTGCCATCATCATAATAATACTTATGCGGCTTTGGAGTTTGCAAACAATATTTTTTATTTTTTTTTGTTGCTGTTTAAATCCCAAATGGATTAAGTCGAAAGAGATTAAAATATAAGATGAAAAATAATTCGCTGTGATGAAATGATTCAATTTAGTTTTTTTTTCTTCAGCTTTTATAATATTTTAAAAGTTAAATTTTTTAATCAATTAATGTAATTTGTCAATTTTGTAGCATTAATTTATAAGTTGCATGATTATGTATTTTTTGTTGTTGTTGTTTTATTCTGTGTTTTTATTCAATTACCGTGGTGATATATTAAAAAATTGGTTTATAAAATATTTTCCGAATGTGATGTGTACAGATCAAATATGCGCGTATACATACAATATAGAGCGATGGAGATTAGCTATATACATACAATATATATACATATATACGCTGATATGAGGGTGAAATGAATATTATCCGATAATTAATTAACGTTGGTGACGAGCAGAAAATGCTTATGGATTTATGGTTTTTAATTAATTATTTTTCGAACTCATTGACTTTATAGACGCAGTTGGCGCCTCACTAGGGAATTCTTAATAAATCGAGATAAATGTTATAGCGGACGATAAATCAAACGTCAAGTTTATACGGGATAAAGTGATTACAAACTGGTATAAGCTTTCATTAAAATGATTTTCTGGAATACTTTGACTCGATGTACACCACTGGAATCCAAATGTAGTTTGTAGCGATTTAATTTACAAATTTTAGATTTTAATTAACCCAAAAAAATTTCGTTAAAATATTTTACACTAACATCGTTAAATGTAGCTAACCGAATCGCTTAGTTTTTATTTAATTTGACCAATTTTTTTTATTTATTTGAATTTTGCTGTTCAACATGGCGGGTGGAGGAAGTATTGATTATTTGGTGTAGAAGAGGAAAGAACACTTTTCTTTTAATTTATATTATTTTTGTATTACGTTCGTATTCTTATGTTTTATTCAACATCCAATCACAATTAAGAATATTTGTCCAAAGTATTTGTTTATGAAATAAGATCTCAGCGAGGGTGCTGGCTCGGTCACGTTCTGCGTGCAGATCCGGAACGAATGGTGCAGCGATCTCCGAAAGGTAAGCCACCATATGTTAGGCGCAGAGATCATTGCAGGCAATGATGACTTCACGGTGTAGAGAACGACTTGGCCTCTTCTTAGAGAACATGAAGACCAAGCTCAGGATCGAAACTGTTGGAGGCAAATGGTTGACACAATAAGGGGCCAGTAATGACCTTTAGAAAGTGTTTTATTATTATTTATCGATAATTGTACACTTTTCAAACCGAATTTTACGTTTTTCAATATTAAAGTATTACGTAAAAAATTACAAATTAAAAATTAGAATTTTGTAAATTGTAAATTTAAAAATATTTTAAGAACTTAAATTCAGAATTAATTTTTTATGTGTACAAATTATCAGAATTTGATGAAATTTATGTTAAATTAAATTCATTCAAATATATTTAAGAATAAAAAAACAAATATTTAACCACATTTAATTCAGACTCTTAAACTTATGTTGATCTCTTTGTGCATAATGAAGTTTCGAAAAATTACTAAATAATCTCCTTCAACACCAACAAAATCAGCTTAATGGCAATGTACTTGTAACAGCTCTACATGTATATACCTTCTATTCAAGTATTTCATTCAGAACAAATTCAAAATTGTATAACTTTAAGAAAACCCCAATGCATTTACATTTCTCATCTCATTTATCATAAGAAAGAAAAAAATTAAGTTTTTCTAAAGTTAGCCATTTGCCTTTGACATTTAACATTTTCTTTTACAACAAAAACTTGTATTTTTATTTTATTCCACTCTGTAATGTTAAGCAAAATAAAATTTATTTCTTCTGGCAAAAAAAATTTATTTTGTAATAATGAACATTAAACACGAAGAGTGTTACTTGTATGTATATATACGAGTATATAGGAAATAAAATTTAAAAAGAATATATAATCATCAAACCATAAAAAAAAATAAGAAAATATGGAAAAGAAGAAGACGTATTATATAAAATACTGTATAGTATTACGTATAGCAGTGCGAAAGTATATATAGAAGAGTATTGTGTCACCTAATTAAAAAACTGTTTTATTTGAAAATGTATATTCATTTTTCCTGTTTTCCCTCTCGCCCAACATCTATAGTGTACACAGTTTCTTCTCTCCCATTTTGTGAACATAAAAGAATTTTATTCTATAATAAAAATGAAAATTTAATAGATTACACTTTTTTTTTCTTGTGTTGCTGTTGGTTTTCTTCCGTTCCTCGTCTTCTGCCGCACATAGAGAGATTCTTTCATTATTTTAAACGAAACACAGGAGTGTATAGAACAAAAACTTTTTCCAACTATACACAATAAATTGTTTCTAAAATATAATTTTCATTTTATTTGTTGGTATTGTTGCTCTATATGTATTATATAGAAAAGTACAAAAATTTGGAAAGCATTTCCATTGAAATAAAAGAAAATTTCAAGACATTAAATACAATATATATTTATATATATAGGCGAGAGATGGGAAATGGGAAAAATACAAGCACCGTTTTTGTAATGCAATCCACAACACAATAAGAATAAAAATGAAGAAATATATTATTAAATTGAAGAATATGTTGCTGCCAATATCACTCTTTTTTTCTCGACTCGTGTATTTTCATTTTAACTGAGTCGACAAGTTTTCCTCCGCTATTTTTTTTTGGCAGACAAAAAAATACTGGAAATGTTATTTTCGAAAAAAAAAAAATCGTTTTATTCATGATAATGTTAAAAAAAAAAGATGAAAATTGCTACATTTTTCATATTACTTTTCAATTTAATGTAGAAGCGAAATACGAGCGTGGAACAAAAAAATGTTGATGATGTGAGGATTTAAGAAATTTATATATCAAAAAAGTATTTCCAGTTTATTGTAATTTTTGATTTCATTATTTTTATTTATTTTTTATTTTATAAATTGGAAGCTTCTGATTTGGTTTATGAACTCTTAAAAATGTGTGAAATTATAAACGCATTTTGCGTTACACAAGGCGGCACATATAACAAGAAATTCGAAAATAATGGAAACTCTTAATATTTAATCTATTTATGTCGATCTTATTTTTGCACAAGCGATTTGCTTCATTTTTATCTGAAATCACTCAAGTCCCGTTGACATTATATTCAAGGTACATAAATTCAATAATAGTATTGTATAAACTATAAAGGCCTTTATTGCCCCCTTACTGCGTCAACTATCTGGCTCCAACGGTTCTGAAGATGATCTGAAAAGGCCAAGTCGTTCTCTACAACGTAAAACCATCATCGCTTGAAACGATCTCTACGCCCACCATATGGTGGCTCTTCTTTAAGAAATCGCTGCACAATTCGTTCTGGATCAGCGGGCTATTTTCTCCTGCCCATTATACCGCAACGTTGACGGAATCTATCACTTATCGATGCCGATTCTGCTCTCTTCTTCCATATGACCCTCTTTGTTCGCGAGGCTCTCGTCATTTGCAATTTAATCTTTTATTTCAAAAAGTGCGCTTCTCTTGTTGGTACCAGTTGCCCATTCCATTACTTCGTTCTCAGTTAAATCATTTTCGATTACTAAATTGTACAGTCTAGCCAGAGGGATATCGTCCTCTTCCACAAAATAATCACCTAGTATATTTAATTCTATTGCGTCGATCGATGAAAACAGATGTTTATATGAACTCATGACAACGGATCGTGGGAGTTCATTCCAGGCTTAGACTATCAAAAACGCCACGTTTTTTAAATTAATATTTTTGAAGAGCTTAGATCATGTCTTTATTGCCGTTTACACATAACGCCACGAGTGTTGACATAAAGTGCTTTTGACACCGCTGCTAAAGGGATTTTATGATATTTTGGCCAAGTGGTTGCAACAAGGGTGTATTGTTGGGTGGGAAAAAATAACCTTGTAGTTTTCATCATCGGAAAAATTGTTTGCTGTCCTATGACAAGTGGCATTATCGTCCAATAAAATTGCTTTTACTGGTAAGCCTTTAGCTTCCAAGTGGCGAAAACTTCAGGGATGAACAAACCGTTGTAACACTCCTTAAAAATCGCAAATTTACATTTTTAAAACACCGAGGATTTTCTGATTTTCCAATTATCATCAAATCGAGTTAAAGCGTCCCTGTTGCATTTACACCAGGCATAATGGTGACCCTTTCCTTCATGTTTTTCCGTCCAACAGCAGTTCTTTCGAAAACGGTAGCGTTTGTATTCTTGTGCAAACCTTTGTAAACTAGACCGGTTTTGTCTCATCGTTTGAAACCAATTCGTTGACTTCTCTTTGTAGTAAAAACCATGCCTATAGTTTATCAGGATTCGCTTGATTTTTTGGGGCGAGTTCTTCCAAGTTTCTTTTATTATTTTTTATCCCCGTTAAAGTCGACTTATGAAAATTGTAGCTTCTGCAGATCTCTGTTGGTATCGTGCCATCTTGTAGTTCATTTAAATTGATAATTTTGTTTTCAATTAAAAAAAATACTCTGCCTTTCTTCTCCATTTGTACGAAAGAATGAAAATTTTGCAATCAATAAGTTGCTAATGCAGAGGTTGCTACAGTAGAATGTTGCTTGTATAAAGGTTGCTTATAAAGACGTATCTATCTCTACTTAAGGTGAAATCAAATAGATGGATTATTAAAACTTTTGGCCATCCTGTTTATAGGCTCATTGTCACCATAGTTTGTCCTATGTGCATCTAAATATAATTATTGATGATCCCGTAGATTATTGCTAGGCACCTTTAATTTGATTAATTCCAATATAGTTGGTGCGTCGATGTGATGAAGTAAAAGGGTAGTAAAGGGTAGTTATCTTGTAGGTTTTTAATATTAAGGTATTAAAGCCAATCGTCTTTTCATGTTACATAACAGATAAACTTTTAAAAAAACTTTTACTGTTGAATAACAGGATTCCTTTTCCGATGAAAAGTCATGGTCTTGCACTTATTGGTGTTGAGGTTGAGCAGGTTGAAGTCGCACTATATCGCTCGGTTTTCGACATCTTCCTGAAGTTTGTAAGTTATTCTCCACAGTATATTTGAGGTCATTCCGTTGATGAAAATAATGAAAATCTATGGGCCAATATGGGAACCTTGAGGTACACCTGAGGTGGCATAAATTAAACCAGGCGATAAAACAAATTTATACATACTTTCTAGTGCTTTGCTGATGGAGTCAAAAACGTTCGCAAAGTCTGTGTGTATAACATCTAGTTGTTTGTGATTGTCAATTTGTTTAATCGTGCTGCTATATAGGTGAACTCCGTATAAGGTTAGTTATAGAAGACCTCTTTGGCATAAAACCGTGTTTATGTATTGATATGTATCGAGATACCACAAATAACTTTGCGATTGATAAAATTGACGTTAGACCTCCATAACAAGAAATATCATCCCGCGTTCCAGTTTCGAATATCGGCGTCATTCTCGTTGTTTTTCTTGGGAAATTCTACTAATTTCAATGATTGATTGAAAAATAGGCACAGAGGAATTGCCAAATTTTAGTAGTCTTTTAATAATGAAGGTGGTATACTATCCGGGCCGCATCCATCTCCAAAAGTATTTAGAGCCTGATCTATATCATTTAGTGATTTATAGGGTATTTGTATGGACACATTGTTATTTTTGTCATTTGTTTGAATGTCTTTATCGATGTCTTCCGGCTTATATACTAATTGAAATAATTTAGCAAACATATTTAGATATGACTTGCAGATTGCATATAAGACGTACAGATCGTATATAAGACGTTTAAAGTAGCTCTGTATTTTGGATCATGCTTTATTTTTTCTTGATTGCAAGAGATCTAATCCGTGTACTTTGTCAGAGAGTAGCTTTCGAATAACGTTGATTAGGTACAAATTGTGTATTTATGTTTACTAGACTCAGAATAACATTTCAGTTTTTCGTTGTAGCCTTGTTCTTTTGATTTTTTAAGTTAATTAGTTTCCCTTCATACCAAGCGGGATACCGGTTAGATTTAGATACGCCAGTAGGGACAAATTGTTGTATACCTTTCAAAATAATTGTCTAAAATTTGTCTACATTAACATCCAGATTACTGAAGTTTAATTCATATTTCCAGTTGAAGCGTTCAAAATAGAGAGTTAAGTTTGTTGTGTCTGGATTTTCTGTAGTTGTTGGTTCTGGTGACTTTTTAGGTTGATCTCGCTCTTCATAATTATTTCGATAGATTTATGGTGGATATCGTTGATACAGAATGGTGATAATGATTTGATGATTTTGAACATTCCAGGCGAGTTGGTAAAAATCAGATCTAAAATTCTATCTCAAACCAATTACAATATCGAACATTTGGCTCAAATTTGTATCGAACTTGGTATCGATGAAAAGACACTCATTATACGATGTCACATTAAGGGGAAGAATTTGACCTACTTCTACATGAAATGTCCAACTAATTGATGGTAAATTAAAATCACCCGTTATTAAAATGGAGTCAGTTGAGTTGGCCAAGTTGTTATTTTCTACGATGGATCGCAGATACGATGATAATGGTGAGTCTGGTGGACTATGTGGAACGTACATGTATATTGTCTTTTGGTTGATCGTTTCTTGAAAACATTCTTGCTCAATGAATAAGTTAGATAGATTAATCCATTCACTTGATATTGATTTATTAATGGCGATGAGATAAATTTCAAGAATTTTTTGTTTTTCAAAACCGAGTCAAATTGGATTCTGCTTAATTTTAAAAAAATATTGTAAAATTCAAGTGATCAGCGCAAAATCCATTTTTCCAAATTCTTAGAATTATAAAAATTATTGGTGACTTGTAAAACTTTACGGAAATTTGGAAAATCTTGAAAATTTTGTTTAATTTTTTTTATAATTCGAGTCAGATCCCAAATTTCGAAAAATCTTCTTAATTTCGAATGAAAACTTAAAAATTGAAAATTATCCCAAAATTCTAGTTGACTTTCTTTATATTTGTGAACCTTGAATAATTACTGTAAAAATTGGAGAAATGCTGTAAATTTTAATATTTTTCGTCAGTACACATGAAAACGACTTTTGAAATTTTTCAAATTTTAAAATTTAATTAAGAAATTTTAAGTTTCCAAAACCAAATTAATATTTCAAATTAAAATTGAGAATATTATAAACGTTAAATTTGATTTCGAGTTTCGATTATAAGTAATACGTACCAATCGTAATTCGAAATTTCAAGTTTGGTTGTTAAAATAAAACTAAAACAATCGTTATATTCAAACCGAATTTTGAAATCCGTTAAACTAAACTTTTTTTCGAAATTCGGAAATATTTTCAAATTGTTGCGAATTAAATCAATATCGTTGGTGGAACTCGCTTTTATAAATCGGTTGTTTGTTTGACCGACCCATCTACACATTATACAGCTCCATGCTGGCCTTGTTCGGCCCATGAATTCTGCACAGAGAGGTGTGAAAGTATGTATCATTCGTTTATATCTATGCAGTACCCTTAGAGGCAGGATACTCTATTGGAATGTCCTATTTGCTGGATATATCGAATTTCATATATTTCGGCTAAGAAATAGCATCGGTAATTCCAATCCGTGGTATTATTCTGTTTAAAAAAAATCGTATTTCAAACGGTTTTGTGCTGAAAAATTCTAGTGTGCGGTTTTATTGCTCTTTACTGTCTTCACTTTAAATATGCGATTTACATAAAGTTAAGTAATGAATTGAAAGAGTGAAATATTTCTGCAATGAATGCATACAGTATCCAGTATAGCAAATGCAAATGAACGTTTCGTATACAAATATTTAAAAGTATTTAAAACTGAAAAAGTAGTTTAACTTTTGTTCTAAAAGATAACTTATTACGTATACATTCTATATTGTGTAACTAAATTTTGAAATCAACATTTTATTAATTTTGGAAACAAAATCTATGAGTGGGATTAAAATGCCCATAATTTTACAGCCAAACAACGATTGTCATAGGAAACAGCTGGTGAATTTACAGCACTAGAATGGGAGGCTATTGTTAAAATATCTAAACATGTCAAATTCTTATAAAGTCAAAGTGGGAACATTGTGCGGAGAACCGTAACTACCAGTGTTATAAGTATTATTTAAAAATAGGATTACTGGTTTAATTTTATTATTTTTAAAACACTCTGTGATGCCAGAAATATTGGGAAGTACTCTGTGAAGCCAGAAATATTATTGTACATTTAAGTGAGAATGCCAATTTCTTAGTAAAATTAGTTTTATAACCAATTTACCCAACTCCACCGTGGTAAACAGTAATTACAATTAATAAAAATTATTATCATCGCAGTCCAGATCATACATGGGTTTTTTAAAATTTTTATTGACAAGGAAGCACTTTAGAATTTGATAAATCAATAAAAAAAACTAAAACTAATGGCCACAAATTAGCAAATATCACTGGTTCTGGGACTATTTCGGTGACAAAATCCAATTTAACATTGTTGGCGAAGAGTTCGAGTGTGGAAAAAAACATCGAGTACACAGTTGAAACGCGAGTAGCATAATTGCAACAGGTTTGGAAAATCTTATCTACATATCTTTTAAAATAATTTGCATACTGGCGCACATTATAGATAGCGATTTTGATTTTAAGGAAGATACGCCGTTTATATCGTTGAAGGCTATTTATTTTGAAGATTAAATTTCGTTGCTGTTTTACGTTAAAAGTCAATTGGGAACACCACTATATACAGTTTTCAGACATTTACCCAATTGAACACAATGTCACACACCACATATTTTCAACTTCAGTTTTACTTTTAGAATATACATATTTACAACTGTCATAGCAATCCAATATCAGCCTTTTTGTCGACGATTTCCAAATTTTTTGTGTTAATTGTCATAAAGGATGGCAGATCTACATTGGGGATTTCTTGTAAACTTTTTCAGATTTTTTCTCATAACCTGCCTTTTTATATATATCAACCCTTTACATTTTAAGGCTTAAACGGTATTCTTCAAAATTTTAAATTTCCAAATCCCAATACCGGGGTAAACTGTATTTGTTTTCAAAATCTACCGAAACCTTTTTGATAATTGGAATTTAAAAAATTTGCAAATTTTATTAAATTCAATTATACAACCTAAATAATAACCTAAAATTCAGAATTGATTGTAATTTTAAATTATAATAACGTTAAAATGTGCATCAAACTTTGCAAAGTTTAAAATTTGATAAACCGAGATGTTGCGACAAAAGTCTTAAATTCGTCAAAGAGTAAAAAGCTGAAATTTCCTTATCCAAAAATTGATAAATTTAAATTTCAAATTTAAAATTAAATTGCATTTAAATTTAAAAATTTAATTTATTTAAAAATTGGAAATATCAAATTTGTAGTTTAAAATTTGGATAAAAATTCTGAAGTTAAACATAGAAAAGCTCGATTTTAAAATTTCACGATTCTATTAACAACATTCAAATGCTTAAATGTTCTTTCAAAATTAAATAAATGAAAACAAATTTGTAAAATTAGGATTCAAAAATCATCACCACATTCGAACTTTTCCAACACCGAATGAACAACCCTATCAATAGTCTGAGAATTGGTACACGACGTATGATTTTTTTTGAAATGATTTAAATGGTTTTCAATTTTCATAAAAGTTCACAACACCATCAAAGCAATATAATTTTAGAAGAATCGGTTGAGTTACGCAATCATAGCTGATAAGCATAATTATTGCTATAATGTGGCATATATGATTGTTATATGGGAAATACTGACAAATAAGATTTATATATATATATATAGAGTAACCCCATCCTTCTCAAGTTATTTTTTTCTGCTTCCTAATTTATACATTTTTTTGTAAACCATTTGCTAAGTTAATATAAATCAATTTCTTACGTAAGATTTATTAACTTTACTTTGTGTTTGTGCATTAGTGTGTTGATTTTATTTTATACCAATTATTTTATTTGTTAAGCAGTTTCTATTCTCGAATATATGCTTAATTGTGATTGGATGTTGAATAAAACATAAGAATATACGAACGTGCTACAAAAATAATATAAATTAAAAGAAAAGTGTTGTTCATTCCTCGTCTACACCGAATAATAAATACATTTTCCATCCGCCATGTTGAAGTGCAAAATTCAAATAAATAAAAGAAATTGGACAAATTAAATAAAAACTAAGCGATTCGGTTGGCTACATTTAACGATATTAGTTTTAAATATTTTTACGAAATTGTTTTTGGGCTAATTAATATCTAAAATTTGTAAATTAAATCGCTATCAATTTTGGACATTTAACCAAATTATATTTTGGTTCATATTTGACTACATATTTGTACAAAATGTACAATATTTTGGATCTTCATAAGATCTCTGATCTCGATATTATACAGAGCTCAGTATGTATCTTTGTAAAGCTTCAGCCGCACTTTAATATCCCCACCCACACTGTTATCGAGAGTCATAAAGAGAGCCCAAATATTTGGACCTCCCCACTTCCTCAAACGTGTAGTGTTTACTACTAAAATGTGATGTGCCATTGTCCCTATAACCAAAGATCATGTATTTCATTTTGGATTCACTGATCTGGAGGCCAACAGACGCTGAAAACTCTGCAAGCGAATCAAGTATTTCCTTTACTCCATTGCTATTCAATCCTATCACGCATATGTAATGAGGTGCTCGTATGTGCATATATCTAATCAGGTGCTCGTATGTGCATATGGGCACATACGAGCACCTGATTAGACTGGCGATATAAGATGTTGCGCTGAGTTGTTACAGTTTTGAACATGAGATTAAAGAGTATCTCCATGCCGAACACCCGAAGTAACTGCAAAAATTTCCTGAGACTGCATCACTGTAATTTTATACAATCGTATCAATTTTATTGGAATTCCTAGGTATTCCAGAGCAGACCACAAACAATCGATTGATCGAGTCATCAACCTACTACGAGTAGTGCGTCTTTAAAGAACTTACGCCAACCGCGCTCATTGCTAAGTTGTTGTACATTCAGAAGCTCGGCTTTCCAACATTCACGCTTCTTCCGTCTATTAATTCACTAAAGTGCCCTATAGTATGCAAGAGCAGCCTTGTTTTTCCCAGCGATTGTTAGACGTTGTTGCACTTCACTATGGGCTATATTTTTCTGCCCGACTGCAAGACGGCACTCATCATCAAACCAATTTTTGCAAAATAAATTATTAATTTTTTTAAGTCAGATAAATTCAGAATACTTAAAGCTTTTTGTTACCAAAACAGCTCGAAAAATCCATGTGAAAATATGACGCAGCTCATAACTTGATAATTTCTAGTAAACTCATTTTACAGAAACAGCCATCATATTCAGGACCATAAGGCTCAAGTCTATCAAAAAAATGTCAAGATAATAAAAAATGTAGACCCGAAAGTGTGTCATCCGTTCCTGAAATTCTCGAATAATTCATATGAATATATGACGTCAATAGCAACTTGATAATTTCGATAAAGACATTTTACATATAAACTGCCACCATACATGAAATGACCATAAGGGTCTATTTGAACAGAAAAATGTAGAAGTACCTGAAAATATAGACCCGGATTATGGTTTCATAACTTCTAAAAAAATTGAATATTAATGAAAATATGACCCGACTCACAACTTGATAATTTCTATTAAATTCATTTTACAGAAATATCCACCATATTGGGGATGACCATAAGGCTTCAGTCTATTAAAAAAATGCAAAAGTAATAAAAAAATGTAGACCCGGAAGTGTGTCGTCCGTTCCTGAAATTTTGGTATTTTTCTGTCTGGCCAGAGCTTTGGTGGCTGTTCCTGTAAAAAGAGTTTACTAGAAATTATCAAGTTATGAGCTGCGTTATATTTTCACATGTATTTTTCGAGATGTTTGGGAAGGGATGAGATTTTTCAGGGTCTATATTTTCAGCTATTTTGGTATTTTTCTGTTAGACTAGAGCCTTATGGTCGTTTTCTATATGGTGGCTGTTTGTGCAAATTTACTATCTAAAAATAATGAAAAAATTTAATGAGACGTTCTAATTAGAACACTTCAGCTGTTTTTTAAATAATTTATTCGTTTTAAGTTTATTTGCATTTTTAATTAGTTCTTTTAGTAGTTTGAGTAATATTTTTAAGTTTTATAATTTTAAATTTGTATAAATTAATTTGTTCTTTTCGTAACTGTTTAATAAATTTTCATGAAGCAATTTGACGTTTGATAGGTTTTTGACCTTTGTACATTTTTTCTCCAGTATCACACTGAAGTTAAATTCATAGATAAAGTTGTAATCTCATACTAGCATAAATTGACAGACAAAGGTCGATTCGAACTAACACTTCCGCGATGTGCGAACACTTCTTCGCTTAATACGATTTATGCTAGAGCCTATATCTGTTATGGTAGTGACAAATTGTTCCTAATTTATATTCGTGGTTGTCATGCTATGGCTTTTATTGATGAAATTTTGCAATTATCACATGCGGAAAGTTTTGTTACCAAATTTTTGAAATTGCACAATAAGCTATCAACATTTATGGTCCTACTTTCGTTGGTGGTGACTCTAAGGTGGAATTCCTGTTTGGTGGTCCGATTTTGCCAAAGAAGAACGTGTCCGAGCCATCTGAGCCTTGATGATTTTATGAATTCAATGATACCAACTTTATCGAGATCATTTCTGATCTCGTGATTCATTCCTGTAGTTGGCTCCCTATTGAATGGGACCGAAAATTATACGAATTATATTACGCTCAGTAACAGCAAGTTTTTAGATGTTTCGCGCTGTTAGTGTCCAAGACTCGCAACCAAAGGTGATAACTGGCCTTATCAGCGCAATGCAGATGTCCAGTTTCACTTTGCGCGATCTGTGGGCAGACTTGAAGACCTTAACGTTGGCGTAAAATGCTCGGTAGCCTGCTGCAATCCTCGATGCGATGTCGACAGAAACGGAGTTTTATTCACTGATAGGGGATCCTAGATATTTGAACTCTCCAACTTTTTCATAAGTGGCTGCCTTCTGGCAATCACCGCATGTATTTTGTCTTCGCATCATTGATCTGAAGGCCAATTTGTTGGGCTGTCATTTCCAACGGAAGGAAAACTTCTTTCAGGGAGATCATGCGACCCCGAATGCAAATATCATCGGCGTACGCTAATAACTGGGATAATTTGTAATAAAGGCAGCTGCGCTGCGCTATATTAAGCTGACGAATGACATATTCTAATGATAAGTTGAGGAGAATCTGAGCTATCGGGTCTCCTTGCCGCACGCCAGATGTTATCTCGAAGGCATCCGTAATTTTACCTTCTATTTGCACCTTACATATTCAGCCATCCATTAAAACCTGACACAAAGAAACCAATGTTGACGATATGTCCAGATAGGACAAGACATTCCATAACGTATTCCTCTTCATGCCGAATTCTATGTCCTTTTCTAGCACCATCCTCAGAGTGAAAGTTTGATCGGTTGCTGATCTATTCGGGCGAAAACCGCATTGATAATCACCAAAGATCCTCTCGGTGTATGCTGATAACTTTTCCGCGGCTACTTTGGCCAACACCTTGTAGCCTGTATTCAGCAAAGCTATACCGCATTAGTTGTTGCAGTTTAACCGGTCTCCCTTTTTATGAAGCGGACAGACAAGAGACCAACTTATTGATATGAGCTCAAACAAGCGGTAAAACAAATAATCGCCGCCATATTTGAGCATTTCGTTGCAGATACCATCCTCACCAGGTCTCTTGTAATTTTTCATCTGCGATATCACGTTCCGTACTTTGTCATATGTTGGAGGGGGTAGTGGAGTCATTTCGACGTTAATATCGCGTTGAAGTAAGAGAGGTTGTTATTGGGAAGATGGTGCCTCTTTGTTTAAAAGTGAGGAAAAATAGCTCGGCCACACTTCGAGGATGATTAAAGTGTACATCAATAATACACCGAATTCGTTGCGAATAGCGCTGCTACGCGGATGAAAGTCGGTAGCTAGTTCTCTTATGCAGCGATATCCATCTCTCAGGTTAGAATTTTGGATGTTGAGAGCCGGTGTTCATGCCATTCTCGTTTCTTTCGTCTGCATAGCCGATTGGAAACTTTAATTCAGCAACTAGCTAAGTGCGTCCGAGTCGATATTAGCTCCACGTATGGTTCTGATGTCATTGATGCTAGAAAAATGCCTTTTGGACAAAAGGATGTTGTCGATTTGGTAGTGGTTCCGTCGTTGGATTTCCATGTGGCTTTATGGATGCGGTTATGTGAGAAGTTTGTGCTGGCGACCACCAAGTTGTAGAGCAAAGGTAGCTCTGTGGTGCGCGTCCCGTTGTTGTTTGAGGTAAAGTGCAAGGAGTTTGGGTCGATGGTGTTACGATAAGTGCTGCCCGCAATGCCAATTTCAGCATTGAAGTTGAGCCCAAAACAGTTTTAATGTTATGTTGCAGAATTTTGCACAGGACGGTTTCAAGCTCGTCGTTGAAAGCGTATTTGATTTGTTCCGGCTTCTCCTCAGTAGAGGCATGAACGTTCACAAATGTGATGTTAAAGTGATGCCCGTGAAACCTGAATATACAAAGTGTGAATTTAATATATGTATCAAAATTAGTAGTCTAATGATTCTGGAGGACACAATGTGTTTTTTGCTTTATTGAGCAAATATTGTTTTGACATTTCATCACACTCTATCCATGTAACTGATAGTAAATTTTCTAAATTACTGCCAACATGACTTGAAAAAAATCTCGAATTTAGTTTTTTTTTTAAATAATTGTGCGAAACTAATGCAATTATCTTAATATTGCATATATACATTATACATAAAATTTAACCGCAGCCCAATAAGCATAATCCAGACGATACTATATAATTAAGAAGTTACGAAACCGCCGCACTAAAAAAATTCAATTAAATAACAATAATTATTATTTAATTTTTGTTATTAGTTTTTAAATGCTTTGTACATTATGCATTACCCTAAAACCAATTTCTAAACAATAATTGCATACAAAAAATTATTACTTTTTCAATTATAACAATATTATACGAGTATGTAAATTTATATCCCAAATTTAGGATAAGTATAATTGTATTCATTTATTATTTTGTTTTTTTAATTAAAAATTTCCAAAAATCAACGAATAATATATTTAAAAACAAAATTTATATAAATATTTCATTACAAAACAATTATAATTTTTATTTTGGGGTTATACATGCTTATTTCTATTTATGTTGTTTGCAATGAAACAATTTTTGATAATTTTGTAATATAAATTTAAATATTAAAAACTAAAACTAAATATTTATAGTTATAAAGTTTAATTTAATATTTTTAGTATTTTTTTTGGTATATACAACATACATAGTTTATGTAAATAAAACATATTTTTACGTACATATAATGAAAGCTATCAGAATATATTAGTGGGTGGAAAATTAAAATAATCATTTTCACAAAAAAATTAATTTTTAACGTTAATAATTCACAACAAATAATTTTTTTAATTTATTTTTATCACGATTGCAGCAAAATAAAAATAAAAATTATAATTATTGTGCGATATTGAAAATTAATTAGTTTTACTTATATATACATAATTATTATTATAAAAATAAAAATACAAAATTAAAAATTTGCTTCAATTTTTTCCATTTTCTATAATTTCAGTACGTCCACTCTGGGTGAAATTGCAAGGTGAAAATCGTCCATTATCGGCCGGCACTTCATACGAATTATGGTGTGAGGTAGTTGGGTCAAGACCATCACCATCGATTACATGGTGGAAGGGCAGTATACAGATGAGGAATACCCGGGAAATTGTAATTAGATTTTATAGTTTTGTTTTAATTATAAAAATATTTAAGTTTAAGTGAAATTTTATTAAGATATAATTTTGTTTTGGTTGCTAAATTGGAATGAAACTTTTTTCTTTTTATTGTTATATAGTTTTTAAGTTAATTAGCTATCTCATTATTTCAACAATTATAAAACTGTTGAATGGAAATTAAAATGAATTTCGTATATTGCTATAATTTTGGCAAAAGTTAATGGGGTTTAGCTGTAATGAAATTTTATTCAGACAGAAAAATTAAATTTCGGTACTTATCTCTCTATATATATGTATATGAAATTGAAATGCATTAATCCGGATAGTTATTTTAAATGTAAAAAGAGTAAATAATGATTAGAATTTAATTTTTAAAATTATTATAAACCGCATGAGAGCGATTAAATATGCAATTATAGAAAAATTTATGAGCTATAAAAATAATGAGAGCGCGAAAGTCAAATAACATTGATTAAGAAACTATGGAGTAAAATAAAAAGCATATAATTTATTAAGTTAGATAAACTTTATAACAATATTAGAGTTAAAACAACAAAAATGTAAAATTATTATGAAATTAAAATTTTTCCAAAAATTATTTGACAGTCCAAACGATTTATAATTTTGAAAATTCAAATTTTTAATTGGTCGTTTTATATGTAAGATCTGAAAACTTGAATTTTGAAAATTGTAACATTTACCGAGCAAATAGCGCAGTGGTGAACGCTGCGACGTTTGGATCGGGAGCTACCGGGTTCGAATTCCAACAGAGGCGGGATGCGAAAGGGATTTATCATCTCCCGATTACGATCGGTGATTAAATTGAAAACATCTATGACCCTCTGTTAGAATGTAGAACTCATGGGCCGACCCATCTTCCATGTCACTGTACAGGGTAACATGGAGCTATGCAATGTGCAGGTGGTATACCGTACTTGTGTGAATGGGATGAATGAATGGATTGAATGAATGGATTGAATGAATGTTGTGTGAATGTAAGTTAAGGCTATGGACCAAAAAAGTGCCTATGCCAAGTCCTTTTTAAAAATAAAAATAAAAATAAAAAAAACATTTTATTTCAAAAGTTTAAAATTGTGATACTAAAATTCTATTTTTATAAAATTCCCAAAGTTTTCTAAATTTTTCAGTTCAAAAAAATTCAGATTATTTAAAACTTCTTGTTACTTCGTAAATTAAAGCTGTTAACCTTACAGAGCATTTAATATATGGTAAACAATTAATAAAAATTAAAAATTCCATACGCGCTGCAAACTTCCAGTCTGGTGACCCCTTGGGTGACCCTCGTTTTGGTTGTGACTCCTCATCGTATTACCAGAAACACATTTTGGAGATCTTATGATGTAATTCATTAATTTATATATATTTTTGAATTATATTTTGCATTACAAATTTTTGTAGTTTCTTTAACCAGAATCGAACTGCTAACATACTTGTATCAGGTCTAATACAATGAAGGCACTTATAGATTTATTTTCTTAAGCTGATGGCACTGAATTTTGATTTTGGCACTGAATTTGTACTTCGACTATCATAAATTTGTTCATAAAATATTTGCCACCATGATTTTCGTTTGGACGATGCTCCATCGAGTGCTAGTTGATAAGAAGCTCTCTTGTGAATATTATATTTTATATTAGTGTCGGGTTATGCGTACTCCAGGCCTTGGGCTAGTATTAAATGAAGGGACTTTTAACAAATTATTTAATTGTGTTTCTACTTGTTCTGTGGCGCAAGGGTCCCTCAAGACATTCGCTGCTTGTTTTATTGCTTCCTTGATTGATTGGTTGATTTGATTGTAACAATATGTAGTTCCATGCTAGTATCTACTGGCGTAAACGATATTCAGAAAATGAATCCTGCCTAATTCGAGTGCTACTCCGAAGTTCTATAAATTTACTTAATTTAATATTTGAAAAAATTGGATAAATGGTTTAAATTCAAAAAAATTCACATTTTAAATTTTATCTTTAGAATTGTATACCGAAATTTGTCAAATTTTGATGTTTAATATTCAAATCCCACATTGAATCATAAGCATCATGGGTGATTAAATCAATAAAATTAAAATAATTTATATATTCAAAACCAATTTTGAAGATTCTGGATTCTGGAAAAAATTTCTAATTGACGAGGTTGTATATAAATTGAATCGTCGATTGAATTCTCAAAACATATCTGATATTTCATACTGAATAATTTTGATAAATTGAATTAAAAATACAATTTTGCAAAATTGTTTAAAAATTATAGAAAGTACATATTTGAAATTTATTCAAACTGAAACGGTCGTGTATTGGATTCGTTTTACTAGAATCCTTCACAAAATTTGGAAAATTCTTTAAATATTTTTAAGAATTTGAAATGTTTTATACTATTAAAATGGAAGTTCGGAAAAGTTTATCTAAAATAAATTTTAGAAAAATTATCCAAGTTTAAGCATTTGACAATTTGAGTATTAGTTCGGAAATTTCTCAAAAATTATTGGTGACTTTTAAAAATTCACGAAAGTTTGTTTCATTTTAAACTTAGTTTTCTCTTTTATGTCATTCGAATGATACTCAGAAATTCGAAAAATCATCTTAATTCCGAATGATAGTTCGAAAAAAATATCGCCATAAATTGGAGTTATTTAATCATTAGTAAATTTTCAAATTTTCCTGCAACAATTTAAAAAAAAATTTCGAATTTTCAAATTTTATTAAGAAATATTTTTGTTCCAAAATGAGACTTATTACATTCATATTTATCTACATATTTTTCAGGTTTCACAAAGTTGCCTAGCCTTGTTACTCTTGGATTTATTAATGATATTTTGCTGGATTTTTTTAAAACTCATTTGACAATATTCATATTTGTGATGTATAGTTAAGCTCCTTCTGATCAGAATAGTACCAGTTCTATACCTTTTCAATGTTACCAAATACTAGGTATAAGATGGTATAAAGCTATGGCCGAAAAAACCACCGGAAAAATTAGCTCAACCGTCTTCACAGCATAGTTGTATTTTTATTTTGTCCACCGCATCTATCATCGAAGGAAGAAATTCTGTTTCATTTAATCGGTGAAAAATCGCAAATGCCATTTCGTTGGAGGATTTTGTCGTTCTACTTCAGACCAGGACTAAATAAAAACGTTATCTGTATATAGTAAGGCGGCTTTTTGATGTCTCCTGCACGATGATAAAATTATAAATTTATAACTGTCGTGAATAATACGATTTTTGATCCGGGATCTTAGGCATCGGCAAGTTTTTTTTGCAGTCCAATGAGAATACTATTATTTCCGGATCTGTATTTTTGAGCATACCGTAGAAAGCCGAAGCTTTAAGAAGATGGATTTTTTCTCGGTTTATATGCCTATTATAAATTTTAAAATTTCCTTAAACCGTGAGTACGTGCGGAGAATGCGTCAATCAATGGTGAACCAATTTCCATATTGTATTCGGTATTAAAGATTGTTCGAAAAAAAGAGTCCTTGATTTTATCTGGAGCACAGGAACTATACACCAACGAAAACCAACAGGAAGAAGTAATAGCTGAAAGCTATGCGGAAGAGCCTCAATTGTACTTCCCTGATCTGGACGAAAGTTAGGTAGACGATGAAGATTCTTGTCCCGAAGCTTCCCATCCGGAATCGGATACGTCGATGCCATTCCTGTATGTAATTCTGGTAATTGTAAATTTTGTATAGTAATAAGGTACACATTTTCGTTATCAAACAACGAATTAAAGCGGAATTATTCAGGAAAATGTACGTATCGAGCCGGATCCAACCATTGTAACATTCAAGATTGCGATGCATCAAATCAGAAAAGAAATGCATCAAATAAGAAATCAAGAAAAGACAGCTATTTTATAATTATATCATAATATGAAGATTTATTTTTTAAAACGGAACAACGTTTGACTTTCACAAACAATGTTAAGCACGAAATAAATCTTAAAGCTGATGAACCTGTTTTCACAAAGAGCTATCGATACCTCCACATTCATAAGGAAGAGATAAAAAGGCAGATCGATAAAATGTTACAAGATGGAATCATATGTCTAATTCCGATGAAACCGGAAAAGTCAAGTGGCGATTAGTGATAGATTATCGTAAATTAAATGAGAAGACTATTGAAAATCGATACCCCTTACCTAACATCACCGATATTCTCGATAAGTTAGGGAAATGTATGTATTGCTCTTCCTTAGATCTTGCATCAGGATTCCACCAGATCGAAATAGGAAAGTAGGACATACCAAAAACCTCATTCTCCGTCGACCATGGGCATTATGAGTAAATCCGTATGCCTTTCGGTTTAAATAATGTCTTTAAATAATCAATATTCCAAAAGGTCATGAACAATGTATTAGGCAAAATCAATTATTGTTTTTTCCAAGTCGCTCCAGGAGCACATTGAAAACCTGAAGCGAGTGTTCAACAAACTAAGATAGGCTAACCTCAAGGTTCAAAAGGACAAATCGGAATTCTTTCATCAAGATATTGCCTTTTTGGGCCACATTTTAACTAGCGACGGAGTTAAACCCAACCCCATAAAAATCAAAGCTATTAAGGGATTCCCCGTTCCTAAAACGGAGAAACAAATTAAAAGTTTTCTGGATCTTCTGGGATACTACCATAAATTTATAAAAAAATGTCTCTGACATTACCAAGCCCTTAACGGAATGCTTCAGAATAGGGAAAGAAATACTCGATACAAGGTATATGGAATGTTTTGAATATTGCAGAGACCTATTATGCAATGAACCAATCTTGCAATATCCCGACTTTTCCAAAGAATTTAGTCTAACCATACAGACGCGAATAGGGTAGCTATTGGAGCTGTGATGATATGGTAGGATAGGTTTATCTTTTCCTATATGACCCTCGCAGGGCCCCATTGGAAATCATAAACCTATTTGCAACGCATATAGAACCTTAACGGTTACAGAACAAAATTATTCCACAATAGAGAAAAAGCTGTTAGCCATTGTCTGGTCCACAAAATATTTCAGACCATATTTATTCGGTCAAAAATTCAAAATTGAAATGGATCATAAACCGTTGACGAGGCTTTTCAATATCAAAGAACCAAACACTAAGTTAATTCGATATTGAAATTGGAAGAATATTATTACGAAGTTATTTATAAGAAGGGTGTAAAATTACCGACGCGGATGTTTTATCACGAATGCAACCCGAACTTCTTGTTATCAATAATATTAACACCTCAGATATATCGGTTTTATCTACGGATACAGAAACCTAAAACGATATTCAGAACGTTGTACCGACAAGCAAATCACCAATCAACTATTTTAGTTCACAACTAACTATAACAATTAATCCTGAAATACGAGGATCAAACATTCAACATGAATACTCATTTGGTAAACATAGGGTAATAATATACATGCCCAAATATCATGTGCCAACCATCAATTTTCAGGAATACAAGTAACAAATTACCGGACTACTGGTATTCTATATGTATGTGACGATGGAATCTTCGAAATAGCAAAAGAAGCCTATCGTGAGAAATTCGGAACCGCATCAAAACATTTTTTGGTAAGAGCACAACTTCTTCTAACAGTCGTGTTAGACCCTGAAGATAAACTAGCAATGATCAAGAAAAGGCGTGAAGAAAATCGTCATAGGGGAATAGTAGAAAATAACGCGAGTTTATTAAAAGAACTCACATTTTCCAAACTCAATAAAATTTTCACTGAAACTTTTTTCTTATGTCTCTCTGCTGGAAGAGTGCATCAACCAAAAATCTTTTTACAAGGTTACAGACGCGATCCTTTTTGATACCCTGTTAGGCAAATCTGTATTTTTCCTTATTGTGGCAAATTATTGAGCATTTCAATCACGATTTTTTTTTTAATTTTCTAAAATGGTTTATCTTTTCCGCGCTTGAAACTGCAAACTTTTAAGAATGAATGTATCTTGTTCTTTTTTTGTCGTAGATATTGAAATGATATTGCTTGATATCTCTCATACTAAGTTCATGATACGGAAAAACGTTACTAAATTTACTTTCGGTAAGTCGGTAACTCTGGTAGAGATTTTGGGGTACAGTTGTACATTTTTTAATTAATAATAGAAAAATAATAAACTAGGTACATATTGAGAGTGGATGAACACGTTGGATAAGTATATTACCCGTCTATATTATAAACATTTCTCTACATTACGCTTCATGCGGCAGGATCGCTTACGTTTTTTTCGCTTTTCATGCGTCCGCACCGAGCAAATAGCGCAGTGGTTAAAGCTGCGACGTTTGGATCGGGAGATACAGGGTTCGAATCACAATAAAGGCGGGGTGCTAAAAGGGATTTTTCATCTCATACCGATTGACCAACCTTCCATGTCACTATACAGGGTACTATTCCAGGTCACTATACTGTACCGCAGGTGTTATATTTTCTGTAATAGTTTCATATATGTATTTTATATTTTTAATACTTGGATTAGATTGTGCCAATTTGTGCCTTTTGCTAAAAAGTTTGTATACTTTAAGAAATACGAAGGGTTTTCTGACGTGATTATCACGCCAGAAAACCCATATATTTCCTTTAATTTATTACCTAAATTTTTATATATATTTCGATTGTGGCACATACACACTCTACATTGACTAGAATAGGCCAAAATCCAGAAACTATCAAATTTACGGTTTTCTGGAATAGTTGTTGGATGATTTCTGGAAAACGTTTTTGTGCATACTCTTCATTGGTATTAGCGTTTGCCAATAAAAGGTTTCATTTTGTCAATTTTGAAGCTATCATCTTTTGACATTTGACAAGTAAACACTACGCCATTACTAAAAATGGTACGATACACGCTTCAACAATTGAAATTGTTAAAATTCACTATAAAAATGGTTGAAAATTTTGCAGTCACCATTCGCAAAGCTTTAAAAGTTAAAGACCTTTTTTTTTAAACAGTATGCGTCGCTCAAGAACAACTGAGAATATTGCTGCTGTAGCCCGTAGTGTTAAAGAAAACTCAGGTTTATCGATTCCTCGTCGATCTTTGGAATTAGATATTCCACAAACGATATTACACTGTATTTTGCATAAAGACTTAGGTCTTAAGGCTTTTAAAGTTCTGTTAACACAAGAACTCAAGCCGGTCGATCACTATAAACGTCGTATCTTTGCTGATTGGCTCCTTCAAATGCAGCAGAATGATCCGGATTTTCATCGAAAAATCATCATGAGTGAAGAGGCCCATTTTCACCTCGGGCAGAATTATCGCATTTGCTCTCCATCCTCAACGTCGCAAGACAGCGCCACGTGCCACACAAGCATCGAAACAATCGCAATTTTGCAAGAAAAGCTTCCTGACTTGTTATTTCTCGAAGAGGTGATCACAATTGGCCACCGAGATCTTGTGATTTAACACCTATAGACTTTTTTCTTTGGGTCCACGTGAATGATACGATTTGGCTGATATTTTTTTTCAAATGTTAATAGCATACCTTCCTCTTTACAATGAAATAAGCATTCATTGATTGCTCTTAAAAAATACTTTTTTTAAAATATCAAAATTAAACCTATTATTGGAAAACCCTTTACTATGCACACATTTTTTTAGCGAAAGGCACTGCCATCCAAGTACAAAACATATAAAGTATTTGGATTTTCTAAAATGTTCTAACCATTAGTTGTCATATATGTCGGATTTTGTATTTAATCGTAAACTTTGAATATAAATAACACGAGAAATATCGCCTTCTGCAATTTTTTTGTTTTCAAGTCTGTTGAAAAGGACTTGAAAACAAAAAAATTGCAGAAGGAATGCATATCTCATTCTTGAAAAATTTCAATTTATCGGTTTTTGCAAATTAATTTATTGATCTACGAAATTGATCATTTTAACTTTGTTTCAAAAGTTAATTTCTTTGATTTAAAAACTGCTATTTTATACCTTCAATATTTCTCTTTTAATTTGAAATTAAATTTGGTATTTTAAATTCTTATGCAAGCAAATAATTTTGTTACCCTCTCTACGTCCGAAGGCCCGGATCAAAACCGTGCGAACCAAAACTAAAAATTAAATATTTATTTATACAATTGAATTAAATTAATTTGATTAAACAAAATATTTCAAACTCATGTGTAATCATCGTAATTATAATGACAGGGCCGCTTTCACATACAACTATATGCCACGCTAAATGAATTCGTTTAAGCACGATTTCCCTTAATGATAACACTTTACAAACAAATTATGATTTTTCCAAAGTTCAAATCATAATAAATTTCATGTCAAAACCCAACTTAGCGATATTATATATATAGCAAATAGAAAATGGGAATATATATATGTATATATAATGTACCTCATCATAATTGATTGCGTGCTATCTCACCATAAATAATCCAATAATGTCGCAAAGCATTTTATAAATCACCTGAAATAATCTCCCTTATTTTATTTTTCATCGCGCGCGCACACACAACGACAACATATATATACACTAAAAGCCAATTGAAAATTCAAATTAATTTCATCATTACAAGTGTGTATAGCTGTGTATACATATAATAAAGTTAATGGCTCTATATAATATAATATATAGTATATATAAGAGAGAGACTATATACCTATAAAGCTTATTTTTGTTAGACTCGTGAAAAAAAAAAAAATTTTTATGATATTTAATAAACATACCACGCGCGGCTTATAACAACATCAACACAAAAATAGCGAAGCTACACAGAAAAATAAAAATTCGGTGCCTGCCTATATATTTTACCTTTAATATATTTAAAAATACAAACAAAATCCAAAAAAAAAAAAAGGAAAATTATTTTTATTATCATTTTTCCTGTTTTCCTGCCACACACACACATGCACACATACACATACTCATTATTTTGTTGATGCCCCATTAGAAAAATACCTGCAAACTACATACACATACATTCTCTATAACGCGTTTATGTTTTAAATCGCGCGAACGTTTAATAATGTACTCGGGATGGAATGGCTGGGGATAATATATATATGTACCTATATGGATGTTTTAACATTTTAACAACAACAAAAATGTTAAAATTATGTTTATTGGCATTTCTGTTAATTAATTTCAATATTTTTTAACACCTTTTTAATTAACACATAATAATTTTTTTATAGTGTTTTGGGATGGCCTCGTGTAGTAAATACAACAAACATTTCAGGAACACATTTAAATCTCGTTTTTTATTAAAGTTATAAATTTGTTGTTGTTGTTGTTGTTGTTATATTTGTTCAAAACGTTTAGTGTAATTAAAAATAATTGTTGTTAAATTAAATTGTTTTTATTATTTTTTTCGTACACATGTACATATATAGACTAGCACAGATGGTAATACAACCCAATCGATATTAAGCTATACACCAACAATTGATGATCGAGGAAAATTTTTATCATGTCGTGCTGAACAAACTTTAATATCGGATTCTGGTATTGAAAGCGGATGGAAATTAGATATTTATCGTAAGTAAATTTTCATTTTTGTTTTATTTTATCTTTCGTATATACAGATACATATTTTGCTTTAAGATGTATTTAGCATGTATATACAACATAAAAAATTCTATATATTCAAATATTTACTTGATTTGACTTTTCACCATATCAACATATATATAAGACATTCGTACATACAAACATACATAATATGTATAATAAAAATAGAAATTCGTAAAAATCTGTTTAAACGAACAATTCTTGGTATTATAATTCTTTAAGATTTCCTTCCTTTTTCATGTCATTACGAATATCATTTTTATTTTTCTTATTTTATCGTTAACCTATATTCATACATACAATGTATGTACATCTTTTAATACTAAATTGGAGGAAATACGTACCTACATACGTTCATAGCAGTACATAAATAGGGAAATTGTAAATTTAAGAAGAAAATAATGCTGGAGTAGTTACACAAATTAAGGTTTAACGATTTGGCTATGCGTAGAGTATCCTGCGAAATTCACGTAGTACAACTATTATTTATTTATAACATTTGCCTTTCTGGAGCCAATTTTTCCGATAAATTATGTTTAAACATATGTTTGCTATTTATATTATAAATCTATTGCTCAATAGATGTCAGCATACGTTTATGAAAATAATTTTAATTTTTCATGACATGTATTCTTGAATATTTATAACTGGAAAGTAAAACACATGTTATAAGGCTGGATAGAAAATCGGTCACATTTTAAAAAGTAGTAAACATTACTGTTGGCATTAATATTTGGTTCCATTAAACATTACTATTGGCATTAATATTTGGTAAAATAAAGAACAACACCATATACAACATATTTTACGTTTTACTCGAATGACGAATTGTAAGCAACTGCCAAAACTTACAAAATGTCTTCCCATAACGAAATACCGAAATAGTTTGAGGCAGAGATAAGTGCTCCTTACATTTCCGAAACTAATTATCACATTCTTCTGGCCAAGTGGATTTAGTTTTTTTTAGTTTGTTCATTACGGCCAAGTGCGAATGTAAGGGTGCTAGCAGATGAGCAATATTTTGTATGCATCTATACTATAACAATTTATCATTCTGATAAATTATTGTAATTAATTAAATTATTGTATTGTAAATTATTGTACTCGACGAGGAAGAAATTCCATACTTAGTAATAGTAAGTAAGACGAAACACCAAAAACGCATTTAGATGCTTTAATATTTAATCCGTATTCGACTAATAGATCGAATAGTAATCCACGAACCACATTGTTCATAAGCCTTTGAAAGGTTTGGCTAGCGTTCCGTAATCCAAAAGGCATCCTGGTAAATTCAAGAAGATGGGCGATTGGGTATCTATCTGGTATTGTTATTGCATTCAAGCAACGGTAGTCGCCATAAGGACGCCAATTACTGCTATCTTTCCCGCAACTAAAAAGAGTGGTGAAGAGACGCAGGACGAAGATGGTTGACAAATTCCAAGTTGTACCATATGCTCAAATTTCAATTTTGCAGCGTTGTGTTTGAGTAGATGTAAACTTCGAGGAGTGCAAAATGGTAGTGATCCATTGGTTACGATATGGTGTACCACACAATGTTTCATAGGAAGATTATTTATTAACAGATGCGAGTTAAAATGAGAGTACAAAACTACGCCTTAAACCCAAATCAATATGTAACAGTACTGTTACGTAATATATGGAAAGTAGTATTGAACTATTTTGGGTTTCACTTTCACCATCTAGAAATGTGCTTTTATAAAATAATCCTAAATTGAATTATCGTAGTCTTGTGACTATACTATAGAATGTTTTTTACATTTTATTACATTTTTTTAGTAACATTTCTCATTTGGTGCTGGCTTCGAGTTACAGGGGACAAAATCTTGTTAAAACCCCGAAAATATTTTTTAAAAAAAATATTTCTCTACAAATTATGCTATTTTTTGCGCCAGATTCTCGTGTGTGAAGTTATCCCAGAATTCCATCCCAGAAAAATTAAAAGTGTGCATCAGGCAATACCATTCTCAACCCATCTCAAGAAAGCCATATAAATATGGCCATATATATATATAAAATTAGAAGTTTATCTAAGGTTCTCGAGAACGATGTCTGCCGCAAACAGTTCTTATGTTTTCGACTTGACATGGTGTCCACATGGAGTGATACATCGTTGAACACTAGCCGTATGTTGTAATTAGCGCAATGGGCTCATATGTATTTGGTCCCATATATAAGAACCATGAGTGCCGGAAAAAATGTTTTATGTTTTCGACTTGGCATACTGCCCACATTTGCTGAGATTAATCGCTGAACACCAACCTAATGTTGTAATTTTCGCAATGCATGTTCACATGTATATGACCCCATATACATGTAATATGAATTTTAATTATAAATGGTTTTCGAGCACCATAAGTGATAGAGTTTCCTATTCAACTTGGCATCATGTCCACTTGCTATAATAAATCGTTGAACACCATTCTATAGCGTCCCATATATGTTATACGAATTTTAATAAATAGTTCTCGAGAACATGAGTGCCAGAAATAGTTTCGCCTTTATTTGAATTTAGGTCTGACTATTAAGACGATATGCAAATTAAAACTTTAACTGAACAGACTTTCTTTGTCCATGATTAGTGATTGACATTTGGAATTCTCCCCTTTCTTGATAATGTTAGCTCTTGAATCAAGCAATATGAACCTCCATTTGCATTCTGGTAATGCTTATTGTGGCATAATGCTAGTTGGCTTTAATATGGCGCACGATTTTTAAATTACGCCACTTCTGGGTAAAATCAAGTTATTTCGGTGGCTTTTATCAAATTGCGCAATCTATATGCAATCGGGTTTGAAAGCATCACCAAATATAGATTTGGTTCTCTCAATTTATTGAACGAGCTGAGATGCGACTCGGGAGGGCCGAGTAAAAACTCCTACAGAAATGAAACTGTGGTTCTATTCCTGAAATCTGACCTTTAACTAACAGATTAGTTTATGTAGTCCTAATCATAGTCTCCCTTATAATCTATAGCTCCTCCTTAGGAAATTCAGGATCTAAATATATATGTGAAAGATATCTCTTGTGGATTAGGTGGTGGCAGAATCAATAGCACTCGTCCACTATCTGAAGCGGGATTGTTCAATAGTCACCTTGCAGTTGGTCGCAACTAAATCTATATAGGGTAAACCTTCCAGTTGGTCGCAACTAAATCTATACGCCCTAATTTCAGTAGTACAGGCCTTCAATCCCTATAACATGTCCTAAATTTGACTTTTACACTTCAATGTGCTAATTATGGCGTATAGCAACACGTTTTAACAAATTTGGTATTGGTATGATGGCACGATGTTCGCTATAATAAAATTAGTTCGACTATACTGGTTGTGAAATGGGTTTAGTGAATGTTTAATTCAATACGCTGATTTCCATTTTGAATTTCACTAAATCAAAGAAGCTTAATCAATTTTGAATATCTAGTCCAGAAAAAAGTTGGTAACCCAGAGAAAAATACAAGTTGAAAACAAATAAAATTTAATTTAATTTAATCCTCTGCATATTTAAGGAGGAGAGATTAGAAATTTAAAGTAATTTTGTTGTTTGAAACAGTTAACATTTTTAATTCAGGTTGGCAATAAATGGAAATTGTCCAACTATGCAACATGAGACGACTCTGTACATTTGTAAATATTTTATTTTTTATGATTTACTCTTCGTCGTCTCTATCTAGAAACTCATTAAAAAAGAATACATAAAAAATCCTTGAAAGACGCCGGTTCTATGAAAATGTACAAATAATGATACATAATTTCGATTGCTTAAGATATCCATTTTTGTTAAACTTTCGACTTGTATAATTTTGAATGAATATAATTTGAATTTTTTAGTATCGTTCAAGTAAGTTTAAAAATAACTGGATCAAGACCGAAATGATCTAGAATGCTGTAATACTTTAAACGTCCCGTAAAAAATAAAGGACCTATCTATACTCTGATCTATTACATATTACATTCACTTATAACCTAATATTTAAAATAGTGTTGAACTATTACTAAGTAGCATTACTATTCTCATCCCATCCCAAATGGATTTTGAAAATCCAAGAACAATGATTACAGGAAAAAGTTTCACCTTCATTCGAATTTAGGTCTGTCTATTAAGATGACATGAAAATTAAAACTTTAACTGAAGAAACTATCAAACGAGTCGTCAAAGTGACAAATAATCTACTAGCTGTCAGTCACAGATTCTTTGACATAATTTAAACCACAATTTGGAAACCACACCAAGTGATGAATTAACCATATATCTATAATATAATTGCAATACTCCTAATCTTCATCAATAAATAATGTCCTACCGGGCATATATTTGAAATAATGTTCTCTTACATTGTTTTTAGCAATTTATTTTCGGATCGATTGGACTCCAACTAAGAGCCGACATCCATATATATAGTTTAATGAATTTAGTATATATAAATATTGAATCAACAGCTTATAATGTATTTATATAGTCTTACATTGAAATACAAATCAATAAAAAAATTCTTTAATTTTAGTATTTACAGACAACTATTTACGACAAAACCGCATAATTTATATACAACGCCTTTTGGCAACAATTTAATTTCATTTGTGTTCAATAAAAATTAAATGAAATACATGCTATTGCCAAAAGGCGTTGTAAAATTAAATGTATAATGGGTTTTATGTTCTACAAAATATAGTTGTTCGAATTAGATTTTGCACTGTACATATTGTATAAATAGTTGTTGATTCTGAAAATTATATTTTAAATTATTGAAACCATGAGGGCACGATCGATGTCACTTTTTTCAAAGAATCTCAAAAATTGTGAAATTCAAAAATTTAATTTATTGACATTGACTTTAAATAACAAAATATATATTGTAACATATACCTACACAAGAAACTTTTCCCATCGATTTTGTGCTTTTCCATTTTTTACGGCTTTCCAATTCAAATATAAAAGTAGATATTTGGGGGAGATGAACAAAAATTCAAGCAAAACAAAAAAATTCTTGAATGTTATCATGAACAAAATCAAAGTTGATTCAATTCGTACAGGTATATACTATGTTTACATATACGTAAATATAAATAAGAAATTAAATCAAAACTTTTTTGTTTGTACTTCTGTGCGTTAACGTTATAGTCAACAATTTAATCATGTAAGATCGATACGCGAGTGTTGGATGATATATATATTTCCTAAATTATTTGTAATAATTATTCAGGAATCAATAAAATTATTTGTTGACCTTTGGGACATGATTAACCAATTTATTATAAATGATTGTGCACCAATTGGCTATATAAATAAAATAAATTAAATTTTATCTGACATATTCGTTTTTGTATCAAACGAAAACAAAAAACAAAAAAAAAAAGAAGAGCCATCAGCATTATTTGCAACATTGGTTGTGATCTCTCATCTTTAATAAAATTTCCGTAGCCCTGTTAAATGTATGTCATGTTTTTTAAATTGAATATCTAATAAAAATTCTTACTTGAAGCACAATATATTGGCTTCGGAAAATTCAATAAAAGAAAATCCTTTTCCTTTTTTCTACTTAACAATATTTTTTTTTGTTCATCTCTCTTGTATATATGTATATGTATATATGTATGTATGTATGTATATTGACATAACCAACAAAAAAGAAAAATTTTGGTTTAACTTTTTGTATATATTTCCTCAACTCCTTTTCAATATCGACTCAATATAACAAAAACAAAATTCGAAAACAATAATAAGCTTCAAGCTATTTTACTCACTTTTTGTGCTTTTGGTATATGGTATTATGACGTATTGATACAAAAAATAATAAGAATTTAATATTGAAAATTTTATAATTTTTAGTAAAAACGTTTTCATTTACAACAACAGGTAAACCGATTTAAATACTTTGCTGTATTTGATACAACAAAAGAGTGCGGGAAGAAAGCGTTAAAAAAACGAGCTTATGATACAAGTATATATCTATCTGTGTATACGTATTCTGATATATACACGCATAATAGAATTGTTTTTCACGATAAAAGCTTCTTTGACTTTGTATCGGTGTCGTGTTTAATTTATGTTTATCGCAGGATTTTTTATTTTGTGATTTATGGGATGGGGAAGGAAACACAATACTAAACGTTGTGTAAAAAAACACTTTTTGGCACATTTTCTACAAATATATGTATACATAAGATGAATACAAATTTGCCATTTTCTTATATTTCAGACATTCCGGTTGTTACGCTGGAATTCGGAACCAATTATAATACCAGCTCAATTCGTGAGGGGGCCGACGTATATTTCGAGTGCAACATAAAATCAAATCCATGGATTTATAAAGTTAGTTGGCGCCATAACGTAAGTATATAACCCAAAATAAATTCCAAATCCGCGGGAAAAATTAACATGGCGATAATTTTGTATATATATAGGGCAAAACTTTAGACAATAGTATTCCGGACGGGATTATCGTAGCAAATCAAAGTTTAGTCCTTCAAAACGTGAGTAGAGCGCGTAGTGGATTGTACACGTGTATCGGTAGTAATCGCGAAGGTGATGGTGAAAGTAATGCAGTACAGTTGGATATAAAATTTGCACCGATTTGCAAGCCGGGCCAAATAAATTTGTATAATGCCGGTCGGCAAGAAGTGGTTCGCGTTTCATGCGATCTGGATGCCAATCCAAATGAAGTACAATTCACATGGAAATTTAATGCAACGAGTTTGGAATCGATCGATATTGCGGCGTCCCTAATACAAACCGATAAAAGTAGGAGTATTGTTGCGTACACACCAATGACGGAGCATGTAAATACTCAAATATTAAAAATTTAATTTTTTTTTATAAACCGAAAATAAATTTTTTTAGGATTATGGCTCGCTGCTATGTTGGGGCGCAAATGAAATCGGAACTCAAACCGAGCCATGCATTTTTAGTATAATTCCAGCTGGACGGCCTGATTCGCTTACGAATTGTTCAGTTTTAAATCAAACTTCGACCACATTTCAAATCGAATGCCAAGAAGGATTTGACGGTGGATTAGAACAGAATTTTGTCGTTGAGCTGTATCCAACCGGAACTCGCCAGCTGATCGCATCGATAAAATCCAAAATACCATATTTTGAGTTGAAAAGTTTAGATCCTGGTATGGGATACGACATAATTTTGGCCGCAATGAATAAAAAAGGCCGCAGTGACTTAACAATCCTTCAGGCGTACACGTTAAAAAATCCCGAAAAACAAACGGATTTAACTCTAGCCTATTCACCAGCCATTGAGCATATGAAACCATTTTTGGGTACACTATTAGGAATTGTTGGTGCCCTACTGCTCATCGCAGTGATAATTGTTATTGTGGTTCAGATGCGCGGCTCAAATGGGCGAGATCGAAATAATTGTCCGAGTCATACGAGACAAGAAACGATACCGCGAAATGGGCATTTATTTAATGAAATTGGCCAAGAAAGTTGTAACGATAGTGTGGACAGTATTGAGAAAAATCCCGATGTAATTCCACAAGAAAATAAGAATGAGGATCGGGATGAGGATGAAACGGCATTTGAGTGGACTCATCCGCGAATGTATGCGACGCAGGTGGTAGCGGATCAGCAAAATGGGATGAAAACGGGATACGGCATTAGTGAGAAACAGAATTTAATGTCACAACAACAGCCCGCGACTCAATTTCCCGTACAAATTCCAACTCATCCTAGTTATTACACGGCTGTTATTCCAGCCACTAGTTTAGGGTATAATAAAATTCCTCCTGCCGTGTCTCGAGATTTAACTTATGCGGATCTCTCGGTTGCACAACAAGCCAAACCATTCTTTTCCAGTGCAACATTAGGTAGGCCAAGACAATCCGAATTAAAACGAACTGAGCCCACGATATACGCTCAGATAGATTTAGCTCACCATCTGCCACATCCCATGTATTCAACAAGTACCATGTATGGTACAAATACAGGCGTCACCATGTCACATCCGTCACAGATGACAACATTTCCACCACCGCCACTGTTTGCCAGCCAAAACATGAGCGCAATGTCAATGCCGCCTAATTCAATGAGCACGTCCGTTATGCCAATGTGTGGTAATAGTACGGTAAGTAGATAAAGTAAATAATTAAGTTTTCCAATATTTACAACAACAACAAATAATATTATAACTTTTTTTTTTTTTACAACATTAGAACCAAGCACTACTGCAAATGGTGCCGGAAGGTAAAATTTTAACACAACCAACTCAATTAAATATTGATCCAACGTCAATACCAACAGCAACAACATCATCTAGTGGAATTTTAATTAAGGGCAATGGCACAACGATAGGCGATAGAAATATTAATAGTACGACACGGTTCTGACATTAATTTTACGATTATATCTAATAAAAATCAAATATTTATTTATTTATTTTATTTATTATTAAATTGTAAACAAATAAAAAAAAAAGTGCTTCATTTTTTAAACAACATTTTTAAATTATTATTTCTAAATTAATTTTTAATTATATTATGTATATTAGATTAAATATAATTAATAAAAATTGTAAATATTATTAATTACTCCTTGATTAGCATGGCAGACAAATACATCATACATATATAAATTCATTTTAATAATTACAATAAAAACTGTTATTAATTTATCATTCGACCATCGTGTACCAAATACATTTTGTCTCTTCCATTTAAATTAAAAATAATTAAATATTGTATTTCAGATATAATCACCAAAAATAATTCTTTAAAAAAATTAATTGTATAAGATAATAAATGCAATTTTAATGCAGGGATAAATAATTTTTGTTTTTAATTACAATAGATTAATTATTTTTATAATTTGTTATAGTTTTGAAACAATATCCAAAATAACAAAAACAAAAAAAAAAACAACCGAGCATAAATAAGCGTAATCAAAAACATATTAACATTAATTATTTATATAACATAAAATAGAATCAAATTAAATAATTTAACGTTTAAATTTATTAATTTATACACATACACACATTTAATTAAAAATAAATGTACATATATTTGTTTATTTTAGTTATTAATTTAATACATACATGCATATATATACAAAACCCGATTTATTTAGTGTCAATTAAATGTTTTATCTCCATAAACTTAATAAAAATAAATAAATAAATGAAATTATAATAAAATAAATAAATTTAATAAATAACATAAATAAAATTACTAATTATAAAAATAATAATAATAAATTAATTAATTTATAAACAAAATAAAAACAAAAAAAACATTAGGTAATATATTTAAAATAAATTTTTTTATTTAATTATTAATAAATACATTTAATATTAAACAAACAACAAACACGCAGACACACTCACACAGAGAATGAAAAATTAACATTAATTTATAAATTATTATAATAAATAAAAAAATAATAAAAAAATGAACATTATATATACAAAAATTGTAAATTGTTTTTCAATCAAAAAACATTAAAAATAAAATGAATATTTAAATAAATATTTTAAAAATTTTTTTTATTGATTTGTTATTTATTGTAAGAGGATTTTCTGGACCTAATTAGTTTTGGGTAAGTTATACTATTTCAAAATTAATTAAATTAAATTATGTGTCGCCGCATCAAAATTCAATTTTCAATTGTTTAGTCTGTTAGGGCATAGTGTGCTGAATTAACCAGACTAAAACTATAACTAACTTAACTACTGTCATGTTCAATTCAATAAAATTTATTCTATTTCGAATACCATTAATGATAAAATTGTTTCCAAACTGTTAAGATGGTTTGCTGGCACAGAAATAAAAAAAGGAATTTTTGTGGAATATTGTGGAATGAATTTTTTTTTTTTTTTTGTAATACAAAATATTTCAAAATTTTTTGTCGTGGAATGTTGGTCCACATTTCTATCGCAAATCGTAATATAATATGACGTTTTTAGAAGAACAGCTGATGATGTATTAGCGAAATTTTTATATTATCGATAGATAAATATTTGATGAAAAATTATTATTTAGATGTGAGCATTTGGGTCTATATTTCATCAGCAGGATGGGCTTGATACATATATACAAGTCATCTATTTACATTCTACAACTAAGAAAACGGCAAAATAATTAATATGAGTATTATTTTTAAGATACCCCTAAAGTTCTGAATCGTGACGGATACTCAAATGAATGCAGTAAATTCTCCTCGTTGCTGAAGCTTCTTGTAGTCGGCAGCACTGCAGACTGAGACTGACAAGAGTCTTGTCAAAACTTTAACTTCTTCAATAAAACAAATTAATCATATTGAGCTAATTTACGAAATGTTCAATTTCGCTGTAATTCCAGACTAAGGAAAATGTCCTAAACAAAATTCCGATGAAGCATAAATGGTTAAATGTGTATTTGATTAATTTAGAAGAACTAATATATGTTGTGAGTCAAATTCATAATAATAAACCACTCTCTCAAATAGATTTCAAAATTTTGAACTTACTTCTTTCAGAGAATAAATTTATTGTTTAAATCAAAAATTTTATAATCGTTAGAGCTAGCCATATAAAAAGACATATCACAGGCTATTGACATATAAATAATATTTGAAAATGTTTGAAGCCATCATTTAATTAATAATTAAACAATTTAACTAATTTTTACGTTAATATAAATATTGGAATTAGTTTAAATTAATTAACATCCAACAACAAACCAGTCGTTAGACAATGGTTTAAAACCGAACATTTGTCTACAACATTAATAAATTAAATAAATAAATGTAAATTCTATTAACAACAAATTATATTAAATTCTAGATTTGAAACAAACCGGAATTTTCTTAATCGCCAAATATTTAAAAAAAAATTCGTAAAATTTTCATTTTATTCTTAATTTTTGAATTCTACTATAACAAAATTTTAAAATCTCAAAATTTTAAAATAAACAAAAATTGATTTAAGAATTTACATAGTTGGAAATTAAGAATTTCAAATTTAAAACATAAACCTTTAAATTGTACGAACTATACGATTATCAATTTCGTATACGGAAATTGGTAATTAGAATATAGAACTTCTGTATTAATAAAATAAAATAAAAATTTTTGACAATTCTTAACTTAAAAGAATTAATCAATATAATCAATAAAAATTTTTGACAATTCTTAACTTAAAAGAATTAATCAACTAATTTTGAATGAAGAAAATTTCTGAGATGATATTTCAAACTTTTGTTTTTAAATTTAGAATATCCTAACATTTAAAAAATTTTAATATAAAAATTTTACAAATTATAAGTCCGAACGAATTTTTTAATTAACGTTTCCAAAAATTATCGAATTTAAAATTTAATTTGATATTTTGATTTTAAAATTTTGAAAATTGGTATGTATATATGTAAAGATGAAATTTTCTAATGTATTTGAACTCGAAACCTCTGAAATGATTAAAAATCGTATATTGTTTATCGAAATTTTAAAATTAAATTACCGAATTTTAAAAAATTAAATAAATAAATCTGAATTTCTATAAACAAAAAAGTTTATTAAATTCTAGATTTGAAACTCTACAAATCGGCATTTTCTCAATCGCCAAATTATTAAAATTTTCCTCGTCAAATTTTCCTGATTTTCTTAATTTTTGAACATTTTTTTTGAAATTTAAAAATTTGAAGCACAAAATTCAATAAAATTAAATCTCCATTTTAAATCCTATAATTGAAAACTGAGAATTGCGAATTCTGAATCTAAAATGTTAAAATAGCAAACGTTAATTTTAGAATTTTAATAATTGGAAATTTAGAATTTGAAATTTGAAACGTAAACCTTTAAATTGTACGAACTATTCGATTATAAATTTCGTATACGGAAATTTGTAAACTTAAATTTTCGAGTTTATAAAATAAAAATGTTCATTTAAATTCTGGGAAATGTATAGACAATTCATAACTTCAAAGTATTAATCAACAAATTTTGAATAGAGAGAATTTCTGAGAATATAGATTTCAAATTTTTGTTTAGAAAATTTAACAAATTTAAATTATGACTTTTTAAATTTTGAATGTCTAACATTTCGAAATTTTAAAATTTATAATTTAAATTTTAAATAAGAATGAATTTTTATATTCGCGTTTAACATTCCAAAATTGTCGAATTTAAATTTAAATTTAAAGTTAATTTAAAATTTTAAAATTTTGGAAATTGGAACGTATGTAAATTTGAAAATAGAATTTATCTAATTTAATGTATTTGAACTCGGAACCTCAGAAATGATTAAAAAACCGGTCTTTGATCAACAGTTTAAAACCGAACATCTTACCTAACCGAACCTAACCTAAACTACTCATTTTTTTAAGGAGCATGGCCGTCGGTTTAAAGTTTAAATTACTTCTCTAAGTTGTGTCTTGGTAGATATGAAAAGTGCACCACCACATATATTTTCGCTTCATATAATATTCGCATGATATAACTTTCGGTTCTGGTTGTTGCTCACCACTTTACTTTAGTATTTAATTATACCCATGAAGATTATAGAATGAAAGTTGTTGATCAAATTTACTAGAGTTGCGGTACAAAATATACCTCAATTTAAATTAATTTTGTCGAATCATAATTATAAAGTATCATGTTCGCCACCTTATGTTTTTTTTTTAAATAAATTATTATGCATGAAATCGGTTGTATTGTTTTACGCATATTATATAAAGTGAGGGACAGCTTGTCTCGATATATACTATATGATTAGCATTATTATTTAGTCATCGTATTACCGCCCACAATTACATTAAATTATAGGCCCAGTATGTCACTGCCGGTTAATTACAGTAATTATTAAATCAGTATGAAAAATGCACAAAATAGCATATCATGCAACGATATTTTATTTAAAAGCAAGTGTAATTCTCCACTCACATCACATAATATTTATATAGAGTCGATTGATAAGTGGTGAAGTTATCTTTAAAATTACGCAAAAAAAAAATGTTGATTTTAAAAGTGATTGTATTAATCGCAAGTGTCCTAGTGATTTGTGAAGCTGCGGTACGTATATATACAAAACTCGACCATATATAATGAATTATAAACAATTTATCTCTATTTATATTCATACACGCGCAGATGACAGTTGAACAAATGAAAGAAATCACAAAAGAATTTCGAATTTCTAAATCTCACCGACGATCGTGTAGATGAATTGGAGAAAGCCAACTTTCCCAATGAAAACGACCTTAAATGTTACACGGCGTGCTTACTCGAAATGATGAACTTACTGAAAAAGGGTAAAGTTAATTACGATGCGGCAATAAAACAAATTGATATTATAATGCCTGATAATCAAAAGGAAAGCGCTAAAAACATATTAACGTTGTGTCGATTCACTTACAGACACTAAAGAAACAGAGTATTCTCTATGGAAAGCTACAAAAGCATTAAAAAGACCAAAATAATGAGGGAAATTGGGTAACAAGTGCCAAACAGAAAGCAGCACTGTTCGCATCTCATCTTGAAGAAACGTTCCAACCATATGCTAGACAATCAGCGGATGAAAATAAAATACCAGTGCACAAGGAGGATTGTAGGAAAATACCACCTGTAACTCTACGAGAGTTGAAAAATGAAATTAGCCATAACATAAATACGAAAAAATCTCCTGGCTATGATTTAATTACAGGTGAAATAGTGAAGGCACTTCCTGAGAAAGGGGTGCGAAAGCTTCTTCATATAATCAACGCTTCATTTCGACTGAAATATGTACCTCTGCAATGGAAAGTAGCAGTAATAATTATGATACTAAAGCCGAACAAACCATCTAATAATAAAAAGTCATATAGGCCAATTTCTCTGCTTCCAGTACTTTCGAAAATTTTTGAGAAACTGTTATACAAAAGGATGAAACCTATAATACTTGAGAGAAAGCTAATACCACCACATTAGTTCGGATTTAGAGAAAACCACTCCACCATAGAGCAAATTCACAGGATTACAAGTATTATTGAAGATGCACTTGAAAATAAGAAAATATGCTCAACAATATTTCTGGATGTAGCACAGGCCTTCGATAAAGTATGGCATCCTGGATTGGAATATAAACTGCATCGAGATTTGCCAAAAGAATACTTTCAGATATTGAAATCTTACATTGATAACAGATATTTTCGCGTTAGATGTGAAGAACAATTTTCCGAGCTAAATAGGGTATCTGCAGGGGTTCCCCAAGGTAGCGTGCTAGGGCCAGTGTTGTATTTACTTTACACAAGTGATTTAACAAACACAAGCGGCACAACAATAGCAACATTTGCGGACGATACAGCAATTTTAGCTACTGGTTATAAAGTAGACGAAGCAACCAGAAAACTGCAACGGGCCACGAACCAACTTAGTAACTGGACCAAAAAATGGCGCATTAAGCTAAATGAAGAAAAATCAACGCACGTTAACTTCACCAATCAAATAGTTAACTGGATACCAATAGAACTAAATTCCAAACAAGTTCCCTATGCTAACACAGCCAAGTATCTTGGCATGACTCTCGATGCTAAGTTAAAATGGAAAGAGCACATTAAAAAGAAAAAGGAGGAACTACACATTAAATATAGAAATATGTATTGGCTAATTGGAAGGTATTCAGAGCTGTCAATACCTAATAAGTTGCTACTATACCAACAAGTTTTAAAACCTATATGGACTTATGGTATTCAGCTTTGGGGCTGTACTAAGAAAACCAATATTAAAATAATACAAGCTTTTCAAAATAAAGTGTTACGTGGAATAGTGAACGCTCCTTGGTACATAAGAAACGATAACCTACATAGGGACCTCCGGATGGAAAACGTCAGCGAAGAAATAACAATTCATGCAAAGAAACACATACAACGGCTTGGTCAACATGAAAATGTTGAGTTACGTGGTATGCTGAGTAACACAAATGGAGTACGAAGGCTCCAAAGAAAGAAACCACTGGAATTGGGAAGACTACAATAGGGTGGCCAAATTTTTAGAGACTAACTAATGGGTTATATCTCTGCAAATTGAACATAAGAAAGATAGAGAAATTACTAGATGATATATGTAATCAGTTGTAATATTTAAAACAATCAAAAAAAAAAAAAAAAAAAAAGTAAGCAAGCGATGGTGAGTATTGAACAACCCCAAGGAAGTAAAATTTCGGCAACTCTCTCAATCTGATTAATCTGCTTTATTGACTGTTTAAAATCGTAGAAATTTATCAATGGAGGTTTGAACCAGTTAGTTAATGTAGATGATGTATGCGCTAGATGTGTTGTTGAGTGGCAATGCACATATCCAAGTTCAGTAATCTTCACGGTACATAAGGAACTTAACAAGTGTAATGAATGCAAGAGGTGACGCTTATATGGAAAGTGTTGTGTTAATCTAATATTTCGGCAATCATTGGAAATTATTGGAAATTTAGACATTGTATGTAAATCCCAGCTATCTCTACACAAGAATAAACTTCAAAATTAACACAAAGCTATTATAGTTTTCTGTTAAAAAAAAACAAAGCTATTATAGTTTTCTGTTAAAAATTAATTAGTTCCATTAATCTTTGTTGCATTCAACATCTCGGTTGAATTTAAAACAAACCAAAAATGTTAATGTGGCAATATATTTTGGTATATAAGCTAGTTTTCCAAAATGTCATATGACCTAGAAAATATTTGTATATAGGCCATAACTCATATTTTTTTGTGTACTCGATGGTTTTGGTATAATATTAATAGACAAAACTATAAAAAAAACAATTGAATGTCAAAAAAGTTTTTAATAATTTAAAATTTTGGAAATTATTTAAATTTGAAAATACAATTATCTAATGTATTTGAACTAGGAACCTTTAAAATGATTAAAAATCGTATATCGTTTATCGAAATTTAAAATTAAAATAACCGGTCCTTAGAGCCACGGTTAAAAACCGAATTTTAAAAAATTAAATAAATAAATCTGACTTTGTATCAACAACAAATTTTATTAAATTCTATAGATTTGAAACTCTACGAATCGAAATTTTCTCAATTTTTAAAAAAATTTCGTCAAATTTTTATTATATTCTTAATTTTTGAGTTCTACTAGAACAATTTAAAAAAAATTTTAAGTACAAAATTCAATAAAATTAGAACGTACGAACTATACTTTATAAATTTCGTATACGGAAATTTGTATACTCAAATTTAGTTTAAAAAATTAAAATGATCACTTAAAATCTGGTAAATGTACAGACAATTCTTAACTTCAAAGAATTAATCAACAAATTTTGAACAGGGAGAATTTTTGATAATACGGATTACAAATTGTTGTTTAGAAATTTTTCCAATGTAAATTAAGAATTTCTAAATTTTGAATGTCTAACGTTTTAGGATTTTTTTTCTCGAAATTTTCTAATTTATAATTAAAATTATAAATAAGAATGAATTTTTTATATTCGCGTTTAACATTTAAAAATTGTCGAATTTAAATTTAAATTTGATATTTAAAATTTAAAAATTTTGGGAATTGGGATGTATGTAAATTAAAAAATAGATTTTTCTAATGTATTTAAACTGGGAACCTCTGAAATGATTAAAAATCGTATATTGTTTATGGAAATTTTAAAATTAAATAACCGGTCTTTGATCAAAGGTTTAAAACCGAACATTTATTTACAACCTTAATAAATCTGAATTTCTATCAACAACAGATTTGAGTTTTGAAACTCCACAAATTTACGATTTATACCATTTACGATTATCAATTTCGTATACTGAAATTTGTAAATGGAATATAGAACTACTGAATTAATTTAAAAGCACCAACTGTTTAAGTTGACAAGTGGTTTTTTATGAACTTAAATTTAGAGTTTGTAAAATAAATATTTTCATTTAAAATCTGGTAAATGTATAGACAATTCTTAACTTCAAAGTTTCTGAGAATATATAGATATTAAATTTTTATTTTGAAATTTTTCAAATTTAAATTATGAATTCTAAATTTTTTATGAGTTTCTAAATTCACGTATATGATTGAAAAATTGCCAAAGTTAAATTTCAATTTGATATTTTAAAATTTTGAAAATTATGTAAATTTGAAAATACATTTTCCTAATATCTTTGAACTCGGATTTAAAACGGGTCCTTAGACCAACGGTTAAAAACCGAATTTTAAAAAATTAAATTAATAAATCTGACTTTATATCAACAACAAATTTTATTAAATTCTAGATTTGAAACTCTACGAATCGGAATTTAAAAAAATTGAAGCACAAAATTCAATAAAATTAAATTCAAAATTTTAAATTTAATTTTCGAAAAATCTTAAAATCTCCATTTTAAGCCCTATAATTGAAAACTGTAGTGAATTTGTCATGCCAATCGGTTGCAGCACGTATTTTTCCGGGTCGGCTCGCCTATGGGGGGTCCGTTTGATTGACACTTAACGAATTGCACTAAAAATTTAAAACGTACCAAATAAAATATACCTCAAGCTCCTTCATCACATTCCCTCCATTAAGAAAAAATCAAATCTTATTCAAACATTTTCTTTTATAAATGAATAGATTTATTTAATTTAAAGACCATATTGAAAAAAAGTATAATAACGAGATAAACTAAAGAACTAATTATGTTGCTATATATAATCTTACAACATTAAACTAACTCTAAAGCAAAGAAATTAAAGCTAAGGAATAATTACTTTTAAGTAAATGAATGAATCTAAGAAATATTTATATATATAAAAATAGAAAAACATGCCATATTGCGGACAAATAAAAATTCTGTTAATTTAATTCAATATATAAAATAACTTACAGTTTGAAGAAAACCGACAGGCCTGACCGCTTCCCTCGAACAGTATAGCTGTAAAAAAAATGTTATTTTCCGCGAAAACATGCAATATGGATGCAATTTGGAATTCACTCACTTATTACACAATTTTAAATAATTCTAAACACAAACTATCAATACTTTGAATTATTATAGCAACTATATTATAAACTAATTTATAACAAAATAATTAATATATGATTAAGAAAAATAGATTTTAATTTAACTAATTTCACACATCACTAAAACAGCATGCATTGTACATAAAATCCTGTACTAATATTGTATGGAAACTTTAAATTAGCGAAACTTAGTTTCTTTATATAATTGAGACTTATACAATGCTATGTTTAATCATTTATTTTCACTTTATCCAATTTTAGAACGTTTTATCCAATTTATCGAAATTTAGAACGTGGTCAAGATAAGCGCAAATATCGATTTAATGCCCACGATTGTTTATGTCCTATATAATATTTTTTGGCACTTTCCTTTACGATCTGCGATACGGCTTCCTTAAGAACGAATGCACGAGCTTGGTCTTTAGTACGGCAAACGGCTTACTGACCACGTCACAATATTGATATGTGTTAAAGCTAATCTATTGCTTAATGTGATATACAAAACCAGATCCAAAATTTTCTTCTATACGAATTTAGTAGAGAAATAATAAACGATTACAATAGAATAGTAGATAAATAATAAACGATTAGTACCTGATATTATCTAAATAATTTATTTTAATTGTGCAGCAATTATCACCTGATTTCTTTAGACGATGAGTAATGATTAACCATCCGATGTTAAGTATCATATATAAGCCGCTATTTAAACTAATTACGGAAATGCAAAAAAAAGAACTGAGCAAAACCGAAAATCGGTATGCAACTACTACAATTTAACCAAGAGATAAATGGTACATTTGAGCTTAAGTTTTCAACACCATCGCTGTCATGGTGTAAAAAAAAAACAAATCGCGCGACTCTACAAAACTTAGAATTGAGAATTCTGAATTTAAAATGTTAATTTAGCAAACGTTGATGTAACAATTTTAATAATTTGAAATTTAGAATTTAAAATTTGTAACGTATACCTTTAAATTGTACGAACTAAACGATTATAAATTTCGTATACGGAAATTTGTAAACTTAAATTTTAGAGTTTAAAAAATAAAAATGGTCATTTAAAATCTGGTAAATGTATGGACAATCCTTAACTTCAAAGAATTAATCAACAAATTTTGAATAGACAGAATTTCTGAGAATATAGATTTCAAATTTTTGTTAAGAAATTTTTCAAATTTAAATTATGAATTTCTAAATTTTGAATATCTAACATTTTTAGAGTTTTTAATCTAGAATTTTTAAAACTGTTTTAGTCGAATTTAAAATTCGAATCGATATTTTGAATTTTAAATTTTGGGAAATTGGTGTAAAAATTTGAAAATCGAGTTTCCTAATTTGAACTCGGAATCTCTGAAATGATTAAAAATCGTATAAATCGTTTAAGGAATTTTTCAAATTTAGATTTGCATATTTATTTAACATTTTTAGACCGAAATTTTGGATACGGGGTCCAGAATATTTTGTTACAACAAAGAGTTTGGTAATTGTATATCAATTAATCAGACATTTTTAGATTTGTGTGTTCAATCTGAATTTAGCAAGAAATTGGCAAGAAATTTTTCTGAAACTAAATTGCACGCATTGGTCTACAGATAACAGTGATATAGATAAATATTTAGAGATAAATAAATTGAGATAATTTTTTCTCAGTTATTTTTAAGATGGCTGTTCACTTTTGCAGATTTATTTTAATCATTCTAATTGAATATACAAATTCAAATCCAGTTTTATCTTTACAAATAACCCAGTTCATATCAACTCTTGGCCACACTTTCAAAGAACACCTTGTATGTAGATATGGAGGAACTACATACTGTACAAAATCTAACGTACTTATTGTATTATAAATTGTAGTGTCGGGAGAAATATCAACTTGTGATATTATTGTTAGTTTGTAGTAGAGATCTCAGTAGACACCTGCCACTATAGGGAAGTTGAGAGCTGAAACAATCTTCTTGCTTCCCTCCTGGCTTTGCCGTACGAGGTTCGTTCACCAATGTTTACTGAGATCGGTGCCTTTTTAGTTAGTAAGTTGATTATTATTGTTATGGTTTTATCAATACCCGCCTACCTCTGGTGAGGGCTATGACGGTATTGTTGTTTTTTTTTTTTAAAGATATACTGGTTTCTCCTGATGACTGTTTTAATATGAACACTGATTGTTATAATTTTATATTTTTTATTTAATTGCCAAATGAATTATTATATTGATGTAATGATCTACCGAAATGAAATGATGTAATAAAACTGTCAATTTTGATTAAAATTTTGGATTTTATATACTAAATTTTTTGAGTTAATTGAACTTAAAATTAGGTATTATAATTAATTTACCTTAATATGCATTTTGAATTTTTTGTAACTTGGGTAGCTATTTCGAAAATTATTTTCGGTTTTTGCAGCGTTAGTAGTTTACTTCGATTTGATTTGGTTTTGATTTATCGCGCGCGTGAGCTTATTTGGGTTCATCATTTTTGCATTCTTGAAATTTTGGCTATTCATGTTACTTGTTCAAAGTGACATTTAGGCGATTTTAGTTCTAATTTTAATTTATTTTAATTCTTGTCGCCTAAATGTAGGTTTTTATGGGCGGTAACTATTATTTAATTTATATTTATAGTGGGTGTTAATCTATTTACATGTTGTACGTCATTACATTTTATATGTACAGGAGTGCACAACATACTGTTTTAAGTTCAGAAATATTTTTTCCCGCACCATTCTATTATAGAACAGAATTATTAAATAAAGGACATTCCCACACACCGATTCTGATTTAATTAGTTTTGTCAACACAACCATATTCATTAGCAAATTATCTTAAATCACACGTTATTATTATTATTAAAGTTGGTGCAAACCGAGGATTCAATCATAATTCGCCAATGCGCTCAGCTGCTCTGGCAAACTGTAACATCTTAAATCAGGGTAGAGATGACAATTGACCTACATTTAAACACCTATGATTAAGAAATCGGGACCTAACTATATCGGAAGCGGGACAGCCACAAACAAAGTGAATGCCATCGTCATCTTCAAGACAGTTGTCACACAAGGGATCTTGATCATGTCCCATTCTTTGTAAATGGAGTATAAAACGGCCATGGCTTGACCTTTTTTCAAAGATAGAGCAAACTTTGTGAGCCTCAGGTTAAGTTCACAAATGAAGGATTAGCCACTCGGCATGTAGTAGAATCTAGCCAATTATGCTTAGCCTGCAAAAACATGTAGTTTCCAATAGCATTCTTACCACAATTAAGGGTCATGGCCACTGCCGGTTCAGGTTCAATGAATTTCATACTTGAGCCTGTTTTACCTGAAACATCAGCCATCTGATTACCTTCAATGCCACAATGAGCCGGAACCTACATAACTCTGACACGATTATTATAGCAAAGGACGTTAATAAAAACAATCACACGTTAATATATGAAGCAAGTAATCTTAGTACTCATAGTCGTCACTACCATTATTTACAATAAGTGATCCTTGGGAATGGACTAACTCCGGTGGTAAATATCAATCATGCGCTCAATTTGTTTGAAAAACTATAGTTCTTCCTTTGAACTTACCTGGAAGTATTTCTGAATTAAATTTGAAATTGTTGGCATTTTCTTAACTTGCAATCAAAAATAAATAGAACTTATGTGAAACGCTTTAAGATGTTCCATTTTTTATTATCACAAACTGTCAAAAAATGTATTTGGTAAGCGTTTTCTCCACTTGAGTGATGTGGAAATTTTTTAGAACATCATAATCAATCACAGTTTAGTTAAGGGTTTAATTCAGAAAAAGGTGAGTATATTATATTGATTTATAGAATAGATTGATGATGATGAGTCGTAAACAAATATTTTTTTTAGAAATTCGCCAACATGAATGGACTTTAAATATTTAATATTTAACTTCAGAATCATACTATTATTTTGGTTAAGCGCAGCCAGGTTAACCCTTTCGAATTTAAAATTGTTAACCTATGAGTTTTGTCATCTCGATATAATATTAAATTTGCCCACAAGATAAAAAAAAACTTACCGAGTGTATACATTTCGGAAATAGAAAACACTTATCATTTCCTACATACCTTACTGTAAAAATCAATCAACTTTGGATAAACGAGGCAACATGAAAAATTCCATGTTATATTTAAAAATTAAACGATAAGAGAAGGTCATAACCATAACCAAAAAAAAAACATCTCCATGAACAATTTAATCTATTCAAAAACATAAAAAACCCTTTTTCTTCTTCTTCATCTGCTCCAAACCAATGTTGAACCAACATCTTCGTGTTTGATACGTATTAAGTTTCTTTTATATATGTATGTACATATATATGCATCGAGAATCATAAATTTATGCTATATATTTACATTTTTCTAACGTCGTTCTTGTTCTATAAAAATTCATTCTCATTTTTCAACCATAAAATTTACCAGATATACACAATATCAAATCCGCTTAAATATATATTTTTGTTGTTTGGGCTTTTTATTATAACTTTTTTATTTTCTTTATTCAATGGTTAAGTAACGAAAAAAGAGCTTTTAAAATTCTTTCGTTTCATATTAGCGAGAAAATGTATGTATTTATGTTCGATATCGTTAAAATATGAATGCATCATATATTCGTATGGTGTAATGTATGTACATATATGTATAGAAATAATTTAATGCTGCGCGATATTATTGTTGGCTATTCAATAAAATATCAATAAAACGACGAAAACGTGAAATTGACCATAAATACATTTTTTTATGCTTGTTCATGTTTGGTACTTAGATTATAATATGAATTTACAGTGGCTGTAAATGGCGTTGTTTAAATTCAGCCCATTTTATTAAATGGAAATTGTGTTTTGGAGTTTGTCGTGTATATATGTATATGCATCAATGACTGTAAAAAATGTTAATATGTCAATATCATATGTATAGGCAATTCACCGCCTATCGATTATAAAACCTAATCAAAATTTAATCAAAAACTATAAATAATTTAAAATTTTCGATGACATTTTTATAAAAATATTTTATGCACGTAAATTACACAAGCCCAGATTCATTACAATGTACATACAGAAAAACTATATGATACTCGTAAATTGATTGATTGATTGATGTTCTGTGTGAACCATACAGCATTTTTTGTCACATACGAACGCGGATAATAATGAAAATTAATAATGAAATTTTCGCGCAGCTGAGCAATTTTTTTCATCAACTTACAAATTATTAATAAATAATTAAATTATTATAAATGAAAACCCCAAAAATATTAATTATATTTTTATTAGTGCTTTTGAAAAAGTTCGTAGATTTGCATTATTAGTTTTAAAAAACATTGATCAGCTATTTGAGCTAACGAACTTTGAGAGCTTTCTATCTCTATATGAGCCAAAAAAAGGTGATAAATTAATGGGTACTGAACCCATTCACTAAGTTTTCGGGTGGCAAAGCACAAGGTAGTACTGTTGAATTATTTAAAAGAAAATTAAAATAATTTGAACTGAAATAATTTTAAATGTAATAAAACCAAGGCCACATCCTAGCTTGGAATATCTGCCTAGAGGAATGCTTCTTTGTAATAATCGTAATACTATTCTTCCAAAACTCGAAATAAAAATATAAAAGTATTATTTTAGCTCTAAATTCAGTGTATAGCAATGAAAAACATGTCATTGTAAAAATGTAAGTGAAAGAGAGTTAAAAAGACAATCGATAGTTAGAGAATTTATCAATCCCATGCATATAATTAATAACAAAACAACAGCGCGCTTTTGCCAACCGTTTATATAAAAGTACTGATCAATAGGGCTGGAAATCAACCAATAAACTTGCTTTCCACAATCTCAAAATTATTTCAATAAATGTTTAAAAAACGGAATAGACTAGACTAGACTCATCAATTTGAATTGAGAAGGTGCACAGAATTGTAAATGCAACGAAACTCACCTATGGAGGAAAAAAAATATTGTTCAGGCTTCGTGAATAATGTGCAGCAGCGTTTGATAAAGTTTGGCACGATGTACTATGTAGATGCGTAGCTCTAAACACGGTTCATAGTCCCATTTCAAAATTAATATTACTTTGTCGTTTTCGCGTTCCTAAGGTTTGATAGTAGAAACTTGTATTATGTTAGGGGAATGATCATCTGAATAATCATGTGGATCTCATTAGGTATATATTGTTCACTATAAATTTTAAATTCGAAAGAAAATTGGTGGCCTATATAAAATATTATCAATTACTGATTAGAAGGGAGCATAAATATTTAAATAAGGGATTAAAATAAGATCATATGGCCTCATAAAACAATTAATGTTGTCGTGTGAAATAAATGAAGAGATCGCTTGAATGGCTAATTGCCAGTTGAGTTGTGAGTAAAGATCCGACAGTTTTTAATGAACACAAATGTTGTGTAAAACCATTCATACATTTAATGAAATTCATTCATAAATGTCTAGTGGTCGAGAATTCAGCATTTTGAACAAATGTGGACAATACCATTCTTTCAAGGGAGCAGACACAGTTGTATGTGCCAAATCAATGTTATAGTCATTCACGATGCCTTTCCGGTTTCACTCTGTTGCTTCATCTTGTAACCTATATATTTAGACTGAGGTTTACCTCTCCAGTTTACCTATCCATCTCTACTTCAGAGTTGGGATGATTCTAAGGAATAGTATCATTCTTTCAGCACAGCGTAACGCTATGCCACTTTGAATACTTTATTTAAAAATAATTTGATATAGATACTTACAATAGTTCTGTTAAACTACACGTCTAATGACCGTATGGTACGTTACATTCAACAATCCCATTTAAACGATAAAAAGTAACATATGTATATATAAACTATACTTTGCTGGAGTTCCAGTCTATTTAACCGTCGCAAAACTTAATTAAATCAGTTCGTCTTAACCCGACTCTGAATTTTGAATATTGAAGGCTCTTAAAATAATAGAAAATATAAATTTGGAAAAGTAACGGAAATGCTTAACCACGACATTCTCGGGAAAACAAAATGAACCAAAATAGTAAATTGGATCGTTCGAAGCGAATACGAAACACATAATCAATCAATACGTTAATCTACACAACCCATCAAAATTTTGGTTTATTAACTATTAAAAAAGAATTTAAATCATTAATGTGGTTCAGTCCTTTAAGCATACCTGAGATACTGAACTAATCAAAGAATTAGACAATGAGATGTGAAAACGTGTATAATGTGCAAAAGCAAAACGTTGGTTGCTCTTTGCCCATTTAATTGAATTTTTAAGTATTTTAACGTAATAACCGCAGCTTGTTCAGAAACCATAACGAAATCAGCCTTTGGTCGCAAACAATTTTCCGTTCAGTACAAGCATTATATTTTATCTAAATACATAATTGTGTATAGGTTAGACCAAAATCTCGAAGCGTCATTTATGTTATATGAATGAATGAGCTCATAGGGCGGCGGAAGAAGCCATCCCGTGAACCTCTGATTCGAGCGACTAACTATTTATATATACATAAATAATTTGTTGTTGTGGTTTTCACATGAATGCGTGTCGTGCTTACATGAATATCATTGACTTAATAATCTAAATATTAAATTTTATGAACGATTTTCGCGGGAAGTTAATGTTGTCTCGATTTTAAAGAAAAGTTGCTTCTTATTTGAATCTGTAATAATGGATGAGACATTATAAAGCCTGGCTCTAAAGTTTGCGACAACAAAAAATACGTAAATATACCATTCTGTGTATTCAATTCTGGCCTATAAACTCTAATATATAGAAATGAGAACAACCAAAATGTAAATCTAAACCGAACGATCTTATTCAACGAAATGTGTTAATATTTTGAAAAATACAAACAAAAAATACCGAAATGATTATCGTAATAGACCAAAATAAAATTGTGGTCCACCAAAATGAACCGAGATAATAAAAAAATCCGAATTAATAAATTTCCATTTTACAAATTGCTGATGATTCTCATCCCTCCCGGCCCCAATCATATAAAATTATCATCCAAACAATTGTTTCGTCTTCTCATTTCAATTTCATTCCATATATAAAAATGATGATAATAACAATAATCTAGAGCTGTATACATAGACTTAGAGAGTATACCAACCGAAACCAACTTGTCGGTTCTATTTATTTTCCGTTCATTTCGCGCGATGATGTTGCGATGACGCTGATGATGATGCGATGAAGCCCAAGCAGATTTTTTTTTTGTTTTGTTTTGTTTAAATAAAGATTTGGGTACATGATGGTATGAGATAAATTTTAATAAGAATATTATTTTATTTTTATTTAAAAATAAAAAAACATGGTTTTTTCATTATTAAAATCAACAGAGTGAGTATATGTACATATTATAGAAGAATCTAGTATAGATTTTCATTTTCATTTCTTTTTGTTTCCCATTACGTCTTATTATTTTATTTTAAGATTAAACCAAATAAAAATTCCCAAAATTGAATCCGTAAAAAGTTTATCGATTTTCAAGTTTTTTTTTGTTAAAATCGTATCTACATATATATAGCGATAGATTTATATAGGGTTTGCCCCGGTATGCTTTCCATAATATTACAAAATGTTAATAATAGATTAAGTTTTTATTTTATTACATTATATATTATGTACATATATATATTATTTAATTTTGCTTTATATACATAAATAAAATCGAATATTTTATTTAAATATTTGGTTTTTATTGAAAAATTTCCATTACAAAAAAAAAATGTTTTAAATGTAAATATGCCAATTGAAGTTAAATATTATGCTTTGGTATATACTCGTATAATTCATTCATTAAATACCTACACATAAATTCAAAGCTATTCGGATGATTTAAATATTCCTGTTATTTACAATTTACCAACAATAAAAAAGAGTGTTTTAACTACATACAATTTAAAAATGTGTACATGTAAAATTGCTTTAATTCGTACACCTACCATATACACATAATATAGAAAATGAATATGGCGTAATTGAAGAGGATTTTCCAAAACATTAGATTGGAATAGAAAATAATTTGTCGCATTCGCTAAATAAATTTATAATAATGTGTTTAACAATTTTACCACTTCATGCATCAGTGATTTCGATAAATATGTGTAAGTACAAATACAATCGATTTTTGTCGCATTATATGGGCGGCTTAAATTTTTCAATTAAACTCAAACAAAAATTATAATTCTTATTTCAAAAATGAAATACCATCGAAAAAAATCATGACTTTTTGCCATTTTTATCAAATTTTAAATAGAACTTTAAGAATAGAATTTCACCATTAATTTGATCATTTTTTTATCTCATAACACACTCAAATTTTTGACAAATCTTTTGCAAACTTTTATTTTAAATTCAATAATTTCCATTTGTAATTCTAATAGGTTAGTAAAATTTTATATGTTAAATTAAGTAGTTGTAAATTTTAAATAATAATTGAAGTATTGATAAATTTGTCCGAAATTGGTCATTTGCAACAAATATGGATTTTTTAAACTGTTTTACATATTTGGAATTGAGTTTGAATAATTTTAGATTTTAAAATACACAAATTCAGCAAATCGTATTGAGAATTTATTGAAATTGTTCACAATTTAGTGGTTTAAAGGTAAATTTAAATTATCATGCTTAGTTTAAAAATTGTAGTTTTATTTAATCTATACTAATCCATAGTTCAGGTCGTTTGTTTAAAAAAACGCTCCAAATTCAAAATTATTAAATTTAAAAATTGTTTATTTGTGATAGTTGTGATAATGATGATTTTCGAATAAAACTAAATTTTAATTTTAAAACATGGCAAACGACGATTTTACCGCTTGAATTATAAAAATTCTCAAAAAATATTTTTTCCATTTACCATAATTCATAAGTAAATTTTCTCCCTACCAAATTTTAGTCAATATTTCTACACACTCGCATAGTAAAACACGCGAAAAATTGCCTTGTACTAACTCAAGAGAATTTTTCGTGTGTTTTTATGGGAGTGCTTCAAAAGTTTGACTAAAATTGTTACTGAAAATATTTTTTCTATTTACTATAATTCATAAATAATAATAAAATTAGATCTATTCTCAATACCAAATTTTAGTCAATATTTGTACACACTCGCATAGTAAAACACGAAAAATTGTCTTTAACTTACTCAAGACAATTTTCGTGTGTTTTACTATGGGAGTGGTTCAAAAGTTTTACTAAAATTAGTACTAAAAATTTTTTTTTGCATTTACTATAATTCATAAATAATAATAAAATAAAATCTATTCTCGATACCAAATTTTAGTCGATATGTCTACACACTCCCATAGTAAAACACACGTGTGTTTTACTATGGGAGTTCTTCAAAAGTTTGACTAAAATTGGTACTGAAAATATTTTTAATTTAACTTTAATTTCGCTCAGAAGTGAAATTTAAACTTGACTTAAATTCTTTTACCTTAAATTATAATTCAAACTCTATACGCAAACTCAAATAACACTAACTTGATTTTTAAGTCAATTTAAAATTTAAAATGTACTTAAATTTTGTTACTTAAACTTACTTTATTTTCACTCATTCAAATCATAAAAGATTTTGTTTCTAATTCATTTTGGGATTCTATTTTGGAATTTTATTAAGCAAATCCACTCAAAAAAAAATATAAAAAATCTATATATCTCAACTTCTGAGTTTAAATTGTACCCTAACTTTAAATTAAAAAGTTCCAGTCAAAATATATAATTCAAATTCTACTGAATCACAATCAAATATAACGAAAAATTATTTTCTAATCAATCTCAAACATTTAAAATCTATCCGTTAAAAAGTTTGGAAAACGAGTTAAAAATTAGACTCAACTCCATAGTACAAATCTTTTTGGAATTACACTTAAAAAATCCACTCAAAATTATAATTAAATATCTACTAAAATTTCAAAAAGAATATAAATAAAATAAATTTTGAATTGGTTTTTACCCCACCTTCGATTTCAAAAAACGTGTTACGTGTTACTAGTTTTCCTCGGAATCTCTTTTCATATGCTCGGTATTCTGGACAACCATTATAGACAAAATGTATAGCCTCATGTGCATCTAGGCCTTGACACGATATCTAACGCCGTTGCTTAGGGGATGCTCATTAATTTCCCATTATATTTTAATATTTTAAGGTTAATTTAAAAGTTCAGCAGTATCGCTAACAGCAAGCTTTATTCTAGATCTGCCGAATTATCTTTCAAAATTAGTGATTTTCATGCTTACGAATTTATTTAAGTTTAGGTCACTAACGTTAGATCATAAGATTATTATTTAAAGATTTGTTCTTTCCTATACAGTTTCAATACGATTGCTAAATTAGTTTATTTCTTACTCATTTCAAATTAATTTAAGGAATTTCTTAAAATTTGTTGTTTTGAGATTTTGCAATGAATGTTTATTTAGTTAGAACCGATGTTAATTATACCTTTAAAATTATCTGGTCTAGCCAAAATAAGAGCGGAGCCATTTTATAAAATAGCGATTCCGTAGTCAGCCGTATGACAAATAATAAGATAAAACTAATTTTGATTACAAAGTACATAATTCTAAATTTCCTAAATGTAGATTTTAATTTAGAACTTTTCTAATCTAACCTTAATTGAAAAGATATTAAAATCAATTGAAAAAAAATTCTAACACTGTCCCACCGAACAGCAGAATAAAAATGAGTCGATGATGAGAATAAGTAACTATTGGAACTTTTAAGATCATCCAAATCATCGTATCCCGTACAACAAAACCAAATAAATAAACTGGAATCTACCATAAATGAGCTGTATCACCAAAAATTAGAGTGTAACCTTTTTGTAGCCGGTATTCCTAATAGAGCTAGAGGTTCAAACCATCGAAGTTATAAAAAGAATCTTTAATACACAGAAATGTAGCGAGTGAACCAATGATGTTACTTAAATGTTATATCTGAAACAAAAGTTTCTTCATATAAGTGGTCCTGGACTAGCAACCTAAACACAAACTACAAGAAAAAGAAGAAAATAATTCACCTAAGCCAGGTCGGTTACAATTTACTGGAAGACAAATAAATAATCTTTAGGGATCACTTCACACAGTTCAGACTAAATCTATACAGAGAAGCCCGTAAAGTCAACAAAATTATAAACTACAAAATCCAGATACTTTTATACCCATATTATGATTCTCACCTCACCTCACCTCTCACCGTGACATCTAGAGTCGCGCGAGTCAAATTTTGGTATTATGATTCTCACTTTAATTTGGGTGAGTGACATACGCAGCGCTATGCGTCATTTATGATATTTTGGTTTCTTTAAGTTAGTAGTTGTTATTGTTTTGAGAATTTTTGACATTTGGTCAAATTCAAATGTGATCCAGATGATCCTTTCACACTACCAGATGACTAGTACTTATCAATTGATATTTAAATGTACATATTTTTAAAATATTCTAAAGAATGGTGTTATAAATTATAATTTCTTGATTTACAAGCATTTTTCGTATAAATGAAGATGGACTTTCTTATCTATTGGACAAGATAGAAGGAAAATACGAGTTTTGTGAATTGTTCGCCATTAGCTATTTTTAGTTTATTTCTATATATGTAGTTATGAAAAATAAAAAAATTTATAATACATACAACAAAAATATTATTTATTATAATGCAACAATTAATATTTATTACATTATTAATTATTGTAATACATAAACAAATAAAAAACCTTACGATTTGCCTTTCATTTTGTCTAACGTTATAAATACTATGTATATCAATATCAAAAATTATTTTCTCGCTCAGTCTCGCCACCAAATTGTAGGTGATGATATGTGACATAAGACTCGCTCACGGCGAGAATCATAATACCAAAATTGAAATACGGTGACATCGCGTCGCTCAGTGACGCGTAAGTGAGATTCATAATAGGGGCATTAATTAATTTACTTTTTTTAATATTTTATTTTCAAATATTTGAAGTGAGCAATATTCAATTCCACATACATTTTAATTTCCAATTTTCCACTGTCGAATTTTCACTATACTGTGCTGCTATTGTATTCATGATTTTCACGTTTGTTTGCATTCTGTCAATCACACTTATGAGCAACCTGTATATTAGTCGATAAAGCAGATTTAAGAATTCTATACATATAAATTAGAAGTATGAAGGTAAGTTCGCGAGGTCGGATATATAACCTATAGCTATTTACATCCGAGCTCTAAACCAATAAAATCACCAAAAAAGTTTTTCCATAACCAACAAAATTCATCCATTTCCCCACTATCAAGTTAAAATATTTATATCTTACCGTCGGATGTAAATAGATAATTTAATCCAGAACAGAAATTTGGATAGCGGATGACGAAAATTAATTTTATAATTTAAAACAATATAATGATTTCTACTCGAATAGAAAAGGGGGTTATGGGTGAGTCGTGCTTTTATAAAACTTATTATTCTGTCAAAAACAAAAGTTTGACAATTGGCAACACCTTTGTAGCTTTGGCAACATCTTTGTAGTTTTAGGTTTTAAGTTCGATTAATTTCTTTCATAAATGATTTCACTCGAAGATCTTAAAGTCCAAGTTAGTAGATGAATTAACTTAGTCAGAAGATACCCACGCGAATATTGTATTCAGAATCAAAGGGTCGATGCCATCAATGAAGAAGGAAATATTATCATCGCTGATTCATCCTGAAACAAATAATACGACTGTCTCATCGGAACAAAAACAATCTACCAGCACAACAATTTTCATAATGGTTAGAGAATATGCTATCAACAGTTATCATTTAAAAATTAATGTTGACGCAGTACTACCAACAGCAATGATTGAAATTCGAGACAAATTTGGCAATTGGCAAAATTGGCAAATCACTATACGAACTCTTTCAAGATGTAAGATCACATTGAATGGAGGAAAAGCTTGCTGTTCGAGAGGGTAGCATCAATTATCATATAAATAGTTAATTAATTAATCAATAAAAAATTAAAATTATCAATAATAGACTGGCCAGAGTCTTTAAGTATTTGACAGTCAGAGAGCGATAATTGCAACTGATTTAAATACGTTAATTGATTACAACAGGTGATTGGTTTGAATGACAAATTCGATGTTATCTTATAGGTAACTATACTTAAGTCCAAATTCTATGTTATCTTAAGTATGCAGTAACATCGATGGTGAATTCAATGTTGTTTCTAGATCTAGAAACAACATTGAATTCACCATCGATGTTACTGCATACTTAAGATAACATAGAATTTGGACTTAAGTATAGTTACCTATAAGATAACATCGAATTTGTCATTCAAACTAATCACCTGTTGTAATCAATTAACGTATTTAAATCAGTTGCAATTATCGCTCTCTGACTGTCAAATACTTAAAGACTCTGGCCAGTCTATTATTGAACAGAAGGCGAAATTAGGTTGGATCGTTGGAGGAGAATACTAAGTAGATGATGTATTGCGTCAATTTTCAACCCCCTGTTTGTTTAACCAAGAAGAAATTAACAATGACCCATCATTAAGAAAGCTCTGAGAGATAGAGGTACTACCAGCAGTATAACAATATACAGATGAAGAAAAGCTATGTATTACTTCGATTAGCATGTTAGAATTGGAAATTCTAACAACTTTATAGTTCCCCTATACCATTCATGCTTAAAAAACCCGTATTAGGAGACTCATTCACACACGCGCTCCGGCGATTTATCTCACTAATTAAATATCGATTAAAGAATTAACACAAGGTAAGATGATAATTTCTATTTTAGAAATTAAATTCAATCCGCAAGTCGTTGTTTTTCAATCACCGTTTTCCTATTTTACCCAATGGAATGGCTGTCGCCAGTGGCTATCGGAGATAGACTAAACTATCTTTATACAGAAAACCTTAAGATACCTAAACTCGGATCAATATTTACATTTATGGGGATTTTTGGATGCATCAAAAACCGCATATGCAGCAGGGATACACGCTCGCACTATAAATTGCCAAGGAGAAGCTCTAACGAATATCATAGCCTTGAAAAGTAAGGTTGCACCTATAAAGTACTTTACAATTCCACAATCGGCCTTGCATGGCTGACAAACCCAACGATAAAAGGGAATAAATTCGTGATCAACTGAGTTACAAAAATATTAAACTCAAAAAATGTTCTATGCAATAGCTCTATGGTCTGACAAACACAACCCAACAGATAGTGCTTCTTCTTGAAAATGTAGTATGATGACAATGACCGGACTTGGCTACGACTAGAATAAATTCAAATACGGAAGCCATTAAAAACAGTTTACGCGACAACCTACCATTAAAGATATTTAATAATAATTGGTTTTTTTCACCATACATAGGTAACGACTGAATCGTGCGAGTTGGTGGCCGCCTAGAATATGCAAGGGAGCATAACGATTTGAAACATCCAATCATCATATTTGGTAGTTATCATGAAGCAAAGAGAATAGTAAAAGAAGCACAAGAACTGAATTTGCATGCACGGCCAACCTTATTGATGTCGATTTTCAGGCAGAAGTACGCAATTATCTGCTGTATAGGGATTTGGTTCGAAGCCTGATATACAACTGCGTCAACTCGTTTCCGGCAAAACCGAGTCGGGTGCAATGAAATCAAGTATTTTCACCAACAGTTAGCAGCATATTGTATACTGGGCGACCATCAACAACACACTGGGCGAATCCCTTCCACGTTACGAAGAGCTAAATACTCTATTAATATCTGCTAAATTCGTGACCTCTAAATGACATTAGAAGATAACGTCCAACAATTTGGTAAAAGGTGGCAAGCAAAAAATATTAAAATTGAAGATTTTATCGCATTGAGAGAATATATTGCACCAGGGTGACGAAAATGTTCGTGTAGTGACCATTAAAACTTCAAAAGGGTTTGCTAAATTATCATGAAAATTTACTCGTTACACGACTTTTTAATGTCATATGGAATAAGTAGCACTGCATTTTAAATTGACCATACATAATATTGTCGATGGGGTGGCCGATAAATGAATCAATTTTAAGTCATATGAGGTTGAACGATAACTCGCCTTATTAATCCAAGTCATTTTTCCTGTTTGGTTTATATGAATATCAGGACCATTTTTCGATTTTGTTCTAAATTTAACGATAACGTTATTCTAGAATATGACCCAATTAGATAAATAAAAAAAATCCAAAATTATGTAAAATATTTTCATTTTTTACTTGTTTTCATTAAAAATGTGCTTTAAAAATATCTATACAGCTATGTACAAAATAAACAAAAATCCATTAAAAAATTAGTGTTGACGTACAAATTCTAACAAAATAAGGGACCCAACAACAATGTTTTTTTCCATTTTTTAAATACTAAAAATAAAAAAAATTGAATTAACATATTTTCTTTTTTTCCAGAAAAAATATAAAAAATAAAAAATTATATTTTGTATTATTTTCTCTATTTATCGCTAAAATGAATAATAAATAAAATAAATTTGTAGATTTTAACTTAATCAATTTGTGTTGAATTACATTTTCCGTATTTTATATTTTATGTTTTTTTATTTTGTGAAATGGAAAATCCATTAATCATTAACTGTGAAGAAAATGTTCTATTGTTTCGCGTTGTGTTTTCTTCTTTTAAATTTTAACAATTTTCAATTGAATTTTTATATCATTACTTTACTTATTTATAGCATAAAATGTATACTATAAGAGTGAGATTTTCATCGTTTATGGTGTAGTATAATTAAAAAAAAAGAAGAAAGCCAGGGATTGGAAGATAAATGGTGGTTTCGAAATAGCTTTTACGCTAATTAGTTTATTATATCGATTTTCATTAAAGACGGCAATTCTAAATATATTAAACCGTTAATAAAGTCCAAATTATAATGTCAAATAAATAACTGCAGAACAATCAATCATCCCAAGGCATAATAACAAACAATAATAAAATAAAATCAGTCGCATAAAAAAAGCTCGCAAAATTTTATTGCATTGTTCACAGTAAATAGAATATACTCGTATGTACATATAAAATGTATAAATAATAATTCAAAGTACATACATATTTGTATGAATTTATGTTGAGCATAAAACATTTTTTTTTTTTTCATATTTTCCAAAATAAATAAATTAATTTATCATCAATTTTAAACAAGTTAAATATCCACTTGCACGCAAAACAAAATAATAAAAACACAAAGCTATACACAACACAATAAACTTTAATTTTTGTTTTTCATTTTTATGAATCAGAAAGCATAAAAAATAATATTTTTATTTTTATATGAACAGAAAAAAAATTATTTATTATTTTTAAATAAAACATAATTTAAAAGAGATATAACGTCGATTAATTTATAATTGCCATATTTTGAAAATTCTGTTCTGTTTGGAGCTGCGCACATTTTATAAACACTATTGGAATTTGTTCAGAGTCCTTCAGAATTTTATGAGCGCAATTATTGTTATATACAAATTATTAAATTATCAACAATATTTTATATTACTTATATTTAATAGTTTTTTTATTTAAACCGATGGTAAAGTAAATATATGTATATATTAATAATATTTTTAATTGAATTGCCATTAACGAATAAAGACAAGATTTGTTTATTATCGTCATAACTTTCATACAGCTAAATATACGATTCATATTTATTTATTTTGTTTGTAAATTAAATGATTCATTAGCTAATTAGTTATCATTTATTCTATACCGTAACAAAACTATCAACAAAAACAGTTCAAATCTAGATCAAATAATAACCCACATCTATCTTACTTCACATGTTCTTCGACTCAACTCAACATTCGTTCAAATCGTATGTGTTTTCTTATGTTCAACAATATTGTTTAAATTTTTCTTACTTTTTAATTTTATTTACAAATTTTAATTACAAAAAATCGTGTGGTGCATTATTTAAATGAAAAATAATAACTTACCTAACACAATCAAAAAATATTTGTTATTTTAAAATATAAAATAAATAACCAGGTATAGTGATAATATCATACAGTGATACAGTGACATACCACCTGAACCATTATGTCGCTTGAAAAAAAGTGCATGGAGCGTAGTACGAGTATAATCATTGTGGATGAATACGAACGAACAAATTTCCAAATGATGTAAGGAAATCATCAAAATAATTATGGGTAGTGTCCCTGGGTTACGTTGGTTTTGTCCAGAATGATTGGTATGACGGATGCCCATTCCAAAATGAATTGTGCGCTTAATATAGGATTGAAAAACCTGAGATTACTCTAATGAGTGTAATTCATGCTATATCTAATTCTGTTACGGCAGTGGAAAGAATGAACCAGGCCGAAATCACTCTGATGAGTGCCTATCGGGTCATTCCACTAACTCTTTTGCATTAGAGGAATACCGTATCACAAGATCCCAGTCCAAGGCTGCCTGCCAACAAAATTTACAACATGGACCGTTTCTTTTACTTCAATACCTAAGATGCCAATTCCTCAAACAACACCGACGTTACCAATACATACCGTAATCTCGCTACCTCCACAATTATTACCACCAGCATCTGGGATAGAAAATGTAACAACGATTTTCTCAAACAACACAGTGCAATAGCAATTACAGTGTCACCACAAGAATTATCTGCAATAACATCTCCTGCAGTAATTAAGGATCGATTGGAATAATCAACGTCCTATTCATTATATGAAATCAAGGCAGTCGCTCCTATACGATGGCTCTTCATGAGCAGAATAGTGCGATCTGTCACCAAGTTGCAAAGCTAATTTCATCAAAATTATAGAATGAAATTGGATAGTGCAGTTTGTATCGAAATGCCTCCCAACCAAGAAAATGAACGGAAGTTTAACTATACGTCATTTCGTATCGGTTTGCCTGCTTAACAATTTGCCAATGCCGTTAATTTTACATTGTGCCCACCTGAACTGTTGGTAAAAGAATTTGAATGCAGACCGCGCCGTCAAAATTTTTTTCCAAAAATAAGCCATGCCAACCATCTTCTATAACCTGCAAGGAACTACCTATAATCTTAAATCCTATTCCTTCCAAAACCAACCCTGAAAATAGTTCTATTTCCAAAACGTAAAGAGAATGTCGTCTAAAGCTACAAAGATTTGCAGCTATGTTGAAAAAAACAATTTCGACGCGTATATCATCTGCGAGACATATACCAGCCCTAAAATTTCAGGAGGGGGAGTTCTAATTGCGGTTAAATCATCTATCCTGAACCAAACTGTGGCTGTTTACACTATTTCCAATTTAAAAGCCGCAATCACATTCAGTCTAATGATCATAAATCTGATATTCAAGGTACAGTTACCCAAAATCATTAGGGAGCCATTCGATGGTGATTAGAAACTGTGGCCGTCTTTTCATGATTTAAATGCAGTTCATAAATTTTAAATCCTATAAGGATTACTGAAAGGAGCTGCATCAGCCTTATTACGGCACATAAGGATCACGGAGAAAAATTTTCGATGAAGCGTGGAACAATTTAATAACAGATAAAACAAGCCGAAATCCATTAGTATCGTCATTGATTCAACTATTTTTGGACCAAAAGCCTTAAACAAACGTTAGTGCATATCCTAGGAAACAAAATAGATGCAGATTCCAGGCAGTTTTGGGCAAAGGATTCTGATAACGACGCATTTAAATCATTTGACAATTTCTTGAAATGTTTGGGAACAAGATGTCATGCTCTGGAATCATGTGCTCCGGTAGCAAAATCAAGTAGTGCAGGACTGAAACTTTTAAGAGTTTATAGTACTACCCAAACACGGCAATGGAGTTGTATAGCGTGTAAAAAATTAACTTCATATATAAATAAAATTCATTTATAAATGCCCACTGTTCAAAAGCAGACAAACCAACCCAAAATAATAACCAGAACAAACAGTTGTACCAACTGCTTTCGTGTAGGACACTTAGAACCTCAATATTTCTCTCGGGCTCCGTTTCTGTCTACCGAGAAGCAGCGCATTGTTATGAAGTGAAATATCCAGACGCCACGGAGGTGATTAGATTTCAGTTTTATATGGACGATTTACTCATGGGAAGTGCTACAGTGGAAGGTGCAATAAACCTAAAAAACGAAATAAGTGAAATACTGAGCAGCTGCGGATTTAAACTTTGTAAGGGGAAGTCGAACTCTTCTGTGTTCCTGCAATCGTCAGAAAGTGATAACCTCGAAGATATACTAAAACTCATCGAACACGATGAAAGCATCAAAATTCGATCAGTTCACTTACAAACTAAACACCTTAACCAATGGCATCTGGACAAAAAGAAAAATTCTATCAGGAGGTTCCAAATTATACGATACTTTAGGTTGGTTGTTACATATTATAATAACTATTAAGATTCTACTTCAGAAATTATGGATAACCAAAACAGAATGGGATGCAGATACTCCAAATAACGTAGATTGTACATGCAAAAAATTTATACAAATTTGCATCATCTGCAGGTTATCCGATATTCCAGCTAGGTGAAAAGCTTTCATTGCCAATAGGACAAGCATAATCTTAGACTCAATTCATAAAGAAAGGTGGAGTCACGTGCCCTCATGTCAAAATACTGCCGATTTATATATATCCAGAGGCGTAAATCATCAATTAATCTCAAAATTGAATAGTTGGTGGCATTGACCTATACGTAACTACAACAAGAGCAATCGAAATGGCCAAGAACTAAAACAAAATCTCCACCACCAGAATTGAATACTATGAAGCTCGAACCAAAGGCATAACATACTACTAGCTGGTGCGAATCTAACAAGTACGACTAAATATAAACAAGTGCAAAATTATGTCATTCTTTCGAAAGAAAAACCATCGACATAAGCATAATCGCCAAAGCCAGCTCTATGTCGGGATTTATTAGGCGGTGGTCATGGAAGTTAACAGACATTAAATGTCTATTCAATTTCAATTTGGCTATGTTAGAATCCAAATTGGATTGGTTGTTCCAGTGTTGTCTCCGTATCACCAAATTCATAACAGTCGCATCAACATTCAAAAAAAGGGTTCGTTATGCATCGCCCGGAAAGATGGCTAGATTATGACAACAATATAACATATCACGAAAATATTTCTCGCCTACCGAAGAAACGTGCTGCTGGGACATATTTAATAACCGTATATCCTGGAAAACATCTCCATTCTTTTGTCCCAACCAAGATTACTCGTTAGAGTAATTTAATTCAATTGGACCAACATCGCACAGTGTATGGTGAGAATGAACCCGTCAACTGAAAGGCCAAACAATTGAGCGAAATAAGCTAAATAATAAATGCTTTTGAATGATATTTAAATACCTTAAAGTATCATTTACAGTGATTGAATTAATGAATTTTATTTTTATCTATGTATGAGAGTATTTTCTTTTTCACTCATTTTGTATGTTTATTCAAGCTTTAAAAGCTATTTATTTTTAATTAATCATATGTTTTTTAATTTTATATATAATTGTTATGTTTGAAATTGAATATTGATTATTGTATATTTAACTAAAATAAAATAAAATAAAACTCAAATAGCCCGTGTACTACTCCAAATATTTTTTTTTAATTGACTTAACACAGAAACGAGTTTTCATTTTACGTTTTTAATTCTATGAATTAGAATTTCTAGGTTTATTTGGTGATCTCGTCGTCAAAATAGGAATTTTTAGTGAACAGTATCTTTAATGACTTATTGATGCGGTCGATAGACAAACATGACCTTATACGTAGAAATTAACAACTAAACTCAGTATTATATTGTCAAAGCACAAAAAAAATAACTATACTATACTAAGCTAAATTTTGTTGACCATAATATGAAATTAAAAGGAAATGTGATAAAATGAAATAAGGTCAAACCTATATACCTGACGTCTAGATGACTTGACATTTTAATTTTTTTACACCCGCTTTTTTTGTCGTCTTCGCATGTCTGTGTACACAAACCTAAAACTAAATGATGAATGAGCTTTTATATACACAGATATATATATATATATATATATATATATATATATATATATATATATATATATATATATATATATATATATATATATATATATATATATATATAATATAATTATTCTAAGCTTTTACACATTATATAAATTTATATGTTGACAAAAACGTATATATATATATACATATATACGTACACATACAAATAAATATTATTATGTATTTTGTTACTGTTTATGTTTATTACACTCTGAACTCTAATTAAATTCTATTTTTCCCAAATGTGTGGAAAATAATGAAATAAAATGTATGTAGCAAGTCCACCAACCAAACAAACAAATACATAAATATATGTACGTACATGAAATACAAAAACAAAAAAATTAATTATATATTGAAGATAATTTAAAAGCCTCTTTTATTATTTCAGATAATTAACATATATGACGTATATTTAATTATATATTATTACAGTTTTGGACAATTATGGAGTATTAAAATAATGTTATAGGTCGATAATTGTGGATGTAACTAACTGGAACAAACTACATCCATACATTGTACATAACTTTAAAAACATACAAATTTATAAAGAACATTACTTATAATATTATGCAGCATAATAATATGATTTTAGATATTTGAATACAAAATATCTTTAAAATAAAATTGAAATATTTGACCTTTCTACCATTTTTTTTTTGTTGTTGTTGTCAAAACAGACATGGCTCTTACCAATTGGTAGTTCAAATTCATATACATATTATACCAATATTGAAGTCATGAATTATTTATGCAAATACAGCAGTAGATAGCAGCTATAAAAGACGACGAAAAATATCGTACATATGTACATATAAGGACAAATCGATATCTTTACATAATTTTTTTTTTTTTTTGTATTTATTAGACAATAAGGATACACAACATTTTGTTTGGAATGTATGATTTTGGTTTTTAATTTATACAAATTTCTTCTATTTACGATTTTATATGTACACTGGATTTTACAATTATTGTAATTGAAAATCTGTGAAATATATTATTTTCGTTGCATCAATATTAATATTTTCAGTTGAGCACGTCCTTGACATGTCTGAAAAGTCAAATTACATTATAAAAATATAAAGTTGGAAAAATATTAGATTTTTTTCAATAACATTATATAAAACAACCATGAATTATTTATGCAAATATTATTGTAAATATTAATAAATATATAAGAAATGAAGCTGTATTGATTTTAATAAGTTTTTTTTTTTAAATACATATCGATGGTTTTTCCATATTAATAAAGTTTGGTTTGTTGGATAATAATGCTCTTGGCTCTATATAGAATTTATAATGTTTTATTTTATATATCAAATCGTAAATGTTATGTTAAAGCAACTTTTTTGCTATAATATGTATATAGCAAAAATATTAAATCGAAATAAAAATTTTTTACAATCTATTCGATTCCTTGGACGATACTTTCTTTTTCAAAAGTTTTTCAATAATAATTAGTTTAGTTCAGTTCATCGAGGCAAATACGAATCAAGCCTCACATAGTATACAACGCATAAACTTGGCCGCTGCTAGTGCTAGATTATTTTTCGTGTGATTTACTATGTGAGCGCTTGGTATGCTCTATTAAAATTTCGTATCAAGAAATTTTTTTTTATTTGAAATTAAATTATTGTTGAAATTAAATTATTTCTATTTTTGACGTCAAACGTCTTATAATTAAGTATGAGGGTCCTTATAAGTTTACTCACAGTGCTCGGCTCCTACGTTGGCTAGAATAGTAAGCGATACATTATTTGACATAAAAAGTATCGATACAAGTTTAAAAAGGAACCATTGAATAATCTGCACATTTCTAAAATGACGGCTCATCATCTAAAACATGTAATATCTCGTGAACTTCTCGACATATGAAGAAAAAATGCAACATTAAAATTTTCATCTGGGTGCTCTGTAACGAATGTGGGTGGCATGAATAGGTGGGGCAATATAATAGTTCCCACCTGTAAACAGAGATTCCATTCGTTACTGAAATATTATGGTTCTGCCGGCTATCCAAAAAAAACTTCATGAAATCACAATTTCAAGCAAAACCTCACACGGCCAAAGGAACAAGCAATACTGTGATCGACTTTATTTTTCTATATTTCGGTACTCACTCATAATCGCTTCGCTAATTATCTATCGTTTACAAAGATTTGCTTTTTATAGTCCACTAAAACAATACCGCAACTCACCAATAATTTTGGTACGAGATAATTTTGATATACATTCCCCACCACAACAGGATTTTCCCGCGATTTTAGTTATTTGTAAGCATGACGTATTCGTCATAAAAGAAATAATAAAATTGAAAGCGCAGGGGTGTTAAACTTTAAAACTTTGGAACGTCGATGTTCGGCTCTCAATTACAGATTTTCGCATTATTTACATTTCATCCAAAGAATCAAACTCCGGAATTTGGGGCAGTAGCCCATTTGCATTCTAGTTGGCAATTCTTAATGCTTTGCTGTTATGCATATAAGTAAATCAAAGAAGTGAATTCATTCACTGCTTCTTGCTTATTTAGCCCTTTATTTACGACTTCTACGCTCTTTTCAGTTTTCGCTATGCGCATGGTTAAAGCTTCTATACTCCTAAGTATTTTTTCAAGAATTGGAGTTTCTTGATTTTCCTTAATAATGAATGGCTCCTGTTGCAGCTGGACAATCTGCGAGTAAATCTTTGGGCCCGCTGTTGTAAAGGATTGTTGGTTAACTTTTGCTGAGTTTTTGGGTGATATTCTGTCTAATTCCTCAGTTTTTGCAGTTCTTTAGCTATCTCGCATTCTTTGTAGTTTGCGGGATGATGGGTCCTTTGCGGTTTACACATTTAAGGGTGGTAGTTTTCCCCAGTTGATTAATACAGATATTTAATATTGAAACTTATAGATCATATGTGCCGCACATAGTTCTAATTTTATAGATTGGATGAAAATAGAATTTCGTGATGATTTGTAATTTGTCATTAGTCATTATTTTATTATTTCGGACTGCTGGAATGCGTACTTTGACCCGTTATTTCTGAATGCTAGATTCCATCAAAAGATGCACAGTTGCGTAAATGTCTTCAATATTATGTATTATTAAACGATGTTTGATGTCTATATATTATTTTTCCTTACATGTACCGTATGTTGTGCAGCAGGTCTTGTAACAAATATTTTTAAAACGCCTATGACTTTTTACGACAGATGAATGGAACCCATTTCAAAAGATTCTTCTTTTATCACATTGAGTTCAACAGGTAGCGGTGGAAGTCGCGTTATGCCCCTCTGATTCGAGCTAATCTTGTGCATGCATGATGCCATATTTGACTCTAATGTTAGACATGCATGTGTCAAAACCAGGTTTCCATCACATAATAGCAAAATTAAAATAGAAACAGGTACTTTTAAAAATTTAATTTTGTATCTTTTGTACAACTGCAATAGAATCGGATTCAATATCTTGCATCACCTTCTCTGGCCCTAATTCACTCCCAACACTGTGAGTTCATGCTCTTTATCAGCCTTTTGATGGATACGTCAATTATTTTACTACATTCTATTTTAACCATCACGCGTTTACGTCTTTTCAGAATATCCGCTGGCCAGTTCATTAACAACATTGTTTTCATTTCTAATGATTTTTTTAGGGACGTTTGTATTATGAGGTTCATTAATTAGCGTTATGAGAACTCGAGGCCATACCTATATCCGTAGACTTTGATTGGGGTCTGAGAATAAGCTCTATTGAATCTCCATCAAAATGATTGCTTTCTTGGATATTGCAGTCAGTAAATCGCCCTTCAATGAACCAATAGACCATTTCGTCCGTCACTGCGGTGCTTAAATCAAATCGCGATTCATCCGTGAACTGCTAACTCCGATGATGTTGACCAAATTTCAGTCTTGCTGAACGATGTCTTGGGAGCAAAATGGGACATAAGAGTGTTCTTCTTGGAATTCATTTGAATTGATTCGGTTGTCCGTTTGCTCCCGCTGCCAATACTTTTTCGACGATTTTCATTTGAAGTTGTGTTGCTTATACTATTCGACCCACATTTTCTTTCGGATGATTCCGTCACGCAAAAACATTACCAAACGGTATGTAAACTGAACAATTAACCTCGCTACGAAACGTTAACTTTTGTGTTGTTACGTTTGCTACTGATCTTCACTCTTCTCTTGAATATTACCAAAACAAATGTTTTGTATAAATTGGTGTATTCCTTATTTGAATAGTTGTTTGGATTAACATGGGGTGGTCTGATGGCTTTTAAGAATATTCAAATACACTTCTGCCATGACATTTACATCAACAAATGTTACAGTTCTCCTAAGAGAACTACCCCAAATCATTAATTCATCAGATATTTTGGGCACTTGTGGAATGTAAACATCACTAATGCATTCTCCTGGTTTCCTGTGCTTAACTTGCCTCCAGTCTCCATAATTGAGCTTGAATTTGCTATCGTTCGAAAACATAACACTGTCCCACATTTCTCTAGACGAAGTAACATGTTGTTAAACACTTAAAATTGGTTTTTGCAGTGAGCGGTGCTCTATCATATTATAGCTTATATTAACCTTTTATACGCAGAGTAGAGGCAGAGATTTCGGTTCCAGTAGCTTCGGCCACGTTTGTTTGTAATTTTGTGACGTTCTGAAACGGTTTCGCTAGGACCGAAGAACCAGAAACTTATTTTACACTATGGTGGTCTTCCGCTTTTTCCGCAGAAACTTTGGCTCGTCTTTAGTCAACTTAAATTTTATGATGATAGCCGCCACAGTACTATATAGTAGTTCTCCGACCGTTTTCTGATATTCGAATATATCCATATATGTCAGATAAATGATTAGTTCAATTTTACACTAATCTAGTTTTGAATTTTATCTATTCGCATAATTATTTAGTTCACCGTACAAGATCATAGGATCCGTCACAGATGTCAAAGCTTCGCAAAGCACTATTTACTGGTCTATCCCAATTGTTATAAATGTTAAAAATGTGTTGAAGTAGTGTGGGTTTTGGTTGGTGATTGTTCGTATGTAGTTTGTCAATGTTGTTAGTACGAGATTTGTAGAGTATGTAAATATAAATATCTTCAAAAATATCTTCGTAAATATAAATATCTTCATATATATAGATCCTCCTGCTTTTAATGGTATCAGTTTAACCTTTACAGATAAAGCAAAGTTCCTGGATCCCCTTCTAGACAGCAATATAAATTGCAAGCTTAACAAATTAGGAACGGGGTTAAGAAAGCTACGGTAGCGCTGAACTCTTGCAAAACTGCCATTGATGGGAGTCTGATGGATGGGGTCTGGGCCCCACATCGTACACTGGTTCTATACCGCAGTAATCGAATCCTATTGTATGGGGTTATAGTCTGGTGGCTTCTGATTAACCTCTCCGCCAATCTTTCCGATTATTGTAGCAGTTTTTGAGCTGAACTAACTGCGTTAAAGGAAGCAAGTTGACTGCGGTTGAGGTATAATGTATTATAAGGTATTTAAACCAATTAGTGTAAAACTAAACTGACGATGGTATATCCGACTGCGGAGTTTTCGCCCATATCGCATCATATATGAAAATCAGCCCGGAAATATATTTGAAAGATTTTTTCTTTATTTTAGGAAAATGACCTGGGATCAAAGAGATTCCAAATAATTTTGAATGTTTTTTATTTTGTAAATCTCTGTCATTAAATCAACACGTCGCGATTCGCGACAACACAATACTTACCCACTAATAAGCTCGGTATGAATGGGAAACGTATAACTAAGTTCGAGACAAGAAAATTCATTAAATTTTTGTGCTCCCAGCACATTTAACGTACGTATACATATTATATTTATGTTTGTATATGCATGAAAAACGAGAAGCTAATATTTGTCACACAAGAAGTTGTGCACTATGTGTCTCATATCCTTGAGTCATAGAGTCATAGGAAAAAAGGGTTAACTTAACACATAATACACTTATATGTTATATATGTGTACAGTTTATACATTTATGTATGTATGTATATACATATATTGGGAAAATTTATCTGAAAACTAGAAGTAACAGAACAAAAACAAAAATTAACGGAAGTAACATAAAACAAGAAATGTGTAAAGAAAATCGTTTTAACTTCAAAAAAGTAACATAACTTTGTGTTTTTTTTTTTTTTGGTACGGCAATAAAACATAAAAATCTTAACACATTTTGGAAATAAAATGAAAAAGTTTTTCGTGTAGCTAACTCTCATATATTTTTTTTTTGTATGTTAGTTTATTTAGTACGTTGAGACACGTCAAACTATGAAAATTTATCCAAAACTTATATTAAAAAATAATATAATATAGCTTTCTCCCTCCCTCCCTAACATGCTCACTAACATGTGTACACATATATGTAATATAAACTATGGTTATGGTGTACCCAACAAGGTTAAAGGAAAACAATTTTTTTTATTTGATTTTTTTTTGTTGATAATTTGGAAAAACTAGAGAACGTATATATATATATATATATATATATGTGTGGACTAATAAAGCTGTGTGTGAACATTGCAATAAATAAAATTGTGGAAAAATCGTATTAAACATGGAAATATTTTATTGTGTTTTATTGTGATTGGTGATCGTGACTGCGTGTTTGGAAAATTTAATATCGGTTGTGGCTTGGAATTTATTTGGTATGTACAAAACTGGTTTAAAATTATATATGTTATACCGATATGGCCCATGTTCAAACTGTTCTTATATATTATGATAAAATTAGTCTGAGGTAAATTTGATTATTTTATTTAAAAGTATTTTATATTTTTTACGAAAAATTCATAATTCAGGGGCCCTACTATCACTTTCGAGAACGATTTTCGACGACGGTCGTTTTCCTATAGTAGGCAAAGGAAGAAAAAGGAAAACAATTTTATAAATTTACTATTGTTTACCTTTTTCTTCCTTTGCCTACTATAGAAAAACGACCGTCGTCGAAAATCGTTGTCGAAAGTGATAGTAGGGCCCCAGTATTGGAATTTAATAAAGAGCCTATTTTTCAAAATATTTTCGAAGAATATTTGTGTATACGAGCGAATAATGAATTTGATATTAGACGGTAAAGTCGAAAAATTAAATATCTACAATCGATAATATGTACGTACCTTTTTCTATTTTGGAATGTAACATTCCATTTAACATTAATTCTTGAGAATAAATCTTAGGAGTAGAAGAAATATAGTAGCTATAACGATATATTAATTAACAGTCTAATAATTAAAAATAACTATCGAAATTTTTAAATACCAAATTTTATTTGTTCGTTCGATGCACTCACATAGTGAAACTCACGAAAAATTGCCTTGTATTAGAGATAGAAAGTTTTTCATGAATTTTACTATGTGATTACTTGGCAAGGTCGACCAAAACTTTGTATCGAAATTATAATTAAAATTATAAATTATAGAAATTCTTGTCACACAGTAAAACGAAACATGACACAATATATACAAAACCAATATGAATACATGTCAAATAGTATAGCCATTTAGAAAATATTTAAGAACAACTCGAGTCTATCATAACCTAAATACAGCTAAGTAGGTTGGGTACTAAATAACTGCCTGTGTAGGTGAAATTATCAATTGGAATGAAAGCGTCAACAAAATGTTTGAAGAATAATTTAACAACCAAAAATTATTTATCGAAAACAAAAAATAATGGAAAAATTGAAAAAGGGCTGGTTGGATAAAGGAACACAACATCACTAAAAAATATGAAAATTAAATTACAGAATTTTAATTAAATTAATTTTTTTTATATAATATTGCAACTGATATACTCTTGATCATCTAGTAACTTTCCTATCATAATTATATTAACATTTGTTGGGGTATAGCCCAACGGCTAGTCCCAGAAATTTAAATTATTAATTTATATAAATATTTTCTATAATAAGAATTCTATATTCCATTCATTAGATTAATTGGTTTGGTCTGTTGCAGACATCTTATTGCCAACGGTCTGCCCCGCATACATATCTCGATGTTTCCGTGCTGTCGGAGGCATGAATCATCTTTAAATTTCGGTATCATCTTGATGTTCGTTTTCTTGGTACAACCCCAAAGCTGTATACCATAGGTCCATACCGGTTTCAGTATATTTGCCGGTATAAAAGTAATTTATTGTTATTATTTATAAAACCAATTACAGAATGTCTACCTAAGACCCAATACATCTTCCTATACTTCATTTTCAGCTCTTCTTTTTCTTTTTGACATGTTCTATCCACCTCAACTTGGCATTCAGCGTCGTACCTAAATACTTTGCCGTATCTAAATATTTGTATCAGTAGTTCACAGGCACAGATTTAGTTTCGTTCAGGTTTATTCTCCATTTTATCAGCCAATGGTTGACAGAATTTGTCAATTTTTGCAATTTGCTAGTAGCTTCTCCTACATTGTTTCCTACTGTCAAAATCGCAGTATCATCAGCATATGTTGCTATAGTTGCTTCTTCCATTGGTTATATCCCGAGTATATCGGAGGTACATGACAGGGTCCAATACGCTTTAAAAATGACTTAGCGTAGACACTTTTTTGGTCACACAACATTCATTCAATCTATTCATTCATCCCATTCACACAAGTACAGTATATCGCACCTGCGCATTGCATAGCTCTATATAACCCTGTACAGTGACATGGAAGATGGGTCGGCCCATGAGTTCTACATTCCAACAGAGGGACATAGATGTTTTCAATTTAATCACCGATCGTAATTGGGAGATGAAAAATCCCTTTTGCATCTCGCCTCTGTTGGGATTCGAAGAACCCGGGTACCTCCCGATCCAAACGTCACAGCGTTAACCACTGTGCTATTTGCTCGGTTAATATGCTACTTTGTAGTACTTTTCTAAATTTTCTTTAGGTCCGAGCATTCGTTTTCATATTTTACACGGAAGTGTCTATCAGTTATGTAGGATTTCAGAGTTTCATAATATTGTTTAGGAACGCCCCACCCGAGAATGAAGAGGTCAAATGCTTGCGCTCTATCCAGGAAAACTTTTAAACATATTTTTTTAGTTTCTAGTGTACGTACTATAATATCTATGATTCTATAGACTTGTTATATAGTCGGGTAGTTTTCTCTGAATCCAAACAGGTGGTCAGGAATGAGATTTCTGTCCACCAATATGGGTTTCATTCTCTTCAGGAGCAATTTTTCTAAAATCTTGGATATGGCTGGGAGTAATGATATCGGTCTGAAGGACTTTTTATCGGTATATTGTTTGTTAGGATTTAAGATCATGATTACCTCTGCCACCTTCCATTGCCTTGGAACATATCTTAGTCTAAACACAGCATTGATTAGGAGGTCGTACCCATGAGATTTTTTCATGTTTTAATTTACTCGATTTTATCAAGTTGTTCCTTAATTTAGCCTATTTTGCAGAAAAAGACCCGAAATTATGAGAAAAAATTGCAAATGAATTTCCTCTGTTAGCTCTTGTAGAGATACACTTCGTATTTCAAGCTCAGCAGGTCGTTTCAGTAGGTTAACATTCGCATCCGCAATTGGACTGGGTAATGGTTGAAACGTTTCTTCTAGGTGGCTCGCAAACACGTCAGCGGTTTGTTTACCGCTTCGGGCCCAGCTTCCATCCTCATTTCGAATTGGTACCGTCGAATTTGTTGGTGTGTTAAGTGCTTTCGTTGCTTTCCATTAGAAATATTCGGTATCTTTATGGTTAATAAGTGACGACAAATATGTACTTATTGATTCATTTTTAATTGTTCTGATCAGAGATTTTAACTTGTTACATAGGTTATTAAGAACGGTTTCCTTTTCTTTGGTTCAAATAATTTGCCAAGACTTTCGAACCTTACGTTTCTTTGCCACAAGCTCTCTTACTTCAATTGGATAGTTTTTACAGTTCATGTTTTTTGCGTATTTTAAAGATGTAGTTTGCTACGCAGCTTGATGTATGTTTTCTATTAGCCTTTCTACTTCCTCTTCGACTTGTATGATGTTCCTTATTGGTACTTGAAGATTGGTTTGATGATGATGTTTTGTTCTAATAATTCTAATAAAGTTTTCCAATTGGTATTCTTATTAGACAGTCTCGCTGTGAATTCTTTTTTAATTATTGTTTCACTGACCGTCATAATCCAGAAGAGTGGTCCGAAGTATAAGCACTTCATTATTTTCCAAACGAATGTGATTGAAAGTCACATTTTAAATTGTTTCGTGCTTCAAACAATGCTCTCCCTTTTGGTGTAGTAACTCTGATGCCCTAGTTTGTGTTTTACGCATTGAAGTTGCCACCAATGATAAAACAACCTCCCATGTTGTTAAAAAAATCTTCATAATATGTCGTGATGTATGTTTATTGCTGATTTATATATTTCTTTGTACTTTGTGTGGGTTTTGATACATTGACATTCTTAATAAGAATGGCAGATCCGCCACTTGCTCTCTCTGATGGATGGATGGCATGGTAAAATCTGTACCGACGTATTCTAGAATATGAGGAGTTAGTGAAATGGATTTCAGAGATTAGACATATAGCAATTTTTTGTTTAAATATTCAGCCCATTCGAATTCCAAATTACTATTCTGAGCGTTTCTTTATTTATTTTTATTTTCTTATCGCGTTGGGTAACGAATATGACAAGTTTTTCAAATGTTCAAATATGAGTTTATTGGTTGTATCTTTTGCTTTTGCCTCTTGACCGTGTGTCACCTGTGCATATGATTCTTTTCCTCATTATTTATATTCACTATAGCAAGGTTTATCGGTTTGGATCAAACTTTCTACCGCGATTTCTTTTATTTTGTTATTCTTTGGCTACCTCACAGCCACTGGATGTTAATTAATGCATTTTGCAACGGAGTTTCTATCTAATGGGCACGAGCTCGTAAGGTGGGTATCAGCACATTTAACGCATCCTGCGATACGCCACAGTATCATTGAGTATGATTGAAGCCTTGAAATTTTTTACATTGGGCTATCAGCAGTGACTTTTTCTTTCACTATGGTTCAATTCTAACTTTCATATTTTGAATTGCTCGAATTTCATGAATTTTTGGAATATTCGCCTCCTTGCCAAACGTTAGCATGGAAAGCGCAGCCGATTTTATGACGACGCTGTTGACTTTATCAGCTACCTTTCCCTCTTTTTTAATGATGTTTGCAGCAGCATATCCTTAATGTCGAATCCTTTACTCTGTAGCTCGGCAATTATATCTTCACTCTAACCATAACCTTAGTTGGTCCTTCCTGCTTGTCCTCATATGTATTCCAAACTTTCCCAGCATTAAGCTTCATAGAGCGATTCTATAAGTATCTGAGTGTGGAACATTTATCTTCCAAACAACATTATTTAGTGCTATACTAGCTTGAAGTCCTTGTCCATAATTGATGTCATCAGAGCCTTAACAGCTGGATAGTCTTTAATACCAACTAAGTTTATTGGTGGAGGCTCTTTTTTTTTTCACTGTGTTAGGAATTTCATCGTTGCGCTGAGTAGTTGGTTTACTAGATGTTGATGTTTGCTTTCTCTGCTTAACATATTCTGGCGATGGTTCTGCTCTTCTTTTCCTTCTGGGGTTATTTTTTTTTCACGATACAATCAGATTTCCTGGCCACTTCCTCTACATCAGAAACTGCTATGTTGGATGTGGTGATTTTGCTTGTGCTTCTTGATCCTAGCACTGGGATTTGGTTCCTATTTCTCTTTCGAGTTCTTCTTCGTCTGTGTTGTATTTGTTTATTTTCTTTTTCTGACCACCTCTTCTAGACTTTTTAATTGGTTATGAAGTGTGCTTTTTTCACTTTCAACCTTGGAATTAGTTGATGGTGAAGACAAAGTCATAGTAATATCCCCTATAGAACTCGATTTTTTAATAGTAGGTGATCTTAAGATTTTCTTATTACTATATATGATCATTCCTTAGTAAGCTTGTATTAATATCTGTCCCAGCAGCCAAGTACACGACTGTGGAGACATTGTGGTCGTTTGATTTCGCCCACTTGCTCACTCCCGAGTGTCGCCTGTCCTGGTAGTCCCTGCACCGTACATTTTCCTGTATTCAGGCTAATCGTTGGTTTTTTGTCAAAAGATCCTTCCGCTAGCATTTTATACCTTCTGCCAGGTCAGATCACTCTTACATGAATAAACAGATGCTGTTTGATTAAATTAAATGAATTATTGTGTATATATGTTGTGATAAAATTGACTTGAATTGGTTTTAAATCAAGTTTAAGGTTTTATCCATATTTAAAATGAAAAAAAAATGTCAATCCCTATCAATTTAGTTGCAGTTATTTTTTCAGTCACCAAAGTGACTTTTATATTTATGCAGCTGTTCTATTCGGTTAAGCTTAATATTTTCAATAACAACCAAAATTCAATGAAGGGTTAAAATGAATTTAGAAGATTTATAAAATTCAATTTTAGAATAATTTTCGAATTCGAAATATTAATTTTGAACGGTTTCTTTATTTTTCTAAACAGCATCGAAGTTTAAAAAGGTTTTATAGTTTTTCCGAATTTATTCAAATTTAGAGGAAATTTAGGAAAACTTCAAAACTTATGGCCAATTTCTCATTATTAAAGAAATATAACCGAATTTTTCGAAATTTGTATATTCCAATTTTAGAAGGTGTGTAGGCAATATTCCTAGAACATTTTGCAAATTCTAATCATATTCATTGAATTTTTTAAAGAGTTTTAGACGGTTAAAAATTTTACACAACAACATAAAATGGGGAAAGGAGTAGTCGATATAAGACCACAGTTCTGGTATCTTAACCTATTGTTTATTGTTTAATAAACTTAGAATTTACCAAAATGATTTTATTTTGAACAAGGCAGATTACCGAAATTTAGCATACGGATCCCAGAACCAGACCATTATCGATTGACTAAGTTCGGTAGAAATCATGCTAGTGAAGATTGCCATAATTTTCTTACTCTTCAATAAAAATTAACAGTTTTTAAATGTCCCTTATTGAGTCAACATTTTGGGTCCAACGAAGCCGAGTCGTTTTCGATGATCGAGATAATTTTTAATTGTTGTGTTTTGTTCAAACAATGTCTCAACTCTAAAAATTACAACACTCTAAACTCTTAAATTCAATTTTCGAAATAAATTGTTTTATTGATCAACTATACTTAAAATATTTTCGTTTTAATAGTGAGATTTGAGCAGAATTTGAATCAGTCAAATAGTGGTTGAATTTGGATTAATAAAAGAAACTTAAATAAAGTGAAAGCTTCTTGAATATCTATAGTCGTAAATAATTTTGTGAAATTCGAAAATTGAAAAACTTTTATATTCTATATACAAAAATTTCCCAATTACCAAAAATTGTTCAAATGGGATTTTGAATTCAGAAAACCAAAAAAACTAATTCAAAAGAAGCAATTTTACTTTGTAATTTCCCAAATATTTTTATTTTCTGAGAATAAAATTATTGCGGTAATCTTTATTCATCTTGGGCATATAACATGTCTACCGCATTATATAAAATCTGTTGATATAATTTTATACTAATTACCATAAAAATATTCTAGCTGTGGTCCTTCAAAAAAAAATTAACAAGTTCAAAAAATTCGATCACCACCCTTCAAATTATCTGAAAACATGGAAACGACTTAATTCAGATCACGAGGAACGTGAATTTACCAAAAACTCGTAGGTAGAAAAATTGGTTCACCAGATTAAAATAAAACCTTTCTGATCTTATACATCTACAATCGTTCCTGAGGCAATTAAAAGTCTTGGTGTAGGTTAATTACTATATAATCAGCATTTTGGTATAGATAATTGGATAGGTCAACAAAAAAATAAAAATATTTTCCTAACATTTTTATCTTCTAATAAAACATAAAAAATAATTATTAATAATAATTATTTGGTTACCAATAAATTTCTAACCTTTTTTCCGTTCATATCCAAATCATATACGAGTACATATACCGGGTGTTTTTTTTAAACTGAGACGATCAAATATCTCGAAAAATAGCCACTCTACGGAAAAAATGTCCATAATCAAAATTTAATCATACCGCGGGGGAAATACATTAGTGCAAAAAAAAAAAGACCCCCCACCCCCGCTTTGTAGGTGGGGCGGGGGTAACTTTTAAACTAAGATAGGAAGCCATATTTTTTATTGCAGATACGGATTCTACGACTAAAAGTACGTATGATTTGAATAAAATATTTTGTTCGGTTCATGATAGATGGCGTTGCAATCGACGAAATTCAATTTTTTCAATTTCTCCTTCTTAGAACACACGCATTCGATTCTGCAATACGTTTGAAATAAAAAACATTACGTTTTCATTGGAAATACTCGAAATTCGTCATCAAAACAATTTATTCAGTTTTGTAAATCTAAATAAGTGTTCAAAATGATGGCCTGAATTTTGTATTTTTGAAATTTAATAATAAAACTTGAAATTAATTTTGAACACTTATTTAGATTTACAAAACTGAATAAATTGTTTTGATGACGAATTTCGAGTATTTCCAATGAAAACGTGATGTTTTTTATTTCAAACGTATTGCAGAATCGAATGCGTGTGTTCTAAGAAGGACAAATTGAAAAAATTGAATTTCGTCGATTGCAACGCCATCTATCATGAACCGAACAAAATATTTTATTCAAATCATACGTACTTTTAGTCGTAGAATCCGTATCTGCAATAAAAAATATGGCTTCCTATCTTAGTTTAAAAGTTACCCCCGCCCCACCTACAAAGCGGGGGTGGGGGGACTTTTTTTTTTGCACTAATGTATTTCCCCCGCGGTATGATTAAATTTTGATTATGGACATTTTTTCCGTAGAGTGGCTATTTTTCGAGATATTTGATCGTCTCAGTTTAAAAAAAACACCCGGTATATCTCCTTAAAGTTTTATAACTTTCAGTTACCATTACGAAAGAAAAATTGTGGTATAATTTTGTATTCCACTAAATTGCATTTTAAGTTCTCTCGAATCATTATCAAATTGACCAAAAAATATAATTTTGTTTTTTGTGTTAAATAATTTTTCGAAAAATTTTCCCCAACACCAAAAACAATTTTGCAAAACTTTTTTCGTTTTTTTTTATTCCGAGAAAAAGAAGCAGAAGAAGAAAAAATATTATTAAAAGCCAAACAATTTTTCTTTTTTCCACATTTTTTTGAAAGTTAACACAATAATTAGCATCTCTCGTTTTTTTTTTTTGTTACTTGTATTTTATTCTTGCTAATTCCATTTTAGTCCTCTCTGTTAATTTTCATCTTAAATATAAATTTTTTCATCATCATTGTTTCTCGAGAAGCATGAACACAAAAAAAAACTTTAAAATAATTTCTATGTTGTTAAATATTTTTTGTTGTTGTTGTATTTTATTTTAACTTCAAGTAAAATAAAAAGGATAATTTCCCTTCTTGCTCGTCTCACTTTAATTTGCGTTCACATTTTCCAAAAAGAGCGAAGAATATTTATGGATTATTCATTCATTGTTTGTCTTGGAAATGTTTTAAGACGAGCAGAAGAAAAAGGAAAATTGAAAATTAGAATGCGAGACTAAAAAAAAAAAAATTTATAAAAACGGAAGGAAACGCGACAAGACCTACGGATTTTAATTTTTTTTGTGTAAGATTATCTCGCATTAACACAATAATTTCTTATATTTGTTTTATGTTTTCGCGTTTTTTTTTTCAAAGGTCCTTATTGTTAAGCTTCATTAAGCCACAATTTCTGCTATGGCTGTTTTATTTTCACAGTTTTTTGTGTTATTTCTTCTTCTTCGTCATCTTCGACTTGTTTTCGTCGGGTCTTATTCATTTTCATATAATTTTCCCATCGTCTTATTCTTAGTGTATATATGTGTATATGTACAATATATTTCTCTTCGTTTATTTTTTTTTAATTATAAACTTTTTATATTTCCTTCGTCGTCTTATATTTTATCATTACAATTTAAACAGAATCTTTTTAATTATAATTTGAAAAGACAATAATATAAAAAATAAGAGTGAGACAGAATATATATATATGTATATATACGAACGAATATAAAATTTATTTATTTGATTTTAAATTTATATTTTTTAAAGAATTTAATTTTATTTATTTTATGGTTAATTTATTATGCTTATCTTTGGAAAAAAAAATTATTTTTTATTTTGGTTTGGTATACGATATGTACGATATAAAAATAAAAATGTGGTTTATTTGGCAGGTAAAATGATTTTATCTTAAATGGCCCACATCATACCCCCACAGACAGAGAGAATGGAGCACACACAGTACACAAAAAAAAAAAAGATTGGTTAAATAATAAAAATGTGGATAAATTTTTTATGTTGCTATTGTTGTTGGAAAAACCAAACGAAAATAAAAAAACATTTCTCCTTTTTTCATTTTTTTTTATTTTTATTCTGGTGTTTAGATTACAATATCTGATTGTTATCATGAAACCATAAATTTGTTTCATGACATATTAAATTTGTGTATTATGCGTGTTGTGTATAATATGTTGTTCGTGTTGTAAACAAAAATGAAACATCTATGTATGTATATTATGTAATTTAAAGATCAGTGAGCTGATAAATAAAATTTAAATTGGAAAATGCATTTGAGATTGCTTCGGTTTGAGAAGGGTACATAAATGATATGTGAATGGGTGACCACAACCATAAATAAAGCTTTAAGTTGAAAAATATGGAAACTTATCGGGAGATATATGTATATTCTAAACTAATGGCATCCGAACTTACTTCAACATTTATATAAATAATATAGATACGCTCTTTCGGTCATCGCCTGTAACAAAATTCTATGGCATTCATTTCGTTCACTCTGATAATCGAGAACTATTTACAAATTATGAAGTCATAGATTGAAATTATCAAAATTATCAATTGCAGAAATCAGAAGATTGGCGACTCTGGAGGTTTTAGATAATAAATTAAAGGCTAACGAATACAATTTGGAGACCTAACATTTGGTAATAAAATATTGTAAGTTGGTGTCTGAAATTTGAACTCTAAAGCTTAGATGTGTCTCAAGATGATGTCTCAAGATTGGCAGTTGTAGTTGCGTTATTATTCAAATTACCTATAATTGTAAACGCATTTCTAATTTATAAGATCTAATATTAATTGTTAAGTGTCGCCAGTTGTTGGTTGTCTCGCAGGAACAAGATTAAGTTAAGCCTCATTTTGAATCTGGTGTAAAATTCAGGTTTAGCTGGGATCTACTTTTCGTTTACTTCTTAGATTTTAAATCTGAGCTAACCGCTGTTGGGGGCTAATACCAGAATGAAATAAAATAACGGTTTGAAATATCCCACTCAGGCTTGTGGACTCTATTTGTAAAATTAAGTTCGCCTTGATTTATGATTTACTTAATAGATTACCACGGGTGAGGTCTATTTAGTAAGCGAGAATAAACACATTGTATTGAGGTTGAATTCATTCTCCTTCTTTCCAATATGGATGAGCTATGGTCATCATAAAGATTGTCCTTCATCTTTGTATCGGTGTCGATTAATTTCTTCCACATGGTTTCGATTTGAGATAGATTTTTCTGCAAGTACTCCTGAGTCTTCCTGCTTTCACCATCTTTAGTGTAATTGCTTTTGCTCTTTTGAAGTTGATCGAACCGAGCACATTGAGCTTTGTATAGAGCTTTCATTTGCATTGCCTATGTGTTGCGGTGATAAATTTAAAATCTATTTTAGTTGAGTCTGTTGTTTGTAGATCTCTCGTGACTGTTGCTTTATATGCTGCCTCGAGACGTACGCTTGGAAGTTGTAGGTCTTCTTGTGATATTGTTGGTGTCATTGGTGGTCCGCTATGTAGGAGATGGCGCATATTTTCTACCGGCTTATTGTAAACATCTGTCATGTTTTTTCGTGTTACGAGATAAGCGTGATTCTGGTCCAGAGGTGGGACCATTCCTATATAAATTTGTCACCGTTTCCAACGAATTCGCGCTTTTAGACTCGCGATTCTCTTTTCTAAGTAAGACTTCGTCTATCTATCTTCAACGTGTTCTCGATAGTTTTCCTCTAGTTGAACTATCTTCCCACCTGTTACCCCTTGGATTTGAAGTAACTCATCCATCTTATTGTTGTTTCGTTTACTTGTGGTGGTATTGGTGCATGTTGTTGCTTAGCTCCTCCTTTGACGTTAATTTTGTGAAGTTATGTGCCTGTTGTTGCTTTGCTGCTTTAGTGTCGTCATCCTTGACGATGTTATAGACTGTCCGTTTGTACTTTTATTTGCCAGTTGTTTTAGTGGCACGAAGGAACAATGTTAAGTTTCAGCCTCAGGTTGTATCCGATTTATAATTGAATTCGCCATATCTTCCGGCTCGAAGGACCATGTTAATTATCGCCAGTTGTTGGTTCTCTCGCAGGATCAATATTAAGTTCAGCCTCATCTTGAATCTGGTGTAAAATTCAGCCTTAGCTGGGATTTACTTTTTTTTAACTTCATTAAACTCTGAGCTTACCGCTGTTGAGGGCTAATACCAGAGTGAAATGAAATAACCATGTAATAGGAACATGTTAAATTTCAATCTAATGTTCAAGTCGTAAATTTCGACCTTTATAGATTTAAATAGTTGATTAATTAATAGATTACTTCGGCTGGGGTCTAATAATTAAAATGCGAACAACCTAACTTTGGTGTTGTTGAGTAGTTAAATTATTCTGATTTTACTATAGTTCATTTTTCCAGTATATATACAAAATTGTACACAATAATCACGCACTAACAACAAATAAATTGTAACTCTAGTAGTAAAAAACTACACTAATATAGAACTGCCGAATTGCAATTAATGGTGTCCCACCTATATGGTTGTGGTTGTAAGCATATTTTTATTTTTATTTTTTTTTAAACAATTTAAAAGGCCATTACTAGCCCCTTACTGAATCAACAATTTGGGTCCAACGGTTTCGATCCCGAGCATGGTCTTCATACTGTCTCAGACAATCTGAAGAGGCCAAGTCGTTCTCTACATCGTGGAGCCATCGTCGCCTGCAACGACCTCTGTGCCTACCATATATGGTGGCTCTCCTTTCAGAGATCGCTGCACAATTCGTTCCGGATCAGCACGCAGAACATTCCAGAGCCAGCGTACTCGCTGAGATCTTACTTCATGTACAATATCGGGGATACAGAGGTCGTAGGTACCATCTATTTCGCGTTTTGGGCCGTAAATCACACGCATAACTCTTCTCTCAAATGTAAGGAGCCATCTCTTCACTTGATAAGTGTTTAGATTTTAGCAGTGGCCTTAGAGGATAAAAGAACGACTACCAGCTGCCAGCCGCACTTTAATATCCTCACCCACACGGTTATCGTGAGTGATAAGAGAACCCAATTATTTGAACCTCCTCACTCCCTCAAACGTGTGGTGGCCGCTACTAAAATCTGGTGTGCCATTGTCCCTAAAACCAGAGATCAGGTATTTCGTTTTGGACTCATTGATCTGAAGTCCAACTGAAGCTGAAAATTCTACAAGCGGATCAAGTATTTCTACTGAGTACCATGAACATCCCACATTGAACTCATGTTTAAACCCGTGATTGAACATTATTATTCAACATCCAATTTGAATTAATATTTTACGTTTGTCAATCGATTTTTGTAATTTTCTATATAAATGAATCATGTTGCCCTCAATATTAGAATATAATCCGGCCGTGGGAAAGTTTGCTCTGCAATGTGAAAATCGCGAGTTCTGCTTTTTTTATTATCATAACAATTGCATAATTTAGATTCTAAGTCACATAGTCGTCGAATCGAAATCTGCATTAAGATCTTAGTGATTTTATAACTTTTGAATGATTAATAAACCGAGTTTCCGTTGTCATGAAAAATGGCCTAAAACCGGAGAAACTTATTTGACAATGACTAATGGTAATGCTATGTGATACATGGTTGATTTGGTTTTCCGTGATCCCAGCAACATGAACGAATTAATCTTTTACGGAAATAAAAAGAACGGTCAACCGTAAATTTTAGGCGCCTAGGATTCTGTGCATAATATTTTTCAAAATGCACTAACAAATTCTATTTGAAAAATAATGAGTTTGGAAAAGTCAATGGAGTTAGCCCGAAATTTTTTGGAATATGTCTTGGATAAGTGAAGCTAACCCGAAAAAGTGTAAATAACCCATAAAATGTAGCATCCCAAAAAAACAAAAAATTGGATCTTATATGTTGTAAGCTACTTGAGCAAAATGCAATTGTGTGCTAATGAAGTTTATAATAAGGAGATCATCCTAAAAATTTATAATTTATTAGTACAAAAGCTTATAAATTACGTAATGGTAAAATCCAAATCTCTTTACAGCTTTTCTAAGAGATAAGCCCACCACGTGATGGCAAAAGAAACACTACTTAACATTCATACCAGGTGGAAATAACCCGTTTTCAAATTGATTTATTCATTTTGTGATATTTTGTGTAGGTATTACGAACTCACATTAAATTGCATTCCTAGAGATAAAGCCTGGTGGCTTAAAAGATGGGATAGTCATAATGTTACTTAAGATATATGAAACCTACCTTATATAAATATATATTATCATGAAATGGTTAAATATAAAACTTTAAAAATAGGTTATTTCCACCTGATATGAACATAGGGTAAATCCAATTTATGATCATGTGTTATCGATTCTCTACGGCAACTAGACATCAATATAGCTTCATCCGATTTTGATAAATCCATTTTATGATCATGTGTTACCGATCGTCTACCAAAACTAAACATCAATATGGATTCATCTGATTTTGATAAATCCAATTTATGATGATGTGTTACCGATCGTCTACCACAACTAAACATCAATATAGAATTATCCGATTTTGATAAATCCAATTTATGATCATGCTGTTACCGATCGTCTACCACAACTAAACATCAATACGGATTTATCCGATTTTGATAAATCCAATTTATGATCATTTGTTATCGATCGTGTACCACAACTAAACATCAATATACAATTATCCGATTTTGATAAATCCAATTTATGATCATGTGTTACCGATCGTCTACCACAACTAAACATCAATATAGATTTATCCGATTTTGATAAATCAAATTTATGATAATATGGTACCGATCGTCTCCTACGGATTTATCCGAGTTTGATAAATTCAATTTATCGTCATGTGTTATCGATCGTCTACCACAACTAGACATCAATATGGGTTTATTCATATTATTATATTTGGGGCCATATAAAGGTTAGCCGATTGTGCAAATTGCAGGATACGGCTGGTGATCGGAATTTTACCAGATCTTGCCATTACTATGACCAACTCAATGCAAAAAGAAATTATTTCCGACTTCGGAAGTTCCTAGGAGTTAATAATAATATTCGTAACTATTTTATTTAAATTTTATGAAAACCTGAGCTGGGATATTCAATCATTTATTAAACACATTTATGAAAAACTACATATTTTTATTTTGTTTCAGGATTAAACTGGGATGGGATAGAATAGTATTGCCCGATGTACGTTACTATTTTTTCTGGGATAACTTTACGTGCTTGAAATTTCGAATTTTTGTGTTTCAGAATTTAACAGAAAATTTGCGAATTGTCGATTTTTTTCGATTTTAATTGTCGAAAATCGTCTTCTTTTCATAATTGCAAAATAGATCAGAAGAAACGTTAGATATTCGCATATTATAATCATGTATTATTCGAGAATGATGGCCACTAATTCGAGCAAAGAATATTTTTAATAACGTAAACCCCTTGAGATACCTTAAAGGTTTTCAAACTGGGTGACGCAACTCCCAGGATAGCGAAAATTTTAATATTCCATAATTTTTTTCTGATTATACGCATTAAACATTTCAAAACATAAATAAATAAAAAAACAATTCCTAGGAAGACCACAACCAAAGAACTTTTTAATATAATTCATAATTTGTTTTGATGAAAAGTGGAATAACTGCATTGGACTTTATATTGACGGAGCACAAGCAATGTAAGGCAGATCTGCAAGCATTAGTTAAAAATAAACCATACTGAAGCTATCTGATCGCACTGCATGTTTCACAGGGCCGCGCTTGTATCAAAAAATATGAGCGTGCAACTTTCTTTCATGTTGTTACAAATGCTATTATCTCGTGCAAAAAGTATGTTCGATGATTCAAAGTGTGTTCGAACACACTTCAAGGAAAAATTACAATTTTTCTCGATTTTACAAACTTCACATGAGTCCAGAATCCATTTATCACTGATGATTTTAAAGCAGTTGGATAACAACTTTCGAAAAACAACAGTTGATAGAATTATTCTGCGATATGGCTTTATTGCCTTTATAAAACTTTGAGACCGAAACCATAGTTCAGCTTTGGTTAGAACAAAATCATGAATAAAACCGTTTTTAGAGTAAAGCTTAACATATATGCTGTTATTATTCCTATTTATGTGAGACTCGATTTTCTGCTTTAGCTGCAGTGCGATTAAATCAAAATATAGAGCCCGTTTAGTAATGGAACTACTACTACCACTTTGTGCAGAAGGTTTTTTTTAACATGAGAGTCCCAGTTACATAAAGTTTGGAAACCACTGCCCTAAAGATAGCATCTTGATTACTCTAAATAGCTGAACTGTATATATGAGATTATGAGTAGATTTAGAACAGTTGTAAATACGCGTTACGACGGTTTGGTGCATGGTACAGCTTTCTTAGGATTGGAGTGGGATAAAGTTTGTGCACGTTTTAGAATGTACATGCAGTACGAATTTATCGCTAACTGAACTAAAAAAATTGAAAGCACTTAGTCCATTTAGTTTCATAAACTGCCGTCGCTTTCGATAGACAGCTATCAAACTAATCCAAGGTCTTACCACGAATAACACTGCTTTACAATTTTTCGATGAGTATATTATGATTAACAGTGTAAAACGCTTTTGAGATATTGACAAATAACGCTGAGAGTTTTATCGATTTAGTTATACTAATGTGTATATGTGGGAGGGCTCGTACATTTTTTTAAATATTTCCCTGGTTTAATACTAAATAATATTTGTAACAAAATAGCTATGTTCCTTATTTAAATTTGTCAATAGAGTTGAATTACGAATTATTTATAAGATTTAAATCGCGGAGAAGTTAGCTTAGCATTTGCGTTTAACATTTGTTAATGAAACTAAAATCAATCTGAGAAATCAGTGTAGATATTTGCAAATTGAAAAGATTTAAACAATCTGTTTCAATAAACAACTAACGAACAAGAAACAAACTGCCCATATCGATCTGAGCGAGAAGCGACTATCGGCTTTTATATGTAATAAATATATGTTTCGCCACTAAAACTACCTGTTCGCTGGCTGTTGATGTAGAATTTTTAATAAGCAGCACTTCTAAGTGCTCCAATATATTTTGAGATGACCATCATTATTTCCTTTCGATAAATTTAAATGCTCTCTCAACATTTTAATTTTCTATTTGAAGTTTAAATGGTGGTTCAAGAAGTTAGAAACTTCTGCAGTTCGTCGTAAGGCGGTTTCTCTTCAGACACCATATTAAAAAATTTTGTGTTGTTCACGGTCACTTTTTTACTATTTTGACTTGGATATAAACGTATTAAAAACGGTTAGGCAAGAAGTTTCGTGGTAACTTTGTAAGAATAATTGTGAAATAAAATTCGTTACGGTGATACGTTGAATAATTACCCGAAAATTCGGGTACTCAAAAAAACAGAAAAATATCCAGATGTCTGAGTACTTGATAACCGATGTGGCTCAAAATATTCAATATATTGTTTTTTAATTTATTGATTTATTGATCGCATTCCTAATTTCGAGCGAATTAACAGGTTCCATAAAGCAAGACCATTTTTTAGGAACATCATGGGAATAATCTATTAAATTCATTCGATACAGCCTCAGGACAAGTGAGTAGAGTATTTGATTGGAGTTTGTAAATTTGTGGAATTTTTTTCCTGTTTGAATTTTTGCCTAACACCTCATCTATTACATTCCACGCATATATACTTGGAATTGTTACCTATTGTTTCAAACTACTATTAATAACAATTTGCTTTAACAATTTTAAAATATAAATATAATATTTAATAAATTTTGTAATCTACCATTATTAGGATTTTTAATTTCTTCGAAAAAAACTTATAATTTTGAAATACCTTGTATGCTATCGGTTTTTACTAACACTTCAAGACATGATGGATTTCTAGTTGGATCATGTAGTATACTCAGCAAATGATCCATTGATTGATAATAAAAAACGCACTTAGTTTTATTAACAAGAATTTATTTATTTAGTCATACCACCATGTTGTTAAGTATTCGGAAAAAACCTATTATTAATAATACATCGGTCAATCAAGCGCAGTAACAACATATTAATCACTTCTCCAGCCATATCTGATGAAGACATTCTATCCACAATGAAGTGCTTTGGAGACGGATTTGGGCCTGACGATATACCCTCATCTATATTGAAAACGTTTACAAGTATTTTGGAACATCTGTTGTGCAAACTGTTCAATCAGTCCTTAACCACTACTGTGTTTCCGGAAAATACCTATCTTTAAATCCGGGAAACATGATGACGTCAAATGTTACAGAGTAATATCCACATCATCATCAATCCCAAAATTATTTGAACTAGTAGTTTGCAATGCTTTTAAATCCAATCTGCCTGGCAGATCAACATCTACTAACTTGGTTGAATTCACCAGCAAAGTAATAAATGAGATTGAAAAACATCATCAAGTGGACGTGGCTTATACGGACTTTAGTAAGGCATTTGATTCTATATGTCATCATAAAGCTCTCGAATTAAGCATATATGCATTCGGATTTTCATTCGATTACATTAAATAATGGTTTATGTCATATTTAACAAACCCTCTGCAAATCCAACGTTATCAAAGTGACATCTGGTGTTCCCCAAGAATCACATATTAGACTCTGGATCTTTATTGTTTTTATTGCTTGGATAACCCGTATCATAAAAAACTCAAATGTTCTCATATTTGCTGATGACGTAAAAATTTATCATACGATTGAACAAATGGGTGAAGCTGACAAACTGCAAGATGACCTCAATAGACTAAGCAAGTGGTGTGATCTAAACTCATTACTCTTAAATATCATGAAATGCAAAATTGTATCTTTTCATCGTTAAAAGAATCCATAATAATTAAAGCGTATTATATTAAAGACACTGAAGTTCAAAGAGTACAAAGAGATTACTGATTTTGGAGTCACCTTCGTCGAAAACGTTAGTTTCAACAGACACATCGATAACTGTATTGCAAAGGCGAACTCCATGTTTGGCTTTGTTAAGCGATGGACTAATACTCAAACTTTATTTACACTTTATTTCGCTTATGTAAGATCTCAAGTGGAATATGCTGCAATCGTTTGGAATCCTTACTACGATGCACACTTCAAAAGAATTGAAAGCGTCCAAAAAAATAATCTGATATTCCTGCTAAAAAAAGGGGTGGGAGTACCACAACATTCCCCTTGAAAATGTACGTATTCTGTTGAATTCCGCCTTTATCGAAAACATGCTACTCGGCCACATCGAATCAGCTTATGTATTAGAAAACATCTGTTTAAATGTTCCAAGCAGGACATTACGTAATCATCGATTTTTAGCGCGCTTGAACACCATCCCACCCACTACGGCATAACAACCCAATCAATAGATTAGCAAAATTATTTAATACCGCAGAGGATAATTTTGATTTTAATTTATCTAAAAACCATTTCAAAAAAAATTTAAAAACATATTTCTCAACTTTACGATCAATTTTTCTAACTGCTTCATCTTTGAAGAACTCTATTTAACATTTTTAAGATTTGACTTAAATCTTTCATATGTTTCTAAATTTTGTTGTTTTTAATTTGTTTTTAAATTTACGGTTTAACATGTTTAATAATCTATTGTTGCGATAATTTTTTTTTATATGAAATCATAAATGTTTCTACAAAACCGATTTCTTTACTTTTAAATAAGGTTTTCTTTGGTAGATGAAATCCGTCAGTTTCATTTGAATAAATTCAAAAATTCAAACTCAAAAATTAAATCAGGTTGAATACTTAAGTTGCCCATGTAGGTACTATAGGTATCAAAATAGCTTTTGAAATCAATTGAAACTATAAACATCGGTTTTCATCTGACTTGAAGGATTTTTCCGCGGGGTTTTCCATTTTATTGTACTAATTAAAGGAAAATAAGATACTGTATTCTCTAATAAAGCTCAAATAGAAATAGAATAAAAATTTGTAAGAAAGGGACATTGTGTACATAACCAACAAAATAATTTATTCCCATCAAACAAATAAACCAAAAGAAGAAAACATCAATGAATTTTTTAAAAATGGAACAAACATAATGATCATAAAACAACGCAAAAAATGAGAAAAAATATATGAACACAATTTTTTATTTCATAGCAACAATAAAAAATTATCGTATAAAAAATAATATTGAGAGCGTGATCAAATTGTCCCTCTCCTAATCCTAATTGACATATTGTATATAAATTACGTAACCTTTTGTAACCTTCAAAACAAAACACAACATTTTATCATTTATTTGATGGATACGATCAATATTTTTATTTTGGTTTAATGAGAAATTTCCCAGCGTTTATCCGATTAATCTCCTAAATTTTAATTTATCGTAGTTATCATAAATTTTATACATATTATTCGATGTTTAGATTTTGAATCGAACTATTTTATTTCTGTGTTGGAGTGAATGCAGTATATTGAAAGAGAGTATTAGAATATATCAGATATATATTTGTATATACAAATTTAAAAGCGCAAATAAATTAAATTAATGTCAATTTTATAATCATAAAAATTATGTTTAATTAATATAATTTCGAAAAATAACCCTGGCCATCACCTAATTCAATTCTTTATCTATTACTTTATGTAATAAAATATTAAAAGCTCTCACTATTAATAGTTGAACAATTCAAAATAAATTTGTATGTTTTGCCATGGGATTGCATAGACTTCTTTGTAAATTACACATTTTTTGGTTAACTAAAAAAAGCTCGTTTGAAAATATCGCTCAACATGGAGGCTTTATATATTAAGATGGCTTTGAGTATAGCTTAAAAACTGTCGAGCTTTCATTGTAAACAAGTTACATTCCATACGAACATTACAAAACAAAGTTTTGCACCATAAATATTTGTAGCTATGTTTTATTTTAATAGTTTTAGCCACCTTGTATAGCTGAGACTGGCAACGAATGAAATGATTTTGTGGTAAAAATCTATCCAGCTTTGAAGTATGTAGTGCATTTTTTATTTGCATCTGTGATAAAATATTGTTTTTTAACTCAATTGAGTTTAATTTAATAGTATAACAACTATTTGAAAACGACCTATAGAGATGATTTTATGTAATGAAGTTAATTTTTTGATAATTGTGTTTATAGTCAGGCCAGGAATATCATCATGTTTCATTGGTAAGCAACTAATGGTAATACTAGAAAATTTAGCAGCTGGTTCGGTTGTGCGATTCCAGCTATTCCTCAAGTTTTTTCACTCTATTTTGTAACAAGCTATTTAATGTTGTTTAGTTCGAACTCCAAACATATAGATTATATATTTGTTTTCTATATTTTTTAATTGCCATATACTTTTAGAAAATCCTATGATGCTTGCCTTCTCAATATTATTTGCCAAATTGGAGAAATCATCCACAAAAACTATATTGTTGAATGACAATTGTGGAACAATCTTTAAAACGTTGAAGTAAGTGTGAGGATATAGGTATGCGAGCTCACTTGATGTCAGTAATTTTTTATTTAGAAACAATTTTTGGTAACTCTCGACGATATAATGATGAAAACGAGTCGCTTCAATTGACCGCTTCTTTGGGTAATCTTGGGTTAATCTCTCAAGATTATATATACTGGTCAATCTCTTCTCAAGAAAATAATTTGAAAATCAAAAACTTGTAAACTTGTTAAAAGCTATATTAACGAACTTAAATATTTTTTTTAATTCGTCAGCACATATAGACAAAATTAATAGCACCCGCACAGCATTATAGCAGCATTTTTTTCAAAATCCATAAATTATAAATATAATATTCACACTATGAAAACCCTTCACATATCCAATATATATTTATACCAATTGGATCCAAACTCTACTGCAAATATATACACTGGTATATATATATATATATATATATATATATATATATATATATATATATATATATATATATATATATATATATATATATATATATATATATATATATATATATATATATATATATATATATATATATATATATATATATATACAAAATTCATTTGGAAGCAGCTGTATAAAATCCTAATAAATTATTTGGCATTCCAGATAATAATAAAAATAAAAAATACACAAAATAATAAAAATTTGTGATGAATCTTAACCCTTTGCGCATTGATACGTGCTAATACATAAAATTGTTTTTGAGAAAACCTTCATAACCCATATGGCATTTCGTATATACATATAAGAGGCATATTACGAGGCTATAATTTCTATTATAAATCATAATTCCCAACGAACAAGGAGTGTGATCAAAAAAAAATTTAATATTTATATAATTTATTGAACATATATATACTGTCTGAAGAAACTAAAATCTATATAAGTAAATATATATTTAGGCCGCACACGCCGTTTATATACAAATACACACAGTAAACTTTAATAAAATATAATTCTTAACGTTATGTACGATATAGAACACGAGTATTTTTGCCAACCTACAAAGGTAAATTTTAATTGCTTCATCAGATATAAGTACTTAAAATTCTCAGAATCGGTTTCAAATAGAATTATAATAATATTGATGTTAATTGGAAAAAAAATGGAATACGGCGTCATCTTCTATTTTCAATTTATATATTCCTTTAATGTTTTTCATTTTTAGTCGAATGGAAATTCCATACCAACGACTCTTTTGTTTATGTATAATATTTTATATTTGCGAGAATGAATAAAGAATTGCACTTATTGAGCTTAACAGCAAAATGTCAATAACATTCACCTTCATCAAATTGAAAAAAAAAAAAAAAAAAAAAAACAATACTCTGAGCGGAATCAATAGAGCTTTTATATTATAGCTGCGTCACCGTTTTATAGAGAATTGAAATCTCATCTTATAAAATAAAATAAAAGTTTTTAATCATTTAAATCATAAAAATAACAAAAATTTGCTCTTAAAATCATATTAATTACACAAAACAAATTAAAAATAAAAGAAAAAACGTTTTATAATAGCAATAAATGGAAATTATTATGAAATAAAATTAATTTTCCAAAAATATTTATTAATTTAAATTTTTTGGGCGAAATAAACGAAAAATGCGTGTTTTTCAATTTTATTCTAATTTCTTTCTAGACATCTCTTTCCCAATTAAATTAAAAGCTTTTTAAGTTTTTTATGTTTTTATTTTTATGACGGGCTATATTTTAGTGCTTCGCCGTGAATATAAATTAACAGAACACAAAAAGGGATGAGGTTGGCAAAAAAATATCGAAATATATAAAAATATTGAAAGCTAAAAATTTTATGATTTTATGTTTGTGGAGTTCGTATTGGAGTGGGCAGTATAATATCGAGCCTTTTAAAAATATGGTAGATGTTTAAAATCATTTTAAAATTAATGTAAATTAAATTGTGCGGCTACCGCTTTAACTACTACATGTACCGCCATTGATCTCTCAATACAGCTGGAATATATTTGGAAAAAACGTTTAACAAATTTCGAGAGCTGGACGAAGAAATTTGCAAGGCGGAAAATGATCTAGTAAGCGATATGATTGATTTTGAGATGCGGTATTTGGCGGTAAAATCAAAGTTGCGTTCTCTATTAAAATCTTAAACTGAAGGCGACGCAAGCGAAAAATTTAATGCTTCATTAAGGCGGTTATAGGGTTAGCAGGGAGAACTCAAAGCAAGCATATTCAAAATAAGTATATCGTTCGTCCAGAAGGATGAAATATCGGCACTTCATTGAACCAAAATCTGGTAGTCGGTCCAACTATTCAACCCACGTTGTGGAGTACTTTACTTCAATTCAGAACGTACATGTATGGTCTAACAGCTGACATTAAAAAAATGTATCGTCAGGTTTGAGCGAAACTTATGGGTAACTTTAATTTATTTGCATGGACTGATTCAATGGTGGTACATGGCTAAGCAGTCATCCAAGCAACTGGAACCAATTTATTGGCAATCGACCAGCGAATATTCTAAAACATCTACCAAGAAGTCATTGGCGATATGTACCAAGCGAAACCAACCCAGTAGACCTTGCATCTATAGGAGAATATCCATCCAAACTATTGTCGCAAAAAATATGGTGGAATGGACCAATGTGGCTCAAATTACATCCATTGATGTGGCCGGCTGTCAGTGACAAGGACAACAAACCAATCCAAACTCAAGAAGAGTGTAATATTGGTAAGACAAGATAGCAATTTCATTACAATTTTCTTCACCAAAATAAACAATTACACGAAATTGCTCCGTATTGTTATGTTTATGTCATGAAAGTCGCAAAATTAATAAAAACTAAGTAGTACACAAAAATGATTAGATACGTTCAACTTATCACCTATCAATACGAAATTACCTGTATTCAAAACCACCGGCAATTTACAAGTTCAAGCAAATTAAAAAGGTTATCTCCATTCTTGAAGAACATGAAATTTAGAGATTCGGAGGCAGACTGGAGCATGCGGAATTTACCTTTGATGAAATGCATCCCGTGATATTACCAAACTGTCATCCTATAAGTGAGCTTATTATTCGTCATATCCATATATCCAATCATTACCCTGGTCCGACATTAACTTCCGTCTTACTTCGACAACGTTAATGGATTGTTAATTGTCGCAATACTGTAAAGCGACGAATCTATCATTGTATAATTTGTAGACGAAACGCAGCAACAGTCGTTGAGCAAATGATGGCCGGACTTCCGAAGGTGCGAGTGACCAGAGCTAGACCGTTTGAAAATGTTGGCATTGATTATTCGGGCCCAATCACCTTAGCAACCAAATGAGGAAGAAGGGCCAAGGTTTTGAAGGCATATACATATATATCGGTATTCGTTTGCTACTGTACAAAGGCAATACATTTGGAATTAGTCTCATCATACACTGCATACTCCTTTACTGCCGCGGTACAAAAATTTGTATCAAGAAGAGGAATACCAGCCAACATTTATTGTGATAATGGCACCAATTTTGTAGGTGGCGATCGTAAACTCCGTAATATGCAGACGACGGCAACACAGTTCTAAAATGATATTTGAGGAATTAGGAGTATAAAATTGACGGACTCAGCCTAATTTAACCCGGGCAAACATTTAAATTGAATCAGAAAATGGGAATTATTTTAAATGGGCAATTGGATAGAAAACCATTCTCAGATTAATGTTTTTGAACGCCAGAGCATATGAGTAATAACAAAAATCGTGGGATGAACCAGTGGGATGGACTTTTTACGGTTGTTTGGTTAGTTTTTTTTATATTTTAATAGCAATTTTGCAAAACCTGAGCTAAATTTGAAGGGAACAATATTTCCAAATCAATTATACGTAGGATTAGTGCTAAATCTCGATAAAATTGAAACACAGTTGAATTTTAAAAAAACGAAACTTATCAGTGCTATGAATGATTCTCATAGGCTGATCAAGCGCAGACGTCAAATACTATAAAAATTATAATTAATTTGGCTCCGTTTAAACTCAATAGAGCTTCAGAAGTTTCATTATTTGGTGTAGATATACGATAAATAAATCTTAACCAGCCACAGAAGTTTCAATATTTATAAAGGTTTTTGAAAAGAACATCATCGAGCATACAAAATTATTTCCACTGTTCTTTCATCGATAGTATTACATTTACATCTATTCCTCCCACGTCATCATATATATAGTAATTAACAGATTAAAGATTATTAGACCTGGATATAAAACACGGGATCCGTGGGAAATATTTTTAATAGTTAACAAGTTAGATTGTTTTATTTCAAAAGATTTTGTGTGTTTGTTTTAAAGTTAATTTGTGAATTGTTAGAATTTATTGAATTTATTTTAAAGTTAAGACGATGAATAGATTGTATAGAACTTGTATTGAATGTTAATGTGCGAATTTAGTTGAATTGTAAAATATGCTGGAGTGCGTATTGGTTGATTTATTATTAACTGTGAGACTGAATGTTGTATTTAAATCATCTTTATAATTATAAAATTAATCCTTAGATTAAATTTATAATCAATTTACGCTGACTAGTATCTCGAGTTATCACCACCACGTATCGGGTCATGTATCTGCTGTGCACATCCATAACATGAAATACTTTTCGGCGAGATGATTATTTTATCGTTGAGTTGTTAAGTCAATGTCCGTATTCGGTTGGACTTATGGTGGAATGCACCAGTGTTAATAAGTAATTTAATGATTTTGTGTTACGTTTAATTCAACCCTCTAGCTTTTCCCATAACTAGACGAGAGTACTTAGTAGTTTGCTCTCGGAGAGTTTAAACTTCGTATATAATATATAATACTTACAATTTTCAGGTATCCTTTGATTTGTTTGTTTTCACACGTTTTTTTTTTATCTTTTAATTGAAAGAAATTTATAAATTTTATTTTGAATTGAAAATTTATTTTTACTTTAAAATATATTATTATTAAAACTTTTACTTATAAAAATATGAATGACTTATTATAATATGAATATTACTTAAATGACTTAAATGACAATTTTGATATAAAAACGTAGGGTTTTTATACGAAATTTTAGAGAAGGAGACAAGGAGTTTAATTTTGATTTTATTTTTTGATTTCTTATTTTCTTTTGATTCGTTGATTTTTCTCCTTGTTTCCTATTTGTCATGGGCGTGTCTTTTATTTAAGATCGTTTTATTTTTATTTTTTATGTGATCATAGGTGACAGACGACATGGGTCTGTTTTACATTATCGTATTTTTTATCGTTTAGTTTTTTATGTTATACTCTATTTTTTATTGCTATGTGTGATAATTAAAAAGGGTTTTCGTTTTTTATTGTTTATGTTCTTAAATTATTAATTATGTTTTCTAATTTATTTCTTTATGTTTTTTATGTTTTTATTTTATTGACTATGTTTTGTATTTTTATTGTTGTGTATGATAATTGATAAGGATTTTTCTGTTTCTAATTTATTAGATATGTTTTGTATTTTTTATTTCTATGTGTGATAATTGATAAGGATTTTTCTGTTTCTAATTTATTGAATATATTTTGTATTTTTTATTTCTATGTGTGATGATTGAAAAGGATTTCGTTTTTTATTGTTTATGTTCTTAAATTATTAATTATGTTTTCTAATTAATTTTTTTATGTTTTTTATGTCTTTACTTTATTGAATATGTTTTGTATTTTTATTGTTATGTATTTTCCTGTTTGTGTTTCGGGGATGGCGTTTTTCATTGTTCTAGATTTATCCAGGTGATGCTTCCCTAAAACACAACAAGATAAACGGCAAACAGATTCTTTAGAAGCGGTAAAAAGTGATCGAGCAAGAGCAGGTAATTTAGTGAAACTTGCCCCAAGGCGCTAACCAATGCCATAGTGTCCTGAGTGGCCTCAGTTAAGGCGTTTAAACTCAATCCTTCACTGCGTACTACTGTATGTAGATAAAGTGAAATGTAAAATTTGTAAATGAACCGTCACCAAAAAATAGTTTACTTGCAATTAAACCGAATTCACGTTGAATTACCTGTACCTGTTATCCGAAATAAATCTAAAAAATGTATCGCTAGATATGGATTCATTACAGTGATCTTCGCTATTAAGGAATAGTTTGATACAAGACAAATGACATCATTCAGCATTTTGGGTTAAGCGCATTACCATATATTGTATACCTATAAAGCCCAAATGTAAATAGTACTTGAAGCAGTTAAAAAGGCAAGATAAGTTACTAATATAATGTTCTAATCTGTGGTGAACTTCCGAAAATGGTCGCTTAATTCACGCAAAGTTTTAACTGAATTAAATATACATCCAAGTTCCGAACCTAAAAGGATATCAGCGGCCTGTCATGTTTAAAAACTTTACGATCGAGAAAGAAAGTCCCGAATTTGGCAATTCCGTGGTTAGATTGTATTCACAGCTACGGTTTACCTTTACGTATACCATTTACAATGCCCCATTGCACGGTATCAACTTGACAGTGGGCTTTGCTGTTAACAATTGGTTAATGAGACTATAAATCTATAGTCAAAAATATACTTCAGAAAACGATTCGGCTGAATAAATCCCACTATTGTGCTAGAGTGCGGCTGTCGAAAGAATCACGTACATTTAAGACAACCCATGCTATCGTCATTTTGAAGTGTTTGAAATAAAAACTGAACTCTTGTGAAATTCGCGTGAAATTTCTTTGGTAAAAGCTCTTTAATTTTATTACTATAGTCCATCGTGCCAAATTGAGTCCAAATGATAATGACAGCAGAACTGTATTTGTTTTCCTCTATAGAGTAAGTTTGGTTATATTTAGAATTCTGTGACATACTGGTTTTCAATTGTCTGTCTTTCGGCGTTGTTAGCTTTGAGGCCATTGGATATGCGCGTACCATTTTACTCAACCCTCGCAAATAACTTATTACCCAATATTACTTTTAAATTGCGTACTTTACAGGACATTAGACGCTGAATGTGGTCTTTACCATATTTATAAAGATGAAAATTGTTTAATCTTCTTTTGATCAAGCCGGTAGAGACACAGTGTACCTCTGGTTGTTATAATATAATATAATATAATATCGTAACTTGAATTAAATTAATTATTTAAATTATTTTTTAGTTTTAAATCCTTTAGTGAAGTGAGTCTCTGGTATTGGATTATGTTAATATTGCGATCGATGAGAAATTGCATTTCATCTAACAATTTTGGGGACAACCAGATATTTTACATTATTGGACCTGTTGCTCAACATCATCATCATAAAACATAAGTTTCTTTACCAGTTTAAAATTTTTAGCGCTATAGGTATGGAGGCGATTAGGCTAAACAGTTTACTGACAATCAAGTGGCTCGAAAACCATTGAAAACCATTGATCAAAAAGTGATATTTTCTTTACTGTACTAAACAAACGTTAATCGAATTTAAAAAAAACGGATATGGCTTTTTTTTCGTTTTGCTAATAATAATATGGGAAAAAATGGGAGGACAAGGAGGGGGGGATTTATGGTTTCCACGTTTTTTGATAAATTTGGGGTTTATGCCGTTAATTCGCCATTCGATTTTTTTTACACTGCAATTTGTTAATTGGGCTTTGTTACAGTTTACCTATACCGGATGAGGGGGTTAACCACAGTGAAGCAGCCATTGAAATAGAACGCCTTTGTTCTTAATGACGTAGTTTTCTTTTGTCATTTGACTTCATATCACTGCTGTACATTGCGATTGGTAAAATTGGAATCGTTATTTGTGAATTTAAAATTATGTTGAATAAAAATTGAGTTCAGTTTGAATGTGTGAATGTATGATTGAAAAGAAAAATTTGATTATTTGAAAGGCATACACTATATAGTAATTTTTCCAAGCAAACTATAAACGTTCTTTCGATTTGTTCCCGATGAAGCGCGAAGAATTTATTAATCATCCTGAAATGTTCGCCTTATTCTATACTGATGTTTAAAACACGAAATGATGGCTGGCTAATTTATTGTTTTGCATTTTATACAGTTTTGATTTCAACAATATTTTTTTAAAAATTATTTCATTTTTGTTAAAAGCCCGAATTATACTAATTATTTATACTATTTAGAAACTAGTATTTGATGTTTAATTGCACACCGGGGATCAGGTCAAAACAAGTTAAATTTCAAATTCTTTTTAAGTTACAGCATTATAAAATTATTTTTTTTAAATATATTTAAGTAACAGGATGGCCCCTATGGTCTGGGTGAACTCACATGTCTCGTAAATCTAAATTGCACGGATCATTGCATTTCAAACAATACCGCCACAATATCATTTGCTTCTCATAGGAGGCGAATAAACGGTTGGATCGCTATGCTGACAACGAAAAATGGATACCGCCAAAAAACCACCGGACCCCCGCTCAAGTATCCCGACACGGGAATTAGGATCGGCACGTGGAACGTGCAGTCACTAAGAAAACCACAAGCGTGGGAGGGTCTTATCACGTGCTTGAAGGAGTATCTGATGGAACTCGTTGCTCTTCAAGAAACTCGCTGGCATGAATGAGGAGACCATGACGTGTCTCAGGGCTATACGTTGCTCTACAGTGGAGATGACCTAAACCTTGGAGCTGGATTTCTCCTTCAACCGCGGATAAAGACGGCTGTTTTGGATTTAAAAGCAGTCAATAACCAATTGTGTAAGCTTCACTTGCGCATGATGTTAGCCAATCTGTCGATAATTTGTGTACACGCGCCCACAGAAGTTAGTATGAGTACGAGAGATGGCCCCCTACACTTGAGAGAAGAATCATGCGTGCGATTTACGGCCCAACACGCAAAATAGATAGTACATATACCGAGCTCTGTACAATATCGAGATTAAAGATCTGATGAAGATCCCCGATATTGTACACGAAATAAGATCTCAGCGAATACACTGGCTCGGTCACGTTCAGATGGCCCTCCCGACGTGACAATGACTTGGCCTCTTCAGATTGTCTTACACAGTATGAAGACCGTACTCAGGATCGAAACCATTGGAGCCAAATAGTTGACTCAGTAAGAGGCCATCCTTTAAAATCTGATTATTATTACTTAACAGGTTTTCTACCATCTTTTTAAATTAAGAACACGAATAAAATCAATAAATATTACTAAATTACTTTAATTACAGTCATTTTTGTATTAAATGCATTTTCTCAAAAACCACAGATATGTTCAACGACACCGCACCAGTGTTGCCAATTTAGCACTCTCAGTACCAGATCTAGCACTATCCAATTTATTTTAGCACCCTATAACAATCAGATTTTCAATTTCACACTGAATAAATCTTTTTAGCACTAATTTCAAAATTACTTGAGATTCATAACTTCGAGAGAATAAACCCACCTTATTCGGATATTTATGCTATAAAACCTACTACATTTTTCTACATTTTCAGCAAATTTACAGTTAACCTTAACGTTGTTGACCACGTATAGGTAATCTTGAATATCCAACATATTGAGCGCCAACTCTATGTTCGTTTTCTCCTATCAGTGGCGTAACTACAAATGTTTTAAATTCAAAATAATTGAATAGAGTTGAATAAAGCATTTTAATTGATTCTGGCATAAAAGTTCTATTATGAAAAGATAAGCTTTTGGCACATAACATTCACCATTGGAAATTAAAATTTTGAAATTTGTAAATTATCTGCTCCTTGAAGTGTAAAATATTTTATTTGATTCCAATGCGACAAATATCTCATTTTATGAAGCTTTTGGTAACAATCTTTCAATTGTCCTTCTAATTGGAAATTAAATTTTTAATAATTTTATTCATCTGGCTTCCGCTATTAAAGAACCAGTGTAAATATTTTATTTGTTTTCGATCCGAGATAAACGTTATACTTATGATAAAATGAGCTTTTTAAGAAAGCTTTTACAATTGTCCTAAAAGTTTAATTATTTGTAATCATGTGCTTCTATATTTAAAAAACAAGTGTAAATATTTTATTTCGCTCTGACTTTACATAAAGTTGACGAAGTTGGGCTTTTGAAACTAAGTTTTACAATATTGTCCTTCGAATTGAAAATTCAATTTTAGATTTTTCAATTATCTGTTTATTTGAAAAAAAAAAAATAAACATAAAAGTTATTTTTGAAAAAGTGAGCTTTTTGAAAAATGTTTCATATTAATTCTTCCAATTTTAAATTAAATCTTTAATATTCATAATCATTTGCTTCAAAATTAAAGAACAAGCGTAAACATTCTAAACAAAAACTTCGTTTATAAAATATGAGCTTTTTGTAAAAAAGCTTCATAATTGTCCTTCTAATTGGAACACATGGAAATTTTGTATTCAATTACGATCCAACATATAAGCGTCGTTATGAACAAATGAACTTTTCGAAGAAATGTTTTACAGTTATATTTTGTAAATCTGTGGAAATTTCAAATTTTAATTGATTTCGATCCGACAAGAACGTTCAATTATGAAAAGATGAGATTTTTGAATAAAAGTCTATCTTGAAATTAAATTTTTGATAATTTTAATAATAAGATTCTTTTATTAAAGAACAAATAAAATTACTTTGTTAGAAAGATTCAATTATTTGATTTTTTAATTAGTGAAAACAAGTGAAAATATTTTATTTATCTCTAATTTGCTATAAAAGGTATTTTATTTAAAGTGAGAGCTTTTTGAAAATCAGCTTCACAATAATGTCATTCAAATTGCAAATTAAATTCTTGATTTATTTAATTATCTGTGTTTATAATTAAACAACAAATATTTGTTGTCGATTTGATATAAAACTTCTTTTATGACAAAAGGAGCTTTGGGAAAACAATTTCGTATCTGTCCTACACACAAGAAATTAAAATTTGGATATTTGTATTCATCGCCGGAAATATTTTATTTGATTTCGGTTTGGCTTATAAGTGTTTTATAAAAAGATGAGCTTTTTGAAACAAAAGTCGTGTTTTTTAATTCAAAATTTTCTTATTTGAATGAAGTTCTGGATAAGAATTTTCTCATTTTTTCAGTAAAATCCAAATGAATTTAATTTTTTATCAATAAATAAGATACATTTAATGTTAAACTACACATTTTAATTCACTATTATCGAAATAAAATCAAATTTAACTTTATTTTTCAATGTTCTGTATAAAACATTGGTTTTTTCAAGTGCGCGATAAATTCATAGTACACGAACTCGAAAAAAAAGGGAAATTTTAAAAGGAAATATTTTAAACAAATATTTTTCATTGTTTTATTCTTGATACCTGTATTATTTCACAATAGACGTGAAAAAATATAGTTAGAAGTTGAAATTTATTCAGATAAATAGAACTTAAATTAAATATATTGGTTAAACTAAAAAAAAATTCCCAGTATTATTCCCGATGTTCTTATAGAACTTGAAGTTCTGTTAATAAAAAAACGCACCTAATGTATCACAATTATTGTTCAAATGTTTACATTAAATTTTTAATATTTATAATCATTGGATTCTTTAATTAAAGAACAAGTGCTTATTTTTATGTGATCCGCATTCGCCGTAAAAGCATATTGGTGAAAAGCTATATGGGAATTTCAAACAATTTTTAAAATGGTTTTTCAACTTTTTGGTGTCCAAAAGAGTGATAACGAAATTTCGAAAATGCAGCCTAGAAAATAGTTTTATGGCACGAGGAGTTATACATATTATGGACAGTTGTACATTTATTTCAGTTTCAAATCACAGTTCTTACAATCATGATAATTAATAAAATATAAACTGATATAAAATTATATAATTCAAAAAGTTACTTAATTTTAAATACCTTGTGATACAACACAATAAATGTGTATATTATTATAATATTTTTCAGTGCTTCCATTAAATATAGAGTAATTCCGGTTTTTGCAGAAAATAATTATAAAAATCTGCAAAATGTTCAAATTATACACATTGCAAAGCCAATAAAATTCCATTAATTACTCGTAGGTATATATATCTACTTACAAATGATTCCATTGTTGGTTCCACTGGCTAGCCGCTAGTGGTTAGTTATAAGCGACTACCCCCTTTTTTCATTTGCATTGTGTCTTAAAATACACGTATTGACATATTTTTAAAAATTCGGAATAAGCTTCCAGATTTTTCGACTCTCTGAAATATTCTGACCAAATTTCATGTGCTATTAAATCATTTCATTTTATATATTCGATTTGTAAATTTTTTGAACTGAAATCCTATAAATTGACGAATTATTCGAATAATTTACTATCGTCTAGGTAAATATTTTTTATCATCATTTAGCGCTCTATACTGTCAATCTAGCACTATTTTGTCATTAGTCTGGCACCCACGAAAAGTAATATTTGGCAACACTGCACCGCACTTTAATTTATATCGTGACTATATATACAATATCAAAAAAAAATTTGGTTAAACCGCAATAATTATTTCAATGAAAATCGTGACGATTTACAATTTAAAAGTGAAAAGTTGATAAATTTTATTTTAATAAAATATTTCAATTTTCCATTTTCATCGTCATCATCGTCCTTTAATATATACGTCATGATCATCGTTTGTTGTAGTAATTTTCCGTTTTTTTTGTTGTTGTTTTTTTTTTGTGATTTCATCATCATTATACAATTTTTCAACTCATCCATATATATGTACTATATACATACTTCAGTTTGGGTTTCAAACATTGATAGGCTTATGTATGTTTCGTATAAATTTTTTTTTTTCTCGGCGGTGTTGTTTTATTTGTTTGCTTTTCTTCTGTTGCGTTGTGTTGTGTTCTGTTTATATAAAAGAACAAAAAAATCTATTACAAAATACATTTTACAATATTTGACATGACGAACACCAAATAACAAATAAAAATGAAAATTCTCTATTAGATTTTCCTTTTTAACTTTCGTTCCGTTTCTTCTACATACATATGTATATAGATTTTGTATGGGAAAACCACAATTTCCTTTTTTTTTTGTTTGCTTTTTGTTTGTTTGCGTGAAGAGATGAAACTACACAAAAAGAATAAAATTTAGAAATTTTCCTATCTCACTTTATGTAATATGTGTATACCAAAATAATATTTCATTCTGACAGATGTAAATCAGTATTAAATTTAATATATTACAAAAAATAAAATACGAGAATTTTCCTTTTATAAAAATTTATGGCGCTAATCTATTTAAGTTATAAACACAGAGAGAATTTTCATTTCCACCATGCTGATGAAAATTTTCAATTTTTATTATTACTTTGCTCCTCGTTTATATATGCACATACTCGGTGTGTATATATATTATGTGTGGATGTCGAGGGCTATGTATGTATATGATTATTGTTATGCTTGTAGTTTAGTTGTTTTGTATCAATATAATATATATAGAATTTGCCTGAGAGGCATAATAATATATAACAGGGAAAGATAAAATAATCAAAATATTATCTACTGGGGATTAAGAAATGAGCGAATGTAAATCAATAATTATCTAAGGACTGGACTTCTTTTAATAATATAACGCTATATCCATACATATACTCGTATAAGATAAAGAAAATAGATTCGAGGGCAAATGAAATAAACGCAAAAAAAAACCGTCATCATGGTTTAATTTAAGTTGATTTATTTCATGCCTTCTGTTTCAAAAGCGTCGAGGATACGAAAAAAAAAAAAATTATGAAATACTCTGGCTATTGCTGAATCATTTTTTCATATTAAAATATTACAATTTTCGGTATTTTCTTCTGATAATATATTTATCACGTTTTGTGTTGTTATAATAATATATAGAAGAAGTATGTTTTAATAAATAATAATATTAAATAAAAAGCGACATATTATATTATTAATTGTCAAAAAACGCCCTAATAATTCGTATATACGCATGTAATATAGACAAACTGAAATACGAGGAATTTGTTCCCCGTTTTAATATCAATTTTTTCCTGGTGCTTTTTGCTTCCATTTTATTCAATTTATCCATCAATTTCATCAGCAACATGTGATCTAAAAAATGAGATTAAACTAATCGAAAAATTTCATTAATCATAAATAAAAAAAAAATGATAATGGGGACGATATATTTTTGCGTTATATTCAATCATAAATAATTTATCACGTTCTTATGGATTAACCTATAGAACAGATAATATTACATCTTCGGTGATTAATAATGACATTCTGTCACACTATGGTTTCGTTGTGCTACTTCTATAATATACATTTTTTTAATTTTGATAAAAGTATTGGTTTTCTTTGTAATTTTATATGAATGCACTTAAGATGGTTTTCCACCTGATTTCACCGAACAGAATATTGTCGTTAGTCAATGGATTACTATTTTATAATTTTATAAATCGATAAAAAGAATGCAGCTGTTAAGACATTCTATGTCATTTAATCAATCAGGATAGCAATAAACTCTATGTACGAACATCATTTTTCTTAAATGCTGCAGATGATTTTAGATTCCTTATTAATAACGTCCTTTGAAAAGAAAAAGGTATTCACACAATTTAGAATTCCCCTCCAAAATTTTCATATTTTTCAATCCATGTTTGTATCCTATATGTACAGTCTATTAATAGTATTTGCCATTATATTCTGATAAGTATATAATTCTGACATGTCTCTTAAATATCACCCACGAATACCACCACAGTATCCTTTGCTTGTCGAATCCCGCAAAAAAATCAACTGTTTATAAAGTCAACAAATCGAAAAATGGATACCGCCAAACCAATATCCCGTTTGGGACCCCGATCAAGTATCCGGACACGAGGTTAAGGATCGGCACGTGGAACGTGCAGTCACTTAGAAAACCTAACGCGTTTTACAGCCTAATCACGTGCATGAAATAATATCGGTTGGAAATCGTTGCTCTTCAATAAACTCGCTGACCTAAAAGTGGAGACCATGTGTTCCACGTTGGCTATACGTTGCTCTACAGTGGAGATACCTCCGGAAAGCTTGGAGCTGGATTTCTTCTTGAAGCGCGGTAATGAAGGCTGTGTTGGATTTCCAAGCCGTCAATAACCGATTGTGTAAGCTTCGCTTGCGCATGAAGTTAGCCAACCTCTTGATAATTTGTGTACATGTGCCCACAGAAGTCAGTCAGCCCCAAGATAGAGACTCATTTTACAGTGACTTAAACGATCTGATGGGATCTATATCCGAACACGATTTTAGAATGGTAATTGGGGACTTTAATGCTATAGAGCTGGCAGAGTTAATTTCTAAAGAGCTGGCTAGGGTTAAACTTATCGGTCAGCAACCAAAAATTTTAGATTCGGTAGTTAAGCACACCACTCAACTTTTATATTTTTCCATACAATGTTGCTACATAATGTATCTCACAAAATATTTTTGCACAAAATATATCTTTTCTTCTAAAAATACAAAATGTCATATAACGTACTGTCAATGAATCAAATTGATTTTTTTTGTTGCTAGAATTGCTCGAAATTCTGCTTCTGCTAGACAAAATAAGCTAAATAATTTTTTTTGACGTTTTAGGTTTTTTCTTTGCACTGCCTAGATTCTTATAAAATGATAATTTTTCGTGACATACAAAATATTGTGACTTAAAATTTTGCGATTCTGATGAAATGAACTATGACATTTACAGCAGTTGCATTTCTAGTTTACCGCAGTTATATTTTTGGATAAACGACATTTATCTTTTGCATCAAATCAAGTGGCTGTATTGTTAATATACTTAAAATTAAAATTTAGTTAATCTTTAGTTTGTGTTCCTAAAAAAGTTGAGATGTACCTATTAAATAGAAGGTTAAGATGGATTACGAGAAAGTAAGCACCTTCATTATGTATGTATATACTATATTAGGCATAATAACTTTAACTGCCCGACGGAAGCTTAATTTATAAGAATATTTCGTTTTCATAAATCCATGATGCTGCTTCCCCTATTATAAGAATTGTTGGCTGAATTCAATTTGTTGGCAAATGGTACTATTTCTTAGAAAAATTTGTGGACATTTACTAATTACAATTTTAATTTTTTTACAGGATCTTATCAAAGACCAATAGGACAGGATTTTTTAATTGCCATGTCACAAACTTCAGTATCGAGGAGTATTTTCGAAATTACATCAAATATTATTGACCATTTAGGGAACCGCCTTATCAAGTTTACTCTCAATGGTGAGGAAAGGAGTCAACCAAAACAAAAGTTTGTTGTAGTATTGGTAACAATTTTTTAATTATTGTTAATTTATTCTGACAGTAAATGGTACAATCATTTTGATTATAAATCTCAAGAACGAGGCGGAGCTCGCGTACTATGCTGTTAAACATCTATTAACATTTAATTTTTTACAGATATTCGATTGTGACTATACAAAATATTAAACATAAGTCGAGATATGGGGCAGCCATACACGACTAATATCTAATATGGAACAACTCCTTAATTAAACAACAGTTAATTCGAGGATTGGTTAATGGGCGCAAAGAAGAGTGTCTTTTAAGTATTTAGAAAAAGCAGAAATAAATTAAATATATTAACATTAAGATTTCCTTCTAATTTATTTATGTAAGTATTCGTGGTGACGAATCATATAACCAATCACATAAAAATGCTTGACGCTCAATTAAATAAATTAATCCGAGTCGGAGCCCAGTGAATTTAAATATTCTGCCTAAATTGGCAACTCATCACTTGATGTGTTATTTTGGCAATGCCCTCAAACACTTCGATTTTTGTTTTTTAATTGAATTACTCGATTCAAAATCATGTTTCTCGGTTTTATCGACAGTTGGGGTGCTCGAGGAGGCTGCTGGCTTCTCACATGTCGATTCCGTTCCTCTTAGTGTTGGCATCACATCAAACAATACCGTTAATGATTAAAGTAAATAACAACAATAAAATATTGTGAATATTGAAGATACAAACATACAAACAATACTTACACGAAATCTAAATTTTTTCGTCTTTCCATCGCCGTCTAAGTTATAACCCGTCGGGTGTTATAACACTGATAACACTGTTATCTAACTCCGACAGCTTCGCTAGGGAATCACGTTCACCATTATCTCCGGTTTGGTTAATCCGTCTGATAATTTCTGTAACTTTTTTTTAGCTCTAGCTCTGAAAATAAGAAAGATTAAAAAAAAAATTATCTCAGTCCGTTTGAACTTTCTGGCCACTGAAAATGTGGCAACAAGCGTGTATCATACGGCCATTACGCACAGAGTACTAACGGTTGCCTCTCTTTTCTCTATTATTCAGGAAATATAAACTAGATTCTGAACGACTGACAAATAAAAATAGTTTTTGTGATCCGTCTACCCAAATCCAACCAATGGTACGTGTTCATGAATGTATGGTCTTAATTTGTCAAAGGACGATTATCATGTGTTTATAAAATTTACATTTTTAATTTAAAGTTTATTTAGAATATAAACAATACTGAGCGATGAAGTGAGAAATGGTATTGAAGTGAGAACTGTTTGAGCTTTTATTATAAACGTAATAGAATCGTAAAATTTGTCATTTCATCGGAATCATCCCTATCTATAAGTGAAATAAGGAGAAATGCTCTTATAAATCTAACGAGCTGAGAATTTAAGCTTTTCTCGAAATACAAGTTTATTATAGAAAATACTAGCAATTTAAGTTTTACAAAATTTATAAAAGTTAAATTTAAGTTTCAAAATTTCAGTAAACTTTGAACAATTTTGATACGAAAATTTAAAAATTCAGATAAAATATAGAAAACTTCACGAATCCAAATTTTTTCGTGAGTTCTAAGAGAGTATCGAATTTAGGAAAATTCGAAACCGCACAGACAATTGAAAATTCGTGGAACAGAGAATCTAACTAAATTTCATAATTTTTTTTTTTTTAATTTTAAAGAATTGGAAACAAGCATTTAAAAATATTGCATTTAAAATATTTTATAATATTTCGAAAATTTGAGATAAAATTGGAAAGAGTGATTATCTTTCTAATATTGAATTTCAAATATTTTCACTATATACATATATAAGGAAATTGGTTTTAATTAATTAATAAATTTAAAAATAATTACAATCTTAAAATATTTAAAATATATGAAAATCTAAAAATGTTAAAAAACTCGGAAACTTTGATTTTGAAAAGATTTGAGCTTTAGAAATCACATCGAATTTGGTTTGGAGTTTGATGTAGTTTGAAAGTGAACCACAAACGAATGTCATTTGAGGTTTAAATTGTAAAAAGTGAAAAATGTTGATCTACTTTATCATTTCGTATGTGTTTCTGTGGTGTAGTGGTTATCACATCCGCCTAACACGCGGAAGGCCCCCGGTTCAATCCCGGGCAGAAACAGTTTTTGTTTCAATAAATCATTTTAAATTATTTTCAATTTTATTATGCCCAGTTTCACGAAATATTTAACTAATGGTTGTGAACGTAAATCGGCGAATTTGAAAATTTTGATTTACTTTTTTTATTGTATCAATTGAAAATCTTAACACTCGAATTTTCAAGTAAAGCTCAAATGAAAATTAAGTTGAATTGAATTTCGGTTATGAAATGATAAGAAATTTTGGCATTTAACTGCTTGCTGGCTCAATTCTAGTTAAACAATTTTGTGCAACTCCGGGGTATAAGAGTTATTATGATTGTTAAAATCTAATAAGAGACATTAATTAGATTGTAGTTTTCTATTGACGATGGACATTTAAAAACTAAACTGAGAAATCTTTGGGTAAGTGTTATTCTATTTTTTATGTTTGGGCCAAAGTACATACCTGATCGTCGAGACATTGCAATTAAAGCATTGCGTTAAAGAAATATTTATGAACGTTAATTAAATGCTATTAATTATAGATCAAACTTAACATATCTAGGTTGGTTAATATTTTGAACGAGTTTTTGAGATACTAACATCGAAAACATCTGTGAAAAATCTTCGTGAGATATCCGAGAAACACACCCGAATCAGATTAACATTTTCTAGAATCACATATTCATCACTCTACTAATTATCTTTAATTTTTTATTAATTTAATAAAAAAAATTGTACAAACCGCCCCAAAATATATTTATGTACAAATACTAACTATAAACGCGTCCAATTACTACTATTTTTCATATGTTCCGCAATGATGAGAGTATAGAACTATTTTGATAATGGGTCTCGAAGATATATACAACTTTAAATATAGGTACAAAGCTATTCCTGATTAGTCGATTTTTGGGCTTCTCATTAAGAGCCGCATAAAACAGTACATATATTTAGTTTTGAGTAGAACTCTAATTCAAAATCCCATGTTGTTTTCTTTTTATAGTTCACAGTGATCTATTGAGCATTTGGCAACATATGTTGCTGAAATTTTTATTGTACTCATTCAATTTTGCTTAGCCAACCTTTTAAATATTTCGGTTCCTTACTTTAAATCGTAAAAGTAACACGAAAAACCACCAGACAACTTTGCATAATGTTTTCCCAGTCGATATTTGAGTTCTTTTGGTGATGGTCTCTCTAAGATATACTCTGCCTTTGCCTTTCTGATGTAACTGTTTTTACCCCTTCTGTTTGGTTTTGGCTATATAAAAAAAATGTTGACCATGGGAATTTTTGAACCAGTTGTCGAACATATATTCATAACATTATTAGAAAAATATCGAGTCTGAGGTGTATGTATAAAATAACAAAACGATCGGATCTTGGTAATTTTAATCATTATGCTTAAAACTACAAGTCTCGTTTTAGACGCGGAAAATTACAATGAAAATCGCTACCTATATTAGTTTACACTGATTTGAAATTGCTATATTATGAGTGTTAGTATATAAGAATTTCTCGGCTAATATAATAATGATCAAATTTTAAGTCATTTCTGTAATTAATCCAACCAATTCACCATACACCATATCTCGAAATCTTAAGTGTCTGCGATGATGTAATATAAAATGCATCCCACATGACCAACAACAATAATAATAATAAAAATCAATACACGGGATAGCATTAATGAAAATCACAACAACCAAAAACTGTAACTTTCTTATCTGCATCCATGACAATTGTTTATATTTTTCTATCATCTCTCTGTATAAAACTTTTTGTGCTGTTGTACGTATAATCTTATTCCTCGTATTCTAAATTTAGAATTTACAGTGTGACAATATATGCAGTTGAGATCCAGCGACACATCTGGTTTGCTACCATTGTACATTTATATAAGCTTTGTGATTAAAAGCTACAAAATTGATTTCTTTGTTGTGTACAAAATTTTATTGTTCCTCTCGATAGTTTTATGTGTATGATGCAAACTTTTTTGTTGTATATATACGTTTATGCTAGGAGTATGTATTTATACCAAAAGGAAACACCCAGTAGAATTTCGAATTATGAAAAAGGCTGGTATAAAAAAATAAACGTTCGTATTGAAACCACTTTTATTTTAAATAGAAACTTTATCTTATGTTTTCATTTTAAATTGAAAAAAAAAATTGTTCATTATCTTATCCGTATACGGTTCTATTTATTTTATTTTTCATATGACGATGAAGATGATACGCATGATGATGATGATGATTGAGACAAATAAAACAATGATTCTTGCTTTTCTGTGTATGTATATATATTATGTTGTTTTGCTTCCACACACACAGGAATAAGAAAAAATGAAAAAGGAAAATAAAAGATGATAATAAAATAAAATGATAACAATATATTCTTATCATTGTACATAATATATATGTACATATATATGTATGTATGTACGTACCTTATACCAAAAGAAAGAAACAATTTTTTTTATATCTCTCTAAATAAATTGAAACCAAAATCTTTTCTATATTCAAGGAACACACAAAATAATAAGAATACGTACCGAGTTTGTGTTTTGTATTTATTTTATTTATTTATTTTTTTGGTTTAATTAACAATAAAATTTCATAGTTTTGATTTTATTATTTTTTGTGAAAATTTACGAAAATTGGTTAGATTTACTTGGCATATATACGTAACTTAACTGATGGATACGATTTGCTTCATAAAAAAAATGTATAGTATAGAGCCGAACTGAAAATGTGCAGAAAATTCAGCAGGTTTAACATTTTAAAATCAATTAGAAATCTTCAATTGCAAGTTTTAATTTTTATTTTCTAATTTTCGTCTAATTTCTTATTAAAGTACTCATATACAGGTGGATTATGAATGAAATTTAAGTGGACAAAGCCTATGTTAATATCGGTTCAAATCTTTGCAAAATATTAAATTCAAGTACCACTCCAATTGTATTATACTAATTAATTCAATTTAGCTATATATGTAAATTCGGTTATATGTATTTAGAACTTCTTACTTGAAGTGGATATAGATTTCGGGTCGAACTCAAGAGAAAACTTAAATTATTAAAATCATTCACAATTATCCTAATAAATTTTTATTCGATCTTGAAAATATATTTGAGTAGGTATAAATAATCGTTTAAGATTTTATTCAAATCCTATTAAACATTTTTTTGCTAATGAGATACCGACCCAAAGTCAATGATCTCACAAAATACTCCATTGTTAAAATATAGGTTTCTATAACATCCAGAACTAACCAATGTGACTGATTTACGGAGCACGATTCTTAAAATTAATAAAATAAAGTTGGGCCTAATAAAACCGCAATACGTTTTGATTCGAGATAATAATGAAAAATCGTTTGTATCGCACAACAAGAAAGTTGAAATTATAGGCCCGCTAAACAGAAAAACTTAATTGTGTTTAAAGCTGTCGGTGTTACCTTTAATTTAAATTCGAAATTAGTTTGCATTGCATGTATATTTATCGACTAGGGTATCCCGATATTTCCAGATTCATCGAGTAATTCATCATGCTTTTGGCTGACTTACCCCATATACAAATTTATTTATCATGGGTGACTTTGACATTGATTTTCTGAAACCCAATTTAATGCTCAATAGACTTTTATTTTTGTTGTCTGAACATGGCTTAGGTAATATTTCTGAACCAACACGAATGACAGATACAACAGCTACATTTAGTGATAATGTGTTGGCATAGACTTGATCAAAGATAATTTCCGCAAGTTTCTTACAGAGTATTACTTAAAAATTTCGGACCATTGTTTAATTGAAATTAAATTATCAGAAATTTGTAATACCAAGCCAAGTCTTACCGGAATAGCTGACTATTGTTTGAGAAATGGTCTGATGTTTATAATTTGCGGGACATCTCTAAGGCCTATGGTGATTTTATTAATATTTTTCAAGATCATCTCCATAAATGTAGTACATTTAAGTCGGTTAATAAACGATCAATGAAGCTGTAGCCATGGATGTCTGATGATTTACTGAGACTAATACACATAAGAAACAAAATTTGCCTCCTTGCTAAAAAGCATACAAACGACATAAGAAAAAGATTTGGCCTGATGTTGTGTAACACAGTTAATCTACAAATTGATGCAATTTGTTAATACCAGTAATGATACTCGTATAAATTGGAGCGACAGTCAATGAAATAATAATTTAATGAATACTTTACGAGCGTTGGTGACTTGCCTAATGGCACCTCTCGCTGCATGGACGAAGCTGAAAAATATCAAATAAGCAGTCAACATTATGACTTTTTTCTAAAAATTTTGAAAAAGCCATAAAAATTATAGGATTAGTTCCTTTCTGAACAAAATAAATTTTCCCCCTCACGCTCAATATGGGTTTAGGAAAAACAGAAATACTAGAAAATCAGTGTTATCATTCTTGGACCAAATTACGGAGTATATAGTGATAAAGGATTAAAAGTATCGGCACTGTTTATAGATCTCACAAAGGCCTTTGACCGAGTGCAACATATAATACGCTTTTAAAAAATTTGTATTGTTGTGGCTTCACAGATACAACCCATAAATGGTTGTACTTGTACTTGGTCATAATTTTGTATTAAGCCAGAAAATGAAATTATTACATTTTAGAGAGATTCAATCAGCGTATACCAGACAAAACATCATTCTTTTGAATGGAGCGGTTACATATAATGCCCTCCAAATGATTGCTTCAATGAATTTCGATACCTTGGTATTTTAATACATAGAGATTAAAATTAAGGGTTAAAAACAAAACTATATTATTGGGCACTAGAAAATTTGTACGTTTTTCGATCATATTGTCCTCTACTAAAAATGATTTATTATGCTCTAGCTAACTCAATTTTGCAATATGGGTTATCATGTTGGGGTGAAGCATCTAAAGCTACGTTACAGCTATATTCGTCCGACATAAACAGTTACTGAGGGTTATCTGTTTCAAACCATCATATTCTCCTTCGTGGCCGATGATCCTAGATCTTAGCATGCTCCCCCTTCAACATTCTTACTTCTTCAAGGTGTTGAGAATGTTCTATATTAAAGGTGGAAATAATTTTGTTACACATGCAATCTTAGAACTAATATAATCTTAGAATTAAATATCAATTTAAAAAACACGTTCCAAACTTTTGGCTGAAACTGCGGACAATTTTTTTCAATATTGTTTCGACGGTTTCATATACTCGAGATAAAAAAAATCTATCTTTAAGCAAAATGTTTCGCAAGGTTACCAACTAAAAGATTTTTAGATAGATAGATGCACTGCCTATTATAGTTTGCTCTTTTTTAATTTTGACGTTTCATTTGATTTGATTTTTCGATTCCGTGTCACCGATTATTTTTGTGTATAAAATGTTCAGATATAATGAGATCCTATTGATCTATTCTACAAAATTATTAATTTACTTAATATTATTTTCAAAAAATCTTATTTAGGCGTATTTTAGGCGCACTTTTGTAATCACATCATTTATTAAAATATTAAATATATTAGAATTAGAGGCGACTCAAATGACTTTCTTATATTCACCAGAAGAAGGGAAAATCATTTCGAAGATTAAGTTGTCAAAAATCATTTTGAAGATTAAGACGCCTTACTGAATTAAGTATAGGTATAAACTACAGCCACCGTTCGATATAACAATTATGATCGTAAAGAATAATCGGTTATTAGCTATGCTCTCAAAAAAATTTCGGAGGAGCTAAGATTGAGGGACTGACTACCATCGATTTCGCGCACTACCTTTATAATCCATATTACACCAGACTCGTCTATAGAGGCTCGTTATTTATGTTATTTTCGTTTTAATTTTTTTTATTTTTTTTTTATGACTATAGAGAAATTAAGAGATTTTTTCTTTTAACGGCTACTGGTCCAATTTTTCTTTTTCTTTTTGATTTATTAAAGTGACCATCTACGCATTGTAAAGCTCTATGTCAGCCTGTACCGACATGAACGATGGTTCGGTCCATGAATTCTGCACTCTTACAGAAGGTTATAGATGTGTTCTTAATCATCCTGATCGAAATCATAGATGAAGAATCACTTTTGCATCCTGCCTCTTCTATATTGGGATTCGAACCCGGTACCTAATATTTACAAAACCGATAATAATTGTTCGAAAATTTTCAATAAGTATGATGGTATTATAAAACAAAAGTAAATAAATTAGAACATAAAATATCGCCCAACGTGGGGCTCGAACCCACGACCCTGAGATTAAGAGTCTCATGCTCTACCGACTGAGCTAGCCGGGCTGATATAACATTGTAAAGCAATTGCATAGAAACTCATGTGAAACCATTGGCTGCAATGGTTTCAATTGATTTAATTTAAATTTTAATTTAATTTTCAAATATGTGGGATACCTGTTATAACATGATTTCCATGTATAGAAATTATCAGCGCAACAATCGGCATAATATGACAACAATAGTCTCCATTTCTAAGATCTAAGTAAGACTTCATTAAATTAATTCATATGGTTCACATAAATTTTAGAAAATGCTGTATGTATCTCATTAAATGGGAGTGTGACTACAACTACTGAGATCATTGAATGCTGAAATCTTTACGTAAACCAGTCTAGTAGACGGACCCAAATCAATGATTTTGCTCAAAATGAAACTCGCGATTTGTTGAAATCGGAATAATATCCGTATCGAAAATTTCCCCTTGGCCGTTGATTGGATTGAAGTCATCGATAAGAATAATTTTGTCTTTGGGTTTATTGTTTCGCTTACAATATAACATTGGCTTCATAGCATGTATATTGTAGCGTTTCGATTGTTCATTCAATCATAACATTCTCATCACTCTTATATACATCACAAATCAACATTAATTATATCATCAAGCAATCGAAACACCATTTACTAAATGAAATCTAATCGAAATTCATGAGCTTCACTAATATTGGCAATGTTTTAAAAAAATGTAATATTATCTATATGCATATTGATAAAAATGTCTGATTGCTTAAGGGTCGTTGACAAATAAATTAAACAACATGAGGCGTAAATGATAATCCAAATGATAATCCACATGATACGTATATACACGCTTTTTTGCCACTTTTTCAGTGGCTAGAAAACCCAAACGGAGTGGGAGAAAAACTGTTTGTACAATATATTTGTAAGAGTAAGTGATTACACCAGGGCCTATATTCTGATCAAGTGACAAATCAAAAATGACGATTTTTTCTGACTTTGTGTTGTGAGCTCTAAAATGCGATTCCCATCAGGGACTGGGAGAAGTTGGCGTTAGAAGTGAACCGGATTGGGGAGAGGGCTACTAAAAGCGCTTTGTGTTTTTTTAATGGCGAAAATATTGGGAAGACTTGAAGTAAGTTCCATGCAGTCATGTATAATTAATAAAACTGAAAGTATAATGCTTTCTTATTTTCAGAGCTAGATATAAAAAAAAGTTAAAGAAATTAACAGACGGATTAACCAAACCGAAGATAATGTTGAATGTGATTCCCTAGTGAAGCTGTGAGAGTTAGATAGCAATGTTATCAGTGTTATAACCTCCATCAATGTATTCGGCGATAGAAAGATGAAAGAATTAAGATTGCGTGTAGGTATTATATAAATGTTTGTACCTTCAATATTCGAACATAAGTATTACTTATGCTTATACTTATTCGAACATTAAAACATGAAAACATAAAAATAGAACCAATTAGTTACACATTTTGCAGAGCAAAAAACCATGAATCGTATTATATATGTATGAAAGAAAATTAAATGTTTCAACATCAATACACGTTCACACTTAAATATCTGTAACGAGGTACGTAAGATGTTGGATTTGAAAAATAAATAAATAAATTGCCTAGCGGTAATATACTAATAAGATAACGGGTGGTATATGTTAACTGAATCGGTAAATCGTAGGATTAGTGTGCACCAAGATTTTGATTTCAACGAGGCTGATAGTTGTATACATACGATCAAAAATACAACCCAGTGACTAGGCATGGCCTCAACATGAGTACTGTAAAGGGAAATCGGTAGACACTGTGACCGAGGCAATTTTGGAAGGATCGTTATTTCTCGGGGTGGATTATCCTGCAAGCAGGTTCATCTGTCATATGCTTATGAACAGGACAGTCAAAGGTAAAAGAGAATAAACCGTTACAGGTCTAAGAGTGCCTTGCCAGCCACTCTAACCTAACCTAGAAGAAATTTAAAAATTTAATCATAAAAATTCAATGAGTGAATTTTATAAAACTCGTTCAAATTTTAAAATTTCAGAATTTGATCAATAAATTCATCAACATTAACTTAAAACACTCAGAAATTAAAACTTTCAATACGAGTAGCGTTAATTTGATCCTGTATAAGACATCATTCAATTCGGTGAATCCAAATGAACAGAGTTCCAATTAAATAATACACATACGACATTAGTCTACAGATATACTTTTAAATATTTACAGATATACAATTTAGATGGGCTTATTATTGTTATTAAAATTGGTTGGAACCCATAAAATTTTGCTTTCAATGCCACAAAGGCCTATGGTGCCAACCCACACAGCGGCCTTTGCAATAAGAATAAATTTAGACCAAGACAGAGAGGGCAAATGACCTAAATTTAAAGACCTAAATTTGGATACCTGAAGTCAAATAGAACCGAAAGCTGGGCAGCTGCTAACAAAGTGAAGGCAGTCATCATACTCCTCAAGGCAGTTTTTGCATATAAAATCATGAGCTAGGCATACTTCGCTGACCTCAAATTGGGTAAATTTGAAGTACTTTGGATTCCTTAATGAAGTACTTCGCCTTATAAGAACTAAAAGTCTCAAGCCACTGAAACTTAAAATCTCTTAAAGCGTAGCCCCTTATGGTTTTCTTCTCGTAGTTGAAAGATAAATGAGCTGCTGGTTCAGAACCAATTAAAGTTAATTGGGGATCAGCTTTGGCTAAACAATCCGCGATGACCGTAACTTCATTGTAAGAACAAATAAGATTCATGAAATGTTTACATTACTTGACGAGTTTGAGATTTCTTAAAAAGTTAAGTACAGCTTTACTATCTATACAAAAAAAAAACTTTTATTTTCAACAGCAAAATTCAAAGCCTCAATACCACTACGTGTTAGCGGTATTAGTTCTGCCTGAAAAACAGTGCAATCCTAGAACCAAGACTATCGAAAAGTCTCAGATCAGACCACGGACAGGAGACTCTAAAACTTGAAATGAGGTTAGAACGACAGCCATTATAAAAAAAAATATGGGCTCATCTAATTTGTTGAGAAAATCCTACGATGTTTACAAATCTCTCGAAGAATAAGCCACCGAGAAAAAATACTAGTAGTGTAATTCGAGCATTAATCTGTCATAGCCATATCGATTTCTCATAAACATGAAGAATAATTTTTATAAAATTGTCTATATCCCACAGTAGAGCCGAAAACATTCCATACCACAACGCACCTTAGGCGAAATGTTGCAGAACAGGCTGTGTTTAAAATAAAGATGCGTTACTGAGCCATGAAAGAATGGATTTCATAGAAAGAAGTGTAGTCGAGAACATAGCCCCAGTAAGCCATTAAGCCTGGCTAAGTTGCCTTTTGAAGCTTGTAGTCCAGGTGATTCGTCCAGGAAATATTACTATCCAAGACAACACTAAGGTGCTTGATGTGGTCACATTTATTGGTGGTCACATTATTGATCGTTCTCCGAAAGAGAGAGGGAACAGATAGGTCAAGATTGTTCCTATGCCTCGTAAAAACAGATAAATCAGTTTTAAACGGATTGACGTGCAGACCCTTCTTAACACACCATGCCTCACAATAGTTAAGGCATGGTGAGTTTACTCGGATAAGACACTAAGATGTTTACCTGAGATTGTCAAAATAAGATCATCAGCGTAGCTCCGTGCAATGAAGCAAGATTGCGGCACCTTAGAGAAGCCAGCAGCCTCCTCAAGCACCTCAAATGTCGATAAAACAGAGAAAAATTATTTTGATCGAGTAATTCAATTAAAAAACAAAGAAATCAAGGTGTTTGAAACTATTTCTAACGCTAAAGAGGATATTAAATTCAAGACACGGAGATTAGCTATATGCGAAAATATTTTTATATTGTATATAAAAGAAACAGGTAATGAGTTGACAATGTACGCATAATATTTAAATTCACTGGGCTTCGACTCGTTTTGTTATATGATCTGTCATGTTCGGTTTCGGGCCTGCTTAATTAAGGAGTTGTTCCATATGTATGAGTCGTGCGTGGCTCACCCATATCTTATGCGTTTATGTTAAAATTTTGTAAACACAATCGAATATCTGTAAAAAAATAAATGTTTGTAGATGTTTAACAACCAGAAAATATTTTTAAGGGCATTTACGGTATTTGTACGGTATTTAAGTGGGAGCTCTTTCGTACAGCATATATAGTACGCGTGCTCCGCCTCGTCCTTGTATTTTCTAATCAAAATATGTGTACCATCTACTGTTCCAATCAAACCCTAAATTGTCTTTTAACAATAAATAAAAAATTGTTACCAATCCTACAATTTACTTTTGTTTTGTTTGACAAAATTAAAATTGTGTTTGTAGGCGAATAATTCTCAAGTAAATGTTAAAAATTAGTAGTAAAAAATATTTATTATAGGCTTCGGACACAGTCTCAGTGGCAATATTTTATACTAAATAAAAAAATTGCACGCAAAATTGTCATTTCATCAGAATCTAGGCCCAGAGGCATGAAAAAAACCTAAAACGTCAAAAAATATATTTGACTTTTTGACAATACTTTATTCTGTCATTTTATATTTTCAGAAGAAAACATATTTTTATTTTGTGCATAAGTATAAAAATTGTACGCAAAAATATAAAATTTGAGTGACCGCTCAACTACTGAATCTAAAATTTCTTGCCCAGGCTTTTACCACTCGAATGATTTCCGTAATCTTTGCCAAACTTTAATTAATGGTCTTGCATTGTTGAGTTAAATGTAACATCATCATTATTTACTAATGCTTATTAGCCCAACGATATAAAAATTTGTGTCCAGAATGTCATCGGAGTATTATATAAAATCATGATACTGTGAAGTGGTTATACGAGTCATAAGAGTGCTCCATCCTTACGATCCAAGGAATCAACCACACTTATAATTTTTAGATTTATTTATTTTAATTATTTCAACTATTCAAGTGTTCCGAAATAATTTAAAGAAATTATTGTACATCTCAATACATGGTTTATTGGTTTCAAAAAATATTTTGGATATTTTGCATCCAATTATTCCCGAAGTCATAATATGCCAAATGTATTTCTTATTAAAATCTCCTTTCGACAAATTCGTGTCATAACGAAACTCATGCGGGAAAGGATCATCATCGAAGCCATCTTCCATCGGTACGATTGTTTATGGTTTACAAAATATGTTCGTTTCAAAATAAATGTTGAATTGAAATGAAAATTCCAAAATATCTAAGATGTACAGAGCGTTGTCTATATACTATAAATTAGATTCTTTCTCTGTTTCGCTTTACATTTTTAAAACCATTTTATCAATTGTAGCCCTTGAAAAAAATCAGCATCATAAGACCATAAGACAAAATCTGAATAAGGGGAGTGTGTATTCTATAAGATATGCGTAAATTTTTTAAAAGCCCTGATCGATTTCCTTGATGGGTTTCGTATACGAAACAGGTTTGAGCCACACAAATCTATAGGCATATTGATGTACTTGTTTTTTTTATAACCAAAGTTAAATATAATTGCAAACGAATAATACAGGTCGATTCTAAATGTTCGTTTTCTTTCAAATATACATTTAGCCAAGACACATTTTTGAAAAAATTATTTAATTACAAATTTACATTTCGAACCCATGGTTGTATACAAATTTGATATACTCATAATTAAGTTTTTTACAAACCCCATTTGGGCACAAACCAAATATTCTAGAACCGAGAAAATTTAAAATGTAGAATTCAAAAAAAAAAAAAGGTTTTGTTAAAAAGGATTCAACTAAATATCGCGTACAGTTTTTTATTTTTTAACGTAAATATCATTCGGGCAAGACATATAGAGATTTACACGATTTTAGATTTTATATCGACATAAATTTTGATGTGTTGAAACAATGACTGTCTAAATTAGCGTTTATAGCTTCTAATGAGTTTAATTGGCGCCCTAACGAACTCATAACCAAAAAGAAAGAAATTTGGTTAATTTTTCGAATAAATCGAATCATAAATTTATACAAGTCAACGACTTAAAATTTTGGGTGGATTTTCCACAGGTTCTTATTGTTCAGCAATAAATCACATTTTGTATTTTTCATATAATATGTACAAGTAGAGTATTATTTACCGTTTAACATAAAATATATATACGATCGACTTTATAAATGTAAATCTTAGCTACATAAAACTACAGTTATTGGTAATAATCGTTCTAAAGTATTTATATGTGTACATACATACATAAAAAACCACATAAGCGCACATTTATGTATTGTGGTATTATAAGATTTGATTTATATATAATAAATACTTTACGACACTTAACCACACTTTTTGGTTGGCGATATGTAATATTGTTGTATACGCATACATCTATATGTAGTGTGGATGTTGATATCGATTCAAAGTAATAAAATTTTCAACAAAAAAAATGTTCAGATGCGGTACATAAATGTATAAGGTTGTAAAAAAAATTATAGGTGCGTATACATTTATTATTTTGCGCGAACCAGATTATAAAATAACAAAACCGTCTATAATAAATTTGTTTAGTGGTTTTTGTTGAGGTTTTTAAATTTATATTATTTTTTTTCACCTGATTTTTACGCACATATATAAGATAATTTAGTTTTTAAGGCGACTTATTCTCGTATAGCCATGTACATAAATATAAATAAATTTAACAATATTCAATAGGCTCAACAAACAAAACTTTGCCATCGGCAGGTTTAAATTTGTATATAAAGGGTTTTCCACTAAGAGCCTTCATTTTGAATAGCCTGCTATTTGACAAGTAAAAACTACGCCATTACTAAAAATGGAACGATACAGGATTCAACAACGCATTGAAGTTGTTAAAATTCACTAAAAAAAAATGGTGAAGATTTTTCGGTCACATTTCGCAAAACTAAATCACTTTTTGGTTGTCGTGGAGCACCTTCTTGGCCGGCAATATTGAAACTGGTGGAAAAATTTGAGCTGTTGGGGCAAGTTAGTGATGTGAAGAACCGAAACCGTGTGCGTCGCTCAAGAACAACTGAAAATATTGCTGCTGTAGCCCGTAGTGTTGAAAAAAAACCAGATTTGTCGATTCCTCGTCGACCTTTGGAATTAGACATTCCACAAACGACATTACACCGTATTTTGCATAAAGACTTAGGCCTTAAGGGTTTTAAAGGTCAGTTAACACAAGAAAACGTCGTATCTTCGCTGATTGGGTCTCTTCAAAATCATCTTCAGTGATGAGGCTCATTTTCATCTCGGAGGCTACGTTAATAAGCAGAATTGTCGCATTTGGGGCTCCGAATACCAAGAATGATTGTTGAAAAGCCTCTCCATCCTCAACGTGCCACTGTTTGATGCGGTTTTTGGGCTGGCGGTGTGATTGAACCATACTTTTTCGAAAATGAGGCTGGTGCAACTGTTACGGTGAATGGATTGCGCTACCGAGATATGATTTATGATTTTTTAGGGCCGAAATTGAAAGATATTGATGTGGACGACGTTTATTTTCAGCAAGACGCCGCTACGTGCCACACAAGCAACGAAGCAATCGCAATTTTGCAAGAAAAGTTGCAAAGCCTGACCGTGTTATTTCTCGAAGAGGTGATCACAATAGGCCACCGAGATCTTTAGACTTTGATTTAACACCTTTAGATGTTTCCTTTAATCGATTCAATACCTTAAAGATGGAATTTTGCAGTTATCGAGCACATACAGCCGCAAATGTGCGAATTGGTCATGGAAAATTTCATAAAAAGGATTTGGTGCTGCAAGCGTAGCCGTGTCAAATTTAAATATTAGTAATTTTCCACATGCTGTTTGTGTATAACATTCTTACACGAATCATATCTAAAATTTACAATAATTTGAGAAATCGGCCAATAATTCCCATACACGAACTATTATTCTCTCGACAATATTACCGTCCTAGTTTTGCAAGCTTCACTATATTAACCATATAACGATGGGTCGTCATAATTCGCAAAACTATGGTCGAGTTCAATTTAAATATCGTTTGATTAAAATTGAGTAAAATTTGATTGAAAATTGAAATAAGTTAAACTTAATATATTTTATTTTTAATTTTTACCAAATTTTGGTCAAATACCAATCAAATATGATTCAAATTTTAAACACTGAAATTTAAAAGATTTTATCATGCCCTTAGAAGAGAGTGAAAATTGAAAACTTAATTGTACAATATTTTATATTGATAAGTTGACAGAATACAGATCAACTTATTCAAAAATGTGCGTGTGTTCGATGCATTAACGGTTTAGAATTCAACGGTTATTAATTAGTTAGTTAGTTTAATTAGTTGTCAAAGGTGGCAAAAAAACATTGGTACCATGTATTATTTTGAAAATTTCAACCACGGATATTTACATTATTTTAAATTTAATCTTAGACGCATTTTTTGGCATTTAAATATCGACATCAATCTTGATTTTTGTTCTATGTAGATAAAGTACAAACATTTAACAAATTTATAATTTTGATTTTTTTGTATATTTTTCAATACTTCCTTATTTAACAGGATAATTATGCCTTAAATGATTAAATCAAGTTTCGAACTCGCTCTCAAATTTCCGACGGATGTTTTTTCAGACGAATGAAGCCTCAAAAATACAACTGAGAAATGTACAATGAAGCAAGGTGATTTGAAAAATAAAAACTATTGTCTGCGAATTGCTGCAGAGCGCTTTATATCAACAGATGAAACAAATGAAAAAATATTTTATTAAATTAAAAAACCTTCTTACAAAGTTTAGATACGAAAATTTATCAAATTTAAAAAGAGGGTTTCGTGTACTTATTAACGTGAACCCTTAATTCTGGAACCAGTACTAGAAATAAATCCCAGTAGTGGCATAAGTGGCCAGGTAGGCCATAAGAGATAATCTCGACCATCTCATAGGTTAAAATTGAGAAATCATAAATTGTCTGGATTCAATGCTATAGAGATAAATCCCAGTAGTGACATGTACGGCCGCAGATAGAATGTCTATTTTCGAAAATCGTAAAACTCTTTAGTGCATCAGATGTCACAAGTTCGATTTTATCCGTAAGAAGAATTCTTTGAACCTGCTTTTCTGATGGCCGTCGTCCCAACCTAAATCATAGCGCTACATGGGTCTTAAACCAAAACGAGCAAATTTTAAAATCGATATATTATGGAAATTTAAATTAATAAATAAATTAATTAAAATATGAAATTTCAATTGATGACGAGTAGGATGAGTTTTTCGATTTCCGCTCGCGTGAGTAGACGGAATGAAGTAACCAAACCGATATATAAAAATATAATCCAATGTGGCAATTCCCACATTAAATTTTAGACGATATTTCGAAGCACTCGTATAGTAATATACATGCAAAATTGTGTTGGTTGTCTTAATGATATGTTAGGTAATCGTTCCCCTATCAGCTCAATCGTCGCCGCTAATAATAATATTTTATCTATGGCTTTATTTGGTTCTATTTCAGATCTAATTGCAACTTGAAGGATTTCAATAGTGACTATAGGTGATTCCATCTTTTTCTAACCAATTATTGATTTGGCTGATATTGTATTCAAATATTAATGGCATATACGTTCCTCTTAAATTGAAATAAACATTCATTAAATTCTCTTAAAAATGTAACCTCTTATTGGAAAACCCTTTATATATAAGAACCAATGAAATAATCCTTTAATTTTGAATGTAATATTTAAGCCGCACTCTTGAACTTATATATTATATTAACTCATCACAAACAATTTTTATTTTAATTAATCAAAATAAGGATTTTATGTTTATTATAAGTATAAAACTTAGTGTTTACGATGTTAAAAGCTTTTAGACGTGTATATATATATTAAATACTTCTTTTTTAATTTTTAAATGGTGTTTTTTTAATTAAAAAGTTCACTTTATATACAAATTTTACGATTTCAATATTTGTCTGCGCTTATGTTTGTTTGTTATAGTACCATGAATTTTTGTTGTTAAAACAATACCAACATATATGAAAAGTTTAAGAATTTGTTTGTCGAAGCGATAATATCATCATAGAATTATATTGTACATCGATATTTTTGAATATATAGATTTTGATCAAATATTTATTTTTTTAACTAAGTTCATCATCCGTATCAGCAATCTTCGCGGGATCGATCAAAAACTACAAACAAAAGTAGCATCCGCACATTTTTTTCGTATATTTAAAATCATGGTATTTTGAACACGCGTTATATTTTATCTTGTACATATGCAGCATCGCACAACAACACCAAAGCTTTAATATATTCTTACTAGAAGGTACATATTTCATCAGCATTTAGATTATATATGAATATTAAAGTGTTTTTTTTTTTGTTGGTAAAATTGGATTTATACGAGAGATACAGTATATATAGTATACAAGCTTTCTTATCATTGCTTCGAGGAGATAAATCATACCACATCACATACAATCTATGTGTGTAATATAAAATGTGTTTGCCATAATGTAAATGTTCAATTTGAGCAAACAATTTTCTATATTATGATGATAGCATTTTCCTTCCATTTTTTTTTTGTTGGTCAGTTCATGCACTTTTAACCCATTTGGTCCGTTTCATATACAAATATATATATGTACGTATATCTAACACACTAAAGCGAAAGATAAATAATTGAATTTTCCTTTTTTGTCTGGTAGGATTTTGGAAAATATCTTCTCTATATATCCTCTATAGATATATGTATACACTTTTATTGTCTTTTTTAAGCCAAACCTAATAAAATAAAATTGTTTATATTGTCCATTTTGTTGACATTCTCCAGTGTTTGTGAACTTAAAGCTTTTCCTTTATATATATCATATACCGTACATACTTGGTAATTTATTTGACCAAAAGGACGTATATACACATCTATATGTATATATATTAAATATATTATTAATTAAAATGATTTATATTAGTTTTTTTAATTTAATTTTCATAATACTTTTTGCTATTACTAATAAAAAATTATTTTTATTATTTTTTAAATTGGAAAACATTAAAAAATAATAACTGTACGTACATATATTATTTTATATATAAATAGAAAAAGTTTGTTATTATTTTTCTATAGTTTGTACGTGAAAATGTCTATATCGATATACGAGTGTACTGGCTGCAACAGAAGATCATCATTGGTGATAACAGTTTGTGTGCAGTGGGTCGCGAGCTGATTCAATGTGAGTCGCCAGTTGTTGGTTTTAATTTACTTTGTGTTAATCCACGTCCACTATGTGTGTTATTTGCCAAGAAATGCTACCTAATAAAAGTATGCGACCTAGTAAATTTGCCAATGTATTATTTTAAAACGAAATTGCAGGAATTAAATAATTCAAAAAATCTGCTTTCCGACTTTACCAGCATTAACGAAAAAGCTTGGTTCGCCTCATACCTCATTAGTTTAATTATCGCACAATCTGGTAAACCCCATACCTTTGGAAAGTTTTTAGTACTTCCAGCGATAAAAGATGCTGTTGGTGGTACTATGTTTAAAAAGAAGAGCTTAAAGGAAATTGAATCAATTCCACTTTCCAATAACACTTTTGCTCGTAGAATTGTAGAATTGATGAATCAACAGATGTACAAGGGGTATCCCAACTAATAGTTTTCATTCGTTTTATATAGAACAACGAGGATTTTAAAGACAGATTATTTTGTGAACCAATCATTTGAGGAACTGGCAAAATAATTTTCAATACGCTTGACAATTATAATATATAACATTGAAAAAACTGATTAGTGATGGTGCAAGAGCCATGTATGGGAAAAACCGTGCTGCTATTACATGCTGTCTTCAAACAAATCGCTTATGTCAAAAAATATACCAAAAAATCTAAACACAGTGTTCGCTACTGCTATAAAAATTGTAAATTTTATCAAGAGCAGACCATTACAGTTACGTTTGTTTTAAAAATTATGCGAAAGTATGGGAAGTGCCCACAAATCTCTACATCTGCATACAGAAGTCAGTTGGCTATTGAGGGGCAAAGTCTTTAACTAGATTTGTTAAACTTCGTGAAGAAGTTGCAATATATTTATATGAAAACAAAAAAGATGAGTGTATAACTGTTTTGCGTGATGAGAATTATGTATACTCTTACTAACTTACTTAGCTAATATATTAAATGAATTAAATTTGCAATTACAAGGAATAAATGGAACTTAATTAGTGGGTCGCGACTGTTAAAAGTTTGGGAACCCCTGTACTATTCAATAATTTAACATTCGTCAGTCTCTGAGTTCGTATAAAATTAATATTATTTGAGATTTTTACGGTTATTGGTACATAGTGCTGCCAGATTGGATGATTTATTTTTTGTTTGCAAGATTTTTAGTTTCTTTTTCAGAGGTAAAAAGCTTTTCTAAAAGAATGGATTTTGCTTACGAAAGGATTCATGAGCAAAAATTATAAAGATTGCACTAATCTTGATACCCTGAAATGAGTACCAGTATTCAATCAAAATATTGTTTTATCTTGCACAACAACTGATGTCGGTGAAATTAGTTTGTCTACTTAACTAATTAATGATCAGTTACAATTAGCGAAATATTTTAATAACCACGAAAGTATATCTTTTAACGATCTTAATTTTGTATTGATAAAAGAGTCAAATATATTATTTTTTGTATAAGAATTTTTTTTTTTTTTTTTTTTTATATTTTATTTAAAAACTAGAAAATCCTCCAGTTAATTGACATTTGGCAATACTAAATTTTACCATCAACACATACAGAAAAACGGTTTATTTTTTGGAAAAGTATCTTTCATTTCAAAGACAAATAAACCGTAAAATGCAGCATACATTAAAAACGACCGACCTAAGTCCACCATAATCCAGTTATTTAGTTACACTTGAGGATATCAGATTTTGAGCGTAAAACCGTCTCTCGGTCCCCATCGGTTATTTTTCAGTACTTAATTTACAACTTTGTTTGTCATTTGTTTGTCACCGGTTTAATCGTTTTCGTTTATTTTTATGTTTTCTGATAGTTTCGTAAGGCCCTCGTTTTGTTATGGCACATTCGAATTCGTTCTGTTTAATTTTTATCCCCCGATTTATAAAAATCGGATAGTCTTCGTAGAGGAATCGTCGATTCGGACTCCTTTATAAAGGGTGATATTTTAAGCCTGATAGAACTTGAAATTGTAAAAAATAAAACAAAAAATTAAATTTTTATGAAAAATATACTCTAGGAGATCCCAGTACACTATGGCAAATCATCATGAACAGTCTCACGCTTGAACAATGCCATAAAATGATTAAAATTTACTTTGAAAATTAGACGTCGATTCGCGCAACTTATAGACGACTTCGTGATTTTATGGCGCACATAATCGTTCATCTTAGCAAGCCATCCGTCGAATTGTGGATAGATTTCGTACCACATACAAACTAGAGGATGCAATAACATCAACACGTAGAAGAGAATATCGCCGCTGTAAACGAAAGTGTGGAAGAAAATTCAAATTTATCGATTCGTCGTCGTTCGCAGGAATTGGTTCTCAATCAATGATATTTTGTTTGAAAATATGGATGACATTGATCCGGACGAGATGTGAGTTCAACAGGATGGTGCTACGTGCCATACCGTGACCGCAACCATCGACTTATTAAAATCAAAATTTTGTGATAAGTTGATTCCGAGAAATGGACCTGTCAATTGGCCTCCAAGGTCGTGCGATTTGACACCGCTCGATTATTTCCTGTTGGGCTACGTGAAGTCACTGGTTTATGCTGATAAACCAGCAACAATTGACGCCTTGAAGGCCAGCATTGTACGTGTTATTCGTGACATACGGCCAGCAGTGCTCGAAAAAGTGGCCCAAAATTGGACGTCCAGAATGCGTTTCGTCAAGAACAGCCGCAGTGCCCATATGTCCGAAATCATTTTCAAATATTAATGCCACATGTATTGATCTTTCGCATAAAAAAACATTTTTGATTACAATTTAATTTTTTGTGTTATTTTTTACAATTTCAAGTTCTATCGGCCTTAAAAAAACACCCTTTATATCTTATTTTTCCTATACTTTTCATAATCGTATAGAATTTGTGTACATGTGACATTTTTATTTGTGAGTTAATTTTTCAAAATATGGCGTTTACGGTCGCTGATTGGTTATGTTCAATTTGAAATAATAACTGGTGGTCTATCAAATATTTGAAGGATTAAAAAAACTGGTTTAGTAAAAATGTTAACATCATTTTCTGAGGGCACAGCCCAAGTTTTTCTTGATACCAGCATCGATATGATTCAATTATTCTTTAAATTCAGGATGCTTTTAATTCAAATCTGATATATTTTACCGTCGATATACATTATACAAACTGTCACGAAAACATCAAAATTTGCGCATAAATTATCAACGTGAAGTAATGATACACATAAATCTCCTTTCGATGACCGATATCTAAATTTAGTAATAGAAGACATCGAAAAATGCCATTTTTTCAGAATATTTACTCGGTTTTAACAAGATTTTCTTCATTTTTACCCTATATGATAGATGGTATGCCTTTTGTCATTGAATTTTGAAATGCAATGAAAATATCAGCTTCGTAAAAAGGATTTTGAATTCTGTTTATTAACAACTATAACATCGCAATTAAAATAAAATAAAAATCCATCGGTCTAAACAAATTGTATATCAATCAAGTGTGTCAAATGCATCGTCACAAAAAATTTTAACATTCGCTTTAAAACACTAAAACACTCTTGACCGATCATTGCTTCCAAAATGCGCTTTGTATCAAGTAATCTTTTATAAACAGAGTTATGAAATTTCAATGGAAGCTTAAATTGCCTAGTGTACGACGGGAAAAGTTAATCATCATCCATAGAAGGGTCTTTTTATAAAAAGATTACATTTTTATTTCAATGAAGTTTCAATCCCCATATAGATTCATTCTTAAACATTATTTCTGTTTCTCTAGTTGCTGAATATGGCTTCCAAAATGTTAATATACTTACGATCTATCTACGGGATATTCGTTAGATTGTGTCCCATTGTACTCCGTCGACTATTCGTCATTGGCATGATAAGAAATAAACACATCCACAGCAATTGTCAAAAATATTCATAATTGTTTCCTATTTTCCAATTTAGTGGCATCAAATAATAAATGTTAAACATAAAAATCACTTTCCCATGCCGGGAATCGAACCCGGGCCTTCTGAAAGCCAGATATCCTAGCCACTAAACAACATGGCACTCGAGTTTTCACGCATAATTTATGATTTTTATTAATTTTAATAATTTGATCAAATTAAATTCATAACAAAACAAAATAAAAATTTGATAGATAGCAGAGCGTAGTTTCGATCTACGGACTTCTGGGTTATGGGCAGACAAAAGTTAAATCCACAATAATTTTAAAAAACTTCTCAAGTACTCGTATGTAGAATTTCGAATGAACAGATTTTGAAAACTTCCAAAAATTTAATAAAATAGTAATCAGTTTTTAAAGGCCTCCGACTGAGTCAACTATTTGGCTCCAACGGTTTCGATCCTGAGCACGGTCTTCATACTGTCTAAGACAATCTGCAGAAGCCAAGTCGTTTTCTATATCGCGGAGCCATCGTCGCCTCTGCGTCTACCATATGGTTTATACTCGCTGAGATCTTATTTCATGTGCAATATCAGGGATCTTCATCAGATCGCGTCAGCGCCCCACTTTCACATCCAAACATAACAACGAGCCTGATCAACGCTTTGTAAAGCTTCAGCTTCGTGGCACTTGATAGATGTTTAGATTTTAGCATAGTGGCCTTAGAAACTACAAAGCACGACTGCTAGCTGCCAGCCGAGTTTTAATATACCACACTGTTATCGTGAGTGATAAGAGAACCCAAATATTTGAACCTCCTCCAACATTTAATATCCAAATTATAAAAATTAAGTTGCCTTCAGCCAGGTTTTGGAAATTATAAAAAAAAATTCAAATTGCAGCATAATGCGATTGATGGTGAGCGATTTCTGGCTTATAAAATGTATTTCAGAATTCATTTTGAAAATTCAAAGTTGTGGCAATTATTAAGACTTGCCAAAACTGTAAATATAGTAACTAGGTGACAGGTTGATGAAAAAAAAACCAATATGGAATTCAGTTAATGATAAATACAAACACGTTATTTGGGCATAGAAAGAAAATGAAATTGGTCATTGCAAGCACTGTTGATAATTTAAAACAAACTTCAAGCCTTAAGACTATTTCGGATGATAGTTTTTAATTCTGCCGTATAAAAACCATTATGGCAAATTTAATCAAAAATGGAATGGGTTGCGAACATTCTAAAAATGTTTGTGCTTTTGTGTATGGTGAATTATTATATATATGTGAAATATATAATTTGTAAATCCAACATTTCAAAAAACTACATTAAATAATGTTGATGTCAAACTAAAGAGAGATGCACGGTCACAAATTTGAATGAATTCAAAAAACTGTTACGATGTCGAATTTGAATTTCGTTACAAATGTTTAAGCAGACGACCAAAAAATATTCGAGTATATTCAAATATTCATTGAGTACATACAGCCTGATCATCATGGATTTCAAACTAGTTTTGTGCTGTTTTACAAATTTTTAAACAATCATCATGGTTTTCATTCGACTGGGGTATAAAATCAGCCAATTCTAAATTTTTCATTTTTGTGACTTAATTAAAAATAATTTCTAAATAATTAGGTTGTGACGGATAATATAATTTAACATCATTTTGGGATTAAAAAAAAACACACGAAAAGTTGTCTGGTATTGATGCAACACAATTTTTCGTGTATTTTATTTTGTGGGTGCCTGGGAAATTAAACTAAAATTGTAAACGAGAGCAGTACAAATATAGTTTTAAATTATCATTAGTACTGGAAATATTTTCTATCTCTTCTAATTTAAATATTTTACCAACTTTGATTATAAATCTTTGGGCAGATTTGTATATGTAAAGAACTTCGTTACTACCAAGCCTTGCTTACGAGTATTATAGGATCAATAACCTTGAGGTCTAAAGAATTTAAAAAAATTAACTAAAACTATGTAGCACAAAAATTCGAATGACATCTGCCACAGATTATTTCACACTTTCACCTTTGGTTTCCAACTCCAGTTTTTCATCTTTTTCCATCCGTTCATTCATTCATTTTTTTTTGTGTCCTACAATTAATAAAAAAAATGCTAACAAATTCTTTTACAGTTCATACTGTACCATGTTTCATTTTTTTTTTATCCTATTTTCATTTTTCCCAAGTTATTTTTCTATTCGTTTTTTTTTTTTTTTTGTTTTGCTTTGTGTTTTCCTTAAGGCTAGAAAATATATTACATTGCCACGTTTGAAAATGAGAAAAGTTTTTGTGTAATAGAAACCAACATAAAAAATACAGTTTTTATAGAGTTTTCCTCGTCTATATTTGTGTATTATATTCGATGTGGAAATAGAAATGAAAAACAATTTACCAATTGTTTCGTGAGTGTGTGTGTGTGTGTGTAGTATATGTGTTATATGAGTTTGTATTTTTTTTTTCTTGTATAATAAGTTTATTTTTCTATTATTATTGTTAACATTTTTGTGAGGTGTTGTTATAATGTTTCAAATTATACTCACTTATAGCCATTATAAGACTAATAAATAATTTAACGAAAGAGACCTTTTCCCAAAAAAAATCAAAATATAATAAAACGATTTTTAAAAAAATTAATGAATATAAATTATATATGTATAGAGGAGCTTAATGTTTTCATTTTAAACTCTTCACGTAGCTTTTTGTCATTAAAATTTATAAGAGCTTTCTATGTTATATATATAAAAAGTACTTTACGTTACGATCAAATTATTTAATTACGCTTCGTGTTATTAATTATGTACATATATGTTATGGGTTCATTATGAAACTATATTAAATTGTTTGAAGCTTTTGTAGATTGAACTTAAGTTCTGGTACCACATAGTAAGGCATTTTCGTCCATATAATAAATAGCTGAGCTGATGATATAAAACACATAACTTGATAAAGGTTGACTCGTTGTTGACCTTCACAATGCCGAAATTATATAGCTCCATATGGTGCTGTTGGAAAATAATGTAGAGCTTTCCTTCCTTTTTATTTTGTGTGCTACGTGCCACTTTCTTATAAACCAACAACATATTTTATACAACAAAACCAAATTGAATTTTAAAAAGATTTTACGATGATTGTCTAAGTATTAAAAGTATATTTCTTAAAGTTATCACCCCTTATATATATAACCCATATAAAATATCAACAGTAACATACAAAGTTGTATTTTGGTTTTCTATATGCTCGAACAAATTTTTGTTTGTTTTTAACCATACATAGTGTAGAAAATTTTGTTGTGTTATATGTTTTTTATGTTTTATTTCGGAACAAATTTTTGTGTGTTTCCTCGCAGTTCAAATCATTTATGGCTACTACACATTATATGTATGTATATGGTGGAAATACAGAAATACACAAAAATAAAGTCAAAAAGGATATTTCATATGTAATAAAAATGTTTCATCCATATATCACATAATGTATATAACGAAAAATAAATGTAGAATTCTTTCATTTTTGTTGTTACTATATTTTTTTGACAGTCCCTAATATTTACAACTTTCTACATCTCATATTTTATTAACTTTTCATGTATATATATACAGTATATGTTTATATATACGGTAAGATTTTGTATTTTCTTTTAATTCTAGCGTTCTTGTTATTTTTTATGTGTTCATTTTCATTCTATGAACATTTTCGGGTTTTCTCTTATTCTGCGCCTCAAAGATATACAACTTGTAAAAATAAAAATAATACATCAAAAAAAAAAAAAAACTTGATATATTAACAGTCTAAGGTGGGTTTTTCCTTTTTATATTTTTCTTGTGTTTATTTATTATTTAATTTTGTTACAAGAGATATATTTATGTTTCTTTGTGTATACTGTATCGGTTGCAACTATACTATTCCACGAATGTAATCAATTCGTAACACTGCCGTTGTGTAAAATAATTTTGATGACCATTTAAATTTTTATTTTTGTTGAATTATCGATAAATTATTTGTTTGAGCAACAAGCCTCAGTACTAACTGTTTCACAAAACCACATGAACCCTTATTTTATAAATGTACATTTTTCTAATTTATTTTAATTATAGTTTCAATTTGGACGTATACAAATTAACCCAAATTTTCATAATGTTATGTATGAAATCCTGGAAACTACTAGCAGAAATAACCCTAGATTGATGGCTAAATGACATTATTTGAAGGATGAATATACCTTTCTTTAAGACTATAACCTATAGAGGGAGTTATCTCTAGGACTTTTCACAAACTAGTATATAGATTTCATATAATTTGAATACGTACTGTTGAAACTGTTAGCACAAATGGTCCTAGATAAAATATTTAACTACATTATACGAAAATCATTTTACAAAGGCTGAGAAAACGGTTGCCAAATCTGTGATGCATACTCCAGTATTGGTCTTACATGTAAGTAGCAAACAATGTTTTTGTGTAGATATATATGGATGAAATTCCCTTTAATTACCATGCCTTTTAATTAATCCCAAAATTGGAATGACAAGTATATAGTGTCAGAAAAAGATTTTATTTTTGCATAAATTTTGACATCATCCACACACAAACATTTACAACTAAAGCAGTTAAAAATATCATTTATAAAAAGTATAAATAAAAATGGTTCAATGTGATTAAAACACCGGAAAACCCCATCATATGTATGGGTTATTACTAGTTGTTGATCTAGCTTGAACAAAGCCGTCATGCGAAACGCTTATATTCATTGTTAAAATAAACTCAAGTCTCTGCGTTTAACCAGCATCTCAAGGAAGAATCACGTTTTTCTCAAAAAGTAAAAATTACATTCCAAAAACCCAAATACTTAATTTAAGTTAATTCGAGAAATAAAATTCTTAATTCAATATTATGAACCATTCTAATGACGTTAAAATTCAAAGTTTTTCAGTCAAAATCAAAAGGCTCAAAACTCATTAAAATTCAATTAACCAAATTTTATTAATAAATACAATTTGAATTGAGATAGTTTAAATTTCAAACCACTGATACTGAAATCTAAATTGTAAAGGATGGGTTGCTCTATAAATTGAAAATTATTAAAACTTCTTCACGATTGAAAATGTCTAACCTGATACGAAATTTTGGAAAACTGACAAACATTTGTAATTTTAAAATTACAGATTAACATTTCTTTCAGTTTTTAAATACAAATTTTAAATTATGAATCTAGATGCTAGTTTAGTGTTTTCTCTTTTTATATTCTTAATGTTTTAATTGTAAACCATTTTTAAAGTATTCCTTAGAGCTCAAAATTTCTCAAAAATATATATTTAAATTTGGAAGAAATCTAGTGATAGAGGTTTAGAAATTTTACAAAATTATAGTATTTGTTGAAAACGACTGATATTTTTAACAGTTCCTTAAAACTACGATAATTATAATTATATTCGATAATTATCATTACGCAATTAGCATAGAAGGAAAAACCATCTAGGCTGTAATCAGAGATTTCAGGACTTGAGATCCATGTTTCAGTGAAAAATAAACAGTCAAAGTCTAAATTAATCGCATTTGTTAAAAAAGAGTCAAAACTATTTTAAAAGAGTTAAAATTATTGCAAGGTTGTACCGCCATTACATTATGAAAAAGTAAGGACTTTGATGAAGTCGGAAGATTCTCAATCCGTAAACTGAAGCTGATAGTAAACAGCTAGCTGATCATTATGTGCGAGGTATGAAATTCATTCTGTTTATTGGTAACAATTGATGTTGACCATAAAATGTGATGAATTAAAAATAAATGTAGTAAACTTTTTATGTAGTGTAGTAAATGTTGACTTTTGTTGTTGTTTTTTGTGTAATGTAAATTTTGTGGATTTTGATGTGGTTAGGACTAGTACGTCCATATTACGATAATACATCATCGGATGTATCTACAATTTCATTTTCATGAACTTGTTGAGGCGTGGGATATTTATTCAACCGAAAAATATCGGCCATCCAGGAAATATGGTGAATTACCGAATCAGCTGACTTGCGTATAGGAATATTTTACCATCTTTGATCCACAAATATTTATATCTTTGGGCGCTTTGCAGTTTTTTGGTTTCGTTGTACAGCCTTGACTGAAATTTTGTGAAATGATGCATCAAAGGGCATCCATCTGGAGTTGCAGATGGAGACGACTTCCGATGAAGGTGTTTTAACTTGGTCAATGGTCAAAACAACATTTTTCATCTCAACAGAATTTAAGGTGACAATGAAAAAAATTTTTAATGATGATTTCGGATGTTGATCCATTTTTTTAATTTCAGTTATGTTAGGTGCTCCATTCACTCTGAGAATTTTTTCGCAATGAAATTCAATGAGTCCTGTACGTTCACTGGCACTCCACAAATTATAATGTTTCTCGAAATTTCCTTCTGGAGTGGAATATCCATCAGTAGTGCCTCCATGGTTTTAATACGTTCATCTTATTTCAGGTCTTTGTTTTAATGCTTCATATTGCTTTGATAAAGCTAAATTATCTAAAGCAATTTCTTGGTTTCGATCATAATTTTATCAAACTATTTGCAGATAAAATCTTGGGATTTAAGTATATCAATACTCATCGATTTAACTTCGGCTAATTGAGCATCCATGCGTGACATCAGACTGTTTATTGATAAACTGAGTTATCAGTTGTACCATACGGGGCGTATTGATGAATCAGGTGAGCAAACCCAATTTATTTCCATCGCCTTTTTAATTTTGACTCCTCCAATTACACCTTTGCATGGTGGGTGGTACATCTTTGGACAAACATTGCATGCAACTACAGATTGGTTGTGCGTTATCCCCGTAACGCATGATGGCGCGAAACATATCAAATTTTGATGGTAATTTGGGGAGCACTCTACACTTTCATAGAATGAAATTTTATTTGACAAACCACAAAAATTGGCGCGAAACTAGGGCGTCACTTGACTAATCACAATTAAACTATAATAGCACAGCTAACAATCAATTATAACTACTTATAACTACTTATAACTACTATGTTTGATAACTACTATGCTAACTTATTTAATTAATCCAAATTTAAATTTTACTCCCACTACTATATTAAAAGATTTCCAATTTTGGATAAATTTATTTTATTTTAATTAATTAATTTAATTAATTTTTCATTTTTTATTTTTAGCACACACGTTCGAGCAGCTCAAAAGTTGACGAATGAATGAATCGTTTGTCATGTCCCATTTTATAGGTGCGTTTTTTTATTAACAGAACTTCAAGTTCTATAAGAACATCGGGAATAATACTGGAACATTTTTTTTAGTTTAACCAATATATTTAATTTAAGTTCTATTTAATTGGATAAATTTCAACTTCTAACTATATTTTTTGACGTCTATTGTGAAATAATACAGGTATCAAGCATAAAACAATAAAAAATATTTGCTTAAAATTATTCCTTTTAAAATTTCCCTTTTTTTCGAATTCGTGTATACTATGAATTTATCGCGGACTTGAAAAAACCAATGTTTTATCCAGAACATTGAAAAATAAAGTTAAATTTGATTTTATTTCGATAATAGTGAATTAAAATGTGTAGTTTAACATTAAATGTATCTTATTTATTGATAAAAAATTAAATTCATTTGGATTTTACTGAAAAAATGAGAAAATTCTTATCCAGAACTTCATTCCAATAAGAAAATTTTATTTAAGAAGAACGACTTATGTGTTTTATGAATCTTATAAGATATAACGTGAGATGTGCCTCTACAATTATTTTCAACTATAATTCGACTCAAAATATGATTTTAAGTCAGAAATTCATAAATCATGTTAGATTTTTTTACCTAGATAATTTTAATTTCAATTTTAATAAATTCGGTAAAATATTGGTTAATTTGTTAAAACTTAACTGCAAAATAAACTTCATTTAAATCGATGAGATATCCTTTAGATTTTGTTTGTTGTTCGTGGAACTATAAAACTAACCGGAAAATTGTAAAAATCATTAGGTGTTTGTATTAAAATACTGCTGCGGAAAGCTTTACTTTGATTAATATTTAGCAAGATACAAACATGATTTTGGAAAAAAAGTACACACTCAATGGCAGTAGAATCATATTTCTAATACGGCTTCAATTTTTGGAAAAACATTGCAATAAATTAATTTATTTAGATTCTCAAAAGAACAAGAACAAAATTTATTTTCCGTTGAAATCAATTAATACATAAAAAACCACAACAAATACTGTATTTCTAAGTAAGCAAAAAAAAAGTTATTACTTTTAACCAGCTCTGGTTTCGAGAAAAATAATTTTAACAAACTTATATACGAGTACATATTTGAATTATATAATTGAAAAATATGAATCTCAGTACGCTAACATTATTGTCAAAATCAATTTACTTTTTAACTTACATCCTTACATTTCCATTTAAATTTTAATACAAAAAGAAAATGAGTAAATTTAATCATAAAGTTTAATTTTATATGATTTGCATATTATATGTACATACAAAAGTTTAAATATTTTTTTAAACATAATCATAATAATAATAATAACAATAATCTATCAGAGTATGATAAAAATATAAAAAATATGTTCTACTATGCAGAAAAATTACATTATACATATTTAAAACAAATATTATATGTATGTATATATTAAGATAAGACGTATAACTATCATTATAATCCTTAATCAATATTTATACATCTCTTGAATAATAAAAAAATAAATATCGTTATAGTATAAACTTATATACAGATAATACATATTTGCAAAGTGCATTATATAATTTCTATATTTTCTTATATGTTTACATACATACATACATACATATATGGTTTTATCGTTATAGATTTTGCACATTTTAACTTTTATGCAATTTTTTGGGAAGTAAAAAGCTCTAAAGTTCAAATACTAATTTCTGTTCTGTGATTTTTTTTTTTTTATATGATAATTTTCATTTTCATACAAAACTCAATCAATTTTCCGAAATGATAAAGTTACAATTTTTTTTTTTTTGTTTTTTTAAACTCCGTCTAACTAATATAAAGATGATTTTTCAAATATGAAATTTTTATTATACATTTTTTTTTGTTCCTCCTCAATTTTTATCATGCAACTGAAAATGTATTCAAGTTTTTTGTTCGGAATATTTTCGAAAATGTTTTTTTTATTATATTTTTATTTTAGAGTTAAATTGTTAAACTTTTTTGTTCGAGCTTAATATAAAATTGATAAAATTCGACAACAAAAAATGTGTGTATGTATATATATAACTTTGTTTTTAGTTCATCTCGAGATACAGATATATGTTGTTGTTGTTTTTTTTTTCGTTTTTGCTGTTCAAAATTTTTTCCTATATATTCGTATGTATATGTACACAGTTGATTGAAAGTTTTATTAATTTAAGCTTGAGCATGTTGTACAGAAAACCGGGTAGCATCGTATTGGTATGAGATTTGATTTAACTTAATTTGAGGGTTGTAATTGTTTTTTTTTTTGGTTTTCAACATGAAAGTTAAGGGAAGTTACAAAGTTTTTTCGTTTTATTTTATATTGACTTGAAAGCTCATAAATAAAAGTTAAATATCTCATAAAATAATAATACGATAGAATTATGAGAGATAACAACAACATAAATATTTTATATTTATATAGATTACATCTGCCGTGAAGTCATTGATTTGATATTTATGTTTTCCTGGCGATATAAATCAAAATCGATCTGTAAATGGTGAAAACCTTCATTAAATGTTTATTATGGTATGGTGATATATAATTTTTATGTCTGTTACCATGAAATAGATTTGAATGATTGTGCTGGGTTATTTTATTATAAGCATCTCTCTATAAATATATACATATAAAGATAGATACGGGCGCACGCATGTGAATAATAAGAATTGACATGGTAAACGTAACGCATTGAACTTATCGTTTGAATGAATCGCAATAATGAACCACGCCATAAATTAATTTTATTTACTCCCAATTATAGTGTTGTTAAATCAAAACATTTACCGATAAAAATGTCTTACAAATAAATATACGTAAATATATATACTGACAAACGACAACTTAAACAGAAAGCTACATTTATGAGAGTAGTCTATAACCGATTTTAAAACCATGATGGCCAGTGGCATTTTGCTACTCGCTCGTTTTATATAATTAAATTCACTTAAATATAATATGATGCCGGATGCCTTTTGCTGATACATCGAATTGTTGAAGGCGATATAACGATGTTGTTGTTGTTTATGTTGCTGATATGGCTTGGTCAATGTCTTAACTTTTCCCCCTTTAAAAAATCCGCGTCTCGTGGATTAGAAATTTAAATGAATCGGCTGCATCCCCAATGGCACGTTGTTTTTGCCGAGTCGAGGGTCTCAAGTTCGATTCACGGTGGTGACCAAAAACCACGGGTATTTTTAATGTGTAAATCTAATTGTGTTTGTCCGGGTAGTGCACCATGGGCCCATTTGTGGCTAAGAGTGCTGGAAAAATGTCAGTTATGTTATTGGTATGATGAGCTGTTGTGAGTTTCTGCATACTCTCAATGTTTCGATTATGAAGAACATGTAACCCCCCATTATATCACGAAAATTATTAATAATTAACCAGCACCAGATAATTTCCAGCCGATATATAATCTTTAATTCTTGTACAAAAGAGATAGGATTTATTTCGATACATTTGTGAAATATTTTTTATTAATACTGGTAGGAAAAGTTTCATGTGGGGATCCTGGGAAATTTAAATTTTCCAAAATCATATGTAAATAATTGAAAATATATAAAAATTCAGCCTCTAGAGTGTTGTGTCTGGAGGTGGCTTGATTTGAAGAGTTTTTCCAATAGCTATGACTCGAAAATTATTTTATGAATTTTTATAAATTTTCAATTAAATATTTATATCTAAATTTCCCTCGGTCCTCATTTGAAACATGAACTAAATTAATTTTCTAGCCATAGCTATTGAAGAAGCACTTCAAATCAAGCCGTCTCCAGACATAACACTCTAGACGCTGAATATTTAAAAAATTTCAATTATTTATTATGGTTTTGGAAAATCTAAATTTCCCAGAATCCCCACATGAAACTTGGACTAAAATAATTTTCTAGCCATAGCTATTGGAAAAACACTTCAAATCAATCCATCTCCAGACATAACATTCTAGAGGCTGAATTTTTATAAATTTTCACCGCTAAGAAGTCCCATTCGGTTGCTTCTATTGAACCGGCAATCCACTTCCACGCTGATTGATCATTTAGCCCTTGTAGGTTGATTCTTGAGTTCTCCCAATAATTTTGTTATTTCGCTAATCTGATAGGTTAACTGAAGCTTGAAAAAGCTGGCTGGGTTGACCTTCTTTATTTCCGATTGGATTTTGGTTAAGATATCTTCATAGCAGTCGAGGTCAATGTGGAGAATTATACTGAAATCCCCACTGATAATATTCCCATTTGCTTGTTTTATTGATACTATTGAGGTGTTGTATTCATAGACATTTAAGGAGGTTGCTATTGTCCAAAGGCACGGGCTGGAAAAAATGATTTCTTCATTAGGTTATGTTTTTGATTTTGGTTTTATGCATCCTCTTTCCCGAGGCGGTGTTCACTGTGACTTTATCTTTCTTCATATGTTCTTGGTACAATTTTCTTTATATTCTCCCTTTGCAGTTTCAGTTTTTTTTATTGCAGTAATTTTCCTTATGTCTGTTTTTATTCCTTCGTATGTAATTACATAGCCAAGGAATTCTGTTTCTTTTTTTTTTTAAATTTCGTTTTTTCTAGTTTAACCGTAAGATTAGGTTTCAGTAACTTCCGAAATACTTTATTTACGTTATCTAGATGTTCTTCTTTAGTATTTCCCCGAAAAACAATAATATTGTCACTTTCTTTCATTTTGATATTATGAAAAATCGATCGTTGTATAGTATTTTGAATTTCCTAGGCTTGCAATTGTGTTTGTTATATCAGGGATTGGATATATATCTGGAGTGTGTTCATAAACTCGACATTGTAAAAATAAAATTTTCCCTTACTGTTACGTCATTACCAACTCTACTCGGTACTGCCTTTCTATACGTCAAAATGATAGTCGTAACAATATTGTTACAATGTCGAGTTTATGAACACACTCCTGATTTAGTTACTATGTATTTAGCCTTTTGAAGTCGATTACCATTCGGAATTTTTTAATTTCCGATAATATCCGATTTTTTTTCTACAATCCATATTGGCGAATTTTAAGGACTTTTTGAAGGTCTGATAAAACCATCATCAAGAAGTTTTTTTATCTGTTCATTTACTTCGCCCCTCATGTTAACGTCTGGGTAGGTTTTTGTGTAAACCGGCTCCGCCGGTGTTGATTTGATTTCCGCTTTAATGTTTGTGTCTATAAGTTGTTCGTTGGGCCAAATAAAGGTAAACATTTTTTGATAATTGACCTTAGCTATTTTTGCTTCTCCATCCAAGTGATTGTCCCTTATTTCGATGTTATTGACCTGAACCGATATTTTCTCTTTTAGCGGAATTTAATACCTGGTGCGATGATTAAGGTGTTCTCCCTCTTATCAATCATTGATAAGAATGCACTTAATCCTGGCAGAATAAAAAATCCATTGTTGTGTCGTTGCCAAATTTTTTAAATATTGGTGCAGTTATTTTCTGGCTTATTCTTATATCTTCTCCTGCTGATTATTTCTTCATTAGAATGGATTGTTTACCGGTTGTGAGCCTTTTGCGAGTTCTTGTTTAATCCAATTTTTATTGACGCCGGTGGTGATAAGGAATTTTAGTATTTTATTATTATGGCATTTGGTCGGCTAGAGAGGCCTCTTTGGTAAAATGAACTTCGTTATGTTCTACTGTCTCAGAATCCTCTTCGTCTTTATCACTATAATTTTCAATATAGTGATCGTATATGGTTTATCTTCTTTGTCATGTTCCAAATGGAATATCCTTTCCTGTATGTGCGTTTTTAGGTTGACATCTGGATTTGGTCTCCTCTTGAAACTGGGGTTTTGGTAGCTTGGTCGATTTATGTAATTCACTGTACTTGTTTTTATGGACTCGTCTACTTCCATTGGTGTTGGTGGCTTTGGTTGAAATGGCCTAACTGGTGGCTGATTATGATTCTATGCTGTTGTTGGTTATAACCCTGCTGTTGCCGATACTGTTGCTGTGGATTATGTGGTTGTGGTTGGAAATTGTATGCCATATTTCTTTGTTGAAGTAACAGTCTTGGAAGTGGCTTTGGTGCACTTTGCTGAATTGAGCATCTTTGATATATCACCTGATAGTCCTCTATATGCGGTTAATTTTTGGAATAAAAACCCGATGTTATATTTATTATTTAGGACAATTTAAATTTCAAATAACTTTAAAAATTTAATTATAATAAAAGCAATTAAATGTTCGTGTTTAACTAAAGTGAAAACAAAAATTTGTGTTTTACACCATAAAATTGTGTCAAATCCTCTAGATCATTTGCATGAAAACCACATGGTTTTATACAAAATATATATTTAGCAATGAAAACATAAAAAGAATGGCTAAAACTACGACATTGCTGCCATCACAAATAATTCGGAATCCTGTTGTAAAATGTGAACTGAGCAGCCGGGTATATTTACCTAAGAAACAAGCACAGAAGGCTTAAAGCACAAGAATCAGGTCGACAGACGTTAAAGAAATTTTACTTTTGCAGACATTAATATACCGATTAACGCTTTATGGAAGCAGGACTATTTATTCTTTTAGAGAAAGTATTTAATGGAGAACATATAATAATATTTGGACATGAACATGTTGGTGATTGGATGGGGCTTTTAATGTTGTACCATCCCTCATGAAACAATTGTTATCATCTATGAAAAATTAAAGAAAACATAGTGCCACTGGTTTTTTATTTAATGCATTGACCCAAAAAAATAATCCCCGATATTGAAAAATCTGGCGGCAAAAGTACTTTTTTGGAGTTAAGTATTAAGTACAGAAAACAAAACTAATCCAAATGATTTAGAGCCTCATGTTTGTTCGATCAGAAGAGGTTTTTGATTATTGCTGGGGGTTCAATAAAATTTATATTTCTGGCAAAATACTACGAAAAAAGTCACCTACAGCCATATTATTAAATATTAAACATTTTAATTACAATTTCTTGTAATTTTATTCGTAAGACCGATTACAATTATCAACCAAAAAATGTTAGAATCTTATATTGTCATCGGGGTTAAGCCTGCATTGAAAATTTCAGCTCAATTGGACTATTGCAAGTGGTTGAAAAATTGATTACAAAATTTGACAAAGACTTACAAAAGTTGGCCATAATAAAAAACAATCATACAGCATAGTGCTCTCGGATCGCACTCTAAAAGGTAAGGTCCAAAGATAGATATACCATCTATCTTTTTGCAACTTCCTGACAAATGTTAACATGGTCGAAAAATTGATTGCAAATTGCGATGACTAAAAAGTAGAAAATAAAATAAATTTAAAAAAACTTTTTAAAAAACCACGCTTATATTTGCTTTGAAAAGGCTTTGAAAAGTAGATTTAACATTTTTCTTCCTTACTCCTATCAAGATATATTTATAACAAGTATTGTAGAAATTTAAAATTAATATGACTAAAAATATAAGCGTGGGGCGCTCCTTGAATGTATATACTATCTCTCAATATATCATTTTTACGTTAATACTGAAGTGCTCTAGCAAAAAATCTATTCTTAGGATACATCAGAATAGACTGTTCCATTAGTGTTACTAAAAGACTTTACTAAGACTTTACTTCGTGTGTCTAGTACTCTTAAATTACTAATGTCATAAAGGAGCGCCCCACGCTTATATTTTTAGTCATATTAATTTTAAATTTCTACTTGTTATAAATATACCTTGATAGGAGTAAGGAAGAAAAATTGTATTTTCTACTTTTCAAAGTGTTTTCAAAGCAAATATAAGCGTGGTTTTCTAAAAAGTTTTTTTAAATTTATTTTATTTTACTAATTATTATAATTTTAATTATATTATATAAAAAGGCGCTGTGAAATTATAGCCTTCTTAGATTTATAATTTGTATTGTTTTTAAATAATAATTTTCTAATAAAAAACGAAATTCGATAAACAGATTTTAATTTAAAAGCATGTAACAAGGTTATTTGGGATTTAGAACCTTATGACTATTGTTTACTTAGTCTGATCGTTGAGCTTTAAAGTTCTATCTGTGATTTTAAACTTAAATAACTTAAAAACTATAAATATTACCACCATTGTTTTATTATGACTAAAATCATTTTAAAATTATAAATTAATTAGTAAAATCAAAATGTATAAACTGGATAACATACCACGTCTGAATAGGTTTAAAATTTGTGACCTCAAAATCTCCAAATGTACCAATGTTCTTATAGAACTTTGTTGTCCTAACCTAAGCTCGCTATTTTAATATTTTAATACTTTTGATTTTACAAAGTTCATAGAATAATAGAATATTTTAGAACTATTATTAGTTGGAATACAAGTTAGTTAAACTGGACAAACTGAGCTACTATTCAAACGAAGTACTATTTTAAATTATATCCAGCATCAGTGAAGATTAATACGATAAATAAACTACTGGTTAATGAACTAGATACCAAAATAATCAAATATATATTGGTAAACTAAAAATTCTAACCAAATTACTTTGAAAAAGTAGTTCCAAGCGTATATGTAGCTTTGACTTACCAATGACATATTTTTAAATAGGAAGTTTAGGAATTATATTTTTGTGAAAACTTTTATATAAAATCATTGAAATCTATATATGTATATATTTTTAATATTTTTTTCATGTTTCACTCATACATGTATATATGTGGTCGACATATGATATTTATGTATACGCTGTAAACTATATACACCATACATACAAACATAGATAGTTTCAATCTGGTTTTATGACATAAATCCTAATAAATCTTACCAAAAATATAGTTTTCAATCGTAAAAAACAGAATTTATCATTAAATGCACACAAACTAAAAGGTGTTATCTCGACGGCACTGTTCTTCTTTTATATATATGGGGATATATAGATGAGTATATATTTTTTCGACAGACTAAAGCAAAAATGTACATTATAAACTATATCCCCAACAAACGAACGAACAAAAACTAACATTTCTCGTTTATTCAGAAACTGTCCTTTGCACGGATAGCGATTAGTTTGGCAACAACAACAATTTTGCAAAATAAGTAAATTTAATGTTACCAATATTTTTGTTCGTCGTTGTAATTAACATAATCATATACAAATAAATATGTTTCATACACAGATTTGTTTAATTTTGTTTGATATTCCCAAAATTATATTTATAGAGGGAATATACGTGCACATCACGAGGATCAGAGCAGATATGCGCTACATAATATATATATCACACAAAAAACATAAATAAAAAGTTTCTTAAAAAAAGCTCAAAATTAGAAAGTTTATTTTTTTACGATTATAATTCAATCTTTTTATCGTCTTTTGGATGGATTTTTTTGTTTGTCTGTTTGTTTATTTGTGCGATTCTGTATGTTTATTATCTTGAAATAAAAATTTGTCATAAAAAATAAATAAAAATTAAAACTGTTCGCCATGAAAAGAGGAATAGGATCTGAAAGGAGTATATACGTATATAGAAAAAAAAAACTTTAATTGTTTTTTTAAGTGCTTTTATTTATTTATTTCGTTTAATTTTTTATTTTTTTTTTGTTAACTCGAAGCACAAAATTTAATGAACAAATTCAATTAAGACTTTAAATAAAGTGTAATTAAAAAAAAAAAAAATAGAAATATTTATTGAAATTTTTATGATTTACAAAAAACGGAAGCATTTTGTTTGATTAAGTTTTCGTTGTAGTGGAAATACAGATGCTCATGTACATTGGATCTGGATGATTTATTATATAGAGTGACAAATCACTGCAATTCGTTATTTATGTGCTGGTACTTGTAGCAACAATACATTTATTTATGTACATATACGAAAAAAGGCAAGAATTAATTATTTTTTATTATCTGCAATCTCTGATTTATCCTGCAACAACCATCAATTATCAAATATATAATTTCGTTCGCTGTAAAAAAATTTTTTTGGTTGAATTTTTATGTTGTTGGGTTTATTGGTTAAAATTTATGTGGTCTCCCAATTATGCTGACCACAATATAACCAACAATGGCTATATTATAGTTTTGGTTGGTTTTAAATACATTGTGTAATGGTTAAATTGCACCAATAAAAAGATGACAATATATACGTTACATTCTATATACATATATACATGTGTATGTGAATTTTTTTTTTATTAGCCATCTGGTGACAGATAATATAAAATTAGATAAAATAATCGAAATAAATTTAAAACTAAAAAAACAACTTTGGATAACGAACGCACACATGTACATATATTATGTATGTATATTATAAATTTTCAATGTATAAATTTTAATCTCAAGCGATTTTCAATGGAAAATTTTTTCAATATAATTTATTGATGTGCTGAAGTTATCTTATATATACGTAAATTTTTATTTAACAATTCGAAACGAAGAGTAATGGCTGATGACTGTTTGTGATGTTCGATTATAATTTTTGTATATATAAACTCTGTATTATGTACATATAAATTGATTGAAATTTAGGGAATTTCGATAATTTGATGATAATTTTCTTATCATCATACAACCGCTTTCAATGCATGTCTGTCAATATGTATATCTATACAATATAGATTTATAGGAATTCTAAAAGAAATCATTCTATATGCATATTAACTATGTTTGCTTATTTTTATTTATTTTTAGAATCGAAAATTTTAAAATCTATGTGATTGATATATTTTAGAAAATTGAACAGATAGATGCAATTTTTGCATGAAAAGATAAACGTTCCTTACGCAAGCAATTCATTGTCGCAATCACAGACAAGCACCACTCAATCGCAATCGACAGATTGAAATCGGCATACGGTATTCTCAACATGGCTGATCTAATATTAAATTATAAAATAAACAAATAAACTGAGTAATTAAATTATTATTGTGTGTATGTGTTTTTATTATGAGAAGTCCGAACCGGACGAAATTCTTAAAGTGGAATAAACTTCCAAAAATCAACCAAATTTAAATATTCAAATGTAACAAAAATATATTTCATTAAATTCATTAATGTCGTCTTCATTAATTTTGTCTATTATTCAACAATCACCTGTCTGACACAGACTAAAATTCAAAATAATTAATTAATAATTAAGATTAAGATTTAATTTTATGTCATACACTAAAACGCCGTACAGTTTTACATATTCTGAATAGGCTACAAATTGTCTACCTTAATTGGATATTTGATATCCAAGTATATTTTATCATATTTTGGGATCAAGTCTAAAAATTACCAATTTTATATGAATTTGGAAGTTCAGGAATTTTTTATGCAAAATCTAGCCCATGATGGTAGGTGAAATAATTATTTTATTTTAGATATGATACAATTTGCATATGCAAAAGAACTATAATAAATGTTGAAATTCATAGTTTTTGTTTCGTTTTAATTGATGAATGGCCCGAGTTGTGGTACTTGTTTCATAACTATTAGTTTATGTAGGCAACATACATTTTTCCAAACAATCATTGATTTATCGACATGTTTTATTACTACAATATAATTTATATGTATCATCGGTTTCAGAAATGATAATGAAGCTGATGTACAACTTTCCGATGAGTACTGTAGTCGATCTTAAGCTCGATAAATTCCAACTCAAGAATTTTTATCAAATAGAGGGCCATAAAAATTATTTGTAATTAAAAATAATTAATTAATAAAAGTGTTAGTATATTTGTTGGAAAGTTATATAATTTGTTGAGGTTTAAGTTATTTTCTTTAATAAAATTTATTATATATACATTATATATATATATACATATATATATATATACTACATAATAACAGTGTTAAAGGCCATTACTGGCCCCTTACTGAATCAACAATCTGGCTCCAACGGTTTCGATTCTGAGCTTGGTCTTCATACTGTCTTAGACAATCTGAAGAGGCCAAGTCGTTCTCTATATCGTGGAGCCATCATCGCCTGCAACGACCTCTGCGCCTACCATATGGTGGCTCTCCTTTCAGAGATCGCTGCACAATTCGTTCCGGATCAGCACGCAGAACGTGACCGAGCCAGCGTACTCGCTGAGATCTAACTTCATGTACAATATCGGGGATCTTCATCAGATCTCTGATCTCGAAATTGTACAGAGCTCGGTATGTACCATCTAGTTCGCGTTTAGGGCCGTAAATCACACTCATGATTCTTCTCTCAAATGTAAGGAGCCATCTCTCGTACTCATCCGTCAGCGCCCAACTTTCACATCCAAACATAACAACGGGCCTGATCAACGCTTTGTAAAGCTTCAGCTTCACGGCACTTGATAAGTGTTTAGATTTTAGCAGTGGCCTTAGAGGATATAAAGAACGACTGCCAGCTGCCAGCCGCACTTTAATATCCTCACCCACACTGTTATCGTGAGTGATAAGAGAGCCCAAATATTTGAACCTCCTCACTCCCTCAAACGTGTGGTGGCCACTACTAAAATCTGGTGTGCCATTGTCTCTAAAACCAGAGATCAGGTATTTCGTTTTGGACTCATTGATCTGGAGTCCAACAGACGCTGAAAACTCTACAAGCGGATCAAGTATTTCTTTCACTCCGTTGCTATTCAGTCCAATCACGCATATGTCATCTGCATATGCAAGCACTAGATTGGACTGGCGATATAAGATGTAGCGCTGAGGTGTTTCAGTTTTACGAAAGATGTACTCCAACATGAGATTAAAGAGTATCGGGGACAGAGCATCTCCCTGCCGAACACCCGAGTTAACTGCAAAAATTGTCGATAGCCTGTTCTCAACTTTAACACAGCATTGAGACTGCGTCACTGTCATCCTACACAGTCGTACCAATTTTGTTGGCATTCCTAGGTATTCCAGGGCAGACCATAAACTCTCTCGATTGATCGAGTCGTAGGCCTGCCAGAAATCCAGGAAAACCTGATGTACGGAGATGGATGTCTCATAATATTTAGATAGAATCATCCGCAGCGAAAAGACCTGATCAGTGACTGATCGATTCGGACGAAATCCTCCCTGATAGTCACCAACCAAGCCCTCCGCCAGAGGAGTGATTCTATCCAATAAAATGTATGACAGTAACTTGTATGCTGTGCAAAGGAGAGCTATACCGCGATAATTCTCACACTTCAAGCGGTCTCCCTTCTTGAAGATGGGGCATATCGCGGCCACTTGCCATTCATCAGGCATAACTTCGGTTCGCCATACTAATCGAATAAGGTCGAAAAGACAGTTCCACAAAGTATCCCCTCCGAATATCAAGAGCTCCGAATTAATGCAGTCCACTCCAGGTGAGCGGTTTCGTTTCATTCTCTGCATGGCCTTAGTGAATTCCTCATGGGATGGCTCCTCAGTGCAAATCTCCGCAGAATGTTTTAGAGGTGGCTCAACAACAGTCTGTGACGCATGATGAACATCAAGCAGCTCAGTAAAGTGTCCACTCCATGCGTCAAGTACTGCGTCGATGTTGACACAGAGGTTTCCATCCCGGTCCCGAATGGCGGTTGACGAAGGCCTGAAAGTATGGTGCAATCCAGTAATTCCTTTAAAGAAATTACGTGAACTACGCTCATTGCTGAGTTGTTGTACTTTCAGAACCTCGGCCTTCCACCATTCTCGCTTCTTCCGTCTACAAATCCGCTTAGCTGCCCTTCTTGCAAGAGCTGCCTTGTTTTTCCTTGCGATTGTGAGACGTTGTTGCACTTCATTATGGGCTATATTTTGTTGCTCAACTGCAAGACGACACTCGTAATCAAACCAATCATTCTTGGGTCTGACTTTCACTATACCTAAAGTCTGTTGAGCAGCACTGACAACCGAAGTTTTCAGTACCTTCCCGAGAGAGTTCACGCAGTCAGACTGGTAATTAGCTCCCTCAATGTTGTCGCTGACAAGATCCTGATATCGTTTCTTTTGATCTTCATTTATCAGACTTTCACAGTCGAAACGTTCCATCCGTTTCGCTGTGTTCCCCGACCTGTACGAAAACTTCCACCGTAGCTTTGCAGCGACCAAATAATGATCGCTGCCTACGTATTTGGTTGCTGACCGATAAGTTCTCACATCCTGCACAACCCGAGCTCGCCCTTTTGAAATTAACACATGGTCAATTTGGCTCCGGGATGTTTTGCGAGGATGTGTCCATGTCTCTAGGTGTATCTGTTTGTGAGGGAAGAATGTGCTGGCTACTCTAAGATCATGAGCAATTGCAAAGTACATCATTCTCTCACCATTATCGGTCGCAGTTTCGTGTCGGGAGTACGGACCTATGTTTTCACACAAGTCGGCCTGATTTCTGCCAGCTCTAGCATTAAAGTCACCAATTACCATTCTAACATTGTAATGGTCCGAAAATTGCTCAAAATTAAAAAATTACGTTTCTAGGTTTTGTTCATCCCTAATGTGCATATCATGCCATAAAAAAATTGCCTTTAGCCATAAAATAGACGGACAAAAAAATAAAAATAAAACAAAGTCGTATAAAATATAATAATAATAAGTCGGTCACTTGCTGTTTACGTATTCTTCTGAATACATCAACAACAACAAAAAAAATAGTGTTTAAAAATAATAATTTAATTGAAGTAAAAAAGTTAGAAATAAAATTATTTCCAAGCCAAATTACAAGTGAACTTATAATTTGTAGTGCATTTTGGAATACTGTGGGATTTGGCCGTCAATTTCATTGACCGGCCCAAAATAAACTTATATATAGTATATTTTTTTTTATATATACATTTACATAGCGGAATAGTGCACAGCTCGCATCCGCCTGACGCCGTACGGTGAATTTTATTTCCACTTTGCGGAAATTGTCGCAGGTATTGACCGAACGAGCGATTAAAAAAAAATAGTGGTGGGGTTGATTCGGGTTCAGGTTCGAGCGACCTCGCCTCCCGTTAATATCGCAGTGCTGCACCGGGTTCATCTTTTATATATATTTTCAAAATCGCATCGGAATGGTCGAAAACAACATTCTTCGAATATACAAGTGCTTAATTTAATTAGTTTTGTGTAGTTTCGAGATAAGAAAAGTTATTAGTGTTATTTTAACTATAAGTCTATTTTATTGCTGTATTGGTATACATATAGGTAGACCAGGTGTTTATGTTATAAAATCTTAGTGGTTAAAACATTTATTACCAACTAAGAGTGATTCTAAGTGCCTCGACTTAGTTTGTTTTTTAGAACCAAACATAGGAGTGATTTATTTTTGTTTCAGCAAAATCCGCCGAGTTTCTGTTACCGGGAGCGCTCTTCGTACTAGAGATTCAGGTGAGCTAATTTTATTTTATACATATTTACTTTGATTTTTGGTTCTACAAATATTATTTTTAAATTGATTTGTTGTCGCATTCTCTGTTGCAAAATTAATACCTGGCCTATAAATATTTATACTATATCAATATATAATATATGTATATGTACTCGTTATAATACTTATATATTATTATACTAATTATCATTATTTATTATTTTTAATTTTCTTATTCTTAAACTACAATCTTTCAAGATTTGTATTTGAATTCAGCATTTGGATTTTCTTTATTTATTTATTATAATTAAATTCTAGGTTTAGTTTTTCTTAAATTTAACTAAAATTATTTAAAAATTGAATTAACTTAATTTAGCTATGTAATTATTTAAGTTTATAATGTACTGTTTAGTACATCCATTATTATTATTATTTTTTCTATAAATTGAATACAAACTTATAATGAGTTTTTAAACAAGAAAATCAAATTATTTTATTGGTGTGAGTGAAGTTGAGCTGAACAAGAATCCAGGATCAGTTTTTGTGAGACCCAATTTTTTTTTTGTGTGCTACTAAAGAACCTCCCAAGCCGAGATGAGCAAACCCAACAAATTCCTGGAATTTGGCACACATGGGGCATTACAACATCGTGTTCGGGTATAGATCCCATCAGATCGTCCAAGTCATTGTAAAATGAGTCTTTATCTTGGGGCTGGCTGACTTCTGTGGGCGCATGTACACAAATTATCGACAGGTTGGCTAATCATGCGCAGGCGAAGCATACACAATCGGTTATTGACTGCTTGAAAATCCAAAACAGCCTTCTTTACCTGCGGCCCAAGAAGAAATCCAGCTCCAAGATTTCCGAGGTCATCTCCACTGTAGAACAACGTATAGCCCTGGGACACATGGTCTCCACTTTGAGGCCAGCGAGTTTCTTGAAGAGCTACGAGTTCCAGCCGATACTCTTTCATGCACGTGATTAGACCCTCCAACGCTCCTGGTTTTCTAAGTGATTGCACGTTCCACGTGCCGATCCTAAATCTCGTATCCGGGTACTTGAGCGGGGGTCCGGTGTTGTTTTGGCGGTATCCATTTTTCTTTTTGTTGATTTTATAAACAGTTGATTTTTTTTTTACGAATGCGGGTCGTCAGCCCAGCGATCCAACTGTTTACATATATATATATATGTATATATATTTATAAATATATATATATATATATATATATATATATATATATATATATATGTATATATATATATATATATATATATATATATATATATAGTTATGGGATCGAAGCACATCGGTTGATATGGTTCGAGCGAACGTTCTTTTTAGGTCGTGCCGCGTTTAATTTAAATTAAACTCCAACTTATTTATTTTATTTTGGGATTTTATTTAGCAACGTGTTAATCGTTGAAACTTGAACTATAATAATTGTGAAAAAATAATAGGTTTGTTTTATTTTAACCGAATTTTGTTTTGAGCCTTGAAGACATGATGAAATCAATAATGGTTTGTATAAAATATACTTTGCATTATGTTTAATAATTTTACTGATGCGGTAGATTTGGAAATACTGCTTTTGTTGTATTATACGTTGTTGGCCTTGTTGTTGCTGGTACATTCTGGGTATGTAACTCCTCCATCCGTAGATTTTCGCTGTCCTCAGTGAAATTGGCTTCTGACGATTTTCTCATCTGTTGTCGAAGTACATACTTTGATGTCAGGGGAGGTTTTGATTTTTGTGTATATGATGTTATTTATGGTTATTGTGCAATTGCTGATTTTTACCGGGCATTGTTGTGATAATGATTTTAACATTTGGTTATTACATCTGGTGTAGTATTCCGGCTTCGTTTTTCGTTAGCTGAACGAATGAATTATTTTTCGATATATGTTATATATGGTATTATGTTTCCTTCTATCAGATTACACGTGGATGGTTGGTTTGTTATTATTTGTTCGATGCATTTTTCATTAGTTGTATGTAGTTCTTCTTGTTTGCAGAAATATGTACCATCATCTATTTTGTTGCAGGGTTCGTTAGAGTATTTTGCAATTGTATTTGATATGGATATAAATGGATGGGATTGAACTAGTGGCAACCCTGGGATGATAGAATGTCTTTTAATGTTTTTCTTATGTATTGTTCGTTTATTTGTAATGGCGGTTGGTCTGTTTTTGTTTTCTGTTATAACGTGTTTTATATATTTGGGCGCTGTTTTGTCTCTGGTATTGATTTTTTCGAATATTGTGTCGTTTGTTTGTAGTATTGGTGGTGGATCCCTTGTTTTGTTAATCTTGTTGATTCTGTTTTCTTTGTTTCTTTTATCAAGCTCATGTATTTGAGTAGCTCGTGTCTGATATTCTCTTTGAAGTTTCTTTGTGAATTTTTCGGTCGAAAGCTCCTCAGGGAGTTCTCGAATTATCATGTGCGCTCGGTGCAGCTCCATTGGTGTATAACCTGTAGTTGTATGTATTGATGTTATTGTATGCTAAGATGGCTTCTGTTAGCCGATCACTTGTTTTTATTTTTCTCTGTTCATCGAATTTAATTCGTATTAATTCTGTGAGTGTTGAATATAATCGCTCGATAATCGCGTTGCCTGTACTGGATTTTGGTGATGTAACATGATGGTTGAATTTGTACTTTTCAGTGAAGTTCGTAAAGGATTGTGACGTGAATTCTGTTGCGCTGTCGGAGACCAGTGTCTCTGGTATTCCCTCCTGTGAGAAGTGGTTTTTTAATGTATTAATTATTGTGCTTGTTTCTCTGTTGGGTAATTCGTATGTCGATGCGAATCTTGAAAAAGCATCAATGATTGTTAGGAATTGTTTTCCTCTTAGTGAGAAGGTATCCATATGGATTCGTTCATTTGGTTTGCTAGCTGTTTGCGTCAGTTGAAGCTCCATTTGTACAGGGTTTCTGTCGTATTTCATTCTATTGCACGTGTCGCAGTTTTTGATGTATGCTGTGATCATTTCTTTAATGTTTGCAAAGCGATATGTTTTCTTTATTTGTGCGTAATTTTCATTCATCCCTCTATGGTGTTTGTTATAGGTTTCCATGATAATTTTTAGTTGGTCCACTGGATTATTGATCAATTGTATATTATTTGTGGTTATTGGGGTTGATGTTTCTGTTTGTGTTTCTACCGCTGGGTATGGTTGGTTTATCCCTGTGGGTTCTGTATCTTTGTTATTTCTCTTCGTTTTACATACTTCGTAATTGTCAACAAACTTTTTTGTTATGCTTTTCATATTTGGGAAATAGAATTCTTTTTCTATTTCTGCGGTCGTTTCTTCATGATTTTTATGGCTTCGCGAATGTTTTGTTTGTAATATGTTGTTTTGTGATGTTTTATCTTCTATATCTGTTACTGCTCGTGTTGTTCTGACTATATTTAGGTTATTTTCTCGCTTTTGTTTTATCCATTTTGCTATGTAGTTTGCTATTATGTCATCGCACTGTATTGCCGTGTTTCCATCGTGTTTGGATGCGATGAAGTTCATGATATTGTTGATTGAAACTTGTTGGTAATTTGGTTTTTGATATGTATATCTGATGTTGTTAAATATATTTTCTGTAATCTTGTTTGGCCTGTCTGTTTCATCCTGAAGACCAATTTTGAATATTATTTGTGTTGGGAATTCGTTCAATAGTGTAGATGTTACGGGAAGTGTTTCTATTGTTGGTAACATCTCGTTGGAGTTTATCTCCAAGCGGGATAATGCGTCTGCTCCGTTGTTGGTGGTTCCTTTTTTGTAGTTTATGTTAAACTCGAACTCTGAGAGTTTGAGTCGCCAACGAACTAGTTTTGACGATGGATCCTTTAGCGACATAAGCCATTCAAGTGGCCTATGGTCTGTATGTATTTCAAATTTCATGCCGTATATGTATGGCCTAAAATGTTTGCATGCCCATACTATGGCGAGGAGTTCTTTATTCGTTGCATCGTACCGTGATTCAGTGTCTGATAATGTGCGGCTAGCATATGCTATTGGTTTGTCTGTGTCGTCGTGTGATAAAATGGCACCTAATGCATAGTCAGATGCGTCTGTTGTGATACGAAATTTTCAACTGAAGTCTGGGTATTCTAATATTGGTTTGGAGGTTAGCATTTCTTTACATTCCTCGAAACATTTTATATAGTTTTCATCCTTTGGGTCTATTTTAGCTCCCTTTTTCAGAAGTTTAGATATTGGTTTGGTTCTCCCTGCAAAATTCAATATAAATTTTCGGTAATATCCGATTAAGCCAAGGAATTGTTTAATTTGTTTTGTTGTTTTTGGTATTACTATTTTTCTGATTGTTTCAATCTTTTCTGGATCCGGCTGGATCCCACTTCTGTTGACGATGTGTCCAAGAAATTTAATTTCTTTTTTCAAAAATTTGCATTTATCCACTTGAATTCGCATATTTGCATTCATTAGGGTTTTAAAAATTTCCTCAAGATTCTGTAGGTGTTCTGGTTTTGTCTTGCTGAAGACGATAATATCGTCCATATAGCAAAGACAGAATTTTCCTATATATTTATTGAGTGTTCTGTTCATTAATCGGAGAAATGTGGATGGCGCGTTTTTCAGACCAAAGGGCATGTACTCGTAATGGTTACCAAGTACTGAGAATGCGGTTTTAGGTATGTCATCAGCATTCATTTTGACTTGATGAAATCCAAATTTTAGATCGATAATGGAAAAATATTGGCATCCGTTTAGTTGGTCGAGTAGTTCCTCTATGTTAGGAACTGGAAATTTATCGTCTATTGTTTTTGAATTGAGTTCTCGGTAGTCTATAACCATCCTGAATTTCTTTTTGCCGGATTCATCGTTTTTTTTTATTAACTATTATTATTGGGCTATTCCAAGGACTCTTGCTCTCTTGGATTATATCATTTTGGAGGAGTTCTTCCACTTGACGCTTGATTTCCGGAATTTGTGCATTTGGGTATCTGTATTGCTTCCTGTGTATCGGTTTCTCATTGGTGAGTTCTATTGCATGTTCAATGTCTCCCGTGTATGGTAGTGTTGACGTTATATCAAATAATTTGTAGTATTTGTGGAAAAGTTCTTCCTGTTGTGTGTGGGGTAGCTCATGAGTGAAGTTTATGTTTTTGCTCCCTGCTTTGAATGCTTTTAATTCCAAGGTATGTGTGGGAAGAATCAATTTTTTATTCCGTATATCAATAATGATACCTAGTTGTTTCATGATGTTGGTGCCTATGAGGCCATCAAAAGTTTCATGGAATTTTAGCAAGTGAAATTTTAATTTATCCTTCGTTTTTAATTCTTTTATTCCGTTTAGGATTATCATTTTATCGACTGTCAACGGTTTACTGACAGTTCGTATTATAATTGGTTTTATATTGATCGCCTTATCGAGAATAATTAGTGCTGGGTCCAAGTATGATTCGTCAGCACCAGTATCAATGAGCAGGTGGATGGGTCTATTTTTTATATGGATTGTAATGTACGGAAGTTCATGTTTTCCGTGAAGGTTTGTAGAAGTTATTCGTTGTCCGAGGCTTGTTCGCGAAAAAACTCGTCATATGGTTCTTCCTCTCGCTTTCGTCTTTTTCAACATGTGTATCATAAGGTTGTTCTTCTGTTTCCGTAATGTTCATATTGCGTTCTTGTTTAATTGCCGGGAATCTTGTTGGCTGGTATGGTTGGTTAGGTGGCTTCAGTCCGAATGGTGGTTTCCACTGTTTCGAAGCCCCTGGTTGTTGGTCCATTGGTTTGTTTTCCAATTGTTTAAATGTCACTGGTGGTTTGTTTTCTTGCTTCTGTGGAAACTGATTTCCATATCGCTGGTTTCTGAATTGTTGGGAATTCTGTTGGGGTGGATGGTACTTCATGTAGTACATATTTTCTTCATCTAGGCATGTTCCTAATGCTTCCGCAAGCGTTCCTGGGTTCCGACTTCTGATGTTCGACCCTAGTGGTTCGCGGAGATTTGCAATGAATTGTGCTAGGCACATGTCTTTGAATAGATTTTTTTTTGTATTATCATTACCTTGTAGGTTTGCGTGGGCGACCAACGCTGTTTGGATCTCCGTTATTTTAGCGTGGAATTGTTTTGAAGTTAGCGAGCCTTGCCTTGTTTTGTGCAGGTCTCGTATCAACGCTACTTCTGATCGTGGGTCTGAGTAATGTGTGATCAAAGCTATTCGTATTTCATCCCAATCTGTTGATGGTACATCGTTCGAAATTAACATGCTATTTGCTTCTCCTTTGATTTTATTTCGGATTGCTTTTATAAATATGATTGGTACATCTTGTCCTTCCGGTAGAACCTCTCCACAAAGGGTTATAATGTCATTGACGTTGTTAACGAATTGGTGTAAGTTGCGTATGTCCCCCCTAAATTCCTCTAGCTCTCGTATTATGTCTGGAGTTTTAAGTGCGGTAAATAGTCGATTCATGATTAAGTCCTGATTATCAGTCATTTTGTCTTCCGTTTGTATAGTTTGGTCGTTAATTATTGTGGTATTAAAACCTCTGAAATCAAAGGATATTGATTCGTTTGTTATGTCAAAATCATGTAACGTGGACTGATTTTCATTACCCTCTTTTCTTGGGGTACCCGAATTTTTCATTAAAAAAGAAAGAAAAAAATTATAATTTTTCGGAATATGAACCGTACAAAATTAATTTTTTTTTTATTGCTATCAATTGTAGCTTTTATATGGGCCCCGTTTGCTATCGTGCAAGCGGTGGTAGTATCCTTCAATATTCTTACGTATTAAGGTTATTGGGATTATTTGGCTTGTGGAAATACAATTTGCAAAAAATACTTTCACTTACCAAGCAACAATCAAACAGACAATCGTTACGAATAGCAAACTTTTCATAATGCGGTTGTTCGAAACTGTTTTTTCTCGGCGGATTGGTTTACAGGACTGGTAATCTTCTGATAGTTTGTTGCAATAGTTCACTTTTCAATAAAATTTGTGTAATTTTTTTTTTTTTTTTTTTTTTGCACTATAGATTCACTTAATTACTGTGTTCCACTATGTAATTTAAGTTTACTTTAAGGCACAAAATTTTTATAATGTGTCACTATAATTGTTTTACACTGAGTTTAGCAAAAATATTCGTGTAATTTCTTGCACTGGATTTACTTAACTACTGTTTTCTACCATGAGAATTTTTTATCGTAATATAAGTGTCACTTTGCTGCGCAAGATTGTTATAATTTTTCACTATAAATGTTTTACACTGATTTTAAATTAATATTTTAGTTGGGTTATCCGAAAAAAATTTAAAATTTTAAAACTTTTATTTGAAAAATAAATTGTTCAAACTGAAATTTGAACTCCACCGGCTGCGCCAGTTATGGGATCGAAGCACATCGGTTGATATGGTTCGAGCGAAAATTCTTTTTAGGTCGTGCCGCGTTTAATTTAAATTAAACTCCAACTTATTTATTTTATTTTGGGATTTTATTTAGCAACGTGTTAATCGTTGAAACTTGAACTATAATAATTGTGAAAAAATAATAATAATAATAATAACAGTGTTAAAGGCCATTACTGGCCCCTTACTGAATCAACAATCTGGCTCCAACGGTTTCGATCCTGAGCTTGGTCTTCATACTGTCTTAGACAATCTGAAGAGGCCAAGTCGTTCTCTACATCGTGGAGCCATCGTCGCCTGCAACGACCTCTGCGCCTACCATATGGTGGCTCTCCTTTCAGAGATCGCTGCACAATTCGTTCCGGATCAGCACGCAGAACGTGACCGAGCCAGCGTACTCGCTGAGATCTAACTTCATGTACAATATCGGGGATCTTCATCAGATCTCTGATCTCGAAATTGTACAGAGCTCGGTATGTACCATCTATTTCGCGTTTAGGGCCGTAAATCACACGCATGATTCTTCTCTCAAATGTCAGGAGCCATCTCTCGTACTCATCCGTCAGCGCCCAACTTTCACATCCAAACATAACAACGGGCCTGATCAACGCTTTGTAAAGCTTCAGCTTCACGGCACTTGATAAGTGTTTAGATTTTAGCAGTGGCCTTAGAGGATATAAAAAACGACTGCCAGCTGCCAGCCGCACTTTAATATCCTCACCCACACTGTTATCGTGAGTGATAAGAGAGCCCAAATATTTGAACCTCCTCACTCCCTCAAACGTGTGGTGGCCACTACTAAAATCTGGTGTGCCATTGTCTCTAAAACCAGAGATCAGGTATTTTGATTTGGACTCATTGATCAGGAGTTCAACAGAAGCTGAAACAACAGAAGCTGAAACAGCTCTACAAGCGGATCAAGTATTTCTTTCACTCCGTTGCTATTCAGTCCAATCACGCATATGTCATCTGCATATGCAAGCCCTTGATTGGACTGGCGATATAAGATGTTGCGCTGAGGTGTTTCAGTTTTACGAAAGATGTACTCCAACATGAGATTAAAGAGTATCGGGGACAGAGCATCTCCCTGCCGAACACCCGAGTTAACTGCAAAAATTGTCGATAGCCTGTTCTCAACTTTAACACAGCATTGAGACTGCGTCACTGTCATCCTACACAGTCGTACCAATTTTGTTGGCATTCCTAGGTATTCCAGGGCAGACCACAAACTCTCTCGATTGATCGAGTCGTAGGCCTGCCGGAAATCCAGGAAAACCTGATGTACGGAGATGGATGTCTCATAATATTTAGATAGAATCATCCGCAGCGAAAAGGCCTGATCAGTGACTGATCGATTCGGACGAAATCCTCCCTGATAGTCACCAACCAAGCCCTCCGCCAGAGGAGTGATTCTATCCAATAAAATGTATGACAGTAACTTGTATGCTGTGCAAAGGAGAGCTATACCGCGATAATTCTCACACTTCAAGCGGTCTCCCTTCTTGAAGATGGGGCATATCGCGGCCACTTTCCATTCATCAGGCATAACTTCGGTTCGCCATACTAATCGAATAAGGTCGAAAAGACAGTTCCACAAAGTATCCCCTCCGAATATCAAGAGCTCCGAATTAATGCAGTCCACTCCAGGTGAGCGGTTTCGTTTCATTCTCTGCATGGCCTTAGTGAATTCCTCATGGGATGGCTCCTCAGTGCAAATCTCCGCAGACTGTTTTAGAGATGGCTCAACAACAGTCTGTGACGCATCAGTAAAGTGTCCACTCCATGCGTTAAGTACTGCGTCGATGTTGACACAGAGGTTTCCATCCCGGTCCCGAATGGCGGTTGACGAAGGCCTGAAAGTATGGTGCAATCCAGTAATTTCTTTAAAGAAATTACGTGAACTACGCTCATTGCTGAGTTGTTGTACTTTCAGAACCTCGGCCTTCCACCATTCTCGCTTCTTCCGTCTACAAATCCGCTTAGCTGCCCTTCTTGCAAGAGCTGCCTTGTTTTTCCTTGCGATTGTGAGACGTTGTTGCACTTCATTATGGGCTATATTTTGTTGCTCAACTGCAAAACGACACTAGTCATCAAACCAATCATTCTTGGGTCTGACTTTCACTATACCTAAAGTCTGTTGAGCAGCACTGACAACCGAAGTTTTCAGTACCTCCCAGACAGAGTTTACGCAGTCAGACTGGTAATTAGCTCCCTCAATGTTGTCGCTGACAAGATCCTGATATCGTTTCTTTTGATCTTCATTTATCAGACCTTCACAGTCGAAACGTTCCATCCGTTTCGCTGTGTTCCCCGACCTGTACGAAAACTTCCACCGTAGCTTTGCAGCGACCAAATAATGATTGCTGCCTACGTATTTGGTTGCTGACCGATAAGTTCTCACATCCTGCACAACCCGAGCTCGCCCTTTTGAAATTAACACGTGGTCAATTTGGCTCCGGGATGTTTTGCGAGGATGTGTCCATGTCTCTAGGTGTATCTGTTTGTGAGGGAAGAATGTGCTTGCTACTCTAAGATCATGAGCAAATGCAAAGTACATCATTCTCTCACCATTATCGGTCGCAGTTTCGTGTCGGGAGTACGGACCTATGTTTTCACACAAGTCGGCCTGATTTCTGCCAGCTCTAGCATTAAAGTCCCCAATTACCATTCTAACATCGTGTTCGGGTATAGATCCCATCAGATCGTCCAAGTCATTGTAAAATGAGTCTTTATCTTGGGGCTGGCTGACTTCTGTGGGCGCATGTACACAAATTATCGACAGGTTGGCTAACTTCATGCGCAGGCGAAGCATACACAATCGGTTATTGACTCCGAGGTCATCTCCACTGTAGAACAACGTATAGCCCTGGGACACATGGTCTCCACTTTGAGGCCAGCGAGTTTCTTGAAGAGCAACGAGTTCCAGCCGATACTCTTTCATGCACGTGATTAGACCCTCCAACGCTCCTGGTTTTCTAAGTGATTGCACGTTCCACGTGCCCACGTGAAAAAATAATAGGTATGTTTTATTTTAACCGAATTTTGTTTTGAGCCTTGAAGACATGATGAAATCAATAATGGTTTGTATAAAATATACTTTGCATTATATTTAATAATTCTACTGATGCGGTAGATTTGGAAATACTGCTTTTGTTGTATTATACGTTGTTGGCCTTGTTGTTGCTGGTACATTCTGGGTATGTAACTATATATATATGTATATATATATATATATATATATATATATATATATATATATATATATATATATATATATATATATATATATATATATATATATATATATATATATATATATATATATATATATATATATATATATATATATATATATATATATATATATATATATATATATATATATATATATATATATATATATATATATATGTTTGGCGAAAAATATAGAAACAATGATGATGATCTATAGCAAGGCTTTGTTATTTTTGAAGTACTACCATCGTCATTTGAAGAATGAATTCTTGTAACCGATGCATACGAGATTCCTGGTTTATGGGTGAAATTTCATTGCACGAAGAAGCGTATGGTTTAAAATAAAATAATTATTCCAGCTAGAATTTTTATGTGAAAATCCTCAAATAATTCGTAATTTTTAGGCATTCTATTATATTTGGATAACAAACCTCCAAGGTAGATAAACAGTGGCCTGTCCAAAAAGTGTAAAACTCTATGGCCTAAAATTAAATAATTATTCCAGCCCCCATCATGGGCTAAATTTTTCTTAAGAAATTGAACTTCCAAATTCATATAAAATTGGCGTAAAATCTCAGCTTGTGTACTTTATTTGTAAAATTAAGTTTGCTTCGTTTTATGATTTACTTAGTAGATTACCACGGGTGGAGTCTATTAAGTTGGCGATCTCAACATATTCCCGGGCTATACCATTTGGATTATTATATTGGAAAACTTAACATATGCCAGGATCAAAGAGCTTGGAAGATTCGTTTTCTACCTGTAATCTCAGCTGATTCTCAATACTTTTAGTTTCAATCATCGTTGGTTTGTGCTGATTTCCTGTGTTGTTCCTGCTACCCAATATAATCCAACCGAATTCCGTTTGTTGTGCAATCGGCTCTAGTGGACCTTCCTTGATGAATGTTGTTGATCAGTATTGATGGATAATAATCCGCGCCAAGTATATAAGATCAATAGATTGCCTGCCTTTTTCCCCCCTACACCTGAGATACCTACGTGTACTTTCTGTTTTTTAAAGTTGAATAAATTTGCGTCCTTGGAAGATATTAATGTGGCCTGTGATCCTGGATCAATTAGTGAGAAAAAATCGCCTGTGCTAGTTGCTGTTCTGACTAATGTAGTTGGTAATAAAACTTGTCGTTGCTGGCTGATCACGAATGTTTTGGCGGTTTTGTCGCTACTTCTGATAGTTGATGCTGCATTATTGCAGTGCAGAAGTTTGTGGTGTCCTTCTTTACACCTGATACATGTTCCCTCCTGGCAGTTTCTTCCTTGATGCTGGCTTAAACGTATGCACAAGTTGGCTGAGCTGACAAGCCTTGCTCGATTTAATGTTGATATCTGTTTGAATTGCTGGCATTGAATTAAACAATGATGCTCCTTACACCCTTCCACCCAACATGTTTTGGTTAACATGGCTGTATTCACTCGTTTCAATGGTGGTATATACTGCATGTGTGGTCGTGTTGCTCCAAAGTTTGAAACCTTCTCTCCAAGAATCGAAAGATATCTTCCAGTTGTGGAATTTCTCTGGGCTTCTCTAAAGGTGTTTCGTAAATCGTAATGGACTCTGGGTCCAATTATTTGTTTAAGACGAAACCCACGAATGCCTCGAAAGGCGAATCCATATTTAGTCGATTTATATTGTGCAATATTTCTCGTGCCGTATCATGCAAGTTTCTCACTGCTTGGGCGGAATGTATCTGAATTGTTACCAATGACAATAGCGCATTACATTGATGGTTTGCCAGTAGCCTCACGTTGTTGTACCTTACTTGGATTATGTTCCAAGCGGTTTGGTAATTGTCACCAGTTGTTGTTAGGGAACTAATAATTTGCGCTGCCTCCTTCTTCAGATACGTCATCTTAACTGTATCTGATAGTTTGCTGTTTTGGTGGATCAGCTCAGTGAATACATCGTTGACTGTTTCCCACCGCTCATAATCACCATAAAAGATTGGTATTTCTACCTTAGGCAATTGCGCTGCTGATTCTGCTGTGGGTGTTGTATTGGACTGAAACTGTTGTCTTGCCATAATAATTTTCCCTAAAGTAGTTGGAGGTGTGTTCGTCTTCTTCCAACTCTACTAATAATTCTATATGTTGGGCTGCGATTTCCTCCATATCATTTTCTAATTGTCTTATTTTAAGATTAACATATTCCTTAGATATGTTGTTGGTTTCCAAGGAATAATTTATTGACGCCAATTTCTGATATATCTGGCGCATGAGGGCGTCTTGTCTCTTGAACAATTTTGTGTTTCGGTTGTAATTCTATGATTTCCATTAGAAGCAATTAAACGTCAAAATCCACTGCATATATAGGCTTATATATACGTATTTTTTTAAGTAATTGAAATATTTTGTTAATTAAGAAAATCGGACATAAATTTTACTAACCTATCATCATATTCAATCCATTTAAAAATCCAACAATTTTGCGTATAACATTGTCTTACATGTATAGTATATTTAATTCCAGTACTGATACTATTATCGTAATACAGACATTACAATTTTGTTTTTTAAATGGCAATTTAAACAAGCTTAAACTGAATTTAATCGCTCATAAAAACGTACAAATACTTAAAAATAATTTTCTATTTTCGTTTATCTAAAAAAAAACAACAAAAAAAGTTTGTTATTTTATAGCATATTAAAATTACACGAGAATCACCATAAGAAAGAACACGGTACATGGAATATATTTTCAGAAATTTTATTGAATTCCTTTTAATATTCGGATTAAACAATTTTGAAAGCTCAATTAAATATATAAATACTTGTATATTAACTTTAACTAAATAGAATTTATGTATATTTTGGTTGGGAGATATGTGTAATCAAAATATGTATGTGTCCATTTCACCAATGGTTTCAAGCACATACACAATTTCTTAGTATTTTTTAGGGAACAAAGAAAATTCAATAATACAAAACATGAGAGCAATCAGAGCGAACGAAAGTAATAATAATAATAACAGTAAAAAAGGAGGGGAAAAAATAACATTTCCTTTGGGGAACCAAACAAAGGTGATATCGCATTTTAACTTCAATTTTTTTGGTTTAAAATAATAAAAAAATAAAAAGGGCAAAAGAAAAAGGATTGCGTGTGTCTCTTGAATTTTCATTTTATTTTCGGTCTTATTATCTACCAAACCTCTTCGAGCCCATTCTGTTCCGTTATTGTCTGCACAGACACACATACACAAAATAAAATAAACGAAAAAAAAAAATTAAAAAAAATTGTGAATTGTATTGTCGTTCGTGTAAATGATCCTTAAACGTATACAATAAAAAAAATTGAAAATAAAATTGACTTTCTTTCCGTATTCTTATTCGTCCTCATCGTCTTTTTGGCATTAAGCACACACAATAGACAGGCAGACGTACAAATTTATATATATGTACGTATATATTTCTCCTATATACACATTGTATGTTGTTCCAACAAAAAATAATAATAATAATTCTGGAAAAAGTAAAATCACGTATCACTTAAAAAAAAAAAAGCCTTTTATTTTTCTGTTGTAACGAAATATAAAAGTTTAAAGTATTAAATAAGAAAACTAAAAATAAAAATATAAAACGAAAATTGAAAATTGATAATTTTATTTTCTTCTGTTATTTAATTTTTTTTTTTTTTTTGGATAACCAATAAAAGATCAATTTATCAAAATAAAATATATAACGAACACAAAAAAAAAAAAAATTAAAAGAAAATTCGACAAAGTACATAATATAAAGTATATACGAGTATCTAACACAAAAAGCTTCTTAAAGTGAATTTAATGTTTTACAAGTTGATTATTGTTAATAGAATTTATTACCACTCTCGTTTCACTTTAAAACAATATCGAAGCATGTCTGTTTGCACATACATACATACGTATATATACGTAGGTATATACTTACGAGTATTAGGAATAAGAAAACAAATGATGATGAAAATGGAAATTCATTTTTCACTAAAACGAAACGAAAAATAATTGTCTGGTTTTTAATAAGACGGGGGAATTTTGTATATAGATCTTTGATTTACTTTAAACAAATGTATCACAAGATATATATAATTGATGATTAATGATAAAATTTTCTCACCTTGATTTAAATTCTTCCCCTTATTTTCAAATGGTGTTGTTCTTTCAAGGATTTGCTTTCATATAAAATTGGTTTTCGTTGTCAGTTAAATTCCCGAGAATTGAAAAACATTTAATTTGTAATAAAACATAAAAAAAAACTTGATGTTTGTTTCATTTTAATCGATGAAACGAATCTGTTTTTATAAATGAGGTGTTAGAATTGTGATCACAAATATTTTTAAATTAGCATTCGTTATACATGAACGATTTCGAAGTGGCTGTTGAGTAATGAGGCTAGACTAATGGCATTAGAATACTTTTGTATTTATTATACGAATTCAGTGATCAAATTTATCATAAACCTAAAATGAAAATTTATTAAAACCCTCAAAGACTTGAGATGTGTATAGACTTATATGTGGGTTTGGTTCTATGTAGATACCCACAAGGCGTAATGATATTATTAAACGACAGTTATTCTATAATCTCACTTGTTCTGGTTAAAAAAGAATTTTAGCTCAATGCATACATCCTAACCATTTAGACGACCGTTGTATGACATCAGTTGATATAGGATTAAGGTTTGGTCGGTATCATTTTTGCCATCCTCGTAAATCTCTTAGCGTTATTAGTGTCATTCAGATGATCATCTACTTGTTGATTGAAATTCTTCCAATGTTGTATCATTTGGCTGACACACTCTCGTGAATTGAAACTGAAACTTGCCAATAGATATGTTTTCTATTATAATATGAATCAGTGGCGTAACAGCCAAATGGATGGAATATTCCGAGTCAATGAAAATATTTATTTTACTTTATAGTTTCTTTGTAATGGGATGCTACACTATAATATGTATATATGCTGGTAAATAGTGTTAAATATTATACTGTACTGCAATGAAATCGGCACAGCTAAGATTATTCATTTACGAATAAATTTTGTTTACAAAACGAGTGATAATAACAGAAATAATATATTGTTTAACTAATTTGAATAATTCCTTAATTCTAATTTAAAATTTCTACTTTATAGTGTATCGTATGATAGCCATTTGTCCTGATTACTGCTGTAAATTAGCGCAACATAAACTAGAAGTACAATGTTTTCTTTTTAAACAAAACTTTGATATTACGCTATTATTGAAACACATTTCACGCATATGAGCTGTTTTAATTTTAAAGGCTACACCATTTATGAAACTAAGCACTCTATAACGGAAAGTTTCAACGTGGAACAGCTATCATTATATAAGAGGGAAAATAAGATACTATGAACTCCTAAAGCATAGTAAAGAGTATATCCAAGTAACTACCATACGTTTGGAAGAAGAAGCACAAGCTATTTCAGAATATGCAACAGCTCTTAATGTTAAAATGTTCTATACGCGATAATGGCAAATACAACGATCACCGGCACATACATCACAACTAAATAAGATTAATAAAAATTTGAAAAAGGCATTAATATTGGAACGGAGTCCAGAACTATCTCACAGCAACGAGAGCAACAGATTTATCTATATATGGAAAGATATAAAAAAATACATGCCTTTCCATTCGCCTTCCTGACGGAAATTGGGCAAGAAGCGATGTACATAAAGCAGCAATATTTGCTGAATACCTCGGCAATGCATTAAGAATGACGAAGGAGAAGATAAAACTCCCAAAATCGTACTAATTAAATACAACTGACACTAACTAACTTTGCTTAAGACAAAAATTATACCAGACTATTAGTTCGGGTTTATAGAGAGAACCACAGAACCGTGGAACAAGTTTATTGAGTTGTATCTGAAATCAGTAACTCGATAGAAAACAAGTACTATTTAGTAGGTAGCATTTTTAGATGTTGCTCCAGCTCTGGATACAGTTTACCAATGAGTTTTTGTAATCATTAAAAATTGTTTGCTTCAGCAAAAATTTCTCGTGAACTATAACCGTGCGTCGTTCAATTTACACAAAATTCACGCATACATTCTACAAGGTAGTATATTGGGAGCAATATTATTTTTGATATACCCATCAGATTTACCAACTTCTATAATTATGTAAAAGTATCAACATTTTCAGATGAAACAGCAATAATACCGTCGAAAAAACTGCCACAATATTTGCTTGCAATTGAAACATTCTTAACTAAATGGAGAATTAAGGCCAACGAGTGCAGATCGGTACATATTACATTCACAAATTTGTCCACCGGTAAAGTTAAATAGTATCAAACTACCGCAACATTAAAATATAAAATATCTGAGTCGACACTTTAATATAATTTTGACATGAAAGTAACACATTAAAGGAAAAGGCAAAAAATTAAGTTAAGGTATTCCAAGATGAACTGGCTAATTGGAAAACATTCAAACTTAAGCCAGGAGAATAATGTGTTGTTATATAAACTGGTACGAATGGTAATCAATTGTGGGGCTCTGCTTCCAACATAAGAACATTTCACAGAATGCAGTCAAAAATATACGACCATATATCACGACCTACACACCCAAACAGTAGCAGATATATGATAAGGCCCATCAAAATTGCAACAGCATCCCAATGCATTCGAACGGGAATTGCTTAGAAGGACTAGATTTCGGCGCTGATAAAAAATAGATCCGTTGGATCTAGCTATTTAATTAGAGTAACACTACTAACAATAATCCAATAGTGCATGATAATGTTAAGCACTCACACAGGTTAAATCTTAATGATTGATGTATATTTAATTTGTTGTAAAATTTAAAAACTTCTTGTGAGTTTACTGGATAGGATAGATTCAGTTTATTGGATCCATGTCCTAAATTTTCAACTGAATATTATAGCTAAAACTTTAAAAACCTATTTATATATTCATTCAAATTCAATGCCGTAGTTTTTTTGGATTGTCAAATTCGTATTTTAATAAATTCAATTTTAAATTAGAATTTAAATTTATCAAATTGTTAATTTCAATTTTCCATTTAACCATAAGATCAGAATATTAAAATGGTACATTGTGTCATTAGGATCAAAAGTGATACTTTGTTTGTTAGCTGAGCCAAAGCAAAGATTGCGAGTCAAACAAAGTCACTTTTAATCAGAATAACACATACTATTTTTTCTCCAACGTAGAAAAGCTCATTGTAGACTAATTATACGATTAAGTACTAATGTAATAATGTAATTAAAACTTCAAAATTGAAACTATAATTTTGTTGAAATATTTTGTGAAACTATATGGAGATCGTTACTCTTGGTTGGTTTGGTATCAAATAATAAGTTAAACCTATTGCCATCAAAATCAATTTTTGCACTGCAAAGTTCGACCCTTTGGGCGCAGTATTCAATGTATAAGGCCACATTGAGTTATAAAAATGGCGTAGATATCGAAAATTATTTCAAATTGCGAGCATTTAAAAAATCCGGAATATTGGTTACACAGCAAAAAATTCCCGGGTTCTCGATCAAGCTCAAATCGACTTGTTTTTAAATTTTGCTCCCGATAAGACATATCTAATGAGGAAGGTAAGCTTTAAAACTTAAAGATCATATATATACTTATTTTTTCGTATTTTTCTTGCAGGTTCTTTTAATACTTAAAGTAGCGGATGCATGACGCTGTGACGAACTAGTCCATTGAATTTATTGAAGACGTTCAACCACAAAATTAGTAATTAGGCATTCACCAAATTAGTAGCGTTGCAAAAAAAGTGACATTGCATTTAAATTTAAAAAATACAAGTGAATATACCGGCCATTGCTTGCGTCGTGGTTCAGCTACAGTCCTTGTAGATTATGGCGGTGACCTCACATGTCTTAAAAGGCATGGTGATTGGAAATCTAATACTGTAGCTGAGGGATACTTAGAAAATTCCACAACAAATAAAACAAATACTGCTATACGAATATTACAACCCGACGAACTTAGTACCAGCTACAGTACTAATTATGAAAATACAACCGCTCATGATACTTTAGAAAATGAAATTACTCCCCGAAGATCCCAGTACTTGTCCAATAGTTACCAATATTGTTGACCATATGGTTAGAAACGATAATAATATTGACCAATCCGGTTTCCTTAATTTTTATCAAAGTTGTTCAAATTGTAGTTTTAACATTTCTATCCAAAACAAATAATTTCTTTAAATGAGTTTTTTGTGTTAATGAATAAAAAAAATGTTCACAAAATAACAAAAAAAAATAATATTTTATATAATATTTTTCTCCTAGTATTAAAAGTACCTACTTTTACACCAAGGATTTAAAGTGTAGCTTAGCAACTCACACATTTATTAAAATAGTAAAAAAAAAACCAACTTTAATACCCAAGAAGAGTATTAAAACAAGAAGCTTTTCTCTCCCAACGAAAATGATATTTTGAACAAAGCTCCCATTGAGACTTTATATACAAAGTTCCTGCATTATGCTATGAAGGCGTTCACCAATTTTAAGAATCAGATTTAGAATGACAGCCAACAACAAATTTAGCCAAAATTTTGTCCAATAAAATGGTCATTGCATTGTATCAATCTTACGGGTTCTCAATCTCCATTTAACATTTTTGTGAGTAATTTCGAATAATATTTGCATTGTCAATGTGTTTGTCGAATTTTAAATGTAAACATTTTATCAAATAGTGCCTAAGACTTAAAATTAAACTAAATTATCCAACTGTGTAAATTTCATCGAAAAAGTTTATTTATTGTATAAATAGGGAACCGCGTAGCTCAATTTAAGTTATATAATATGTATAGGTACTTCATTTATTACACTGCATGAAAAATCACCCCAATCCACTTGAACTATGTATACATATATACATTTAAAATTCTAAGCATGCATTACAAAAATCACGAATCGACAAATCTCAGTACTAATTCAACCAATCAAACATTTTTGCCATCTTCCCTTACCACATTTCATCATGCGATCATCATTACAATTTCCCCGTATATAAATTTTCTGCACAACAATAACAATAATTTAGTTTAAAATAAGAAAAAAATTTTCTTGAGTTTTATTTTCTAATTTACCAAACAATCTTGAAAAATAACCGAAAAGAATAATGGAAAATAATAATGTAATCAATACGATTTGATTTGAAATGAAGAAAGAAAAAAAAACACATTTTTTCCAATTTTCCCCGTAACCCCTAACATAATTTCCGATGAAAATCCCGCGCCAAACAACAACAAACGAAATTACACATTAAAGTAATATTACCCCAAGTATTACAAAGCACAATGGTGAAAAATGAAAAAAACTTAAATAAAACGTAAAAAGTTTAAATTTGAAAGAAAATACGAGAAAATTTTTGCTCTCGAACAAAAGAAATTGAATTTTATTTTTCATCTTTTAAATTATTTGATTATTATTCATTTCGTACATGGATAAGAATCTTTTGAAAATAAGAAAAATAACGAACCAAAAAGCACAAACCAAAAAAAATAAAATAATCGATAGGCAAAAGTCAAGAAAATTTTTACTTGCTGTTTATTTGGAAAAACTTTTTTTTTATTTTTTTTGCTTTGCACACACATTGACATTTCAATTAGAAAGTGATTTTCTGATTTATTTTTACCATTTTTACTGCCTATGCCACCAACAACAAAACACACATAAAATTGGATTTCATATCGTTTCGTTTTCATTTTAAAAATTTATCATTTTCTCATCCAAAGTTGTACACCATATATGTATATAGGAGGTTGGTATCTGATAGAACCTACGTAAAAATCTCATGATACTATCGTACACGCAAACACCATATAATACGTATATACAGGATGATCAACCCATTTACCAAAATTTCATTCTCATCTTAATTGGTTGTGTTTTAGTTTGGTTTGTTGTTTGTTTTTTCTGGGGAGGCAAATAGATTGAAAGTGAAAAAGGATATATAATCGAATAATTTTCATTTATCATTCTAGGATGTTGTACGGTACGGGTGGTACAATGAAAAAGTAAATAAAATAAATTGTTTATAATGTACATATATACACATTTCACATAAATAAAATACATTTTTGAATTGAATTGTGGAATTTACTTTGCTCCAATCCTATATCCTATATGGTACATTGATGTAAAATATAATCCATATGTACAAAAAACTGTTGGGTAATTTAAAAAACAAAGGCAACAAAATTGTATTCTGAAAAATTGATGTTGAATATTTGACGACATATTAATACTCTTAAATTGATATGTTTTCCAGTGTTGGCAACATTATCAATTTATATATAATTTTTGTTATTAATTTAATTGAATGCAATAATCAAAAATATTCGGTTCAATGAATGAACATTTATATTGTAAATGTGTGTACGAGGGATGGATTTAATGAGGACTCAATAAATAGAGATTTGTTCACAAATATTGTAATTCAAATAATTTCTATGCTCTAATAATTTAAATGTATCTAAATTATGTAAAACATATATGTACATAGATACAGAGCGCGAATTTACGAAAAACTTTTTAATTTGATTATTGAGTTTAAAGTCATTCAGAAGTGTTTATATTTATAAGATGTGATAATTTTTTAAAGCACTCATTTCGTAGAGCTTTAATAAAACTTTGAAATATATTCATATCACGAATGTTTGAGATGTTTTAGAAAAACTTATCGTATATGTATTCACAAAAAGAGAGTCTCGTACAATATATACGTATACGAGTATACATAAATAATTCATGTCTTGCATAATTCATGCAAAATGTGTTTGTGTAAAAAACTCATTTCTCTTTAGAAATTATTCACCCACTGCATATTATTTATTTCTAATTGTTAAATAGTTCTTATTATACATTAATGAATTATATTTACTATTTGAATTGTTGTGAAATACGAGTAATTCAGTGCTATAGTATAGTTCACTATTTTGATGTCAGTGAAAGGATCGAATAGAAATATTGGGCTTAATAATATACAATACCAATCCTTTCATTATAATTCAAGTGTATATAGAGGAATCTGGCTTCTGTCTGTTGTTCATCTCTGAAAAAAAAAACTGTGAGTTATTTACTAATTTTGTTGAGTAAACCGAAAATTGTGAATACCACAAATAATTTTTAAAATATGTATGTACCATTAATGTATGTGAAGTTAGCCCGAAAAAACCTTTCCATCCCGAAAAAAGTGTATTTTTCCAGAAATCATCCATACAACTGTTCCAGAAAACCGTAAATTTGGTATTTTCTGGATACTCTATGGCCGATTTTAGCCAGTGTTGAATATGCACAAACGCAATACTGTGTTAAAATAGTTCCGTGATAAAAGTTGGGCTTTCTGAAAATTTTTTCTATGACTTGATGATACAACATTTATATTGAGATAAATTGACTTCACAGTTGGCCGATTTTGGGTTTTTCTAGTCTTTATAGAGTGTGTGGCAAAATAATTTAGTAATGCACAATTCGGCGCAACCGAAAAATGGTTGAAAATGTAAGTAATATATTTATGGAAAATATAGGTTTTCTGGTGTGATAATCACGTCAGAAGACACTTAGTATATTTCTTAAAGTATACTTTGCACAAATTTTTTAGCGAAAGACACAAAATGTTACAATCAAATCCAGGTATAAAAAATATAATATGTTTAGGTTTTCTAAAATGGGATTTCTGGCGTGATCTCGCATTATCTCTAGGATTTTCTCCATAAAATTATAAAAATTTCATTTACATAATTCGAAAACGTGCTGTCGAATCTATTAGTACAAATTACCCTAGACGATACATTTAGCTCCATGAGATGAAGATAGGCTATATGGAATAGGGATGGTTTTTTGGGCTAACTTCACATACATGTACCACATGAAACCTAAATCCTAAACCTGCCCTAAAAGCAACAACAACAAATGTGTTTATATATATATACATAATAAAATGCCGTGGAGGACAGTATGCTGCTGCAATATTTGGATCTGCATCATTATATTGGATTGAGATAACCGTTGCTTGCAAGTAACTTTCCCGAATAACCTGCTGTTGATTATGTTTAATATTATTATATTAAATATTTCCAGTTCCTGGGCTCGTTGGTTGCGGCCATTGGCGTTCCAAGTTACAATGCGTAGGAACGAATTAGTCATTTTTGTGTATGCTGACTTTTTTGCTTGGCGGATAGAAATTAATTTCCAGTTTTGCCACCCTTTTTGCTAAGTGTCTGTTGAATTTGACTGAACATTTTAATGATTTCTGCTTTGGTTTGTAATCGCTGTACTACGCTTGTTCTATTACTCTGTTGAGTATGAGTAATTTTGCAGTATGTCCTTTTTGGTAAATAAAAATAAAGAGCACATAAAGGTGCACTATCTGGGTGTTTTTTGCGTTTTGTTGTGTGGTGTTCTTCAGCACATTTCACGATTTGGTTTGACGATAGCAAAAACTCCTGGTATGTCCGAGTTGTTGACAATTCGTGCATTATTGAATGCCCCTTGTCTTGTTAGGTGGCTCAATTTTAACTGTACAGTATGCAAGTTTCTTGATGTTGAATACTTCTTTGTTGTTGTCTTTTTGTTTTAAATCAATGTAAAATAAGGGAACGTGTTTCCTGACTTTAACACCATCAATTGTGACCATTTTGAATATGTTGGTAACACCTGCGACTTCATGTCCCTTATTTTCTAAGTCTGCTTTAATTTCATCATGACTAATGGATGATGGTAGGCCTCTGATAACAACTCTATAAACCTTTTCAGTATTCAGCTGATAGGTGTGATATTCGATATTTTCTAGTTGGTTGCTGGGTTCATTTTTGACATTTCTTTAATGTCGCGGTTTGAAAGCGCCTTAAAATTAGTTGGTTCACTAGTGGTTTTTATTATTTTTTGTCGAAAAAGTTCGAAATTGTTGCTCACGTTATGGGTGGAGGAAGTGGTATTTTTTTGTTTTTCTGTTCAGTGTAATGGTGTACTCTTTGTGTAGTATGTTTTGGGGGCGTTTTCGTTTTTGTGCGCCTTTACGTTTTTTGGTATTTCTGTTATAAGTACTGTCAACTTCGTTTCACAGTTCTTCCTCATCTGTGCAATTTCCCTCTTGACTCAGACCATTGAATCTATTATTCTGTTGAAAAACTGGAAATTTCAGCAGCAACCAGTTGGAAATATTTTAATGATCATGATGTTGAATGGTTGATGGCTGAATATGGTTAGAAGACAGATTTTTAACTAGTGCTGAATCCTCAGCTTTGTTATTTTTAACCTTTTCTTTTAGTGAAGAGTTTTCTTTCTTAAGCTCGGCAACTTCGTTGCGCCTGTTTATAATATTTGCTGATGTACTCGGAATTTGTTCTGACAGTGAGGTTTTTTTTCAGTGGAGACTGCGGCATTGGAATGAAGATTGTTTTTCGTTACTCATTTGTGCGTTGATATCCTTTAGCTTATTTTGGATATCATTAGAATGTTAATCCATGGGACTGACCTCCGAAGATAGTGGATTTTTCTGAACATCAGGTCTGCCATCTAGGGTGTTACTTTCCTTGTTTGTTTTATCCATTGCGTTTTAGATTTTAGATTAAATTTCGACAAGTTATAAATAAATAAATATAATGTTAATTTTAATAATTTGAAAATTTTTAACGAAAATCCTAGCTCTATCGGTCTTTTAATTTTATTTTTCGAATTTCCGAATTCTTGATTTTAAATTAAAGAATTTCTAAATTAAGATTTTTATATTTTAAATGCATTTTATAAATAGTTCTTAGCGAAATTTTCTTGTTGATAATATGGCCAAGGCATGAGAATGTAATTGTGGATATACAAGTACAACCGGATAATTAACAATAATAATGCAAAAATTATTTAATTTTTAACAGTTTCTCTGGTGTGTTCCTTAAAATTATATTTTTTTTTGCATGTTGCATATTCATTTCGATCAAGTTGCTCTTGGTCGTTAATAATAAATAAATAAAAGGTTTGTTTAAGGTTTTGAATGCATGCATTCCTGGAAATTCAGATTTATAGTACTTTAAGGATTTAGGCTCTGTGTGAATATGTTTAAAAATATTTTGCTTTTTTTTATAATTTCAATATATGAGTATTATAGAAGATATAATTTAATAAATGAAGCTGTTATACGAAAATATACCGAAGGACACTTAGAAAAACATGCAATTTATAATGAATCTTTATTCAATACTTTGAAATTATTTTTCTTTTCAGCCAATCGAATAATGTAAATTAAGGGTGGTTTCAGACGATATGTTATAACGAGATTTTAAATGGAAGTGAGATAAAAACTCAAAAACACCTTCGAATTAATTCGTATAGGCTTAAAAAAAATAGTGCAATTAAGTACTTTTATACTGGATTATAAAAGTACTTTTATACTAGATGCAAGACGTCACATACAGATCAAATGTCCTGTGAACAAACACGATGAAAAGATCAACTATAAGAATTTTTATTCAATCCAGACCAAGCAGTCGTGGATAGTACCCACTTATTTAATGATAAGTGTTCGTAGGTTTAGTAACAGTCATAAGATCGTTAGAGCTTAGGATCCAAAATAGTATCAAAACCGTTTTTGTTGCTTGTATTCTACATAAAATTTGTGTATCTGGCGGCAACTTTGGCCCAATATCTAAAGCTAATGCTATATTGAAACACGATTGTATTATGATCGACGAAGGCTTAATGAAACAACAACAAAAAATTTAATTTCATTTAATTAACACATATTTCAATATTTCATTTTTATAACTAAAAAATTTAAAATAAATTCAATTAAAAAAAATTACATTGCTATCTGATTTATTTAATTCCACGCTTAATCAGAATCGTCTAAGCCCGAAGGTATGAGCAAACCACTACCATTTTAAATAAAAGTTTTGTTTAAGGTTTTGATTGCATGGATTCCTGGAAATTCAGATTTCTAGTATTTTAATGTTTTAATCAACAATTAATTCTTAGAAGATTGATTGAGTTTGTTTTTAGAAGGTATAGCGATAGGGTTAATGGTGTTTTTTGAACTTTGAATTTTTAACATAAATCTATAGGGATATATGTAGAATGAGATTAAATATTATTAATTAAATTAAAATATTTTATCCGCTGCTTGTAACAACTTTCAACACTTTAAACAATTTTTCAAAGTGTCGTTCCTAAAAAAAAAATTAAAATACAATTATGATTAGAAAATATAATTAAAGAAATTCTCATGTCTATAAATATAAATATACATTATTATTTCTTGTAATCAAAATTTGTACAAAGCCATAAAAATGGAAATAAAATTATAAAAAAACATTATTTCCGCCAAATGACAAAAAATTGAAACGAAATCGAATTCAATTCGAATCATAAAAAAAATAAATGAAGAAATAAAACCACCACACATTTTCTTTATAAAAAACAACGAATAAATTACTTTTTAACAAAAATAAAATGAAAATGAAAATACATAAAAATTAGACTCGACTAAAAAATGATCAATTTATATATTTATGTATATAATTTTTTTTTTTTTAAATAGAAACTTGACAAGCTTTTCTACTTTGACATGAAACGAGCAAAAAACGAAAAAAATATGACTGTGAAAATTACATGGAGATATTGGATCGTGATGTAAAAAAAATTTAAATTAAAAATTTTGTTCACGTAAAATAACACCTTTTATGATGTGTCTTTTCATTTTACTTATGTATATATGTATATATACATACATGTACCGTGTAGCGGGTGCTTAATAATAAATGTGATTATTACGTAGGTTAGCTATGAGTAAACATCAGCCAACCGCACATCTTTTTTTTTTACCCTCCTGTAAAACCTTGTCGCTTCGAATATTACATTTATCTTATATACTCATTTCTTATTTTAAAAGTTTTCGCCGCGGTAAAAATCGAATTTTGAAGATAGATGTATGTACATACATATGTATGCGGAGTACTGAGAAATATCGATACAGCAGAATGTCGAATATATGTATATGTACATATTGACAGAATGACAAGGATAGGTATGTACAGTATATGTAAATAATAATTTCCATAGAAATAATATTATTTTTGTTCAAATATTCAAAGAAAGGTACCCGTCTTTACTCATATCTTGAACTACACGAAGAAAGTATATATATTTTTAATATTTTTACTCGTTTCAGTATGTATATATATATATGTACAAGCCACTTTTAGCACTTCTTTAAAAGTTAAATTAAAATTTTATGTAGGTCTTATATTATGTCATCTTTAATCGAGAAATTTTATCGTGTTAATGTACAATAATACTAAGCAAGATTAGGACATAAATTGCTGTATATATATATAATCTATTTGTGTGATTCTTCACAAGAAATGCTGAACGGTTTAAGAGTACGAACAATAACAACTAGAAGATGTTGAGTTGCCTCCTCTTCACTCGCTAAACCATCCTGAGCTTACCAAGAAGCGTTTAAAGTATCGGATCTCGATCCTACTAAGATCCGTGAGGTCGTTCAAAGGGGAAGTGCCCATAAATTTTGTTCTGCTGTACGCTAGACTAGGACAGGTGCAGAGCAGATGGAACACACTTTCCTCCTTCTCATCATCACCGCAGCTGCGGCAGAAATCATGGGCTGGGACACCCAGTCTGCTCGCATGTATCCCAATGAGACAATGTCCTGTTATAGCTCACACGACCATACCAATATGGTGCCGTCGAAGCGATATCAGTTGACCTGATCTGGACCGGTCAAGCCCAGGCCAGATTTGTCTGGTTATTACACACGAACTGGCGTTAGACCATCTGATGTTCGTTTCTTTTATGGCTTCTTCCTGAAGCAGCAAAAAAATAAGTTGGTACAATTTGCTCACAATACGCTAAGTAAACCTATAAAATTGTTTAATTAACAAAATTTCTTGTTAAGTTAACATTTTCGTGTTATGTCAAAATGATGCATGCCCAATTTAATAAAATTGATAAAGTCAAATTTTAGCCTTGAAAAAATGGTTATTTTACAATAAAATATAAAATGATATTTTTATATTTTTGTCCATTCATTAGATCATTTGGTTTGGTCCTTTGAAGATGCCTTACTGCCAACGGTCTGACCCGCATACAGTATATCTCGATGTTTTCATACTGTCGGAGGCGTAAATCATGCTTGAGAGGGAGAATGTAATAACTTCATCGATGTATTCCATCTTTAATTCTCGGTGGATGTCTTCATTTCTAATGTACCATGGAGCATTTACAATATACCGAAGTACTTTGTTACCGTACCATATAGGTCCATTACGGTTTCAGTATTTGCCGTTGTGAAGTAGGCCAGAAAAACCATCCCGAAAAAAACCTTTTAAAGAAATGGTGTGTTTCTCTACTATGTGTATACTATACAAATTCATATTAACACGCAAAATAAGGTAAAAATAATCGAACCATAAATGTAAGTTTTTTTCGGGCTGATATATTATGGTTTTATCTTACTAATTTTGGCGGTGATTTTAACAAGAAATATAATTAAAAATAAATAATTTTATTAAATAAGTTATTTTAACGCTATCCTGACTATTGCAAGAGACGGCGCCACAATTGCAAATCCCAGATGTCATGTGTCAGTACCATCTTGACTATGTCCAAACTAGTCAAAGATTGCAAGCACTACATTAATCTCCTTTGCTCTAATACGAGAGTAAGGATCATGTGGGTGCCTGCCCATTGTGGCGCTGAGGGAAATGAGGTTGCTGACTTTTTAGCGAAGGCTGGTTCGCGTAGTAATTTTGTTGGCCCCGAACTAGCAATTCCTCTATCGGTGGTAAAGACGCTATTAGGAAGTTCGCTCTACTTGAGCTGGGACTGAGGTGGCGTGCTACTCCGAGCTGTCGAAAGGCGAAACATTTCATCATTGAACCCAACCTGAGGTTCACTAATTATGTATTATCCCTAAAAAAGAACCAACTCGGAATTTTGGTCGCACTTATCACCGGCCATGGACAAAATCCATGAATTACGCTTCAAATTACTTCCACATCTGCCATATTCTCCTGACATAGACCCCTGCGACTATTTCCTGTTACCGAACTTGAAGAAATGATTCTATGGACTTCTTCTATAGTCGAGTGGTTTTCTCTGAATCCAAACTGGTGGTCAGGAATGACATTTCTGTCCACCATTATGGGTTTTATTCTCTTCAGGAGCAATTTTTCAAAAATCGTGGATATAATTGGAAGTATGGATATCTTACTCTAAACACAGCATTGATAATATGGAGAAGTTAACGAATCGTTTTATTTAGTAGTTCTTTAATGATTTGTCCAGTTATGAGGTCCCCAGGAGATTTTTCATGTTTAAATTTTGAATTTCCTCTTTTAGCTCTTGTAGAGATACACTTTGTATTTCAAGCTCAGCAGATAATTTCAGTAGGTTAACATTTCATCCGCAGTTTGCCTATAGGTAATAGTTGTAACGTTTCTTCTAGGTGTCTCGCAAACAAGTCAGGTTTTTGTTTACCACTTCGAGCCCAGCTTCCATTCTCATTTCCATTCTGTCGCCCTATCAATTGGCTGAAAGACCCATTAAAACTGTTCCTGTATAAATGGAGTGAGTGTTGAGAAAAATATTGGTGAAAACGTCGTCTGAGTGAAGACTAGTAATGATCATCTATTAATCTGTCCAATATATAGTCAATACAGATCCACATTCAATATCCTGCCGTGTGGAAAGAACCCAACCATATTTTTATGAATGAAGTTTAACTAATGAAACTGATAATAAAATCAGAGTTTAATGCAGCTATAGTTTTGCGAAATGGACAGACTCGAACGTCCATCTGAATGATACAAAAACTGCCTATATTATGCCCATAAAACAAAACGAAAGAAAAAAACACCTTGTGTGGTCTGCAACATAATGCTGCCAAATCTCACACAATATAGAAGATGTCTAAAATAAATAGATACTATGCACACTTACGGTTTATGTTTCAAGGTGAAGTCGATGAAATATTCCCATTTTCTAAAAAACGAAATAAAAATGAAACCTATTATTCTCTTCAAACCATTATAAACCCATTATACTCATTTTCTAATTTAAAATTTATTTCATTATTGTTGACGACTCTTACCACACAGCAAAACAAATAAAAAATAAACCGAAGAAATCCAAAAGGTATAAATAGCACAAACATAGAAAATATAAAGAAAAAGAATCGACCCTTTACTCAATGTCACCATTAATTTGTTTTCCCATTTTTCTACCAAGATTTTTATTTCAATACTCTTTAGGTTTTCTTTTCATTATTCGATATAACAAATAAAAATTACTTCAATTTATAACAAACAACTTTCAGAGCTGTAAACCAACCAGCAGCAACAAAAATTATAATAACAAAAAAATTAAATAAATTGACAGATTCATCGATTAATAAAAATTATCTTTATATATTTGTTTCTTCTTATTATTTTCTTCTCATTTTTCTCATTCTTCTTGATTAAATCCATTATATATTTCATTTCTTTGGAACGATTTTTTTTTTAATAAGATTTTCACCTTTTCATTTCATCATCGTTTAAAATCAAAGCGATTTTTGTTTGGTCCCACACAGTACAGGCAAGATTCATCCCCAATATTATTTATTTTTTTGTGAGCATATACTTTAAAAAATTAAATTGGAAGATATTTACAGCATTGTTATTGTTGTATTGTAAATGAAAATCTGTTTGCCATACCAAAATATTAAATCGGAAAATTTTTAGTACTATGCGTATATACATATGTATAGGTATGTTTTGGCAATAATTCATAATCAAAGTGAACAAAACAAAAAAAAAAACATATAAGAAATGATTAAGAGAAATTATCCGAACAACAATAAATAAATAAATTTATTTCCTAATTTTTACTTATATTTTCTTAGAATTATATAAAACGTGTTGTGATTATTGAATATTATGTGAACGGAAAAATGGGGGCAGGAGCAGAAAAACAAAAGGATTTTCTTATCCTATATTAAATCCATCCATGTATATACATATTTCGTTTTAATTCTTGATTGATGAATTAAAATTTAAAAGACGTAAAAAATATTATATTTAAATATAATTTATAAATATAAAAATGATTAATTTAACATTTTTTTTTACGTTTTATTTTATTTTGGTTGACATTAAAAATATTATCCAAAAATGTTTGTGAAATAAATGTATATTATTTATGTAGAATGATAAAAAAAAATATTAATGTCATTTAAAAAAAATTATTGTCGTTACGTTCGTCTTTTTTGCAATAATTTTTTGTTTGCTTTCATGTCTAAGCGACGTTCCAAGAATTTAAATGTTTTATTTAATTTTTTATGTATTTAAAAAGATGATTAGCATAATTAGATAAGATGTATATGTGTATGCGAGTACATTCTTAAAATGTATGGTACAGGTATATGCCACGAATACTTAGATACTACAAAAATTTTGATTGCGGAATGAGGCACACACGTACCTAATTATATAACGCCTATATATGTACTAACTAAAAAAATATTTGGTTACATTAGTAGGTATAACTAGATTATATTTAATTAAAAAATTAAAATTTGGTTGGTTAATTATATTGTCTGCTTGATGTTAACAGAATTAATTTACAATCGCAATATTTGCATGATTATAAAAAATTAAAATTCAAAATATAGGATCACTTTAATTGCATATTAATTGCAGAAGTAATTCTAACACAGATAATGGCTAATTTTTAAACAGCCCCAAAACTAATAAAAAATGCAGATGATATAAAAACCTGCTACTTAAAATACATATTTTCAAAGTTCGCTAGATTTTATACCCAAATTTGATAAAACGTCTCAAAATTATCAATTTTATATGAATGTCTGAAAATCTAGCACGTGATGGCAGATGGAATAATTATTTTGAATTAAGTCATACGTTTTTACATTTTCAAAACATACGACAGTTTATCTACCTTGGAGACTTGATATCCAAATTTGATAAAATATCTCAAAACTATCAATTTTATATAAATATGGAAGTTCAGGAATTTCTTATGAAAAATTTAGCACGTGATGTCAGCTGGAACAATTATTTTGTTTTATTTATCACTTTTATATGAATGTGGAAGTTCAGGAATTTCTTATGAAAAATTTAGCACATAATGGCAGCTGGAATAATTATTTTATTTTAGGCCATACGTTAATACATTTTTAATCATGCCACAGTTGATTTTACCTTGGAGACTTGATATCCAAATTTGATAAAATGTCTCAAAATTATCAATTTTATATGAATGTGGAAGTTCAGGAATTTCTTATGAAAAATCTAGCACGTGATGTCAGCTGGAATAATTATTTTGTTTTAGGCCATACGTTTTTACATTTTTAAAACATGCCACAATTTATCTACCTTGGACATTTGATATCCAAATTTGATAAAATGTCTCAAAACTATCAACTTTATATGAATATGGAAGTTCAGGAATTTCTTATGAAAAATTTAGCTCATGATGGCCACTGGAATAATTATTTTACTTTGGAAGGCCATACGTTTATTTTAGGCCATACGTTTCTACATTTTTAAAACATGCCACAATTTACCTACCTTGGACATTTGATATCCAAATTTGATAAAATGTCTCAAAACTATCAATTTTATATGAATATGGAAGTTCAGGAATTTCTTATGAAAAATTTAGCACATGATGGCAACTGGAATAATTATTTTATTTTAGGCCATACGTTCTTACATTTTTATAACATAGCACAGTTTATCCACCTTGGAGACTTGATATCCAAATTGGATAAAATATCTCAAAACTATCAATTTTATATGAATATGGAAGTTCAGGAGAATAGAATAGAATCACTTTAATTGCATATTAATTGCAGAAATTATCCTAATGCAGAAAATTGCTAATTTTTACACAGCCACAAAATTAATAAAATATTCAGTTGATAATAAACCTGCCAGTCAAATTACGTAACATTTTTCAAAGTCCGTCATCAGCATATGTACATATATCGTCGTCGACGAACGGACTACTATTATTCTCGAATGACTATATTCTATCAAATCAAAGCCACCTAAATGTTTGAAAATCTTAAAATGTAAATATGTTACGTTGGCTAAAGAATGAATGACATTTCATATTTATGAAAAATATTTATTTTATGGACAATTAACCGCTGAAAACAGATGGTTGCACCAAGTTTAATTACGTATCAGCCAATGGAAGGAAACAGTTGTAATACAAAATTTGAAAACCATTTTGAACATGCAGTTAGAATAGAACTTAATACGGTTTAACTTCTGTAAAAATACAAAGCAATAAATTAATTTGAGATCCCTTTGGATAGCTTGTCCAGTTCTGTTTCTCCTTCGACTAAACCAAAATTATAATTCGAACACATTACCACGGCCGAAAAATACTGCATTATTCGAGAGATGGTTGTTATAAACTCACGTAAGGTTCAGCTCAAGACTTGTCGAATAATTATTGTTTCTACATAGATGCGCATTGTTAACATTTAAGAATACCCATTACAAGCTTATTTGTTTAATGGACTGCAGTGAACTTGAACTATTTACGGAATGTACGCAAAATACGTATGGGTACTGATTAGGGATTGCATGTAAGTATGTATATACAAATATCATACATTTTACAATTCTCATCACCATTTTTATTTCGGTAAAATAAATATGTAAATAAATAAAATAAATAAATATACAAACTCGACAGGAGTAGTTTCTCAGATTCTAGCAGGAGTAGTTTCGCCCTATCTTACTTGGGTTCTCAGCGCGCATACTCTTGGTTTACCATCTTTAAATAAACAGTTTTTCCAGTTAAGGCTTGTGCTTCAATTTCACACACTAAATTTAATTTGATTGGCTATGTAATATCAGAGCCACCTATATATACAGAGCCGTAAGGATCAGCCATGTTTTTTGTCGAGCTTTTTCTAGAGGAACTACTTTTTGCATTATCCCATAAGAATCAATGTAAAAATTACCATTTTCGAATTACTTTTCATCAATGAAAAGTTAAATCTTTCATTTCGATAAACAATTTGTGGAATTGATTCTATATTGAAGCAGCACATATCTGAAAGTCAGAACCTTAAACCTTTTATTAATTTAATAAACATTAAATCAAAATTAAATATGAATTTATCATATTTATGTAAACATGAATTTATTTGAATGTGTAGGTAAAATAAATAAATAAAACATATATTGTCATCCTTTCGATCGATGATTTTGTCTCTTTTTTAAGAATTAAATCTCAATCTCACATGTTCTTTTTAATTTCGCTTTTTCTATTGCGATCGCAGCATGCTCGTATAAAGCATTATTCTATTTCCTTTTATACATTTGAAAATGTATCACCACATATTTCTATTTCATTACCTTGTAGCGAAATCGGAAAAGGGATAGAGTGCAAAATTATTCCAATAGGCTGAGATCGCAATAGCAAAAAATCAAAATTGAATTCACGAAATAGCGTAAAATTTAAAAAGAGAATATGAACATCGATCGATAGAAAAAAAATTGTGATGTTGACAACTTACAACATGTCATAGGGAGTTCCAATATCAGCTGCACAATTGGTTTAGAACCATAATTATGCACAAATGCGTAACAAAACTTTACCAAAATAAAATGGAACCGTGCCAGAAGAACTGTGATAGTCATGGTGTTCCATTTATAATCTAAAATCCAAAATTTACGTTGAAATTGAAGTGAAATTAGTTTGAGATTTTTTCAAACAAAATCATGCAGCTTTTATTGAAATACCCTTTAAATATTTTATTTTATTCACAAAAATATAATTCAAAAGGAAACATAAGCACACTTTTACTATTTTCTCTTTTCGTCTTGCAGTTTAATTTTATTGCGTTGGTATTTGTGTGTATTTATATCATTTACATCAATTCAATGGAGAAATGCTTTTTTTTCTATAAATTTTATTAATAAATATATCAAAAATTAAACAACTTCTTTGATCAAACTTTGAATCAATTATAAAATGATAATTGTAGATTCTATTTCAATGTTAAAATACTTAATCCATCGACATTTTCATTGAAAAATATCGCACCAAAAAAAATTTAATTTTTCATATGTTTTGTATGGAAAAAATGTTTTTTTCGTCAATTTTAGTTCCTCTAGAAAAAGCTCAATTTTTAACCTTAGGGCTCTGTATATATAGGTGGCTCTGGTAATATCCGTCTTTATTCTCATCTTCGTCAGCAACTATATATATCATCAAAATATACTATGATTGGTAAATTTAAACTGTAACATTTAACAACAATGTCGACGCCAAAGCTTATATTAAAGATGCCAATTCTTCATCTAAATCTATTAGATAAGACTCATTTTTCATGACCAATTCTACAGTTTACCTGTACATAATATTTCGGAAGATTATAGGGAAATCTCTCTTGAAGATTTTATTCAGCTCAACGGACTAGGACATTTATTCATTAACCAACCTTTTCTTCTTTATCTTAGCAAATCATGAATCCGATCGATAAGCTTCATTACTTCCTCAATTATTTAATTTTTATCTAAACTATCCTTTATATGAACAATTATCCTATCAATTATCCTCGCACTAATATTTCTAAATGTATTAGAAAAAATTATCTTCCTCTACCGATTCGCGAATTTCATAACGGTTTAACAATTGAACCTAATATTTATTTATCATTAATAGATGGAGTCACAGTCCAGAGGCGAATTCTATGGCGATACTCTCGTGACTTAGAAACGAATTGGATTTCTCTGTTCTACAAATATATAGTAATCTCACAGTTTTGTTCGGTTCTATGAACTTTGAGACGTGCTTGTATTTCGAGAGAATCTAAAATAATCGAATGTATGAACTACGGTAATAATGAGTTTCAACTGTTGGAAAATTATTGAAGTGTCTACAAACTAACCTAACATTATCTCGAAATATGTGTCTTTTTGAATCAATACAGAATTCCTAAATATTAGAAACGAAAACCTCTCCGACTGTTGGGCCCTTCAAGTTCTGATTCTTACCATAACTAATCAATAATAATTTTAATTGCCAAAACCCAATATTAATTTAGACTTGAGAGTCTGTCTTCTATTTTATTTACGTTTCATTTTCGGAACGTTTGCCTAATTGAGTTAAAATAGATACCTGCTAAAAACAAGGATCAAGTTTAATTAAAATTTTGATCAAAATTTATTATCTGCTATGTGATGTATGCTAAATTGGGGGCTTGGGTTACGAACGATTTTTCATCCATCACACTTTCAATATACATCATAGATTGGTAGACTAAAATGCACTGGACGCAATGAAATTTTAATTTCACCGCACATTTTTAATTTGATTTTCAACCGTCACAATGAAAATCACTTTTGAAAAGCCTCATATAGTCCATCGTATGGAGATTGTAATCCGGTACGAACCTTATCAACTCTGAGAAAGACGTAATCGCAATTGTTGAATGATTAGGGAACGAATATATTAGTTTGATTCGTTGGCCTTGTTGTCGTGGGGGTAATATTTTGCATGGTGGTGCGGAGTTGGTCGATGACTGTGTTGGTTGTGGATGGAGACGGTATAGAGGATATTCGACGAAGAACTCACCAGGTAGCTAGATGGGTTGTTCGTAAACCAGCTGGTGAGCACACCAAATCTTCTTTAACCGTTGCTCGAATATCAAGTATAGTACGATTGGTACTTCGGAACTCCAGTGCATTGTGTTTCCTCGGGCCTTGAGAGCAGCTTTGAGCTGTCGGTGGAAGCGTTCGACCATGCCATTGGCTTGAGGATGGTAAGCTGTTGAACGTATTTAATGTGAGCCGAGGAGTTTCGTTAACTCCGAGAAAAACTTCAACTCAAATTGGGTTCCTTAATCAGTTGTAATGTTAAGTGGAACGCCAAATCGTGATACGTCGTTCCTCCTGCAGCACGCTTCTGGCCATCGAGTGAAACGATCGACACAGGTGAGTAGATATGCGTATCCATTGGATGGAGGAAGTGGTCCTACGATATCCAAATGAACATGCTCGAATCAACCAGTTGGAATTTCGAACTGTCCAAGGGGCGTTTTTGAGTGCCATTGGACTTTTGATGTTTGGCAGGATAAGCAAGATTGTGCCCAATCGATCACGTCTTTGTGTATGCACTAGAGTGTCGAAGATGGTTCGCCGTTGTTGCTCTGCGATATAAAAATTTATAAAATCTCAATGATTAAATTGATTGTATTTGACTACTCAAAAGTCCTTGATTTTAACAACGGTGGCATTAATTCTTTCATTTAGATTTCCTAAATGTCAAACGAAAAATATAATGTTGTACTATCCTCCTCTCACAAATTAGAAACCTGTTCCTTAGTTTAGACCGGATCAGATCGAATAGAATTTACGTTTTTTCCAAATCAATTTGATTTAAGAATTTAAATAAGGAACACAACTTTTTTGTTAAAATTATGTTAATATTGAAACAATTAATTTTGCTTTGGAACAAATGAAAGTTAAAGAAAACTTTTATCAGGTTACCCGAGAAAATATTTTATCAGGTTACCCGAGACCCGAGTATTCGACTTAATAGCTAGCGAATGGGTACTAACTTTATCGGGTATTGACGAGTCCTATAGAGGATTGGATAGAACTTGATAACTATACGAAGGCAATGGGTTTAAATTCGGATCAACTTCGGAACAGCTGAAATTTTATTTATTCGATCTGTCTTTTATTTGTTAAGAATGAACCAGAATGAAGATAATTTCGAAATGCAAGTTCAATGATATTGTCTGTATTATGTACATAATTAATAAGATTTGAGTATTCCAATTCATATTATATTACGTAATCAAATGTCAACAAATAAATCTATACCCGCAGATATATATTCGTAATATCAATAAAATTTTAATTAAACCGCTAATAAATTATTTATATGAAATTATTGTAAATCGAAGAATTTATTAATTTTAGTATCTAGACGAATTGAAATTTTATTATAGAATATAACAATAAATTGTGCTTTAGTCGCCCACCTATATACAATCATATAAATAAATGTATGTATATACATAAAAATTCAGCCACCATCATAGCGAGTAGCGGCAATACATCGTGTAATAAATGTGGCAGATTTGATTTTTTTATTATTCATATACATGTATGTACGTGTAAACATATGTCACTGTCATTATTTTGTTTGCGAGAATTTTATTTATATTTTGGATTTAATCATCTCCGCATATACCTACATATGTACATATAGTATCAAAATATTTATGTAAACGTCGGTATTATATGTATATAGTTGACAGATAAAACGCAAACTAAACATAAATGGATTTTACGCCGTGGAATATCGATAATTTTTTATTTGGATGTGAATGGCATACATATATGCCGAATCACAAATTTTAAATTTTATTTAGCTCATTGGAAAAATATATTTTTATATACATTAATGTATGAATGGTACGTTTTTTAATCATGACCAAAACACTCCCGCAGTGACTTAATCAAGTGCCATACACCATTAAACCAATAACAATAGCATAAAAATTGAAAAAAATTAAATTTTATGTATCCAACAAAGTTCTATAGTATGTGCTTTGTACGTCGATATATCGAGAAACACATAAAAATTTGTTGTTGATTTTAAATGTGCTTCCTGTGATATCCTTTTTAAAATTCCACAATAAAATTGTGAATATATTCATACGTGGAAGGTAAATTAAATTAAATCGTAAAAAATTTAATTTTCTGTTTTAATGGTATTTTGTCGTCGCGCCATTTTATCACATTTTGAATAAAAATCGAATTTGAATTCTTATCAATCATATCGTGTCCTCCTCGTTTAGTAACTACGTGGGAAGGAAAATGAACCAAAAAAAACATTTTTATTTGTCTACATTTTCCTCAAATTATCGTTTATCTCATCACGATAATATATACGTTATCCCCAGCAAACTATATATATGTACGTATATAGTAAAAAAGGCAAAAATAAAAGTATGGTTTTTCACTAAAAAGGAAATTATTCGTGCATTCACACAAATAAATTTTCTTTATGGCATAAATTTGTTGCCAAACATAAAAATTTACAATACATATATACATAAACGCATATAGCCTATATATACATGTTTGGGTATATACATATGAACCTATATGTATATATTCGAAATGACAAAAATCATAAAACAATACCCGGAATTATATCCTTTTTTGTTGTATACATATGTACATATATATGAATTTTTACTTGTTCGGTTTTTTTGGTCTAAAAATCCACATAAAATATAAATCATTAAATTTATAGAGAACAAATGGGCAAACATGACAATAAAAAATTCCCTGCCCGATCTACTTTTACTACCTATGTAACCAGTGAGTACCAGCAAAAAAATTATCGTCCAACAAAAAAAAAAGGATATCAAAATTGAAACAAGGAAAATAAAATTAATGATTGATTATTGATTTCCTTTTTGTGAAAGCCTTATACGTGTATGTTTATGTGTGTGCGTGTGTGCTGGTGTGACCAAATTTGTATACACAAAATTAAAATTAAAAAGGAGCGATGAAAACAAATCGAGCAAACGAGAAAAACGAGAAAAATAATAATCAGGATAAAAATAATGAATGCAAAGTTCAAAAGCCAGGAGAATAAAGTATCAATGAATTTTCCTGCGTTTGTGATGTGTGCTTTCGTTCGTTCGATTTTTTTTGGGATTATATTTAAATTTATTGTTATACCATCCTATGGTGTTGGTGTACATATACTATATCATATATGAGAGGAAAATGTTAAAATAAAAATTATGTAAGGATATATTTAAATAAGGATATATGTATCATACACACAACACAACACACATAAAAAAAAATGATGTGGGTACATTTTTTTGATTTTGTTTTGTGTTGTTGTGTATAATTCAACTTGTTCATCTGATTCATTGACATGTGTCAATTTTTTGAAGATAAATGTTTACGGTTTAGTTTATTTTAATTTTTAATACAATTTGTTGTTATGTTTTCCATTAAAATTATTAAGGTACACAAGTCATATAGTTTTTTTGTTCTATCGGATGTATGTACCTATATACACATACATACACATACAAGATTAAGAGATCAGTTTGTTGTTTTTTTATATGGACTTTGTTTTTATGAATATAGAAAGGTGAAATTTGGAAATATGTAATTTCTTTGTTACTCGAATATATTGAATTTTATTAATCTTTTAGTATAATAAAGGTGTTAACCTTTTTTATTTTTAACCCCAATAATAGAAATTTGCTTTTTAAAAAGCACGATACATAAATTTTTAATCGATTTTCGACTACACTATATTTCAGTTTGTTTCGCTAATGTTTCGCTCTCATCATCTAGGAACTGCGAATTAAACATGGTGGTAGCTGTAACTAAATTTAGTAATAAATTAGATAGTGGATGTTGAAGTACTTTGAAACAATACTAAAGTTCATCTATCACTAAAGCAATTCGACTTTGTAAACATAAAAATGTTTCAGTAGCAAAATCTATTATATATGTATAAGTAAAAACACTTTATAATCTGGTTCAAAAACTAGATGATGTAGAATTTTATGAAATTTTATGAAATCAACATTAAATTTCTTATGTTTTACCACGTAAATGTATAAAATTCAACATTCATTTTGTTTTTAAGTAACACGAAGATTTCCATGAACATAAATTTCATAGAAAGTTATTCATATATAATATATTTGTTTATAAAGGGTGTCCCAAAACTAACGCAAGATTTGAATTTGCCGCCATTTATGCAGTAAAGTATTGGCAACCCCAAAAAAAAAATAAAAAAAATTGGTAGCTGAGAGGTCAGGGTTAGTAAAAATGTGGCGTTACACGATAGAACAATCGTATTTTCATTATTGAATAATATCTTAAAAATAATAAAAGTTTGGCAGCCGCAGTTCGAAAATTTCATACAAAATATGGTCGAAATAGTGTTTTAACTTCGTTAACTGTTAAGAGATTAATTGAAAAATTCAAGGAGATTGGATCAGTCGGAGACACTAAACACACTGGTCGTCCAGTAACAAGCCGTTCAATGGTCAATATCGAAGCGAAGTGCGTCAAGTGTTGGTGACAATCCAGGAACATCAATTCGGCGCCGTTAACAAGAATTGAAAATTTCAAGAAGTTCTCTGCAGCGTATACTCACTAAAAATCTGTGTCTTCATGCTTACAAAATTCGATTAACACAACAACTGAAGCCTAATGACCATGCACAGCGAAGAAAGTTCGTTGAATGGATTACTGAGCATCAATAAGTGGATGCTGATTTTTCGAGCAAAAACATCCTAAGGGATGAAGCACATTTTCACCTTGATGGCTTTGTTAATCGCCAAAATTGCCGCATTTGGGGTACGGAGAAGGCATATGTGACTGTCGAGAAACAAATGCATCCACAGCGTTTCAATGTTTGGTTCGGATTTTGGGCTGGAGGCATCATTGGACCATACTTTTTTGAAAATGAAGCTGGTCAAGCAGTAAACTTGATAACACACTTCTTTCTGCCTCAGTTGGATGATATTGACATAGACGACATATAGTTTCAACAAGATGGTGCCACATCCCATCAAGCCCGGAAACAATTCAATTACTGCATGAGACATTTCCTAGTCGTGTACTCTCTCGTTTCGGTGATCAGAATTTGCCCCTTAGATCTTGTGATTAAACATCATTAGATTTCTTGTTATGGGGTTATTTGAAGTCAAAGGTCTATGTCAACAAGCTCACAACCGTGCATTACAGGAGGAAATTAAACGCTGAATCAACGAAGTTCAGCCACATTTATGCAAAAAGGTCATGGAGAATTTCGATTAAAGAGTACGTTTGTGCCAGCAAAGGTGTGGAGGCCATTTGAAAAAAATCACAATCTGAAGACTAAGAACTGTGTTTCCTATTTAATACAAATCTTGCGTTAATTTTGGGACACCCTGTACATATATTCAGTTTAATACTTGCCGTTTGAATAGAAAAAATTGAAAATTTTACCCCATGAAATGAACGACAATTTGAAAGAAGAAATGAAATTAAAAAAACCCGTTTAAACCTTAAACTGAGTATTAAACTCAGGTTCCACTAACGAAACCCAATGGCTCTACTTACTTAACCACCGTACAATTACTGCTATACTCTTCGCATGGGCAGGATTTACAATTTTCAATTTTCTTTTACTTTTTTTAGAACAAGTTGATATTTTTTAGATCTATTAGGCAGGATTTACATTTGTCTTTACAAATGTAAATCCTGCCTAATCGATCTAATAAATATCAACTTGTTCTAAAAAATATAAAAGAAAATTGAAAATTTTTCCTTTTTTTTGAAATTTGTATATGAAACTTTTGGGAAGAATGCTCCCATTTTTTTGTATGTCCAATTCGGACCACCAATAAATAAATACACTTGATTATGACTTGTGTTTTTAATTTTATTTATTTATTATTTATTTATTGATTTATTATTATTTATTTATTGGTTTAATATATAATTATTTATTTGTAATTAATTTTATTATAATTTATTTGTAATTAATTTTATTATAATTTATTTGTAATTAATTTTATTATAATTTTATTATAATTTTCACCACAATAAAAAAAACGCACTTGAACTTGTTAAGTGTTAAATCGCAATGTACGATAATATTGTATAGTGTTGTTTTTGTTTTGTGACGTCGCCTTCGTCTTCGTTTTGTGTTTTTACAACACATGCGCCGGCGACGGTGAACATTGCACTTATGTGGTGCAGTGGGTATTTATTGCATCACCGAACATTGTTAGTTCGTGGTGATGTTGGTTGGATGGCGATGGTTTTACTATAAATGTTTTATAGTAATGGTTCGGTTACTGGATAGTGTTGGTTGGATAGATGTATATGTGATGGGGTTAGTGAACGCTTAATTCAAATAAGTTGGATTACATTTGAATTTCACTAATTGTTTTGTTTGTGGCAGAATCGAATATCAGTGAGTCGAATATTCGAGCTGCTACAGTACCCCCTCTCCAGATGAGAAACCATTGGTTTTGAGACGTTATACGGTGAACCGGACGGTTTTATATCGTTTGCTGGCTGATATTTGATCAGCCGTGTTGAGAATACCGTACGCCGGTTTCAATCTGTCGATGGAGATTGAGTGGTGTTTGTCTTTGATTGAGACAATGAATTGCTTGCGTAAGCGGCGTATAACTTTGTATGGCCCATCGTATGGAGATTGTAATCCAGTTCGAACCTTATCAACCCGGACAAAGACGTAATCGCAATTGTTGAGCGATTTGGGAACGAATATGTTGTTTTCGTTCGTTGGTCTTGTTGCCGTGGGGATAATATTTTGCATGGTGGTGCGGAGTTGGTCGATGACTGTGTCGGTTGTGGATGGAGACGGTAGAGGATGTTCGACGAAGAACTCACCGGGTAGCTTGATGGTTTGACCGTAAACCATTTCAGCTGGTGAGCACTTCAGATCTTCTTTAACCGTTGCTCGAATACCAAGTAGAACGATTGGTACTTCGGAGCTCCAGTGAATTGTGTTGCCTCGGGCCTTGAGAGCAGCTTTGAGCTGGCGGTGGAAGCGTTCGACCATGCCATTGGCTTGTGGGTGGTAAGCCGTTGTACGTATCCGATGCGAGCCGAGGAGTTTCGTTAACTCCGAGAAAAGCTTCGACTCGAATTGGGTTCCTTGATCAGTGGTGATGTCAAGTGGAACGCCAAATCGTGATACGTAGTTTTGAACGAATGTGGTGGCAATGGTTGCTGCAGACATGTCGCTCATGCAGTACGCTTCTGGCCATCGAGTGAAACGATCGACACAGGTGAGTAGGTATGAGTATCCATTGGATGGAGGAAGTGGTCCTACGACATCCAAATGAATGTGCTCGAATCGACCAGATGGAATTGCGAATTGTCCAAGAGGCGATTTTGTGTGTCGCTGGACTTTTGATTTTTGGCAGGATAAACAGGATTGTGCCCAATGGGTCACGTCTTTGTTTATGCTGGGCCAAAAGTATCGAGCAGTAATCAATTTACGAGTTGCGCGGACACCAGGATGTGAGATACCGTGTAGTGTGTCGAAGATGGTTCGACGTAGTTGCTCTGCGATGTACGGGCGATTTGCACCCGTAGATGTTTCGCAGTAGAGTTCGAGGCCAGGTAGTTTGAAAAGCTCCAGTTGCAGTGATGAACTGGCGTGACGTGTGGAACCAGAAAGTATATTCTGAAGTTCCAAGTCTGCTTTTTGTGCTTGTGCGATCTTGTTGCAGTCGAAGTGAGTCTCGACTGTGGCCGTTTCGTTTGATGTTGTGCGCGAAAGTGTATCCGCGACAACGTTTTCGGTACCTTGAACATGCTGGATGTCCGTGGTAAATTGACTAATGTAATCCAAGTGGCGTGCTTGCCTTGGATTGCGTTCAGTTTTAGACTGAATTGCTCGAGTGAGAGGCTTGTGGTCGGTGTAAATTGTGAAGTCCCGACCCTCGACAAAATATCTGAAGTGTTTGATTGCTAGATATATTGCGAGTAATTCCCGATCGAATGCAGAGTATTTCTTTTCGGCATCCGAGAGCTTCTTTGAGAAGAATCCCAGGGGCTCCCAACACTTGTCGTTGTACTGTTGCATGACTGCTCCGACAGCAGTGTTTGATGCATCAGTAGTTATGCTGAGCTTTGAGTCGCTCAGTGGATGTGACAAGAGTGTTGTGCGTGCCAATTCAGCCTTGAGTGACGTGAATGCGTGTTGACATTCGTCAGGCCAAGAGAAGTTCTTGGCGGTTTTGGGCTTACGTAGTAGTACTGCCAGATGGCTGTGAATTGGGTTGAGTATATCAGCGAGCTTTGGTATAAATCGGTGGTAGTAGTTGACCATGCCGATGAATCGCTGAATACTTTTGATTGAGGTTGGAGCTGGGAATTCTTTAATGGCATTGATTCGGTCTTGTGACGGAAGGATGCCATTAGCGGTGATCTTGTGGCTGAGGAAATCAAGAGTGAATGCGCCGAAGACGCATTTTGAGCTCTTGATGTGAACATCAAACTCGACAAGTCGTTGGAAAAGTGTTTCCAGATGGAGTTTGTGTTGTTCCTCAGTTTGAGATGCCACAAGAATGTCGTCTATGTAGACGAAAACGAAGTCGAGATCTCGAACGACTTCGTTCATGAAGCGCTGAAACGTTTGTGCGGCATTGCGTAATCCAAATGGCATTCGGGTGTATTCGAAGAGGCCAAATGGTGTGGTGATTGCCGTTTTGAAAACGTCTTCAGGTGCCACGGGAATGTGGTGATAACCTCTGATGAGATCAAGTTTGGAGAAAACTTTGCAGCCATGCAAGTGCATGGTGAAGTTTTGAATGTGGGGTATCGGGTAGCGATCCGGTATCGTAACCGTGTTTAAACGCCGATAGTCCCCACATGGCCTCCAGTCTTGATCTTTCTTCTTGACCATGTGTAATGGACAAGAAACGGAAGATGTCGATGTTCGACAAATTCCTAATTCCACCATGTGTTGAAATTCTGCTTGTGCAGCTTTGTGACGCACCTGATCTAGTCTGCGTGGTCTCGACACTGGAAGATGGCCTTCCGTGACGATGTGATGAACCACGTTGTGTCGGACTGGCATTTTGTAGTTCGGCTCTGCTGTAAGTAGTGGGTACTTTTTGAGCAGAGTGCCGTAGCCGTTGTCGATGTTGAAATGGATCGGTGTTGGTGTGTTAACACGAACCATTGTGGCGTTTATTGACAGCTTTGTAGCTGGGTCAATCAGCCGTTTGCGTTTGACATCGACAAGAAGTCCGAATTTGCTTAGAAAATCGGCGCCAATGATCGGACGGTTCACTGCAGCTAGTATGAAAGCATGCGTGAAGGTTCGTTTGAGTCCGATATCCACGTTAAGCAATTTTGTGCCGTACGTGTGGATGATTGAACCATTGGCAGCCGATAAGACTAGATTTGAATTTCGATTAGCTAATGTGTAATTCATTTTGAAATTCATTGCTGGAATAACCGAAAGGTCAGCGCCAGTGTCGACTAGGTAGGTGAGTTTGTTGTGTCTATCGTACACAAACAAACGTGACGTATAGGGTGTGTTTGTGGTCAGGGGAGGCATGTTGCTCTCAACCCGTGACTCTAGCAGTTTTTTTGGTTGTCAATGTCCATCTTTACGGCGGCCGCGTACGTCGATGGTTGCGACGTGGTGAAATTGCACGGTGGCGTGCATTTTCTGGCGGCTCTACCAAACTTTGTGTGGAACCAGCATTTACCATGTTGGTATATGTTGTTGCTGGGACTGCGGGTTCGATTGCGTGAGGGAGCTCGTCGTCCACGCGAACGGCTTCGACCTCTGAGTAACCCGTCGAGTCTGGACTCGATTCTCGACAGTCTTTGTTCGAGTGTGTTTGGTGGTTGTGTTGAACGGGGAGTTCTGTCTCCACTGCGTTCACGTGATTGCCGGTATGGATTATTGATTTGACTGACGCTTTGAGATGTGATGTTTATGACATCATACATCTTGTCGGCTATCTTGGCTAACGTTTGTGTGGTGGAGGATTCGGGCTGTGCTACCAGCGCTATGCGAATCAACTCCGGCATTTTACGTATCCACAAAGATTTAATGATATTTTCATTAAAACTGTTGTTAGCTAGTGTGTGTATGTGCCGTAAAGCGTCAGATGGTTTTTGGTCGCCTAATTGCTGGCCTGAAAGCAATTGTTCCAACTGACGTTCGCCCGATGGTGCTAGTCGTTCTAGCAGCGTTTGCTTTAATGTGTTGTATTGGTTGGTTGTCGGCGGATTGAGGAGGAGATCCGAGATCACATCGCACGTTTCTGGTTGCAAGGCTGATAATGTTTGCAGGTACTTTGTTTTATCAGCTGTTATACCTTGCAGTCCGAATTGTATTTCGGCGAGCTGAAACCATGTGTTTGCTCTTTGTGGCCAGAAAGGTTGTATTGCGATTCGTTGATGTGATGCCGCGATCTCTATTTGTGGACTAGCGCCTTGAGGCGTGGTGTCCATTTTTTGTGGTTGATCTTGTTCATCGTCCGACATTTTTGCACAAACCAATAAAACAAATTAAAATACAACGATACAATATTTTAAAGCGGAATGGTTACCGTGTAAAAAAAAATAGTTGACCAAAAAATGAAAAATTAAGCGGAATGGTTACCGTGTAATGAATGGTTTGAAGGCCGGGATGCTCCTTCTTTTTAACGCCCGATGCGAGATACCCCCGAATATGGAGTCCCTTGCGTCCTACCTTATATTGGGGGGGCTCGTTGAAATTTAAAAAAATAGATGTAAAAAAAATTAATTTAATTCATGCGAGGTGAATTATTGCAGCGAGAAAACGACCAGGGTGTGAGACTATGGATGGGTGTGCACGTGGTGGTGAAAAATATATATAAAATTGTACAGTAATAATGATTCTACGTTAATGTTTTTGAAAAGAGCAAAAAAAAATGATGTTACGTTAAATTTTGGAACAAAAAAAATGATTCTACGTTAAATTGTTTTATTTGAAAATTTTAATTGTTTTGAGAAAAAAAATGTAAAGTTATAATTCCAAAATTGCAAGAGCAAAAAAAAAATATTATCTAATAAAAAAAACTTGCTTTTTATGCTGTTGTTGTTTCTGTTGCCGTTGTTCCTGCGGTTGTGTTGCGGTGAGGGTGGATCGCTTCACCGTTGTAAATTGTCCCGTCGTTGCGGTGAGGGTGGATCGCTTCACCGTTTAATTGTCCCGTCGTTGCGGTGAGGGTGGGTCGTCCCTTACACCACGTTTTTTTTTAATTTTTTTTTGTTTTCTTCCCACGCGGTTGCGTGGTTGGTTTTTATTTTATGTTATGCGTGTTTTATTCACAAAGCGGTAAAAACCGCCGTCGTGGTCACCAATTTGGGAAGAATGCTCCCATTTTTTTGTATGTCCAATTCGGACCACCAATAAATAAATACACTTGATTATGACTTGTGTTTTTAATTTTATTTATTTATTATTTATTTATTGATTTATTATTATTTATTTATTGGTTTAATATATAATTATTTATTTGTAATTAATTTTATTATAATTTATTTGTAATTAATTTTATTATAATTTATTTGTAATTAATTTTATTATAATTTTATTATAATTTTCACCACAATAAAAAAAACGCACTTGAACTTGTTAAGTGTTAAATCGCAATGTACGATAATATTGTATAGTGTTGTTTTTGTTTTGTGACGTCGCCTTCGTCTTCGTTTTGTGTTTTTACAACACATGCGCCGGCGACGGTGAACATTGCACTTATGTGGTGCAGTGGGTATTTATTGCATCACCGAACATTGTTAGTTCGTGGTGATGTTGGTTGGATGGCGATGGTTTTACTATAAATGTTTTATAGTAATGGTTCGGTTACTGGATAGTGTTGGTTGGATAGATGTATATGTGATGGGGTTAGTGAACGCTTAATTCAAATAAGTTGGATTACATTTGAATTTCACTAATTGTTTTGTTTGTGGCAGAATCGAATATCAGTGAGTCGAATATTCGAGCTGCTACAAACTTTTATGAAATTTTTTTAGTGACTGGATTTGAAAATGGAAAGTAAGGGTTATTATCAGTTGTAGGTAAAATCAAGTAAAAAAATATGTTTTGTAAATTTGAGAAATTATTGTTCCTGTTTACAAATAATTAGTTATCCACCCGCTTTCGTTTGTCTGCTTCGTGATAGCAGATGAACCAAATCCCTTTTATTTTTGAGTTGTCTCGATCATCTTCATCCATCACAAATGTTACAGTATTGGGAGCTTGCATTCTTTCGATGCTGCCTTCAAGCATACATTCAATCACAGTTTTAGTTGGAAAGTAGGCAGTCGTAGGGAAGCATAAGTGCTCGGTCAATAATTGGATAAACTCGCCACGTCGACCTGAAAATAATAAAAACTCTTATTGAAAATAAAAACATAAACTAATCTAATAAATTTAAAAAAAAGACCCAGTGATCAACGTTTTGTCATTCGTTTTGTTGTATGCTGGCCTAATATCTTATCCATTGTGCCGATACCACCTTTTGTCGCCTTATAAAAGAGTATAATTTGCTTTTTTTGTTTTATTTCTCTAACCTTATCGTCGAACTTAATAGTAGAGAGTAAAATTACCGCCTTGTTCTTTTGTGCCTAATATGTACAAATAGTTTTGATTTCTCCAAAGCCGAAATTAGAAGACAAAATTTCTCGTCATGAAGCCTTAAATTTAGAGAACAGGCATGTCTTATTTTCCTTCATGGTTCCTACCATCGACAGCTTCCTATACTCTGCAGCGTATCGGCTAATGATACTCGTATTGTGATAAAAAAATTATCTAAATACGGTGAAATTCCCTCCTGCGTATTTTGGTTGTGTCCGACTAACTCTTTCTCCCTGATTAACGTCTCTCGAATTTCCAACTTTGCCAGTGTAAATCTGACCGGCCAACGGATAACTGCTTTTCGAGTCGCAAGCCCATCACAATTTGATACTATATTACGCCGGCTTTGATGGTGTATAGGTAAATTTTGTTTGACCCATATTCATTAATATTGAACTGGGTTAAATTCCGAAATCGTTTAGCCTTCCGAAATCGTTTAGCCTTTGTTGGCCTATATGAAAAGAGTAAGGGTTCTTTCCCCATAATGAATCCGTCGTAATTAGACCAAAATAAGCCAATAGTTCTTCTTCGTTCAGTTTTTTCAATATTAGTTTAGTAATGCCCGAGTGTCTTGCATTCAAACTTGGAAATTCTAAATCTGCCTTACAATTTGTGTTGTAATTGTAGAACCTACGATTATGCAGAACGTTACAACATCGGTTAAATTTATTTTAGCGGGATTGAGACCGCTTTAAAAATGGTCACAGAACCATCTTTCCCAAAGAAAACTGGCCTCCTTTCTCTTCGACTATTTCGATGATCTCCAAAACCTATGGTTGAAATAAGCATGTATAGCTCTTCATAGCTTAATCTGCATAAAAAATTATTTATATGAAATATGACGCTGATTTTCTTTATTAATTATAAAATAAAATTGTGTAAATCACTTACTTAGAGAAAATTAAAATTGTTGGCAGAAGCTGAAAAGAACCGCAATTTGAAAGAAGAAGTTAAATTTAAAAAATGTAGGCCATAACTGGGGTTTGAACTCACGTTCCATGAAACAAAAGCCCATGACTCTATACTTACTTTAACAGCGCCGGCGCCGCACAATTTTATTCATATACTCATCTTCATTCTTGCGTCATATTTTCATAGAGAAAATTGAAAATTTTAGAAGGAACTAAGTTTAAATGTAAAAGAAATTAAATTCAAAAAGTATTTACTCCTAACTGACTTGGACTCTCCTTAATTGACCACAAAGACGAAGAAGTATTATTGGAGAACGATAATCAGTATTCCATCATTATGCTTAATACCAACAAATTGTTGTGTTTTAGGGAAGCATCACCTGGATAAATCTAGAACAATGAAAAACGCCATCCCCGAAACACAAACAGGAAAATACATAACAATAAAAATACAAAACATATTCAATAAAGTAAAAACATAAAAAACATAAAAAAATAAATTAGAAAACATAATTAATAATTTAAGAACATAAACAATAAAAAACGAAATCCTTTTCAATCATCACACATAGAAATAAAAAATACAAAATATATTCAATAAATTAGAAACAGAAAAATCCTTATCAATTATCACACATAGAAATAAAAAATACAAAACATATCTAATAAATTAGAAACAGAAAAATCCTTATCAATTATCATACACAACAATAAAAATACAAAACATAGTCAATAAAATAAAAACATAAAAAACATAAAGAAATAAATTAGAAAACATAATTAATAATTTAAGAACATAAACAATAAAAAACGAAAACCCTTTTTAATTATCACACATAGCAATAAAAAATAGAGTATAACATAAAAAACTAAACGATAAAAAATACGATAATGTAAAACAGACCCATGTCGTCTGTCACCTATGATCACATAAAAAATAAAAATAAAACGATCTTAAATAAAAGACACGCCCATGACAAATAGGAAACAAGGAGAAAAATCAACGAATCAAAAGAAAATAAGAAATCAAAAAATAAAATCAAAATTAAACTCCTTGTCTCCTCCTCTAAAATTTCGTATAAAAACCCTACGTTTTTATATCAAAATTGTCATTTAAGTAGTAGTCATTTAAGTAGTAGTCATTTAAGTCGGTCATTTAAGTCAGTCATTTAAGTCAGTCATTTAAGTAGTATTTTTATAAGTAAAAGTTTTAATATTTAATAATATATTTTAAAGTAAAAAATAAATTTTCAAATTCAAAATAAAATTTATAAATTTCTTTCAATTAAAATATAAAAAAAGTGTGAAAACAAACAAATCAAAGGATACCTGAAAATTGTAAGTATTATATATTATATACGAAGTTTAAACTCTCCGAGAGCAAACTACTAAGTACTCTCGTCTAGCTATGGGAAAAGCTAGAGGGTTGAATTAAACGTAACACAAAATTATTAAATTACTTATTAACACTGGTGCATTCCACCATAAGTCCAACCGAATACGGACATTGACTTAACAACTCAACGATATAACAATCATCTCGCAAATAAGTGTCGCTTATTATGGATGTGCATAGCAGATACATGACCCGATACATGGTGGTGATAGTTTGAGACACTAATTAGCGCAAATAAATTATAAAATTAATTTAGGAATTAATTTTATAATTTTAAAGATGATTTAATAAAAAGACAATCTCACATATAATAATTTGACATACCAAGTATATTCACGAATCTAAATTACACGATAAAAACATACCAACATATAATAAACGTATCCAATTATTAACACACATCAAAATTCTATAAATTGTAAATGGATACAATTCCTTACATTTTCAATTCAAATTCAATATTCTATAAAATCAATACTTTCTCTATAAATTCTAAAATAAATTCAAAACATTCTATAATTATACATTCTCATCATCATAACATTAAAACAAATGTACATTCATCATATTAATACAAAACAATTATAAATAAATCGATTAATATAAAACAATTGTAAATTACACATTCATCAAACATATATTAATACATCATATTTATATTAAATCAAAATATACATTCATCATCTCTTACTTTAAAACAATTGGCGCTGTAGAAATTCGCACCTGTGGCGAAATAGGTTAAGTTCAACAAAATCAAATAAAAATTAATCACACAAGGGTTGAAAATCCCATCATTCAAAATCAATAAAAATCTTAAGGTTGCAAATCCTAACAGAAAATTCAAATTCAAATAAGGTTGGAAATCCTAGAAAAACACTAAATTATAATAAATACACACATTTGGAAAGAAAAGTTATATGAACAATAATTGGCCATTCAGTGGAGAATCAAACAAAACACAACGATCTCCAATAAGAACACCAATCAGTAGACGACAACCATCATTATATAGAGAAGACCGCACCCGTAGTCAAACCAAACAAATACAACACAACAAAATCGAACAAAACACAAGAGTTGCACAAAATATTAAAGAAACACAAAAAATAATAATGGACCAATATAAAATACAAAAGAATATCACAAATATCATCCCAGAATTTTCCGGGGACAACAGAAGAAACGAGCTAGCACGATTCCTAGAAATGTCAGATCTGCTATACGAAACGTTGACACCTGAGGAAAAAGTAATATTCGGTAGATTAATCAAATTTAGACTAACAGGAGAAGCATATACACGAATAAACAACAGAAACATAACAGAATATCAAGCACTCAAAACCCTATTGAACAATATGTACCAGACAATTGTATCGTTAGATGAATTAGAGAGAGAAATGAAAGAAACCAGACAAAAGTATGGAGAATCCATCAGAAATTTCGGATACAGATTAGGAGAAACAGTAGAAAAGTATAAAAATGGGTACAAAGAAAAATATAACTTAGACGAAATCGACGAAGGTTACGACCACCACATTAACATAAATTCAGTATTAACATTTAAAAAAGGATTAATTAACATCAAAGTCAAAGAGAAGATGGTAACCAGTGAAACAGACGAGCTAAGTAAAATAATAGACGAAACAGAAATAGTAGAACACCTACTAACAGCAACAACAAATCCAACATCCAATAATAGAAACAATTACCAAAATAGAACAGAACAAACAAATCTACCAACATGTAGCTATTGTAAAAAATTCGGCCATTCTTGGAACTATTGCCGCTCCAGGATAAATACAGAAAACAGAAACACACAACACAAACCATTCCAATATAGACCGCAGAATAATAATCAACACCAACCACAGTTCACAAACTACAAACAACCAACGAATGAGACAAGAAATCCAAATAATTATAGACCGATGTATCAAAATCACAACGCAACAAACCAACAACAACCAAATTTCACTACATACAAACCGATACCGTACCAAAATACAACCCCTAAATATTGTTCACACTGTAAAGTAACACGAGGACACACAATTGAAGAATGTAGAAGTAAATTCCTAGGACAACAAAACCATAACCAACAACCACAGAGAACAACTGGATTAGAAGAACAGTTCAATAAAATGAGAATAAATATGACATACCCACAACAGCAAGAAAATGAAAACATAACGCATCAAGATCAGGGAAACGACCCTGGATCCAGCCGGCAGTAGGAGAGCCGCCGTCGTTGGATCCCAAGAATTACGACTTAAATGACCCGTGCAACAAAACAAGTCACGATAACTCTCTCCAAATGGGTGTAATACCACAATTATATTTAGTATCACATAATGAAAATAACACACAGAGCCTACAAGACGCTCATAATCAAAATCAAAATATATTTTATAATGAAAACAATTTAAAGTGCCCAGACGCACATAACACACATATGAGATCATTTCCTCCAATTAACGGACCGAGAACAACGAGTTCTCAAGTTAATAGACAGAGTGAAACCGATCCTCATAATTTAGTTAATAAGAAAATAAATCCACAGAGCCTACAAGACGCTCATAATCAAAATCAAAATATATTTTATAATGAAAACAATTTAAAGTGCCCAGACGCACATAATACACATATGAGATCAATTCCTCAAATTAACGGACCGAGAACAACGAGTTCTCAAGTTAATGGACAGAGCGAAACCGATCCTCATAATTTAGTTAATAAGAAAATAAATACACAGAGCCTACAAAACGCTCATAATCAAAATCAAAATATATTTTATAACAAAAACAATTTAAAGTGCCCAGATGCACATAATACACATATGAGATCAATCCCTCCAATTAACGGACAGAGAACAACGAGTTCTCAAGTTAATAGACAGAGCGAAATTGACACTCAATCTATAGTTAATAAACAATCAAAAATAGATAAAATTCTAATAAACATAATGACTATCTTATACCTAGTAAACAAAATGCTGACTTCACTCTACGAAAAAACACAACACTACAAACATGAAAAATATAGAACGATACAAAATCTATATAGAAAAGTAAAATTAACACCAAATCTGAGATGGAAAATAGAATCAAATAAGGTACAGGAACATTACAATAACATTGTAAAAAAAATTAAATCCAATAAAGCCAAAAAAGTCAAGTTCAAAAACCCTTTAATTAAACAATGTAGTATCACAGACAATAAAATTACATACCCACAAAACAATCAAGTTAACAAATCGAATCGAAACAATCAAATATTATATATTAAGAAAACAAAAACCGTCGCCAGCCCGACATATAATCAAATACAAACCGTTGCCAGCCCAACGCGAAATAACATAATAGACATTAAGCAAACAAAAACCGTCGCCAGCCCGACATATAATCAAATACAAACCGTTGCCAGCCCAACGCAAAATAACATAATAGATATTAAGCAAACAAAAACCGTCGCCAGCCCGACATATAATCAAATACAAACCGTTGCCAGCCCAACGCGAAATCATATAATAGATATTAAGCATACCAAAACTGTCACCAGCCTGACGCAAAACCAAACAAACAAACTTGATTCCCAAATTAACCGACAGAGTACAGAAAACACTCAAGTTAATCGAATGAATCAATATAACCAAAATTTAGATAATAAACAAACAAAAACCGCTGCTCCAATCCCAGCGCAAAATTCAATAAATAAAATGAGCTCAGTAGCCCATCAATTAAACAAAAATTATATAACCCAAAATATCCAAGAAAATAACAAAAACCGAAATAAAGAAATCCAATTAAGAAACACATTCCCTACTAGAATTCCATATTCACCAAATCCTCCATATCAATACAAAAATTACAAAATTAGAAAAAAATAGTTTTAACAAATTTCTTTTTCCCAGCTGCAAATATATAAGATACATTTTCTTCAATATAATAAATTTTAAAAATCGCTAATTAAAATTTTCAATTACCAAACCACTTTTCCTTTCTCAATTAAAAATAACAAAATAACAATTGAGGAAGAACAAGTTAAAATAATAAAACTAGTAAATTACAAAATTCAACCACATAAAACATTAAAGTCAAAAAATTAACAAAAGAAATTAACCGATCTATTAACATAAAATACAATTTTTTTTTAAGATGAAAAGTTAATTCATCTAACTTTTTCCTTCTTATAAGAAAAACTTTACAATTAAACTAACAAATTTAAGAAGAAACAAGAACTACTAACTAACTAACAATTAACCAAATTTTTTCATAACAGTTTCTACCCCAAACATAAAATATTACGAATTATCAAAATTATAATTGAACAACAAAATTTTAAAAAAAAACACTCTGAAACTTTAAATTTTCTTTTTTATCGATAAAGAACTAAAAAACAAATACAAAATTAATATATCATAAAGAAAATTAAAATACATTATTAATAATTAAGATTAAAATTAAGAAAAACCCTCAATTAACATTAAATACTAAAAATTAGAATTAAGCTAAATTAAATACGACAAAGTTACAACAATGAAAGAAAACGTAATAAAACGAACAAGAGGAACTCCAACAGAAGACGAGATAAAAATCAACCATGAGAAGAACAAGTTAAAGGAGAGACAAACAGGTACACCAACGCATCCTTGATCGGTAGTCATAAAATATAACATTAAATGAAATTATAAAACAATACAAATGAAAATAGTAATAAAAACCAGAACACTTAAAACAAGACCACTAATCAATAATAAACAACAATAATAAATAATACGCTAATTAATATAATAAAATCATAAATAAAATCGAACTAAATACAATAAAAAACTACAACAATAAAACACCGCTATATAATAAAACCTAAAAATAATAAAATTTAAAATAAACATGTCAACAACCTAAAAAAAAAAAAAAAAAAAAAAAATAAGGGATACACGTAAAAACACAATTTTACTATTCACACATAATTACCAAAGATAAAACATTCAAACAACAGCACAAGCAACAAATAAACAACAAAAGATAAAATCCCAAACTCATCACACTCAGGAACAAAAGACATGGAAAAAGAAACAAAAACACTATAAGAAATAACAACATATGTAACAAGTACAACGACCCGAAAATAATCAGCAGAACAATGACCTGAAAACGATAAACAAAAACATTATAAGAAATAACAACATATGAAACAAGTACAACGACCTGAAAGTGATCAACAGAACAACGACCTGAAAACGATAACAAGGACCATCACACAAAATAATAACACATATGACAAGTACAATGTCCTGAAAACAACCAACAAAACCATCACAGAGGAAATAGGCAAAAATAACATGTGCAACAAATACGATGACCTAAAAATGATCTCCATAACAAACCAAAGATGAAAAAGGAAAATATACAACAAGGACCCACATGAGACGATATCAAATTTCATTGTAACTCAATTAAAAAGACAACAACTAACATTAGAATATAAGAAAATGAATTTACATATGTTTAACATACATATACCTAAAGAAATTTTCTGGGCTTTCTTCAAAACCCCACAAAATTTCTTCCTTGAGGGCCAGCCTATGTTGTGTTTTAGGGAAGCATCACCTGGATAAATCTAGAACAATGAAAAACGCCATCCCCGAAACACAAACAGGAAAATACATAACAATAAAAATACAAAACATATTCAATAAAGTAAAAACATAAAAAACATAAAAAAATAAATTAGAAAACATAATTAATAATTTAAGAACATAAACAATAAAAAACGAAATCCTTTTCAATCATCACACATAGAAATAAAAAATACAAAATATATTCAATAAATTAGAAACAGAAAAATCCTTATCAATTATCACACATAGAAATAAAAAATACAAAACATATCTAATAAATTAGAAACAGAAAAATCCTTATCAATTATCATACACAACAATAAAAATACAAAACATAGTCAATAAAATAAAAACATAAAAAACATAAAGAAATAAATTAGAAAACATAATTAATAATTTAAGAACATAAACAATAAAAAACGAAAACCCTTTTTAATTATCACACATAGCAATAAAAAATAGAGTATAACATAAAAAACTAAACGATAAAAAATACGATAATGTAAAACAGACCCATGTCGTCTGTCACCTATGATCACATAAAAAATAAAAATAAAACGATCTTAAATAAAAGACACGCCCATGACAAATAGGAAACAAGGAGAAAAATCAACGAATCAAAAGAAAATAAGAAATCAAAAAATAAAATCAAAATTAAACTCCTTGTCTCCTCCTCTAAAATTTCGTATAAAAACCCTACGTTTTTATATCAAAATTGTCATTTAAGTAGTAGTCATTTAAGTAGTAGTCATTTAAGTCGGTCATTTAAGTCAGTCATTTAAGTCAGTCATTTAAGTAGTATTTTTATAAGTAAAAGTTTTAATATTTAATAATATATTTTAAAGTAAAAAATAAATTTTCAAATTCAAAATAAAATTTATAAATTTCTTTCAATTAAAATATAAAAAAAGTGTGAAAACAAACAAATCAAAGGATACCTGAAAATTGTAAGTATTATATATTATATACGAAGTTTAAACTCTCCGAGAGCAAACTACTAAGTACTCTCGTCTAGCTATGGGAAAAGCTAGAGGGTTGAATTAAACGTAACACAAAATTATTAAATTACTTATTAACACTGGTGCATTCCACCATAAGTCCAACCGAATACGGACATTGACTTAACAACTCAACGATATAACAATCATCTCGCAAATAAGTGTCGCTTATTATGGATGTGCATAGCAGATACATGACCCGATACATGGTGGTGATAGTTTGAGACACTAATTAGCGCAAATAAATTATAAAATTAATTTAGGAATTAATTTTATAATTTTAAAGATGATTTAATAAAAAGACAATCTCACATATAATAATTTGACATACCAAGTATATTCACGAATCTAAATTACACGATAAAAACATACCAACATATAATAAACGTATCCAATTATTAACACACATCAAAATTCTATAAATTGTAAATGGATACAATTCCTTACATTTTCAATTCAAATTCAATATTCTATAAAATCAATACTTTCTCTATAAATTCTAAAATAAATTCAAAACATTCTATAATTATACATTCTCATCATCATAACATTAAAACAAATGTACATTCATCATATTAATACAAAACAATTATAAATAAATCGATTAATATAAAACAATTGTAAATTACACATTCATCAAACATATATTAATACATCATATTTATATTAAATCAAAATATACATTCATCATCTCTTACTTTAAAACAAAATTACAAAATCTTCAATAGCAATACGTTTATGGAGTTAGCAATTCGACAAATAACAAAATATTTCTATGTGTTAGTAAAATTACATGAAAATACAAAAAACATTATAACAGCCATATATGTATATAGCAACAAATAAAATACTCAACAATAGAAAAAGGGTCATTATGTGTTTGATGGCCAATAACAGATAATCGTAGAGATGGCACCCAAACATCGCATTGTAAATACATACATTTTATGATTATTGGTGCTAAACCAAACACGACCCATCGAACACTGATTTCTTGACATTTTTTTACTGTTAGGTATTTTTTGGAATTCAAGAAATCAGTGAACGACGGGTCGCGCAAACATTTGGTTTAGCACCAATACTCCTAAATTGTATGTTCATGTGATGGCATACTTAGATTTCGGAAGCCATGTCTATCCGATTATCTGTTAATGACCATTAAACGCAAAATTACATTTTCACCTTATTAATGAGTTAGATGGACTACCCTTTACTGTTATATAAATAAAAAATTGTTTTTGAAAAAATTCACTTTCATCAGAGTGTACTTAGACGTTTCGAAATGTGTACACTTAAAATTTTTAAAATTGAATAATTTAATTTTTACTTTTTAACGAATTTAACGAATTTTGAAATAAAATTATTTTTAAAGGTAAATCCGAAATTTCTATTCTAATCATCGATCTATGAAATTGTTGGATTAAATATTAATTTCCTGATACTAACGAACCTATTAAATTCGATTTTAGAATTTTTCAAATGTTGACTCAACTAAATATTTGTACGAATTTAATATTTCGAAATCAAATTATTTTTAAATTAAAATTTTGTTAAACAACGTCAAACTTTAAATACAATTGTAACCTTCGATAGAATTAAAATTTCGAATTCAGATTCAGAAATATTCAAAATTTTTGAAATGCTGTAATTAAACTGGAAGTTTAAGAGTTCGGAATTGTAAAATTCAAGGTAAATTCCATATATGTATTGTAAATAAATATTTGGAAAAGGCAAAACTTTAAAAATTAATATTCCAAACTGGAATATCACATTGAGAATTGTATAACTAAAATATTTCCAAACTGAATTCAACTGACTTTGTATTTGTTTAAATTAATATAAAATTTTCACGTATTTGTAGGAAATTTGAATTAAAAATTTAAAATTTTAGTTAATACAGTTTGGATTAATTTCAAATTAAAATATAAAAAATATTTCAGGAATTTAATAAAACTTTATTCAAATTCCGTAATTTTGTTTGTCGAATTCTTAAAATTTTAAAATTTCTTAAATTTTCAATTTGGAATACATATTAAAATTCTGAAATTCTGTAAGCATTTTACTTTTAATTTAAAAAATTAACCAATCTGTGTAAATAAACCTTATTAAATTGTGTACGGGAAGTCTTAAAAATCTAAATATTTTCTACTAAATTTAAAGTTAATATATATGTATATATATATGTATATATATATATATATATATATATATATATATATATATATATATATATATATATATATAAAATAAAAAAAACGAAGGCTATATTAATACAAAAACTCCTGATCCGGAACGAATTGTGCAGCGATCTCTGAAAGGAGAGCCACCATATGATAGGCGCAGAGGTCGTTGCAGGCGACGATGGCTCCACGGTGTAGATAATGATATGGCTTCTTCAGATTATCTAAGACAGTATGAAGACCATGCGCAGGATCGAAACCGTTGGTGCTAAATTGTTGATACAGTAATGGACTAGTAATAACCTTTAAAAACTGTTATTATTATTATTAACTCAAAAAGAGTATAGTTTGAGTATTTTTGCCTAACAAAAAAGTAAAGGATAAACCAAAACAAAAAGGGTACTAATACGAGTATATCTGGTAACCCTAAGTATAAAGCAGCATCCCAACTTTACGCATCGTAACCTTGGTCATAAATAAAATAAAAATAGCTGGAAATTTAATTTGCCAACGTTAAATGGCCATTCTCTAATATAACTATATAGAATATGTTATCGTAACCACACAAATGTCATATAAAATAAACTATTTAATTATCTGACCACATGGAATAATAAAGTACTTTATTTATCTTAATTATGTTAACGATTGCTTCTCTAAGATTAATTATTGTAATGAAACGTATACACTAAATTTTTATGTTTGATTGTGTTGTGTATGTTGTTTCATGATACATATACATATATTTGGAACACTATAATTATTTTATAACAATATATACGTCGATTCAAATGTCGTGAAAAATATTTTGGATCATTTTGTCCAATAACATTTTGGACACTGGTACAGTTAATCCTCAACCTACAGTTTTTATAAATTTAATCACTTTATTAAATTAAATTCGATTTACAAAATTTCTCACAACGTTTGATTCGTATTCTATACACAAATTGCTTTAATGTGGCACGTATATATACTTATATATATGTGTAAAAGCTTGGTGTATATAAATTTTCATCATGTACCTTCCATCATAAACATGACACAATTAAAAGTATGTACACGATAAAATATAAGAAAGCTTTAAACATTATACTTTTTTTTTTAATTTCATTCAATCTTCATCTTATATATACAATCAAGTATATGTATGTAGGTATAAGTTTATACAACATAATATTCACGTAAACAAAAACACATTACAACTTTAGTGTAACAATATATTTTTATTAACCACATTATATATATAAGTATATATATATATATATATTGTTCTTGACAAATAATATATAAATGTTAAGACGTATAGAGGTGTAGAGAACAATACAAAAAAATTTAACACACAGTACACAAGCACAAAATATAAAAATAAAAAATATAAAACGATAACAATAAAATAAAACGTCTGAATTGAATTTTAAATTAATTTGGAAAATTGTGAAAATTTATTATTATTATTATTATTTGTTGTTGCTGCTGCTGTTGTTCGCTTCTTTATTTTATATTTTTCACACCCGCATTTTCTTATTACAGATATACATATATTTTGGCTGTGTATATTATAATTTTATTTTATTATTTTCGGATTACTTAATAAACCAAAATGAAACCAAATTAAAAAAAAAAAAAATACAAGGAATATAAATATACATAACATAAAAAATTATAACAATTAAAAATAATATTCTTGTTTTTATATATATCCCCTTTATGCGCTATCCCCAAAAGTCGAAAACTTGAAAATCTAAAATCCTTGTTGGAGATATTAAAAAAAATATTCCAACAGTTGTCTTGTAGTGTACTGATAAAATGTGTGGATTTAACTTGTTTGTTATAGCTTTAAGTGCTTTTTTAATTTCTTCTGCTAACGCAGCCTTGAATCTCCTATATATTCAACAAAATTATTTACTTATGTATTACAGATTAATTAAAAAATAAAAATTATATTGTCTCGTTAACCTTGCAGATGTAGAACAAAGAATTTCAGAAGATGAAAATATCAGAATTTGAAACATGTAAATTTGACATTTTATAAATTCAAAAATGTTGAATTTCCTATTAAAGCAAGACCAAACAACAAATCGAATTTAACAAAACCACTAATTCAAATTTGAACACCAAAGGAATTCGAAATTTGTAATCGAAAGAGGCCACATTAAAATTAATTTAACACTTAAATTACGTAAGTTTAAAAGTTGTAATTTTATATTAATTCTTAAATGTATAATTTAAACATTTTAAATTCTGAAATATTCAAAGTTATAAATATATTCAGAAATTCATTATTGTTAAAATTGGATACTTTGTTACCACTCAATAGGCCACGAGGAGGATCAACAATAATTTATAAATCAAAATCAAATTACTGCCTTCCACGTTATAATTTAAATAGAAATTACTATGTCACGTTATTCAAATCACTAGAACCCAATTTTATCATTGGTGGTGATTTTAACGCGAAAAATATCTACTGAGGATCAAGACTTACAACACCCGAAGGAAAAGTGTTGTATGAAGCAGGACGAAAGAATGTCCAGTTGTGAATTTCATTCCGGGAGTAAACCAACTTACTGGCCTGTAGACAAAAATAAACAATCAAATCTTATTCACAATACTAAAAGAATATCCGTAAATTACATATCTCTAGGAAACAGCGATGCACTATTATCATGACTCTCATACCTGTCATCATGACTCTCAGTGCAACGATTGTTAATAAAACTAACTCGGAACAATTCCGGAAGCTAATTGAAGACAACACCAATTTACAAGTTCCAATTAAAATGTCGGTACAGTTAGAACACGAACTGAACCTCCTTATCAATAATATTCAATGCGCAGCGTGGAGCAGTTCTCCCATTAGTAAAACGGAAACGAACAAAAATAGAAGCCTTCCATTGGAAGTCTACTTATTCATCTATGCAATAAATTAAAAATTGTAATCAAGGACTTAACGTCCTTGACAAACAAATTAATTAACAATTACCTAAGTAGCCTTACTGGCCAGAAATATTCCGACTACCCTCTTTGCAAACCGACAAAAACATTAAAACGACCAATAATGCAAGTACAGATTGAAACATGTCCCACATCAACGGATGGTAACAGAAGTAATAATGATACCAAAACCAAATAAACTACCTAGGCCGATTTCGTTGGTCCCAACAATATCAAAAATATTCGAAAAACTACTACTCAAGACACTTAAAACAACAATAGAAAAAAGAAATCGTAGTCCTCCTCATCAATTTGGATTAAGAGAAAATCACTCCACTATATAGAGCAAGTGCACAGAATTACAACAACAAATTGAACAACAATTGAAACAACAAGATATGCTCTAGTATCTTCTTTGATGTAGCTCAAACATTTGACAAGGTGTGGCATCAAAGACTATCATATAAATTACACCGAGACCTACCGAGGCAATTTGACAAGATCTTAAAATCTTACATTGCTGATCGATCCCTTCGAGTAAAATACGAAGAAAAATACTCTGAATTAAAAAAAAAATACAGCAGGAATACCAAGGTAGCGTTTCGGAACCAATTCTGTATCTTCTTTACACCAGAGATCTACCAGCGACAGAAGTAACCAATATAGCAACATTTGCGGATGATACTGCAATCATAACAATTGGTGACAACATAAATAAAGCAACAGCCAAACTGCAGGGAGCCACTAGCACAGTGAGTAACCAGACAAAAAGATGGCAAATTTAGCTCAACGCGTCGAAACCAATACATGTAAATTTTACCAATCGAAGGGTTAACTGGGTACCAGTTATTCTTAGCACACAACAAATTCAATATGCAAACACGGCGAAATATCTTGGCTTGACTCTTGATGCTAAGCTCAAGACCTATTGTGAAAATGAAAAAAAAGAATTAAATATTAAATAATATAGAATACTGTACTAGTTCATAGGAAGGAACTCTGAGTTAAACCTACATAATAAATTGCTTTTATATCGGCAAATACTAAAACCAATACGGACCTATGGCATTCAGCTTTGGGGTTGTGCTAATAAGAAAAATGTAAAATACAATACAAGCATTCCAAAATAAAATTTTACGCAGAATTGTTAATGCTCCATGGTACATAAGAAATGATAACCTTCATAGAGACCTAGAGATGGAATACGTCAGTGAAGAAATAAAGGATCAGGCGAAGAAACCTGTTCTTAAAATCAAACTCCTCAATTGAAACTGTTTATGCGAATTTAAAAAAAAAAATTAATTATCGAATTTTTAAAATGTATATTCGAAGTATCTATCTAGTTTGAAATTTAAATTGAATATTTGATATATCGAATTTTCAATTTTTAGCTAAATATTGGTACCGCTAAATATTACATAGTCCGTTCGTAGAGGTTTTGATACAATTTACGGAATTTCTATTAGCTTTAGCTCTAACACTGGATCAGAAAATTCAATTCTTTTAATACATTTTACCACCTATCTCAAATTTCACTTCAATTTTGATAAAAAAAATTAAAATTTATTTTTAAAAAAACTTTTTAAAAAACCACACTTATATTTGCTTTGAAAAGGCGTTGAAAAGTAGAAAATAAAATGTTTCTTGGTTTCTTCTCCTATCAAGGTATATTTATAACAAGTAGAAATTTAAAATTAATATGACTAAAAATATAAGCGTGGGCCCTCCTTTGCGGCATTAGTAATTTAAGACTATAATAGACACACGAAGTAAACTCTTAGTAAAGTCTTTTAGGAGCGCCAACGCTTATATTTTTAGTCATATTAATTTTAAATTTCTACTTGTTATAAATATACCTTGATAGGAGTAAGGTAAAAACATTTTATTTTCTACTTTTCAAAGCAAATATAAGCGTGGTTTTCTTTAAATATATTTTATTTTCTACTTTTTAGTCATCGAAATTTGTAATCAATTTTTCGACCATGTTAATATTAGTCAGGAAGTTGCAAAAAGATAGATGTTATATCTATCTTTGGACCTTACCTTTAGGAGTGCGATCCGAGAGCAGTGTCATATGATTTTTTTTTTGTTATAGCCAACTTTTATAAGTCGTTGTCAAATTTTGCAATCAGTTTTTCAACCACTTGCGACAGTCCAATGGAGCTGAAATTTTACCTTTTACTTTTTACTTATTGAACACCCCTCGTCGTCTGAAAGTAAAAGGTAAGTTTGTATAATTCTGAATTTTCGAATCGGCTCTTGATAAATTGTATTAGTTATTGGGATTGTAAATTAGATGTATATGGCCAATGGTCGCTGTCATCCTTAAAAAAAATTCTATATGCTTTTTAGAAATACTTTCTTGTTCAATATTTTTTTTATTAAGAATTTATTTTAAAAATTAAATTTTCATTAAACTATATTCGGCAAAGAGAAAAGATTGTCAAAATTTAATTAAATTTAAGTTTCTTCAAATTTACTAACATTAATAATATTTTGGAATTAGATTCACAAATTGCTAGAATTTATAAAATTTAAACTCAAATTTTAAAATCCGATTTATTTGCGTAAAATTCAGTATATTGAAGAATTTGAGAAGAGGCTGATGGGAATCCACAATTTTTGAAATTTGTATACAACAAATTCAAAATTTAGAAGTTGAATTTACATATTTTATTTGAATTTAGAAATTTAATCGAGTTTGTATTTAAATAATTGGCATTCAGATTGTTCAATAATTTCAGAATTTGAAAGGTATTATAAAGTTTTCGTGCTTTCAGCAGTTCAGAGCTGAGCTTTGATTGTACGACAAACTACTACATCCTCAAAAAGATTATGCAATTTTTCGAAATTTGCAGGAAAGCTGTAAAATTTGAATAATATCAAATCAAATTTGAGAGATTTCAAGAATTAAAGGTTTTTAGAAATTAATTAACAGTTTTGTAACCAATTTAATAATTTTCTGAAACTTCAAAAATTTGTAATTATAGGAATTTAAATCAAAGTTTAACATTATTTGAAAAAAAGTGTTCAATGACGTGGTGTTATAAACGTGTAAGGGGGGCAATAAATTATATATTAATTCTTATTGAAATTCAAACCCTATAGTATGTATAGTTTTGAACCGTAAACTATAAAGTAAATTTAATTGTGTTTAAAATTATGATTTATATATAAAATTAATTTGTTCTGATTTCGAGAAGTACGAGTAAATTTTCATAGCCGCACTGATATTAAAATTAAAATATTATACGTTTTACCCAGAATTTTTGCGACCATTAATTTCATCAAATTATTTGTCACATATTATGCCTGAACAATATACGTATACACAATGAAATGAATTAAAAACTTTCGTTTTCAGATTAAATTTTTATCTGGAATTATTGAAGCTTTATGTTTGAGTCTGTATATATGTTTAATATACATAAAAAGTTTCAAAAAGTAACCAACTGTTGTAAAGGATTATATAATTTAAATATATTTTATATTACAATGTATATAAATATTTTTTAGGGTCATTAAAAAATATGACCAAAAATTTTTTTAAGCAGTTTAACATAATTTTATAATAATTTTTAACACAAAACAAAATAAAATCTACACAATCTACATTTGTCTCATTTTTTTATTTTTTTGGTGTTGTAAAAGCTCAAAAAGCATATTTCTGGAATATTTTTCATGATTACATACTTAAATAATCCTTTTTGTGTGTGTAAATTCTACTGTTGCTATTATTCTTTTTTATGAGCGAAAGGGTGCTCGCTCTCAACGCAAACACAGTATATGTTTTAAATAAAAAATGAAAAAATAATTATAATTTTAGAATACCGAATACAGACACTTACCCCACAGCAACAACAATAACAACAAAAAAGGGTAGAAAGTTATATTTATGTATGTATACGGCATAGACAAAATATCTTGAAAATGTACATACATATATATATATATATATATATATATATATATATATATATATGTATATACTCGTAAAGGATTAAAAAAGTTTCAAGAGTATTTCTCTCTGCTTAAAATATGTATATACGAGTATATATGAATACGTACATAAGAAAATATTAAAGCTCTCGGTAAGCTGTTAATCAATATTTTAAAGAAATGTAAGACCTTTTGATCCTGTTAATTTTATGAGTTTTCATACAAAGATCTTAAATAATCCTTAGTACCTCTTTTAATGTATATATAAGACGAACATAAACTGGGGTAGTAAAAGTATTTCTAAACTAATTTTTTATTACATTTGAAGATTTAACAATATGCTTTGTACTTAAATAAGCATATTTTCAGGTGTATTATACATACAAAATCTTCTATATACATAAAATAATAAATTTAGATTCGAGTAAATAAAAAAATATTTTCCAAGATAAAACTTATATAAGATTTTAGAATTTATTACTAAACTAGGTATATACGAGATGCTATTGTCTATATAAATATTGAATCGTAAATAGTGTCATAAATAGTGATGGCATTAGTATGTCGTATAACAGACAATTTTTGTACTATAAATTTATGTACAGTATTTGTATATTTTGGACTCAATGTCAACTCAACAGATTTATTCAATTCATTCCATTTTTGAATTTGTTAAATCTATAATATGGTACAAAATATTTTACTTGAGATGAAGTCTACAGTATGTTTATAATGTGATTTTAAGGAATGTGGGATGACGTGCGCCTATATATTATTTATGAAATTAAATTCAACTTCAATTGGTACTAAACGAACCAAACAAACCATTTTATTATCTTGTCTACGGATCATTTCATTTTAGAACAAATTATCTTTACGACTAGGCATTATATTAATACAATATTATATTAATGCAAAATTACGTTTCTCTAATGCCTTGTGCAGCAGGTTACAGATAGTATTCTGTCTCACATTTGTAGAATTTATTTGACATTACTAAATATGTATTATACAGCTCTGGGCAGCGAAATTAGAAATATTGTTGTAACATATTTATGTTTGTTTTTCAAGAGCAATATGGTATACGTTATTTCGTATTCAATTCTACAATTTCTATTTTGATCACAGGCTCGATTATATTTCTATATATTCAATAAAAATCATCATCAAATTTTTTTAATTTTTATCAATTTTTTTTTGAAATGATGAGAAAGAAGAAGTGCGTGCAAACTTATTCCAACAGGCTGAGATCTCAATAGAAAAAGCATACAATTGAATAAATGAAATAGACAGTCTATCGAATATCGAAAATTATGACATTACACTATAACATTATTCTATAAAAGAAAGTAGTCAGCGTGTAAATTTTTTCTTGCTGAATAATTTTATCGTGTCTAAAACCACTTTGACGTTTTGTTAGTATTTCATTTCATAATATAATATAAAGAGTAACAAGGACAAACATGGTTTTTTTGTTCGGCACTAGCCCGCCTTCTTCGTGAAATTTTAGTTTTATATTTTAAATTTTTATCCGTGAAAACAAACTACACAAGATAAATTGTATGTGTAATTTATTGACGTTTAATATCTTACCCATTTTTTAATTTATCTTGGTGTAAAGTTATAGAATATCATTTTGGTATGAAAACGTGTAAAGCACTCGTTTTCGCGTTTTCACGTTATCTTATTCGTTATAGAATTAGGCTACAGTGTGACTTTTCAAACATTATGTCAAGCAAAAAAAATAAAATTTTATAAATAAATTCTGAAACCATGCTAAAATGAAAATATCAAGATAGGTTGGTCGATTTGTAGATAGAGAACTGATCAAAATAATAGACGTGCTGGCGGTGTAGCATTGCATACATTAATGTTAAAGAGTCAATAAATTTCAAGTAGTCCAAACAGCTTCTAATTATTGTCTTTTTATATAGAATTACATGCTAACTGCAAAGATGATCTTCTAGTTGGCTGAATTAGTTGGCTTCTCCGTATATATAGATAACATCAATGGTTATTTTTTTAAGATGAAATGGTTCTTATTGCTGTGAAACATATTTTACAATATTGACTTTGACAATTTGCGATTGACTTTTTTAAGACTTTTTGTTTGGTTGACCATCGAATTCTGTATATTCCATAAATTGCAATATGAAGTTTTATTTTTCTAAACTAATAGTATTCGGTATTCCAAAGGGGATTCTTGGAGTCTTAAAAATTGAAACAATCAGGATGACGATTGAACATTACGATAACCGAATGTATAATGAGACTGAACACAAACATTAGCACACTAATTAGTATCATAGATAGTGCCGAAAAATTCGTATGCCTCGGCAGTACTGCAGCGAATTAGCCCATGACCTAGAGGAAAACGATGCAAACGTCAGCAAAATAGCTAAAATCAACAATGAAAGCAAGCTTTCTTGAAAATGATTGTAGCTACAAAAACCTACTGTACATATTTTGGCAATGCAGAAGAATTTAATAATTTATCCAATCCATATGTTGTATGGGGGGATATTGTGAAATTAATGACTTCTGTATAGTAAAACTCAATGGAGTTCAGATTATTGTCTGTATGACTATGAAGGCACTATTCGAGTTGTTGCAGTTTATACACCCTGCCAGGTAAAATCAACGCCTCTTACATGAGACGCAAGTTTTGCAAGTTTTGGTCCGCGAGTGGTATTTTATTTCCCATCTACCCGCAGGAGACTTCCACGAGGAAAAAAATTTTGAAAATTTTTAATATACATGAATATTTTGTGCAAGTCTTTTAGATATTCAAGTTTGGAATAATCTTTCCTTTTTCTTATTATTCTTTTAATCTTTTTATATATATTTTATAATTTCTCCTGATTTTATTTTGTCAATCGCGGTTATTGAAATTATGAGTTCCTTTGACAAGTTCTCAATTAGTTTATAAAATCCTTTTTAAGGAAGTTTTTCTTTCCAGCAATTTTTGTAAGCCGACAGTGCCAGGCCTCAGCGCTATTTTGCGTATGCGGAATATTTTGAGAATATATGAGCTACAGTTCAGTATACAACAATTAATTTGATTATTGAATAACTGTTATTTTCAAATTATATAAATTTCTGACCATTATATGGTCAAGCATGTTTTTTTTCAAAATTAAGGTATTTTATTTATTAGTTTTATAGAATAGTTTGCAAGCGCAATTTTTGAATTTTGGAATTTTGTTTGCCAGAAATTTTATTTTTGGAATTTTAAAGGAATTTTGTAGATGGAATATTTTTTGTAGAATAGCATACCCAACCTTTTATTTGTTATAAAAATAATAACAAATAAAATTATTGAATTTTAGAATTTTTATATTTGGCTATTGGAATTTTAATTAATTGCTGAACTTTTGTTGGTATAACAAAAAAGTAATTTTGCAAGTAATGTACCCAACCCTAAAAAACTTACTATTTAACAATTTAAAACATTTATTTTTGTAAAGTTAGATATTTGAGTAATTAAGAAACTAAAAAGTAAACTGTTTTTCCTGTGGGTATGCCGTCCTAATAATAAAATTAACCACAGCGTATAGGCCAACTATAGTATATTGTTTAATATAATATCATTTAGTCGCCAAAGACACAACACCCCAGTATACCCAGTACCGACATCATGGCAGATTGATCACATAAAAGAAAAATCACGTATCTTGTATATCTATAAAATTGATGAAAAATTTTCTTCTTGTTAACAAATATTCTCAATTCTATCTATCATTTATTTATATATATCACATATTATCTCGAAGTAAACCCCAAAGCTATTTTCAAAATCAATCTCTATATAGACATATATGAGCATGTATCTCTACTTTATATATCTATATTATAGTTAATTAACCAATATCAATCCTATTTCCTTGTAAACTATTAAAATATAAGTAGATGTGTACATATATGTATATGTACGGATACAAGAGTACAATATACATATTCCCCCTTATCTTTATTATCACCCGTTACCGTTGTATATATATGAACATAGCAACATTGGTAACAAACATACATAAAAACATGTATGTATACACAACAATAACAAAATATGATACTAATCGATACGATAGGAAAAACTGATAAGAAAAAATCCTATATACAGACATACTCTACGTACATGTAAAAAAAAAAATAATAAATGAAAAATGTCCTATTGAATGCCTTGCATACAAATTACTGTGTTATTCTTCCTACATATTTTTTATTTTCCTACTTCGTATACAGTTTTTTTTATATTAGAGATTGTTAACACAGTATTTTACTCCTTAAAAAGAAAGATGAGGGTACAAAAGTTTCGAATCATAATTTTCGTTTTTCCTTTCTGTTTCCATAAATCCTATCAAGATTCGAGTATTGTATTGATATTGTAATTTAAACAATAGAAGATAATTGAAATACTTTAATGATGGTTTCAAGTTTTATTTTTATTATTTTTATCTTGCGTTCAGATGAAAATGTTTATACGTTATATAAATACGAGTAGGTGGTATACATATGATATACCTCTATATATGTACATAAAGCTTGTGTAAGATGAACGAAAAGGTGGTAGAAAAAAAAATGTTGTTAAATTTAATAGAGCAAAACAGAAAACAGATTTGTTTCATAAACAGATACATGTTGATAAAGGTTAAGCTCATACGTATATAATTATAGATATAAAAAGCAATTTATGTAATTTTTTTTTTGGTTTTCGATTGGGTGCGGGAGTTTATAAAAAATATAAAAAATCAGCCCGGTTTTAAAGGGATTTTTGTTTGAGGTGCGTACATACATACATAAATATAATAACGAGCACTTCAAATACCTTAAATTGATAACATATTTTTTTTTACTGGAAAGATTGATATGAGATACACTAGAGCAAAAAATAAATGATTACATTTTTTTATTTTTATTTTTTTTTTATGTTAACGAACAATATAGTGAATGAAGGCTTTATATACACAAACAGCAATGTCTCAACATCTCAAATATCATATTAGAAATTCATGGAATTGTTTAATACATTTTTTTTCGTGAGGCATTCCATCAAAAATTTTGTTCAAAATTTTTACACAAACATAAAATTGTTTTCGTCATGTAAGTATTTATAAATATATGGTATATACTCGTACGAGTACATAGAGTACATATATATATTTTTGTTATTTATATGTTTATCAGTGACCTTTTATAACAAGTAATCAATATTTTTTGAAGATACCTTTTCTGAGACATCATTATTTCCAGATGTCCATTGGAAAATGTAATTCAAACTTAGTATAAGAATAAAGCTTATTATGTTAATTAAAATTAAAATTATCTGAATGAACATATATCAATGTTCGTCCAGACATAAATAAATCAGATTTTTGACTTGTATAAATTATAAATAAACCAACAAAATATGGAAGATCGATACAAGATTTAGATTAAATTGGGGCCAATATGCTGAACGACATAACCGAAATAGAAACAACGCTCGTTTAAATTTCCAGTACTATAATACTACTGATCTGTTGCGAGATCAGCTGAGGTTTTGTATGTTGGTACTATTGCCTGAAAAAGTTGGTAATACACATAAGGTATAAACAGAATCAAAGATACATCGACAAGCCGCATGACACATGTTTAATTAAAATACACAGAGAGTATATGAGATACTCACACAACCAATGTCGGTGTTGGCAGCGAATCTATTTCTAATTTGTGTCGACGACGCTGCAGTGATACTAATGGCTATGCAGGTACTGTATTTTTGGCTGTCATTTTCTATGTACACAAATTAAAAAAAAATTAGAAAATGTTCGAAATGCACCTATAGCGCTCCACCAATTTACCGAATGGTTCAGCGTTTTCGGCAACAAGGGGCAGTCTGTGGTCTTCCGCGTGCTGGAAGACCTCGTACAGTTCGAAATGATGTGGACATTGCTCAGATGCAAGCAACTATTGAGGAAAACTCCAAAACTTCCACCAGCGACGTTCTCAGCAGTTGGTGACGTCTAGGCGGTCTTCAATCAATTCAGAATTGTGGTTCCAACAAGATGGAGCCACAGCTCATCCAACTACGATCGAATAATATCGAGATTTTCCGATTTTAACTGGCCATCGCGTTCGTCAGATTTAGCGGCTTCCGATTTTTTTCGACCGATGCTCTGGGGTAGGTGTTACGAGCGCTCTTTTGTTTAAACTGTCATGCAAGTCGGCCATACATTTTGCCTGCCCTAAATAGTTTACTACAGTTAGAACGTATGATAGTTGTTTATTCTTATATCAATTGTTTTTCTAATGAGTGTATGCAAACTCGTACGCAAACAATGTGCCTTGCATCGAGTAAATGAAATTCAATGGTTATTGAAAATATTCTATTTATCGGCTGGGCGTGACGAAAATTTAATAAAAATTAGAATTTGATTTGACATCTAGAGTTGGACTAGATTAATTCATCTAAAACTTGATTAAAGTTTGTTACTCTTGTAATTTGAAATAGCATTTAATTTTCAATATATTTTTTAGCTAAGAATAATGGTTTTCACTATAATTTACTAAATTTGACTTGAACTTTGACGTTGATCCTCAATCTGACATTAAATTTAATTTAAAATTATTTTATCATTAGTAACAGGTTTTTTGCGGGTCTACCACCGGGTCTGCCACTATATAAATAATACTATACCAGCGGCTAGTGGGACCGGTATTCACGCAGCAAAATATAGTCATCGACCAATAAATCACCGTTAATGACGCTCTACTTTCGATGGTCCAAAATTGATTTTACCAATGGTACACTGGCGTTCCACTACCTGTGTACCCATGTTTATCTATTATCTATATTGAAAATATTTTCTGAAATGTCGATGGCTCTTTGCCGTGTAATAAACGCAGTTGTCGACACGTAAAACGTTACGTAGATTACTTGGCAAGATTTTTGGTCAATGTCAACAAACTACGCAATTTTTACGATTTCAAAAAATTGCGCTAGTTGGCAGCTATTTTTTGTAAAAGGGTAATTCAGTTAAGTCATATACGAAGAAATTAAAGAATTATTGAAGTTCAATTGGGAATTCACTTGAGGTGTTGAAATATACAAATAAACAATAGATTTAATTAAAGAATATTTATTGCACTAAACATTCAAATTGGTCTAAATTTCAAATTGTGCTATTACGTTTAAAATCATGCACGTGAGAATCTGCACAACTTCAGGTGATACTTTGGTAGCAATATTATTCCATTTGGAAAGCATATTTTCAGCAACCTTATCACATCCGCCATTCTTCTTCAGCATTCTTCTCACTACTGCCGAATATTTTTAGATAACTCAAAAACCGGTGGGCTTGTACCTAAGTGTTAGCGGGTATTGCTATGCAAATGTTAACTGAATTGAATTATAATTTTTTAGTGAAATATTTTTAGATAACTCAAAAACCGGTGGGCTTGTACCTAAGTGTTAGCGGGTATTGCTATGCAAATGTTAACTGAATTGAATTATAATTTTTTAGTGAAAAACACAAATTTTTTTGTAGACAGATGAATTTTTACAAACCGGATTATTATGTACATCTGTAATTGTTTTCATTCTTTACACGTTATCCTCCTTCGAGTAAATGTTACGGGGAAAAAATTAATAATTTTTTTCTAAACTGAAAACTGAAACACATTTTGGTTTTGCGTTATTATTGATGGAGACTCCAAAAGCTGGTTTCAGTCGATCGATAGATATGGATGTATTTTTTCCATTGATGTCCACCACAAAATGTTTTCTAAATCGTCGAATTACCTTATGTTGGGCCTCCGTAAGGCGATGTCAGCCTAGTAAGAATTTTATCAACCCGGATAAAAACGAGCTCACGCATTTATCCAGCGTTTTTGGAAGAAATGACACTTCCATAAAAAATTCGCCTGGTAATTTTAGTGGTTGTTCATAAACTAGTTCTGCCGGGGAACATTTAATATTATCTTTTGATGTACCTCTTATGGCAAGAAGAACTATTGCCATCTGTGAAGTCTAACTTATCGTATTGCCTCTCGCTTTTAGAGATGCTTTCAGTTGGCGATGAAAACGTTCCATTACGTTAGATTGCGGGTGATGAGGACTTTCCAAATTCGTTGTTTGCCTACTAGCTTCGTTAATTCTGAGAACAGCTTATATTGGAGTTATGTTATGTAATTCCGATTTCGTGTGTCTTTGAATTTTAGATCTTTGACATGAAAGACAGGACTGTGATCAGATGTTAACGTCCTTGTTCATGTTAGGCCAAAAGTAACGATCCGCTTTTACTTTTCTAGTTGTGAGACGAGTGGAACCAGAAAGTAATTTCTGAAGTTCCTCGGCAGGCTTCTATAACTCCGGAATAGATACGAGATGTAGTGTTTTTTCGATAGAGGCAGTTTCGTTATCGCTTATGCGTGGCAGATCAAATGCAGAATATTTCGCTTCGGCTGACGGTTGTAACTTTTTAGAGAAATATGCTAGAGGTTCCCTACAAAACGTCGGAGCGGATGGTTCTCTGGAACCATTAATTCATATGGGGCCATAAACATATAGGCCCATTGCGCCAATTACAACATACGGCTGGTGTTCAACGATTTATCACAGTAAGTGGACATCATGTCAAGTCGAAAACAAAGGAAACTTTTTCCGGCACTCATGGTTCTCGAGCACCATTAATTAAAATTCGTATTTCTTATATCGGGCCAATATACATATGAGCCGATCGCGCCAATTACAACATACGGCTAGTGTTCAACGATTTATCACAGCAAGTGGACATCATGTGAAGTCGAAAACAAAGGAAACTTTTTCCGGCGATCATGGTTCTTGAGAACCAGTAATTAAACTCCTAATTTTATGTATGGGGCCATATTCATACGAATTTCTGAGCCTATTTTGCCAATAACTTCTTACTACAAGAATGTATACGCTAACAAGTCGTTTGCAAATTTTTAAAATGATGATATCAAATATTGGGATGATTTTTAATGAATAGTATTGCCTGATGAACATTTCTAATTTTTCTGGGATGGAATCCTGGGGGATAACTTCACACACTTATTGCCGGTACGTTTTTCGTTATTTCTGTATCAGTAATACTGGATGCAAATTAAAATACGTTTCGTTGTTCAACCGTTTCGTTGTTCAACCGTTTCGTTGTTAGATAAAATCCTCCTAGATAATCAGCGATTATACCTCCAGCCAGTGAGGTAGTTCTTTGGCCTAATTATACAGATTCTGAGTTAATTTCATTCTGGCTCAGAATGACAATTGATCAATTCGCATTTGAAAGTACCCGTAAAGTACAACAAGTTGATTGGTTCTAACATCAGTTTTTATTATTTACTGTTATAGCTCCAATAGTGGTATTTATATGATTTTAAATTTATTTATTTAATTTATTTATTATTCATTTTCTAATACCACATAGATCAGAAAAGTGAATTTAATTCAATTCTCACTCACTCTCCATGTATTTCTCCGTGTGATGAAATTTAGAATCAAATTCTAAACCAAACTGTAATCAAATTTAAATTTTCTTTCACCATTTTTTATTCATGCAAATTAAACTATAATCTAATTTTAGTATATACAATGTTACAAATAAATTTGGAGGATTTCAATTTCGTACTAATCGGTACAAAATTTCAAGGTAAAAAATGTCACAATAATGATTAGGCATTCGTACAAAACTATTTATAAGAGCTAAACGACAAGTAACAACTTGAAACGAACAAGCCGTAACATTATTATTATTATTATCACCGTCGTTTAAGGATCTGCTGGCACTATCCTTAATTGAATATTAATTGATTATCATCTTGTTATCAATTAACACTATAAAACAACAACACTAACAAAATATGTTAATTATTTTTGGCAAAATCACAACCCAAAATATCCCAAAAACAACCAAAAAAAAAACTACCATAATGTTATAAAAATAAAAAAGCTCAGCTTTCCATTTTATACTATATTAGTGTGGTTTTCTTTTTTTTTTTTGTAATTTTTTAATTTTTGCGTCTTGCTTCTGTGAATGTTAAATTATATATTAAATTTATTTTTAAGGCATCTTTTTTGTCACCATAAAAATTAACATAATCATCCTTTTTATTTTTTTGTATTATATAGTTTTAGTTACCCATCTAAACAAAATAGACCAAAAAAAGCATAGTACAAAAAATTTAAAGTAGAAAATATATGAGAAAAAAATAATTTAACACTACTCGTATACTACTCTACTCTACTATTTTGATGATAATGTAATTAACGAGGTTAATTTTTTGTGCTTTTAATTTTTTTTTTTTTGATTTTATTTGTAAAATAAGCTTTACTTTTAAAATTTTATAAACGACGTTGTTTTTGCTCGATACAAATTTATTAAGGACATGTCATTTAATATTGTTGGTATACAGTTAGTTACATGATATCCTTAAGTTTGATTTGCGCGTTTTCCGGATTTGGTTTTGTTTATTTGCTCGTATTTCCTATTTTTTTGTTGTCTTTTTTTTTCATTTTACAAAAATGAGCTAAACAATATACTTTAAAAAAATGTTTTCTTTCTGTAAAGGGAACTTTTAAATATCTAGGTCACCATCAACAAAATGTTTTTCCCAAGAGGAAACGATTTAAATTTATAAAATTAAATGGGAAATTGGAATTTTTACTGCGATGAACCAAAATCAAGAACAAATAAAATAAAATGTAGCGCTGGATGGAATTATATTAAGTTGCGCAAAATTTAGTGGAGACTGTGTATTTAATATTATCAGCAGGGATGTTATTTCTATTATTTTCTACATTGACGCGTCGACAACCCGTAGATAACGTCAACAACGAAGACAACGTCGATAATGTAAACAATTCCTAGAGTGATTTTGTGTCAATTAGTTCTAAACTAAAGGGTGACGAAATTTCTTTAGGAACAATGCGTTATTGGAGATAGTTTTATAGAACGGCCGTCAATCTACTTCAGCGTCAGGTTTATCCATTACAAAATCATAAAATTGATCCAAAACAACGATATATAGCGTTATATAGAGTCGGGCCCTCTTTATAACGGTGGAACGGTATAGAACAGCTGGCCGAAAATCGGAAAAGATGGCACACACAAAATCAGACAAAAAGGTTTAACTTTCATTAAAAATAATCCGGGGAACTATAATTTTGACCGTGCCATAAATTTTAATATACCCCACTTCATGGTAAAACGAATTCGAGTTCAGGAAGGCTATGAGTACTACCGAGTTATTCAAAAGCCAAATCGTTGAGATAACCAACATTTGTTCGATCAAATATGTGCCAACTGATGACAAAATTTTCACAAAATTTAGTGGATGTGTTTTGATGGATGACGAAACGTACATGAAATTGGGTTTGAAACACTTCAAGTTAGATACATTAGCAAAAAAATGTATAATTTGGCCAGCAATTTGCAGTTGTGGAGCCAGGTTATTGTCACTTTATTCATAACGACGTATTTTGCCGCTAATTCTTCAACACGATTCAGCAGTAAAGTTTTGGCCATATAGCTCGTTCACACGACTCTAATTCCAACAGAAATAATAAATTTGCACAAGATAATTCAAATCAATGTTATCTCAAAGAGTCCACAGGTTTTCGATTTTGGGGTATAGTGGAAAGAGTGCTGAAGTGCAAAAGTCACACCGGCAGTTATGCCAGAAATAGGGAGCATCAAACATGTGCTTCAAAATACTCCCGCGAACTGGCGCATTCGATTTCAAATCATTAAAATATCGTAGGTTATTGACATTATTTTAATTATCGACGTTGACAAAAAACACTGCCAAGTAATCTATACGTTATATTTTACGTATATCGACAACCGCGTAGATTGCATGATGTAATCTACCTCGCCCATTCCTGATTATCAGTCGCTATGCAGCTATAGTTTGTATATTATAAAGTATGTATAACCAAAGCTATTATCACAAAGTTGTGTACTGTCACCTAAACAATTGATACAATAATCATATAGGCACTAAAATGACCAAATTATGTGTTTTCAAAGTAGTCATTTACATTTTTTTTATAGACTCACTTGTTATCCATTTTATTCATTGTTCGACCTTAACTTTCATCATACATAAAAAGTTTAATAGCTTCTAAGAATTTTTATTTCTTAAACTTTTATTTGAAGCTTCTTCTGCTGCCCATTAAACATTATGTTTCCATATAGAAAATCTTCGACGAACCAAATATACGGAATAGGAGATTTCGCAAGGTAAATTTTTCACACTTTTGATTATATTCATTTCTCGAAAGAAGTTTATTTATATTTATGTGTGTAACACTTTAAGAACAGCGTCTGTTTAATAAAAAATGTGATTTGCGAGTAAATGGGGTGTGAACTAGTTAAACGTACATAAAACTTATTTTATTTCTTAACAAATAACATCTATAAAAATGTTATACGATTATATAATTCCTATGATCCTCCTCTTTATTATATTATTTAAGAATACAATTTTTGAATTTTTTTTTTTTGTATCGAAAAGAAAAAAATTTCCAACGATAAAAATATAAATTAAATGAAAATGAAATGATGAAATGCCCTTTTTTCATTTGATTGTTTTTTATGAATTTATATTTTTCGAAAAAGAAAAAGATAATAATAATAAAAAAAGTTTAAAGGGTGTAAAACTTCCAGGAATATAATAAACCCAAAATATATATTTTTGGATCTGCTGGTCCTTATGCCTTGCCGACAAAAGGACCTAAAATGCTATATATTATATATACGAGTATAAAGAAATAAAAAACAATTTCATTTTTCTCATACAATTCTATATTTAAATAATAATAATTTTCCAATGATGAACATTTTTAAAGGACAAATAAGATGATGAAAGATGAAAAAATATTCTAGTTCATTTTTTCTTAACTTGATCCTTTTTTCTGCTTTGAAATTTCCCAAAAAGGAAAATTAATATAACATAAAAAAAATATATAAATAATAAGGCATATAATGAAAATCTTTAACAAACTATCGAAACAAAATGACGAGATGGAAGAAAATGCCTCATAATACATAACTTCTCCCATATGGGAAACGAAACTTTTCTTGTCTTTGTACAAGTATCCACAACAAGGAGAAAATAAAAAGTATTATTACATTTTATGTACCCAAAAAAGAAGATATTTTAAAGAAGAAAAAATAAATAAATAATCCCTTGAAAATACTGTCAATATTCTTTGATAAACGAGGACAACAACAAAAATATACTGATTATTGAGAAAGTGATTATGGTAATAAAGGGAAATGTTTAGGAAAATATTGTTTTTGTTCCCAAAAAATACAAAAAAAAAATCAACACGATGGCGAACACAAGTGCACATAATAAACATTTGATTCGAAATTATTATCCAGGGACGACTATACACCAGCGAAGATCTAAAAAAGATAAAATATTATTGGTAGTCTGAGTCCCTTCTATCGTATATATACGTACAGAAAAGTGTGTTGACAATATTATACCATTATCGATATAAATTTGATATATAAGGATGATATTGTAGCAAGTGTCAATCAAGAATATTGGGTGTTAGAGCTTTATTAGAAGGTATAGGTTTACTAAAAATTTTGTTTATCGAAAAATTCAATCTCAACGTACTCGTATGAGTTGTTTCTATTATTGACATACATTAATAAAAATTAAACATAATATTGCTTTTGAATGTGTCAACAGTAGTTTGATTCGTTGCTTTCAAACGTTAGGCAAACATATTTTTAATATACTACTTTATGTAACATCAACGGTAAAACATTAAATTTAAAGTAGGTATAGAACTATAGTGGTATCCATTTGACGTTGATTTCTCAAAAATTTTCTAAATTCATAATTTGAAATTTAAATAAATTTTTGAAAATGTCCAATGATTTTAAATTTCAAATTTCGAGCTAATTTCCGAAATTTTTATTTGAATAAAAATTTATTTTATCGTTGTTTATCGAATTTTAAATTTTAGAAATATTCTTGGCAATTTAAAACCGTTTGTAACCCAATTTTAAAAATGTGAATTTCATATATTTAAATACAATTCTGAATTTGCAGTCGAAATACAATTATGGAATCAGATTTTGTCTAGTTTAATCGTGGATCGAGGAAATGATAATTTACAACTGTAAAGGAGCAGGTTTCGGAAAATGAAGATCAGCTACCTGAATATAATTCATTAATCCCAAGGCTTGAGAATAATTTTCATAATCGAAACGTTAAGTCGATTATCATATCATACTGATCGAGTCTCTAGTTTGACAATTAATTTCAACATATTTGTTATGACGAGTTTTTTTAATAGGTTCACAAGCACGAATTGAGAATTTAACCACTTTAAGATATGAAGAAGCCAAATATTTTAAAAATATAAAACTATAAGAATTTGATTAAAATTAAAACCTAAAATTAATTCACATAGTAATTCACATAATTAATTAAGAAATTAGAAAATGTTGATAATTTAAAATTGCCCTATATCTTCAAGACGGGAGATCGTTTGAAATGTGAGAATTATCGTGGTAAAGCTATGCTTTGATCAGCATACAAGTTAATGTCCTACATTATATTGGATAGAATCACCTCTCTAGCGAAGGGCCTGGTGACTATCAAGCAGGATTTCGTCTGAATCGATCCCGTATTTTCGCTGCGCATGATTCTATCTAAATTTTATGAGACGTACATCCCCGGACTCCAGGTGTTCCTAAATTTCCAGATGACTTGATCAATAGTTTGTGGTCTGCCCTGGAATGCCTATAGGAACGCCAATAAAATGGGTACGATTGTGTAAAATAACAGTGACGCAGTTTGAATGCTGTGTTAAAGTTGAGTTTAGAACAGGCTATCGTGAATTTTTGCGGTTAACTCGGGTGTTTGGCAGGGATATACGCTGTCCCCGATACACTTTAACCTTATGTTGGAATACATCTTTCGTAAAACTGAAACACCTCAGCGCATCTTATTTCGCCAGTTCAATTATGTGATTGCATATGCAGATAACATATGCGTGATTGGACTGAATTGCAATGGAGTGACGGAAATACTTGATTGGCTTGTAGAGATTTCAGCTTCTATTAGACTGGTTATAGAGACAATGGCACAACAGCAGATCCTAACATCTGCTCGGCTTTAGAAGAACAAACTGAGTCGAAATGCGTTCCTAATCCTGATTCGCTACCGCTCAAAATAATTAAAGGTGCCGTATCAAGAAGAGGTTAGCTATACATTTTGAAAGTGAATATAAGGTTTATTCAACTCCTTGTCTGAAAATTTGATTTCCAGCCATGAAAACAAGCGATTATTTCTCGTACCATACAAATCATGGCTGCCCAATTAATTTAATTTTGTACCGCAGCTCTTCGTACTGAATGATTCTGATTATTGTTTTGTTTTCAATTCTCAAGCCCCGCTCTTCCTCTAATATCCGTTTATTTAAGTTCAGTTAGATGTAAATTCTCAATCATTTGTCAACACCAACTTGTTATTGTTTATTGTAATGAAAAATTAAAGAACTGAATTCATAGTAAGCAACCATATTGCAGTCAGAGATTTATGTAGGTTTCGGTGAGTCGAAATAATTGTTAACTGGCCATTAATATATAAGTCAGATTGGCCGAGCGGTCTAAGGCGCCAGATTTAAGCTCTGGTTCCCGCGAGGGAGCGTGGGTTCGAACCCCACATCTGACAAATTTCATTTTTTCGTATTAATTTAAGATAAAATATTTATCTTTCTAGATTAAAAGAGAAACACAAGAACTCAAGAACTAAATCACCTACAATAATCATGTAGATAAGCAAATATAGAAAAGAAAATCTAACTATACCATCCATTACCATTACTGATTTCATGCTCAAATACCCACACTAAACAAATATGTATGTGATGTTTGCACATTTTACCCTAATTCCTAAAATCTTTCTGATGTATTTTCCTTTAAAATAAATCAAACATAATAAATTCACATGTAGGTATACGTATACAAAAATAAGTAAAAACTAACACACAATAAAACTTTATCTTAGAAAATAATTTTGTTCCAATCAGTAGTAATTATCCTGAAGAAAGTCTACAGAATCATTCGAACGGTCTAATAACTAACTGCCTTCTCTCCTATAGCAAAATTTCGTTCTTGTTTTACCGGGCTTCTACATAAGTAAATGCAGTTCCTTTCGTTAAAAAAGTCTATTAGAGTGATTCATCTTATTAAATCCAAACAATTGTTCTACTGTCGATATTGTTGAAGAAATATTTCAATTCATTTTTTGTTACAATCCGTTTACGAATTATTAATTTCCCCTAAATGTTTAATAATGTAGTATGGTTCGACTACTAAGCGACAGATGGCAATAGTATAAATCTTATCAAAATCATTAATTCATACATTTATAAAATTTTTATTTATTTATATTTTATAAAGAAAAACAAAACTAATAATATATATATATATATAATTTTAATAAACAAAATAATTATTATATAATATATTCACTTTATCTCATATTTTTTTGCAAATAAATAGCCGATATCATTTTAGAACAAATTTCTTTTAGAACATAGGTATAAAATTTATACAAAATAACAATTTAATGCAACAGAATAGTAAACAAAAAGAATAATATTAATATAATATAATTATATAATTGATAAATTATACTATATATTATATAAAAAAAAATGTAGTAATAACTTTTGTGACATAGCAGAAATTATAAATTTTTTATGATTATTATTCATATTGCCGCGGATAAAATCGTTTGTTTTTTAGTACAGAATTTTAAAAATGATACGAACTGAGATTTATTGGGACTATGGAATACGAAAAGGCACAACTAAATCTTCTGTATGCTGAATTTTAATATCATTTAATGCATTAGCAGCTCGATGAATTACATTTTTCATCTGAAAATTTAAGAACGGGAGTTATGATGTCATAAAACAAATCGTATTTAGCAAGGATACAAACCATATTATAATCAACTGTTGATATTGGATTTGTTGCCAAATTAATTTCCGGATTTGGTATATCCTGTAATAAACCGCTTGGCTCATTGCTTGTATGTCCTATATTATTCCATTGCTGTGCTAATCTATTTGAATATATTTTCACCCTATCGCTATACTCCTGTGGCTCCAGATTATGCGAATCCATTGATGCTACATCGATTATATTAGTTGCTGTTTCTTGTACAATTCGACTTAAAGCGTTTTGTTCATCCCGTTTTGGTAACGAGTTCGGATATTCGTTTATAAAATCATCACTATTTGAGCGCCGCACAGCCGGACTATTGCTCACTGGATCAGCCAGCAAGTGTGTTCGTTCATTTGGTTCATTACCCTATAACAACAAAATATATAAAATACGCAATATTTGATAAAAAAAATATTAAATTGGGCGTTTCACTGGGTTCCCAACACAATGATAACGTTACGGGTACCTGATTTGTTGAATCTTCTCTACACTCAAAACAGCATCCTATACGTTTTACATAATCTAGCACTGTTCTAAATTGATTCATTTATAACACAATAACGAAACAGTTTATAAACGATGATTAACTAAATTGCAATTGAAATTTGCAGATTGAACAAAATCAAAATAAAAAAATTAAAAACGAAAAATGTACAAAAAAAAAGATTTTCGTTTTCTTTTTCTTCTATGATTAGCACAAAATAAAAGTTAAAGAAAAACAATAATAAACGTCAATTAAGTTACAATTTTGACATTTAAGTATTTGGTTGCGTGCAGAAGTTAATATTTTTAGGTGGGATAAATTAAAATAAAAATCCTTTCGCATAACGAACAATTATCCAATACATATTGACGATAGGAGGATTATCACAAATGCACACAAAGCGGAAAAATTTTGAAGCGAATTTTATATTTACGATATTTATATTTACTATGACTACATTGACTATGGTGGAAACAGCAAAAAATTATACATAATTTTATAATTAATTTAAATTTCAAATAAACGTCAAATTGCGTGTTTTCGCTACTTGTGGTTTATGATCCTTTTCTTTTGACGTTTACAACAATAGCGATGTTAACTATATACGTCATTTAAACAATGACAGTCGTAACAATGTCGAGTTTATGAACAGACTCCAGTCGTCAATAACAGAACAATTATCATATTGTTTTGACGATTGGATCATCACGTATTCCATCTTCCGAAAAACTAAGAAAGTTTGCAAATTTGACATTTGTTAAACGAATTTGTTTACCAATTTTCGTGATGAAATATAAAACATTCAAGACATATTTCTTTTTCCGCAAGTTGGAAACCGTTATGCCTCAATCGTGATTTGGTAAGTAAAACATAGTTGAATAATAACATTAAACTTTAATAAATACATAAATAAATTACAAATATGTACAAATCATTGCTTTTTTTGTCCTAATTAAAAAATTTGCTTACGTCTTTGCAAGCTAACCGAATATTGGGATAATCGTATTGAAATCCATATTCTTCTACACGTTGAGGCTTTATTTTTACTCCATTTGTTAAAAGAACGCTGCGTTCCCATCCAAAAATGCATTTTACGACTGCCTCAGGCAAAGGAAACAATGCTGGTCGATTCATAGCAGATGCAAATACCTTAAATATAATATAATTTATTTAATGTAAATTTAAATAATTTTCATTTTTACTTTTGTAAAAGTTTCGTTTGTAATTATTTCTGGCGCCACTCCGTTTAGAGGTCCTTTAACATTGGGATTTTCTATAGAGAATTGTATAAGTCGACACAGGTCATTGATATGAATCCATGGCAGGGGTTGTGTACCTGGAGCGATTTTGCCTCCTAGGCCGAAAAAGAACGGTACAATTAAAGAGTTAATCATTCCACCCTCACGCCCTAGGACTACTCCCGTCCTAACTTTAACCAATCTACAATTCACGTCATCTGGAATTCTAGCTGCATTTTCCCATTCCACACACAGCTTCGACATATAATCATAATTTTCACCTTTATCATCTTCGGTATAAATTTTATTTGGATTTGGTCGATATAAACTAACTCCCGAAATATTAATAAAACAATCCGGTTTATGATCTGCATTTCGAATTGCTTTCACAATCGAGGCAGTTGAATTGATTCTGGAATTCCAAACATTCTGCTTAAAACCGGGTGTCCATCTACGAGATGGATCTAAAACATTTTGCCCAGATAAATTTACTATAGCCTTGGTCATTTTAGGCAACCCATTATTTTCCAAATCATGCCATGTTATGCGATTTTTGCCAGGCATGCGAGATATTATCGTAACCGAGTAGCCAGATTGTGTTAACAAATTGACGAGACGTTTGCCAATAAATCCCGTACCACCTCCTATTTTACGAGTGCATATTATGTATAAAATTAATTATGCAACTTATTTTATTTATTGTTTATATGCTTACCTATTAAAGCCGCCTTTATTGTCATAATTAATAGATTTATTTTTATATTTAAGTAATAAATTTCCAGACGTATACCTTCACAATCCACCAAAACAATACATCAGATTTTAAAGGTCAGACTTCACTCCAAAAAAATTTCGTCTGTAAGATGTCTCCCATCCAACCGAATTTTGTTCTTATGTCATTTTATTTGTGGCATATACCCTTTAAACAAAGCGATTCGTTTACGATATGAAAATGATATTCTATGTCCACCCTAGTTTAAAGAATTGCTTTTGGCGATTGGAACATCACCGATCCCATGTAGCGGAAAATTTTTGGTTCGAATATAATTACTGATTATTTTCGAAATTATGTCTAATTATTTATTATTTCTTCCATCGTCAATACCACACAAATAACATATGTCATTATACTCTTAAATTTCGGTTTTATTCTACGAGAGGCTCTTTCTCTACTTTTACAATCGTCATTTGAGATTCACACACGATATGCTTCCTTCCCATCATAAGGAAAAAATTAAAACAAAATGAGCTATACTTCAATAACATTTCGCATTACAAAAAATGTCCAAAATTATCAATAATACATACATATATTATCTGCATACATAAATAACGTAATCATCATTTTATAACTAAACAAATAAACGTCAAATTGGAATGGGCACTACCAGTCAAATTACACCTCTAAATAGGCGGAAAATAATTGAACTAAAGTTATTGAGCTGTATTAAGGTTCAGTAACTGTCGTAACAGTAATTTAAACGTGGATTTGACCAACTAGGTAGAAAACATGTACATAAAGTCGGTTAAAGCGAAATGTCTTCACGCCAAATAATATTGATTATTGCAACCAGGCTCGTTAAACGAAAAATGAAGATATTAGCAGCATCAACCTCATTTCGTACGGCAGAACAGATACAAAAGACTAGCGGAGACGCATTTACTTCCTATAATTTTGCTCATTTTCCCGAGATGCGCCGCCGCAATTGGAACACCACCTTAATATATCCCATAAACACTTGTACGCAACTAAAAATAAAATTATTCTGTCAAAAAAAAAATGTCAACATTCCACATCAGTTGTTTGTGTTTTTGTTTCTAAATTTGCTGACGATTTAGTTTATTATGTCGAATTAATTCAATTGAATCAAATGTACACACAGTACATGAAAAATAATAAATTGCCCTAATACTTTCATTTAAATCTAACATCATGTTTTGTTGTTTATGTCTGTAAGTATCGCGATTTTATGTCTGGGTCTGGTTTTCTGATGTAATCTATTTTGTTTTCGTTCTAGATGTATTTTCCAACTTATAATATTCTTTGGATTATTCATTGTAGTGTATGCCGTGTACGCCTACACAAAACATGTAATTTCGAATAAAAAAGAGCGACGAGCTGAAACGGAGAAGCGAACGGTCATTGGAATATTTCATCCGTATTGTAATGCCGGTGGGGGTGGTGAACGTGTATTGTGGGTGGCGGTTCGAGCACTCCAGTCAAAATATAGCGGTATGAAGATTGTTGTGTATACGGGAGACTGTGACGCAAGCAAAGATAGTATTTTAAAGAAGGCTAAAACCACGTTTAACGTAGAAGTCGATGAATCAAATGTGGAATTCGTCTACTTAAGGCAACGCAAATGGGTCGAAGCATCACGGTATCCGTATTTCACATTATTACTTCAAAGTTTAGGTTCCGTTGTCATGGGAATTGAGGCACTGTTCAAATACCCTCCAGATATATTCCTCGACACGATGGGATACGCATTTGTGCTACCGGTATTTCGATTTATTGGTAGTTGCAAGACAGGCTGTTATGTACATTATCCCACAATAAGTACCGATATGTTGAAACGAGTTCAAAATCGTGTATTAGCACATAATAACGAAAGTATCGTTGTTCGTAATCCATTCTTAACGTGGCTTAAGGTGGTGTATTATAGACTTTTTGCAAAGGTAAATAATAAAAATGCGACATCTCTGTTTGGATTTCAAAACTATATATCCAAGACACTTTTTCTAACAATTTTATTGTATTCCAGTTTTATAGTCTGGTTGGAAGGAATGCTGATACAATTATGGTAAATTCATCTTGGACGGAGAACCATATCGTTTCGTTGTGGAACGTTCCGTTTAAAACGCATCGAGTATATCCACCATGTGAAGTCAATCATTTAAAACGACTAGAGTCAACGGCGTCCAATGATAAAATAATTATTATGTCGGTAGGACAATTTCGCCCGGAGAAGGATCATCCACTACAATTACAAGCTCTCTACGAATTACGCACAATTCTACAAAATGACGAGCATTTATGGAATACAATTAAGTTGGTTATCGTTGGTTCATGTCGTAATGCCGATGATTTGGAACGGATGAATAATATGAAAGATTTGAGTAAACATCTATCGCTTGAGAATAATGTCGAGTTCAAAGTTAACGTAAGCTACCAGGAGTTAATCCAATTGTATCAAGTCTCAACGATTGGTATACATACAATGTGGAATGAACATTTTGGTATTGGTATCGTTGAACTAATGGCCGCCGGACTCATTATGATTGCTCACCGTTCCGGTGGGCCACTTATGGATATTATCGAAACATCAGAGGGTAGTCGAACCGGTTATCTAGCAGTGGACGCAAGCGAATACGCCAAATGCATTACCAATATATTATACAACACCAAAGAACAGAACGAAACTACTCGGAATGCTGCACGTGCCTCGGTCGATCGATTTTCCGAACGAGAATTCGAATCGAGTTTCCTGCGGGCGCTGAGCCCAATTCTAAATGAAAAATAATTTAAATTAAACATTCTGCAATACAATACTAATTAGAAAAGCTTTATTTAAACTCAACAAAAGCAAATAATGCATTAATTATTTAATATTTACATTTTTACTTAGTAATTTACTTTTAGTAAATATTCTGTTATTTAAAAAATTTAATAAAACCAAAATTAGTTTAAATTTAATTATTAAGTTATAAAAAAAAAATCTAAACTATTTTTTTAGTTTTAGTTTTGCTAACTCTATCGTTTCGTCTTGGTCGGTGTATGGTGAATTATAATTTATCGGAATATTTTACAAGAGTGGTTATTCCAATTTTAAAAATTGTTTCTTTCTATCCTTGTGAGATTATAATGGGATGTGGATGAATTGGATAGAAAATATGTTAACATATTGTTGGTATGTATTTTTTAGTTTGTTCGTATACGGTGCAATTTTCTTCGCCAGTTCATCAAGTATCGGTTAGGTGTTTTTGGTGAAAATTTCTCCAGCACCCATCATTTTAAATAACGGACTAGAAATACCAATACTTCAAATGAAAATTTAGAAAACTTCGAGGTGAGTATGATTTGGGTTTAGCTTGCTACAGAATTCATGGTCATTACGAATCCTAAGCAAGCATAATTGAAATTCTTTTTGAATATTTTTCAAATTAATTCTTAAGAAATACATTAAAAAGAATTTTGATTAAATTGACATACGTTTGTCTTTTTAGAAGCAATGGGTTCTTGTATATACAAACCTCCTTTAATGATAAATGATAATGGTCGATGGTCGACGTTGGTTGTATACCTAACAAGTAAATTATGCTTTTTCTTTAAATGTCGTATAAAGCCAATTTCATCACCCCAGAAATACGCTCCAAAGCAAATCAAAACTGAAAGATCTGCTCACGGTTTTCTATATGATTATCACAATGTTGTACATCAGGAATTTCTTTTAACTGCGTTGGATAACAGTTATAAGCGTATGATAAAACAATAATGGCGTACTCTAAGTGGGGCTGAAATATAAAATAAAAATTGTATGGGTTTACACTTTTTAAATTTAACAATCTTGGAGATCGAGATTAAGAGATCTGTTAAGGAATTTTCGCATTAAAACTATTAAAATGTCTTAATTTTTATAGTTTCGTGAGCTTCTGAATCACGGGTGGTGATTTGATTTTCATTAAGTTAAATTTGACTCACTAACAAATTTAATTAAATTGAAAAAGAAAATTCAGATTTTTGTTCGAAATTTTTAATATTTAAAAAAATTTACAATTGGATCATACATATTTTGATACATGCATGCTATTAATAGTAAAGCTTAATACTCAACACAAAATTGTGGAATGTCTAGAATATATAAGATGTGAAATTAAAAATTAAAATTTAAAAATAGGTTCCTGCACTATGCAGTCAGAAGATTTTTAATAATAGAAGAGTTGTGTTGAAATTATTGTTTATTTAAAATAGGGACAGTTGAGCTTTAATCTTGAATTAGTTATACCTACACATAATAAGGAAATGTTAATCTGTTTAGTAAACTTATGAAACATCCAACCAGATTCGGTGCCTAAATTGTAATAAGATTTATCTGAGAGCTTTATTAGGTTTTAAAGCAAACTATACAAACTATACATGCCAGATACTTTTTTCGTGTTTTCATTATGTTCTCGAATTTTGTAACTTACTGACGGCGGCAATTTGATTAAGGTGTTCTAATTAAAATTGTATTTACTGTATAGTTGAGTGGTTAAAGTAAACAAAAAAAATCGTTTCATTAGAATTTAAAATAAAATGGTAAGTGTTTCAATTCCGATTTTGATAGTCGTGCAGATGGCAATTTTAATGATTACGGTATCGACGATAACATTTTAGAGGATGGCGTTAACTGTTACTTAATTGAAATCACTCGAATGACAATGTGCCACAAGATTTGCTTATTAATATTGAAGAAATTGAAAAATCTGATAATACAGATCTACAAGACATTGAAACCGCCAACGTATTAAGGCGATATACTCGAAAAAGGCATCAATGGAACGCCCATTACTTAGCTTACTTGACCACTGCCGTACAATTTCATTACTGATAAATCCAACTTTTATACTCACCATTTGAATAGAGAAAAATGAAAATTTAACAGAATCTGAATTGAATTAATTTGTAAGAAATTAAATTAAATTTTTTTTAGTTTTAGTCGAGTCTTATATTCAGCGGAAATTTTTTATTTGGATATTATTCATGTACTGACTTAAACTTAAAACTTTTATGGTCAGTGGTCAATATTGTGGCCCGCCTAATGGTTCAGATAACATCATATATATATAAATGTTGGTGGGCGAAGTAGTAGAGTGATTGATTTTGGATTCGTGGACGTAGGTTCCAGTCCCATTAGCGGGACGGTATTATTTTAATTTAATTTATTCTGTAAGACAGTGCTTCTGTTAAACATTTTCATATTTGTCAATTAGTGGCATGTATACAATATAGGTATGGTATAGCGATGGTGAGATAAACCATCGAGTCCATTACCTTTGCTTTAATTTTCAATATTTTCTATTCAAATGACAGATATAAAAGATTTGTATAGCATCAAATACATACGAGGCGGTGGTTCAGTAAGCAAAGTCAGTGACTTTTGATTTATGGATCTAAGTTCGATTCTCGATCGAGCCAAACATTTTTTGATTTAATTTCTCCTGTCAAATTGGTGATCGTGTGAAATAAAATTACTCAAATTCAATTCAGCTTCTGTTCAAAACTTCAATATTCTCCATGTAAACGTGGCAAGTGGAATGGACTATGCTTATTTGACCATTACCGTATATTTTCATTTGGGTCATACACAAGAGATGACTCTTATACTTAAACTTGCATAAATTGAATGTAGATTTCAACAGAAGCTGTGTTGAACCAATTTTACAGCAGAAATAAAATTAAATAAGTTTTGGCGCTGACAAGTCTTGAACTCGAGTCCACGATTTCAAGAGCATTGACTCTGCTTACTCGACCATCGGCGTATAAAAAATTGGTGCTGAACAACGATATAGAAATCTTTATATGGCACAACTGATAGAAATCTTTACAAGGTTATAACCTTCATTAACACACCCCACTTCATGGTAAAACGAATTTGAGTTAAGGAAGACTATTTAGTTCTATACCGAGTTATTAAAAAGCCAAATCGTTGAGATAACCAACACTTCTTCGCTAAAAAATGTGCCAGACTGATGACAAAAAGTCTACAGGTTTTCGACGTATCGAAAAATTTTGGGCTATACTGGAAAGAGTGCTGAAGTTGCAAAAGTCACACCGGTAGTTATGCCAGAAACAAGGAGCATCAAACAACATGATTTTCCTTTTTTTATTTTACATGCAACTCAAAGTTCAATTTTTGTTGACGCGTTCGAGAATATCGATGGTATCTGGCGAATGACACGAGTAATGTAAGATTACATTGCTTCAAATCTAGCTGGCTTATTCACATAGACTTTGGACTTAGCGTATCCTCAAAGATGAAATTCTAAAAGTGTTGTATCACACGATCTAAATAGCCAATTTAACGATCCGAACCGTGAAATTAATTGCTCGCCAACATGATTTTTCAATAAGTACATTGCTTCGTGTGCTATATGGCAAATAGCGCAGACTTCTTGGAACCAAATGTCATCGAGGTTGGGCTTCAATTTAAGGCAGCAAATATTCTGTTATCATGGCGCACTATTTACCAGTGCGTCCCGGCCGTTTTCTTTTTTGAAGAAATTAGGACCAATGATTTCACAGGCCCATAAACTACACCAAGAGATATATTTAGTCGCGTATATCATCTAATACTGTAAACTGGGATTGAAACTTTTGAATGGTATTGCAAATAGTGGTCTCGACAGGCCGACTATGTCTACCGTATCTTGGTCTAAGCACACAAAATACATTCCTCACAGAACGCTGATTTTCGTAATAAAGCTGAACAATTTGTAGACGCTATGCCGGGCACAGTCTTTCCATGATGAAATGGCAAACGATACTGAATAAATAAAAACACGATGACAGTTTGAAACTATTCATGCGTCATTTGTCAAAAATAAACAAACGAAAAAATCACCTCTAGATGAACGCTTTTACAAAATACTCCCGAGAACTGGCGCATTAGATTTCAAATAGCTAAAATATCGTAGGTTGTTGACATTAATTTAATTGTCGACGTTGACAAAAAACAGTGCCAAGTAATCTACGTCATATTTTACGTGTCGAAAACCGCGTACAGTACATGGCGTAATCTACCTAGCCCATCTCTGATTAACACACCAAATACCAATTTTGTGGTGTCCTAAATTTTGCGGCGTTTTAGAACGGCAGCCCTAATAGCCCAATGTATGTATGTACGATTTTTAATCAATCTTAGGTTTGTCAAAATTCATATGAGATTACTATGAACTTTAGAGTTCGTTTTGCAAATTAATAATTTTAAATTATTTCGATTAAAAGTATTTCGAATTTATTGAAATTTTGCATGTTGTATACCTATAGTGACTTATCAATATGTTGATACATTTAAGGAATTTTTGTGAATGTACATTTCTTTGTTTTTAAATGAAGTTTGATCTGAATGTTTGATTTCAGATAAATCATGATGACCATTAAGCCTTTACGTTCATGTAATAGTCTCTTATATTTCTAATACTTTCCATCTACATTTTCTAATTTCTAAATCCCAAATACATACATACATGTATACATACGTCAGAAATAATTTCTCTCTATATATAATTTAATTTTCACACATCCACATTATTTCGCTTCTGGCACTGAAGCAAAAAAAGAAAAGTAAAAGAAAAAATCAATCTCCTATAAATAATTTAAAAAATCTAATTCCATTGAATTTCCGGCAAAAATCTCTTATTTTCTTCAATGTTGTCTTAATTCTTTGGTATATACACACATAAAAACATCATACAACAGCATAATACATATATAGGTACATACATATTATACAGATAGAAAAATACGAAAATAGCATATAGAAAACATGAATGGAAGTGGTTTTAAAGTTAACGAAATAATTTTCCTCCAGTCTTCTATGTACTCGTACATACATACGAGTACAATTTTACCGAGGATTTTCAATCGTTTTATTGGTGTTTTCTAATTTATTTATCTTTTTGAAAAATAAGCATAGAAATATGGCTTTGGTATGCGTCCCAAACAAAATTACGTATACATATGTATATACATAACATATTTATGATGTTTCCACAGCAGCATCAAAAGCAATTCATTGTATGTACTCATATGTACACATATTTTTTGATTACTCAATTATTGTTTATATACTTATGTATTCAATAAACTCGTATTAGATTCATTATATACGAGTATGTTAGACGTACAGATAAAACCAAAAAAAAAATTATTAAGAAATTTTGAACAAGCCTACTCGTGTATTTAATATTTGTTGTACTTGTACCCACATGTCTGGGGTATATGATAAGAATAATAACACTACAACAGCCTATACACAATATGCGGATATATGAATACACAGTACTATGCCGAAACACATTAAATTTTATCGGTAATTTTCAAAGGGTATTAAGCAATTTGATATTAAAACTTAAATATGAAACCCCATGGAAACCATTACTCTATATATGTAGGTATGTTGCTGGGAACACCCTTTCCAAATTAAAAATATTATTTATTTAAAAAATGTTTGGTTATTTCTTTCCACTATAATATGCTCGTAACTATATATACATGTGTACATACACTTTCTAAAACTAAAATCATTTAGAAAGGATTTAAAATATGCCCACAAAAATATAGTAATATTGTGTGTTGTTGTATGTATGTATAGCAAAAGCACAAACATTTTTAATTTAACCAAAAATATTTTCCCTATACATACATACACACATACATACATACATATAAAATAAAAAGTTTTTCCTTTTTTCTTTTCATAATTTTTATGAATTTTACTATTTTTTGTCTATATGCTTTGGTGCTGCTGTTCTGGAAACTTTAACATAAGTATAAGCTTTTATTTTTTCTCTATAACTACTTTTCGTTTGTTTTTTTTTTTTTTTTTTTGGAAAGAATATATTATAGAGAAAGCACATAAAAATTAATATTTTTTCAAAAGCTTTTGATTGGTGTTCAAAGTGTGTTTCTTTGTTATATTTGGTGTATGTAAAACTAAAAGAAATTTTGGTGTGTTGTTAGTGGCTGAAGCATATGTTATGTTCGGGTGAATTGGCTTAACTAGAAAATTATTATATCAGATTGCAACTATAAATAGATCTGAATGGTATGAATACGTACGTATAATATAGTTATTATAGTTTTTATCGATTTTAGTTTTTGGCTTCGTTTACTTATGTATCCGACATGAATATATATCTGAAAGTAAATTATCTTAAGGAAGCTTAAAAGTTTGACAATTTCTTTTATTTATGAATAAAGATTTTCGACAAATTTATAAGTAAATTATAGTTTTACAGTAAAGTTAACTATGTATGCGGTATCAATTATCGAGTTGCATGTACTTCATCCTACTCTCTCTGTTGAATTAATAAATATTTAGTTTCAAAAAGTTTTACGTTGAAAATGAAACTTTTAGTCACTGATTTCTTTGAGCTTCATAATCTTAATTTCCTTCAATATTTCAATCGTTCAAGAAATTTCAATTAATTTATAATTTATTATAACACATTTATTTATTTATTAGAAAATTAGTTATGAACCAGAAGTTTTAGTACAATTTCATTGCGGATTCAATCAGATTTATCCCACGTCGGTTTCGGTTACTATAATCGTATTAAAATTGTTAAACAACTGTTGAACTTGCATAATAGCTACGCTTCAATGTAAATCCCAAAAAAATTGAACCAATAACCTTATTTGCTTCACATCGAATGCTATGGTATAGGAAGGTCCTTAATTTTTATCAATTGACCAATAAATTGAAACATTTAATCAAGCACGGTCATTTTAAACATAAAATACGTATTTTTCTTGCTTCGCTTGCATGGTATATTTTTTTTTTTTTTTTTTTATTATATTGGTTGGAACCCGAACGGATTCCGCACTCAATGCCGGGACGGCCCATGGTGCAAACCCAGGATTCTATTCTAAATCGCAGAAGCACTCTGCAGCCCTAGCAAACTGTACAAGTTTGAACCAAGGTATGGAGGACAACTGATCTACATTAATAGAACTACAGCTTAAAATCTGAAGCCGAATAATATTGAAAGCTGGACAACTGCACACAAAGTGCAAGCTGTCATCATCTTCCTCAAGACAATCATCACAAGTAACATCCTGAGATAAACCCATTCGATGGAGATGCCCCTTAAATCGACCATGACCCGTAAGGATCGCGACCAAGATTCTTAGCTGGTCCTTTTTCAAAGATAAACGACAACTAGCAGTAGCAAGCCACTGTGTTCTTAGATCTTTCAAAGCGTAGCTCCTTATAACCTTCTTGACGTAGTTAAAAGATAATGGAGCCGCGGGTTCAGGTCCAAATATAGTTAGCTGAGAACCGGATTTGGCTAAACAATCCGCGATCTCATTCCCTTCGATGTCACAATGAGCCGGCACCCACATTACCGTAACGGTATTGTTGGAGCACAGAAGATTGATGAATCGTTTGCAATCCTTGACAAGTTTGGAGACAGTCAATGGATTTTTCAATGAATTGAGCACAGCTTTGCTATCAGTGCACAGCAGAATGTTTTTGTTTTTAACAGCGAAGTTCAAAGCTTCCATAACACAATACGTCAGCGCTATGAGTTCCGCTTGGAACACAGTTCAGTGAATACCAAGACTGCCAAATGATCTCTGATTGGACCATGGACAGTAGATTCCAAATCCAGCACTGAGGCTAGAACGAGAGCCATCTGAAAAAAAGACTAGGGACTCGTCTAATTTTTGGAGAAAATCCTCCGAAAACCACAAATCCCTAGAAGGATAAGCCACCTTGAATAAGTTGGAGAAATTGTATTCTGGTAGTGATCTATCATTAACCATATCGATTTCTGGTAAAAATGTGTAGTTTTTAAAGATTAGTCTATACCCCACGATAGAACCGAGAACATTCCAGGCTCCAATGCACCTCAAGCGAAACGCTGCAGAACAAGCAGGGCCACGAATAAAGGTGTGTAACTGGGGCAAGGAAAGAATGGACTCCAAAGCAAGGAGTGGAGTCGAGGACATAGCTCCAGTAACAGCTCTACAAGCCGTGTTTTGAAGACTATTAAGTTTAGCAGTAGACGCCTTTAGATTAACAACTGGCCACCACACAACCGACGCGTAAGATAGTATCGGTAAGACCAGCGATTTATAAATAAAAAACAACATCCTGGGTGATAGACCCCATGATTTTCCAAAAGCCCTTCTGCATTGCCAAAATATGGCAGTAGCTTTTTGTGCTTTGGAGTCAAGATGAGGTTTCCAGGAAAGTTTGCTATCTAAGATAACACCAAGGTGTTTGACTTGGTTACATCTTGTAATCGGTCTCCCAAAGAGAGAAGGAGTGGATATATCCAGGCCACTCCTGCGCCTAGTAAACACAATTAAATCTGTCTTAGATGGGTTGACGTGCAGACCCTTGTCAATGCACCATGCCTCCACAATATCTAAGGCCTGCTGCATTAAGTCGGATAAAATATTCATGTGTTTGCCTGAAACTGTTAAGACAAGATCATCAGCATAGCTCTGTGCAATGAAGCCAGATTGCTGGAGCTTAACCAGTAAACCGTCAATGACCAGTAGCCACAGCAGAGGCGAGAGCACACCCCCCTGGGGACAGCCCTTGGCAACTTTGACAGAGACTGCGACGCCATCCAGTTCAATCTGTACTGTGCGAGATTTGAGCATGGATTCAATCCATTTGACAATGGTGTGGTTAATACCAAAAGTATTACAGGCATTAATAATCGAGATAAACGAGGTGCTATCAAAAGCTCCCGCTATATCGAGGAACGTACCTACAAGAAACTCCTTGTTATGGAGGGATCTTTCAATCCTAGTTACAAGTTCATGTAGGGCCGTTTCACAGGACTTACCAACTCTGTAAGTATGTTGCATGTTACTGAGCGGGAAGGTAATTAGGTGCTTGTCTCTAATATATCTGTCGACGATTCTTTCTAAGGCTTTAAGAAAAGTTGAAGACAGACTAATAGGTCGAAAAGACTTGGGATCCGTATAATCGGATTTGCCGGCCTTTGGAATAAAAGACGACTCTACTCCTGCTCCAGGATTTAGGAACAGCGCAGAAGGCAATGCACGCCTGGAAAAGGTTTATCAGATGGTCCTGAATGATAGGAAACCCGTGCTGTAATTCAGCCAGGAAAATACCATCAGGCCCACCAGCCTATAAGGTGCAAAGGAAAATAGACTCCAGCGTAGAACATCGAGATTGATCAGCTCGTAAGCCATGTCCCAATCAGGAGCCACAAAAGGAGCCTTAGATAATACGGTAGTAACATCATCAGAGTTGACAATGGCACAACCAGGGAAATGAACAGATAGAAGCAGCTCACCAACTTCTTTATGACAGGAGGTAAGCTGGCCGTCAGGTTGACGAAGAGTATCAGGCCTACAAACACCATTCTTAGCCATGGCTTTGTTTAGTTTAGCCACAGCCGACAGGCTATTAATTTCCTCACAGAAGTTTAACCACGAAGCTCTCTGGGCTGATCTTAAACTTCGTTTATATGCTTTCTGAGCCACCAGAAAATTATCCCATTCAATCTGACGATTGAAGTTTTTTGCTTTATTTTTAAGTTTCCTAGCGGATTTTCTTAACCTTTTAAGGTCAGAATTCCAAAAGGGTTTGTTATTAGATTTCTGATTTGTAATAAGAGGACAAGAATTTTCAAAAGCATGCAGACTGCAGTCGAAATTGCCAACTCAAGTAAAGACGCTTGTATCTCAATGTCGTTACTCGACCGAATTACTCTCGGAGGGGTAAGTAAAGAAGCCAGTTCGTTAGAGAAAAGTCCCCAATTGGTTAATTTCCTGTTACGATAAGGCTTTATCGGTGGTCGTTTAAGGTTAATGTTAAACGAGATACAGCTGTGATCAGAGGTGAGAACATCATCTGTCACTCTCCAATCAAAAATTAAATCAACAATAGACATAGAGCATAAACTGATGTCAATCACCTCACGTCGAATGGAATTAACAAACGTCGGCTCACTGCCAATATTTAGAATTTCAAGATCAGAAGAACTTAAATAGTTTAGCAAAGAAGTTCCCCTCTGATTAATATTCGTACTACTCCAAACCGAGTGATGAGCATTAGCATCACAACCGATTACAAGAGGGATGTGCTTGTGCTTGCTCCATGTCACAAGGTTAACCAGCTCCTCTGAGGGAGGAGGTAAGATAGAGTCATACGGTAGATAAACTGATGCATGCACCAGCTTAGTGCAGGAATTGTTGAGTGTTAAAGTGACGAGCACTGCCGCAAGATCAGCCGAGCTACATTCATGAACGAGAGAAGCATTAATGTTGTTGCCAATAAAAATGCATGCCCTAGTTTTACCGACAGAGTTCTTATAGAAAAGTCTGCCATTATTGCAATTCAATCCAGAAACCGCACCATCACGAAGGTATGGTTCCTGAATTAGACAAAAATCTGTTTGCATTATAGAAAGCAGTTTCCTAAGCTCCAACGAAGCTGACTTACTATGTTGCAAATTAATCTGTTTAATTTTGAGCATGGCCATCATTTGAAGTCCAGCATAAAAAAATAAAAATAAAATAATTGAAACAATTACGGACCAGAGATGACCCTAAAAGAGATCCTCTCTAGCACGTATTGCAACGCTAAACCGGAACCCGTAATTTTCTCAAAGGAATTCTGGTCAACCCGAAAAACAATCGATTGGCGATTCGCCTCACGCTTGCACCGGACAACCTTCCATCCCTCAGTCGAAATGTTCGGATTCATCAGTCTCAGGTTGGTTGCTACGACTCTAGGATCCTCTGGCGGACCGGGGATCCAAGTCAGTAGAAGAAGCGGCCTTGGGGGGTCACCAACTGATAGCTGGGAACCACTCCAAATGTCTTTCATTTTGGAGACTTGCTCTCCAAACCACTTGTAGGTCTCATCGTTGTTGCACCTACAGATGAAGACACCATCAGAGAGATAGCACCCAAGCATCTGCGGTACAAAACCCGATGATTTAGCCGAGTCAAGCACTCGACGACTCAATTCGTGCCGGAAAATACCCAGTTTCTCCTCGTTGAGAGGAATTTCCGAGTTATTTTCTCGTACGCAAACTTTCTTAATTGTTGACTCGGCAACTACATTAGCGTACGACCGCGGTTTTTTAGCAGCTGTTTCTGGCGTGGTACCAGTTGTGGTACGACCACGCTTCGGCGTACCAGAGGGATCACTGGGCTGCTCAGGAATCGCGCCCAGTGCAAGCCCAGACAATCGTTTCTGGAGACGTTGGCGACGACGTTTACCCAGACGTCTCGGTCCCGTGTGCTGACTGGCGCCCGCCATGGGTCCGTCGCCATCCGAGTTGAGGAGCAGACTCTCCGTACCCGATGGAATATCAGAGTTGCAACCGACGCTAGCGTGGTCAGCAAACTCGATATCGGATTCCAGAGTTCCAGCATGGTATATAATCGGATCAATTCATTTATATTAAAATGCACCTGTGATTTGCAACGACAATGGACTCTACTTATTTGACCATCGCCGCACAATTTCACTACCGCTCCTGTACCCATACCCATCTTTTATACTTGTCACTTTTACATGGAGAATATTGAAGTTTTGAACAAAGCTAAGTTTATTTTTATTTCTCCATTTCATTCCTCAATATCTGCCATTTGAATAGAAAATATTGAATATTTTAGAAAAGGCCATCGCAGCACCATCGTTATATACCCATCTTGTATACCCATGCCACTACTTAACAAATATGAAAACGTTTAACAGAGGCGCTTTGTTGAACCAATTTGAATACAGAAGAAATTAAATTAAAATAAAACCGTCGCTAATGGGACTCGAACCTAGATCCACAAATACAAAGTCAATCACTGTAATACCTCGCTCATCACCGTATATATTTGATGTTATGCAAATCTTTTATACTTTTCAATTGAATTGAGAAACTTGGGGAAATTTTTTAATAGAAGCTGAGTTGAACCAAAAATGTGCAAACATTAATATCGTTTGAAACTTAACTGAACTGCATAGTGCCAGGTGCAACATTTAATGCGATGACATTCCAAGCAGTGTATTTCGAAGAAGTTAAAAATCTGACAAACTATTCCTCTTTATATGTTGTTAAAAATTATAAAACTTCCGTTCAGTCAATGATGCTTAATGCGATTTGCTATAGGCGGGCCACAATATTGACCACTGACCAAACAAATTTTAAGCTTAAGTCAGTACATGAATAACGTCCAAATAAAAAATTTTCATTATTCTCTATTCAAATGGTGAGTATAAAAGATTGATTTATCAGTCATGAAATTGTACGGCAGTGGTAAGTAAGCAAAGTAATGGGCGTTTGATTAGTGGACGTGAGTTCAAGCGGCATTCGGGCTAAGGTTTTTTTTGTTTAATTTCAGCTTACAGATTAGTTCATCTCAGCTACTATTAAAATTTTCAAATTTTTCCAATTAATTGTCAAGTATAAAAGAGGGATGTACTCGTAGCTGTAAATAAATAAACGCATAGTCCATTCCTGTTGCTTGTAAAATTGGTTCAACACAGCTTCTGTTGAGATCTACATTCAATTTTAAGTACAAGAGCCATCTCTTGTGTACGGTCGCAATGAAAAAGTGTACGGCGATGGTCAAATAAGCAGAGTCCAGAAATATTTTTGGTTATAAAAAAATCGATCAGCTCAGCTATTTTTCCTGGGTCAGCTGGCCAATATGTCTTTATGTCAATATGCCAATAATTCTTTTCCTTTAGTTGTAGTTAATCTAGAACCCCAGTGAGTATTCTGCGCATTGAAGTCACCACCTATTATGAACCTTTTTCCCAGACGCATGAAGAACTCTGAGTATTGGTTGGTTTTAATAGACTGCCTTGGTGGACAGTACAATCCTGCCACAATAATAGGAACGTTGTTGATATTTAGATACATGAACAAGTGTTGTTTATCTGAACGATTTGGCTTTTTAATAACTCGGTAGCACTTATAGCCTTCCTGAACTCGAATTCGTTTTAGCATGGAGTGGGGTGTGTTAAATTTTATCCATAGTTAAAGTTCCCCAGATTATTTTTAATGAAAGTTATAACCTTTTTGTCTGATTTTTTGTGAGCCGCTTTTTCGATTTTTCTGCGAGCTATTCTATACCGTTGGGCTCCACTCTATAGATAACGCTATATATCGTTGTTTTGGGCCAATATTATGATTTTGTAATGGATAAACATGATGCTGAAGTAGATTCATGGTGTTTGAGCACGATTAGTTTTAAATCCCGCTCTGTTTGAAAAGAGATTTAAACGCATTGACGGAAATTCTATAAAACTATCACCAATAACACATTATTCCTAAAGAAATTTGGTCACCCTTTTAGTTTAGAATTAATTGACAAAACCACTCTAGGAATTATTGATTTTATCGACGTTGTCTACATTGTTGACGTTATGACGCATTTAAAAAATAAAAAATTAAAAAAAGATTTCTAGATGGCGTCAGACTTTCCCAAATAAGATTCAATATTGCCAAACACTTTTATTTTTAGTTCAGCGTTTTAAAATGTTTTTCTATTTTTGACAGTCTTTATTTTATTTTCTGAGGTTAATATAAAATAGTATTAAAGATTTAATAAAGATTTAATAAAGAAACTATAGGATTTCCCACAGAACGAAATAACATTTTGATGAGCTTTCAATATAACATAACATTCCTTGTTATATTTTCCTGCTTAATGATTCCAAGAAGTACAATTGCCCAGCAAGCGAATGCACACTCAACCACACAAAATGACCTGGAGAATGTTACAAGCCGTTTTGCACAACCAGGAGTTTCCTATGCAAACATCCTAAAAGGTACCGCCCCAAACACGAAAGTTCATTTCAACGAAGAAGAATTAAATATTCACGCAACCGTATACAAACTGACCGAAACGATCCAATGTTTCATGATGATGATGGAAAGGCAAATGAGCATGATGATGCAAAATATGAATGAAAAGTCGAAAATGACGCTCCTAAACATAGCTGTATGGAATGCGAACGGCCTTTTACAGACAGCACAAGGCTGAGGTTCAAACCTTTCTGGTCGATCAAAATATAGACATCATGCTAATATCAGAAACACACTTTACAAAAAATACCTTTTTCAAAATCAACGGATATTCAGTTTATGACACCAAACATCCAGAAGGAAGTGAACACGGCTGCACTGCGGTTTTGATCAACCGAAGAATAAAGAATTATGTACTCAACAAATATGATAAAGGTCACATCCAAACAACTAATATCTGCCTAGAAGAATGGTCTGGAAATTGTGTAATATCGGCTGTTTACTGTCCACCGAAACACACAATCAAAAGGGGGCGACTACAATGCTAAACATCTGCAATGGGGTTCGAGATTAACAATACCTAAAGGAAAGCAACTATATGAAGCAATGAACTAAAAAAATCTAGATTATTTATCTTCTGGATACCGAACTTACTGGCCAGATAGAAATTTCATAAATTTCTGAATAACAGAAGGAATTGCATGCACGAATGTTCAGGTAGAAGATTGCTATATGACTTATCATCTGACCCCTCACCAATAATAATAACTGTGATTACCAGAGCTTTAAAAGCTGAACCACCTCAACGTCTATCAAATAAAGTAACTAAATGGACTCTATAAAGAAATATAGTCGAACAAAATTGCCAATTGGATATCCAACTTTGCACCCCGGCAGATATTGATGCGGCGGCGAATGATTTAACCCATATATTGGAAATAGCAGCAAAAGAGGCCACCGCTGATATTAAAACTCTGAGAAAATTAACAAGCCTTCACTTAATATACTGCAGTTAATCCAAAAAAAACGGACACTACGCCGGCTATGGCAGCAGAATAAATCTCCATTACTAAAAAGGAAATTGAATATAGCTATTAAACCCTTACACGAGTATTGAGAGAAGAAGAAAACTCAGGAATCCAGAGTTACCTTACTGAACTCTCGGCGACCGAGCAGACAGATTATTAAGTATGGAAGGCAACAAAAAACTAAAGAGGTCAACATTATCGAGTCCCCCAATTAGGTAACCAGATGGACATTGGGCCAGAAGTGACGTAGAAAGGCTACTACTTGAAAAAAGTATTCACACCAACCGAAAAAACTTCCAACAGTGAACTACAGAAGTTTACGGAGGACCCTTCGAAACCAAAAACTTATATCTTTAATGCGATTATGAGATGTAGATATTTATCTAAAAAATGGAAAATACCGCAAATTACAATGATTCCGAAGGACAGATTATACCAGCCCCAAAATTTGGGTTTCTAGACAAACATGGTACTGTAAAGCAGGTGCACAGAGTTGTTAACACAGTTAAATTTGCATTAGAAGAAAAGAAATATTGTTCGGCAGTTTTTCTAGACATTGCGTAAGCTTTCGACAAAGTATGGCATGAGGGCCTTATATATTTAAAATTAAAACTCGTCTGCCAAAAAATTTCATGCAGTCCTTGAAAGCTACATGTTTCAAAGAAAATACCAGGTTAAACACAATTCAGCCATTACTGAACTAAATGATATAAACGCAGGAGTTCCACAAGGAAGCGTACTGGAGGCAGTATTGTATTTGCTGTATACTGCCGATCTACCAATAACTGATAAGGTTGTCACATCAACATTTGCAGATGACACTGCTATCATGTTTTCACACCAAAATCCTCAAACTGTATCAATAGAATTGCAAGATCACTTATACAAAATTGAGAATTGGCAAAGAACGTGGCGGATAAACGCGAATGAAAACAAATCAACACAAATAACATTTACGTTGAATAAGCTTAAATGTCCAGCGGTTAAATTAAACAATATCACCATGTCAAATACTTGGGTCATCTTGATAAAAGATTGACATGGCACAGAAAACACATTGAATCAAAGCGCAACCAAATATAAATAAAATTCTCAAAAATGTACTGGGTGATTGTAAAAAAATCAAAGCTTTCCCTAGAATTTCCCTAGAATGCAAGGTTCTACTATACAAAATGATTCTAATTCCTATATGAGCATATAGAATTCAACTATGGGGCTGTACAAGAAAAAAAAATGCTTTCATTAAACTTTTAATCAATCGGATATCGGGAAAATTAGTTACCGCAAGTAAAGACATATTATATAATATAATATAATATAGACATAATATAGATATAATATAGACATAATAAATAGCTTAACAAATACAAGCCATTTCTGTTGTTATTTTAAACCAACTATAAAAATTTGACGTCTATTCGCTGATTGGTTGGATATATATTTTCTAAAAATGTTACCATAAAATATACTCGGGTTGAATATATTTTATGGTAACATTTTCATTATTATGGTAACATTACCGGAAAAAAAAAGACAAAAACGCATGCAAAATTTTGCTTGTTTATATTGCTGTTCTTGTCATTCACACATAAATTATAATAAACTAGTGTCTTCTTTTTTTGCCGGCCAAACATTTTTCTACACCTAAATCGGACTTTATGTGCAATTACCTAATCCCAATGGCGTTTTTTTTGTAGTTGCGATTGTGACAATAGGGATGCGATATAGAACATACATACATCACTTTAATTTATAGGAAGTTAAATATAATTTACCCATGATGTGCATAAAATGTGCCAAATATGATTAATAAATAATAAATCTTCCAGACAATGTAACTAAAAAGACGAAAATAGTTCTCAACTTTAATTGAATATATGTAATAGTATATACAATTAAATAAATATGTATATGAAACTATATACATACATATGTAAGTATATATATATGTATGATAATCATCTTATCTCTTTTACATACAAAACTTAAATATACGAGAGATACGAGTATATAATACTGGAAACGAAACTAAATCAATAACTTGATAACAACTTATACAGAAAATAAAAAATTTTTTAATATCTTTAATAATCCAGTAATAGATTTATAGAGAATTAAGAATATAAGAAGAAGACTTTAATAATATTAGAATATTAAGAGATACATACATATGTACATAAACGAAACCATAATGTCTGTAATAATATCTTTCCCAAATCTTCGTTTGATTATTTGTACAAAAAAATATAAGTAGTTATGTATGTATGCAGTAAAACCATAATTTTTTTATGCAATATTAGGGGTAGTCGTTATAAACTAAATGTACTTTTAATTGATAAAGTTTATATACATACATACATGTGAGTATATGGATAGAATCTGTTGGAGATTTGAATTTAAATTTTAAAGCTGAACATTTTATGATAAATATTTTAAATCCATTATTGTATGATCTGTCACAATTTCAACAACAAAAAAATGTCATTAAATTTTCATTTATACATTTATACAATTTAATATTTAGATTGACGACATTATCCAGAAGACAATAATGTATAAATAATAAAAATTGTATTCTTGTCATTTGAAAATTAATTTGTGTATAGAAACCTGATTCAAAAGCACGAGACATTTTTTTTTTGTAGATATGAAGGTTAAATATATTATCTACTTGTTGATTAAAATAGATTTATTTTTATTATTGTCTTGAAACGCGTAGACCAACACAACAGGAGAAGGGGCGGCAACCCCCCCAAAAATCAGACAAGTTTAGGAGTATCGCTGGGTGTTCCAGTTTAAGATTAGTTTTTAAAGTTGGCGCTATTTATATTTTTTGTATGGAGAGATTGGGTATGGAGCCCCGCATAGTACACTGGCTCTACGTCTCAGTGGTGAAACCTATACTGCTGTAAGTGGTTGTCGTTTGGTGGCCTGCGTTAAAAACTCTGGCTAACCTTAAACTATTGATGAGAGTCCAAAGAACGGCCTGCTTGTGTATAAGCGGGGCTCTTAGGAGCACACCTACTCAAGCTCTGGAGATTCTCTTTCATTCCCTTGGATATTGCGGCCGAGCAGTGTCGAATGCAGTAAACAGCAGGGGTTGGCTGCAGGGTGTGCCATGAGGCATTAGGGGTCAACCTCTCCTTTCGTCTTCCCGACTTTTGTAGTGTTCTTAAAGCTGAACTTATTGCGATAATGGAAGTCATGAACTGGTTGAAGTACACTGAGAAAAAAACGTATTGGAACTAAGGGTCTAGAATATTTAGCAACTTTGATAGGACTGTAAAATAAATTAAATGGAGCACCAATTCTACCTATTTTTTTTTTTGACAAATGTGTATTGGTCAATTTCCTATATAAATATTAAAGTAGGTAACCATACAACAGTAATTATATACTTGGTGTTCGTAAAATTGGTTTACTGCATTCGACATTGTGAAATTAGATGCTACCGGTGATTTATTGTATAAACGTTAATATTAAAATTTTTGAAGCGTTTTATTTCTTAATTCTAAGTTGTAAATTTAGGAAATAAGTGTACATTCAATAGGGAGTATATTCATGTGAATAATTAATTGCAGTGTTAATCAATATTTTAATCAATCTAGAGTGTAAAAAAAGAAAATTCTAAAAAATTATGTACTTGTGGAAAGATCGATTAACCGCGTGGAACCTGATGAATGTAATTGCCATTTTTGGAGGAAACTTTATGTTTATAGATGTTATTTTTAAGAATTATACAGTAAGAACCGATATTTGATAGTTGTTAATTGATTTTAATAATATGTTATATTGATTTCATATTTATTTTACCTTTTTTATACAATTTCGTAGTGATGTGTTGTAGCATAAAAATTGAATTATTTGTATAAAACTTTGTTATATGCGAGTACATATGTACATTATGTATATTATCATTAATAAAAATTTGAAAACTGTATTTTCCTGATGTTTTTATTCTGACAATCATGAAATATTTTTTGTTAGTATGTGGTATGACTAAATTATTAGTATGCCGCAAATATTAAAGTATTTCCCACTTTAAAACATATATAGGTAATATTTCAAGAAATTTGGGAATATTATTTGTTATACTCCTTTCATCAAAGATATATGGGCTTTAGATCAAGGCTCAGTACCTATAACGTATGGAACGATCAGCTTTCTAATGTTAAAATGTTTCCGAATGGTATTGGGATACAACGAAAATATAGAGCAAGTGGCCTAATAGCTAATTGCGAAGCTCCCAATTTTATTATATATTGCCACAATCTTTGTTGTATTGTGTCCCATACAGTGTGGGTAATTTTACAGATAAATGAGTAAGTAACACTATATTATAGAACAGCTACATGTAGTGATTTTTCGCTCTTACTGGTAGACTTCCAAGTAGTTTTACTGTGTATATTACTGATGTGCTGTTCTCTCTGTACATAGGTTAGGTTCCTTTAACTAATGGAATAATTAGCTATAATATAGGAATTTATCTAAACAGTATTGAGATTTATCAAAGAGAAAGAGGAGAATTCTATGTCAATTATTTGTTAAATCATCAACCCTATTGAAATTGCTCGAAATTTTAGTATATTCTGTTTCATACAGAAAGTAGGTAAAATTACACATAATAGTATATCTTCCAATAATTAAGGTAAGTTTTCCCTGCAAAGTGTTGAGATTTAAATCAAAAATGGAGGATTTAACTTAAATTTATATTAATTCGATCCTATAAAGTATTTTCTACTCCAATAATTTCAGTGATATTATTAGTACTGTAATGTTGAAATTCAAATTTAAATGTTTTAATAACTTTATAAAAACAAAAACTATTACTATCCAGATAGAAACTACGTCGATTATTTTGTTTGCTAAAGTATAGTATAAGTAACCATAAATCCTTGTTGTCCCAAAACAGACTATAATTATTGTTAAAAAATACGTAAACACGATGGTATTTTAACTATACTTTTAGTGTATAATGTAGTATCTACGAGGGATATTCGCATTTTTACGGACAGCCTGGCTGCTATTAAAACGCTACAACCATACTCTCTGACGTCGAAGGTAGCCCAGAACTGTCTGGCATCTTTAAATGAGATGGCTGATCAGTTCAACATCCGCTTGACATCCTAGCTTCTTACACGGGGAAAAAAATATAAGAGACATTTCAATAAAATATAGCAGCCAAGGGGCCTGTAGCAGATTATCAGGGAGCGTACTATAAAATATTTGTAAAAAGTACTATAATTATAGTATAATAATATAGAAGTGATTATGATAAATATAGTAAAAGTTACTATTTTTTAATTATATTTACCATTTCAAAAGATACTGAGTCTTAATGTGTATAGGAAAATGCATATAACTATAGTAATTAACCCATTAAAATTGGTAGTATTTTCTATATAATTTTGTAGCAACCGCTATATTTATGAGTAAGGTATACATGAAATTTTGCACTTGATCCTATAAATATCAGCAGCGTATACAATATAATATAATGTTGGCGATATTTAACTATAGCATATTTTCCAATATTTGATTACTAATTATTATTTTAAATAGTATATTTAACAATAAGTTATTGTAGTTCTTGCTTTGTAAGAATAGTGGTTCTCCATAAATAATTAAATAAAAATAAATAAATAAAACTCTAATTAATGATTTAAAAACTAAATTTTATTTACATTTATAAAATAAAATAAATCATATTGTCAACCATATTAAAAAAATATGGTTGACAATATCGTTTTACACAAAATTCCAAATTGTGCAGAAATTTAAAATACAAAGTATGAGAAATGCTATTATGAAATTAAATACAACAAGTTTTAGAATTTTATAATGTTTAATTGAAATTGTAATTCATACATGGTATTCGTTTGAGATTTAACTCTATAATTGAACACCTCAAAATCATACATTTCAACTTCAGGATTTTTTTTAACGACATATGCATATTTATGATAATCAAAATATAAGATCTCGTATCTATTTCCTAATATCTTTATTACTTCACTTCCGTTTTTTAAAAATCCTTTAATTTTAAAATACTTTGGTTCATCGCCATCACCATTTAAATGAATTATTCTATTTTTCTTGTATTTTTTGTTATTTATAACAACAGATTCGAAATAGTTGAAAGTTCCATCTGTTGTAAACTTGCCAAATTCGAAGTGGTGAACACCAACTTTTTCTCCAGTTTTAGCATTTGCTAAAGCAAGTCGTTGAGAAATAGTCTTGCAAATATTTCGTCTGGAATTAGTGCTTCTGGCAATATTTTTTAGAATTTTATGTTTCCCCTCAAACCTAATACTCCAAAACTGTTTTAAAGGACCCAACTTTTTCATTATGTAAGGGTAATGACACGAAAAAATGATGTTTGGGTCGTAGGGGTATATTAAAACTTTTTATAAAAGATTGATGGTGACTTGAAATTAAATATTCTAAGTAATCTATAGTTATCATATCAATCTTGAAGTGAAATGTCTAAAATTTGCCTTAAAAGTAAAAAAATTTTCCATTCTTCATCCTTTTCTGGTATAAATTCTCCTATTATATTACCTAAAAATTTTGCCATCCATAGTGTCTCCGAAGCTGAATATCTCAGTTTATGATTTTTTAAATGGTCGTTTGATATGAACTGAGGTTTATTGATATTTTCATAATTACCAAAATCGAAATTTAGGATTCTGTTGTTCAATTGTTCTAATTTAAAATACTTTTTAATATTTATAAAGTTATCTAAAATTAAAGACATCTCAAAATTAAGTATGCCCTCTAGCATATCGTGCATAATATCAACGGAATGATTTTCAGTAACATTAAAATTATCTAACTGGTTAAATATGCATGGTCCAATAATTCTTGTTTCAGAAACATTATTCGTCAATAGATCTACTCTATAATTATAGTTTCTTTTCTCAAAATATCAAAGGGCAGTTTATCACAATTTTGTGTTTCGTGTTTAGCCATTCTGCAAAATCTACAAAAGTAGTGCGCAGAAAATGATTCTGTGAACCCTAACATGCCATTTAGTCTCTTATTATCGCCAACGCAAGCAGCCAGTATGAAAACAATTTTTTGTTTATTTACCTCAATGCCTATTGTTTCCAGATATTTAAGTTCATCTACAACTGGTTGAAATACAGAGTTCCCATATTTTTTTCTATCCAAACTGTGAAATAGCATAACTAAGAAAATATTTTCAAGCTTTGAAGGTAAAGAAATATATATACAGCGCCTAAATTTTGTAACCCGACTCTCGAACCTAAAGCATTGTTAGTTTCATTATGACATCATTATTATATTTATTTGTTTTTTTCATTCCAGAAATCGGTTTGAATAAAACTACTAATATCACTAGTGGGTAATTCTAAAACTTTTAGGTAGTTCAAAACCGAATCCAATTTCAAAAGTATTAAGAAAAAATATTTCTAATAGAGGCTTAATTGGAATTAGAACCGCCTCTACATTTATAGTTTTTGGCAAAACATTATTATTAAGTCTATAATTATCAACACGTTCTCCAATGATTACACTTTTCGGTTCTATGTATGACGGATTTTTCTGTAATTCCTGTTTTCTTTTGTGATTGGTGGAAATCTTTACTAATGATATTTTAACTTCTGTTGGAATAGTTGACACTACTGCAGTAGCTTCAGTATGTTTAACATTAGCACTAATTTGCTCCTCAATATGGCTGAGTATATTATTATTGTATTGGCAAAAAAGTGTATTTAAATAAATATTTGTAATATTTTCTGTTTATGTTTTGCATTTTGTGTAAGTCTTCTATTAGATGAGAATTTAGTTGTTCTATCACCTCAATCAATTTTGTATTGTTTAAATTATTTGAGTTCGGCGTAAACCCCTTATCACTAATGTCTGGTTCACTATAATCAGCAGGAACGGAAATAATATTTGATTCATAGTTGTTTTCATCTGCACTAGAGGCATGCCATATTATCCATTGCAACAAACTCTTTCGCATGTTTGGAAAGATGTCTCTTAAAAGATCTAAAATCTATGAAATGTCGTTCTTCATCGCAATCATTACAAATGAATATATTGTCATATTTTATTTACTACAGTAAGCTCAGGATGGTTTAACGAGTGAAGAGGAGGCAGCTCAAATGTGGTATATCTATATACGGACCAAATGTGTCTATGCTAGTCCTCTAGGACGTCCACATTTACTTAACCTATCCTTACCTATATTTTTTGTACTAGAGTGCCATATGTTATTTAGACAAGTAGAAATATTCCGGTTATTAAAAATGGAGAAATATACAATTGAACAACGCGTATTTTTGGTAAAACTTACTATTTTCAAAATTTCAAAGTGGTCGTACAGAAAAAAATATTGCTAGTGCAAGTGCTAGTGTTAATGAGAAGCCAAAACATCAATTCGATATCGTTTATTCAGGATTTTGTACAAAGATCTTCAGAGAGCAGAACATCTTTTTAGAATTTATAAGATTTTGCAATTAATCTTGTTAGTTTGAACCGATGTTACTTACTTTTAAAATTGTCTGGTTTAGCAAAAGTAGGAGTTGATCACTGTGAGCAAACGTAGGTTACACGCAAAACGCTGAATGACAGAATTTGAATTTAGTACGGATTGCTTTTAGCGGCGTGTTATTAGCTTCTATAACATATAAAACATTCATCCGCTTTGTAAATCAGGAATGGGGGAGGTAGATAACTCTTTGTAATTTACTCAGTTGTCAACATGTAGAGTATCACGTATATTACTGGGCATTATTTTTTAGAACGCCGTTAATTGTCGGATAACATCAACCACCTACGATATGTTGGCATGTTGAAATTGAATGTTCACAGTTCACAAATGTATTCATTTATAAAATAGTGATTCAATTAAATTGTATGACAAATAATCTGATCGTCTTAGTTTTAATTTTATCTCCCCTATAGTGTGGGAAATCAAAAAATTTATAACAGATTAATAATTTCTTATTTCCTTTCTCCATAATTTTAAATTTCTTAAAATAGATTATAAAAATATTTTAATTTACAACTTTTCTAACCTAACCTAAATTGAAAAGAGATTAAAATTCATTGGAAAAGATTCTAAAACTATCCCACCCGAACCGCATTAAACTTAAAATAAAATCGGGCTACCGTAGTTTAGAACAAGTTCACTCTATAAATTGTTTATATTATGGACGTTTTCTACGAATTATCTACAATGTCTACCATATCTACGTTGATGACGTTGTCTACATGTTGTCAACAGTCGACGTAGAAAATAATAGATGACGCGAAATTGCCCATCACTGGTTACTAGCTCCTGAAATATTCAATAACCCCGCTCAAACTTTTATTTTATGGTCGAGCTTTCCGACCCACTTACACAATCGTTGATTTTTCCAATTCCATATCATAAATGTTTGAATGAAAGCATTTAACTATCATTTGACACAAATTTCAATGATTTAACTGATTCAAATTCACTTCAATTACCGTTGTTCTAGATTCAACTCGTTGCAGCCTCTAAAATTATTTTCACTCAATACTAAACATTAAAATTCTACTCAAACACACAACTATTCTTTAACTATATACTTAAAAGGAAAACAAACTTCATTCGAATTTCAATTCACTTTAATTACTGTGGTTTCAAATTTAGCTAATTGATGGCTGTGAAATATTACTCAAATTCATATTTATTACTATCGATTTAAAGGTAAAGTAACTTTCACTCAAAGTATAAAAAAAAACTCAAATTGAATTGAAATTCTCATCTGTTTCTAATATTTCAAATTCAACTAATTGAAAAATTTTAAAATATTTTCCA